>CM056575.1:20535000-22935000 GCA_029721435.1 Gymnothorax reevesii | reverse complement strand
GGGAGGGAGAGACCGAGAGAAAACGAGTATTTTTGGGGCAAGAGCCTTGCTCCAGAGCCCAACGACAGAGCTCTTCCAGACTTCATCTCTCCAGACTCAAGTCAGAATTTGGATTGCCAGTTAAGCAACCCACCATTGGGTTATTCATTCCGCTACGCTAGTTTCTATACTGGAAAGGCCCGGCAAGGTACTACATCTGTAATTTGGCTCCAGTTAGCAAAGGTTATTCTAATTCTGGGCTCCATATCTAAAATATAAGCTTCTCCTGTCTAAACCCCTCTGTGCAGAAATAATAATAATAATAACTAGGGTTGTCCCCGACAACACTTACGGTCTCCAAGAAGCGCCGCCTTATGCCCTTACATTAACGACATGACTGTCCTTTGCGTACATTCCGCAATGGAAGAATAAATAGTGAAATATTATTTATGTATCATGGTAGAAGAAAGTTTAGCCTTATTTTCAGGAAGGCACTGTTGAAACAAAATAATGTCGCATTTTCACTGTTTTCACTTGAATGAGACTGAAAATATAAAACCTTCATCAAATTCTTCAAGCAAAGAGCAGAACACCTTGACTGATGATTTTTCAAGTAATTTCCCTAAATTCATCTATGCATCTTCTTCAAAATGAGCTATGAAACACACAGTTATCGTTATCGGTTGCTGCAGTAGAAAATTGCCAACACAACCACCCTCAGAAAACCTGAAAATCGCAAAATTTCAAAGATTTTAATTTATACTCAAAACTATTCACATTTATATAATAAAGTATATCAGAGAAATGGTAGATCTATATATTAGGAACATTTTGATTCCATTAAATACGAAATATCATGTTTTGTTACTGAGCTACAAGCATTGGAATATGACACCAGAAATTTCACTTTCCGAAAAGAGCCATTTTCAAAGGAAGATCATTCAAGTTCTAAGATGAAATTGGAAAAATGCCTCAATAACTTTGTAGAGAATTCTATCAGATTTCATTTGAGCTATTACACATATTTGTCACTACAGCCGTTAGTGAGAATAAGATTTTTAAAGAGGACCTCCGTCAAATTTTGAAAATGACGAAAGATTTTCAGTTTTTTCGGAATAGCGAAAAATCTAGTCATGTGCTCAGAAACCGCTATGGGTGCAATCGATGGGGAATGATGTCCTCTACATTTTGGTGAAAGTTTTGTGAAATTATCTTGAATAGTTTTCGAGCTATTGAGGTTCAAAGATTTTTACGTTTTGAGTTATCCCCCTTGACGCAGAGTGAAAATGAAATTTTTTTTAGGTGACGTGCCGACACCTCATTATGCTCTATCATCCCTGAAAATCTAATAAAAATCGGCCCAGTAGTTACTTCAAACGAAAGCGCAAAAAAAGTACAAATAATAAGAATAAAAACAGGACGATAACAATAGGTCTCCACGACTTTCGTCTTGGAGACCTAATGAATAATGCCAATTTTTTTCCCATAATGCATGAGCCGATTTAGGTTTAACAACTCAGTATTTGCGTCAAAGAGACTCTGGAAAATTATTCCAGTGAAGCAAGTCATTTGGTGGCCTGCGTTGCCGGCGGTCAGCGGCTGGCAGGAGAAAGGAGAGGAAAGACCGCCTGCACGATAAGGTAGGGATTTGGAGTAGCCGCCCACTTCCTTGCGCAACGAGCCGCGACAGACCACTCCTTTTTTAAACCAATGAAACTAAAGTGTAATTTGAGAGCACAAGTGATGCGTGGAGATCAAATCATCTAGTAAATGATTGATCGCCTGTAGTTGTTCGTTCTTTAGAGTAATCTTTCGGTCGTGAATTTCAAGATATTCAAGCGATTTCTTTATCAAAGCGTCGTTCTCTACATTCGCCATCTTTGTTCTGGCAGTTACTGGTGTAACCATGCGTTGCGTTACATTCGATGACAGTTCAATTTTGATTGACACCTCTTAAGCCAATTACTAATTCCCGTTCACTGGTGAACGGACAACTCAAAATCCCTACGTTATCGTGCAAGCGGTCTTTCGTCTCCTTTCTCCTGCCAGCCGGTGACCGCAGGCTAGAGATTTGGAAATTCAATTACAGAATTATTTAGGAATTAAATTTCGGAATTCACGGACCCCGGCATCTATATATACACAAACGGGTTAAAAGGCTTGATCAAACAAACAGTGGAGGAAATCCTAGCACAGTGTTTAGTGAAGTTACTGAAAAACAACTTAAAATGTGACGAAAATAGATGCAGAAACAGCTGAAACCAAAAATAAATGAGTAGATATTCACAAATGTTTTAGTATTGCATTTAGACTCGTCATATTTCCATCACAACCATAAATCTGTCAGTGAGAAAAGATGAACAAGAGTCATAAGAAGGTGACATATCCCCCCGGCCCCAGAAAACTCAAAATATGAAAAGGCACCAGTCTAGGACCTGATTAATACACATAGCAAGTTTCATTTAAAAATATTGGACGGTATTGGAAGTCTGCTCCGGAAACAAAATGTCCATGGAGAGACGGATGGACAGATAGACCACCGCCCACACGCCCACACTGACAAATATATCTCCCTGCATTATATGCCGGGCAGATAAAAAGTCACGTCAAGGTTAGCCAATGGAGTGAAAAAAAAATTGTGTCGAGCGTAAAGCAACTTAAAGCAAGTTAATATTTTTCACCTGAGACAAAAAAAATTTAAATCCCAAAATAAGATGAAAACACATGATAATAGTGATTTTATGCAATAAAAGGAGGGCAGGATGTGGGATGATGTGGTGTCAAGGCCCTGGGTCACATCCGTGATGATCATCAGCGAGAATGTTAGGCCTATGATTGCCTTCTGTGTGCAGAGAATTTGGGGAGGGTGGCCAAATCTCCTCTGGGACTGCAAAACAGCTCTTGCCACGACGATCACACATGACGCCCATGTGTTTGGCTTCACAAAGTGTTAGAAGACAAAAAGCACACGGCAGGTGAGAAGCTGGGGCTCACTTCCTGTGTGACTGGGGCTTACTTCCTGTGGGACCGAAGCTCAATTCCAGTGAGACGGATACTCACATCCTGTGAAACTGGGGCTCATTTCCTGTGGGACTGGCTGCCTGTGGGAAATAAAATGTTTGGGGGGGGGGTTAGATCAGGTTAATCTGCAGTCACAGTCAAAATCAATAACGGGCGGAGGGGGGCTTGAAGGACTGGGCTTATCCAAGTTTGACCCCTAAAACCCCATCCAATCAGGAAGGAGGTTTTGGGCTGAATCGCCAAAAGTTCTTTTCACTGTTACGTCATCTAATACAAGTAGAAACTTAATGCAGCAATTACATTCATCAAAACAGCAAGAGCAGACTAATGCACTTCTCCACCTGTGCATAAAAGAAAGGCATTTTACTTACAGTGCTGATTAATGTACAATATTTAACAACTGGGGCAAACTTAAACAGTGTGGAGGATCATGTTTGCTGTTTGCAAAGCAGGTCATCAAAGCGTTACTGGAACAGAGATACGATGCACTTTTCTTCTGACTGATCATCAAAAGCAGTAAAAAAAACTGAAGCTTTCAAAAAAATCAGCTGTTTCTGGAATGAAACCAGACAGCAAAATCACTACACCCGTACAGAGAAAACAACAACAAATCACCCCATAACCTGGCAAAAGCTAATCACATACTGAATCACGATTAGTAGACAGTTCGTTATTTTGCCCGAATCCTCTTAAAAATAAACCGGTACAGCCAAAGCACATCCACCAATCACTGTCAACAGTTCACACAAAGTGTTACACAAAGTGTTACCACAGTAACCAGCGACAAGTGAAATTCTGCTCCTTCTACAGTGTGAGGCTCCACTCCAACCAGATTATGTCTATCAGACCCGTCACTTATAGAATAAACAGACAGCAGGTCCAAGCGAGCTTCTCCTGGCCGCCATTTCCCTGTGATGTATTTAGGTCAGGGTTCTGTGCAGCTAGCTCCGACAATATAAAACCCTAATTCCGAAATAGTTGGGACAAAGTGTAAATTGTGAATAAAATCAAAACGCAAGGACTTTCAAATCACACCAGCCAGTATTTTATTCACAATAGAACAGAGATAACATAGCAAGTGTTGAAACTGAGAAATTTTACAATTTTATCCACGAAATGAGCTCATTTCAAATTTGATGGCTGCTACAGGTCTCAAAAAAAGTTGGAACAAGGGCCTGTTAACCATGGTGCTCTTCTGCTCTTCTTTTTAACACAGAGTGGAGGCGTCTGGGCATTGAGGAGACAAGTTTCTTGAGTTGAGCCATTGAAATTTGATCGCACTCTTGTTTAATACAGGTTTCCAGCTGCTGGAGAGCTTTGGGTCTCCTTTGACGGACTTTTCCTTTAATTATGCGCCAAATCTTCCCAATCGTTGAAAGATCAGGACTGCAGTCAGACCAGTTCAGCACACTGACTCTTCTACAACAAAGTCATACTGTTGCAATAGGTGCAGTATGTGGTTTTTCATTGTCCTGCTGAAATACACAAGGCCTTCCCTGGAATAGATGTCATCTGGAGGGGAGCATATGTTGCTCTAAAACCTTTATATACCTTTCAGCATTCATGGTGCTTCTTAAAACATGCCAGTGTCCCACACCATATGCACTAATGCATCCCCATACCATCAGTGATGCTGGCTTTTGAACTGTAAGCTGATCACAGGAGGGGTGGTCTTTCTCCTCTTTAGCCTGGAGGACATGACGCCCAGGATTTCCAACAAGAATGTCAAATTTGGACTCATCTGACCACAGGAAACTTTGCCACTTCACTACAGTCTATTTTAAATGAGCCTTGGCCCACAGAGCACAGCGGCGCTTCTGGATCAATAATGGCTTCCTTCTAGCATGATTGAGTTTTAGATGACATCTGTGGATGGCAAGGCAGACTGTGTTTACAGACAGTGATTTCTTGAAGTATTCCTGAGCCCATTTTGTAATGTCAATGACAGAATCATGCCAGTGGGTGATGCAGTGGCGTCTGAGGGCCCGAAGATCACGGGCATCCAGTCAAGGTCTTTGACCTTGTCCCTTATGCACTGAGATCTTGCTGATGTTGAAGATGAGACCTTCAAAGCCTTTGCAATTTGACGTTGAGGAACATTGTTTTTAAAGTATTCCAAAATTTTTTATGGAAGCCTTCACAGGTTGGAGAGCCTCTGGCCATCTTTACTTCTGAGAGACTCAGCCTCTCTAAGACACCTCTTTTATAGCCAATCATGTTACACGTCTGATGTCAGTTAACTTAATTACTTGCTAAAAGTTCTTCCAGCTCATTCTCTTTTATATTAATTGCTTTTTCAGCCCTTTTTTTTTTTTTTTGCCTGTGTCCCAACCTTTTTGAGACTTTTGCAGCCAGAAAATTTGAAATAAGCTCATTTTGTGGATTAAAAATGTAAAATGTCTCAGTTTCAACATTTGAAATGTTATCTACGTTCTACTGTAAATAATATTGGCTCCTGATCTGAAAGTCATTGCATTTTGATTTTATTCACAATTTACACTTTGTCCCAACTATTTCGGAATTGGGGCTGTACTTCGCAAAGTGTGCTTTACATAACTACATTTTGATTTAAAATGAGATCCGGCTTGATCAAATCACGAGATGGCTTTTCTCAAGTCCGCCGCGTTTCGCCAACCTGCTCCAGGCATGACCGCGACGCAGACTACCGCGATCGATGAGCTCCCCCCGACACGCCGTCAGCGGTCCCAGGGAACATAATTCCGGAAATGATCCTGCGACGGTCCACAGGCCATCATTCCCAGATGTGATCAGAGCCGGCGTGATTTCATCAGGGCTATAAAACAGCGGACGGCCAGACGGCGCGGTAATCGCAGAGCAAACCGATAGGAGATATGGCTTGCAGGCGCTGACCTCATCTATAGCTTAAACCCTGGCGGTCAAGGCTGCGATACTGCGAGCAGCTGCAGCAGCATTCAGAGACAGGAAATGCACTCCTCAAACACGGACAGGACGCGAGGGGTAATACTAACGATGATGCACGGCCTGTCTCTCTCATTCTTCCAACTCAGGGGTGAATCAGGCCACGAAAGTGTGTTAAGAGACACTAGACATCATGTGGTCCAGCAGTACAGCGAGCAAGCCATTGAAGGATGGCCTTCCCAACTACAGACCATTCCGCATTTAGATGGGTGCTTTTTCTAAAGATTTCTTACTAAATTTTTAACAGCCGTTTTCCCTTTTACCCCCAGATGGCCCATGAGCCTTCAGCCTGTATGGATAGGATGGATTTGAGTTGAGGGACTTCCAGGTTCCGTCTACTCTGATGTTACCATACCCCTTCACAAAAAAATGCTGTTGCAATGCTTCAAAAAGTTGGTCTTAAGTATTTTAGCCTTGTAATGAGACTAAAGAGGCCAGTTTCATTCACACTGATTAAGCCTCATTACAGGCTGAATTTAACATAGGGTGATTATTCTGCAAACTCCTTTAAGTCCAGGACTAACAGCTGTGTATTAGAGAAAACCGGCCCAAAAGCTGAAGAGAAAATTCTTCTCTGAAGGAGAGAATATCTGCTTGTTTTATTGCATGTTGCTTCATGAGCGATATTTTCAAATGCCATTGACTTTCTGAAATGAGTCAAACTACTGTATCTTATGCCTTTGCCTAAATTATTAACCTCATTTAAAAAAAAAGTAATAGGAGTAAGTTTCTTTAATTTTAAATAAAATACAAAAAAATTTGATGGTCTTAATATATTGGGTAAAAACATTTGCAGTAAAAATTGTGCTTTATGAATTTACAGCATTATCTGAAAAAAAAATAAACAAAAAAAATCTGCAAACCGCACAGCTTGCGGCTGGCTTATCTCTTTGCACTTTAAATGAAAAAGCACAGTAAGACCCCATGACACAGGACCCCATCACAGGAAGCAGATATGCTGGAGATTGCCGACAGAGTTAAACAAAACAATAACCCCAGACTTCCTGAGGTCGCCATCGCCGCACTCCCTCGCGCTGTCCTTTTTTGTTTTTCACTGTCTGCCTGCATTTGTTTTGGAGCAAACTCATCAATTCCAGTAAAAGGCAGTGATAATATCTCTGATAGCAGGGCATATGGACTTGCGGTGGGGTGAGGCAGGAGGGGGATTGATGGACAGTTTCAAATTTGGACGTACATCAAAGCCAATTCCAGGATGTCCCATAAATAACGGCACTTAGTAGATGGCAGAGCGCAGATACTGCTCTTCACTTTAAGAGCTCTGATCTCAGGGGAGCGACACGAGAACCCCTCGCTATGCTCAAACCTCTGGCCTCACTGTCACTGTCATGCCGAGAAGAGCTTTCATCAAGCCAATAATCAGGTCTCATTTACGATAGCTTGTTCTATGGATGATAACAGAAATGCAGTGAGCATTCAGAGACAGTATTCCCCCTACAGAAAAGTCCTCCCAAGTATACAGTTAGATGCTACTGTGCTTGGAAACAGGTAAAATCCTTCAGCTAGAGGGCAGAACGTCAAAGTAAAATCAGCCAACTGAGTTTATGTGAGGAAGAAGTATAGGGCAAAACTTTTACCCTCTGACCCCTGTGCTCGATACCACTGACCTAGCGACTTTGAGACCACAGAATGGTACAGGTAACTGAGTGAAAAAAGACTAGAGCAGGTGACCGAATGATTACAGACCGGAAAAAGTGACTAGGTGATTGGAGACCGGAGCAGGTGACTGAGTGACTGATTAAAATCTGGAAGAAGTGACTGAGTGACAGTGATTAAAGAGAGGAACAGGTGACTGATAGACTGTAATTAGAGACTGCAACAGGTGACTGAGTCATTATAGACTGGAAGAGGGACCAAGCGACAGTGTGACAAGAGGCTGGGACAGGTAGTTGAGAATGTGTGACCTGAGACAAGAGCATGTGACTGAGTGACTGTGATTAGAAGCTGGAGCAAGTGACTGATAAATTAGGGACTGGAACAGATAATGGAGTGACTGTGCAACTCTAGGCTGGAACATGTGACTGAGTGACAGTGATTAGAGACTGAAACAGCGGACTGAGTGACAAGAGGCTGAAATAGGTGACTGAATGACTGATCATAAACTGGAACAAGGGACTGAGTGACTAGAGACTGGAGCATGTGAGGGTGTGTCTATGATTAGAGACTGAAACAAAAGACTGAGTGACTGATCAGAGACTGGAACAGGTGAATGAGTGACAGTGAGATGGGAGACTAACAGGTGACTGAGTGACTGGTGCAGGTGGCTATGTGACTGAGTGACAGAAGACTCATACAGGTGACTGAGTGTCTGTGTGATTCAAGACTGGAACAGGTGACTGAGTGACTCAGTCAAGGCCAAATGTGAACTTCCTGCTGTTTTGAACACATACAATAAGCAGCAGCTCTTCCTGAAGGAGATGTGCCAGGAAAGGCAGGCATATGGCGGAAATTGTGTTGAGCGCAGCGTGTTTGCTGTTTCAGATAGAGCGGGATCCCTTCCATGATAAAAAGGGTCCCATTTACAGGAAATGGGGGCAGTGCTGACGTGAGCGTGGAGGGAGGCTGACCCCTGCGATAGCACAGCTGGCTTAAGGTGCAGGTGCGTCCTGTTAGCCTCAGTCTCTCGCACTCATCTTTTGGCCCCAAGTTCAGCACAGACATACACACCCGTATATACACACACACAGAGGAGTGAAGCGCCCTTATCCCCCATTAACCATCAAACCTTTTGTCCTTCAAAACTATTTTCATATGGACTTTGGACAAACTAAACAAGCCAGCAGTAAGGCTAATGCACTGCATGGCTAGTAAAGTAGCCTAGTAACTGCTAACATCCAAACAACACTGCAGTAGGGCACTGCAACAGACTATCAACATTCCAAAACACAGTGGAAAGGTAGCACTGCTAGCTGATAACATCCAAACAACACTGCAGCACAGTATCACTGCTGAATGCTTGTGTCCCAAAAACATAAAAAAGGGTGGATTGAAAAAAACAGCATTAGGGTTGCTCCGCTATCCACAAACATCCAAACAGCACAGAAGCAAGACGGGTCTGCTAACATTCTACCAGAACTAACTGGTAGGCCTGCTCAGACAAGCCAGCAATGCTATAATAGGACAGTGTCGCTAACTACTAAAATCCCAACAGCGCTACTGCGTGACACCAGATCTGAGGGACTTGGCTTCATTAGCGTGGATAATAGCTTAGGCGGGTGACTGCAGGTGGCTTGATGATGTCCCAGAACACTCTTGGACGACGTCCGTCTCTTACAGGCCTCCACCACAGCGACTTGCCTTTCACATCGACTGCCAGCCAGCAATGTCATGTCCCGGAGAAAACAAGCACGCGCACACTGTCCCAACCAACTCCTGCCAAGATGGCTCCAGGGAGGTGGGAGGGGGGGGGACAAAGAATACTCTGTGAATTTGGTGGCGGGGGGGAGGGATATTGCGCAGTTGCCATGGGGAACAATGCTGTCAGGAGACCGGAGGATTTGCCCAAACAAACCGCACTGCAGGCAAGAGACGGAACTTTCTGGGACACAGGTTCACCAAGCTCACTGCTCTTCAGAGACAAGGGTCCCACTGATGATTTTACCTTTACCTTACTGAGTTCTTCAACCTTTATTTCAACTATGGGAGGGGGGTCAACTGAGAACACAATATTTCTCATAAATTACGCTCAAAAGCTTTTCCGCCAACTAGCTCAGAAAACCAGTGCTGTGAAGACTATTTGAAGAGCCACACCAAACCAAATCCTTTACTGAACAGTCTCCCCTGCAGAGCGACATTCACCTCTAATCTCTATAATCTGCACTGTGATTGCTTCACTTCGAGTAATGACTAACCAGTTTACTTTGGCTGTTTATTAATCAAAATAAGAGGAATTTCAGGGTCTTTAATACTCAGCAAAGAACACAAATCTCGCCAATGACACATGCAGCCCTGAGAAGAAAAAAGGCCCGACAGTGGGGAATTTGTTCGCTACTTTGTTGTGAACCACCACCCGTTCAAAGTTCCCCTGTTAAAATAAATGCCACAAAGACATGCCGCTTGGACAACAGCTCTGGCTTCTTCAGAACACTATCCACACGGTGAACAAGGGAACATGGCCCAGCCTGGCTGATGGGAGGTGTAGTCCTTTGGGGGAAGGAGCTTCATATACTCATACGAATGGGAAACAGGTCTGCAGCTGAGCATTATACTGCAGCTCTGGGGCTGTTCTTGTGTATTCAGGGTGGTAAAAACATGCTGAAGAGCTCGACTTCAAATAGCAGCGCTTTGAGTAGAAGGACACTCACTCTGCCTCCCCGTCCCTCCGAGTGACCCCGCAGAGTTGGGTCGGCTGGTCTGCTGGGGACCGGACTGGCTGAACAGGGGGGTTGGTGTTGGGAGGCGACCCCCGCTCCTGGGGCTAAGGCCGCCGCCGTCCGGGGTCCGCGGGATTTTGGGTCGGTTCGTGAACCCCACGATATACTCACTAACGGGACACAGACAGTTAAAACTTTTCCACACGTCACCCAAAATGCACAAACATACATATCACTTTCATTTCAACCACAAAATGCTGTTAGCAACTTCAAAAATTAACAATTAGACCTCCATTTTCCTTTGAGCACCACGTGCATACAAGCTGTTAATTTTTCCTCCATGTTGTGGTAAAACGCTTGAACAACACTTTTTAATCAGAGAGCTTCTGCAGGTATGGAATGAGCCCAGCCCATTCAGCTTCTGGACACGGTCCAAAGAGGAGGTTAATATTCGAATAGCATTAACCAATACACAAAAACAGACACAGGCTACTTTTTTAAAATCCATTTTGCCCCCTCAGTGATTCTAGCAGATGAGGTTTTTTCCTCCCCTCTGCCGTCCATCCGTCAGTTTGTCCGTCTGTCCTCCCATCCCTAGTTACCGCTCTAGCCGCCGCACCGTAGTAAGGACAGCCCTCCAATTTAAGCAGTTAATGCATATTGGGTGTCCCAAAAAGCCTATTTGATGTCAAGGTCATAGGTCCAATCCTGACCTCACTCATTCAGCCACACCTGCCTGTAAGGCACTCCGAGGGGGATATAATGCCCAGTACTATATAGTTAATTCTTCTTCTGCTTATTTTGACACATAAGAGCACAGGAAGAATGGGAGAGAGAGGGAGAGACACAGAGAATACTGCATTGGGCTCTAATGGAGTCACCACCAGATCTGCCCAGACAAACTGCTCTTCATTATCCTGCCAGAGCTAACACGAGAGCTCTCACCTCACTGTTCAGACTGGCTTTGGACTCTCTCATTGGCCCATGCGGCAAACACTGTCCCCGGCCCTCGCATTGGTCGATCGCCACTTAGATTGGCTGCGGCTTTCTAATTGGCCGCTTAATTGGTGGAACAGACTAACCCCAGTTGTAGGCAGGACCCATATCAGATGAATGATCCCCGAAGGTGCATTTGCAGATCCCTTTGTAACAGGCTCACCTCAGATCGTGACTTAAAGTGTGTACCTGAGGCTGAACATCAATATAGATCACTAGGTTTGACGATAGAAGGATTTTTGGGAAGGAATCGCACTCTTTGAGGGGAGCCCTAACATGAAAAGGTGATTAGACATTCCCAAATGAGAACACTGCAACGCCGCTGGCAGCCCATGCATTCCCAGACGCAGATGCAATTCCCGGCCATGGGTGTATTGCCCAAAAGCAATTTGAGCCAACTGGGAGACTGAGATGGGCAGGATTTACAATTTTGCGACTAAGGCATTTGTTCCAATGCACCAGACCAGGCTAATCAATTACAGATAAGTACTTCAACCCATATAAAATGCTATCTGAAGCCCGCCAAGAGAGACAAGCCTGTACGGGACTCTTACCTGTCCCGGTGGCCGTTATACCTCTCTCCGACCTGTCCTGGGTGCCCTTCAGTGCGGTGAGGTTCGTACTCATACGAGTCTGAGAGAGACAAGGGTGGAAAAACAGGGTTACAAACAAATGGGCCCACCTGTCCTTGACCGACGGGATCCTACAAAATCTTAGAACATTATTTTATTTGAGGACCCAAACAGAGATCTTTTCGGGGGGGCTCGGTATTCGTGCTGCCATCCATGCTTCCTTTTGTGCCTGATCTAAGCCAATAAAAGGTGTTCAGCGCCAGAAATTAAAACTTCAGCAATGCATCTCCTAAAACCCAATACCTCAGTCACCTGATTTCAATATCAGCTCGACTCTGGTGGAAAAGATCTGCACAAAATTAGCCAATTTTGGCTGTAAGTGTAAACGGATTTTATGGACTTCATGATCGGAACTTGAACTTTATGTGTCTGCAAGCGACAAGCAGCAGTTGACCTTGACTGAGAATCAATGGGTGAAAGGGAGAATGGCCGATGCTAAGTGGCTCTGAGAAACCTCAGAACAGATCACTGTCAGGCACAGCACTTAACTGGCCGGCCGCGCTTAGACCTTCTCCTAGCCCCCGGGGTACATACAGTGACATTAAAGGACTCAAACGCAGAAAGAGTGCTTCTCCAGAAGATGGACAGGAAGAGGGATATTAACGGCCCTTATGCCAGTTCTCTACAGCCACGTGGCTCACAAACTCAAAATCAGTATGTGAAATTTATATTTTTCCCAACAAGTCAGTTTTTACTCCAACTGTCGTAAATCCTGGAAAAGATTTCAAAAAGGAGTGGGAGAAATACATATTACATATACAAAACCCAAAACCAGTGAAGTTGGCACGTTGTGTAAATCGTAAATAAAAACAGAATACAATGATTTGCAAATCCTTTTCAAGCTATATTCAATTGAATACACTGCAAAGACAAGTTACTTAATGTTTGAACAAGTAAACTTCGTAATTTTTTGTAAATATTAGCTCATTTGGAATTTGATGCCTGCAACATGTTGAATGAAACCAACGTTGAATGCCCGTGACCTTCGATCCCTCAGGCAGTACTGCATCAAAAACTGACATCAGTGTGTAAAGGACATCACCACATGGGCTCAGGAACAGTTCAGAAAACCACTGTCAGTAACTACAGTCGTTGCTACGTCTGCAAGTGCAAGTTAAAACTCTACAATGCAAAGCGAAAGCCATTTATCAACAGCACCTAGAAACGCCGCCGGCTTCGCTGGGCCCAAGCTCATCTAAGATGGACTGATGCAAAGTGGAAAAGTGTTCTGACGAGTCCACATTTCAAATTGATTTTGGAAACTGTGGACGTCGTGTCCTCCGGACCAAAGAGGAAAAGAACCATCTGGACTGTTATAGGCGCAAAGTTCAAAAGCCAGCATCTGTAATGGTATGGAGGTGTATTAGTGCCCAAGGCATGGGCAACTTACACATATGTGAAGGCACCATTAATGCCGAAAGGTACATACAGGTTTTGGAGCAACATATGTTGCCATCCAAGCAACGTCTTTTGCATGGACGCCCCTGCTTATTTCAGCAAGACAATGCCAAGCCACATTCTGCACGTGTTACAACAGCATGGCTCCGTAGTAAAAGAGTGTGGGTACTAGACTGGCCTGCCAGTAGTCCAGACCTGTCTCCCATTGAAAATGTGTGGCGCATTATGAAGCGTAAAATACGACAACGGAGACCCCGGACTGTTGAACAACTTAAGCTGTACATCAAGCAAGAATGGGAAAGAGTTCCACCTGAAAAGCTACAAAAATTGGTCTCCTCAGTTCCGAAACGTTTACTGAGTGTCGTTAAAAGGAAAGGCGATGTAACACAGTGGTAAAAAGGCCCCTGTGCCAACTTTTTTGCAATGTGTTGCTGCCTTTAAATTCTAAGTTAATGATTATTTGCAAAAAAAAAATCAAAGTTTCTCAGTTTGAACATTAAACATCTTGTCTAGCAGTGTATTCAATTGAATATAAGTTGAAAAGGATTTGCAAATCATTGTATTCTGTTTTTATCTACGATTTACATAACGTGCCAACTTCACTGGTTTTGGGTTTTGTATGTATTACATATTATGCATATTACAAAATAATATTTCATCTGTCAAGGGAGCAAAGAAGTAAATATACAATACTGGAAAAAGCAAACAGTAGCAAGATTTTATGAGGTCATAAAATTTTACATTACACAGGAACTTGTCAGTTGGTCTTAGTGGACAGAAGAGAGTCGAAATCGAATGAGCCCGATGAGTTCTTACAGACCCTAAAGTCAATAAATCGATATTAGCTCCGACCAAGCACTGGATATTAAAGGTGCACGCAGAATATCTAACAAAAAAGCTACCTTTCACAACAGTGAATTAAATGTTCCGTTGATATTATCAGTTGGAGGCATTAAGAGTTTGTCAGTTCTACGTTCTTTGAATCAGTACTGTTCTGGCAGTAGCATTGTCATATTTTGTATCAATACATATTAACATATCATTATTTCAAACATTTTATGTCAGCAAAGTTTGCCAAACACTGAACACTGTCCCACTGAACTCAGAATAAATTTTTTAAATTGAGGTCATATTTAAAAACGGACTTTGTTCTGAAGCATCCACCAAAGCTTGAATGGAAAAAGCGAACATACACATGATGCAATCCGTGACAAAAATGGCTGGAAATAGACTAAAAGGAGCTTTCTTGTGGACTTTATGGGCGTGGCATAATGAACATGTCAGCAGGAGGGGGTGATTTACATTAATTGTGTGATTCGTTGAACTAACCTAGCAGTTAAGCAGATTACTCAAGTACGATGCAACATCACCAGTGGATGAAAAGGTTCACATCTAATTTAAATCTCTGAGAAAGGAAAACCTCAAGATTTGTAAATCTTTCTAAGGAAAAGTAGTCAAGTTGTCACTTCATGCATGTATACTGCATACACCCTAGGTCTACAGAAGATAAAAGACAGACAGAAGATAATTGATTATTTAAGTTCACCGGGACTTTAACCCAGCACTGGTTATATGAATAAATTAGCCAAAATAACACAGATAAGATCTATTGCCAACCTTGTAGATAGCATGTGTAGAAATACACAGCCGAACTCCAAGTGATGCGTGTAAGACGTACTAAGGATTGCAAATCCCATAAGACCCTACAGGAAAAGTTTGCACTGCCAATGGGGTGTAAATGATATTAATGCTTGTGTTTCTGCAAGAGCACGCACCCAGAGTTCGGTGGAGGGAGTCCGCAGAGGCGGGGCAGCTGCTACGTCGAGAGGCGGGCCTCGGGGTGCCGCGGCTCCTGGGTGGGGTTTCCTGTCGCCTCGACTCCCCGTCACTGCTTGACAGCCAATCAACAAAAATCTCATTTAATACATGCAACCATGTAAATTTCTTGTAAAATCATCATCTCCATCCATCCATTTTCTATACGCGCTTATTCCTCACTAGGGTCACGGGGCGAGCTGGAGCCTATCCCAGCTGACTCCGGGCAAAGGCAAGGACCCACCCTGAACAGGTTGCCAATCCATCACAGGGCGCACACACCATTCACAGACCATTCACTCTCACACTCATACCTATGGGCAATTTTAGTGTCTCCAATTAGCCTGATATGCATGTCTTTGGACTGTGGGAGGAAACCAGAGTACCCGGCGAAAACCCACGCAACACGGGGAGAACATGCAAACTCCACACAGAAAGGCCCCAGGCCGGATTCGAACCCACGACCTTCTTGCTGTGAGGCAGCAATGCAAACCACTGTGCCATCATCTCGATCGGTACAAATAATGCTTATATATCATCAGTATTATTGTGGCTTTCTCCAAGTACATGTACAGGGAATAAATAAATGGCACCTTTTAAAGCTCACAGATTTTTTTTTTACCTGCATGAGTTCAAATATGTATGAATTTATTCCTGTGGCAATTTTTAGAGCTGTAATTCAGTGTTTAAGAGGCACGATCCCACAAAGTCGCCATCCGTCCCTGTCAAAGAGCTTTGACTTGTGGCAACAGTTGATTTTTCTTCTGTAGCAATTGTTGGTGTTACACGTGCTGTATGTTCTCATAATTTTGGCACAGTTCCCTTGCTATGTTAAATAAATTCACCATTTGTTAAGATTATGGGGATGTGGATTTTGTGTATTTTGATGGATTTTATGGATTTTGATAATGTGAATCTTGCGGACTTTGGTAACTGAGCATGATGTGGCTTTTGGTAATGGTGGATTTTGGGAATTGAGAATGATGTGGCTTTTGGTTATGTTGGATATAATGTATTTTGGCACCGGTGGATTATGCGGATTTTGATAATGTGAATTTTGTGGATTTTGGTGATGGCAGATTTTACGGCATTTGGTAAGGGGGATTATGTGGATTTTCATGATGGGAATTTTGTGGATTTTGAGGATCTTGGTAATGATGGATTTTGCAGATAGTGGTAAAGGCCCATTGTGTGGATCTTGATAATGGTGAGGTTTGAGGTTTTTGGAAATGATGTAACATCGGACAGATGCCCTGACACTGTGCATATCACACACTCAGTTCACCAAAATGCACTCTCTGCATGAGATTTAATGGCAAAAAATCACATCGCAATGAAGTAGCCAAAAAAATCTTATCAGAACCTCTCCCCCCCCACCCTTACCCTTTCTCTTTTTCTCAATCTCTCTCCCTCCCTTCTCCTTTCACACGCCCTCCCTCTTATTCTCTCACACTCTCACTTTTCTGCTCTCACTCTCTCCTTCTCTTTACCCCTCTCTCCCAGCCTCTCTCTCTTTCTCTGGCCCTCCCTCTCCCTCTGGATGACTAAGTGCTTTGTCTTTCCATTGTACACGTGAAGTGTTGGCACTTCGCAGCAGAAAACAATGACTGAGAGATGCCAGCGCTCGTACGGGCAGTGCCCACTCCACCATACCAGCTGCCCTCACGGGGAACAATACCGAGCTCATGCACCAGGGAAACCGTCAGGGATCGAAGTCGTGCCCATCTAACTGCCATCTGAATGAAAGGCAGTTCAATGACCTCATTCTGCCATTGGTGACTCCTGACAGCTGCTTGTTTTCAGAGGAAAATGCGACCCACTGCCAGCGAAAATCAATGGTCCGGAACGTTCCAAACCGGTTGGCGGTAAGTAACACCAGGAAATACCTGCAACAATAGCTCTTTGCATCATTCATCTACACACAACTAATAGGTTAATCATTCATCATCCACTATGAAAGGGCAAAAACAAAAAAAACTAATGAACATGGAGCCCTTAAACAAACTTCCCTCTCGTTTACTGGTTAATACAGCCTCATGTCTGACAACAAATCTCATTTACTTCCATTTCAGGATTCATTGCGTATTCACCATTTTGCTTCTGCCATGATATGATTTACAATGGCCCACAGGCGAAACCACTCAGAATCAATCCAGGAAGAGCCGCTCAGTGGAACACACAGGAAGAAACCATGGGAGGAACCAGACTCGAGGCAACTGTCTCAGCACCCCGTATCGCCATGGTAACAAAGCACTGGACCCTCCCAACATGGCTGCTGGACCCCAGCATTCTCAGTAACGATGGTGCCCTTGGCTCCGAAGCGTGGCTGGTCCTCAGGCTGAAAATTTTGGGAGCTGAAAAATGTTCACAGCTCACCTCAGAACAGAAGCAACGCATAATTCCTTCTCATGGCGAATTCACTGTTCTTTAAAGGGGAACTCCGCCGTGAAATTGACTTGGGGTGTATTGAAACTTGATGACAAGTACTAACTTTTGTCGCGTACCCCACCTCCGTACGCACCCAACATTTCGAAACATATGGCTTTTTAGCCGAAGCTTCCAACAGGCTTACAATGGTAGTGATTGGGGCATAGCGTTGCCATGCAAAGAAATCACTATTTTTACATCATTAACAGGGCTCAAAAGTAGCTTCACACTTCATTGGTAGAATTCCGAGGGCCCTGACATTTAATACTCGGCACGGAGAACTTTGAAAATGCGCAGATAGTTTATTAAAAAAGACAGTTTATGCAGACAGTACCTTGAGGTAGTTTCCTGTCGCCGCCATCCTGAAAGTCGCAATAAGTCGATTGACGAGCACGAACAAATTTTGCAATCTGTTTCCCTATCCTAACTATTCGTTCGTGCTCGTCAATCAACATATCGTAAGCCTTTGTTCGTCTAAATGAACAATTCAATCAAAAAAACTTTTGCTCGGGCATTAACTTGATGACCCATTAGATCTTATCCCCAAATTGGAAAAAAAAATTCATCAGACCGTTTTTGAGATACGGTTTTAAATGGATGACGCCGACACCGACGGACGCAAAGTGACGACAATAGGTTACTGGCCTACGGCTGGCAACCTAATAAACCATTAACATGCAAAATCTACTGCAGTATTGGTGGCTGAAGCATTGCAGTTCAGGGTTTCCCGCAGAAAATCTGTTAGTGAAGGTAGTGACCGGGGGGGAGGGGGTGGAGGTGTACAGCCAGCGTTTATTTATTTATTTTATTTATTTATAAATAAACAAAGCAGTTAAAGTGCAATAACAAAGTCACAAAGTAAACAGTCTTGTAGCTTTATTACAAAGTTTTTATAGTATAACACTTGCTTGTACGCAGTGTATTTTAGCCTCACGGTAAGAGCTGAGCTGGAACTAACAAGATCAAATAAAAACACACAATATTACCAAATTCATGCTACATGCATGAACGTTGGCAAAATTATCAAAAACAAAAGAAGAATGAAAAGCGCTTAAAATGCGCTCAACCGTCCCTAAGGGTTAAACAAAAATTAATGTAAGAACGGAAAATGAAGCACTGATTACTAAAACCCCACAAGTCAAGTCAAGTCAAGTGTGACTTATGGGGTTTTACAGTAGTAATAGGTGCCTCAAATGTATTTGTTTTCTGACTTCAATTCCCCAAATGCTTTGCGGTTGTGGTTATGTTTGGGGAGAGGAGAACAGTATTATGTACGGAAGCACATTGCATTCACGGGATAAAAAAAAAAAAATCTCGTAATTATGAGATCTTGAGATAAGATTAATGCTACACTCACCATGTTCTGTGTGATGTAGCCAACCTGAATATTTTGGGTCCACAGCCCACTCTGGGTTCCACCCACTACCTCGATGTTCAGAGGACTGGGGCTGTGGCTGAGGTGGCGGGGGGTGGAGGTGGAGGAGGCGGCGCAGATGGTGAAGTAGGCCGGTGTTCTGACAATTCGTGCTGCCTTGTCAAAAAATGCTACCATAATGCAAAGCGATTGTAAAGTCTATGTTTTCGCCTAAATATTGTAATAAGAATCAGTTTACAGTAGTAAATATGTTATTTGTTAGCTAATTATAACATAAGCAGATGTTATAATGAGTACAGTAAGTTTGATTAAAAATATATGCCGCATGCTATTATCATCCAATCTCTGCATTTTCAGGGAAACCCAGCGTGTACATGCAACTATGTACACGCTTACATGTCGAAAGGCGCAGCGAAAAAAGACGTATATTTATGATATTTCAAGATACTTGAGATGTGAGTGAAGAAATGAAGCCCAAGATTTTAGGTTTGCACAAGCGCAAAACTGCGAGGTAGCATATTTTGATAAGTAGCAAAATTTGACAGAACTCCGGCTTCTTTGAATAAAGTACCCTGATATTTTTGACTGCTTTTCTCCCATCCATTACTGTACACGAAAGAAAACCACGTGCAATTGTCAAACATAGCAGAAGCCCCCTAAAACCCATCGGTAGCCATGATAAGAAACTAAACGAATTGCATATAGCCTATCTTAATGAAACAGAATATGTGGGCAAGCAGCTGATAGGAGACACTATTCAAATTTTTAGTTTAGATGAATAATTATCTTGCCTCTACATGTCCTTCCCAGTTTAGTTTAGATGAATAATTATCTTGCCTCTACATGTCCTTCCCACGACGATGGCAGGTTATTTTATATCTAGATAATTAGCTTATTCCCGATACAAAAAAAATAATGCTGGCGTAGCAACAGGTGATGGATGGCGCAGTAACACATTTAACCAACAGATACCAAGCCAGCCGCTATTCGGCTTCATCGCGATACGGCCTTATTTTACTGTCCATGCGTGCGTGGATGCAGCATAATTTCTTTATTTTTTTTTTATTTTGGGAGACGTAGTCAAGACGGGGGGCATTTGTTATGAAGGCGGCCGCCCTAACCATAAAGTGCTGCGGGAAACCCTGCCCTTTGTGGTTCAAGCCCCAGTGTCGCCACAATAAGCTGGAGGGTCTTATCCACACATGGCTCCAGGAGGGACAGGCTCCTGCTCGTTCTTATCAACTGTAAATAACTTTGGACCAAACAAATGTAGTGTAAATGTAAAGTTATCACTAAAAATAATAATCTGCACTGAGGACAGATAAATTGGAATGTGAGCAAAAAGTAGAGAATGGGCAACAATCCAAGGCATTATCAGGTCAAACCAGAACAGATCACCCAGAATTCATAGCTTGAGTCATGAATGCATGTATATCTGTGTTCATTTTATCTAGGCTCATTCCAATCTAATGAGGCAAGGAATCACTGCCCTTAAGCCTACACCCTGGAGCACCCTGGAGCTCCCAACCCTGTTCCAGGAGATCTGCCATGCTGTAGATTTTCAATCCAAACTATAGGCACACCTCAAAGCAAGAGAAAAAAAGATCTAATCAAGCTGCTTACCAGTAGAAACACTGGTACCAAGTCATAGGAGAACATGGTAGAAAATGACTTCTCATTGGTCAGTGGGGTGGGGAAAATGAGTGTGGATTGGTTGCTTACAGGCCGGAGGTGTTCCTCTGAGAGCTGGGAGTGACAGGGCGCTGGAGCGGCTCATCAATGCTCTGAGATGCCAGGGGCACAGAGCGGCGCTTAGCCTTCAGTGTGTTTGTCATGATCTGGAACACAAACATGCACACACAAAATATAAACATAAAAAAAGGATACACTCATATACATACACGTGCAAACACACCCATGCGCACACACACACACACACACACACACACACACGCACGCACACACATACACACACACACACACGCTTAGAGGCAGTGTGTATAACACACACATATGACTACTGTCTAACCGCCACCTATTCGCTTCCTGACCTGCGGAAATCCCAGCTCTGACCCACAGCGATTTACAATCACTTAGCGACAATAACCACGGTAACCTGAAACCAGGATGCAGATCGAAACGTGTCTGACAGCGAATGTTCAGAGGCTAGTATCCAGTTACAGACGGAAAGCATATCGGCTTTGTCACCAACCCCCAGGTACTCGCTCGTCAGCAGTGATTCTCCAGAAAGTTCTCTCGGCTGCGGCTGAAGAACTTCCTCTTTGTCCAGGTCAGCCTCCATCGCATCGTCCTGTCAAGTGCGAAGGATCACAAGAATAAGCTCTGCTGTACAGCAATGAATGGGCTCCAATCGTAAACTACTTTTCGTACTAAAGTGCCAACATAACGTCAGCAATGAGCATTATTCAAACATTCTCAAGACCTTTTCTGGCATCAGTAGGCCAATCACTGTTAATGTCATGCACTTTTCCATCTTACAAGAGCCAATTAATATCCCTTAATCTAGCAACATAATTCCCAAGAATCAACAAAATCATTTAACAGTAATAAATATATGAAAAATAATTCAACTCGAACAAGATAATTTGTTTGCCACAGGGACCAAGTCGTGTATCTCCCCGATCCCCAAATTTCTGAAAAAATGGCTGCGGGCAGCCATATTGGACGTCCAAAATTCGCGAAAATCAGTCTTGAGCATTGTCCAATCAATATCTTTGCCTGTGTGAAATTTGGAGAAATTCCAATAATAATTGTGGCTTCCAGAGCCCGGAACAGAAAATCTCTGCGGTGGCCGCAGCCCCGGAACTAAACCATAGTATCTCCCGGACGACGATGACTAGTCATCGACGTCGAGGAGATACAAATATACACTGGGATATTGCAGTCATTACCATGTATAACGTGCAAAATGATATGAATCCATAGTGACTATCGTTGGTCGTGGGTACCCACTGAGTATTCTGGTTTTTGTTCCAACCATGATTGCAATCCAAGACTTTAAACAAGGCGTTAATTATTCTTAATTGCACTTTTCATCCTGATAAGTGCCATTTACTCTTCCAGCGACATTACATCAAAAATAGCTACATATGCACTGCAGAGCTCCATTTGTAAACTGCATTCTATTGCAATGGCTTTCTATAGCATAAAGAGGGGAAAATGCGACAAAAGAAATCAAGTAATTAAATGGCTTCTAACTGGTGAAAGTATCGACACATTGTCTCTTAAATAATAGCATTTTGGACATTAATGTCAAATTAAAGGACGAGGCAAATGATGATGAGCAAAATCTGCATGATGTAAAGGAGAAAAAAATTCAGCAATGTAATTAGGAATCCACAGATTCACCATCTTTAATTCAGTTCAATCAGTAAAAAATGTGTTTGAAATTATACAATAAACTATGTTTCTCCAACATAACATACAGACTCTATCCTACATAGCCGTTTTGGACAATGTAGCCAAAAGAGGGTAAATAACCCCCTTAAACATGATTACCTAATTACAAAAAATAAAACTAAAAGTTGTTAAAAATTGTAACTGCAATTGCAGCAGGAGAAGAAAACAAATAAACAAAAGAAAACAATGTACATATGGAATACCCAGGGCCGACACTGAACGAGGCTAAATCATTGTGTTCAGTGCTCTGAATACGATGTTCTACTTTAACGTCACTAATAATTCTGTACAGTGGTCTATTGTAGTAGTGGTATTTAGTTCCATCGCAATTGTGGTCTCACTAGGTCACACTCTTTAATCTTAAGTAAACAGTGTTGGCCGATATAAACCCCGGGCAGTCAGCCGTAGAACTGCACTCTGGGAACGTGGATTCAGTTCCTTCACAAGCCCTCCCATAAGGGAGATACAGTATATTTGGGTCACTCACAGATTACCATTTACAGCACAAGTTGAACGAGGAGTCTTTTCCTGTTAATTTACACAATACCTGAAAGGCATTTTCTGACCTGAAAAATATACTCGGTCTTTTATGTCTAACATTAGCAGGTCAGAATAGGTGATTCTAACAGTATGGAAAGGGGTCAACAGTGCTGCCTTTCCAAAAATAATCCTTAATATTCGGTTATAGGCGATTGTGTTGTCCTCAGTTCTTTTTCATGGGGGCTTCAATAAAACTGAGCAATCTGCAGCTTCATGGCATGTGAACTGTTGTCCCAAAAAATTATGGAGCTGCCTACACCCTGCATCATCCTTCCACCAGAGCTTGTCCGAGAACTGCATTAGAAAGGAGGAAACTGTCTCGAACATTTTAACTACCCAGTCGTACACTACCGCTCAAAAGTTTGGGATCACTTGGAAATGTTCTTGTTTTCCATGGAAACACACATGAAATTAGTCTGAATAGGTAATATAGCAAATGAACAGAACATGCTGACTTTGTCTGAGTTAGAAATAATGATTTTCATGGAAAATGATGAATATGTACTTCAAACTTTGCCTTCATCAAAAAAAACCTTCACTGTTGATACTGAAACTGGTGCTTGACGAGAACTATTTAGCACAGCTGCTAGTTAACAAACTGTGAGGCGTCTTTGTCTTAAACTACAGACTCTCAGATATTTGTCTTCTTGCACAGTTGTGCATCGGGGCCTCCCCCTCCTTTTTTCTGTCCTTGTTAGTGCCAGTTTGTGCTGCTCTCTGAAGGGAGTAGTTGACAGCATGGTCAGAGATTTAAAGTTTTCAATTTCTCGCATTGAATAGCCTTCTTTTCTAAGCACAACAATAGACTGACGGATCTCTAAAGGAATTTCTTTCTTTCTGGCCATTTTGGCCTGTAATCAAACAAACAACTGCTGATGCTTCAGGTACTAAACCAACCTCAAGAATGCCATGCTCCCTTTTGCGCTCCCTTATTAGTTCAACGATTTCTGCTGTGCAACACATCTGCAGAGGGGTTTTCTAATAATCAATTCGCCTTATAAAATGCTTAACTTGGATTAGCAGACATACCAGGAGATTGATGCAGGGGACTGACAGTTGCTGATAATAGGCCTGTATGCAAAAATGTAGATCATTCTTTGAAAATCATCTGATTAATTTTAATTGTTTGTGAAATGGATAAAAATGTTTGTGAATTGGAAAATTATGTTTGTTAAATGCATGAAAAACTTTGGAAAACAAAGAAATTTGCAAGTGATCCCAAACGTTTGAGCGGTAGTGTATCAGTGAATGTTTATTGCTTTTAATAGACACTCAAGCAACACATTTTGAAATATGGTCAAATACGACTGGAAAATTCCACAGTATCATTTTGTCAAGTAAACGCTTCTCTGTCGCACTGATGAGCTCCAGAGAACACCTGTCACCTCAGGTAAAACTGGCTGTGGGTTGAAAGGAGAGCACCAAAGGTCGCACATTCTGCAGTTCACCACGACAGGACTTAACCCTATAATGCCCCCTGTATAATATATGATACACCAAATTTGAAGGACTATGCCCACCTGGTAAGATGCAACACAACCAGGATTGCTCACTGTATCATATCTGATACACAGTGCTGCCACCTGGAAGGAAGAAGTGATATTACAGGAGTCTCTCCCCTAGTCACTCACTTCGAGGTAGTAGCTCCCATGTGAATGGGAATTCATGAATTGCCTTGGACTTTGGCAGTGAAGCTCGGCATTCCAAGGTAAATAAATATTACACAAAAACTTATTCTTATTCATGTTAAGGGATAGCTATAGATAGTAGAGAGCATATAAATAATTTGAAATTTGTTGAGTTCTGGAGTGGTGCTGATTTTTGGCTGTATCAGATACTCCTGGAATTAGAAGAAGTTCTGTTCAGCAGTGTACATTTCGCTGTCACAAAACCTAATGATGAACAGTGGATCTGAATGCTACCCTTCAATACTTCAAAAATATTACTGGGTCATATTTTTCCTATAATGATGTCTGTGTCTGGGCATTATAGGGTTAATATACTGTTACATCATTAATGAGGGACTGAAGTCAGAGACTAGAAAATAGCAAAAACCACAAAATATTGTAGGCATCATCAGTGAGGGACTAACGTCAGAGACCAGAAAACGACAGAAACTGAAAATACAGCAGTCCAGCAGAACAGTAGGTTCTTTCAACAAAACAGTAAGAGACTGAGATCAGAGCTTAAAAAACTGCAGAAACAGGCAGCGTAGTCCTGCAGGACTGAGGGTCTTGTGATTACATCATCAGAGAGGGACTGAAGTCAGCGACAAGCTTACTTCATCGTGATCGTCATCCTCCTCATCCTCAGACTCTGCTCCATCTTCTGTTGTTTCCTCTAGAGACAGACAAATGCAGAAACACACTCACAGGATCAGGCAGAGCGAGAAACACATACAGCTACAGACTGTGGCCCCATAGGGCCGGTGAGCTAAAAATCTGTGTGGGTGTGAGTGTGACTGTGTGTGTCATTCACCTGAGTGCAGTTGCTTGATGATGAACTGTATCTGCCTGTGCAGGTCTGGATCCTCTTCCTTACTGTAGCAGCACAGGACCTCCTCTAGACTCTACACACAGAGATCAGGAGATAACAGGGAGAATCAAGAGAACTCAGGGAACACCGGGGGAGGCCATGAGAGACTCCGGGAGAGCAAGGGATATTGGGGGACATCAGGAGAGTCCAGGGAGTACCAGTGGAGAGCAGGAGAAAGCAGGGGATATCCAGGGACAACAGGGGACAGCAAGGGAAAGCAGGGGATACCAGGGGAAAGTGGGAGAAAACAGGGGACACCAGGAGAGACCAAGGGAGAGCAGGAATAGACCAGGAGAGACGTATGGAAAGCAGAAGATGTAAGCGGAGACAAAGAAAGACCAGGGGAGACAAAGAGAGAGCAGAGGATAGCAGGGGATATCAAGGGAGAGTAGGGGATAGCAGGGGATATCGAGGGAGAGCAGGGGATAGCAGAGGATATTGAGGGAGAGCAGGGGATAGCAGAGGATATCAGGAAATACCAAGGGAGAGAGGAGCAGCAGTGCAACGAAATAAAAAAACATTGACACCAATTATATTACACTGATATTTCAGCACTACACAATACATGGGCAAACATGAACTACATGCTGCTGCGATATACCTGTACAACCAAATAACAACATACAGCAATATGTCCTTCTGTTGTAAAGCAAGTGTACCATTGCACTTTCAAAAAACAATCTCCATGTTTACAATAAGTTGCCACACATTCCATCTCAGTACATAAAGGTAAGATTGCCAAAGTGAAACCAAAACAGAAAAAATAAGCCTCCAAAATGTGTAAGCGATGATGATGATGAGCCTTTCAAATTTGTAAGTGATGATAATTATGGTGACAATGCTGGTGGTGATGATATCTACAATGATAAAAACTGCACTCACCATCTCTCTGGCCTCCTCACGGATGGTGGGTTCACCCAGAATGCTGTATAGAGCTCCGTTCACATATGGCCGGATCTGGGGTTATGGGTCAACCAACATGGTCAAAGGTCAAGTCAGAGTCACAAAGCATCAACTTAACCAGAGGTGGTTGTATAATTAGACAAATCTCAGGTGCTAGCATTTGCTGCAGTGTTTAGAGAAATGTTCGGCAAATCTTCCGTACGTTGTGAACCATACTCCATGGATTATGCGTAAGGATACAAAAATTATTCTTCAGCCAGTTACTGGCTGGGAAAAGAATGGATTAAAGTCAACTGGGAACTTCTTTAAGGGGAAATGCTTAAACCCTGATAACTCACAAATTTCAAATCCCATTTTTTCTTCTTGACCCATGATAAACTGTTTGTTAAATTGTTTTCCCGTATGGGAAATTTTGAATCGCAGTTACTTCTTTTTCTGGCAAAAAAAACTCATTTTGAAAATTGACCAAAATATAATGCTGGAAAATGGTCAAACAGACACATCAACAATAATTAGCTGCAGTCTGTGTCTCTCAGTGTGGATCCAGACTTCATAACCTCGCAGAAATTACAGACGACGCATAACAGTGGCCATCGTCAGCGAGTCTATGCGGTTAGACTGTCCATTAGAGACTGTGCCAACTTTGATCAATTCCCTGATATATGAAAGTTCAGATCAATATTACAGCAGAACACATACATTATTCAGTCTTACAAGGTCATTTCCAGGACAATTATCAAACTTACTCCATGCCATGCAAGTCTAGCAAAAATTTCTTTCTGATAAACTGGCTATTGGCCAAAAATGCACTTTCAGCAGGTTTTCTTCACACAATGCTAAAGTTCATGAGACAAAGGTCACAAAAATGTCATGTACAGGCCGGAGATCAATTATAATATTTGTATTGGCAGCGAGGGGTGTCAACATCTACACGTGTAAACGGTTACACGGATAACAAATCATAACCGTTGAGAAAAATCAATAACCATGTACGTGTCATTTTTTCCTCCTCGTTCATTTCTTACCAGTACAAATAGTCGCCTATTTTTAGGGGTGATAATGTTGCCTGAAAGCTTCAGATAATAACATTCACTAACAACACACTTAAATGTTCCCACTAGTGCAGTTACTAGTGCAGTTATCAGTTATAGTGCATGCATACAGGTGCATGGGGCGCAATGTCACCTTGATACAAAAAAAATAAATAAATAAATAAAAAAAATAAAAAAAACCCGCAGTCACAGCCAGTGTTGCGCCACATTAAGAATAGGCTGCGGAGGACTTGAGAAGAGCGCTGCGCTCATCATCTTCTCCATGTGCAAATGTCGTGCAGCTGAAAACAAAAACTGTTAATGGCTTGTTATTTTATCCTGTATTGTTGCGTGTTGTTGTAGGTTATATTGTTGGTTGGTGTTCTGTCGGCTTTTCACGACCCGATTACGCATCCTCTCGTCTAAAGAGGAGGAAGAATACACTTTTTTCGCCAATTTTAGTGAATAATTGTGAGATTCCCCCTCTACTTTTTTAACTTAGTGGATATAAA
The DNA here is from genome assembly GCA_029721435.1 of Gymnothorax reevesii. Classification (NCBI taxonomy): domain Eukaryota; kingdom Metazoa; phylum Chordata; class Actinopteri; order Anguilliformes; family Muraenidae; genus Gymnothorax; species Gymnothorax reevesii. Next base: position 22,907,145 of record CM056575.1, on the reverse strand, counting down.
GGTGAAGTTTTTTCCTCTCACTTCAGCTGACTTTGGCTTCTTTGAGTTGCTTTCTCTCGCCAATTACACATTACTTTCACTATGTGAGGCATATTAAAATTCAAACGCAGCTCCCGTTGCGAGAGGGATGCAGTTTGCACTTTAAGTGTTAAAAGAAAATTACAAAAGCGAGCAATCGTCAAAACAGTGATTAAAAAAGAAGGTTAACCCTTTTTCAGCTTTCACTTGTACGTTTTCTTATCTGCCAAAATGATAGAGGATTTTATTTTCAACTCATTTTACTTTCTTACTTACTTACTTACGTGGTTATACAGCGCAACTGCAGTAGAAAAAGCTCATAAATCTCCAAAAGTGTAACGGGTACACATCGGTTAGTAGTCCCGCGTACACGTGTAGAAAAACATTGATTGTAAACATTGACACCCCTATTGGCAGCAACACATTCAAGAAGCACAACCAGAGTATAAGGCCAAACAACACAAACAATTTTTTTAAAGGCCACAGTCAATAGTTCCCAAGATATGCTCCAAAAACAACAAAAAAAAAACATTAAAAGAAGTCATCATTAAAATGTGAAAGGTCAGATTTCACAAATCAGGTAACAGATAAGAAGCTTTGATGAAGGTCATTAAGTCTGTGTAAAATGGTAAGACTGCTGTACCCTTATGAAAAAAAAGAGCAACGCAGAGCGTGGCATATGCCCCCGCCTGTATGTTGATCAAGGGCATATTGAGATGGCTGCTGTGACGGCCATATTAGATATCGCACTACGCTGGTTTTGATAAGGAATCTTCCTCTGGCCACTCCCAATACGCCATTAAGAAATGGCATCAATCCGACAAGGGATTCCATAGTTATCCCACGGAAACGAAAAGTTAACGCACAACGGACGGACGACGGACGGACATGGTGTCGACATAATGCCCCCTTTCTTCTTCGGAGGGCAGGGGCATAACTACTATATTTCCAAGCTATAGTAACCATATAGTAGTGGATGGCATTTTCACTACCATAGTGTAGTATCACAGTAGTTATTCAAACTACAGCAACAGTTGTATGGACAATAATAATATGGTACTGTTGACTGTGGAAATACCAAAGCTACAAAATGATGGCTATTGTACTACTATATTTATACTATGCAAACTATAGTAATACTATAGTTATGGCATAAATACTATTGTATAACTAATAAATAACTATATGCTGTTTTCATAAGGGTATACAGAAGTTTCAGAGTAATGGATCCAGAGGGGCACATGCACAGACAGCCACAACCTAAATCAATAGTCCCCCGACCTATCCTTCAGGTTGAGGGAAACTGACTAGCGCAAGAGCACCTTGTTTCTCATTTACTTCAAACAAGTTATCTACGGTCAAAGGCTGCTTCATAGAGGCTCATTTCTCAAGGAGCCTCGAGGACCAATTCAATTTAACACAGGCGGATGAGCAGCCTGAGCACGCCATGCTACTAACGAGTGCCAGACACGACCCTGGGAGACCAGCGCAGGGAGGAGGGGGGGGTTGGTGGTGCTCACCTCCTGATTCTCATGCCCCAGGAGATCAGTCAGGACCTTCAGTACACGTTTAGCGATCTCGGCGCATCTCCTCTTACCTGTGAGAAGTGGGTTTATAGTAAGAAGCAGCACAGTGTGATACACTGACGAGTGACAATGTGATTCTCAGAGGAGTGACCATGTGATGCAGAGAGGAGTGATGGCGTGGAACAGAAAGGAGCAGCACAGTGTGATCCCAGCAAACATTAGACGTCTGCCCGACGTGCACATGACGTCTATAACGCGATATTGAAATGATCTGCACGTCGGGCAGACGTCTCATGTTTGCTGGGATACTGTGATGAGTGACGCAGTGGGGTACAGTGTGATACAGTGAGGAGTGATACAACATGATACAGTGAGAAGAGATAAAGTGTGACACAGTGTGGAGCAGTCTAGTGTGATCCAGTGAAGAGTATGTTTGCCAGGCAACTGAGGCAGCAACTTGGAGAGGGGGTGGGGGATTGGCAGGATGGGGGAGGGACTGAGTGGTGAGTGGCAGGATAGGGGCGGGGTTTATCTGTGACAGACAGGATGAGGAAGGAACCTGGCTCTAAGTGACAGGCCAGGACTGCCTAACAACCAGTGGCTAAGGTGCGTGACTGGGACTCGGAGGCTGGGAGGTTTTCAAGCCTCAATAAGATCACAGCAGCACTTGGGCCCTTCAGCAAAGCAATTAGTTCAGAATTTCTCCGGGGGCTGGGGGGGTAGACTGTCTACATCTTAGTAAAAATAATTAATAAAAAAAAAAAATAATAAAAAAAATCAATCAACTGTAAGCAGCTATACACGACAGCATCAGCTAAATAAGTATTGTAATGTTGTACGGTTTGTTTGCAAGTACAGATTCATGAGCAGGGCGGAGGGATACACCAGTGTAATGTGGTTTAAAGTAGTACCTTGTGTTCGGAGACACAGGTTCATGAGCAGGGCGGAAGAGTACACCAGGCTGTAGTCAGACAGACAGTCAGAGTCCTCCAGCTCGGTAACGAGCCAGCCAATCAGACCGTCCTCTATCATGCTGGACTGCTGGGCGCGTCTGGTGGGGAACCACACATCAGCGCGAGTGCACGCATGCCCACACACACACACACACACACACACACAGTTAATGAAGGTACAAATGCAATGACTAGTCATAACAAGTTGACTATTCTGGCCTGTGAAAGACTAAACAAAACTGTTTGATTAGTCAGAGAGGACCGCACTGACTGAATTAGCGGTAAGCTCTGTCTAAAACCATTTCCACACTTATATTATTACTGCACACCTCTCACAGTGAATTGCTAGTATCTCTTCGGCAAGAAAGATCAACCCCTCCTGTGTACCAAATGCACAATAATGCAGGAAATATAAGGCAGGGGAGTAAACGGTTTTTAGACAGGAAGGTAAATATTGGCAGCTGTGCTAATGCACTAACCTGAGGCTGAGCTTCTGCAGAGCTCCCAGAACATTCTCCCTGGTCACAGAGTCGTTATCCTCCGTCCTTACCGTTTCCTGTAGGGTCCTCAGCAGGGAGGGAGCCTGAGACAGGTAAACTCGACCTGGAGAGAGAGGAAGCCACAGTCACTTTAGGGCTGCAGTGTCTGCAGGCTCGTTCGGTCTCCATTCATATCAGCAACCACTTCATGTTCTCACTGTGCGAGTGGACTCATTTGCCAATCAGGGACTTCGATCAATTGCTTGGGTGGAAATGCATCAAAAACCTGAAGACACTGCAGCCCTCCAGGACTTGAATTAAACCTGCAGACACTGTGGTCCTCCAAGGCTTCAGGTTAACAACCCAGTTTTAGGGTTAGAATCTCATCTGCTCTTTCAAGGCAGTATTTTACAATGCAAGCCTACAGAGTTAGCAGAGAGGGCACAAGTACAGGCTGTGTACAAATCAGTTAATGGAAACACAGGGTCAACTGAATAATGCCTATTAGAATGTACTCATTACATGTATTCCACTCACATGAGATAATCAGTGTTGTAGTAGTCTGTTAGGTTATCTCATGTTAGCTAACCTGGTCTGAAAGATAGCCTGGGGGATGTTTCTCAAAGCAGGATTACAGAGTTAGCTGGAAAACTGCACTCATTAAAAATCAGAAAAGCTCTTTCTACTAGAAGTTCAGGTTCCAATTTCACGAGGGTACCAGATTTCACTATGTGAGCCAACCCAGCCAGCTAATCAATCCTGCTTTTTCAAAGACCCCTCTCAGCCCCAAATTCAGATAATGACATACTGAGCCTACATTGCGCTTACCCTCTGACAAAGAGGCGAAGGCGTTGACGAGTCGTGCCATGTACTGTCGCACAATCTCGTTCTTGGACTTCAGCAGGTGAAGCACGCCCTTCTGCTACACCGGGGAGAGGACAGGTTTGAGCTCGGGTCAAGAATGCCACCAGCAATTGTGACGCAATCAGGTACGTCAACATGGACCCAAATCACAAAGGAACGTTTCCAACAAATATTTATGGAATCTATGCGATGGAGAACTCAGGCTGTTCCCAGAGCAAAGAGTGGTCCTACACAGTATTACAGTGGTGTTCCTAATAAAGTGATCTGTGAGAGCATCATGGTGAGAAATGTCTGTATTTTTTTCAAATGAACTTCTCTTAATCCAGAGCTTGAAAACACAACCATCTGACCAAAGAGAGAAAAACAATGACTGTACAAGAATTTTATTGACCCTCATTTATCACACGAGCGTAGACCAAAAAAATGGATGTACGCAAAATCTCCTGCAAGGATAAGCATTTATCAATCTGACCATGAGCGAACAGTCCGCAAAAATCTCACGCCAGGTCAGGCCAGGTGTACGCAGATTTGACACCAGAGAACAACATGCAGAAACGAGTGCAGCAGTCAAAATGAGTAATCTATAATATATTTGAGGCCGATGTCTGTCTGTCTGTCTGTCTGTGTGTGTGTGTGTGTGTGTGTGTATGTACACGTTTTTCTCCTAGATTTCTCAACCGATTATCACCAAATTTGGTGTGAATATCCACTTGGACACCAGGAAGGACGTGACGTCGCCCGATTTTTGAAAAACGGTCATGCGCGCAAAAAAATGGCAATTTCACTCCGAGTAGTGCGTAAACTTATATAACCTAATGCGCATAGCAATATGCGGTTGCACCGCTAGGAGCCGCAGTGTCCTTACGAACGTGCGTTGAGGTAACCAGCGAGCAGGCTACTGTTTGCGATGGGGCCGAGGGAGTGATAAGAGAGCCTGCACGAAAACCGCGTTCGTCCACAAATGCAGCATTCTGATTAGTCGAACTTGACAGCTTCCAAATTCAAATTTGACAGTTGAACACTCGCAAGGCTGGCGTCAGACCTGAAAATTTGGCAGTAATTATTGACAAAAATTAGTCCTGGCTGATTCTAGATGGTTTCCCTTGATTAACACATTTTCCAATTAAAGAATAATCAAGTGGCAATTGAAGACACGGCTTCTCTCCCTCATGCGATCTAAAAGCGACAAAATAATGGGCTACAAAGCGGGTAGCAGCTATTAATCCATACGCAGCGATGCGCACGTCATGCTGTTGTTGCTCTTATTAGTAAAATGAATAAAAAGGCTGAATAGATATAGGGTAAATTAATAAATGAATGAATGAATGAATAAATAAATAAATAAATAAGACATGTGTTGAGAAATTAATTAAGCATATTTTGAGACAACCTGCTTTTCAGGCCAGACGGCTGACAATTACAATCAATTTGATTAAGCACAATGCTTGGCTTGGAAGATATGCAATGTAGTATGTCAGACATCCATTCAGATATATACTGAACAACTAAAGAAACGCAAGTTAATTAAAGGCAGACTGGAAAATAAGTTTGCGCGTAATTATTTTAGAAAAGCAAATTCATTACTACACTCGTTTCATCAAACATTTCTTTGTTTTGCGGTCACTTTGACTGAGTAACCATAAGAGTACATTAACTAAATAGCTGACTTGCGTTTCTTTTGTTGCTCAGTATATATAGGCCTACGGACACTCTGGCCATAATCACATTTTGATAATGTCAGATCTTCTATTGTCATTGGAATAAGCCTCTGTCCAACGTGTGAGGAACTTTCGGCACAGAGAAGATCTCCTCTGGGAAAGTGACGAGTGGCTGCTTGTGTTGTGTGACACCCAATAAAATGTCATGGAGTAAAACTAATGAAAGTACAACGAAGAGTGATCTCTGCAGACTGTATTTTAACAATTACCCTCATGCAGTTCCGATCGAGGCGGTGGGGGCTCATCTGTGTCCCCACTGGCTCGTATTCCCACGATGAATGGGGAGCCCATCAGTGTTGTCATGCGCTCCTCGAACGGTGACAGCTGGAGGTTTGAGCCTGATTGGCCTCCACCAATCAGTGCGCTGCTGCGCCTGGGTGCAGCAACTTGTTTTTTGGTGGTGATCTTAAAATCGGACCACTTTTTTTAACCTACATGTAAGCATTTAGATTGTGTAATTATGTAGGCTATATAACCTGAAATATCATGGACCTATAAATTGAATTTATTAAGGCCAATGTTATTCGCACATACACGTGTGGCCAAAGCTAAAAGTTTTTCTTGGCCACACTTATAAGTGAGCAAGTTGATGACCATTCCAGGGCCGCTTATATAATGTAGGCTACCGCTTAAAATAAGTTTGGGCAAGAAAAAAAATGTAGCTTTGGATACACTTAAAATAAGTGTGGGCAATGGAGAAATGTGCACCTTGGCCACACTTATAAGCGCGTCTAATGCTAATTTCGATGAATTTTTATGCTTGGACGCACTTGAATAAGTGCGAATAGTCACTTTGATTTATTAATGAATTAAATCAAACGTCTGCTGCACTCCGGTTTTCCACCCCAACGGTGTTTACCGCAGCAGCAATAGTTTTCCAAACTGCAGCCTTCTGGGCTCCCTTTATGCTACTCTTAAGGCTTCCAAATAAAATTATTTTGTTTTTCTCCACCTCGGACCTGGTAATTTACATTTCCTCCCTAGTGAAGCTCTTTCTTTTTTGCTGTATTTCGAGAGTCCATGTCGTAAAGTGGGACGGACAATGCCCCTCGGAGCTTGAATTTACAGGGGCGTGTCATGTAAATTACGATGGTTTCAGCCGCCAGGATTATCAACACCACGCCAGTTCTACACCGAGATCACTTTTAGTAAATCAGACGTGACACCGGGCGAACGCTGATATTTACACCAGAATCTACACCAGATCCTACGCAAGTTTGATAAATGAGGGCCATTGAGATCAAATTCACTTTACTCAAACAAGTGGGGTTACCATCCAACCACTTAAAGCTTGAGTTTCTCCAGAAGAAAACTTGATCAGAAATGCCTAAAATTAGAACCAAAAGGAAAAAAGCTAAAATATTGCCTGCATGGAGTTTTTCCACTTATCAATAAAATATAAAAAGGAAATAAAAGATAATTGATTTTTGTTGTTTATGGCGACAAGCTTAAGTCACATGCTTCCGCTCAAGGAAGCTCTAAAGAACTTGTCTTACGCCTTTTTACTACATATTGCGTCAACTCAGAATGTTCACATAGCCGTTGCCAAATTCTATGCTCATATCCTGACTTAAAGAACATTTCTTAAATTCACAAAACACCTGCCGTTGTTGAGCAGAAACCTCAAGACTAAGAGGCCAGTTTACATCCTCACTCACAAACGAGGACCTTTCGTTATCTAGATCACTGCTGTATCATCTTCCCGGTCTCTTGAGTACAACTCAAAGCAGTCTCTACTACCCAGGCGAGGCCAGGGCCCCTGGGACCATCTCAACACCTCCTCAGCGCTGTTGTTTGTTGCTTTACAAATCCGTGTTCCAGGGCAACAAGGCAATTGCCAGGAACACTGCAGGTTATTCAAGCTGAAGAATGCACCACAACGTGTCAAATGTTTCGTCAGGTCAGGCAACCAACCTCTGCCACCTAATCAGTCTCCCTGGGTTACATTCCCAAAATGAAACAAAACATCTACACGGGCGTGGTACTTGAAGTACCGGATGTTTATGAGAGGATTACCGTTGTTCAACGTGGATTTGAGTGATTGACCCCTGTAATTATAGGGGTCAATAATGGTACAGGACCTGTCATTTTCATGCTTCCCATTCATTTTCCATGTAAACAGTGATGCACTCTGGTAGCTACAGTTTGCATTTCGAGAGACAGCGCATCGCGTCAACAGCTACGATTTTGTGAGAAGTTGAGGTTTAAGCACGACTCTGGAAACTTTCATAAAAACTTTTTAACAAACCTTTGTTAATCTAAAATGAATGCAGATGCAGCAGCTGCATTGCTTATATCTCGCCAAAATGTTTTCAGAAACATACGTCAGTGAGCTATTTTTGTAATACAAGGATAAGATTCCAAACAAGCCGCCATGTTGCTCTGGTTTGAAATCCAGGGGCGTGTCCTCTACCATGTTTAAATGCTGAGTGCTCGCGTTTTAAGATGGATTGCCGTCATAGCAACGTCCCAAAGGTTCTCCTTTTCTCCCTGCTTTTAAAAGACGTGTATGTTTTGTGTGCCTCGCATTTTTCACCCGCAAGTATGTCTCGTGCGAACGACCCCTTGGAGTTACAGATCAATTTCAATGCAGGCAGTCTCGAGCCCTGGGAGCAACAACCAATTTGAACAGTAATGCACAAACTCCAGAGGGACTGCATGTGCAGCAACACTACAGAGGGTCAGGAGTGATTATTCCGCGCGTTTATCCAGTGAACACTGTACAACTCAGAAACTCATATTTCTTTTTTACAGCGACTGGGTGATACATGGCAACCATTTTAAGATATACTTTATTGTACCCCGTGGGGTAATTCATCCTCTGCATTTGACCCATCCTATAGTTATGAGCAGTGGGCAGCCACAGAGCGGCACCCGGGGACCAACTCCAGTTCTAAAGCCAGTTCCTTGGTCAGGGATACTGGTTGGAGTGTTACTATGATGCATGTTTTGTGGGTGGGGGAAACCGGAGTACCCGGAGGAAACCCATGTGAACACGGGGGGACCATGCAAACTCCACACAGAAAAGCCCAGGCTGGATTCGAACCCACGACCTTCCTGCTGTGAGGCAAGCCAAAGCGCTCACCACACATCAGCTAAAGTAGGGTATTAGAAGATGCAGAGTAGCAAGACGTGCTGTAATGTTGCCTGCCGTACCTCCCTGTGCCGAATCCTATTGCACTAGGCCGTTGGGCAGCCAAGAGCCCATCAGAAATGGAGCACTGATGGTTGGATATTAAAACTCAAGTCAAAGCCCTAGAGTAGCCACTATACTAAGTACACATTATAATGCAGCAGATAAGCCCTTGAGCAAGACCCTTAACCCCACATTAATCTGGAAGAAAGAAGACTGGCCCCTGTGCAGTCAAATCAGCTGCAAGTTATTCTGGAGAGATGGGTCAGAGAGGTAACTCGCAACAGCCGGCTCTTTGGTAAGCTAGAAGACAGCAATGCTCAGTAACGTAATGCGATACAGGGTAATGTACTGCGCAGTGCCGTGCCACACCTGGCCCACGCTGTAGCAGTCCAGTAGATCGTTGCTGATAAAAGCCTGCAGAACCGTGTCCCTCTGTTCCCCTTGAAGGGAGCGGGTCAGCCTCTGGACACAAGCAGAGAGAGAGAAAGGGATCTCAGTACCACACCACACTCAGCTCATATTAACCACCATTACAGTCCTGGCACTATTGTACCAAAGCACTGCACATCTCACTCAGAGCTAAAACAGACTGCACCCTAAGGCAGTTGGAAGTCATGTGCACAGGTCGCCAACCCTGTTCACGTAAACTCTACCACAGCACAACTGATTCAACAGCTAGAGATCATGCAGAGCTACTGATTAGTTGAGCCTGGGGCACTAAATCAGGGTTGAAAAAAAGCCCTTCAGGATGGCAGATCTCCAGATAGAGGGCTGGTCACTACTGGATTAGGGACTAAGGGGTTTGACTGGCACTCAGAGAGTTGATGATTCAAACCTCAGTGTTCATCCAGTAAGGTCAATGAAGCAGTCAAGCTCTTGGAGGCCAATTTACACCAAAGATTCAGGATGAAATGAACTGGAACTTGCAAATATTTGCAATGTGCCGATCTGCAAGGTTCAGAAACTTGCCAGTTTACACCAATGTGATACGATGAGATGGTTTATCGTTTTCACAGCAACAACTCTGTTTAAAACCTTCAGTGTCTCGAACTGCTGACTTTCAAGTTTGTTGGGAGTTGGATAATTGGTCACACTTTAGATGAACTGTTGCTCATAAAGGCTTTATACAGCATGCATAATGCCTTTTGTAAATGAGACATAATGTTTTCATAAATCATGCAGAAGCAAATGTCATGCTTTGTAAAAGGTGAAATAATTAATCCTTATTCAGCATGTGATACCAGATGTGACAATGATAATGTCACTCAGCTGACAATGTCACCCTTAATGACCTTTAGCCACTAGCTAGGTGACACTGTCAGTTATATCATATCTGGCATCAGATACTGATTAAGGATGTGCTATTTCACCCGTTACAAAGCATGACATTTGCTTATCCTTATGTATGATTTATGAAGACATTATGTCTTATTTACGAAGGCATTATGCATGCTGTATAAAGCCTTTATAAGCAATATTTCATCTTAAGTGTGACAGGATAATATGCAGCATCTTAAAATGTGAATAAGGACTGCGACTGCTCACAATTTTAAGGCTCCTGTACAGACATGGCTATTTCTCAAACAAATTGATGAGGCGATCCTTCCCTCAGTCCGTTTCATTCAGCTGACACTTTAAAGGTGACTCGAGCAGCTGACTTTGCCGCAAGCTGACTGGCTGTTCTCACAGGTGATGTGCCTTACATTCTTAAACCAGCTACTGGCAACTTGACAAGCTGAGTCTCAGACAACGCCATCAGCCGTCTTGAGTCGACCAGAGACTTCTAATTTGTACTGCTGCAACTTTCTAATATGGTTTCGTCTCATCATGAATCTTTGGTATAAACTGGCCTTGATATGCACCCTCCTAGGTCTGACATATTATTATCTGATTTCATATTATGGATATATAATATATTATCTATTGCCATGGATGGATATGTTATATTCATATTATTTGGTCTGGTTAAGAACCATCTTTAGAATGAGTTAAAGGGTTTAAACACAGCACTCTGAGGCCAGGGAAAAAACTATTGAATTGGGTCTACATCAATGCTGCCAGGAGGGCATTGTTCAGGTGTAGTCAATTCTAAATTCTAAAGCCGACCCGGTGCCTTGTGAGGTCTTTTCCCAAACTCTTATTAAATCATAATGAAAAGGACAAAAGATGTGTGTGCAGGGTATGGGGGGGTGGGGAATGGGAATTCTGGCTGCGCCCGTGTCCTGACGGGAACCTGGGAGCCAGCGGGTTCTCAATCACCCATCTTAGCGCCTGCAGAAGCAGCGCTTTCAGCCTGTCAGAGCCATTCAGTAGGTCTTTCTTCAACTTCTCATAGTCCAGTGAAGGCAGCAATGGCACGTCTTGCGCTTTCCTTTACAAGAGGAGAGAGAAAGAAAGCACCAAAGAAAAGAATGAGAGAGCAACAGCTCAAATGGGCGTCCCCCAGGGCCCTTTTTTGGTCCAGCTGGCTGATGTCTTAATGACTCAGGCGGAATCTCAGCCCAGTCCAGATCACAACTCAACAGCTCAAGATTCTTTGTCGATCCTTCAGAAAAGTCCTAATTAACGCTGAGAAAATAAAAATCTTCAAAATAGCAAGAAACCTGCTGGTTCTTAAGATGCATACTAATTTTGAGAAACAAAGCAAACAGTTTCTTTTAACACAAAACTGTCACCAGATTTAAAGTTAATCAAACCTGAAACACTGCAGGACAATTTTCTAACGGCAATGGCCGTTCTCCTCATTTTCAAAACAAATGGTTACACACGCACACTTCAGCCATTTTACTTACGGAGGTGCAATGGACGCTCGCAGCATTGACGACGCCTAAAGAGGAAGAGAAGAAAATCACTCTAGGCAAACTAAAATAACGAAAACACAGCACGTCTGTACACTAATCACCATGCAATTGCTTACAGAGGCCGATCTTTCTGGCAATTAAACAGTGCTGTGACAAATGCAAGTACTGAGGACACATGAGAAACAAAAAATAAATAAATGCATAAATCTTAGTTCCTCATCCGCCAAATGCTGCTCTTAAAAGACTGCAAGGTCTCCGCAGATTTTTATTTTTTATTATAAATATGAGCCATACTTCAGATCCAACAAACCTGGTGAGGCAAACAGAACTGCGCAACTGATGGATGAGACACATTTGATGAACCTGTAGGTTAATCTGTCCTCTGGATTTGACCTGTCCTAAATACTACACAGCATAGGGCAGCTACAGTGCAGCATAAGGGTTTCCAACGCTGTTCCTGTCGAGCTACCAGCCTGAAGGTTAATCACTCCAACCACAGCAAACCACACCTGCTTTCCCAGTTACAGATCTTGACGAGCTGCTAATGAGCTGAATTGGGTGTGTTATATTAGGGTTGGAGAATAAACCAACAGGATGGTAGCTCTCCAGGAACAGGGTTGGAGACCCCTGGTGTAGCACCTCAAGAAAAGTTTTTTTTTTTTTAAATGTCTTCTTCTCCCCCATCATTCCAAGTCTGTGTTCTAAAAATCTGCTGCTTTCATTTACAGTCCCAGTAGTGACTGATACATTAACATTAGAATGGGCAGCTAAAAACATTCTAACATGGGATGTTTGCACTCGCACCTGAAAGGCTTAAGCCAGGGGTATTTAGTCTAATCCAGAAAGGGCCGGTGTGGGTGCAGGCTTTCATTCCAACCATGCAGTGACACACCGGATTCTACCAATGAAGGTGTTTAACGAAGACTCTAGCAGTTGATTAGTAGAATCAGGTGTGCATTTGAATGGTGGAAATCACAGCCTGCATCCACACTGGCCTTATCTGGACAAGACCGAGTGCCCCTGGCTCATACAATCTGTTACATCACTGAGCCAACATGCATAGTAAGGCTGTCGAGGACCAGGGCTGGGCTCATCATGGGACAGGATCCAGGGTGCAAAACCCTGCATCAAGAGACCTTTACTTACCAGCGATGCACTTCCCTAAATGGAAAAAAGGGGTGGATTTATTCAAATGAGGGGGCAGGTGTTGGTGCAGGCTTGACCACATGCATAGTCCCCATATAGTATATAGACGGATATGCGAGTGATGACCATGCAAGAGATTACAAAGGAGCGGCAGTCAGGGTGTTAGTGCGCAGTACTCTCGAGCATCTTCAGCTTTTTAATAGCGCCTGGCACAAAGATCTCATTGAATGCCCTACAACCACACACAGCCATATTTTTATGGACACTCCAGGGCCTTCGGCTGTTTTCCATGGTTTGGGTCCGGCCTCCCAGTTCCATGGAAATAAAATCTAGATTGAACAGCATACAAAGCCATTACCAATTCTTACCCGCTTTAAACAGTTTAGGGATGATGGTTGATGATTATGATGGTTTCTGTAACATCCAGGCACAGAACATGTGTAACCCGATATCCTGAAGCTCTGGAGGTGCGGATAGGGCACTGACAGGACCACTGGCTCCAAAATACCTTGCGCGAGCGAAAATCGTATATGGCGGACATGCAACTACTGTATTGCAAGCTGAAACCCGACCATGTAAAAATAAAACCATATATAAACAAGATCCAGAGACACCTTTTCTGGGCCTCAGCTCATTCAAGATCAACAGAGGCAAAGTGTAAACCTGTCCTGTGATCTGATCAATCAAATGGAAATCATCCTCCCCACGTCCTCCGGGCTAAAGAGGAGACCATTCCTCACACGGTTCAAAAGCCAGCATCCAAGACTGCAAAGGGGTGCATTAGTGCACATAGCACAGGTAACTTGTACATATGTGGAGACACCATTAATGCTGAATAATATATGCAGGTTTTGGAGCATCATACACTGCCATTCAGATGTCCGTTTCAGGGGAGACCCTGCTGATTTCAACGAGACAATGCCAAACACAGCACTCTGCGCGCATTATATGATTCTGCACTTAGAGTCTGGCAGCTAAACTGGCCTGCTTGCAGTCCAGCTCTACCACCCACAAAAAATATTTGGCGCATTAGAGAACTAAAAATATGACAAAAAAGGCTGTAACGTGTTGAGCAGCGGAAGCGAGAATGGGAGAATTTTTTTTATTTCAAAACTACAGTAGTTGGTGTCCTAGGCTCCAAAACACTGTCTGAGTGTTGTCAAAAGATGTAAACTTTTTTGACATCTGCTGCTGGCATGAAATCCAAAATGAGCTGATATTTTTCAAAAAAACAATAAAATTTCCATTTCAACATCCAGCATGTTGTCTTTTTATCATTTTCAAATAAATATAGAATTCAAATTATTTGCATTTCATTGCATTCTGTTTTTATTTACATTTTACACAACAACCAAACTTTTTTGGAAATGGGGTTTTATAGTTTTTGTCTAAGTAAATGAATGTAAGCATCCTCTTGTAACTTGTCTCTCACGTCATAATCTTGAATTTTCCCCAAGTTCATCCCCTTTCTACAAGCAGCCTGAAGTACAGTTGCATCAAAAAAAGTGCACTCTTTATACAACATGAAGGTTTTCGTGAGACACAAGAATTAACCTCAACAAATCATTTCAACCATGCAAAAGTGGTGCCACTCCCACAGGAAATGGTCATACCACTGGGTTAGTATCCCACTAGCAGCCCAAAGCAGCTAGCAGCTATGTGTCTGGCACACAGCGGTCAATGGAGGAGGGAGTCTCATGCCATGCCACAGCCAGAGCCAAGATCTCAGCTAACAGAGAAGAGCCGTCAGTGTTTACTAACTGCAGAATGATAAACAGGTGATTGTCGATACTGGCAAAATGACAGCAGAGCCATGATGGGAGCTGGGTGAGTTGGGTTTAAATTTGATTAAACAAATTCTCCATCCTCCCATGTACAGATCCATCCAGGCATTACTAACCTGCCTATTGTTTACTGCAATCCCATTTGCTAAATATCTGCAAGGAAACCTCAACAATCAAACTAGCGAGCACTCAAGCAAGCATACGCCTCAGTAATACAAGGCTGCAGTGTTTGATGATTTGAATTACACTCCGTAGCATCTCCTAACTACGAATTTAGTAAGTTGCTAATAAGTTCGTGAGATGAAACCACAACAGATGACCACATTCTCTGAACATCACATCAACCAAAATCAGTCGATGTTGAGTTTTTCATGGCGCGACAACTTTGTTCGATGAAAGTCCACGGCAAACATTGTGCATTTCGTTCTCTTAATGCTCGAGGCCAGTAGAACTGCATCGTGTGGCTCTGTGCACACTTACACTGGTATTTTTGAAAACGTAGCATTTGCTACGCATTTTCGGCCACTGAAAACAGGCCTTTTGGAAAACACCTTCAGGGTAAAAATTCAAAAAAAAAAAAAAAAAACGTGTACGCGTAGAAGACGCCTCAGGGTAAACACTGAAGCTAATCTCACAGTAATCGGCTCATTATGTACGGTTCGCATCGAGACACTAGTTATTAATCTTCCTCATAAGAAAACAAGCCAGTAAGTCAACATCAAAAACTCCTTTGCAGCTACATGAATGCTGAAGTTATGAAAGCCTATTAAATTAATAAATTTGACAGCTGAATACTCCTTAAGACAATAGATTGGATTTGTTCCAGGCAGTGTCTGTCAATATGAACCACCCATAAATCTGGCACACTGTATAATGACATAGGAACCTGATTGAGAAATTACAGAATTTAAATTTGGTTGAATCCGGAATATTTCCACATATTAAACATTTAAATTATAAAACAGCACAGGGAGTGGGCTGTTTTTTTTTTTTTTTTTTTTACAAGAAAAGCAGTGAGCTAACAGATGCTGGGTGGGTGGGGCAGTGCAATTGATTATTTTAACAAGCTACGCGTGCTGAGATATGACAGACGAACAGCATTCGAGACTCAACAAAGACGAGCAACATCACGGTGAATGACCGGGCAGATAGCCCATTGTGTGAGGACAAACTAATGGTTGGGAACATGTATAACATGCAGTCTGACAGCACAGACAAAGGGGGGGTTTGCAAAAGATGGGGGAAAACGGGAAGGGCGCAAGCAAGACGGAGGGAGGAGATGAAAAATGAAAATTCAGCGACTTACATATCCATCATCATTGTGATACGGGCTGAGGCCATAATACCCCTTAATACACAAACAGACAGCCACAGAAAAGAAGCAATTTTTAGAGCATTTCAGATTTCAGACAGAAGCAAAATGGAAGGGACACATTCACAATTCACAGAACTGCACACTAAAGGAAATGGATACTCTCTGGTTTCTCGTGCCGCGAGTTTCTGAGGTGACGTCAAGGCAGTCCCGTGATGGTAGTCTTTGTGTTATATTGATATTACGCTCAAGCCATCAAGTCTTGAGGCTCTTACTTTACAGTAGCTTTTTTCCCCTCAATAAATGAAATCATCACTTTGTATTTACTTGGGTTATCTTTGCCTAATATTAAAATTTGTTTGATGATCTGAAAGATTTAAGTGTGGAAAAAAAAACTGAAATCAGGAATGGGGCAAATACTTATGCACAGCACTATACGTCATGTGAGCAAAAAGTGCAATCTTGAACTCGAGGTAAAAGATTCCGATATTCCTGTGGACAGCTAAAAGTCATCGAGGAAAATCCACAGGAGTCCAAATGTGTAATTAAAGCGGGTTGGTGTTTAACAAGTTATCCGAGCCATTTCGCGCATTGCATTTTGAAGAAGTTGCTTGCTTGTGATTACTTTAGTTCACGAAAAAACAATAATATTAAACATTTCCTTCACTAAGTGTTAGTGTTTTATGGTGATACTTATACAAGGCCGAAGGCAAAAAGTCCCTGAAACAAGCCGAGACTGAAAATTGCCGCAGTACAGGCCTGACAGAGCATCACCAGTGAAGATATCCAGTGTCTGATGAGGTCAATTCATGCAAAGAATATTCATGAAAATACGAAAAATTATTACTTCATTTTACATTATGCTAAACAGCAAAATCTTCTGATATGGCCATAAATAGGGGTGGGGGTTGACAGTATACAACAGGCGCTGTGATTTCTGAAGCTTCAATCAATATAGACAAAAACCTCAAACAAGTGTTGCCAGGCAAAACAAATGTCACCCGCCAGCTCTTATTCTAGTGCCCTTGATATTGTCTCAGTTTTACAAGCGTGACATCAACCGTTTTCAACAAATAGTTCTTAGTAAATCCGTGACCCTCAGTTTGACCTTTCAAGGTCACAGGTCATGGTGTAAAATAAAAGCCCATACAGGAGTTCCAATATACTCATAATAGTAAACATCTGTCCATCTACAACTGTTTTTGTGTTATAGTGGAAAATGTTATTTTCACTGAGGACCTTGACCCCCCCTGAAATTTAATCCCAAACCGCCATGGAGAATAACAAACCTACCCCATCATGCAGCACAATGACCTTGACCATGACCCAATCACCCACAAACTTCAATCAGGTGATCTACGGACCATTGCCCAACTACTCTGAAAATTTGAAGTCAATCAGTGCAACCGTGTGGACGCTAGATTGTTAACACAAAGACACGTAAACAAACAAACCACACTGATTACTATACCCCCCCCCCTTCCAACTCGCTCGCAGGCGAGGCAATTAAAGCCACCAGTCTGCACATTAACCACACTGTCATTGTACCCATCTGAAAAAACTGAGTGCTACACTGCAGACCCACAGGACAACAAAAAAAAGTGTCACCATCCAATTAAATGTCCAATGTATTATGGTACTCGCAGTATATTCAACATTTTAACAATGCATAATTAACCAGATTTTCTGCACTCAGCGACGTGTCCTTTTCTCACTTTGCGAGCCCTCACAAGGCCCCAGTGAGGTTGCTTTCGCAGGAATCGAGGGGAAGACGGAAAACCAGAAGTCACAACCGTGGGGTAATCACATGAGAAATAGAGTATGATCAGGGCTGGACACAGGGCTCGCGGATGGGCAGCAACAGACAGCACTTGCCGTTAAAATTATGCAGTCATGCTGACTGGAACTCCAAACCTATGCAACACAGCAGAGCGTAATAACGCGACATGGCAAAGCCTATTCCGTTTCTCTCCCCGAGGCAATTAAAGAGCTTCAGCCAGCACAATCATCCTCTTTTCAATCCAAGAAGGAAAGTTTCCACCATTGTTTCATTGTTTCTATCACTGCATCATCAAAGTCCCCACACTGCACACTGAGTAATAACGAAGTAACATCACCATGGCAAAGCACAGCGTGTTCCTTTGTGGCATCCTGCAGTTTTTCTCCTCTCTCATAAAAAGTAATTCAGTTAAGAACAATTAAATAATTGACCTGGGTGTGGCTGGGAAGTGTACAGATATGCCAATGCACATATGCACAGGTGCGTACAAATGAGGCTCACCGGATCAGGCCGAGTGAATTCAATGCTCTGAGCTGTATGGAAAGCATATAGATGAACATGTGCCTGCACAGGTACGTAACTGTGCAGATCCGTGCACAGGTATAAGATCTACAGGTATATAGACGAACAGTTGTGTACAGGAGTATTAATGCACGTGTCTGAACAGATATACTGACAGATATACACTGACCGGTGTGTGTACAGATATACAAATGTGCAGGTGTGTATACAGGTCTACAGGTGCACAAGTGCGAGTCCAGGTACACAAATACACAGGCGTGAACAGGTATATGCAGATGTGCGTATAGATGTACAGATGTACAGGTGCATAAATGTGTGTGTACAGGAACACAGATGTACAGGTGTGTGTGCAGGTATACAGATGCACAGGTGAGTACAGGTACATACAGGTGTGTGTACGGTTACACAGATGTACAGGTGTGTACAGGTATATACAGGTGTGTGTACAGGTATATAGATGCATAGGCGTATGCAGCAGGGGCGGCTGGTAAACTGGTGATAGGGGAGGCTCAAAACAGTCTCTTAAATTTACTGATTGGTCACAACCTGCTTTTAATCATTAATTTAAATGACCATTACAGAAACTCTGAAAACTCTCAACATTATTATGTGTGGCCAGTTTTCATTAATAACGCATACCTGTCAACTCTCACTCACTCCACGAGAGTTTAAGTGGCATATTTATGAAAGAGATTATCATTTACGTTGTGTCAAAATTTGATTAATGGCTTTTTGATGAGTTCATATGAATTCATTAAAAAGAAGTTATTATAGTTTATTCTGTATTTCCTCTCTTCTCCTAATCCTCCCCCCCCCCCCTTTTCTCTGTCTCTGGGGTTGTGTGTGACATTCAGCATCGTCCCCAACCCCCCCCCCCTCTCACCCTCCCCCTTGCATGCTCTGTTGCGGGGAGAGAATTTTATACATTTTAGTGTGTTTTAGCGTGTTTTACGGTTTTTTTGTGGGGATAAACCTTTTGAAACATTAATTTAATTGTGTTATAGTTTAGTGTTTTTTTAAACATGTATTATTTCAGTGGTTGGGGAAGTGAAAGTGATAAAAG
This sequence comes from Gymnothorax reevesii, assembly GCA_029721435.1. Taxonomy (NCBI): domain Eukaryota; kingdom Metazoa; phylum Chordata; class Actinopteri; order Anguilliformes; family Muraenidae; genus Gymnothorax; species Gymnothorax reevesii. The sequence continues at coordinate 22,888,043 of CM056575.1, read as the reverse complement.
TAGTAAAACTTTAATTCAAGAGTTTTGTTGGTTGTGTGGGGTAACAAAAGAGAGTTTAAATTCAGAGTGTGTTATAAAGTTGTTGGCAACATGTTAGTAAAATGGTGTTTTAAAAATAAAAATGAGAGCAAGAAGTGTTAAAACAGGAAAATAAAGTGATGGTGAAAGCATGCTGAAAATAGCGGTGCAGTGAATAAGTGTGTGTAAAGGAAAATGAAAGAAAGATAAAATTATTTACCAGTTTTAGGCGCGATGTGTGTGGAAAAGAAAAGTTACCAAAAAGTTGTAATGTAGTTGACGAAAGAAGCTGGAAAATAAGGCTGGGTTCCAGAATGTTCATTTCGTACGTCTTCTCCCTTCTCTCTCTCTGCGTGTGCAGACGGGTCGAGTGGGAGAAGCCCATGGGGGCGGGGTTTGCTATCCGTGAGTTGGCGGGGTTTGCAGGGGTAGCCAATGATTGATTGAATGCAGGAAGCAAACGACTTCAGTCAAAAAAATAATAGTATAACCCAGGGGCAGGGTTGAACAGTAGGTGGTGCGCACATTTTTGAGTTGGCGGGGTTTTCGGGGGATAGCCAATGAATGATTAGACACTTTCATAGTGCGTTCCTGCGAATGTCCTGCTATATTGCCGTGAAGATCTGCTTTTCCCCTTGGCGCATTCAAAGTGATTCCAGGAAGGCGTGATATTCAGGACATTTCATAGTGCAGCCCGGCGTCGTGGAACGAGAGGGGACTGAAGAACTGAGCGTTGCGCCGTTTCTCGCTGTACAAATACTGCATTTTCAGGCAAAGATATTGTGCATTTTGATTAACATGTTTTGTTTACTGTCGAACTTGAGTGAAGGGCGTGTTTATGCTATAAAAAAGGCCCTGGAGGAGAACACAGGAGCAGCCAGAGACGGTTCGAGGAAGAGAAGCGAGCTGATTCTGCACGTTGGAGACGAAGACGAATGGCTATTTAAAGTCAGTTGGCACTGATCGCAGAAAGAATTTGTCACGAGCCACGTCATATTCCACGCCTTGCCGGGATGGCCGATTCATAGTGGTCCCCCTTCCAACAGTCCCACCAATTTTACGCCACTGTAACTACCTCTGAAGGCATTACAGAGGTGGGATCACATGATGCCCTCCATCCCTCTTCTGGCGCTTTCATAGTGCAGACGAGATGTTACAGAGACGTAAATATCACGGTTTGAAACGGCACTATGAAAGCTCAGAGACATGAGGCTTCACCAGCGAGTTCACTTTGTAAGTGGGCACGGACTGTATTGATGACATCACCACAGCTCGTTTCTGACTGGTCAAACACAGAATGTTACAACTATTCCTTTGTTACAACCATCCCCGGTCTCTCCTAAACAAGCAGGGCCTTTTAGGTTAATGTATCAATCGTGTTACATCATGTATCATTTGAAAGTTTTTTTTAACTTTAAGAAATGATAAAATTGAGTGTAAAAAGCTGGAAAATGCGAGTTTCAAAGTATATCCTAGAATTTTATGTTGAATATAGGTTTTAACTAAGTTTTTCATTTGAGCGGGAAGGCTTGCGGGTCGTGTGTGTGGGTGTGTGTTTCCTCCATTCTGAGATTCGGCAACAGGAATAGCAGACATGTCTGGCAATGTTCGAAAAGGAGTAGGCAAGACTACTTCGACAAGAAAGATGGCAATGGATAATGGAGAGAGCGCTATGAGAAGGACTCGATCGACTGCTGACCGAAGTGCACAGGGTGGAAGACGGTGATCATTGGATAACTTTTCTAGTGGGAACAGTTCTGTCTGATTTAAGGTGTGGTTAGAGTCCACTGACATAAATATCAAGGCAGGGGTGTGTCTTGTGTGACATTGTTGGTGTGCCTTAATTCCTACTCCTACAAGGCTGCTATGTATTGGGCTTTTCTTGGGCCGTCACATAGTTGATTTTTAAAAGTTGTGAGAAGATCATGGATCACACGCACTCACAATGTCAAGTTTTTGACGGTCTGGGAATGTGTGCCGCTATGGGGTGTGATATTGTTCTCTGAGGTCATAGGTCTCAGGACCTTTCAGGCACTGCGGCTAAAGTTTATACCAATGGGGTGTCATTACTCTTTTTAAAAACAGCATATTTGGCTAATTTAAGCAATATTGTATTCCAGGCCAGCCAATTGTTCCAAAAGTATTTTTGAAAGAGTGCGGTTACGCCATGAATTATGCCACAAACGTATCCTAGGAAAACCATAACATAATTATTCTAAACGGCTACAGATACTTTCCCACCATAAGCAATGCCTGCACAAGCGCATTTTTAAATAACCATTACCAGTGAAGGATTTGAGACTTACGTCTATTTATTTGCCCCAGGGTCTTATTGAATAGGCTACATTGTTAATCGCAGTTCCGCACCAACGATGAATTGAAGTCGTGCAACACCATCTACTTCTTAATTAAGGATTTTTAACAGGCCGTGTAAAATATTTTCTGCATTTTGTATTTGATAATGCTTAGTATTTATCACTTATAAGTGTTTTATTTCTAATTTATTGCATCCAGTCTTGGAAATGAGTGATGACAAATAAATAAATACATTCCAATATACTCGATTATAGATAAACCATTTTCATACATTTCAATGCAGCATTAGTTTGTCAAATTATATGCAAGGTCTTCGTTTCTAAAAATGTGAGTTTCAAAGTATATCCTAGAATTTTATGTTGAATATAGGTTTTAACTAAGTTTCTCATTTGAGCGGGAGTGCTTGCGGGACGTGTGTGTGCGTGTGTGTGAGTCAGTTTGTTAAATTATATGCAAGGTCTTCGTTTTTAAAAAACAGTCAATGAGTTGAAATATACCTGTTATTTTTTCTTTCAGTATGAATAAACAAGCAGGGCCTTTTAGGTCAATGAATCAGCCATGTTATCATGCATCATATTAAAGTCTTTTAACTTTAACAAATGAAAAAATTGTGTGTAGAAAGCTGGAAAATGCGTTTCAAATTAGAATTTTATATTGAATAAAAGTTTTAACTATGTTTTTCATTTGAGCGGGAGTGCTTGTTGGTCGTGCGTGTGTGTGTGTGTGTGTGTGTGTGTGTGTGTGTGTGTGTGCGTACGCGTGTGTGTGTGTGTGTTTGCGCGCGCATGTGCATATGTTAGTTTGTTAAACTAGGCTTATGCCGTCGGAGGCGACGGCTGGGGGTATATCCCCGAACTCCCCCAATCCTCCAACTCCCCAATCCTTGAACAGACCTTGAATAGACTTTCATTTGAACTTAATTTCAGGTAAATCGGACAGATGTTTCTGAAGATATGGCCAAAATGGTAATTTTCCATCACAAAGCACAACCTGGTAGCAAAATATTGATCCATACAGGTATGATGTCGTCATGTGACACGTTGAGAGGTCATGACCTTGCAGTTGCACATAGTTTCATGTCAATTGGACAAATAGTTCCAAAGATATGGCAAAAATGGTGAATTTTATGTGACAAAGCTCCAGCTTGTGTCAAAATTTTGAACCAAACAGGTATAATGTCATCGTGGGACACATCCTCAGGTCAGGACCTTTCATTAGCACTTGATTTGAGGTGAATCGGACAAATATTTCCAGAGATATGATAAAAACAGTGATTTTTTCCGTTTTTGGCCCCTGGTGGCCAATCTAGAATAGGGCTGGTTACGATTCTGAATCGATTCTTTTTTAAGGTGTAATACCACTACCTGCTGCCATGGGGCGAACATCCTAGCTTTTCCTTTTCCTTTATTAAACCTGACGCAGGTTGAACAAAAGCGCCAAACCTCAAAGGTCATGTGAAATGCTTCCGGGAAAAAACCTTGACTCTGACATCAGTATTTTTCGGCGACATGCTGCATGGAGCTAAATAATGGACTACAGAATAGTCTCCTATTAACCAATTAAGCTACTCTAAGAAAAGAACCTGTTCCAGTTTACTTGCTTGATCAGCAATCAAATGGTTGATGCGTTTACTCTCCAAGTTGAATGAATGTTGTTCATTAAGACAGCGTGTTTGATTGCTGCATTTTGAAATTTAAATGGCCATAGAACAGCACAGCATGACCACGATTTCCATTGCCACGCATTTCGTGCGACTGTGATAATTTATATCTCATTCGCGTTTCATCCGCTTTTCAGAATGTTTTCCACCTTGTGTATTTTTTATAGGCTTAAAATCCAGGGCGATCTTATAACAAATCTGTTTTAAATTAATGTTTAATAATGTCCTAAAATGCTGAGAGATGCAATTCAGAGGAAGATTTTTTTAAATTATTGGCATTCATTCACTCTAACACCATAGCCCAGTTAGTTTTGTCTGCTTTTCACCATCTCATCTTAATCGATATAGGCTACTGAAATTGCTTGATTGTTATTCAGGACAAGTACACTGGAGCAGATTTAGGGAAGGGCGGAGCGCCTGCAATTAGCGAAATCTAAACTCAGGCTTCTTCCCGACGGCAAGCATCAGGTGTGTCTGTTTCAAGAAATTACACGCGACCCCATGATGGGAAGTGGTCTGATCACACTTAAAAAAAAAAAAAAAAATCCTCGTTCGACATCACACCCCAACTCTGCATTTCATCTCTCATTGTAGTATTTTTAGGAGATCCATAATGATAAAATAAAAATAATGAGATTTGCTTTCACATCGCCATGGATTTCAAACGTCTAAAAAATACACAAGGTGGAAAACATTCTGAAAAGCGGATGAAACGTGAATGTGAGATATAAATTATCACAGTCGCACGAAATGCGTGGCAATGGAAATCGTGTTCATGCTGTGCTGTTCTATGGCCATTTAAATTTCATAATGCAGCAATCAAACATGCTGTCTTAATAAACAGCTCTGCTCATTCAACTTGGAGAGTAAACGCATCCACCATCTGATTGCTCATTAAGCAAGTAAACTGGAACAGGTAACTTTTCTTAGAGTAGCCTAATTGATTAATAGGAGACGATTCTGTAGTCCTTTACTTGGCTCCATGCCGAAAAAAACTGATGTCAGTGAAGTTTTTTTCCGGAAGCATTTCACATGCCCTTTGATGTTTGGCACTGTCATTCAACCTGCATCGGGTTTTATAAAGGAAAAGGAAAAGCTCGAATGTTCGCCCCATGGCAGCAGGTAGTGGTACAACGCCTTAAAAAAGAATCGATTCAGAATCGTCCCAGCCCTAATCTAGAAATTGTAAATTGTCCAAAATCGAATCAGTTCTTCCTCTTTATGATACTTACTTATATGCAAAACTTGGAATTTCTAATTGAAATATTATTGAAGTTATCGTGTTAACACGTAAATCAATTTTTGGCCCCTGGCGGCCAATCTAGAAATTGTAAATTGTCCAAAATCGAATCAATTATTCCTCTTTATGATACTTACCAATATGCAAAACTTGAAATTTCTAATTGAAATATTACTGAAGTTATCGCGTTAACACGTAGTGCGGCGGCGGTTGGACTAAAAACATAATACCCCGGAACGCCATTCGGCGTTCGGGGATATAATTATATGCAAAGTCTTTATTTTTAAAAAGCAGTCAGAGTCAAAATATACCTGTTATTTTTCCTTTCAGTACCTATAGGGGATGATAGTAACACTTTTTGTTTGAGAAAGTGTAACTCAGTGTTTCTTTGTGCTCGAGTTCTCAAATTTTGACAAGTGGTTCCCATATTTGTCTGCTATAAATGACATACACTTGGACTTCTACCACACCATCACAGATGATTTAAATTAATGTCAAATATAAAGAGGTATGTTGTTTCAACCTACCCCACAGTACCAGGGTGAGTTGTAACACAACTTGAGGATGGATGTAACAATTAAATTATTATAATTAAAAAATCCACACTATTAAATGTATGGAAGCAATTTAATGAATAATAAAGAAGGGACCGTAAATTTGTAAGACTACAAAATAATAATAATAAAATAAATAAAAAGTATAAATTAAATACCATAAAAATAAATAAATATATATAAAATAAATAAAGTAATATAGACTATAAAAATGGTGTGTGTTGTGCGTGTGTGTGTTTTGTAGCCTGGAACAGGTTAATGTGAAAAAACATTTGAACACTTGGAGATCTGCGGAACAGTCAACAAACCACTTTTGAACAGTGTGGTGCAAAGCTACACTAAGTACTAAATAAGTACTAAACGGCATTTGAACAGTTGAACTGTCTATTGAACCCCGCCAACTCACAGACAGCAAACCCCGCCCCCATGGGCTCCGCTCACTCAACATGTCTGCACATACACAGAGGGAGGGAGGGAGGGAGAGAGAGAGAGAGAGAGAGAGAGAGAGAGAACAGAACAGAACAGACGTACAGTTCTGTACAGACATACGGAATGAACATTCTGGAACCCAGCCTTATTTTGCAGCTTCTTTCGTCAACTACATTACAACTTTTTGGTAACTTTTCTTTTCCACACACATCGCGCCAAAAACTGGTAAATAATTTTATCTTTCTTTCCTTTTCCATTACACACACTTATTCACCACACTGCTATTTTCAGCATGCTTTCACCATCACTTTACTTTCCTGTTTTAACACTTCTTGCACTCGTTAAAAAAAAAAAAAAACGCCATTTTACTAACATGTTGCCAACAACTTTATAACACTCTCTGAATTTAAACTCTCTTTCGTTACCCCACACAACCAACAAAACTCTTGAAATAAAGTTTTACTACTTTTATCAGTTTCACTTCCCCAACCACTCAAATAACACATGTTTAAAAACAATAAACTATAACACAATTAAATAAATGCTTTAAAAGGTTTATCCCCACAAAAAAAACCGTAAAACACGCTAAAAAACACTAAAATGTATAAAATTCCATCCCCGCAACAGAGCATGCAAGGGGGAGGGTGAGAGGGAGGGGTGTTTGGGGACGATGCTGAATCTCACACACACACAACCCCAGAGAGGGAGAGAAGAGGGGGGAGGGGGGGGGGGGTTAGGAGAAGGGAGGAAATACAGAATAAACTATAATAACTTCTTTTTAATGAATTCATGTGAACTCATCAAAAAGCCATTAATCAAATTTTGACACAACGCAAATGATATAATCTCTCCTTTATGTTCCTCTGCTGTAGTCAGCAAGTATTAAATCAACGCGTATGTAAGAGATTCTGGCGCGGAATTGAAGTCCTTGTGCGCAGAAGGGTTGGAAGCAATGGAATTTGCATAAAGATGTTTCAAATGGTGTTATTTCATTTAAAAAATCATGAAACACATGCATTCCTTCCAATCGCTGAATAAAGAAAAGCGTGAGAAGTCTGGAGTCGTAATTGGTACGCGTTATAAATGAAAACTGGCCACATCTAATAATGTTGAGAGTTATCGGAGTTTCTGTAATGGAAATTAAAATGAATGATTGAAAACAGGTTGTGACCAATCATTAAATTTAAGGGATTGTTTTGAGCCTCCCCAATCGCCAGTTCACCAGCCGCCACTGGTATACAGGTATAAACAGGTGCGCACAGGTATATACTGGACTGAGTTCAGGTGTGCAGATGTATAGGTGTGTACAGGTGAGACTCACAGTGCCCGGCCGGGTGAAGTCGATGCTCTGAGCTGCACTGTGTCTCATCTGCCCGCTGAAGAGACGAACACAGATGCTTTGCAGGTACTCCGGGGAGATCTGCAACAACAACACATGCATCCCATCAGCCCCTGGGAGAGCTGACTCATCCAAGGCATCCTGTGAACTCAGGCGGGGGAACCTGACGAAGAGGTAGCATAAGACAGAGAGGTTGTTGGAGTTGGGGGGGGTGGGGGTTGTGTGTGATGGAAGGTATTTAAAAGCAGAGGGTGGAAAGTTCCGGTTGAGAATGCAAAATTACTCCTCTCTTTTGTTCCAATGCCCTGAGCTCTCCTTTTTAGCGTCAATGCTCACTAGAGCTAATCACTGAAATCAGCAGGGCGAGTTAATCCACTGATACAGGAAACACTACCGATTGATAAATCAGACAAAAATACATAGAATATAAACTGCCCATGATCAGTTTTCCACGCTTTATCAGTGATTGGTTGAGCTGAAATCTGTGTTTATGGTTCTGGAGGCAGCAGGTGCCTCCTGGTGTAACCGAGGGAAGGAGAGCAACTCCAGCTCTAGTATCGCTAATGCTGAATTTAATTACACCAGCGGCACCAAGGTGAACTGCTCAGGTGATGCTAAGGTAAAACTCAAGTAACGCTCCAACGCTCAGGTAATGTGCATTGTCATGGTCTTCCATCATAAAATGTTCCAGAGCCAAAAATGTGAGATCATAACATAACAGTCATTTTAGCAAAGATAAGTATAGGCTGGTTTACCAAGCATTCGGGCATGTTTTCTACCCCCAAGTAACAAGAAGAAGAAGAAAAAAAACGAACAATTTTTCAAATTTTATAATGATCATAAATGGTTTTTAATGATGATCTCCATTGAATTAAAATCCATTCATTTCCAAGGGGTAACACAGCATGCCCTACTTTTCTAGCATTATTACCCACAATCCACAGTGCTTCATTCGTGGTAAATGGAGGAGATGCTGACTGTTGCTCCCATTCATTCCTCTGAGCATTGCGGCTAGCGCTACCTCCTGACACATCCGTAATGAAACCGTCTCTGGTGGGAGAGGAGACCGGCCTGAGGAGAATCCGGGATGTTAGCGCTGGCTCACCATTTTCCCACTGATAGTGGCCACCAGCGAGTCCACCAGCTCGGCCGTGACCCCGATCAGGTTGTGGTAATCGGCCTGCATCTTGCTGAACCTCCTGGCGCTGCTGGCCGCTCGCCGTTCGGCCTCACCGACCTGCTGCCTCAGGTCCCGAACCTCCTCTGCTCAGACGAGGCACACAGCAAGGCAGTTTAGGAAAAACCACATGCAATGCAGTCACTGACTGACAGTGATCTTCTTTTATAATGCATGGGCGGGGGGGGGGGATTGGTCAAAGCTTTCACACGTAAACATAAAGCGAACATTCAGTTACCATGACTACATGAATATCAGCATTTTGAGTCTGTGGTGTAACAGGAGAGCAACTTGTTTCTGAACTATGCCGGACAGGAATGCACTCCAGACGGTCAGTTTCACAGGGCAGGTGGGTCTTCGATAAAGCTGATTTATCGACTTTGCTGTTTAGCCAGGCCAAGAAAAACCTGGGTCGGCTATTTTTACTTCAGTCTAAGTTTCAAATTTGGCAGGGATGTGCATTTTCCTCATTAAAGTTGTCCAGCTAAGTCAGCCATCCGGCTTTGTGAAACAAGACCCAGCTAAAAACAAGCGCCCGGACACTGACAAAATACAGGCATTCATGATCAGTGCAGGAGACTTTATCCACCATTTCAAGCTGCAATTACATTTCTGTTATTTACACAGGATCACATCAACAAAGCCTATTTCAGATGTTAATAGGAAACTCGGTGACAAAATCTATTACGGATCTGAGGCGTTTGCATATTTCCAAAGGAAGCAGATTTACCTCCATTTCCCGCGGCGCTCTCCTTCTGAGACACTAGGGTTAAAGTTCTATCTCACAAGTTCACAGGATAAATTTCACAAGTTTCACGATTCAAACAAGCCAGACAGGCCATCAAAACACAGCAGACTCAGGCTCAATGACAGAAATAAGAAAGTTAACAGGAGAAAAATCTGTGAGTATTAATGTTTTGCACAATTTTTGTTTGCTGGCACAGTGTGCCAGCACAGTAGTAGTGGAACAATGAAAATGAACGTAAATACAACAATGAATATGAGGTTTATGGTCATTTTCATTAGCATAATGTGAACATAGAAATTGCTGCCCATTTATACAGCATTGCTGTTGAGCTACTTATTGACTGTGCAGTGTGACGCCATGATTCTGTGAGTCTAACTCATTAAAGCAGTTGGAAATACTGAGAGTAACTACAGAACCTGTTTACAAAAGTGCCGAGACAGACCATCTGACTCTAACTAAAAGGGGACAGTGCTTTTTCTATCAATGTACAACGAAAGAGGCACCAACAATCACAAACAAATATAGCTCCAATTGTTCCATGAGCTGCTATCAATATCCAGACCTCTGCGGCTTAAAGACATTCTGTTTGTGCAGTTCTAGATACAATGAGGTTTTGAACTGAACCACGAGTTTTAGAACAAGGGTAATACATGACCTTTGTTTGCTTTTTTCCCCCAGACTGTTTATCAAGCAAAGCAAAATGCACGCAGTGGTCATCGAGAGCATACTAATGTTCCGTTTACTCAGAGTGAAAGAAGCACACTAAATCTGCGTTTGTAAGAGAGCAGAAAGCTGGCCGCTTGATTTTGTCTGGATTCAAATGCGCCGTCGAGACGAAAGAAGGGTTTACTCGTCGATTTTGTGCAAGGATATTATTTTCGCTGAAACCTTGTTTTTTCCCCTTTGTATTCCCAGTAGATGAGAACTTTGAATACCTGGTTTATAATTAGCAGCATCCGTGCTTACTTAGTAAAACAAAGAGCAGAGACTATGCGAGTGCATTTGTGGAAATATTACAGACGCTCTATTCATCCACTTCCTCTCTGCACACACGCTGAATGAAAGCCAATGAAGGAAACGCACGGTTGTCGGCAAAGGATACAAATAGAGTGAACAGCCTTGGTGTGGTGGAGGCTTTCAGAGTCGATGATAAAAACCTCTCCAGCTTCCTTCTCAACTCTGGCATCCACGGCTCCTGCGCACAGAGCATGGGCCGGGAGACATTAAGACCTAATCCACATACAAACACTCTTAATTATTTTCACTTGAAAGATTAGTTAATGATACACTTATGTACGAATTCAAATGAATGCACAGCCCATAACACATGCGCCATTGTCTTTGAGTGCTGTGAGTCGCACATTTTGAAAACTCGGCCTACGCTGTCGGCGGCCGACAGCAAGGGGTATATCCCCAAAATTCTCCAATCCTCCATGCCCCCTTTATTAGATTCTCCATTATTAGACCCACATTATGAGGCAAATTTGAGGTCTGTGTAAGTAATTATTCTAGAGATACGGTTTAAAAAAAAAACTGATTTTTTTCAATATATAGCGCCACCTGGTGGCAAACCTAGGAGCGCATACTTGCCCAAAATCTAATCACTTCTTCCTCTCTAGCACATCAACCCATACGCTAAAAATGAGAAGCCAATGTAAAGAATTTTGTGAGTTATCGCACTAACGGCTAAAATCTGCAGACACGGCCGCGGCGGGTGGGGCAAAACCATGATATCCCTGAAACTCGTATTTCGGGGATATTAATTACAGATTTGACGCTCTGACACAGTAGTCAAATTTTCCAGTAACGGACCGTGTAAAGGAGACAAGGTAACAACCAATATGCCAAAAAACTTTCCTCTGGGTCATTTCTTTATTCAGTAGAAAAAAATTCGCTCTTTGCAATTAAATGCCTGGACTTGTGAGGTTCATAATGAAAAGATTTTTCTCGGCGAAAATAGATGAAATAAGATTTTTTTTGGTTAAAATTCAACAAGTAGATCAGAAGGATCTAATAGCTACGACCTCGCCTAGCATCCGTCACGTGGCCTAGTGTCCATGACTGGTGGTTTCTTGTACAAGTGTGATCTTGAAATTGGCAAATGACCTTGAAAATCAATAGGGGACCCTTCCTCTGTACCAAGAAGCTTGTTCTAAGATGTAATAGCCATCCATCAAGTTACAGTGGAGTTACGGCGCGAAAACTGTGAAATCGGGGCAAAATCGACACTTCTTTGACCGGTGTGACCTTGGGATTCGACAGATGACCTTGAAAATCAATAGGGAACCCCTCCTCTATACCAAGAAGCTTGTTCTAAGATTTCATAGCCATTCATTGAATTAAACTTGAGTTACGGTGGGAAAACCTTCAAATCGGGCAAAATTGACACTTTTTTTGCCTTTGTGACCTTGGGATTTGACGAATGACCTTGAAAAACAATAGGGAACACCTCCTCTATGCCTAGAAGCTATTTCCAAAATTTCATAGCGATCCATGAATTCTAACTGGAGTTACAGTGCGAAAACCCGCAAACAAGGTCGTGACCTCAGTGAACTTGACCTTTGACCTCGACCTGGTGCATGGACATCTCTTTGGTGAAGGTCAATAACTACTGAAAATTTCATGATGATACAACGACAGGAACATGGTCAAAAAGGTGTCACAGACGGACAGACAGACGGACGGACAGACAGGCAGAAGCGTTCATAGAGCTGCTTGGTCGCAGCTAAAAATGTATAACTCATGAACTACTTGAAGAGTTTTCCAAAACACAATATGTGCTGAAATGACCGAAATTGAGACAATACCATAGAGCGATAGCCCTGTGCTTACGACATATGGTGCAAAAATTAATTTTTAGAAATTCATATTATCAGGTGTCTTTTATCATGGTCAAATTTTTCTATAAAATGCAATCAGAAAAAGCTGATTTACTCAAAATGAGTAAAATGGATTTACTGCATTTTGGAGACAAACTCTTCATTTGGAGTACAGCATCATAATTTTACAAGAATTCAGTTCTCAAGGGAAAGTATCAGCATGCATTTTTTTTTTTTAAATCCTTGATTTGAACTGGGAAAAGTACCGCAATTTGCGCGAGTTGGCATGGAATAACCCCAAAGAGATTAACAACACTTGTTCAGACTTGTTAAGCAGGAAGTCTAACTGTTGAAATTCGGGAGTTGATGGTCTTGCTAACCTTTGAGGCCATTCACAGAGGAGAAATTTCCAATTTTCAGCGAAGTGTTTTATAATTATTTTTCAATGGAAATGTTCTAAAAGCTCCTCTTTATGCCTTGCACATAGTTTACCATGTTCAAACGTGAAGCACTTGTGTTTTTAAGACAAAATGCTGTGATCGCAACATTTCAACGATTCTCCTTTTCTCCCCACTTTTAAAATATGTGCATATTTTGCCCTGTCTTGAGTTTTTCACACACAAGCAAGTCTCCTTTGTGAACAGCCCCTTACTCTGGCCACACAGGGGCATAACCTAATAACCCTTTGAATCCTGGCGACTCACAAGGCAAGTGGCCATAACCCCTCAATGTGTTTTGAATTCAGTGCACAGGGCTACATGTTCTGTTAAGGGTGTAAAACATGGATGCACCTGGAACAGTGTTTTGAAGGAGGGGTGCACCGTAGGGTTGGGGACGAATGGGAGGGCGTAGAAGGGCAGGAACTCTGTGGTCTGGCTGAGCGCGGCTCCCCTCGTCTCCAGGTAGTGCTTGAAATGCCTGATCCGGTCCTCAAAATCTGACCTGTCCTGTGGGACACGTCAAAAAAAAGACATGTGAGTCTCATCAAAAAAAAAAAAGGCTAATCAAGTTATTTTCCACCCTTCATAGGTCTAGGGAAGCGATATTTGAGGATTAAAGCCATGTTGTACAACACATAGCCGTGTATGCGTCATGAAGAAGAGTTAACTAGTTGGCTAGATGACGTCACTTCAGGAAAAACCGGACCTAGTCTTTCTAGGCAAGTGTCGCTACTCGGCGGCCATCTTGGCAACGCCCACAGGCAGTTATTTCAGGCCAACAAGACCAGCAAGCGTATCTATAGTAGATGTACTGGGAGAGCCATAACTTTGCCTTCAGTGGTCACAGGGGCACGTATCTATAGAATCACCAGTGAAATCTGACAAAAACCCACTTGAAATGTTTGAAGACTTTGAAAACAAATAAGTTTAAAGAGGATTTTCCCCCCATAGGTTATACTTCTACTAATTACGCGCGAGGTTTCGCAACAAATACTTCTTTTACAGGGTGCTGTGACAGGACATCATTGGCTAATCCCACTAAAATGAATGATATACACTCAATAGGATCATCCGACCAGAGCACTTGAACAAAAAACTACCAAATAGGGTGAAATCATGGGGATTAAGACTGTTGTGAATCTGAACTCTCTGCTTTCGTCAATGCAACAACACAAATGACCAGATATGTTTCCTGGTTGAGCTGTATAAAGCAGACCATTGGCTTTTGGGGGCAAGGGGCAGGATACACGTCATACAACCATCGTCTGTGGTATTACAGACTTTTCTATTCAAAATGTTTTAAGTGGGTTGGCTCTTCTCTGTAATGCCTGTGACCTGGAGCATCAGTGAAATCTGAAACATTGACTAAAAGAGCCGTTACGGGCGTAACTCAGTGAGCTCCGTAGAACTGGATTGTAAAAATATTCCCAGGTCTCCCGGGGAGTCTAAACTGCTTCGACCCAGATGTAGTGAATGCCTTGGGACATTCTGCCCCGAGGTGTAATGATTCAAAAAAAGGACAGCTCTAGTGCAATGGGGACATCTGTTGGCCAAACTTGAGCTGTAGCTCAGCACCTTATTCTCAAGAAGAACTAAAACATAGCATTTCCTTCCAGGAAAAAGTCAAATGAGCACCTTTAATGGAACCGCATAAAGCAGAACATTAACATACAAATGCGACAAGTCAGGATTTTGAATTGTCCCAGTACCAATACACCTGATTCTACTCACCAAGCTTTTGGTTAAAGGCTACAGTTGGTTCAGTTTCTGCATAAAATTACTATGAAATACTGGGATAAACCAGAAATCTGCTATTGCTACTTGCCAGATTCAGATGACACCAGGCACCCCTAAGTTAAAATGTCCACTGAGTGTCTGCGACACTTACTGGGCCGCCTGCTGTGTATTTCAGTGGGTAGATAGCAAAGTGGATGTGGAGGTAGAACTCCAGCTTCTGTGCTGCTGGGTCGAAGTCCCGAATATCAGCAGGAATGTTCCCGCTCCAAAGCTCAAAAAACACTTTTCCGTCCCCATCTTCAAAGGAGCTCAGAAGATCTTTCTGCGAAAATGAATGACAGACAAATGAAGGCATGTTGTTGGCTCAAGTAAGGGCTGGCACAAGTATAAATGTGATGCAAGAACAAAAAACAACTTAGTCACCATATTACCTGAATGATTAATGTTTTAGAGTTGGTCATAGCGCTCCCTGAAATCTTGGGAACTGGTTTTCCTTTGGCCTTGCATTCCTTCTCAAACAATTTGACTGTTTCTTCAAATTCCCCAAACTTGAGGAACTATACAATAGAAAACCAAGACGCAATAGAACCACATGACATTAATCATAAGTACTCAGTAATTACCGACAAAAACAGAATTCCATTCAAACTATCAGTCTCAAAGATAAGACAGAGGGTGATGCACCACAAATGTCTATATTGGCTAAACTTAATGAGAATGAATGCATATTGTTACATACCTCTTTAACCATTCCAATAAGTTCTGCTTCATGCGCCAGAACGTCCCCCATGTTGAATAGTTTCTTGGCATTCAAATGAAGAATTGAATGTGAGTACATAATAACCTCAGTAATAAGCAAAGATGCTGAACAAATAATAATGTATGGCCAGTAGTAGGTAGCTACCAGGGTAGGTAAATCTGAACGTCAGTGTGAACCCATGTGAACATGACCCGAGAAAAACAATGTAAAATGTTCCCTGACATGAGGCACACCACTTGAAATTGTGGGCTTATTTTGTTCTATGTGATTATGAATACCACTCGATGCACTCAAAAGTTCTGAAATGGCAGAAAAATCCATCAATTTCAAGGAATAAAAGTGATTTTTTGCACTCTTATGCCCCGCCCCCTGAGGAAGTAGGAAGTTTCCGAGACGTAAGTCACATGATCCTATGACGTCATCAAAGGAACGCACCTCTGCCAGAGCAATCTCCGCGGTCCATTTACACGCTTGTTTACACACGTTGTCTAGTTTGTTTGCTTAGCAGGGGTCTTCAACACTGTTCCTGGAGAGCTACCATCCTGAAGGTATCACTCCAAACAAAGCAAACCACTCCTGTTTTCCCAGTTACAGATCTTGACGAGCTGCTAATGAGCTGAATCAGGTGTGTTGAATTAGGGTTGGAGGAGAATCCTACAGGATGGTAGCGCTCCAGGAACAGGGTTGGAGACCCCTGGTTTAGTGTATTAGCCTGCAATCAAGATATCTATCTATCCACTTAATTGTTACACTCGACAAACTGTGTAACGTAGGCTAACGTCGCTAGATGGCTGGATGGATGCCCACCTTCTACAGCAAAGCCGGTGATCAGGCATCACAATACAGCCTCCCGAGTTCATCTGGATCATGTCGATTATCCAGTTACTCTCCAGCTGCGGCAGTTACCCTCGCCTGCTAATCTATCAAAGTTAACCATCTTTGGCATTAAACTTCAGGATTGTTTGCCAGAATTGGTGGTGTTAAACCGCTTTCACACTGGACACGAAATTTATTTTTCGCATGACAGATTACATTCAAAGCCAATGCAAAGACTAGAGTACACGCAAAAGACCCTGCTCATAAAGCTCACTAAATGTCTGAACCAAGACCGGGGCTATTGGATAGAAGGAAAAACACACAACTGTCACTAACTAATGTTGACCAGCTAAATGGGTAAGGTGGTTAGTTATACTGGCAGGTAGATAGTTAGTGTGTAACTTGGCTGTTCTCTCAACACTGGACTGAATGATTGCTGTATAATTTCATAATCGAAATTCATGAAAATCTAACGTTATGTCGAACTTAAGTTAGCTGGCTAACTACTACAGGAAATTAACGTCAGCTAGCCATCAAGCTCGCGTGCACGTCTAAATTTGCTTTCACACCGGACGCGAAACAAACACAACCAATTACATTCAAAGTCAATGCGAAGACGCGAAATACATACGTCTTTGAATGTAATCTGTCGTGCAATAAATTAGTTTCGCGTCTGGTGTGAAAGCAGCTTAACGCCACCTATTTTGGCAAATGTTCTGGCGAATAATCCTGAAGTGTATAGTATAGGCTAGTTTTTTTTTTTTTTCTGTAGTGTTATTTCCTTAGCTATGGTAGCCCTACAATATTTCAATAGTAACACTAAAATCTACAGGTACTACCCAGAAAATTAGAATATTCTCAAAAAGTTCATGTATTTCTGTAATTCAACTTAAAAGGTGAAACCTACATATTATATAGACAAATAACATGCAAATCAATATATTTCAAGCTTTCATTTTTTTTGATTTTGCTGATTAGGACTTACAGCTTAAGAAAACCTCAAATTCAAAAACTCAGAAAATTAGAATATCACATGAAATCAATTTAAAATAAATAAATAAATAAAAAAGGATTTTAAATACAAAAATGCCTGGCCTCTGAAAGGAAAATCTTGCATCTGTAATTAGAACTTGGTTGGGGCCCTTTTTGCACGAATGACTGCTTCAATCCGGCGTGGCATGAATGCTACCAGCCTGCGGCATTTCTCAGCTGTTATCGAAGACCAGCATGCTTCAATCACGGCCTTGAACTCTTCTTTATTGTTTGGTCTCTTTTCGTTCACCTTTCTCTTGACAATGCCCCATAGATTTTCAATGCGATTCAGGTCAGGTGAGATTGCGGGCCTATCAAGCACAGTAATCCCGTGGTTGTTGAACCAGGATTTGGTACTTTTGGCAGTGTGGGCAGGTGCCAAGTCCTGCTGGAAGATGAAGTCTGCATCCCCATAAAGCTGGTTCGTTGAAGCAAGCATGAAGTGCTCTAAAATGTTCTGGTAGACTGCTGCGTTTACTCTGGACTTGAGAAAGCACAGGGAACCAACACCAGCAGCTGACATGGCTTCCCCAGTCATCAGAGACTAGGGAAACTTAACACTGGACTTCATGCATTTTCCATCATGCACCTCTCCCGTCTTCCTCCAGACTCTTGGACCTTTGTTGCCAAATGAGATGCAAAATTTGCTCGCATTAGAAAAGAGGACTTTGGACCACTGGGAAACAGACCAGTTCTTCCTTTCTTTAGCCCAGTGAAGGTGCCTCTGGCCTTGCTTGCTGTTAAGGAGTGGGTTGACAACAGGAATTCGACATTTAAATCCCAAGTCCAGCATCCGCCTGTGTGTTGTTTCACACACAATATTGGTTATATTCACAATATTCTAATTTTCTGAGTTTTTGTATTTGAGGTTTTAATGAGCTGTAAATCATAATCATCAAAATTACAACAAACAATTGCTTGAGATATCTCACTTTGCATGTAATGAGTCAATAAAATATATTAGTTTTACCTTTTATGTTGAATTGCCAAAATAAACCGACTTTTACACGATATTCTAATTTTCCCCGAGTAGTACCTGTATATTGCGCGTTCCAAAAAAAAAACATACAATTACTACAGTAATACCATAGTTCTTTGGTGGTAAATTTTATGGTATGCCAAACAGTGGTTTTTTGTAAGGATCTGTCAGCTGGCTATGTTAAAGCGTAGTTTATGTACATTTCATTGTCGAGACTGGAGAGCTGACCAGCTGGCTGCCTCGCGACATCAGTTGCCATAGAAGGCCAGTTTCGGACATTTCGAAGGGGGCGTTCCCGATCAGTTTCATTTCTCCGAAATAGTTTAAAGACAACACATTTTCACGGAAAAGCGCTTGCATCATCGTTTTCATCGCGAAAAATACAATAAGAAGTTTTAACTGTCAATTTCGGCCTACTTAATGACAGGGAACCTTTAACTGTTAGTTAGCTTTGACAGGTATGCAGCAAAAGACACAGGCAATCAAGCCATTTCCCATCAAAACAGCATGGACCGGGTAGGGCTAATCTACTGACAACATTCTGCTGAAAATTCACTTACTAATAATTATTTTTTTATCTGCTCAACTAGGTTTTGAAAGATGTACATCTCAAGAATAACTGGCGAAAATTGCATCACAACATATTAAGAAATTATGAAGGAAAGTATTGATGGTTGTAGTCCAGGTGCAAAACTTTTTTGTGCACCAGCCAAATGGCCTGTGTGTGTTCAAATTCTACCAGCCACTTAATAGGTTACCATTAATTTTTTGGCTGGTGAGTGAAGCAAATGTGCCAGCCATCAGTAAAGGTTATATTTCACCAGCATTAGGCTGGTGGCAATTCTGGCCCCTGGTTGTAGTTTTTCAGCTGAATGTTTTCAGTAGATTAGCCCTACCCGCATGGACCTGCTTTTCAACAAGGTAGCTGAATATAATACAGTATTCAGTTTTAGCTAAAATAGCCAACGTTCGGTAAAAATGATCATGTTCTGGCTAATTTATCGACTTGATGACGTTCGCTTAGTTGAAATTTAGATAGCAGGCATGCCATTGTTAAATTCGCAATATAACGGACAGTAAATATAGCTATAGTATCTCCCAAGGTAGCAAGCTAGCTAGCTGGCAAGCAAAGTTAACTGTAAACCATCTCCAGTCAACTTCATCGCTCTCTAACAACGTTACGCAAACTGGCTAGCAAGTCAACTCCCGTTACAGATTTGCTGAGTTGCTAACAACGATGCTAGCCGCATTAACGTTTTTGGCGTATCGCACCGAGCTAGCGAAGCAAGAGCTAGCCCATTGAAATTACGCTTGCTTTTCAGATTTCATAATCATTTTCGCTAACCTGCATATTATGCCTCAATCGGGCCTTGATCCAATGTCATTAACGCTAACAGCACAATGTTTAGCACGATATTCTAACGAGAGAAGCATGCTCCAAAATGATTTCTATGAAATATAACGTTTTCTACCAAAGCCTGCTCAGAATATGACAATTTAATATAGCTATTTACCACAACAGTGATATCAACGTGGAGTGATTTCGTCCCCAGCAAAGCAGAAATGTGAATATCCACATACTTGCTAGCTAGCAGTTAGCTAGCAACCATCAATAAAGGAAGACGCTAAAGACAGCTCCTTAGCAACAGACAGAAGTCAGACAAGCTGCCGTAAATTTTCTGCGACAGACGCAAACCATTGCCACCAACTAGAAAATGACGTCGCAGCGAAAGGGCTTGGAGACCATGCACATCCTCGGATGAAGCCGATGGTTTATGCTCAATATGTGGCGTTTTAGAAAATGTCGGACATATTTTAGTATCATGTAGAAAATATAGATCACGGAGGCAGGTGTTCCAAGAGAAGGTAGCCAAATATGGAATATTTGAGAGTATCGAAGACATTTTTGGTGAACAAGGTATGAAAAATGAAGTAGATAGGTTTTATTTCAAAAAAGGTTTTATTTCGTTTTTGAAGGAATCAGGGTTTCATAACAGAATATAAGAATTCATAAAATTAAGTTTAGACGTGGATATGTTTATGTGCTATTCTACCAATGGTCTCTGAGTAGCACACTCCCACACAGTAAGTGGCGATATACAACAGAAACTATTTTAACACACCTTATTAAAAGAAGAAGAAGAAGAAGAAGGAGGGCTGGGGACATCATCAGCGTTCTCGTATAAATAACTTACAGCACTCATAGCTGATAGCCAAATAAGCATGAACATGTAGTACTTAGGCCAAACTTCTGTCAATATTAATGTCGTTAGCACCCAAATTGTAGTCGCAGACCCCTGGCTTTGTATTGTGGATAACGTTACTGTACTGCGCGCCGATTCGACTTCGTCCAGTGATTGGTTTGCTGTGTGTTCTTTTTGACGATGGTATGTATCTAGTCAGTGTAATTAATCTGGAAACCCGCGCAGGAAGTTATGAAACATAAGTTATCTGAAAGTTGGCAAATAACGTGTTTTTGAAAGTTCGACGTACTGCTGTGCTCGCCAGACCAGTGAGAAATGTTTGGCATTGGTAGTTAGAAAGGTGGCATGTTATGTTAAGTGCTGACAATTTGCAGATACAATTTTATTATTATTGTTATTTTTCACATGTTACTTTTATATATTTTACAATAGAACGATGGTTAATTTTGGTTTGTCAAAATATCAACTGACAGGCATACGTGTAAACATATGTAATGGAAATCAGTAATCTGAATCTGTGCGTAATTTGTTTGCGGAGTGTAGTACTAGGTTATTTGCAATTCGCTAAATGTAACCGAAGATGGCAGTTTACATGTTGTTTGAAAAGCTAAAACTGGGTATCTGACTGTTCACTACTGTGCTCTTTTCAGGACTGTGCAGATTGTCTGTGGCGGAGCTGCCTGCACATGTGGAATAACGTTACCCCAAGACGATCGAGCGGATGACAGTGATATCACCATGGCGAGTGAGAGTAGACTGTACAACACTGCCTGTAAATCGCAAATCTGGATAATCTGATGTGAGCTCTTTCCTTTTGCGAAAACGCCATTATCGGGATCCGGTGCACAGGAAACCACCCTCGCTTTCCATCTACAACGGTTAAAAACAGGATATTGGCGCGCGTCCTTGACGGCCATGGCTATACTGAGAGTCCTGACCAGTGCCATGGTTAGCTTGGGCACCTTTAGATCTTACCAGTTCGTCTTGCTTTTAGCCGCTGCGCTGGCAGTAGTCGCCTTCTATTACATTGGCTCGGAGCGGCACAATTTCTCCAGCAACACTAAACGCATCAGACAGTCCCAGGCTAGCCTGAACGCTAACCGGAACGACGCGGATGTTTCTCAGGACACCGGACCGGCTGGAGGAGGGGATTCCGGTCCCTTGGCTGTTGAATATCACACGCTCATAATGTTTACAAAGGTGGACAAGAGCAGGACTCTCCAGGAGAAATTCCAGGTGACCATGAAGTCCATGGCAAAGCATGGCAGGTTCCTGGAAGGGGAAGTGCTGGTGCTTCACTTCGTTAGTGATGAGGCCAGCCGTGAAATTGGCAAGAGAATGGTACCGGAACTGTTCATCGATGCGACCTTCCTGTACCAGGTAGGTATGGAATGATTGCAGGGGCAAGCAGTGGGCTGCATGAATGCAGAACTGGTTGTGTTCTGAAGTGGACGGTGCTTCATATATAGATTATTATTGTTGTTGTTGTTAATATTATTATTATTATTATTTAGGCCATCAATGACATCAGATATTTTCTGTACTTATTGCTGGCACTTGCAGTATAGCCGGCAAATATAGGCTCCTGTAGTTATGCATCACCCTCTCATATTCACCAGATTCATGACAGGTATGCACTACTCCTGTCCTGGGGTTCAGCGTAGCCGGTTGGTTCCTCTGGTTTCCTCTGTATTGGTGAATGGTGTAGGCTTTGGAAATTAATGTGCATTCTTATGCCAATCAAGGACTTTAATTGACCTCATATGTACTGAGGCTGACCCAAACACCACCACACACACTGCCCACCAGGACTGGAGCCACACATCCCTGCTGTAAAATAAGCACACACATCTGGTTCAAATCACCTTTGGTCAGATTGCGGATGAGTACGGTGGATACGGGGGATATTTTGATAGTAGAAAATGGGACAATGTCTAGAACTGTGATTCTCTAACTCTGTCTTGGAGGACCACCTCGTATGCTGGTTCTCATTGCAACCACAACTGCAATTCCTAGATTTTAACAAACAGTTAATTATTTAGTCGCTTGTCATATTCCCAGGGCTTACTCATCTTCTTGAGTCAGTTGCGTCAGAAATGACTAAATGCATTAGACAAAGAAATCTGATCTTCATATTGTGTTTATTTTGCGATATTCCCAGAAGGTGACAGCCTTGTTTAATATATCCAATTAAGTCTGATGAGTCAATGGTCTGCTAATTAGGTCTCTGAACACGTTTACGCACCTTCCCCATATTCCTTAATAGAGGAGAAACAAAAATGACATACAGCAGGTTTTAACTCATTTTAATTCGTTTTTTTTGGTCAAATTTTTCATGACCAAAAAATGGTAAATTTCTGAAACTATTTGTCTGCAGTCTGCGTTTTCTCCAACTGGAAACCAATTTTATCATCAGTTTCCATTTTTCCCTCATTATGCAATAAAATTTATTCCATGTGCAGCACGATGATTATGGAGCCTTTATTCGTCATGGCATGCAGGGGTATTTCTTACCAGATGTGGCCTAAAAGGATTGATGATCCTGATGCTTAACTGATACCGAACTTCATGTCAGCTGAAAGTTTTCGGATGGCAATTGTGCCTGGAACAAAAACCAGTGTATATGGCAGTCCCTGGGCCAGAGTTTGAGGTGTGTGTGTGTGTGTTTGTTTGTTTGTTTGTTTGTTTGTGTTTGGTGCAGATTGCAGCCTTGTTTCTTCTCAGAAAACTTTTTCTGTTCAATAAAAGAAGACTCAAAGAAGAACGTGTTGACTGCCGCAGAATAAAACTTGCTCGACAGGTCGGCTTTCAGCTCGGAAGGTGGGGAGGGAGAGGGAGACCTTTGGTTTTGCTAGTGAAAATGTATTGTAATTTACATTATGGAAATTTTGTTGGCTAGTAACCCGCGTTCTATACATAAACGTTGTGGTCCTCCAGTGCAGATTAAATTAGGATTTTATTGTGCATGGCTTTTTTTTTTTTTTTTAAGAAACTGCCAAATATAAGTCCTGTGACAGTGTGATGGTTGGTTTAAGGCAAAGAATACAGAAAAAGTTTCATTAACACCCAAATGCAATTAAAGGGGAAAACAAAAGAGCTTCTTTGGAGTGGGGGGGAGGAATGTGGTAACATTAGCAAGAGTCATGAGAAAATGGCATATTCCCCCGACCCCGCAATCTAATGTCAGGAATCCCAGAATATCAAAAGGCTTCAGACAAGGGCCTAACTAATACGTACAGAAAGTTTTGTTAGCATCGTGGGACGGTATTTGAGTTCTGCTCTGGAAACAAAGTGACCACAGTTGGACGGACAAATGACCGCACAGATTACTATATCCCTCCACATCACTATGCCGAGAACTATTGGTGATAAATTGTAAAATTATAGTTAATTAAACTGCGGTTAATAATAATTTACTGATGATAAACAATGAAATGCTAATCAATAATTTTTTAAATACTAATTAGTACTAAATGCTTCAATTTATGTTGTTGTGCTGGTAATCAGTTTTCTCTTATGATGCAATATATGCTGTACGAAGTCATTACTTTGTGTTATTTATGACAAAATAGCATACATTTTAACATTACTAATCATCTGTAAACATCATTGCATTGTTTTCAAACCAGTGGTTCTTTAACTCAGTCCTGGCACCCCCCTGTGTATGCTGGTCTTTGTTCAGACCACAACTGCAGTCTTAGGATTTTAACAAGCTGTTGATTTGCCTTTATTCGGTGCATTTATGTTTAGCGCAGTTATTTGTCCTCTTAAGCCACATTCGACATATCTGCACATGCCATGAAGATTTAAAATTTCATATCCACAGTGAGATATGTTAGCAACCAGTATAAATTACTGCAGAGGGAAACAATTTGACACAACCCTTAATCAGCGTAAACAATCAATGGATCCCTCATTGGTGAAACTGTCAACACATGGTTGCAAAAAAACAATTTATTTGGCAAACAATAAAGTCACACCTGTTTTGTTTCATGTTCAGTTTATTAAGTTCAGGCAAATTATTTTGGAAGAATTCAAAACACCTGTGTTCAGAAACTGATTACTGATTTTCTTAGTCTACTTTGATCTGTTTAGAAATGTTTTCACCTGAAAATCCTCACATTATGGAAAAATAAGCACAACATGTTTGAGGGTTTTTATTCTTCATGGCACAGTGGATATGTCCATAGTACTGCGGCAAAAGCTGGTAAATAACTGCTCTAAACATGGAATGCAGCTAATTTAGACAAATCGTCACCTTGTTAAAATCCAAAGATTGCGGTTGTGGTTGGAACAAAAACCAGCCCACAGAGTGGGGCTCCAGGAACGAGTTTGAGAACCATTGTTTTAAACTGTAAAATAACTACGAACTGAAGTTTATTAATGACACACGGATCAACGGAATACAGTAACACAGCTTCACTTTCGCGGATGTGAGTGAGTGTACTGTAGCGAAATTCTCCACCAGGGGGCAGTGCAGGCTCAGTAAAAGTGTGAATTGGAATGTCCGGCACTTCGTGAAACGGGGTCCCCAACTCCAATCCTGAGGGTCTACAGTGTTCGCAGGTTTTTGAGCTTTCCATTCAATCAGCGGATAATTTGGGTCTCACCCAAGGTGTGCAGATTCTACCCAGCAGATGACTTTTATATGCACATATTCCGGTTTTTTAAAACCCAAAAATGACCCTGGGTTACTCTTTTTCTAACCTTAATATTTGGTCATGTATACGCTAATCGGGATATCCCAATCGAAAGAAACATTAATTTGTGTTCTGCACATGTTCTGTTCGCAAGGAATCTTGGCCCATTGTGTTTTTGGATACTGGAGGAAGAAGCGAAAAAGATGCGCATTACATCATGACGTTCTCCATGCGTTGAGATGTTGTCCGTGCGTCACTGTTTTGATCGGGATATCCCAATTAATTACAATTACCATGTATACAGGAATAACCCTGAATGCTCAAGCATGTAAACAGGTTATTCCAGATGTTTCAGAAACCGGAATATTGACCTTAACCCGAAAATTGACTGCATGTAAACATAGTCACTGCCTGCCGGCTATGATGCTGCTAAGATGTAATGAGCCCGATTTTGGCTGTCATGTCACAAATACGATTTTACGGATCTGTTTGATCTTCTCGTCCTGATATGGTAGCCAGCTTTTCAGGATGAAGGGTGCATTGTTTGTCAATGAAATTTCCAAAATGCTAATGGATGTGATGCTGTATGATTTCTCAGCTGGATGTCAGACTGAAGTCGCGCAGTAGATCCTTTGGCTCTGTGGGGGCAGCCATGATGAGGTCAGAGCTTCTAGCTCCTAATCCAACACTGTCACACTTGCGTACGCATGCAAAGTCACAGAGTGTGTGTTCATAAGCATACATGCCTGTGCATATACACTTGCAGTACAGTCACACATGCATACACAAGTAGGTTAAAACATTGTTCTGTTCTGCAGCATGAAGACAGTACAGTGGCGAGACGGGGCTGTGCAATCCTCTCGTCATAATCCGCCGAACCGCGGTTCGGCGTGACATGTATCCGCAGATTACTGAGGCTTTATCACAGCAGACCCATTGGAGGCTTATGTCATCGACTCATGCTGCGCTTTTAGATGTTGGCATACTGGGCCTGTTACCCGCAGGTTGCCACTTCAGTTCTTATTGGTTGGATGGAACAGTTGTGCCCTTGAGCGGACGTGCTAATCCTGAATGGTTTTAACAGCATTTTTCCGCTGAATAAATCTCAGTATGTGAGCTGCTGATGGACGCCTGTTGTGTGATATCATGGTTATATACACTTGCACCTTTGGGGATTTTTCTCTCTGATCTGGAAAATATTTTGAGATTATTTCTTGCCTCCTGGTGGCACTGTGGCCGGTTGGACTGGAAATTTGCATGGGCTTGAATTCATGAAGGCTCTCATTTTGTACAGGACCTTGGTTTAAAGAGCAGGAACTGCGTTAGCTTGGCCTTGTGTCACAAAGAGTTACTGACGTAGCTGGGCTCGGTTTCACAAACCAGGATTACGGAGTTAGCTGTGCCCTGCTTCACAATGTAGGAATACTGGGTTAGCTGGGCCGTGTTTAACGAAGCAGGATTACGGAGTTAGTTGTGCCTTCTTTCACCAAGATCAGTTACGGAGTTGGCTGGATAACTGCAATTATTAATTCCTGGTCTGGACCTTTATGAAACCGGACTATGGACTTGAGTGGAAAAAGGCTTTTTTGGTTTTACACAACATCGTTCTTTATCTGACTCAGAATTTGTGTTGTGTGAAATACCCTCTTGATCTAGGATTGCAAAGACATTCCTGTGTCTTTTACAAATGTCATAGTAGCGTTCATCTACTTGATGGGATCAGAGTTGATCGTCACCAAGCTTCAAATCTGTCTCGATGAAGATTTGAAGTTGGTGGTGCATGAATTTATTCCTCATTGTTAAGTTTGGGACGGCAAGAATTTTGCACCTTTGAGTGAACTTTAGTCCGCAACGTTATGGGTCAAGAGAAACAAACCCTGTTTATGCTTCTTTCGTTCTTTGTGTCTCACAGATGTCTGATGAGTTTTCCCTGTGCAGGTAGTCTTTTGCCAGCTTTGTTCTGAGGAGGTGGTATGTTTTGGCAGCAGGAACTCTTGTCACTTCTGATTGAATGTATGCGCTCAAATATTGCAAGAGAGTTGGGCTGAGTTCTCTAATGTAAAAATGAGACTGTCTGTCCTGAAAGACAAAAAAAACATATCCAAAATGAGTGCATGTGGTGCTTTTTCAATCTTAATCAAAATGCCCTGATGGTGAATTCCTTTCCTGGGCACATTGTGTAAAGTGCACGCATATAAATTCTTCCTCAGCAGGTAATTGAATGACGTGGTGATAAAATGCTATTTGAGCATTCCAAGCTCTTGCAAGATGTTGGCTTGGAATGTTCTATTTAAAATAGTGTACATGGAAGTAACCTGTAATAAGAAATTAATCTATATTTCTCATTTCTAATGTCTGAAGCTGCAACCATTAGCCATTGATCATCTACTTTCAAATTCAGAAAATTCTGTTGGATATTGATCAGATGATTTTTTTTTTTTTTTTTGAATGTTTTCGGGTCTTCTAAGTGAATGCTCTTGAACCAAGTTGTTTTTGATTGTGACCTTCACAGTTAAGTGCATTCTAATAGCAAATTAGTGATCTCACACTTTAATGAGTTGAACTGCCTCAGGGATTTGCTTGGTAGAGCACGTGTCCTGCTGATCTTTCTGGGGTATAGCACATTAAAGATATTTACCTCCCTTGGGAGAATATGTCCTTTAAACAGCAACCCCTGCAGTTTCTCAATGAGTAAGTGAAGCGAATAGGATTGAGCTTCATATTAATTAGCTTACATCACCATGACTAGGTGGTGTAATTGGATTAATATTCGCATTGGGAAGCATATTCATTTATTTCTGGTTTTATTTGACTACAGCAGAGGCCCTCTCTCTGCATCGGTAGGACCCTTCCGGAAAAAAAGATATAATGTTATTTAAAACATTCACGCCAATAAAAATGCTCTAACCCAGACTGAGGAGTCTAGGGCTTTAACTCTTGGCTTGTTTTAAAGTGCTCTCATCAAGGTCTTAAGAATTCTGGCTGATATCTTGAACAAAAAGTGCTCATCTCATCAACAAGATAAATATGCAAGTTTAATTTTGTGCCGTTGTGCTCCTCGACCATGAGAAATGTGCTCTGTGGTATGAGAGATATGTAACGTGGTCTCACTCCTCACTTGGATTTTGTGCTCTTAAAAGGGATAAATTGAACTAAACTAAAAATGTGTGTGTGTGTGTGTGTGTGTGTGTGTGTGTGTGTGTGTGTGTGTGTGTGTGTGTGTGTGGGGGGGGGGGGTTGGGAGGAAGGATGTTATGTTTACGGCTAGCATATGGGGGTGCATGCCATTGCTGTTTTGGCAAATTTTGCTTCAAATAGCTATCCAGGTGTTTGCGTTGATTCATTGTTGTGCAGAGTAATTTTATGTCACAGATCTATAAATAGAATCTCCAAATCCCTTACTAAGATCTTTTCGCCCATTTTTGGAATAGGAAATTGAGTGAGGAAAGGGCCTTTTTCCTTTATCCTTATTTGTCCCTTAACTCTTGGGCAGTATGAAAAATGCCCCAGAAGTTCTTTTTCTGAAGGCTTGGGAGGCTGATATGAACTTACAGAAGGAACTTTGTTTCATGCAGTTTACCATGTGACTCCTGCATCTTCGTGCATGGACAATGCAGCATAGACGTGTTTGTTCCCTTATGGATCATTGGCTTCTTTATGTGCCTATTCATTGTGGAGTATCAGGCGTCTAGAGTTTGTGCTGTGATATTTGCGTGCCTCTCTGTAATCCCCTCGTGGCCCTGTATGTAGAGTGCTCAGTGGAACAGCGACAGCATTAATACTGATGAGACCTGCTAGGGAGTATCCCTAGGGCTCTTTGGTTACCATTGTTGAAGGGGTCTTCTGGAAGCCTCAAAGGAAGTAGTAATCAGGGAGTGATTGGTGGGCTAACCTTCTAAAGGTCTACAATAAGAGCCTCATGGAAAGAGGGGTCTTTAAGAGGTCTATAACAGTGTTTCTCAAACCTCTCCTGGAGGACCACCTGTCCTGCCTGTTTTAGATCTTTCCCTGCCCCAGCACAGGTGATTCAAATAATCAGGATGTTATCAATCAGCTTTAGAAGGTCAATAACGAGCTGATCATTTTAATCACCTGTGCTAAAACAGGGAAAGATCTAAAACATGCAGGACAGGTGGTCCTCCAGGAGAGGTTTGAGAAGCACTGGTCTATAATATGAGCTTCATGGATAGAGGGGCTGGGTTGAGCAGTTGTCCAAGCCTTATGAACAGAACTTTCAAGCAGTCTATAATCTGAGCCTCATTGATCGAAGGGTTTGAAACAGTCTATAATATGAGCCTCATTGATAGAAAGGCCTTCAAACAGTCTACAGTATGAGGCTCAGGGATAGAGGGGTCTTCAAACAGTCAATAATCTGAGCCTCATCAATAGAGGGGCCTTCGTCTATAATTTGTGCCTCATGGATAGAGCGGTCTTCAAACAGTCTATGATTTGAGCCTTATGGATTGAGGGGCTTTCACACAGTCTATAATATGAGCCTCAGGGATAGAGGGGTCTACAGTATGAGGCTCAGGGATAGAGGAGTCTTCTAACAGTCTATAATATGAGCCTCATCAATAGAGGGGCCTTCGTCCATAATATGTGCCTCATGGATAGAGCGGTCTTCAAACAGTCTATGATCTGAGCCTTATGGATAGAGGGGCCTTCAGGCAGTCTATAATATGAGCCTCAGGGATAGAGGGGCCTTCAAAAGGTCTACATTAAGAGCCTCATGGATAGAGGGGTCTTCGGGTGAGCAGTAGTCCAAGCCTTATGAACAGAACTTTCAAGCAGTCTTTAATCCGAGCCTCATGGATAGAAGGGATTCAAATCATCTGCAGTCTTGGCCTCATGGATTGAGGGAACTTCAAGCAGCCTGTTCTCTGAGCCTTATGGATAGGGGTCCTTCCAACAACTTATAGTCTCATCGTCTTGGATAGAGGCGCCTTCAAACATCCTGCAACCTCAGCCTTGTGGATATAGGCGCCTTCAGTTAAATCCTGCAGTGTAAACCGCATGGATAGGACCTGCTTTGTAACGCTTGCTGGGAGAAAACCTTGTGGTTGTACGAGGAAGTGCTGTTGTTGAGCACCTTGGGATGAGTCGTAAAAGGATCTAAAACCCTAGATAATATTGCCTCTCGGCGGAAAAATGCAAAGTAATTGTTTTTTGTTTTTCTTTTTTTGTTTGTTTTTTTTAAGATACCAAACAATGTGTTAAGAGAATTGCAATGTCTCAAAGGTGGATATTTCCGCTTCACTGCTCTGGAGT
Organism: Gymnothorax reevesii; assembly: GCA_029721435.1. Taxonomy (NCBI): domain Eukaryota; kingdom Metazoa; phylum Chordata; class Actinopteri; order Anguilliformes; family Muraenidae; genus Gymnothorax; species Gymnothorax reevesii. Next base: position 22,857,867 of record CM056575.1, on the reverse strand, counting down.
AAAGCTTAATACATACTCCACTAGAACAGAGAAATTTGTTCTTGTTCTCGAGGCTGCAAGAACAAGAACAAAGTTCGTTTTGACCAAGGCATTTCATACTTCACAAGAAACTCAAGTGCCGAACTCCCGGTAAGTCCTCAAAGGGCCACGCCCACTCCATCTTTCTTACCAATCACACAACTCGGACACCACACAAGAAAAAAGTTCTGCCCAGATGATGCGTCGAGAACAAGCTGCAAGAACTCCGAAACCAGGGCTGCGAGAACAAAATGATGTCATATCATTTGTATCAGCCTTAAGCCTGATGTGCACCGTTTAAAGCTACAGTGTCAAAGTATGTTGCATCAGGGCTGTTTTATTGGGATGCAGTGCTTTCCATCATCAGGATGCAGGATTGTTAATTTTTATTGATGTTGATACCATTATCGAGGTTTCCTAACAATTCGAGTCCTTATCAATACCAGTGTTTTATTGTAAATAACATATTCGCTCATGTGATCTGAAAGTCATTGCATTTTGATTTTATTCACAATTTACACTTCGTCCCAGCTATTTTGGAATTGGGGTTGTAATTCACTGTGATCTCTGATCCAACGATGGTGCTCTTTGGCACTTCGATAATGATGGAATAATTGATCCTGCTTAGCAAACACTCGTAATTAAATGTGCAGTAAAACCAACTTTTCGTTAAATCAATTTATTTTGTTCTTTGGTGACATCACATTTGTTTTGCACGCGCAAATATCATTGGGTCAGGAATCACACGTAAGTGATATGCAGAACTAGCCATAAAGTCCATCAGTGTATTTTTAACTAACGGGACTTGCTACAGAGTTTGGGTGTGCTGACCGTGGTTGCTTAAGACAATTCTTCAAAGAGAAGAAATCAAAGACAATAACCCGAAGATCTGGAAAAACCTGGTACATGTGTCAGTTTAGGTAGAAACTGAGTTTAACCTTCATTTGCAGTAATGAAGAGTGGTGAAAGTCTTAAAACACAAGCAATTAGTGTCATTTGAACTTTCAAGATCAATTTTCTATCATATTTTTGTCTGTTAGGAAAAGTCCAGAACCTAAAAGTTGTGTTGAATTGCGAGACCTTTGCCACTGAAACTTTCTATCAGTGCCACTGATAAAGTTTTTCCAGATCACAGGAGAGTTGAAGGTAATGCATTTTTTGTTAAATTTGGTGAACGGTGCGGATGTGCTTGGCCATGGAGGTTGTGTTCCCTCCTTTCAAGAAATTATTTTGCCACATAAATTGCGTTTTGCTTCCTCCTATCTTTTTCTTTGGTGAAATGTAGCCAAACTTTAGACCTCTTCGCACAATTTGTCATCCTTGCAAGCAAGTGACCTGGATTCTTCATGTACAGTAATACCTGTTGGCTGGCAAGTCAGTTTTTTTTTTTTTTTTTTTTTAAACTTTGAGACAATTGACAGATGTTTGTGCCCCCGTGATTGTATTTAAATGACCTGACTCAACTAGAGACATAACATTACGTCAATAGACACCCGATAAGCTGAAACGTTATTGATTTTCAGTTTTTGAAAAATGTTGAACCAGGTCCATACTGGAACTGGGTTTCGATCCCCATACCTACTTATGCTCCAGCTAGGGTAAAAAAAAAAAAAAAAAAAAAAGTGTGTTTTTGAGTTTATTGACATATCCCATGGTGAGGATAGGCAGGGATGAGGAGGAGAGAGGAGGACTGTGGGATATCGAGGACTGGGGTTGTCGTCTGTGGCGAATGGGCTTACCCAGTGCATCTGCCGTTGTTCAGCTGAGAAGGCATTCGCACGAAAAGACTTACGCAGGAGGTAAAACACCCTGCCCCCCCCCCCAAAAAAGAAAAAAACACTGCATCTTTGAAGCTAACGCTGCAAAAAATCTGACTCCATACTTTTACTTCAAGTATTCCATTACTTTTTTGCGCAATGAGACAGAAGATTATCAGCTAGTGCAGTTAAATTTTTTTTTTTACTTATTTCAAGATTTGCCCACAGGGTAAGGAAATGCTACTGTGAAGCACGCTGTAACCGCGAATAAACTTAAATTGTTCTGCTTGAGAGAGAAGAATAAGCATCGTAATAATATGAAAACACTAGTTAAGACGGCCATTTTTACTCTGTAGGCTCTGAGGCTTTTCGGCCCAGATGTGCGGCTTTACCTGAAATGCAAAATTGTGTTTGTTGATTTTGTGGTGTGCGAGCAGTGACTGGAATCAACGTCCTGGGTTACGAGTTCTCAAGTTTCTCTGTTTCAGTCACTTTCAGTAAATGAGCGCTTAAGGTCTCGGAGCCAATAGCTCTGCGTCGGGCGTTTTCGTTCCGTGGCTGAGCTCAAAGCTGTAGGAGGACACAGGGTTTCAGTGGAGACACCCTGTTTCTGTTTGACTTCTGAGGAAATGAGAAATGGTAACTTCAAGCACGAAACACGCCTCCTTCAACCGTTAGAGATCCTGTCAGATCGATAATGCGTAGTCAAGTGAGCCAAACTGGGCTTGCAGTGAACACCTTGCCTCATTTTTCAATATAAGTGACACTTGGAAATGCAGTCTCGCAACTGAATATTTCGACTGAGCGGTAATTCCGGGCACTGCCACATCCCGGTTTCTGGGTGGGGCAGTGCTAAACACAAAATGCCTGTGTTTTTGCTCTTGACATGGTAGTGGGGTTAGCATGCAGTGTGTCTGAGGACTAATACAATTGTGGGGGAGACATGCAAAAGGTCAGTGCGCAAGTCCAAATATTCATTGTCTTGCTGGACAAAGGCTGCAGGTGGACGGTGCTCTACAGAGGACTCGGCTGAGATTCGTCTCGGTCTCGAGTGTTAGTGCGGGAATTACGTTCTGATGACAATATGCGGCTGTCCTCTACAGCCGAATGCCCTTCACAGCAGTTTAATGTGGTGGAGTCAGTGGCAGCAGAAAGTCATTACTGCGGCCCGCGACACCCAAATTACAGCCTGTGGAAAGACTGTGGAGCTGAGCGTTTTCTTTGCATTTTTGCTAAAGTTATGATGCATTGGTCTCACTGGGACTTTAAAGATTTTCACAGAATGACTTCATTTGACATTTGTCGTTGGATGGGCTCAGGCATGCGTTGCAGCCTTGTACGTTCAGAAAGAAACTCCTGCACCCGTGTGTAATTGAGGCCAGACTCAGATGGTCATCTGTCCCTTCCAGAAGCCCTTGCTTGTGTATCAACCAATGAGCAGCCGATGAAGACCAACCCCCCCACCTTAATATCTCACTAGCTCTTAAAACGACTTCTGCTTCCCCAGGATTGAGGTTTTTTCTTTCTCTTGGGGTAGATGGGTGGAAGTAAAGGAAAGCTTCACAAAGTGAGCGGATTGTGCTTTTCCCATGATGCAGCTTGAGAGCGAGATGATCCATAATTCTCTGGTCATGGAGTTGAATATATAAGGACAATCTATAATATATTTGAGGTCGATGTCTGTCTGTGTTGTGTGTGTGTGTGTGTGTGTGTGTGTGTGTGTATGTACACGTTTTTCTCCTACATTTCTCAACCGATTTTCACCAGATTTGGTGTGAATATCCACTTGGACACCAGGAAGGACTTGACGTCGCCCGATTTTTGAAAAACCGTCATGCAAAAAAATGGCAATTTCACTCCGGGTAGCGGGTAAACTTATATAGCCTGATGCGCGTTGCAATATTCGGTTGCACCGCTAGGAGCCGCAGTGTCCTTAGGAAGTTGTGTTGAGGTACTCAGGCTACTGTTTGCGATGGGGCCGAGGGAGTGATAACACAACCTGCACGAAAGCCAGGCTTTTGAGAGGGCACCGCGTTCGTCCACGAATGCAGCATTCCGATTACTCGCACTTGACAGCTCCCAAATTAAAATTTGACAGTTGAACACTCGCAGGGCTGGCATTAGACCTGAAAATTCGGCGGCAATTATTGACAAAAATTAGTCCTGGCTGATTCTACATGGTTTCCCTTGATTAACACGTTTTCCAATTCCAAGAATAATCAAGTGGCAATTGAAGACACGGCTTCTCTCCCTCATGCGATCTAAAAGCGACAAAATAATGGGCTACAAAGCGGGTAGCGGCTACTAAATTCATATCTGAACAAAAGTACATCGGGTCTGTATTTAATAGGGTGTGGCTTTGTACTGTGGGCAACTGTTCTCTTTGGTGTCTGCGGTGGAGGCTGAGAAGCTGTTCGGGGGGCAAAAAGACACATCTGCCTGGTGTTTTTCTTTCATGGGTGTCAGGAGCCGTAAATTTTAGAGAAGTGATTTTTCTGGCCGTTTGCTCCCTCAGGTGATGCGTGCCCTGAGTGCCAGTTTTCCCCTTTCCCTCTTTAGCCACTGCGTAGCCAGAGAATAGCATTCATGTGAATGGAATGCTGCTTACCTCCGAGGAATCCTGCGGGCAGCATATATACGAGAGCCCAGTCCAACACATCCCACCGATAAACAACAGGCCTCCCAGGCAACCAGAGCGTGACCGCTAGAGGCCGTCAGTTCCAGTTTATGAGGAGTTGCAATACTATTGGCTAGTCATTAGCTGGACTGTACATGACATTATTCATTATGAAAAAATGCTTTTGCTTTGCTTTAGAGCAGAGCCATATTTCATATATCCCCACATTTGTGACTAGCTTCTCTCCCCTGCAAGTGGTATATTTTTGTAATTAAACAAAAATCATAAAAAATATATTTTCACGCAGTATGTGTAGTGCTAGTTTGCCTTTAGCAGTGAATGCCTGTTTTGCATTAGATTTGTATTAGTTTACCTTGGCAGCTATGGTGAATGCACATTATATGGTTTAACACATATGAGACGGACCTTAAAGCACTCCTGGCGTCCAGACTGTCGGGGGAGTGGATTTTAACATCAGGGAAATCTTATATTCCTGGTATTTCTTGAACCCTACACTGGCTAAACTGTTTTCAGGGGACTATATCATGTTGGCTTATCGGAGCGGTTAAATGGAGTGTGGAGAATGTTCACACTATAGTTACTCCTCAGGTACTCCTCTCAGCAGTGCTGACTGCTGTTTGTCTACAGAAAGTGCTCTAGCAGCATGGACCTGCTTCAGTTAAACAGTAGTTTGGTTTGAGATGGAGATGAGCTGATGGTGGATTAATTTCCTATCTGTTATGCAGCGTTCCCTCAGATGCGCCCTTGCGTTGCTGGCGCTAAAAAAGCAAGCCGCAAAAAAGTACACAACCCCACGCCTGTAATCCAGTGAAGGGAATAGTGTCCCAGCATGCACAAAGTCATGTGCCAATGTGCTGAACAAGCCCGTTTGCCTATAATTATGGCTCACGTAGCTGCGTTTGGAGAATCTCTGACTCTGTAACAGGAGTGTTTGTCTGGCTTCGTTTGAAACGATTCTCCTGTACTAGACATGCTGATGTATGAGGTCATAACAGTATGGAGTTATGAGGGTTGACATCACCAGTTCAGGACAGCTGTATGTAGTGTTACTGCGGCGTTATCCATTGACTTTCCAGGCTTTCTTAAAAGCACTATTGCGAACGAAAGTGCAGTTTTGGCGAGCTGCCCTGTATTACCGTATGGTATCGGAGATCATGCTGTGCAGCCACAGAGTCAGATTTGTCCACTATGCGTGACATAACCTGCTGCTGGTACATCAATAACATGGCAAAAAAAGAAGCCTATCAAAATAGTCGGAACATTATACTAGCTTAACAAGTCTGCAAGACAAAAAGTTGAACAGTGCAAAAATCATAATGAACAAGGCAATCAGAGATAGCAGACCTGGCCCCAGCCACGGGCTGACAGACAGACTGACAGAAACACACACACACACACACACACACACACACACACACACACGCACATACACACACACAGACATGATCATTGCTTAACCTGGCCCCCTAGAGGAGGGGCCAGGTAATGAACATTTTCTTTTTTTAGGTGTTCAGAAGAATCACTTTGTGATTGGACCACATTTTATGTCATTGGCTTACACTGAAAATGTTGAAAATGGGTTTGTAATGACGTGGGAATGTTCTGGGGCCAGCTTTAGTGGTGTTAGTGATTGGTTAGTGGCACATCTATGTATAGTGAACCATTTAGGAATTACAGCCCAAAATGTGGACTACAGTCTGTATGAATGCAGAACTCTCTAAGTATTGAGAGTATGCACAGCATCCTTCCATTATTTTACAGACCTCTTTTTGGAATCAAATTAGGGCCAAAAGTTTTGTGCATGTGTAAAAAAAAGTTCTGAGCTTGTGAAATAGTTTTGTGCATGTGGGTAATTCCATGCCAAATCATCAGATTTCAGAGAAGGTTCCCGACTGACCATCTCGGATTTTGTTCTTTTTTTTTTAAAATATTTTGATGTCCTTGTTTCTATTAACAAATTTTTAGGCAAATGTTTCCACTAGTTTTGGAGATATTAAGCCTTTAAAAAGGGGACGTGGCCCCATATTTAGCATAAAAGGAGTACTACAATCAAACATCCATAGTTTGATGGCTAATAACTTTTGAAATGATCACACTAAATGGTTCAAATTTCCACACATGATTCTTTGATATAATAATGTACACAGAAGAAGAGCTTTGTCTGTGACAGATTTGCAGATTTATGGCTTGCCAAATATAGCTTCCTGGAATGCACGTTTGTCCATGGTAGCACTTTTGGCTCTCTATATCTCCAGATTTAATGACACCAGATGTCTGATTCTTTTTAGTATATGAAACATGTTATGGTACTATCAGGAAAACATGTTATATCTGTAACAAAATTATACTTTCTCATAGATGGGCCCCTAAAAATGGAAAAAAGCTTGTTGCGTCTGTAGCAAAAATCTGTCAAGGTCTACCAGAAAAAAAATTAAATCTGTTAAAAGAGCAAGGTCTTATTGCTATGTGTATTAAATATGCAGTTGGTGCTGTGAAGAAAACTATTTTATTCGAGCTGTTGATTATAGAAGGTTTCATGACATGCGAAAATGTCATTCACATTGTTACATTGTCATGGATTTGCTCCCACCGGATGAATATTGCAATCCGGCTGTAGCTAGGACCATGGGCCTTAAAGAAGGTAAAGGACCAAACGCACACTCATTTGTTCCGATCTCAGAGAGCCAGTTGCAGAGCATCATTGTGGACATGAGTGGCACTCATCCCCAGATTGAAGATGATGCTGTGAAAGAAGGTTACACCATATCAAACATGATCCCAGGAAAATATTTTGCATGTTTTTATGACCAGCAATGGTGGATTCGTAATAGCCGTGCAATATCGGAGGAGGAACAGGATGTGCAAGTAAAATTTATGCATCCTCCTGGTCCTGCGAAGTCTTACAGTTGGCCGAGAAGAGAAGATATCTGTTGGCTTCCACTGATGCACATCATAAAGATCATAGTTGCACCAATCACCTCAACTAGTGAACAATATGTAGTTCCGTCTGGTGTTGCTAAAGAAATTGACCAGTTATTCAAACGCTTCAAATAGCCATGCTAAGTATGTCTAAGTATGGATAGCTATCATTATGAAGTGGTGAATTGCGGGTAGCATGAGAGTAAGCTGGGAGAAGACTAGACAGACATATACTGTTAGCACCATGCTGATACAATAAAAAGACCTCTGAAATCCATTGCTCAGTTGTCATTTTTATTGAACTGAAGTTTTGAGCATTACCCGTTATTTTAACAGCCAAATTGTTCCTTGCACTTTTTGTGCAGAAAACTGAGGCTGGATTTACACTGGTCCGGCCTGCAGACGCTGAATGGTAGGTGCAGGTGCCAGTTGACGCGCCGGACCAGTGTAAATCCGGTGTGAGAGACAGTCCGTTATTACGATCGACTCCGATATCGCAAGGTTAATAATACCGTTACGAACCATGTAAAAATACTTAACTGGTGGTTTCTGGTGACCGATTGCAATCTAGTGAAGTTTAATAAAACTGGAATCAAGTTTTATACAGTTGTTGTTCGTAACGTTTGCAGCTTGCAGGAGAGTAGCTAGCTAGTTTGTTTACCAGCTAATTAATGTAACGTGAGTCAGTCGAACCGTGTTGGTGAAAAGGGCACACATAAATTGCCCGACACATATCACTCTTTCCACATCTGGCTATTGCTGGCGAGAATATGTGATTACAATGACATGACAGTTGAATTAGAATGGAAATCAATGAGGTATGGATTTCTCCATAGACATAGGGGAGAAATGGCGTCAGAACCTTTTGGCCACTGATTGGACAGTTTGACTTACTGTGACGGTGGGTAACATCATGATTGGCTATTCAATGGGCGGCGTGTTGATTGACTAGTCTACCCTCAGGAGTAAAAATAGGGCCGTGTTTCGTAACTCGAGGTTCGTAAATCTGGATTGTGCTTGTAAAAAAGTGTTGCGCGTGAAAGTAGGAAATTTCAGGGTATCTGTGACTTCACTGTCACACAGGAAGGTCTACACCTGAAAAAGGACTTTTTCACACATGCGCAAAACTATCTCACAAGCTCAAAACATGTTTGCACACACACAACATTTTTTTACACACGAACAAATCGGTTTTTCAAGCTCAAAGCTTTTTTACTGGAGCACAAAATTATTTCACAAGCTCGAAGCTTATCTACACTCACAAAATATTTCTACAATTTCAAAACTTTTTTTTCACTCGTACAAAACTTTTGGCCCTTATTTGATTCCATACTTCTTCCTGATCTGGGTTTCCCAGCATGCAGTGAGTCAGAAGCAGGTGGACCGTATTTGTGCCTATTTGTTACTATGTGTTCATTTACTGTGAGCTTTAGGCCATATAGAAAAAAATTATTTTGCAAGCATTCTTTACACTTCAGTTTTCTGGGGAAGACTGTTTTTTTTTTTTCTTTAAATTTTATTTCAATAAAAGTTTGAAATCCAGATTCAAACGCAAGAAATAAAAATCTTGAGTACATGTATTTTCACAAAGAATCATATCTGCCTGAACAGGATGTAGTGCAATGATTGAAAGGCAAACAGATTGTCTGTTGTTTGCACAGGGATTCTGTGCATTTTTCTTTCTTTTTGAGGCAATTTTGATGGATTTTTTTTAAATAATAAAACAGTTCTTCTGGGGTGGGCGGGGGATGGTAACCAACTAATTTCTTTTTTAATCACCTTATAATTGGTTATTGGGCTGGTCAAACACACATGCTTGAAGTCCTAGATTAAATAAATGTTTTATAGGGATTGTCTGTAGGGGCCTTCATGTAGTCCAAGACAAAACTTAATCTGCAGCCGTGAGAAGTGGCCCATTATCTCTCATTTTCTTTGCATTTGCATTAGGGATCTATTCTTTTTTTGTGATTTTTTTCTTTTTTTCTTGTTCTTTCCAGTGAAAATAAATTGGCCTTCCAGTGCGGGATGACTGGCATCCATTTTAACTGTGAAGTGCGGTCTGTTAGCTGTCACCTCTCATTTTATGGGTTTAGCGATGCTAAGTGCTTCCTTTTTCGGATGGTGAATGATTCAGATTTGTGTGTTGAGTGACTCTGGTGTGATATGCCTTGGGCACATCCAAAAATATCCTCTCTCTGCATATTTTACGTGCACATCGCTACGTTGCGGCAAGGCAAGTGTCCTCCCTGGCCAATGTTTGGGCTCATTACTCTGGAGTGATGACATATAAACTATCACCAGAGATCACAGGGCTTTTATACTAGTGCTCTGGCTAAGAGGAACGACCACACTAGTTGCAATCTGATTTTGGTTCTATTTTGGATGAGTGATTGGGAATGCTGTTTTGGTAGTGATCCCACTCTCTTGGAGAGGTTCAGGAAGGCAGCTTTGTTACAGATCCTACTCTTTAAAAGAGCATGTGAGATTTACAACAAATATAACTCGAGGGGCACTTGGTGTAGTTCAAGCCTCATTTTTTTACCTTTTCTGTGATGTTGACCTCAACCTTTTGCCTTCATTGGGAAATTTTAAGCAACTCATGCTGTTGTCATACATGACCTTTTCACGAAGTTTCATCAAGTTCAGTCCAGAACTTTTTATGTAATCCTGGCTATGAACAAAAAACGGACAGATATAACTTGTTACTGGTTGAGGTGTAAAAAAAAAAATACAAACTGCGGGGCTCAATTCTCCCGAGTGCAATGAAAGCAAAAGGACAAAAGGCTTTGCTTGGCAAATGCCTCAACTTTTTTAGGGCATTTATCGCAAAATCAGCGCCCATGCGGTTGAGGACGACCAGATTGTCTAATTTTGCCTTGAATTTTATGGGAAACTGCCATGTTTTCAGTGGTCTAGATTTGTTTTGCCAGATTCAGATTTGTGTGTCTTTTACTCTCGAGCAGCCAGTGTACTTCATTTGCTCAAAAGGAGCATGAAAAAAATCAAGCGACTATCCGACTGTTTGTTGGTCCTTGCTAATATTGTACGTTATAGAATATATGTTGGACTTTCAGGCTTTTTTTATGCAGTTTCGTTGTTTCACACGCTTGTGGACTGCACAGAATGAATGGCCTGGAATTCCTCTGATAAGAAGCCATTGAACCCGAGATTTCCCATGTACTAGATAATGGCTCCTGTCACTCTGTCATGTTGAGACTCTTTATTTTCTCAAAGCCTCAGTGTTGCCCTGTGCAAAGATTGTGCTGCACTGTGATTTGCCACTTAATCCCCCCCCTCCACTAAGGACAGTCGCCTAGTTACATCAGAATGCTGGGCTCTGGGAAATTCCGCAGGCATCCTCTATTTTCTGCACACTGAGATAGTCATTCTCTCTTTGGTACTTTGAAAGAGTCAAATGTTCCTGTGACCTCCTTCATGAGAAGGAGATGGATGGCAGATGAGTTGGTGTCTCTACACTGTGTAGGGGCTGCTGTTCTATATTGGGATGCGTTTGTGGAGAGTGTTATTTTTATCGGCGTTGTGGAGCGAGGGCAGGAGGAGCGATAAGCACTAAACCTCGTCTGTTTGGACCCTGCGAGAGTCATCAATCTCTCACAGCACAACGGGCATTTTGTTTTTGTTTTTTTTTTAATAATTATATATTTGTGCATCAGGCTGAAAACTGTGTGCCTTCGTGCCTCTGCACACATGCTTGTGCATGCTTGATGGCTAACATTGCAGATTACATGGGAACGTGTGGCTCAGTGAGTAAACGTTCGCCTTGCACTGACCTTAGGGGTAAAACCTCAGCAGGTTGTGTGGCCGATCCTTCTGCTGCTCTGATCCCTGGGTCAGCGCTCACAGACTGGAGATCATGGTCACCAGGTGTAAAAGGAATGTATTTATTTCCATTCTGTTTGCCTTGTAGGGTAGTTCTCTGTGAGACTTGGAAACCTGGCCAGTACTGCAACATTCAGATCAATGCATAAAATTGCACTTTGCTGCGTCAGGGCGAATTTCACCCTGTACCTCTGCACACAACAAGTTAAACACCTCAAGACTCATAACAGCCCACGATAGATGGATGGATGGATAGATGGATAGATAGATAGATGGATGGATGGATAGATGGGTAGATAGATAGATAGATAGATAGATAGATAGATAGATAGATAGATAGATAGATAGATAGATACTTTATTAATCCCCACATGGGGAAATTCAGTTGTCCTTCAGCAGCATGTAAATATAGACAATGAATAAAAATAAAGGTACTCTAAAAGCCCAAGAGTTAAACCCCCACACAAATAAAATCGAATCAATAGTGATCGTTACAGAAACGAATAGCAGCAGGAATGAAGGATCTCCTGAAGCGCTCTGTCCTACACCGTATGGAGAGGAGACGCTCAGATGCCCACGGGTGACCCCCCGATCACTGACTCCGCCCTCTTAACTAGCTTATCTAGCCTGTTACAGTTTCTAACAGATGTTATTTTCAACAAAATGCTTTACATTAGCATGCACTTTATCAGTGAACAGTGTTCAGTGAAAACTGTGGCTTGGAGACAAAGGCAGATCCCGACTGCTGATGTCCTTACTTTCCAGAAGGCCCTTGATTGTGTTCACCAGGTTCAGTGTATAGGTGATTGTTTTGTAGCTATTTATGAAGAAGTAAAAAGTAATCAGTCCTTATGTGAAGATATACTTTTTTCTAAACTTGAGAACTGGAGGTCCTACCTGATTTGTGGCCCATAAAAATTGGTTCAAATTTAAATGCCATATTAAATGATAAAATACTAAATGACCAACACCAGTTGCCTCCTGAACACCAGCAAACTTACTTTACATTGGCTGTGGAGTTCAGAATTAATTAAATATTTTGTTGTATTTATATTGCATTTCAATGGAAGCAATAAGATATGAGGTCCTCTGCTGAAGGAGTCATCATTTTGAGGGTTTAAGTTATTTTATCAGTTTAGCAATAAGGTCAGCGCAGCTGTTTAGCCCTTGAGTAAGGCCTTAAACCTCACATTGCACTTGGGGAGAGGGCATTGCCTCCCCAAGGGGGGTAATTAACTTTTAGCTTCCTTGGGTGATACAATCTGCTTAATGATGTAGCTAATTTTATACACCTTATAATGGAAACTACGCAATCTGTGTAAACACTATTAGATGACGCACTGAAGTGTTCTCAGCCATAGCGCTGGGTCATGACTGCACCTTCATTTTTCATCCTCTCACCTGTTGCTGATCATTTGGAGTGTACTTGGATTTTTAAGCACTCATATTGTGCGTTTAGGCCTGAAGGACCAGGTCAGGAAGCGTGGCAGTGTGTCGGATGACTTGGACGATTTTTCTGATGATTCTTTTGACTCCTCAGGGAGAAATCTTGCAAGGAGCACCAGGCGGACGGTTAATGGTGAAATGATGTTCTTTCCATTTCCGGATTATGGCCCCAACGGTGCTCACTGGAACATTCAGAAGTTTAGAAATATGACTGTAACCAATGCCATCAGTATGTTCTGCAACAATAAGGTTGCGAAGGTTTTGAGAGAGCTCTTTGCTTTTACCCATCATGAGATGCTTCTTTTGTAACACTTTGGTAATGAGAAACTATTTAATGGGCCATCAATTAGGACTAAACCAGCTATTAATTTGCACTGATGGGGGGCAGGATTGCTTTCTAAATACAGACATATTTAAGCTAGTTGCTTGGCTTTCCATGCCTTTTTGCACCTCCTTTTCTTCTTGTGTTCAATACCTATTCCCTGTTTCGTTCCACTTCATTACACGTAACTTAATTTATGGACTTATTTGTTTTGATTTCTTTGTATGTGTAGATTACTTGGGTTATTACCGATATCTGGCGAAAATTTCATGTCAAAAGCCCCATTGGAAACACATTTACTGAGAAAAATGTTAATGAGCTGAATACTGATTTTCCTTGCAGGTGGTGTTTGGTGATATGTATGTGTGCATATCTCTGTACAGGTGGTGTTTGCTGAAATAGATGTGTGCGTATCTCTATGCAGGTGGTGTTTGGTGATATTGGTGTGTGCGTATCTCTGTTCAGATGGTGTTTAGTGATATCGATGTGTGCGTACCTTTGTGCAGGTGGTGTTTGGTGATATAGATGTATGCGTATCTCTGTACAGGTGGTGTTTAGTGATATAGATGTGTGCGTATCTCTGTGCAGGTGGTGTTTGGTGATAAAGATGTATGCGTATCTCTGTGCAGGTGGTGTTTGATGATATGGATGCGTGGGTATCCCTGTAGAGGTGGTGTTTGGTGATATGGATGTGTGCGTATCTCTGTACAGGTGGTGTTTGGTTATATAGATATGTGTGTATCTCTGTGCAGGTGGTGTTTCATGATATGGATGTGTGCGTATCTCTGTGCAGGTAGTGTTTGGTGATATGGATGTGTGTATCTCTGTACAGGTGGTGTTTTGTGATATAGATGTGTGCGTATCTCTATGCAGGTGGTGTTTGGTGATATAGATGTGTGCGCATCTCTGTACAGGTGGTGTTTGATGTACATGTGTGCGTATCTCTGTACAGGTGGTGTTTGGTGATATAGATCTGTGCTTATATCTGTGCAGGTGGTGTTTGGTGATATAGATGTGTGCGTATCTCTGTACAGATGGTGTTTGGTGATATCGATGTGTGCGTACCTTTGTGCAGGTGGTGTTTGGTGATATAGTTGTATGCGTATCTCTGTGCAGGTGGTGTTTGGTGATATAGATGTGTGCATATCTCTGTGCAGCTGGTGTTTGGTGATATAGATGTATGCGTATCTCTGTGCAGGTGGTGTTTGGTGATAAAGAGGTATGCGTATCTCTGTGCAGGTGGTGTTTGGTGATATTGGTGTGTGCATATCTCTGTGCAGGTGGTGTTTGGTGATATAGATGTGTGCGTATCTCTACAGGTGGTGTTTGGTGATATGGATGTGTGCGTATCTCTGTACAGGTGGTGTTTGGTTATACAGATATGTGTATCTCTGTGCAGGTGGTGTTTGGTGATATAGATGTGTGCGTATCTCTGTACAGGTGGTGTTTGGTGATATAGATGTGTGCGTATCTCTGTACAGGTGGTGTTTGGTGATATAGATGTGTGCGTATCTCTATGCAGGTGGTGTTTGGTGATATGGATGTGTGTATCTCTGTGCGGGTGTTGTTTGGTGAGATTGGTGGGTGCGTATCTCTATGCAGGTGGTGTTTGGTGATATGGATGTGTGTATCTCTGTACAGGTGGTGTTTGGTGATATAGATGTGCGCATCTCTGTGCAGGTGGTGTTTGGTGATATAGATGTGTGCGTATCTCTGTACACGTGCTGTTTGGTGATGTACATGTGTGCGTATCTCTGCACAGGTGGTGTTTGGTGATATAGATCTGTGCCTATCTCTGTGCAGGTGGTGTTTGGTGATATTGGTGTGTGCATATCTCTGTACAGATGGTGTTTGGTGATATAGATGTATGCGTATCTCTGTGCAGGTGGTGATTGGTGATAAAGATGTGTGCGTATCTCTGTGCAGGTGGTGTTTGGTGATATTGGTGTGTGTGTATCTCTACAGGTGGTGTTTGGTGATATAGAGGTGTGCGTATCTCTGTACAGGTGGTGTTTGGTGATATTGGTGTGTGCGTATCACTACAGGTGGTGTTTGGTGATATGGATGTGTGTATCTCTGTACAGGTGGTGTTTGGTTATATAGATATGTGTATCTCTGTGCAGGTGGTGTTTGGTGATATAGATGTGTGCGTATCTCTATGCAAGTGGTGTTTGGTGATATGGATGTGTGCGTATCTCGGTAAAGGTGGTGTTTGGTTATATAGATGTGTGCGTATCTCTATGCAGGTGGTGTTTGGTGATATGGATGTGTGCGTATCTCGGTAAAGGTGGTGTTTGGTTATATAGATGTGTGCGTATCTCTATGCAGGTGGTGTTTGGTGATATGGATGTGTGCGTATCTCTGTACAGGTGGTGTTTGGTGATATAGATGTGTGCGTATCTCTATACAGGTGGTGTTTGGTGATATAGATGTGTGCGTATCTCTATGCAGGTGGTGTTTGGTGATATGGATATGTGTATCTTTGTACAGGTGGTGTTTGATGATATAGATGTGTGCGCATCTCTGTGCAGGTGGTGTTTGGTGATATAGATCTGTGCCTATCTCTGTGCAGGTGGTGTTTGGTGATATTGGTGTGTGTGTATCTCTGTACAGATGGTGTTTGGTGATATCGATGTGTGCGTACCTTTGTGCAGGTGGTGTTTGGTGATATAGATGTATGCGTATCTCTGTACACGTGCTGTTTGGTGATGTACATGTGTGCGTATCTCTGTACAGGTGGTGTTTGGTGATATAGATCTGTGCCTATCTCTGTGCAGGTGGTGTTTGGTGATATTGGTGTGTGCGTATCTCTGTACAGATGGTGTTTGGTGAATATCGATGTGTGCATACCTTTGTGCAGGTGGTGTTTGGTGATATAGATGTATGCGTATCTCTGTGCAGGTGGTGTTTGGTGATATAGATGTATGCGTATCTCTGTGCAGGTGGTGTTTGGTGATGTAGATGTGTGTGTATCTCTTTGCAGGTGGTGTTTGGTGATATTGGTGTGTGCATTTCTGTACAGGTGGTGTTTGGTGATATGGATGTGTGCGTATCTCTGTACAGGTGGTGTTTGGTGATATTGGTGTGTGCGTATCTCTACAGGTGGTGTTTGGTGATATGGATGTGTGCGTATCTCTGTAAAGGTGGTGTTTAGTGATATAGATGCGTGTGTATCTCTGTACAGGTGGTGTTTAGTGATATAGATGTGTGCGTATCTCTATGCAGGTGGTGTTTGGTGATATAGATGTGTGTGTATCTCTGTGCAGGTGGTGTTTGGTTATATAGATATGTGTATCTCTGTGCAGGTGGTGTTTGGTGATATAGATGCGTGCGTATCTCTGTGCAGGTGGTGTTTGGTGATATAGATGCGTGCGTATCTCTGTGCAGGTGGTGTTTGGTGATATAGATGTGTGCGTATCTCTGTACAGGTGGTGTTTGGTTATATAGATATGTGTATCTCTGTGCAGGTGGTGTTTGGTGATATAGATGTGTGCGTATCTCTATGTAGGTGGTGTTTGGTGATATAGATGTGTGCGTATCTCTGTAAAGGTGGTGTTTAGTGATATAGATGCGTGTGTATCTCTGTACAGGTGGTGTTTAGTGATATAGATGTGTGCGTATCTCTATGCAAGTGGTGTTTGGTGATATAGATGTGTGCGTATCTCTGTGCAGGTGGTGTTTGGTTATATAGATATGTGTATCTCTGTGCAGGTGGTGTTTGGTGATATAGATGCGTGCGTATCTCTGTGCAGGTGGTGTTTGGTGATATAGATGTGTGCGTATCTCTATGCAAGTGGTGTTTGGTGATATGGATGTGTGCGTATCTCTGTAAAGGTGGTGTTTGGTTATATAGATGTGTGCGTATCTCTGTACAGGTGGTGTTTAGTGATATAGATGTGTGCGTATCTCTATGCAGGTGGTGTTTGGTGATATAGATGTGTGCGTATCTCTGTACAGGTGGTGTTTAGTGATATAGATGTGTGCGTATCTCTATGCAGGTGGTGTTTGGTTATATAGATGTGTGCGTATCTCTGTACTGGTGGTGTTTGGTGATATGGATGTGTGCGTATCTCTGTGCAGGTGGTGTTTGGTGATATAGATGTGTGCGTATCTCTGTGCAGGTGGTGTTTGGTGATATGGATGTGTGCGTATCTCTGTGCAGGTGGTGTTTGGTGATATAGATGTGCGCGTATCTCTGTGCAGGTGGTGTTTCGTGACATAGATGTGTGTTTATCTCTGTACAGGTGGTGTTCCATGACATAGGCAGTCTGACGGAGAAACTCTTCCCCATCGTGGAGGTGATGCAGAAGCACTTTAGCGCAGGCTCTGGGGCCTACTTCAGCGACGCCATCTTCTTCCTGTCTGTGGCCATGCACCGCGTCATGCCTCCAGGTTAGCCGCGCCCCCACGTACATCACCTGACATTGGATCATATCCAATAATTATTGGATATTATTATTGGATAGTATTATTGTCACTACAGTAATTATAATAGACAAATATTGACTTCAGTTGAGGTGAATCCAATGATTTATCCAATGATTTATCCACCTCGGCCAATGAGGCTGTGCCTCGGTGAATATCATTTGGCCAAGGTGGATAAATTATTGGATTCACCAAAAACTGAAGTCGATAACTGTTTTGTTCAATAACCCTATTTGAAAATATAAAATAAGAGAAGGAAATTCCCTCTAATGTAACGCTCCTCACTGGGACGAAGCGACATGAAATACAGGCACGGTCAGGAGCTCCTGTGGGGGTCGCCATGTTCATTTTTAGCTGGAGTTCGGCAGATTGTTATAGTCACCTCTTGCACACTTTCTCACGGTGACTGGCGGGGCTCGCCGCAACCAATCAGGAGAGAATGAATGCTTAAGTCATATAACTATAGGTTACGGTGCAAGTGTTTGTAGCGGATTGGAATTTTGGTACGAGTTGGGCTGCGGAGGGATTTTTACCACACGAGACCGAAGGTCGATTGCAGTAAACATCCCTCCGAGGCCCAACGAGTTCCAAAATTCCCCAGACGCTACAAACACAAGCACGGTAAACTATGAATTATATGCACCATTTCCAATCCGCTACAAACACTCGCTCTGTAACCTATATTTGATGATCTCACCTTGAATTTCCAGCCATTTCTGGAATTTGTGAGTGCTCCTGTCGGATAAGATGGATGTATTTCTGTTTTCTTTGCTCTTAATGAAAGACTAAAGTGCCTCGGCGCTGTTGACAGAAGCCGCCATCTAGGTTGTTGATTAATTTTTTTACAGGAATATAGTTTTTTACACAATTATACTATTTTTTACATGTATTCTCAGCTTCGAAACCTCCGACTTGAAAGTATTGCTGACCATTTCAGCCCCGTGCCATACGGCGAACATTATGGCACGGGTGTACTGGTACTGTCAGTGAGACACGTGCGTATAATACTGATAATTATCATCACTCCTCTGCAGAGCTTCAAGCCATGGAATATCAGGGGAAAATTTGGCGTGACAGTTAAAAACAAAAAGAAATGGAGAAAAGCAGAGAGGCGGAGGGAGGTTTGGTCTTCATCCCTGGGGTTTAATCTTTGGGGCAGAAAGGACAAAGGTCATCATTGTGCTGTCATTGGAAATGCAGGGAGAGGGATGAACGCGTCTCTTTATTATAGTCCGTGTAAAAGGGGTGATGGGAAAGCGAAGGGGAAATTCCTGCCTTTTCCCCCCTCACGGCATGGCATGAGTGGAGGCTCTCGCTGGGATCTTTGTGCATGTATTTCTCTGTCCATCTGGTGCATTAGCACCGTGGAGCTGTGTGTTTGCGTTTGTGTGTGTGTGTGCGCTTGGGTACGTGTTTGTATGTGTGTGTGTGTGTGTGTGTGTGTGTGTGTGTGTGTGTGTGTGTGTGTGTGTGTGTGTGTGTGTGTGTGTGTGTCTGCCTGCGTGTGAGAGAGTCTATCTGCCCTCCTTTGTTGAGGAAAAGGAATGGAGGGGGTGTCATTGGCTAATTTGTTCTGCTAAAAAAAGATAAGAAGGAAATGTCTCACATGGCACCGAGCTTTTTGGTGAGACGTCTCGGCTTCTCTTCTGTGACTTTTTTTTTTTTTTCTTATCCCCCAGAAGGACCATCTGTGTAGAGGCCTCAGTAAAAGTTCTGAGCCTTTTTCTGATACTGTTAAGCACAAATTCGCAGGCATGGTAAGGGAGCATGGTGTTGGAATTCAGCTGAGGTCTTTATGGTATATTTCTTCTTCATAGAAGTCAGCTGAACTGGGATTTTGAAGATGCTTTATTACTTGGCCTGCTGTGAAACAATTGCCAGTTGGAATAGGGATTTTGCTGTTTGATCAAAAAAGCAAATGCAAGCTGTCTTTTTTTGCGTACGTTTTGGTTTTTCAAATCTGGCATTATAAGTGCGCTTTGGTTTGATTTTGGCTGATTTGTGGAAGTTAGCCATGAAGTTAAAAATTCTCAAAATAATACAGTCTTGCAGTCTGAGCCTGCAGGCAATCATGCTGATTGAATTAGTTTTATAAAGCAACTAAATGGACTCAGTCGATTTTTGAAGACCCTTGAATGTCTATTTCATTTGAATTGCATTGCTCAAAATATAGGTCACAATGATCTTTTACTGCTATCTGTTTAGAATCTTTTTTTTACTCTAAAATTTATGTCTGATCATTGTTTTTCAAAATCGCTATACGCTTACATGCTCTATAGCTAATGACTTCTGGTTTTCCGCCTACCATTTACCATGATCCATGTGACAATGCCGTCGTAAACGGCCACCGGTTTAACTCTGACTAGCACTTTTCTGAAACCGGTTTGTAGTCTCGGAATTCTGAATTATCAGTCAAGGAATGGAGCCATGCTAATTACATGGAAGGTATCACTGCAATCTCTATTCTCGCAGTCCTGTCAGATTTCCAAAACATGGTAAAATCATGCCTGCTGGCTAATAATATCGTTAACACTCCCAGCTTACGGCAGGCAGTGCCCATCTGAGATCATTGTTTGATCTGCTGGTCAAAGAAGAAAGAAAAATGCATGGAAAATGTGTGGTCTGTTTTCCTCGAATGAGCGGTGGAGATGACAGAATTATGGCGTTTGGATTTTTGCCATTTTCCTACAGATGGAACTGGTCTGAGAGGTAGGCATGGAATGCAGGTTCGGACAAAAACAACAGGTTTGGAACACCTGTGGCCTACAACTGCAGTTGGCATCAATCAAAGACTCCACCACCAAACAGTTTTCTTAGGATTTAATACACTTGATACCTGGAAGGTTATCTCAGAGGACGAATTGACCTAGTTTGCTGAATTAATTCTTCGAATAAAACCCGGAATAGCTTCTTTTACTTTCGTCTATGTTTCAGATTTGGGAAAATCATGGGTTACGCTAGGTGCATCAATCTAGCTAGCTCCACGATCCTGATCAGTGAAACAAGGCCTGGGATGAAATTATCCCAGTACTAAACAGAGCACAGTCAGTTGTGTAAAGAATAGAACTAAAGCTGAGAGAAGGAGAAATTTCTGAAGTTGCTCTTTGAAAGTTATTGCTTTTGTACGTCACTCTGGATAAGGGCGTCAGCGAAGTCCCTGTAATGTTATGTAATGTACTGCTTGAGTGGGTCTGAAATTGGCTGAAATTTAATTTCCATTACTTAGGGGGACAGGTAGGTGATTGGCGTAAGATATTAAACATCAGATGGGAAGGACATTTATCACATGCAGACTGGGAGTTCTCATCCTCCAAACAAGTCATCCTTATATAACACAAACTTATGAAGCCTCTCTTTTTGATTGCAAAGAAAGATGAGCCATAATATTTTCAAGGAAACTCCCAAATGATCCCTCCTTACGCAGTAGTTTTCACAACATCTTTTCTTTGATTTTTCTTTTAAAATGCAAATCTAATAGAAATACCTGAATCTCAGGACTGATTCGAGATAGACTTAGATGATGCACTGAATCTTAATGATGTTACTTTGGTTTCATGTTAGGGTTGATATCAGGTAAAATAATATGGTACTCATGGGTATGTCATGTGTTCATACTTGTCTGTAGATATATTCTGTCTGCATGTGCTCTTTGTCCCAGAGGGCTGCTTCAAATACTAAACCTTGACAAGCTTGATCTAAAAGACTTGGAAAAGCTGCTGAATGTTTTGAGGCCAAAGTAACTCTTATTCGGTCTGTTACTGTAATATGTTATCATTGTTTATCATATACTTCCTAATAAATACAGGAAATCTACACCTGTGCTACAAGCGCGAGGCACAAGGCTGTATCAGCCTGCGGGTAAAATCCTGCATCACCCGCATCTGCCCGCTGGGCAAAATCCTGTATGGAAAAGGAACTTGATACAGAAGTATTTGTAAACAGTATGCGTAATGGTGCGATTTGCATTCACGTGAAGGTCTGTGGTACAATGTTGTATTTGCAAGTTATCGTAAAAACAGAAATTTATTACCTTGATGGAGAAAATCGCGTTGCATGCTAGCTGGCTAATTAGCCATTCATTTGACTTGAATACACCGCTGACTAAACGGAAGTGTTTGCACTACTGGCCTGTAATGATGACTGTAATATCCTGACATAAATGCTTTGGATAAAATGTATTGTTAATTATGGTCAAAATGAGGATATGATAAATATAACATCATATGGGCATTTACATATCACTCCGTGTATCAACCTCCGACCAGTATCAGCCCTTGAGATAAAGCTCTCCTGCTGATACTGAGGTCTCAGGTTGATACAGCGTGTGATATGAAAATGTCCATATGATATTCTCTATGTAGCAAACTTCTTTATCCATTATGATCTGTGGTTGATTAGACTAAGCGAGGGCTGATCTCCCCTGGAGCAATGTGGGGTTAAAAGTCTTACTTAAGGGCCCAACAGCTGCTCTGATCTCATTTAGCCATAATGGGCCTTGAATCGTCGACCATCTGAGTCCCAGTCTTACACCTTGGCTGTTGGCTGCACCCCAGAAACAACTAAACCAGTCCGCCGTTATCCTGTTGCTAGACCTGGCCCAAACCCCCACTAGAGCAACAGCGGTACGGAGAAAATCTTTTTGGAAACTTGCGGAGGAACCGGATTTGAATGGAGGAAGTTCATTCTTCTCTGGCCAGCTCTGCCTGTGGGTTCAGATCCCAGACCCTGGCAGACCCCGAATCTGAGGTTCACGGACTGCTGCTCTCAGAGGCAATTAGAACAATTTGTTCTCTGTTTTTTGCACTTGTGAAAATATTATCTCGCTCTTCAAGAGGGAGAGCGGCAGAGGAACAGCTCCGGCTGGCGCTGTTAAACGTCTCTCGCTTCAGAGTGTTAGTTGTGGAGATTGCAGTTATCACAAGAATTTGCTTAATCCTTCACTAAACCTGAAAGGATTGCGCTGAGCCTCTTTTCCTGTGAAAAACGCCATTTGTAGGGTACAGAATGAACTGTTCTCCACTGACTTATTTTTTTTCTGCACCGTTTTGAAGTTCCTATTAGTGAAGATGAGTGAGTGGGAGTATCCGTCAGCACAGAACAAGAGAAAATCTCATATTTCTCCACTGGCATTTACTGTTGGCGAAGATGGAGCACTTCAGCGCCTCGGTTCTATTGTAAAGACTGTATTTTAAAGGCTTTATGTCAATGTTTTGTTTATCTGTGTCTGTTTAAAATTAGAATTTTTTTTTTTTTTTTTTTTTCCCCCCCTTTTAAGAAGGTGCATTTTTGTCTCCATGCTATTAGTCCATAGGCCAGGCACTGTCGCCATTTTACAGAGGTCTTCTGAAATCACTAATGTGGTATTAGAAACATTTGGTTGAATATTCTATTATGCAACAGTCACTACTGGTAATTGTAGGGTGCAAAACAAGCTTTTTTAGTGGATGTCCAAATTTTACTAGCCACTCAATAGATTATCAGTGTTTTTAGTTTGCATATTTTTCCAGTGTTTAGCTGCTGGCTGCCACTGATTTTTGTCCCTGGCTAATTGAAGGTAGTGGAGTTCAACAACTCTACCTTGGAATTCTGGGAGAAAAAATAACATTAAAAGAGAGATCTACACAAGGTGTTATTTTTAATTTTTTCCCTTCCCTAGAGAGACTGCCAAATTAATGCAAGGATACAGCGTCAGGGTTTGGTCCTCCTTCCTGGATAGTTAGGTTGGCTCTGCTATTTATATATACTGTGCCGACTGGGCTAAACTGCATGTTTATTGTAATCATTTATTGAGTATTATTTTTGTATCTGATCAATTTGAACTATATTTAAATGAATGTATTAATCTCTCTTAAAGTATGAGGTGAGACTGTCTTTGTTAGGTACTTATGTTTTTTTTTTTTTTTTGCAGACTTTAATGCTCATTTCATTAGTTTTTTTTCATTGCACCCTTTCAACTTTTGTGTTCTTTCCACCTTTTATGACCCTGGCAAATAAAGTAGGCCCACATAAATTGTGCCGTTGGCGCTCCAGGCATCCGCAATAAAACTTGAGTTATAAGCGACTCCAAGGCACCAAAAGTCACCGGCTGTCTATCAGGGGACCGGGGAAGTTTTTTTGTACGCTTGTCTTGCATCGGCTGCCGTTCTTGTGTCTTGTGGTTAGATTAAATATACCTCTCTGCTCTAGGGACAGTCTAATAAATTCCCCACTTTGCCTCTACCCAGTTTCGGCTAGAGTTCTGGCTCTAATTCTGTTGACACATCGCATTATTGAAACACTTTCCTGCCTTGACTGTTGTAAATTGTCCCTGCCCGAGAATTTGAACCGTGAACCGAAATTGAGGGACATACAAAACTGGCAACCAGAGTAGACGATGTGCGGTTTCTTAACCACTTGTTTCCCGTTACTGCAACTCACACTTGCCCGATCTCTTATCAGTTGGCTTTTCGAACTTGCCCGGATACGTGTACTCATATTACTGCCGACCGGCTCGAGTCCCGGAGCCACGTCTTATCAAGTTGCTCGCTTTGGATCTAAGCACGCAAGACTGTTATCATGAATGCTTTTTGCTTTGCGTCTAAACACTGACAATGGTTTGAGTTCATGTGACATTATGATTGGTCTTGGGTGATATAAGAAGTAACGTGCACAGATTCCATTACTTTCAGTTTGTAAATTTTGTTTTGTTCATTTTCTCCATGATCACATTGTGACAGCCAAACGAACTGATGCTGGTCCTGCTGTGGCAGCACAAAAAGCTTGTGATGATGCTGTCAACATGTAGCCACATGTGCGAAACTGTGAAGAGGAATCGTCAGGGTGAGCCAATAGTGAAACCACGTTGTATTGTTGATAACAACTACGATATGAGCGGTGTTGATCGCCGTGATCAACTGGCTAGTTTACACCCACCGACTGCAAAAAAGTTGAGACTGTGCAAATCTTGTGTAGTTTGGAAAGGAAAGAGTCACGCTACATTTGCATTTGAGATTCCATTACGCGTCGAACCGTGCTTCCAAACTTACCATACTGTCAAGAATTTATGTATGTATGTCCCCCCCCCATGTCACAGTCATTCTTTTCTTTTTTACATGAATGGCGAGAACTTTATACTATTTTGAATTTATCCCTTCAGATACTCAATTACTCAATGGTATATCTAGCTTTAAGTCAAGCCTGCTCTTGAAAACCCCCATGGTCTCTGCCTCAACAATATGGTCAGGTAAGCTATTCCACATCGAAATTACTCTTTGAGTGAAGAAATATTTCCGAATTTCAGTGTTAAATTTACCTTTGGTCAACTTCCATTTGTGACCCTGAGTTCTACTAACAACAGTTGGTCGAAGGAATTGTACATAATTCACTTTGTTTTTTCCCTTTAACATATTAAGACCTCAATCAGATCACCCCTTAGTCTCCTTTTCCTAAGACCTAAAAGATTAAGGATCTTCAGCCTCTTCTCATAGCTTTCATCTTTTATGCCTGGAATTAGCTGAGTGGCTCTTCTCTGAACTTTCTCTGGAGCCTCTACTTTCTTAAAGTATGGTCCCCAGAACCGTACACAATACTCCAGATGTGAGTATTCGGTCACCTCGGAATCTGTTTCTTTGTTAGTAAAAGATGTATATAGCATCATTGATTGCATCCTTATAGTATATCACATGAACTCAAGTCAGTGTTGGATGGTTTAGATGCTAAACAGCACAGTTCTTGTCATTGATTACGCCAACAGCCATCAGTGAAAGTGATCCGGGCCAGTGCGCACGGCAGCATTCACTGCTGCCCTGTTAAACACAACTCGCATGAGCTATCTTCATAGACCGATCCGGGACTCAAGCCCGGCGATTGTTCGCGAGTATACACGGCTCTGAGTGCTGATTGGTTTAAGGGATATTTCAACATTTTGGCAAATTGGCCATAATCCCTATAGTTATATGAGTAGGTATATTACTCTTAGGTAACCGTGCCCATTGTTTTGAGATTCGGGGGGGAAAGAGGTGAGCTGCTTGGCAAACATAACGAAAGTGAACGGTACGGTCCCTCCCACCTTCAAAACTCATCAAATACACAATGGAGCAGCTCCAAAACGCTCTCGTGACCTGCACATTCACCATACTATAAAATAATAGTGCATAATTACGAGAGTTATTTTCACGGCAAACACATAGCCAGACAGACCGGCTGGGCTGAGTGATTTCAAAAGCGTATGTTTACTCCAACTACTGTCTGAGGTGCGCACTGCACACTGTGTTAATCAGGCCAGCGGGTTACTTAACAAATTAGTTCCGAGTATTTGCTTCATGTCTCGTAATTTTTCATAATTATTCATTATCTTTTTATATCATGATGAATGTGCAGGTCACAAACTTGTCCAAGAGAGCGTTTTGGAGCTGCGGAATTGCGTATTTGAAGAATTTTGAAGGAGGGAGGGATCTGTACCGTTCATTTTCATTATGTTCGCTGAGCAGCTTGCATCTTTCCCCTCCGAATCTCAAAACAACAGGCACGGATAACTGAAGGTAATGTACCCACTCATATAACTATAGGAATTATGGCAATAGGCCAATTTGCCAAAATGTTGAAATATCCCTTTAAGTATGTATTCACGCCCTCGTAGGATATGACAGTGCGTGGTTGACGGGTTCCTGTGAGGGAGGGAGCTCATTTAGACTGCCCAGGAACCAGAGCAAGCTCAAATTGAATTTGAAGATCTAAATTGAGGTTGTAATGAATCTTTATGTGTACGTTGCTGTGTCAACGGGTCGCATTGACCTCATTTCAAGCGGGCTTCCTATATACATGAACTTGTGCACGCAGTGCTGGTTCATGTGACTTGCGGATACTAGCGATGGTGACCTACATCGTGAGCTGGATAAATCCGGATTGGGGTCTTGCGGTTCATTTTTGTCTTGTTTTTGAAATAAGGTAAGCGCATCAGCGGTTTGGAGTCCTCCATTTCCCTCCAGGCTCCAGTGAAACGCTTAACCGAGTTTGCGCGCTGGCCATTTTATATATTTGGCAGGCTAAATAGCCCATAGCACTGTCGTTCCTGTGTAAATCCTGAATGCACATCGCTGGAGATGACACAAACCTTGGCTCTGGGCGTCTGTCTTCCCAGAAAGATCTGAAATTCACGGTTGATCTCATGAAGACGTGCGCACTCATCAGCCTGACCAATCCAATTGCAGAAACCTGTGCAGCTGTGGTCATGCCTTTGGCTGTTTGCTTTGTTATTGTAGCCATCCCATTGTACGACAAGACTTTGTCAAAGCCTCGTCTTTGGCTGGACCAATTAAAGTCTATGTGCAACTTTCTGAACAATGAGCATCAGCCAATGGTAAAAGTGCACTTCGTCGGCCGATTGTGTCCGTCACTCTCTCACTCAATCAGACATGGACATCTGCGGATGGAGGGCTGGACAGTGTTGGTCCAGCCAAAAATATTGAAGCCTTTCAAAAAAAGTTTATTTATTTGTTGGTTTGTTTGTTTTTTTTTTCCTGCAAATTGGTCAGTTTCCTTTCAAAGGCATGGATACTTCCTTCATTGGTAGACATAGGCTAGTACTGGGGCGTCCAAACAAATCCACTAAGGGCCTGTGATGGCGCAGGATTTTGTAACAACCTAATACCAACACGCCTGATTATATTCATTAAGGTCCTGATTGAATCCCCTGATCAGTGAATTAGTGGAGTCAGGTGTTGTAGCACTGGGCTCAAACGAAAACTTGCACCCACTCTGGCCCTTCATGGATAAGATTGTGCACCCCTGGGCCAATACAGTATTGTCTACTTAAGGGCAGAGTTTTGTAGATAAACATATTTCAGTTTCATTTCAGCACACTCCATTTCCACATGGGTATGTTGGGATTGGATTCATATGGGTTATATTGGACTTCGGTCCAGACCATCTGTACATTGTCCCCATGAGCCTGTGGACCAGTTTGACCTTGAGTGGCTTGACCTGCGACTCATATTTGCTTCTTAGCGTCCTGAGATCAACTAACATTAGTGGTTAGTATGGCTTTATTCAGTCTAGAACAAGAATAAAACAGTTCAGTTCACTTGTACGGCAATCATTCCCCCTAATCCCCTCAGTACAAAGCATCATCATCGAAAAACCCTGCATATTGTGTGCGTGTGTGTGCATGTGTGCGCATATCAATAAGAAACAAACTGAAAGTTTAAATGTTTTTGTAAAACTACAGAAGTCCGATCACCCCATGAAGCCGACAGTCTGTATGGCTATGACTCATTCATAAGAGGTTTGTCAGTGAAAGAATGTTCTGTTGATATCAGAACATGAACTCAGTAATTATTTTTTTGTAGGTTGTCAGCTAATACTTTTCATGCTGTTGTCAGCTCGTGCGACTCGTGAAATGTTTCGCATATTTAACACAGTTTTTTTGTCTGCGTTTCTTTTCTGCGATAAAGTGTATTGTCATGGGGTCTTCCTTGTTTTGAAGAGCAGCAAAACTGACCGAAAGACCGATTGGGAGTCTGTTTACTTTGCCATTTTATGCAGAGTGCGGCCTGACTGATTGGCAACCATTACCCCTGTCCTTTCTGCTTAGTCAGCTCTATTGTCCATAGTCACACAGCAGCCAATCTCAGTTCTTAAGACCACAGCATTGTGTCAACAGTCCAGCACAGTGATTTAACTTGATGAGCGTAGTTTTGTTTTTTTCCTTGCGACTAAGATGATTGCCTGAAATCAGACCTGGGGCCCTTTCAGTACATTGGCAAGTAGAGCTGTCAGTCATGTCGACGCCCCTCCCACGTGAGCACTGTGTCTGTACCTGGCTACTTTGTCCTCAAAATATGAGCTGCGTATTAAACGTAGTGTATTGTATCTATGCTTTATTATGCAATGGGAAGTATGTGCATAATAGCATAATTATCCTCCAGCAGTGGTGTTCTTGCAGGAAAATGTTTGCGAGGCTGTACTTGTTTTTAAAACACAGCAATTGTTTAGGGGTAAAAATGTTTGTCGTCTTCCTGTGAAATGCTCTCCAAAAATATACTGGAAATTTCAAGTACGTCATCCTTTGAAGTCAAAGCACCTTAAGGGAAAATTAGCATACTCATCTAGTGTACTGAAGAGCAGGAAGCATGCTGGTTCAGACATGGCAGTATGTCTCATCCGGCCACTCCATTTTTGTTCTTTCCCCCCCAGAACTGAAGCGCATTGTACAGCTGGACCTGGATCTCCAGTTCCGCAGCAACATTCGGGACCTGTTTCAGGAATTCTCCCGCTTCCCGGCTGGAGCTGTGATAGGAATCGGTCCGGAGCTGCAGCCGGTGTACAGGTAGGGCTTCTCACACTGAGGATGTGTGCAGCACTAACTGGTAGACCTTCAGACCTTACTTGCAGTAAGAACCCCTGCAGGTACACAAGCTCACTTCACATAGATTTTTAAAGATGCACCTCCAGCAGGTACACAAGTTTACCTCATACGGGTACTCACAGATACGCAAGCTCACCGCACACAGGTACTTACAGGTACGCCTCCCGCAGGTACACAAGCTCACCGCACGCAGGTGTTCATGGGTACACCAGCAGGTACACAAGTTCACGTGACACAGGTACTTACTACTTACAAATACACCTCCGGCAGGTTCACAAGCTCACCTTACGCAGGTATTCCTCACGAAGCTGTGTTTACCTTTACCTCATTAGTCACATTTTGCCTGCATGAACTAGGAACATTTGGAGGAACTCTGTGCATTCCCACCACTGGGTCAAGAGTTGAAATTAAGTTCCTGGGAATTTTTTTTTTTACCCCCCGAAAAGTCCCTGCTCGGGGAGTAGCACTTTGCAAAAGCACAGGAGCCTTTGGGGTGGGGCTTTGACACATGAGCATGGAGCTGCAAGAGAAATAATGTGACAGATGGACCGGCTATAAAGTCCGACCTACTTGAGTTTTCATGCTGAGGTTGAGGCAAAAATGACGTATGGAAAGATGACGGCTCTTTTGCCTCAGTGGCCTAATTTGCCGAATCTTCACCGGTCTTTTGACTGCTGGGGAAACACAGACAATGGGCTGAAGGAAATCCTTTTGTTCTTTGAAAAGACGTCCTGGGGACTGAAAGTTCTCTGTACATTTGGGTGAAAATGCATCCATACTCAAGTGTATCGAGGCACACCTCTTATTAACTATCATCTTCTCAAATACTTCAATAGGCAAAGAAGATTCCAGTCATCCAGAGAACTCTGCCGATGGGTACTGGCTGTGGTAATATTGGGCCAGTTTTACAGACTGGCAATATCCCCAGGACTGGACTGCATCCAAATTCGAATGGAGACGGGCCATAGAAAACTGATCTGTACGTGAATTGGGCCCATTCAGTATTTAATCTGCTGCATCAACAAGACTGTAGAAACAGGCCGCTCCACGCTCTGTTACACACCCTTAACCTCGGCCTCTCGGCGGCGCGATGCCTTAAACGGGCGCAGTGTGCCCTGCGGTGCATTCCGTAAGCGCCTTCGCTCCTGTCCTCGATTCGCCGCAATGTTGTTATACGGTTTCCTGTACCGGTGTGCTCGTGGGCTACTGCTCGTCTCTGAAGCGTCAGAACTGCAACAGACTCCTGATGTTCCTTCTGGCTGCGTCTGTCACTCTGTTCTTTTGGGGGTAAAATAAAAAAAAAATTCCCCCCTTCAACATAAAGGCGAATGTCTTGTGGGTCTAGGCAATTACATATTTTAATGTTTTTTTTGTGTGACTGCTGTTCTTCCTCAGTGGTCCCAGAGTGAGTATTGTAAGACTGTTTTTTTTCTTTTGTCCTCCCTTAGAGTGCTAACTCTGCAGAAATTCACTCCTGTTTAAAATTCGCTCTGTTCTCCTGCGTGTGTGGTGAAATCCTCAGTGCTGCCAGCAAAAACTTTTTTCCCCGTTTTGTCTTTTGGCCGTTTTGATAATTTCAGGAAATATTTACAGTTGTTGCCAAAATCTAAGTAAATGGAACGTGCATGCATTTTCTGGGCAGTTTGGTCCATTGTCAAACGGTTATTTTTTTTCTTGCTGGTAAAGTTGAGCAACTTTGATTTGCCGGACAGAAATGCAGTCCGACTGGCTGCACGGTCACTAGCGTCCTCTAGGTGGCAGTAGCGTCAGCTTCACAGCTTTATATGTGACCTCGACCCTCCTAAGGACCCCGTTAATGTGTAAGCACTTCCTCTCCTCTCCATTTGTGTGTGGATCAAATCCTTCAGAAATGTTTCAATACGGATTTCCATAAGCACATTTCTGTGGCTGGAGATTACTGCTAATAAGCCTCGGTGGCCTAGTTCTGGCCTTGCTTTATGGAGATCGCTCACTGTCGGTTATGAATGAAATATAAATGATGAAGGTCAGAGGTGTGTGTGTGTGTTGTATTATTGATGGTGAGTTCAGGTTTGAAAGTCCATTTCCCTGTCCGCTTGTGTTTTTTTTATCACGCTGTCTTTGCAGTGCCAGTGTTGACCCTGAGTTTAATGTCCAGCACTAGCTATATTTCACTCCAGACCAACTTTATTTGTATTCATGTATATTAACAGATTGCCATCTCTTTGGCCCTGATCTTACAAATGCTGCATTTATCTGAAGAGAAGGAGGTTAAAGACGTACATGAACTTCAATTATGGAAATTCAGTTTGCAACTTATCACTCTGCCAAGAAGAATGGAACAAGCCTCGGAGCATCTGATTCTTCTAATCATGGAGCTTAGTAGAGACTGTAAGGGTTTATCAGTGAACTCCTTGTGTATCAACTTTGCGTCTGCACCCTCAGTGGCTCCTTCTGAATGAGGGTCAGGACCCTGGTGTACTTTTTTATGAGTTTGTTCATTTAG
Source organism: Gymnothorax reevesii (assembly GCA_029721435.1). Taxonomy (NCBI): domain Eukaryota; kingdom Metazoa; phylum Chordata; class Actinopteri; order Anguilliformes; family Muraenidae; genus Gymnothorax; species Gymnothorax reevesii. The sequence continues at coordinate 22,826,673 of CM056575.1, read as the reverse complement.
CCTTATTGTATACAAGTAAACAGGAGAGAATGTTGTATTGTGGGTTTGCCTTTTCTCATCACATTTGCTTTGCTCTGTGTTGAGAGATGGAGTAAGAGAGGGAGAGCGAGTGCATGACTACGCACATGGGGTTTGGCTGAGATGATAACTGTAGAGTTTCGTCGGCCATGTTGTCCTGCTTGAAAGGAAGCGTCTTTAACAGCACTGCTGACAGGACCTTACGGGGACTGGGAGCATCAACTAGGCAGATTTCTCTGTCCTCAAGGAGGCACAACTCAGTGAAAAGCAGTTCCTCCCTTTTTGCTTCCTGCAGCTGCTGTAGTTTCCTGCAACTCTTCAAACACTTGATACGTTATCAGAGTCTTTGAACGCTGGGACCGGCTTCTTGAAGGAGCAGGTTAGGTACACTGTAGGCCTAAAGTTTGGGGTCACCCTCAGATTACAAAAAAAAACAATCACACATCAGCTGTTCTTTCCTTATATTTTGCACATGAAATTACTTCAGTGCATAAAATATAGGAAGTCAATAGGATTTTGGTGAATTCCAGACCTCCGACCATATTTTAAAGGTGTCTTGACTGATTGATGACTGACCACAATGTTTTATAATTGAGTTCCAATGCCTTTGCGTTACATGATTTTCTGTCACTAGGGCGTGAACAATTTTATCTAAGAAGAAGACGTGCTGTAAAAATGCCTTCCCCAAAACAAAGGGGTCACGTTGCACTTGGTGGACCATTAAAAAATCTGAGGGTGGCCCCAAACTCTTGGCCTGTAGTGTATATAATAGGATGTACTGAAAGTTCTCTGTCCAATGGAATTTCCTCCCATCTTTTTACTTGACAGATGTATTGCACTTGGACAACAAGTTTGGACCAGTTTGTTTTCCCCCTCAGCTCTACCGGATGTGACTTTTGTGGGCGTTCCCGTTATTGCTACTGTATCTATTGGTGACTGACTCTCTCTCTCTCTCTCTCTCTCTACATGGAGGGTGTATGAGGTAGTGGTGTCTGTGCTCCACTTAGGAAATTGTCTGTTTCCTCGGCGTTTGGCTCAGGGGTGCAGAGATCCTACTGATGTCCCAGGAGCAGCCAAAATATGTCCGTCTGTCTGTCTCCTGCGCCTGAAGGTGGTGTGCATCCTGAGTAGTGTTTGGCTCTAAGTAGTGTTTGGCCCCGAGTTGTGTTTGGTCATGAGCAGCGGTTGGTCTCAGTTGGTCCCGAGTCGTGATTAGTCCCGAGTGGTGTTAGGTCCCAGTTGCTGTTTGTTCCTCAGTAATGGTCAGTCCCGTGCAGTGTTTGGTCCCAAGTAGCTTTCAGTCCCAAATAACATTTGGTCCAGATTATTGTTTGGTCCTGATTAGTACTGAGTCCTAATTATGTCTGCCTCCCCTCCCTGGAGGGAGATGGGAGACATGTTGTTGAAGGGCTAGGTTCCCGTCGGCGTTTGCATCAGCGTTCCCACTTTGTTTCCGGAGCGTAACTCCCAAACAGCTCAAGTGATCTTAACGAAACCTTGCATACTTACTGCTCAGGTCCTGCAGAGGTGCCTTTTCCTATGTGCCTGTCCGTCCGTCCGTCTGTCTGTCCACCTGGATGTGATCAACTTTTGTCCGCAGCATAACTCCTGAACCGTTTGCATGATCTTCACTAAACTTTGCATTCTCACAACTCCGGTCCTGAAGTGGTGCCTTTTGGTATGTGCCTGTCGGTATGTCCGTCCGTCCTCTGGGTTTGGCTGGGAAGGGGGCCGGGACAGGAGACGTCCATTTTTAAAAAGTAAAAATACATTCTAGTTGGTGTTTAGTCCTGTTTTGTGTTTGATCTTGGGGGATTTCAGCTGTAGAGTCTCAGGCTGGGGTCTATCATACTGTGCTGTCATTACTGTAGGAGGGAGTGCCAGTGTGTGCATGCATACGTGTGTTTGTGTGTGTGGGCGTGCATATGTTCTAGCTGAAAGTGTCAGACCGTGTGTTTACGCCAGTCAGGTGTTCCACGCCGCGCAGGTGGGAGGGGTTTTGCATGACTGACAGAAGGAAGCAGCCCCAGTGGTTATATGGGCTTCCAACAGGATGGGCGTGGTCACTGAGATTCCCAATGTGCTTTAGTCTGATACTCTCATAAATCTAGAGCACATGAGTGCACATAATGAGGTAAATGCGCTGATTTTCTGTCACATTTCAACTTGCCATGCATCGCGGATCTACAAACACAGTACAAGCAATGCATCAAAATAATGATCCACAATGCTTCACATCACAGGATGTTCAGTGGTATTAATATTTCATATTACATTCTCATAATCTAAAGAGCAGAACTGGGAATAAACAAAAAAAACTGACGGCCATTTGTTTTTGTCAATAAAATGTTTATTGAAAGGGTTTTGATTCCTGTTTCACTTTTTATATGTATGTGAGGAGAGAGGGGGGGAGTGAGAGGGAAGGTGAGAGATGGATAGAGTGTGGGAGAGAGGGAGAGGGAGAGAGAGATGCAAGGACTTGAGTCTTGCCTTTTTCTCTTTAAAAGAATGCTCTTTTAGCAGTGCTTATTTGCCAAATTGCAGATTTAGAACTTGTATAATTATAAAACTATTATGAGAGCTGAGCGAGACGTATTAAGTGGGGTCTGCAAGTATTTGAATGGTGACAGAATTTTCAAAGGCTGTATTTACTGTAATATTCTCTTCGTATGCTGAAATTAAAGTGTGGACTGCCTGCTTCACACTGGAGTATTTACATTAACGCTCAGAGGTCCATGTTGGAATCACAGTCTTTATTACATCGTCACTGTCTATATTCTGTTCATCTGTTTTGCTGAGGCATTTGCTGAACTTCTGTAAGAGTTTATTGAAACACTGTCCCAGGGGATTGGAGTTAGCATTTACCCTGCTGGGTAGCTGAGATAAGCTCATTGTAGAGCTATGAACAAAGTGCCCTTTACACTCGGAAAATGTGAAAATCACAGCGGACAATCCTTAAAGGGCCTGTAATCCCAACTGTAGTCACGTGGAGCAGAGATTAGTGGCGCTGCATTTTCTCGTTTATTTCCTGGCTGTTATAGGCGCTCGTCACGGGTCGAATCAGTGACCCAAAAATTGGCGGCTCCATAATCACATGACTTGGACTTCTAACCGCCCCCTTCGTGGAGAGCACACTTTAGTCTGTTGCTGTTATTATGCCCTGTGCATTACACTCTAAACACTGCACACTACTCTTCATGCACTATGCACGTAACACTACACTCTGTACACTTCGCCCATTACCCTCCACTAGGCACGAAACACTGCACGCTGCTTCCTTCACTCTACACACCACGCGCAAAACTCTATGCACTGTGTTTCAAAACACTTCTCTAACTGTGCACTCACTGGAGCTTAGAGACCCTGCTGCCTCCACTCTTCATGTTGGATTAAAGTGCAGAGCCTGGTACTTGTACTGTACTACAGCAAGGCCTTGGTCTTCAGAGTATGTGGCACTAGGAGAGGGCAAGGGGGTCCATGTTTGAGTCCAGGCTTCATGCTGACTTCTGCCTTAATTACTTAATAAGCAATGTTGAAGTTATAATCTGCAATGCTGCGTTTCCACCAAACGCGAAATGAATTTTTTGCACGGACAGATTACATTCTAAGTCAATGCAGAGACGCAAATACACGTAAAAAGACGCTACTTTCGCCGGTTGACATGAATCACTCAGGAGATGCGACGCAAATGCATGAAATTCGCATTTCAAAATATTCATGTTGATCAAAAATTATGCGTGAGTAGAGCAGGGTTCTGAATAGTACTATAGTACATTACTAATGGAAGCAACATTGGCTAGCTTGGCTACCTAGCTACATATTCAAACCACAGATAACTGCATTGCTTGAGATTATGGGAACGCAAGCTAACTACCGAGTTAGCTCTGTAGCTATCGAGCTAGCTGTGTCAAATAACTAATAACTGTAACGCAGTTTAAAAAAAAATGGCGATCTAGCTCAACATCGGATATAACAACATCATCAGTTTTGTGAATATTTCAATTCCACATTGTTCATAAAGCACAATGTTTGTGATGTTAGCATCGCAACATTGGCATTGCCATCTTGTTAATGATCGTTTAAGATTCCAGGAAATACTGGCCCTTGAGTGTAAACGGGACTCAACTTGCGTTGCTGATGGTTGGCGGTGTGAATTCTCATGTCAATCCTCTGGCAAGTTGTTCTCCCGTAGAAGTGAATGTGAACTTTTGCTTCTTAAAATACTGTTGTTTTTTTAGCCTTACTATTGTTTTGTTTTATTTTATTATTTTATTTTTTGCTTCTATCTCTTACCTGTTGTATTTTTTCTGTAAAGCTTCTTTGGGTCAGCTACTTTTGTTTACATGTGCTGTACAAATAAATGTGACTTGACTTGACTTTACTAACACGGCAGCAAATCTTCAAAGCAAAAAAATGAAAATGATCCTGCGGTGAAACTGCCGCGAATAAAGCGAAAAGAAATTCGGCTTCGCATTCGGTTGAAACGCAGCTTAACAGGCCAGCCCAATCTAAGGTCAGAGTTCAATGAAACTAGGTACTGGTTGTTTGTGATTATGAAAAGAAAACCATGCACCACAAAATATACGGACCCATTGTGTACAGATAACACGAATCACCTGTAAATGTGACATTTGTGTTCTCTGCCCTCTTAAGCAGCTTGAAGCCCGGCAGGTTACATTTGAGATTTTTGTGGGGTAAATGTGACATCTTACAGCCATGCATCACGCAGGCTTTGGTTATGTTTTGGCATGTAATGATAAAATAAAGTAAAATAAAACACCCCTCTTGCTGTTCTGTATGACAGTTTCCCCCACAGCTTGTTGAGACGACAGCTGTGTTCTTCTCACCATCCCTTCGCTTGGCTCTGCTCCTTTTGAGGAGAGTAAAAAAAACCTTATTTTCCCCTGAGAGAGATCTGTGTTGGGAGCCCCCCTCCCCCCCGACTCAGCCTTCAGTCCCCAGCTGACTACACAAACCCCCATCAGACGAGCCGCTCTGGAATTTAGTCTAGACTTGCAGCGAACTCTGTGCCTTCAGGATGGATGTTTACTGGTGACTGTAGTGGAGACTGTAAACACCGCTTCACATCAGATTCTGTTCACCGAACTCAGGCTGGAGATTTCTTGTTTGGTGCACTCCACCTGTAGGCTGTACCTCTGTTCCTCAAATCACAGTCCTCGAGGTCAGAGAGATGCTGGGTTTCCACCCTCCCTTAACTGGGGAGTCAGGTGTGAAGCAATCCTGGCCAATGAGTATGGGTAATTGTTGAGTTTATAACTGGGAAGGAAAGAAATCCGGGCCTGGATTTGGATTTGAGGTTCGGATTTGAAGATCCCTGGGCTATCCTCCATGTTTGAGTGTAGATACGAAGTGTACTGTGTTTGTGTGGATATTCCGGACATACCCTGTGTGAGAGTAGACCCTTGTTGTACTCTGCACTTAAGCGCATCACAGATGGTAAGCACAAGAGATCCCTGACCTTAATTTTCATGTGAATGTCCTGAATTTCAGTTCATTTCCTGAAATCGCATGGATTGAAATTGACCCTGGCTCCAGCAGCCTCATGTTTGGAAATATTTGCTGCTACATGCAGACGTGCTCGCATATCCACCATAAACCCACATCTGTTGTGTTGTGCACTTTTAAGAGGAGCCAGGCCACATGAGAGGCTTAGAGAAAAGGGAACATCGTCCTGTATAACTGAGTGGAGTTTCGTGGGTGGGAGGTGGGTGTGTTTGAGGGAGCACATTCCCGTCGAGTCAGCAAAAAAGAGAAAATATGCTTACAGGGACTGGATCTGTCGCTGGGGTGATGCACCACCTGTTGCCAGGGTAAAGCTGTAATTGTTGCCGTGGGCGACCCATCCTGGTTTCTCTGGAACGCTGGAGCGCTGACATGACAGACCTGAAAATCGCCACCTTAAAACCTGTGTTCATGTGTCTTAAATCAAAGACCTGGCACTGCCACGTTCATCCATTTCAGCAAAGAAACCTTACGTTTTTGGCTGCTTGCCTTTGAATTGAAAGGTGTCCTCGTGCAAGTGGGAATGGCAAAGAGCCAGTTTCACGGAAAGTGGTTTAGCAATGTGCTGAATCTTTTCTTGTCGACTCTGACAGGAAATGTTGTACACAGACTGTTTTGTCTGGGCCCTGTAAGATGAGTATGTTTCAATCTATGTCCACACTAATACCTTTTAATTTTAGAACCCATAACCTTTACGATGATTTCATCTAGCATCCGCACAAATTTGAATCCCTTAAAGGATGACTTTTGAAAACGCTGCTGACCCTGTTTTCGTTTGAAAACTCTGGGATTGCGTTTTTGTGTGGACGGAGATGGTTTCCATTTTAAAACACTGTTTTTAAATGAAAATGTTTTGATGTGGATGTAGCCCAGGAGTCACCAACTCTGTTCCTGGAGAGCTACCATCCTGCACGTTTCTGCTCCATCTCCAGTTTGGCACACCTGATTCAACTCATTCGCCACTCAACTGCCCAGGTCGTGATCTTGTTAAGTAGCTAATTAGTTGAATCAGGTGTGTTTAATTGGAGGTAGAGCAGAAACCTACAGGATGGTAGCTCTCCAGGAACAGAGTTGGTGACCCCTAATGTAGCCACTGTGAAACTGTACCGGAAGTGTCCCCCCCCCCCCCTCCCCCCTCCCCCGAAAGCAAAGATGCACCGAGTTTATAATCATGCTAGGATGACTCTGACTTCACTAAGCAAGCTGGCCTTCAGCCCTTTATGATGTCACAATAAGCCTGTCATCATGAGAATTAAGTTTGGCTAGCTATTTTACAGTTTTGAAATTAGCCCAGTGTCAAATCAGCTGGCTATTTTGAAGTGAAGACGCAAATAGCCTGCTAATTTGATTGGGAAATTTTCCAGATAAATCTTGGTTTAGTTCGCGATATAGCCTGCTAATTTGATAAGCGCTCATTTCCAGTCAGCTACCTTGCATTGTGTTAAACAGTAGCTAGCGCTACGTATAGCGTATGTCGCACGGGAAAGCCAAATTGTACTGCTCACTTTATCTGGAAATGATGCAAAGTGCGCATGCGTCAACTTCAGGCTAATTTCTCAAACGGAGGGCTTTCGGGCTAATGGAGATACAAATTCATACTATCGGGCTCATTTCCCTTACTGCAAAATGGCCAGCTAGTTTAACTTTGTTCTGAAGACAAACCTGCTATCCCTGCTTCCCTCACCATTATGACATCACAATGCCGCCACTCCCCCGGTCTCAGAAGCATCTACAATGGCTTGCCCTCCAGATTTCTTCCCTATCGCAGTGCTGGCACCTTAATTGCCTTTCCCTGAATGGTGGGTTCCCCTCTAAAAAAAGGATTTAACTGGGGAGAACTCATTAGTCCAGAGAAATGTAATTACCTGGCTTCTGGCTCTTCCATCTCACCCCCCTCCCTGTCTCCGGGGAGGATTTCTCCTGCCTTCCTCTCTGAAGAAGTGGAGCAGGCAGCATTAGTGGATGTGCTGAAATGACGAATCAAAACCTCATCCATCACCTTGCAATCCATGAGCATCATGGTTTTTTTTTTTTATTGGAACACGGCACACTGGAGATTTATGTGATGTTGTGCACCCCTGAAGAGTTGGACAGGGAATGGGGTCTGTGTGACCTCAGAGGCGTAGCTGTGAATGTTATGACAAGGACAACACACTTCCCCAAAAACTTTTAATTTCCTCCGCTTCCCTTGTTTAATTTATTGTAACGTCTGCAGCTCCCTCTGACGTCGGCCTGCTGGATGTTAGATGATTAATTCTAATCCTGTCTGAAGCAGTGTGGGTCGAAGGGCCTTTTTCAGGGGCCCAACAGCTGCTGTGATCATACTGTGGCTACCCTGGGGCTCGAACTAACAAACTTCCTTCACCCTGGTAGACACTTAAGTCACCATGCTACAGGCAGCCTCACTGTAATCGAGCTGTGTCTTTGATCCCTGTTTATTTTTAATGAGCTCAAAGCTGATTGGCTTACACCTGGTTTGAGTTGACCGATCAGATCATGTCCTGGGCTCTTCCCAAACCCTTTTTTTTTGTGTGTCCACCCCGTGGATACGAGGACATCCTTGGGTTGGGGAGGTTACTGGGGGGTGCTGTTATGGCTCCCTTCTCCACGTGCCCCCCCCCCTTTTTTTAGGACTGTGGCCCAGCTAGGGCGGAATGATCTAGCACTCTGCCAAACCGTCCTGGCAGCTCCTATTGGGAGGAATGCTGTCTCCATAAAGTGAGGTATTTATCAGCATTCTGGCCTGTTCGCATTTCCACTGGTGCCTGTTCAGTCTATGTGAAGTGGATCATGCCTCAGCTTCCTGGACTCAACCAATCTGTTAACTGGATGCGAATGCCAGCCAATCCAGCGACATGACAGGGACTCAGTGTAGCCACAGTTGGATCAGTGCAGTTGGTCAGCCCTCAGCCCTTGTAGCAAAGCCCTTAATCCCACATTGCTTGGGGGGATTTGCTGGTTTGTCTATCTCACTGTAAGTTGCTTTGGAAAATGGTGGCATTTTTAATGCACTGTAATGTCTCACTCACTGTGTCTTGCATCGTGTTTACCGGTGTCCCCTTAGTGCTGTTGTTGTTTTGTGATGTTTTTGTAATGAACTGTTACTGCTTCAAATTGTTGAGTGTGTGTGTGTGTGTGTGTGTGTGTGTGTGTGTGTGTGTGTTTTGGGGGTTGGCTGGGGAGCATTTCCTTCTTGGAGGAAGTGTTGATAACCGTCACAATCACTAACGTTTCCTCTGTGTGTTTGCGCGTTTGTATTTTGTGTGGGGGCTCTGGTCTCTGTATTAGTGTTTGCATGTGCGCTTGGTCTTATTTGTGTGTGTGTGCGTGTGCGCGCGCGTGTGTGTGTGTATTTGTGTGCATGCATGTGTGCGTTTCTGTGTGTGTGGCCTTGTCACTAACCCTTTATCTTTTCTCACTTGAACACCATGTATATCCATTTCAATCAAGCGTTTCATACCGGATAAAGAAAAATTCAATGCATTGCGGCGCACAGTTTGGACGAAAATGTCCCTGACAATCTGGTGTGTTTTTGGCTCATAAACTGTTCAAGGACTCTTGTCAGCTGGGAAGTGCCGTCCCTGCCTGATATGGGTGCAGTATCTAAGAGGACCCATCTATTTCTCGCTCACATCTACGCACTCTGGTGTTTTACTGCTGCTCTTATGCAAAAGTACTTGCCAATTGATTGACATTTTTGTCTTTATTTGAATGGCACATCAGGAGTATGAATGCTTAGGTCTTGGAGCTGGGTGTAATGAATTGTGGGTAATGTAGTTCATAGGCAGCTAAGGGTTATGAACCTCAAGATTTGGGTAGAAGTGAGCTCAACAGCAACTGGGTCGGTCAGTGGAAGAAGTGTGTTTTGTCTCTGTGTGAGCAGAAGGATCCAATGTAATGACAAGTTTGGGGGTCTAGTTTAATGTCTGCTGGAGCTTCTTTGATGAATGGTATATTCCTCCATTGGAATGTCACTTATAATGGGTTTTTAGCCTCTATATGAGCTGAAGGACCCACTGTAATAACAGGCTTAGGTGCCTAGTTTAATGCCTGCCAGGGCTTGTTTAAGAGATGGGTAAAGGGCATCTCTCTCCTGTGGAATGTTACATATACTGGGATTTTTACCCTCTAAATAAGCTGAAGGACCCACTCTAATAATGAGCTTAGATTTCTAGTTTAATGCCTGCCAAGGCTTGTTCAATAGATGGGTAAAGGGCATCTCCCTCCTTTGGAATGTTAATTATACTTGGGCTGCATTAGAATAGTCTTATTTTGCTTGGAAAACTTCCGAACTCCTTGTAAATGTCCTAGAAGCATTTTTGATAAGTGGGTTTGAATTCTCTAAATGTTAAGGAAAGGTGCCTCGCTGCTTCCTCACTTATCTCCTTTCGCTTGGAGCACACTGAACTGTCATTTACTAAAAGAAAGAAAATAATGCCATCCCACAACTCCATGTGGCAGGAATATTTACAGCGATGACCATCCTTTCGGCCAGGCATGAACACAAACTAATATGAGGGGCAAAAGACAAATGATCAAGTTGCCTTCTGAGTGCATTCAGATTCTGTTAGCTGCGCAGTTGTCTTTTCCTGATCGGTCATGGATTCCTGTTTACACCTTTCCTTAACTTCACTTAATTTTCCATTGAGCTTAAAATTAAAATGATCTGGAGGTAGACGATAGGATGCAAATTTTTGATGATTGGAATAAAGGCTTTGGTTTTTAGGCTCTTTATGAGCAGAAGGACCTACCGCAATAACAAGTATAGATGTCTTGTTTAATGCCTGTTGGGGCTTGATTTGATAGATGTGTAAGGGGTATATACCCCCTGTGGAATGTTATACATACTGGGATTTGTTGCCCCTACATGAGCAGAAGGACCCACTGTAGTAACAAGCTTAGGTGGCTAGTTTAATGCCTGCTGGGGTTTGATTTGATAGATGGGTAAGGGGTTTACACCCCCTGTGGAATGTTATTGGGATTTGTAGCCCCTATATGAGCAGATCCCTTGTAATAACAAGCGTAGGTGTCTAGTTTAATGCCCGCTGGGTCATGTTTAATAGATGGGTGAGGGGTATCCCCCCCGTGAAATGTTACATAATCTCTCTCTCATTTCTTCTCTCCCCGCTCTGGGCCTTTCCTCCTCTCTTTCTTTGCTTTCTTTTCCTCTTGAATACGGCTCCTCAGGTCTTCCTCGTAAAAAATGAATCGTTTGGAAAGATGTCATATCTCACCTTGCTTTCCGGGAACGCGTTTTTTTTCATTCTTTAACTCCGGTAACCCATTTATACTGTAACTCTGGTGTTACGTAAGATTGCAGAAAGCTGAGAGGGCGCCCCATCCCTCTGCGTGTGTTTATGTGTGTGTGTTTGTGTGTGAGTTTGTTGTATCGTGCAGACTTATTTGTGTATTTTTGTGTTTGTGTGTGTGTGTGTGTGCGCGCGCGCGCGTGTGTGTGTGTGTGTGGGCTTGTATGAGTGAGAGCATGTGTGCGTGTGTTTGCATGTACATGCATGTGTGTGCATTTGTTTCTGTGTGTGTGTGTGTGTGTGTGTGTGTGTGTATATGTGCGTGTTTGTGTGTGCATATATGCATGATCGCGCAAATGTGGGCTTGTATGCATGTGTCTGCGTGCCTGTGTTTGGAGTGTATGTGTGAGCACTTGTGCGCGCATGTGTGTGCCTGTAGCGTATGCGTGTGTGCATGTGTTTGCACTCCTCCTAGCTGCTCGCTAATGCTGATCCTCACAACGTCTGTCTACGCATGTATAATCCAGGATCATTCAGTAAAAACCCCACCTCAGTGTTTTGTTGCAACCACCTGGGTTAGATTTGCTGATTACTAATGGTCCTAAGTCTTATGGGTGGAAAAGTGTGTTTCTGCTCTCAAAGTTTTGGACGCCAAGACTTCTGAAGCTCTCGCCATCAGCAGTTAACCCCAAATGACAGAGCCTGACTGCTGCAAAGATTCCACCCCAGTAGCCTTAAAACATGCAGCTCTGTGGTACTTTGCATGGACTGGTCATCTGCGCAGTGCATTCTGGGATAGACTGCAGCACCACTGTGTCCCTGAGCAGGTCAGATGATGATGATGGTTGGGTGGTTCGTGTTGAGCTGAAGCGATTCCTCGAATAAATCGAGTAATTCGATTATTAAAATGCTTCGAGGCAAATTATATGCTTCGAGGCTTCGTTTAAATCCGGAGCTCAACACTTTTTAAGATGGAACTTTAACTCGGTGGCACAGTACCTTTGTTTCCGCTGTACCGTACTGATGCACATATAAGCACAAAGTTTAAGTTAAAGAACGCATATTTTCGTATCATTAGGAAAAAAAGAGTTCTCTCGCACAGAGGCGCATGCTCCTATGTTCAAATATAGGCGTGCCTCAGTGTTCACTAAAAGACGCACGCAAATATTAAAAATAGCTTTGTACAATTTTCACAGGTATGTATTGTTTTCGAAGTCTGAGACGGACCCGTAGCTGTTGGGCAAATAAAAATTGTAAATCTTGAGTGGATGTATCCCAGGTAAGTTCGTACTGCTAAAGATCATATGATCCCCATGTGCACAATATTTTGTTTTTTGATGCTTTGTCACTACCAACAGCATCTGTGCTTATGGGGACGAAATCCTCCAATAGAAATCCACTCCCCTTCAGGCGCTGTGGGACACAGCATCTGATACCTGATTTAAATTGAAGTCCATTTTGTTCAATCGTAATTCAAAATTTTCTGGGAAGTACCTGTAGGTGAAAATGGTTTTGAGCCGGGAAAAATGTATTTGGTCTTAATTATAGGCTTATGCGCCTGTACTTGACTATAGGCACTTATTAACTCATAGCCGTTGTGCTTATATGCGCATCAGTACGGTCTCTGTAACCTGAATGGAATGGAATGAAACGCGAGCGCAAACTGCAAAGATCACGGAGGATGAGAAAAAAGAAAACTGCGAGCCAAAACGGCAGACACCCCAGCTGAAAACACAGAAAATGTCCAAAGTGTGGGATCTCGATGCGTTGAAAAAATATAGTAGAGTGCCTCTGCTGTAAAACAGAATTATCTTGCCTCAAAAGCACTTTGTCAATGTTGCAGCACTTGAACCGAAAACATCCAGTCCATGCATTCAGATCACTGAGTGGAACGACACAAAAAGGAAACAATTGTTAACAGTTGCATTTTACATAAGTTGATGTTTTGCTTAGTCAAGATTAAGGCGATTTAAACCGCGAGTTAGTTAAGGCAATATTGAACGACTGGCCGAAGACGTAAATCAGTTTGGTGGCTATGTGTCCCGACATAAGCAAAGTATTGTTCAAGAAATTAATAAGCCACAGGAAATAAAACCCTGCAGTCAGTTTGTTGAAGTATGAGCTTTATTCGAGTCGTAATTAGATTACTCGCACCCTCTCTCCATTCCTTCTGCCCTTTGCTTCTGATGACCTGCAGTGTGTCAGGCGCTGCAGGATATCAGAGGGAAAAAAGTGTGACTGTACAGTTTGAAGTTTCATATTTGATATGAACCTTTTCATATTACTGTTTTTAGGGGTCATTGACCCATTTCAGATCTTTGATAAAAGAGAAATCATAAATGTTTTCCACCTGAGCCACCATGGATTTAGCTTATTTTAAAAGTGAGAGAAGCAGCAATAAAAAAGCTATCACAATGAGCACATAAAAAAATCTAAGCAAGAGAAAAAATAAAGCACAACAGTATAAATAAAAACATACTCAAAGAAATTAGACAATTAGCTTTCCATTTAAGAGACCTGTCTTTTTTTCTCTCTTAAATATTACTATTGCGCTTGAATAAAACAAAGGTGATTTAATAAAATAATTGACAAAGCACGCACTATTACTTATTAGATTACTCGATTAATCAAAGAATATTTGATAGAATACTCCAGTACTAAAATTATTGTTTACTGCAGCCGTAGATTCATGTGACTGCTGTTGAGTGTTTTTGTGTTGTTATGGATTTTTTTGGTCGTAGAAAGCATCCAGTGTTGAAGGTGTCATTTCTCATGGGGTTTGGTGACAATGTAGGACCCCCCTACGCTAATAAAGCCAAGCATTGGACAGCTACATATCGAATCTCAGGCCTGTCTGAGTGAATTCCTGGCATCATGGAAACCACCACATCTCTCCCCCCCTGTTCTTGGAATTTTAGGAAAAACAACTGAAACATCACTCTTCTCGAAGTGGGTAAAGAACTGCAGATGTCTGAACTATAATCTGTAAAACTGCTTTTTCATCCCCTCTCCTTTTCATTCTTTATTCAGTTGTTTTCCAGCAGCAATTAGGTATTTTAAAGCGGACAATTGGAGGATGCCTGGGAGTTGGGATTATGTGGTTGCCATGGTGTTTCCTGACCCCAACATTTTGGGCTCTTTGTTTCTGTTCTGGTGATGTCATCATTCAGCTGGAAGCTGTTTGATCTCCCGACCGACTGTAGGATGCGAGTTCAGAAATGCGGATGGTTTGATGCTGCAAGTTAATTTCTAAGCTCTTGTATTGTAACTGTGAGCAAAATCTGTCAGCCTCCAATTAGCTGCGCTTGTTGTGCAACATGAGCACATATGGAGCTCGGCTCTTGATTGCGATTTCACCCGAGCACGTTGCATATAAAATTGCCCCGAGCGGCCCAAGGCTCGGAAGTCATTGCTCTAATTCCGTTCATTGATTGCTGCAGTGCAGTGGCCTGTAGCATTGATTCGCATGCTAATTGTGCCTCGCCATGTTTTTTTCTCATCTCGTTATCACATGCGTGAGAATGGAGTGCTCAGCACTTAGTCTGTCTTCAGACTGTCATTTGGTATAGAGCCCCCGGGTCTACTAGAAAAGGGAATATTTAGCATTAGACTGAGATTATTAATACCAGGCGCATGACTGCTCTTTGCAAGAATTAAATGGAGACAAAAGACTTCCAATAGCCTCTGCATGACTGAGGTTTAATTGCATGCAAAGGTTGATATTACCCTGAAGTCCTATTTAACTCCCAGACTTCACCTGACTTAATAATAGAACCACTTATTGGGAAACAGTTGCTAGTTCTAAAGGTATAGATGTGAGTGTGCGCTCAACATCCTTAAGTATCCATAGTCCTCAGGTAGGCCGTCCTCATTTCTGTAATTAGTCACACTGAGTCAGGTGCTTCCAGGGTGAAATATTCTGCAGGGCCTACACTAGGCTGGAACAGACTGAAGATCGTGTGATAAATTATCAGGGTACCACAGCTCATCAAATTAATGTACAGGGTACTGCTCTGTAACGGCTGTAATTCCTTCCTGCACGGTTCACAGAATACGGATACATTTTATGAGACGCTTTAATCTGATGGTTTCTGTCCCTTTGGGTAGTGAAGCGTGTTTTTAGGAGTTATAGCCGTTTCAGATGGTGTTTCTGTCCAAATACTTGCAGACCTCAGCATGTATTTTCCCCTCTCAGTGCTTTAATTGGGTTATCAGATTAGTTGCTCTTTTACTTCCGGCAGGTGAATCCTCAGAATGCATTAAGTTTTGGCATTTGAGCTGAAGCTGGTTTGAATTTTGAAGACTTGCCACGATATCCTTCTATTCAACTTCGAACCTGTAAGGCTCATGTTGCACTACTTTTTTTGAATCTTCCATTTTTCATCTGAACTTCTCTAACCCTCCAGATCCAGAATTCTTCTTCTTACCTTCTGTAAACGGCCATATTTTATTGGTTTTCTTCTTCCCACCTCCTCAAATGTTTGGCCATTGTTGCTGGCACAATTATTTGTTATTGTCTCCATCTCAGTGCAGAAATGTTTAAGTAATCCCACTGTTGGCATCAAGCCCTGAAATTATATTTTGTGTTCATGTTTTGAAAGTCTCATCTTTAAGCATGCTGTGCTACACTTAGCGTCCCGTAAGGTCGTATGCGTAATTGATTATTAATGTTCCTTGAATGCTGTGGTCATTTACAGTATCTGATATCTGGAGTTCCCCGTCTGGGAATTAGTCAGTTACTGGAAGCTGACTGTTTCATTGGCAGCAGGTCCCCATCGCAATGAAAATATTCTGAAGACCGTGTTCTTGGGTTTATTTTTTCTTTTGTATAGATTTTTGTTTTTTTAAAACAATGCTGTTTCTTCCTTCAAAGTGCTGTGACGGTGGAGGGCTTCATTTTAAGAGCATTTCAGTCACCGTCCCACAGTCTAGGCTCGTTAAAAAACCTTGGCTTTGAAGCGTCCTGTGCGTAATGACTTGGTGTGTTCCCGGAATCTGCAATTTAGCGCTTAGTACAAGTCTGAGATAATATCTCAGCTGCCAGGGTGTGGGCTACCTCTGTAAATCTCTCTAAATCCTTATATGAGAGCGTCCGTCTGTCCCCTGGTGCTGCGGGCAATTGGCAGCTTTATGGTTTGTTTGCTTAATAGCTTACCAGCACCGAGGAGAAGACCACCTTCCACGTAATGTCTTAGTTCATACGAGAGAACTACAGCCTTGCTATCCCAGTGCTTTACATTACACATCAACTTACCAAATGTTTTTTTTTTTTATATATATAAAATTCTTCTCTCTAGACACTGATTTGAGTCATACGATCTTCTGTTATTTGATTACATTGACTCGAAACGAAAATTTTAATGATGGCTTTGACTGATGAGCTGTTAGACGTAATTCAGTAATAATTTATTCTCCACGGAGTTGGATAACTAAAGGCAAGCGTGTGGATGTGACCGTCAATTATTATATTGCGGTTGTCTAATAGTCGTTAAGTTGTTTTTGATTGGTAGTGAAATCAATGGTAGCTAAAAGCTCACAGACTGTTAAATGGTGGTTTTAAAATTCTGGAATAGTTGTTGAATGGTTGCGGCGAGTTGTTGAGTGGTAGCCAAAAGTGTTTTATTTTTTTCCTTCTATGGTTGTGGTATGGTTATTAACCCCTTTGCGCAGAATACAAATAATGCTTTTTCTGGTTATGCATGAGCCTATTTAGGCTTTATAATTCAGTATTTGTGTCACAGAGACTGTAGAAAATTATTCCAGGGAAGCAAGACATTTTGAAATTCAATTATAGAATTATTTAGGAATTAAATTTTGGAATTTACGGATGCCAGCATCTATATCTGCGCAAAGGGGGTCAAAAAGTTTGATGGCTGCCTTCTTTTTATTGATGAAGTCAGACTATTAAATTAACTCAACCTTGTGCCCTGCTGCATGGGGGTTTGATGCAGTTGTTATTTTTAACAGATTCAAGATGGATATCTGGAACATTCCGTGTTCTGGCTGCTTGTTACATGACCGGTTCCTGGTTCTTGGATAAAGTCACACTGCTGGGGCCACTGCACTGAAGGGGCTTGAT
This sequence comes from Gymnothorax reevesii, assembly GCA_029721435.1. Lineage (NCBI taxonomy): Eukaryota > Metazoa > Chordata > Actinopteri > Anguilliformes > Muraenidae > Gymnothorax > Gymnothorax reevesii. The sequence continues at coordinate 22,809,804 of CM056575.1, read as the reverse complement.
TATGTGTCAGGGTGTTAAACAGTGATTATTCCTTTTGGACAGCTGTGGAAGTGAGATAAATGTGGGTGATAACTTGACCTTTGACCTCTGACAGAGCTGAGCGTGATTAACATGCATGTTTACTGGTGCCTTTTATGTGCGAAAAATGTGTCTCCACTTTCTAGAAGAGAGAAACACGTTTGCGGTGCCAAGGTATTGCTAATGGTGGTCTGTGAAGTATTGTTTGGATGATGCAGCCTACACGCATGCGAAGAAAAAGGCAAACACCCACACACACACACATGTGAGCCCCTCTGTCTTCCATCAGTGTGATTGTAGTTATCGTAAGTGTGTTCATGCAGATAGTATTTTTATTGTTTGTTTGAATGGGTATTTTATGTTTTATAACAAAAGACATTCGAGTGATTTGTTACCCAGCCCAGGTGTTGTCTTCGAAGGCTGCTGATTTAGCCGACCTTTTTGACCTCACAGACTTGCCATACAGGAAAATTCCATGAAAAAATTACTACAAACAGGAACGCGTTTTGCTTGGGTTGGGACCTCCCGGACGAGTGATTCAATTGAATTTAATTACCGTAACCAGATCACGCTGTGCTCAGTGGCTCCTTGGGGGAGAGAGCACGTTTTGATCCCATACAGGTTGTCCCTATGAAATGCTGCTCTGACGTCGGCATGCATGCATGCTTCAGCGTTTGGCCTCTAGCATTTGTTTAGTTGATTATTTACTTGTGGGTCTGACGTGAGCTCTAGAAAGGGAGTAGTGTAGCGTCACATGCAAAGAGAGGCCATGGGGCAGGTTTCAGGATAACGGAATAGCCTATGTTGTGCACTGTGCTTCATTGCAACCTGGCCTCACCCATCATCTCACCAGCTCCCCTGCACGCTCTGGGACTGCCACTGAGCTGCAGCCAAACTGCAGCCTTCAGCTCCATCAACATAAACCCTGACTGACTGAACACGCTGTCTGTATAAACTCATGCCCTGAGCTGCCCAGAGGAGGATGTGCTCCTCTACTAGAGTCTGTTTCCTCCTGGGGCTACTTCCTGGCTGCTATCAGGAAGTCTTTCCCAACCCCTGCTGCCTCAGCCCTTGCTCTTGCCTGAGGATCAGGCCATGGTTCTCTGTGAGGTGTGTTGTGACAATTTTTTGTGAAATGTGCTATATAAATGCGATTTGATTTGTTGCCTCTGTGCTTTTTCCATACTGAACAAAGACATAACGTGATGACTAATAACAAGAATGCGACAGTCTGTCTCGGGGACATCAAATGGAAAAAGTATGTGGGCATGCCTTGGGGTGGGAATTGTCTTTTATAAAATGGGGTTTGCCCGTTTGTTCCAACATAAGAAAATCTTGACACTACTGCGGACATTGATATGACAGATGATGGCGCTTCCATCAGTTTGGGGAAAGCCCTTTCCTGTCGCAGTCTGACCATGTCCATGTACAGAGGGTGAGGTCCTTACAATGTTTGTTATGATCAGTAAAGAAGAACTTTGCTGTCCTGCACAGTCCCGTCCTCAGCTCTATCAAACCCATCTGGGGACACACCACTCCTTTGGCTACCCACTGCACCACCCGCTGCTGCGAATCTTATAAAATATCTGACAAAAACCCTTTGTGGTCTTCTGTATTGCAGATTTTACATTTTTGTGTCGCCTGCGAAGCATAGCGGCACATAGGGATCACTTTGTCCGGCGTCTGTCTGTCCGTCTGTCTGTGTCTGTTCGGTAGTCACACTTTCAGTTGGTAGTCACACTTTGACGTAAGCTTCGCAGGCGACACGTGTTCACCTGAACACTATAGTTTTAAACTGCACTTTCTAAGGTGCCTAAAGTACTGCGGCGGTTTTCTTTTGAAATGCTCAATATTTTTCATTTTTCATTTTTCATATCTTGTGTGTTTCATAAGCAAGTGTGATTTTTGTTCTGCTTTAGAGGTCGACAGCACAGGATTTTGCATAAGTCTTACACAACGCTTACAAAAGCTATGACCGGACCCTCTAGGATTTCTTAAACTGTTAGGATTATAAAAAAAACTATCAACTGTGTTAGAGAAACAGGAACAAGACCAGAGATGGTGTTGAACTCTCTTCAGACATCCCAGAATGGGGCTTATTAAGAGATCCTCTTGTGCATTCGTCACTTGATGCTCGAGTTCATTCCGCATGCTGGCGCCTGGGTCCTCTTGATCTGCAGTTCGCCAGTAATGGGTTGACACTCGACGGCTGTTCTGCATAATTGCTGCCGCATTCTGTTGTGAGTCATTGTTTAGTGTAATCACTCATCAGTTTTGAGAGGGGTTAGGAAAACAGGGCAGGCCCGTTTCGCCTGGGGAAATTATCCTTTGATATACTGGCCCCCTGGTTGTCATGTCCCTGCTTTTTACAGCATGGCTCTCTTCTCACTGTTCGAGGATAGAGATCTGGATAGTGCGTACGTGCCCGTTTTATAAAGCAGGATTGCTGAAACTCTGCTTGATAACCGAGTTCAGTAAAATTGGAACGTCTCGTTTTACTTCAGTTCATGTTCCATTTTGGAAGGTTCTAGGTTTTGCTCTGTCTCTGCTATTTGGCAAACTCGGTAATCCAGTTTAGTAGGTCAGTTGAATTCCATTACGATGGAATGTTTTGGGGTTTCTGTGTGCAGAGGTGACCCCATTCATCTCCAGCTCGTGAGCTTTTCTCGATTTGACTCTGCTGTTGACAGTACAGGTGTTATTTGTGTTATGGTGACTCATTTCTGTTGTCGAAGATGGATGGGGATGTGGGAGAGGAGGATAGACTTGGTCCCCGGGGACAGAAATGCGCCGAGTGGAATTTCGAGGTCAACGCTGGTGGCGGTTTGTGGCCCTCATCACCCTTTTCAATTTTGCCGTAATGCTGTTGCTGGGCAACAGTGTAAGCACAGCCCCCCTCGCCCTCAGCATCTTATGCTTGTTCAGGTCTTTTGTGAAACTTGTTCATCAATGGTGCTTCAGCTCCACAGAAAAACATTTTTGATTGGTTGTCATCGTAAGTGTTGCTAAAAGAGACACTTCACTGTACCGATTTCATCTCGGCAAACTGGAGAAGAGGGGGACGGCCATTGCTGCGGATTAAAGATTTGTGCGTGGAGGACTGAAATGGACTGAATAGGTGTCGACTCTTTTTGGCTTCCACTTGTTATTGAGGAACTCAAGGATGCATTTGGGGAGAAACGTGCATGACTGGACAGGACAAGGATGGTGTTGTGATGCGCTTCATAGGAATGACTGGAAAAGCTGAGGGCGATTGTGGGATTTTTTAAAACAATCCATATATGGTCTGTATATGCACATAGGTTTTGTGGTAAAATGAACGTGGTCACCTCTTGGATTCAAATCGATGGTTGAGTAAACAAACGAGTTGGTCTCTTCTTCAAGTAGCAACCCCTGAGGGAGATGGAGCAGAGGTGTGAGGGGCCGGTGAATGACTGAAAACAGAGCCGTAATTCCTGGAATGAGTCACCTACTCTTTAAGGCTACATCCACACTGATGCTTCCTCATGCACATAACTTTTGCTGCATTTTTCTCTAGCGTCCATACTACACTGGTGCTTTCAAATCCCTAAAACGAAGACTTTTTTTGGGGGGGGGGATTGTTACCTTAATTTGACAGTCACACCGTAGAGAGAGACAGGAAAGTTGGGGAGAAGAATGGGGAAGACATGCGGCAAATGACCTGAGGTGGAATCAAACCCATGTTGCCGCGAGAAGGACACAGCCATTATGGTGCGCGTGCTTAGACCGATGTGCCACCAGGCCGCCCCAAACAAAGACTTTTTAAAAATGCTGCTGACTGTTTTAGTTTGAACTTCAGGAGTGCATTTTAGTGTGGCCTGAGATTTCAATTTTGAGAGTCCAATTTTGAAATGAGAATGTATTTCTATAGATGTAGCCTGAGGCAGGGTGTAATGGCTTTGCTTCCTAATGTCTGGGCGGAGCCTTTACTTCATCTGGAATGGAGGCGGAAAGGAGGAAGAGAGCTGGTGTGCGACTGTCGTTCGGCTTCCCTGTATTGGAAACAACAGTCTCCCAACTCCCATGTTCTCGCGTTCCTTTACTTTCAAACTCTGATTCGAACTTTGACATGCTTTTTTGATGCTACTATAAGCTAGCATTGTTTTTTGCCACTTTAGGTCAGTGGGAAATTCTTCGTCAAAAGTTCAGATTTTGAAGGTCTCCTGTATATCTAACAATGCAAACTGCAGTGAAAGTACAAAGAGTCCACTGGTCTGAATGACCGACCAAAAGAAGGGTCTTGTTTCAGTTCTAGTTGAAGATAAATTGAGCTACTTCTTGTGCTAAAAAGTTGAGCTAATCAGAATGGTTCATTTAATTTGTTCAAAACTAGCTGCATAAAGATATTTTACTGATATTTCACCGCAGGCATTGGGCTTGTTGACTTTGCCTCCTCTTAATCCTGACCTGTCCTGTTGTCTCCCTCTCTTTGTCACTCTCTCTTTCTACAGACACATGTTCTGGCAGTACCGGAGGGAGAACCCCAAAACTCGAGTTGGCAACCCCCCTCCGGACGGAAGGCCGGGCTTTAACAGTGGAGTAATGCTGCTGGACCTGGAGGCCATGCGGGGCTCGGTTCTGTACAACCAGCTGCTGCAGCCGGGTCGTGTGACGGAGCTGGCCCAGCAGTACAAGCTGCAGGGTCACCTCGGGGACCAAGACTTCTTCACACTGGTGGGGATGGAGTATCCAGGGCTGTTCAGCCCGCTCGCGTGCACGTGGAACCGCCAGCTGTGCACGTGGTGGCGGGAGCACGGCTACGGGGAAGTGTTTGAGCTGTATCATCGCTGTGAGGGACCCGTGCACATCTACCACGGGAACTGCAACACGCCTATTCCAGACGACTGAGTGTTAATCACTAAAAATTGCAATACGGCCCTACCTGACGACTGGGCGTTAACCATGAAAACAGTGACAAAGCCACTGCGCACGCTTGGCCAAAATCAAACTTGGCCTAGATTTTCATCCCACATACACGCATATAAAATATTAAAAGGTTATGAAAACTGCAATATAGCTGTACCCGATGACTGCATTGATCATGAAAACTGCAATACGGTTGTATCTTATCACAGCGTTAACCACAAAAACTGCAATAAGGCCTTACCTGACGACTAAGCATTAACTGCAAAAACTGCAATACAGCTATACCCGACCACTGATTGCCACCGCAAAATCTGCAGCACTGCTTTACTTGAGGACTGAGCGCTACTGCAAAGGCCGCAACACGGCTATGCCCGACTACTGAACGCTACAGCCAAAACTGCAATAGGTCACACCACGTCACTCACTCGGAGGTGACTGCCTCAGAATCGGTTTTAAAGAAATCATACCGTATATGTTTATCTTTGTGGGCATAATAAACATGCAAAATTTTTGTTTTCAGTTCGTATTCGTTTTGTAGATGTAGGACAAATTTTGGGCCTCAGACACCCTTTTGCAGTCGCTAGTGCAAATTTTGATTTTTTCTCTGAATTTGCGAGCGAATGAGTCAGTAATAGAGTTGTATAGAAGCCTAAGTCTGCCATTATGAATTAGTTGGATTTCCAGAGTATGGGATTCATGTATTTACAAATGGCTCTTTATTCCAGTGAATGCATCTCCATGACACCGTGGTAACATCCCCAACTAGTATCCCTGTATACTCAACACAAGGCCTCTACATCAAACCCATTCCTCACGACCTCTGTTCACGTCACTACTGCATTACGCCGCTCACCAGGCGGTTTATGGTGAAACCTCTGTTTGACATAACTCCTGAGGAGTGTGCATAAGTGATACAGGTGTTTCATCTCTGTAGCTGTTAGGAGCCAGGTTTCCAAAACACCTGCCCACTGTTCCGCTGACGTTGTCCAGGACTGACCAGTGAGCCTCGAAGTCAGACGTCAAACTCTCACCACAAGAGCTTAGGCTTCCCTAATTCAGGCTGTACTCACTCAGGCAAACTGATGATCACCTTCAAGTCGGTATTCAAATGAGATGTTTGAAAGCTTGTCTTCAGAGTTTTTATTAATGCTTGTCTCAGGTGCCTTAAAATAAAAAAAATGAATTGAAAGTTGGAAAATATTAATATATTGGATAATGAGCTTTTAAAGGATGATTCTGTAAATATATCACAGTTGGCCATGGTAGGCTTATATCCATCCGAGGATTCATGTCTTCTCGCGGGTAATAAAAGCACAGAATTGATTGGCCAGACTGTGTCACTGTGGTAATGGACTGCAGCCGGAGCTGGACGCGAGTCAGGACGTGTCATTTTTTCGCATCAACACCGGCCGCGGGTGAGGATGGCGATGTCACTGTGTTTTCTCCCAGGTAATCCTGCCATGGGAGACAAGGATTTGGGCATTCGCCAGTTTTTTTTTCTCCCCTCTCACTACAATTTCGTTTACGCTAATCCACACCAGCTGCGTTCTGTTTAACCCAGTTTTTATACAGCGGAGGTGCTGTTCTGCGTTGGAACCGCTCCGAGAGATTCTGTGGTGTTTTTCAGTTTGATTCGCCTTTTGAATCTTCATTTGAATTGGCAATGACTCTAGTTTAAAGGGCCATTGTTCCTAAATTGATGCATACATTATTTACATCCTTAATGTATATACAGATGGGTCTGGTATTATTTGGACAATTGCACAATTTTCTTTTTTTTTGCCCCCATACACCACTACTGTGGATTTGATACGAATCCAGCAAGATGTAATGGACTTTCAACTTGAATCTAGGGGTTTCATAACAATCTTGCATTAGCCATTTAGGAATCAATTTTCTTTATAGCTCATTCAAAACGGCCTGTTTTTCAGACAGAGAGAATAATGGCCAGGGAATGGCCTAGAAAAGAGTTTTTTTTTTGCTATAAAGTTTATAAACCTCCTTTTTGGACTCTCAAGAATGTAGCACCTGGGGGTGGCGGGTCACTGGCTAGATGCTAATGGGCTTCACTGTTTTTGGGAACACGGGAATCAAATTTGGTTTGGATTAGTAAAATGCATAATTCTTATAAAGGGTTCTCTCTCAGTTTCTGGAACCACATCCCTCATCTGTGCGCATGTATTCAGTCTGGTATTAAAGTCTGAAACTGCAGCCCTGTTAGACTGTATCTCATGCTCGAAGTGGCTTCAGAAAGACCTCTGAGGTCAGCAGGATTTTCGCGATGGGATTTTAGGCCCGGTATGTCAAAGAAATGGACCAAGTCACTGTGACATCAGCCACGGACTGTCCCAGGACATTTCAGCTCAGTCGCTGTCGTGTTGTGCAGTTTGGAACTGGAGTCTGCACAATGCGGTCCATGTCCTACACTATAAAGATCACCGACTTGTCACTCACTTGTATTACGCTTGCACTTTGATCATCTGTCAATCAAACTACAACCCCAATTCTGAAATAGTTGGGACAAAGTGTATATTGTGAATAGAATCAATAAGCAATGACTTTCAAATCACACTAGCCAGTATTTTATTCACAGTAACATAACATAGCAAATGTTGATACTGAGAAATTTTAGAATTTTATAGTCAAAATGAGCTCATTTCAAATTTCAGGTCTGCTACAGGTCTCAAAAAAGTTGGGACAGGGGCGTGTTTACCATGGTGTAACATCCCCTCTTCTTTTTAACACAAAGTGGAGGCGTCTGGGCATTGAGGAGACAAGTTTCTTGAGTTGAGCCACTGGAATTTGATCCCAAATTCCCAAAGGCTTCCAGCTTCTGGAGAGTTTTGGGTCTCCTTTGATGGACTTTTAGTTTAATTATGCGCCAGATGATGTTCTGAAAGATCAGGACTGCAGGCAGGCCAGTTCAGCAAATGGACCCTTCTACTACGAAGCCATGCTGTTGCATTGTTCTGCTGAAATACACAAGGCCTTCCCTGGAGTAGGTGTCATCTGGAGGGGAGCATATGTTGCTCTAAAACCTTTATATACCTTTCAGCATTCACAATGCTTTTTAAAACATACAAGTGGCCCCAAACTATATGCACTAATGCATCCCAATACCATCAGAGATCCTGGCTTTAGAACTGAACGCTGATAACAGGAGGGGTGGTCTTTCTCCTCTTTAGCCCGGATGATACGAGGCCTATGATTTCCAAAAAGAATGTCAAATTTGGATTAACCTGACCACAGGATACTTTGCCACTTTGCTACAGTCCATTTTAGATGTGGCTTGGCCCACAGAACACGGCGGCGCTTCTGGATCATGCTTGACAATTGCTTCCTTTTTGCATGATACAGTTTTAGGTGGTATATGTGGATGGCACGGCGGGCTGTGTTTACAGACTGTGGTTTCTTGAAGTATTTCTGAGCCCATTTAGTAATGTCAATGACAGAATCATGCCGGTGAGTGATGCAGTGACGTTTGAGGGCCTGAAGATCACAGGCAGCATGCAAAGTCTTTGTCTTGTCCTTTACACACAGAGATTTTTCCAGTTTCTCTGAATCTTCTGATGATTTTATGCTCTGTTGATGATGAGACCTTCAAAGCCTTTGCAATTTGATGTTGAGTATATTGTTTCCCACAATTTTCTACAAGTATTCCACAATTTCTTTTACGCAAGCCTTCACAGGTTGGAGAGCCTCTGGCCTTCTTTACTTCTGAGAGACTCTGCCTCTCTAAGACATCCCTTTTATAGTCAATCATGTTACACACCTGATGCCAACTTAATTACTTGCTCAATGTTCTTTCAGATGATTCTCTTATATATTATTTGCTTTTTCAGGCCTTTTTTGCCTGTGTCCCCACTTTTTTGAGACCTGTTGCAGCCAGAGAGTTTGAAACAAGCTCAATTTATGGATAAAAATGTAAAATGTCTCCGTTTCAACATTCGTAATATTATCAGTGTTCTATTGTAAATAAATATTGGTTCATATGATCTGAAAGTCATTGCATTTTGATTTTATTCACAATTTACACTTTGTCCCAACTATTTCGGAATTGGGGTCGTGGGAACTGTTTTGCTCACGCCTTTTGATGCGGTGTTGAACTGATCGTGACTACGTCTGCAATGCCGCAAGAATCCATGAGTGGCCAACAAAAAAAAAGCGGATATCTTCTTCTGTTCAGTATCAGTAGATCCAGGGAAAGTGCATTTATAAACCGTACTTAGTGAGAGCTTATCTGCACCCTCAGAAAATTTGCAGGCTTTTCAAGCAAATCATTATTTTACGCAGTTTTTATTGCATTCCAGTTATATATGTGCTTCCTTATAGATGAGCAAAGCATGCTATTATATCAGCTGTTGATTTGTCAGTGCTTAAGATTTCATTGTATGCCTGGCGTTTGTGAAACTGCTTTTATGGTGTACAGGGTTACGTTTTACTCTTCAAATCAGGGGTTTCAGCAAAATCTGTCTTATTTTATATTGTTTTTTTTTTTAAATTCTTATCGCTTTACATTCCTTCAAATGACACTAAACTTCTGTTTTGTCAAGATGACTTTTTTTTGTCATTTTTAATGCCCCACTAGGTAGGAATCCCAATTTCGTGCGCTCTAGCGGCCACTAAAGGAAGTAGAAGCGCAACACCGCTATCGTAAAACACACAGCACGCTGTTGCCGGCTGACGTCCCCCGTGAGAAGCTGCATTTTTTTACACCCTGAGACTTGTGGAGCTCGAATCAATAAAGTTATTGGTTATGATTGTGTTCAGATAGAAGTCTTCAACAGCGTTGGATTAAAACAATTGCTCTTCAACAAAGTATGCGCAAGCACCGCTCCTAAGAGTAACGTTAGCAAACGTAGTAGCTGTTGTAACCTCAAAATGGGAAAATATCAATATAATGACATTACAACACCGGCCTACAAAGCTGATTTGACCTGTCTTTGCGTTCAAACAATAGTTGCTTGTAAGTCAACTTTTCTCACCGTGAAGCAGAAAGTTCGCTATAAAAACGCTCTGAAAAGGGGCTAACTCTGCCGGTGAAATGCTGATGCGACCTCGGCTTACCTTGTTTACATTATTTGAATGGGCTTTCAGTTACGTTTTGATAAACCAAATAGTGACTGTGACTACACACGATAACACAGCTAACAAAAACAAGGTGCGAGAAATACAATGCATGAACACGAGCATATAACTCACCTCTCAATCAGCAACATTGCCAGCTCGGCGTCCGACTTGCAGCCCTCCTTTGCCATGAGCTCTCTCCACTGTGAAAAAGCCGGTCCAATATAAACTCTGGTTTTGTGCCGCGCACGGTCACCCTCCTTTTTTTTAATCCTGGCTTCCACTAACACCGTCCTTCTTCGCTTCTTTGCCTCAGCCGTATTTCGAGGCACGATACCAGGCTAGTGAGCTAGCCTAGCTGCCTTCTCCTTATGCTCCTTATCCAAAAGCTCTTGTGCCGTAAAGCAGAACGTACTTCTCGCGAGAGTAAGGGACCCGCGGTTGAAAGCTACATAGTCCCAGATGCAGGCCACCAGGTCCCTCTGTGGTAATGGGAGAGATGCCATTCTCACTGTAATAATCCAGTCCCCCAATCAATAGACTTTGAAACTGATATTTAACCCTAACCCTACCTAGTGGGGCTTTAAGGAAAGTGCATCTGGTGAAGGCTATACTTTCATAAACGGAGATTGCAATAAGCACTCGCTCTTTTTTAAAGGTTTTTTTTACATACCAATGAAATGAACGAATTGGTCTTCAGTTGATTTAATAATTGGATTTGTATAACTGTGAAAACTTGCTAAGTTTGAAATTAAAGACACTATGAGCTGAAGTGAAATTGTTTGGTTGACGTCCTTTTAGCTGAAAGGGACCATAACGAAACCTGCTTTTATCAATTTCAAAACAGAGTCTGTTTGTTCTGTTCATCCTCCTTCCTCTCTTACGCACTTAAGGTACATTTCCACTCAAAACAAAAGGCACTCCAAGGATTTAAAAAAAAACTTTCCATTTTGGAAGGGTGCCACGGAATTCGGATGTAACTGTGGCACTCTGGTTTGTTTGGAACGGTGTCCGGAAGGTCGCAACAGATTCCTGGATTTTCCACAGTTGCTGTCACTGTTCCAGTAATACTGAGACAGTCTACCCTCGTGACCTGCAAAGGTCTATCTCATTTTTGCCGCAAGAATTTATGTTCTGTAAAAACTAGTTTACATAGGCGAAGTTACTTTGCCTCCATTTTGAGACTGTTACAAAGATGGAATTTTTCGAAGTGGCTGTGATGATCCATTTGAAATGCACCGTTAGCTGCCCTTGTCTTCATACAGTTTTTTTTTTTTTTTTTCTTCTTCTTCATAATCTCTGCTCTGTGCATCAACTTTATAGTGAAACAATTTCACATGGGATTATAGCACAGATGGCACAGATTTTGAGCTTTTACTGAAGTCATTTTTTAATTCTACGTTTTGATTCCATCATATAGAAATGACAACGCTAGTTGCCCCCCGCCCCAACTTCAGTGTTCGATAATGTTTGGGAGGATTTCACTGGTGAATAATTTAGTCAGCTTTTACTATCTTGCCTCCATTCTATTGTTTTCATTGCCTTTGGAGTCTGTTATTGTCTTTTGTCAAGGAGGATCTGAATTGTGCCAATGAAAATTAAATAGAAGTTAAGATGAGCCCGGGTTCGAGCCTCGGCGTACCCACCGGCAGGGGTCGGCAGCTTTTTCAGAGTAGCGCACAATTGGCAATCGCGCTACAGGGTTACAAATTGGGAAGGGACTGCCGGATTTGGGTATTCGATAACAGCTTTGTTGGTTGCTCCGGCGCCTCCTGTTGGCCAGACGGGCGCTCGTCAGGAAGACTCCGGCTTGGTTCATGTCCGGGTATCCTCCGCCCTCGCTCTGAACTTGCGAAGATTCAACCAGCGAGTGTATAAGAATCAGTGGCTGACGGACACGTGCTTCGGAGGAGAGCCGTGAACTGTCTTCACTATCCTGAGTTGGCTGCAAGGGGTCGCATACGAGCAAGCTTTGTACATAGTTCCCCAATTGGGCATTCCAAATTCGGGTGGGATTGGAGATGCCAAATTTAAAAAAAAAAAAAAAAAAAAAAGAAGTTAAGATGAGCCTGGGAAATTACAAAAACAATCCTCGGCCATTACGCAAGTCTGGCCAATATAAACTGTTGTAAACCTCTTTAATACAAAGGGAGAGTGGTGCCAAAGAAATTTTCAAATGTAAAAAAGGGTGAGGAGTTGAAATACTGCAGCATGGTTGCACAATGTCCTCTGATTTTTTTCTATGGTGCAAAATTTATGAGGTATACATAATCTCAGCCAGGCTTCCAGCTTCATCTTCTTTAAAATTACTGATGAGGGCTTTAAAAAAGAACAGTTCACGTCTCCCATCAGTGTGCAAGTCCACCGCAGTCTGTCTTATGATCTTTTTTTTTCTTTCTTATCATTGAGTTACGTGGGAGTCCTGACCTAGATCTGTCGATATGGGAAATTACCCTGGCACAAATTTCCATATACCATTGACTACATCTGTCTATTTTAGTCGTGGATTAATTTCTCATGGGGCTCACCGACCTCAACTGACCATTCCTGGATGGTATTCTCTGACTCATTGGGTAAACACAGTACAAATCTGATTGGTCAATGCAGAGTAAGTTAGCTATGAAATGGAGTTGTAATCATATGTGTTGCAGCCCTGCGTTTAAACAGTGCAGTGCTTGCAAAGCATATAGTGGGTGCGCCTTGCCCTCATTACATTGTAACGTACATTAGGTTGTGTGCGTAAGTGCTGATCAATCCTGCCTGCCTGTAATTACAGCTAACACGACTGCCGGTGGGCACATGGTGACTTGAAACGGAGCTGACGCTTGTTTTGGACTAATTTGTCACTGACCAGTGTGACCTGCTGACATTTCAAATTCTTTGTGACGCAGTGTATGTGATGAGGTCAGCGATGCCATCATAAGGGAAGGTCAGCAGGGGACAGGGGAGCTTTCTGGAATGGTGGCCATTCTAGGGGAGAGGAGGCTTGCACCCACAGCAACTGGATTCAACATGAACTGCTTTTTCCATCTTTATCTGTAGATTTATGCATCAATTGAGGTACAAGAGTGTCAGGGGGAGGGGTTTGGGGTTTGTGGATAGATAGTGGGTAGTAGATAGAATTACCAACCTGTTACTGATGCGACTTTTAGCTGATGTGGCGAGGAACAAGGACAGTTCTCACTTCCTTTCCTCCTCTCCCAGAATGGTGGAGCTCAGGATGAGAAAAGGAAGTGCAAATGTGGGGAGTGGTGAAGTGATTGAAATGAGCCTAAACTTCATGTGCCCTTTTCTATATTGAGGACCTGCCCCGCAAAGCATCTCTACATACCACTGGTGTGGCGTAAAAAACAGATTTATCTATAGCGCAATGCTATTGCCAAATATAAATTGCAAAAAGAGGATGCGTCGCCTGGTGACCATAATGAAAGGGCTGATTATGATGGTAAGTGGGCACCTGACACTGAAGGGATGCTTCAGTGAGTGGGCCTGAATCGTACAGTCACTGGGCTTGTGTGAAAAGCAGTGATAATGTCAGGCATCTTTTCTGGTTCAATGACTGCAGCATATTTAAATCCAGACGTGTGTTCTTATGTGAAGGCGCGTGTGTGCTCCAGTTCTGGAGGACCAGATTTATGCAGGTTTTTTATAACTCCAATTACCCTCCCTGTTCCAGCTGGTAATGACAGTGATGGAGCATCAAGGGGCCAGAGAGTATAAGTCCTGCCATGGCTATCTTTCACCCATGAATTCAACCGACTAATATAAAAAAAGTTTTATATCATGGCTTAAATCCCCTATCATGTCACCAGGTGCACAGCCGCCATCATGTGCCATTCAAAAATCTGACCTTTGATGTCACAAGGCAAGCACGACCACCCAGAATAATGAAAATCTGATGACCTGGTTGGCTGAACAGAACTTCTTGCTTCTGGGTGGTCACCTCCTCATGTGATGTCACAGAGAAACAGATCTTCAAATCACTTGTAATGTCTAATTTGCTGTGCACCAGGTTACATGACGGGGGTCCTTTAAGAAGCAAATGAGTAAATCCAGGTCAGCTGGACTAAATTCTGGGGAGGAGTTTGACTGTCTAAACTTATGTTTTCTGCCTCTTAATGATGAAGAGCAGAAGAGGGTCTGAAATCCAGGGCCTCCTTGCCCATCTCAGCTGTCAAATTACTTGCTGGTGTGGGATTGAGATAGCAGTAGAGTGCGCTTCATGCTTTTTGGGTTGGAACGTAAGCAAATCAAACCAGTGGGCACTGGGCGGTGTCAGCAAGTTTTTCAGGGAGGTCCTCCAGCATATACTCGGAGCACTCACAACATTTGTCCAGCTCTTTATTTATTTTTATTTTTTTAAATGGCCTACAGGCACTCCAGGGTTCTGAAACTCCACCAAGTCACTGAGTTGGCAACAATAACTGCAGCATTGCACTAAATATTGTCAGAAACAGGAAAGAGGTTCACTGGATGGAGAATAAGGAGAATGTATTCTGTTTACACTGAAATACTCTGCCTCTTGTACAATTGAAAAGTGCTCAACTGAAATGCCTCTCCCTAGCTCGTTTAGCTCTCAGACACATGTCACTCCTGCATCATAGTGGAATATTTTGTAATTAGATTCCAGTTTTAGGTGTGCTTAGTTTCAGTCATACTTGTGTGATGTTTCAGTTTGCTTGATTTCTCTTGTGTTTGAGAATCATGTCCTCCCACTGAGCCCATACACGAATGAGTGGATTGAACCGCTCTGGTGAACCTGACTGAAGCGGTTTGCTCTGTCTGTTTTTATTTTATTTATTTTTTCCATAGACTGAAGGATATTTCTGCCGGCTATCAAATCTGGGTCAAGGCAACTCGATGTATGTCTGTCAGTACCCCACATGATTGTGGAACTTTTCTACCCCCTTCATACACACACACACACACACATGCGCACACACACACACATGCGCGCACACGCGCACACACACACACACACACACACACACACACATGCCCTCCCTTTCACGTGGAATTCATTCTTCTCTCTTAATTCTAATTCAATAAGGCTAATGATATTACCATAGATCTATGGGTGTTACACCCACGTCGTCCCTGGCGGATCTGTATGGGCCTTAAGTGTTTCGAGACCCTTGGGAATGGGGAATGCGCACTTATAGATCCGGTTTGTTATAGATTTCCCCCCACCCCCCTCTGACAGAGGCAATCTGTCCTTAGTGAAGTGTCTCCCCTCAGGAACAGCTGTGTGCAGGTAAAGAAAACATGACCCATTTCTCTGCAAACCCACTGACCCATTTCTTCGGTTTTGTTCAGTGAAGGGATGCAGTGTAGAACGGTGGAGATGAAACATCTGTTATTCCTGTAGTTAACAGATCGTAAAATGGCCCATGTATTTTTTTTTTTAATGTCTGTTTTTTCCTCACCTGCTTGGAGAAAAACGTGCTACTGAATCTATTGTATTATTTACAAATAAGAAATGGAATTTATCAAATTCTTGTGTTGAAAGTAGTTTACTTTACTGTGAAAGTGCATTGGATCAAAGAAGGCTGGAGTATTCTCTATTTTCCAGCAACAGAAAAAAAAAATCATTTTCATATTGAAGTTACGAAGATGATGTTAAGGCCGAGCGCTTTGTGGTCATGTCCCGGAATATTGCCATGAATGCACTGTGGCAGGCAAGTGAACTTAGGTCAGCTGCTGGTTGCCATAGATACTGAATTAGCCAGTCGTCCTGGAGCAAGGAATATGGTTCCAAATGGCTTAATTTGCTCTGTTTGAACCTGATCTGTTTGCGCAAGTTTTACGTCAGACTTAGGAGACATCCCTGGGGTGGAACAGCGTGTTTTTGCACATGATGCAGATTTTTGCTAATTACTCCATTGAGCCTCTGAGTATTTAGCCCGCAGATTTGACCCTTGTAATTACATGACATGCCCTTCCCTAACTATCACACCATGAACCAGTTCCCTTGGCAGGACTCAAGTCCTGGTAAAAAATCTATTAAATTAGGACAACAGAAACCAAATGAGAATTCCTCCCTGAAATTAAACTTGTCAGTCAAAATCAGTTCTTATAAATTACAATAATGTATGGCATCATTTGAGAAGCTCTCGGTGTGAGTAATTACTCCATTTTTTACGTGTGAAAAAAAATTGAGTTTCATTAGGCAAACGGTGAGGCCCATTAAAATGTCGTTGGACCTGCCTGGAAAAAACAGGAAGGAATTTCGCTGCATATCTGAGCTAGAGTCTTTGCTACAGCAGTCAGTTTTTCTGCTGGAAAATTGTCGATGGCCCTGTGACTCGAAAGTAATTGTGCTGCCAAGTGGTCTGTCTTCTGCAAGTACAAAAAGATCCTTTAATTTCTGATAAAATTGGGCCGACTGGGTGGAAATACTGACCCTGAATTAATGTTAACAAACACTAGGAAGTCAACAATCATTCCACAATAAAAAGTACACTTCAGATTTTATTGTGAGTTTAAAATGAGCAGAGCAGAACGATAAATAAACGGAACAATGTGCTGTGCTATTACGCCCGTGTTCTGGATTTGCGTTGCCGTAGATTCCAGGAAAGCTCTGCGTGTGTATCATTTTTACATCGTATCCTTGCGTTTCCTGGACAGCTGCTGAAAAAGGGATCTGCAGGACTCTGTCTCCCCTCTGAAAAGGCTTTCAGAGCATTCTCCTGACAGGATGTTTGTAGCCAAGTTGTACTCTACGCAGGGAAATGCTGTAAAAACGAGCCTTCAGGGAGTGACATCGAGTTTGTACTTTTCCAGCGGTTACCCCCCTTTCCTGACGCACTCACCAAGTTTGCATCTCTGGAGGTTTTCAGCACCAGAGAAGTGTGACCACTGAGACCCAATAAGCAGTTGTTTTTAGGTTGCCGGCCGTAGGCCAGTAACCTATTGTCGACATTTTGTGTCCGGCGTCGGCGTCATCCGTTTAAAGCCATATCTCTAAAACGGTTTGATTAATTTTTTTTTAAATTCGGGGATGTGATCAATGCCCAAGCAAAAATTTTTTTGATTGAATCGTTCGTTTTGACTTGGCGGCCATTTTAATGTCGAAAATGGCCATTTTGGCACTTAGGTGCAATTTTCTCCAAAACTGCCTGATGAATTTTTTTAATCGCAGCAATAGAATCAGTATCATGACCTGCTCCAACGGTGTAAACGGTGTTTTGATTGAATCGCTCCTTCATAGCGCCACCTGGGCAACGTGTCTGGATTTTATCATTTTTTGGGGTGTTTTGTGCTATAACTCTCTTCATATAGCCTTTAGAGCTTAGGTATGTATGAGGCACCTATTGGTAATCAGGAATGCCGAACATTGTGAGTCTGTAACTTTTGACCTTGGGCCTCCAGGCAAAGGTCATATGACAAAAATGTGCTATAACTTGCTTAATATGACATTTACAGCTTAGATATGTATGAGGCACTTAAAGGGAATCATGTTTGCCAAACATTATCAGTTGTTTGAATTTCACCTTGAGCCTCAAGGTCAAGGTCAAAGTCAAATGGAAAAAATGTGTTATAACCGCTTAATGTGGCATTTAGAGCTTAGGTATGTGTGAGCCACCTATAGGGAATCATGTGAGCCAAACATTCTCAGCAAATTGAATGTGACATTGGGCTTCAAGATCAAATGGCAAAAATTGCTATAACTTGCTGAAAATGGCCGTTAGAGCTCAGGTATGTTTGGGGCACCTATAGGAAACCATGTATGCTGAACATTCTTAGGCAGTCAGTCATATTTGATGTTGGGCCTCAAAGTCAAGGTTATATGACAAAAATGGCCCATATTTGTTTAATACTTGTAGAGCTTTGGTATGTATTGGGCACTAATAGCAAATCATGTATGCTCGTTGTTTTCGACATATTGGATTTGACCTTGGGAAAAACCGTATGCCTGCTGGCGTCTCCAAGCTCGATTACCATTGTCCAAACCACTGCACCAAACGAAACAAATCTTTGCAATCGGCCTCCCTTAATGACACAAGTGTGTCTCCATTTAAACCTTTGGGTTCCAAACACAATACAGGTACAGCCAGCAGGGGTCGTTAAATCAAATTAAAGAAATTAAAACGCAGATAAACAAATGGCTCAGACAGATTTCATGATGTAGA
Organism: Gymnothorax reevesii; assembly: GCA_029721435.1. Lineage (NCBI taxonomy): Eukaryota > Metazoa > Chordata > Actinopteri > Anguilliformes > Muraenidae > Gymnothorax > Gymnothorax reevesii. The sequence goes on along the minus strand of CM056575.1, from coordinate 22,791,700 downwards.
CTTCTTGAAGATTATATTTTTGCTAAATGGCAGAAATGTTGCTGTCTGTCACTCATTAGAAAGTGTGACTGCTCAGTCAAGTTGCCCAATAATGGTAACTAAAACCCTTTTCTCACTGAGCTGTGTTTGCCCGCGGAAGTATGCGGATGAAACAGTTCTCTTCTTTCGCAGAGAAGAATTGATTCTAAGAATCAGGTATTGATCCGCAGTGGTACGAGACCATTTGCCATCACCGCCAAAATTCGCGAAAAATTAAGCAGGTTTCATTTTTTTGCAGATGTCTGAGCTGGAGCTTTTTAACGGCAATATCATGTAGACAACGTGTTGCTTTCGCAAGAATTCGTGTTGGCTTGCTGTTGAATCCGCGGACTGATGCTACCCAGATAACATAGCAGACGTTGGCCCAACGTTGTCAATGGTTGGCAGCATCAGAGTTGGAATTCCAACGTTGGGCCAACACTGTGCCAACGTAAGGCAAACAACCAAATAAATAGGTTGGGCGACTAACGTTGGTTCAGTGTTGGCCCAACGTTGGAATTCTACATGAGGTTGGTTGAAGGACTGAGGTTGGTTGGTTGGCCTTAAGGTCATTTCATCTCTATTATTGAGCAATATGGCATATAATAATAATAATAATATTTATTTATTTAAAGGCACCTTTCATGACACTCAAGGACTCCTACATGTACATATAACAAAAAACAGCTGGAAAAGTGAAACAAAACACACATGAATACAAAACAAGCAATACACAACATACAAAAAAATAAATAAATAAACAATGGGCACCGAAAACCGCATGCTGTATATGTCGGTCTGAAATTAAAGTGAGTTTTAAAGTGGGAGGTCCCATGTTGGAGAACAAGCGGGTGTTCAGCTATTCGAAGGAGGGGTTGTTGGTAATCTGAGGTTGGCCCCATTTAGCTAGCTATTATTAATATTATTAATATTAATGTTATTTTTTATCATCATTATTATTGTTCTTGATAGTGTAATTAAGTTGTGTATTTATTTGATTGTAATTACTTGATTATTAATTGTTGCGTAAATAAATATTACTGTATAACTATTACTTGCAGACTACATCCATATCAGACTCCTCTTTAAGTTTAAATTTTAGTAATGACCCTAGGCCAGAGGTGGGCAGCGAGGGCCGTATCTGTCCCTGGTTTTCACACCAACGTCTGGTCTTTAATTAGTTGATTGTCTCAATTAGCCAAACCATTTATGAAATCTGACGTTTCATGCGCATTTCTTTAATTATCATGAAACTACAAAGACTAGTCTTGTCTCCCTTCATGAAACATTTTCCTTTGATCGAATCATTGCGAAAATCTATATTTGTGCATGCAATCAATTAACTCAATTAGTCAGGGTAATTGATAGGAATAAAAACCTGCATACACACCGGCCCTCCAGGACCGTAATTGCCCACCCCTGCCCTTGGTCTAGGCCAATTGTGTGTACCAGCAGCCATGCCACCATTTAATCTGCTCCAGCCGTGTAGCTAAAGCTTAGCAGGTGTGAGCCTGGTTAGTACTTGGATGGGAGAACAATTGCAGCTGCTGAGCCAGAAGGTTGCAATCTTTACCTCGGGTGGAATATGCCTGAAGATGAGATTCTGACTTGTGGTCATGAAAGATTCTATGACACTCTGCAATAAGAGTAGGCTAAAAGTTCTAACGTCCCACCTAATCATCCCCGGATCTAATTGGCTGTGCAGATTGCCCTCTCTCTCCCCACATCAGCCCCCTTGAAAAAGAGATGTCAATCTCAACGGGACTTTCGGTTAAATAAAATAAAAGGTGTATGAGCTAAATTTAAAAGGAAATTAGTTTTAAGTCGGTAAATGGATATAAGCCAATGTATTGCCAACCTTTACACATACGTTGGCAACACAATGTTGGCCCAACGTGTCCCCAGCGGCCAAAATGACGTTGGCCCATTGTTGGCGTGTGACGTCAGGCCAACGTCTATGACTACGTTGGGCTAACTCAGGCATGTTATCTGGGTAGTTACTTTTCTCCTGTTGGAGCTGTAACTGCCAGCAACCTTCAGGGCCCTTGGCACTCTAGTTATATCACAAATCGAGATTAATGTGCTGCATATGCACAGTATATCTATGGTTGACCACTAGAGAGCCTTGTCTTTACCACTGATAGATTGTAGCTCTAGATAAAAATATGCTGTATAGCTAGGGTTGCCCACGAGAGGATTCATGTACTCACAAGCAAAAATATAACACTAGATAAGCATAAAGTGCTGGCAACTGAGGGCCCTGCTATGGCTTGGTTATTAGCATTATTCATTGAGGGCTAATTTATTATTATCAAACTCCTTTTACATTTCCTATTCAGAAAACTCAAGGAGGAGAAAAGTGCCCATTCCTACATGCATGTTTCCCTTGATGTTGATGTAAATGTGCTTTGAAAAACTGAAAAAGGCTGATGATTGGAACTCTGATCTTGTGTTCAACGTTTCATTTCAGATCTGAAGTTGAAGAGCACAGTGCCAAAACAACAAATATGGTGAGTTTTCCCTGCTCAAATGCATTTATCTGTGCTTGTCAGCATTGTTGATATCCTTAGCTGTTATTTCTGAACTCTGATGAACAGTGCGTTCTATTCGAGATGAGAAATTCCTGGGGTGTTTATCTAAATTGAAGCACAGCATGTGCCTTATCACTTGTCACATTTAATGGGAACTGTCAGGGCTAAATCTGAAACTCTTGACTGCTCTTTTGGCCTTTGATGTTTTTATTTTAACCCGTTGAGCACTATTTTTTTCCCTTGAGTAGGTTCAAAGTCAGAAAGGGCATTTTTTTATATTGAAGGACATGTCACATGCATTTTTTGATTCTGTTGGTTGCAGCACTTGGCTGAAGCTACATCACACTAATACTGAGAGAAATATTAAAATCCAGGATGCCATGTTTTTATGGCCACAGCATTACATCAAATAAATTATCTAGATCTTGTACAGCATTTTGTACGCATTTTCCTGTTATTCAGCAGGACATAGTGTGATTGTTGGAAACCTTGAGATTTCCTCTAGAATTTAAAATGGGCCTGAAGTTCTACAGATTTTATTACAGGAGCTGCATTTTACGGACCCATATATGGGTTTTTTGAGGCAAATAATGCCCCCATCCCCCCCCCACCCCCCCTTTCAGATGGACAGATGGATGTCATGACATGCAGTTTGTTTTGTGCCATCCTTTTCTCCCCACTACAGATCAGCTGTGGCCTGCTCCAGTCAGTGCTGACCCAGTGACCTAACAGAGGAAAGCAGGAAGTGACCTCACAATAGAAAGCAGGATGTGTCAGTGGCAAAATTTCTCCATTTCCTCTCACAGATGCCTGGCTTGAAAACAAGGCGCCATGATTCAACATGTTTTTTCCCTTTTACTGGGACCTGGAGAGTATAAAATGGGGGCTGAGAACTGAATGCACAATCTTTATAAAAATCCTCTGCGCTCCTGTGTGGGTTCAGGGTCACATTGGAACAGGCTCACTATTTATGCCATATTGATTTTAGTGAATGTTCAAGATTTGGTTCATATCAGTGCAGTATATGACGTAAAAATTAACATTTCATGACACTTGCACCTTTTTGACATTTTGTCACAGTTTGCCCTTTGTACTTACAGTATGAAGTATTTGATGAAAAAATAAATTCATGATTTGCCTATTTGTTTCAATGGAATCATGTAAGAAGTAAATCGCTATGTTGGTGCTTATCTGTAACAGAATCAAAGTGTCACAAAATGTCTATTTTATCTTGATGCGTTCACACATGGTTTCAGTATATTAGCAGGATTGGCTGTTAATTGGCCTTTTCTGCCCCTTTTGAATTACAATTTTGTTTCATATTTCTGTTTATTCGTATGTTCCTGTAAAGCCTTATATTCCTGTGATCTGGAACACATTGCAGACATGCAGTCATGATTATTATATCATATCATCTACCTCTTCCTCACCGGATACTGGAAAAGGCTCCATTGCCCCTGTAATCTTGACCAAGAATGCAGATGGATGGAACTATGCTGACTGAGGATTTTTTCACTTAATTAAATTTATAATTGAGTGTCTGATCTCTGTGTTTATCTGAATGTAATGAGCTGTAGGAGAGTGTGTATGTGCAGTAATCTTTCTCAATGATTCTGCGTGTTTGTAGTCTCAAGGGAACTGGCTTTGTGCCCATCTCTTCTCTCAAATAGTATTGAAACTCTAATTGGGACAAACTTTGGATTAAGGGTGAGTCATTCTGAGCAAATTTGTGGTAATATGGAAATAAAAGGCACATAAATATTCGGCACCCACGCTGAACAGAGCTGCAGAATAGGAGTTTGAGCTTGCTGGTGTGGACCAGAGAAAGATTCCTGGCTGTTTAACTGGGTTAAAGTGAAATTTATTTTGAATTTGAAACATTTAATTATAATGGTCGCGCTGCAGTAACTTCCCTTTTCTCATCTCACTTTGCTCTGTAAAAACAAAAAAGCAAATGAAAAACCAGCCAGCAAGCAGCGCAATAAATTATTCATGTACATAAACAAACCATATTTAAAAGTAATAACGTTATGATAAAATATAATTAAAAGCAATAAAATATGAACTCTTTGATTTTTAAAATTCAACCTATTGTGGTCTTCTGGTCTTTCACCCTCTCTCTCCATCCCTCTCTTTCTCTCCCACTCTCCCTCCCCTTCTCTCTCTCTCTCTTATTCAATCCCCCCCACCCCCCCTCCAGTCTTCCTCTCTCTGGGGGTGTATGGGCCCAATTTGATTTACTGTCAGGTTGCCCAAACTCCCCAGTCGGTGCCCTCATCCCCTGACAGAGGACTTGGTGGGGAAATGATTTTATGATATTCCCTGAACATAGTTCCAAGCTTTCCCTGTGTGAAATAGTCCAGAGCAAAAGACTGATGTTCTCTTCCAGCTTAGAGGTGACCTTGAGGTAAATTCCTTTCTGATCCTATTAACCACAAACAATGTCTAATCCAATCAATTAATGTAATAGAAAAGTGATTAATTGATTACTATGGAAGATTCCAATGGGACCTTAGTGTCTGAGCACATTGTTGTGCTAAGAAACAACCCCGGGGAGGGGAGATTCGGGTGGGGTGGAAGGAGTATATAAAATACAATTATTGTATATTGTGTCTCGAGCCAGACTATCTCTTCCACAATCTCTGAATGCTGCATGGGTAAGATGGAAGTGTTTGGAAATTTCTGAAGTCAACACGTCTGGTTTGAGAGACTAATTATTATGCGTTTAGTTGATGACATTCTGACAATATGGTAGGCCGTTTAGGCTATTCTCCTGCTTACGCATATAGAAGGGAAACAAACTCCTCCAATGACCTTTCAAGACAACCCAAACATAACCTCAGAATAACCCCCAACACAAGACATGACACACTAGTGAACCAAAATACTCCTGCGCAACCACAAGACCCCAGTGCAACCCCATCTAAACCAACCACAAACCCAAAAACAAACTCGGCACAACCTGAACATGCTCCGACACAAGCTTCCAAAATTGAACACAGTCGAGACAAACTGACATACCCTAACTGAAATAGACTTACTCAGGCCACTGTTAACGCATCCCCATTTCATCCTCCTGGGTGTTTTTATTGTCTCTGATTTGATTACTTTTGAAATGCAATTTGATATTTCAGTCTTCACGTAATGCAATCTTGGCCTATACCTCACGGCTATATGATTTCTGAGAAAAATTTATAACAGCTACACTTTGTATTGAAACAAAAAAGTTCACCATGCCCTGTTTTTCTAACAAAAGAATGGTGGAAAAAGGATCCTTACTCACACAAAATATATAATTTCAAAACCACATAATTGGGCCAATTCCCTATACTTTCTGCTCATCTTTTCACTGATGATTTTTGATGAATGTGCAAAGTCTCACTCATGCAAAACCGTAAATGACTGTATTCTCCTTACAGCGTTTATTCCCTTGGCTGCTCTTTTGTACAATTTATGTATGCTTAGCTGCTGTCATATTTTGTGCCTGTTAGCTTGACTGCCCTATCATACAGTGTCTATTTAGATGGCTCCTAACTGATGTCTGTTAGCCTGGCGGTTCTGAGATTCAGTGTTTGGCTGGCTGCACTATGGTGCATTATGTGTTAGCTTGGCTGCTTTCCTGTACTGTAACTGAATAGCTGCTGTTGCATAGTGTCTGTTAGCCTGGCTGCTCTATCTAACAGTGTTTGTTAAGCTGGCTGCTCACTGGCACTGTGTCTGTTAGCGAGGCAGCTCTTAGTTCAGCATCAAGGCTGGCTGCTCTAAAATGCCGTAGGCTATCAGTTAGCTGGTCTGCTTTATTGTACAGTATTGGTCTGAATAGCTACTCTTGCACTGTCAGTTAGCCTAGCTGCTCTACCTGACAGTTTATTAATCTGGCTGTTTTCTGGCACTGTGTCTATTAGCGTGGCTGCTCTGTGGTTTGGTATCTATTAGCTTTGCAGCTCTATTGTGCAATATCTGTCCGAATCGCGCCTGTTGCAAAGAGTGCCTGTTAGCTTGGCTGCTTTATCTTACAGTGTCTTGCTGGCTGCTCTGTGGTACAGTGTCTCTTAGCCTGGCTGCTCTGTGGTTTGGTGTTTATTTGGCTGGCTGGTCTGTGGTGTAGTATTTCTTAGCTTTGCTGCTCTGTTGTACAAGTCTGTCTGAGTTGCTGCTGTTGCAGAGAGTGTCTTTTAGCCTGACTGCTCTTACAGTGTCTATTTACCTGGCTGATCTCTGGTACAATGTCTGTTTTCCAGACTCCTCTATTGTGCAGTACCTTTTTGACCAGCTGCTATCGCATAGGCTTCCTGTTAGCTTATCTGTTCTTTTTCACTGTGTCTGATATACTAGTTGCTCTCAGGTACAATACCTGTGAGTCTTTCTGCTATCTGCTAGAACATTAGACAACTGGCAAAATGTCTGCTCTCTAATACAGTATCTGTTAGCCTGTCTGTTCTCCAGATATGCAAATTGTGGCGTCTTTATGATGTTGGGATTCTTTCTTAAACTGAGCCCAACAGTGGATTGATGGTCTGTCCAGCATTTATTTTTGTCTCTCTCCTAGTGCTTGCTGGGATAGGCGTTCGCCCACCAATGACCCTGACAGGGAATTGCTGGACTAGATAATGCAGGGTTTCCCAAACCTCTGCTAGAGTACCCCTTGTCCCATAGGTTGCAGATCTCTCCCTGCTCGAGTGTTAGTGATTTTGATGATCAGTTCGTTAACAACCCCTGAAGCTGCTTGATAATGAGCGATTCATTTGAATAGCCAGTGCTGGAAGAGATCTAAAAAAAAAAAATGAATAAATAAATGCAGGGCAAATAGTACTATGGGAAAGGTTCGTAAAATACTGAGATCAGGAACGGATAGGAGGGTGGACATTGTGCATACATTTGTTATCATTCTCAAACCTACCAAGGAGGTTGGACCAAAAGTTTGTCAGATGTCTACCTTTTTCAAAGAACCAGCAACACACACTTGAAAACTGGGTTTGGTTCTGGTGAAAATGTATGGACTTCAAAATGTTGTGGTGCGAAGTTTACCGCGGGAATGTGGCATGTTTTCAATCTTGTGTTGTTGGTTACCTGAAAAAGGTAGACATCTAACAAACTTTTGTCACAGCTTGGCCGTTTTTCATTGGTAGGCCTGATATTGTCCTTGAAATTAAAAATGTACTGTATCTGAGATGATGAGAGTGAAGCCCTGGAAGCGTGGTGTGTGCACACATCCATTCAGACCGTTCAGTGTTCTGTTCGTGTGCTGGGCCTGTGGCCAAAGGGTCAGACAGAGCGACCCGGCACGTCTTCGCCGGCGTTGCGTGTGAGGCGTCTGTGAAAGGACAAACACTTTGGAACAACTGCAAAGGCTGCTTGGAGTCCCGGAGAGATGGGCTGCACGCGAAGGAGGGATGCAGGCACAGGATGCGGCAGAGTCGTGGCTTTAATGCGAGAATGCGGACAGCGTGTTTACGACCTGAATGGTTTTACGTGCTGAAATGCAGGGAGTCCATTTATGTTGTATAATTTGGGGCAACAAGCACGTTCTGTGTGCTGTCACAGAAGTCATGTGACATTGGGTTCCATAAATATTTCCACCATGCCATGGCACAAGATTTATAAGAAAGTTTAGTCTGTATGAATGCACACTGCCTGTCCCAAAAAAAAGTTGGACATACAGATGTTGAGTTGGAACCCCTGTAGCTTTGATTTTAGGGCAAATTTGTTGTGCCATTGTATTGATAACCGCATGCAATGTTAGAACATTTATTTTCAAGCAGAGCTGGATTAGATTTAGGCTCGAGATCTTGTCTTGAGGATGGTAATAGTTGACCCACTCTGTCGTCTTCTCGCACACGTCCTAATAACTCTATATGAAGTTGAGGTCAAGACTTTAGGTGGCCAATTCCTATGTGAAAATGATTCCTCATGCTTGCCTTTTTCATTTCTTTTTTCTGTGCTTAAAGCAGGCCAGTAATTTGCCCTTATTGAAACACTAACATCTTTTACACCACCGAGGGATGCGTCTTCCGACATAATTCTTTAAGAAATGAGAAGTTTACGCACCGCATCATTTAGGATTAAATTAATCATTGCCTTTTGTAATACATTAATCACTGCAATGATGATCCAATCACAGTTTTTGTTTATTTGAATCCATGTGGCAACTTTTTTTTGGACAGGTATTGTATATTAATAATGCTTAAATTCATTTGTCCGTCTATCATATTTAATTTGAGGATAAATAACATCTGCATGACTGCACCTTGTTGGAATTACAGCCTTGTAAAATTGCGCCACTGTCCAAAAACTTACGGAGCTCACTGTATGCGCCGCAGCTGACCACAGAGAGTGTGCTTGTTTGCTATGACGGAGCGTGGGGAGCGTGTTTCCATGCTGTGATGCAGGGCGAGATCACCGATCAGAATCACGTCTCATTCATTCCCCTTCTGCCCCTGTGTCTTTTTTATGAACAGCACAAGGATCCGTATACGTACGTCTGTGGTTAAAAATGATCCTAATGCTCCCATGTGATTCCATTTCCTGTTTACTTTTCACTTTGTTCTATTTTAGGGCCCTGGGTCTGGACTCATTAGTGAAATAATGTCAAATCCGTGCATGTCCTCAGTGGAGTTGAGCTGCTGACCTTCACTTCCCCTGTGAAAAGATTTCTCTGCAGTCTGGCCTCCCTGGAACAAACGCACCAAATCCACAGGGTATCTCTTAATTATCAAGCATTAATTAATCTGTCTATCATCTGAGCAGAGAGAGTGATGTCTCAGATGAGTGTAGATTGATTGTCAGAAAAATGCCTGTAGCTCTTCAGAGACCGATTGTGCTGAGCTCTTCAAAATACATGAGCAGCTCTCTTATCTGGTCTCTCTCTCGCTCTCTCTCTCTCACTCCATTGTATTCAAATTCAACTAATTTTTATTGGCAAGGAAAAGTACGCTTAAATGTCAAAGCCTATACAGACTAGTTCTCTCTCTCTCTCTCTCTCTCTCTCTCTCTCTCTCTGTCACTCTCTCACTCTCTCAGCTTTGGGCCATTCACCGTTCCCCATTCCTAAAACACTCCAGAACTCCCCTGTTGCCATGGAAATCAGACCTTACCCTTGTTATGGTGAATAAACTAAGTTTTGTCCTTTACTCTGAGGAGTGAATTAGATCTGTGACTGTCGGTCACTGACGCTGTGCATTTTAAAGTTATTAGTTGAATTCTGCCAGCTGTTACAGTTCTGCACAGGGGTATTAACACTGACACTCTGTGAGAACATTGAGGGCTCCAGTCTGAGTAGGTCCTTTTGTGAGTGAAGTGTGGACATTCTAGTATGTTTGTGTGGGTTTCCACTAGTTTACTTCCGTAGTCAGGAGACACGAGTGTCATGCTAACTGGCTTGAGGTATGAGACTGTGAGGGAACGATGAGTGACTGAGTGTGCTCTGCAATGGACTGGCAACTTCTCCAGGGTGTATTCCTATCCACGGCACTGAATCTAGTTCTGCGCACCTACCACTTTACTGATGGATAAACTCTATATATAATAAACTCTCACCAGTAGAGATGGGGGTGAGCCAATAGAAAGCTCAATGAATATGTGCACAGGGAGTAGCCAATTTGAGGATACTACGCATAATTGAGTAAGCAGAACAATGATTATATTGTAACTTCACGGACATAAAGGTTGTTGAGTGAATTACAGACGTGACGCATGCTAACTCACTCTGCCCCTTGAAGCAGCTAATGTGGATGTAAATGGATCTGCCTTGGTTAAGTGAAGCCAAGCTCACCAGGGTACTTCGATTAGGTTACCTCTTTGAAGTCTAAAGTGAATCAGCTTGAAGAATGGTAACAACATTTAAATGACAGACGGTCACATGCGTAGGCAACTTTGAAATAAAATCTCTCGAAAGGACGAGACTTCGCACTATAGCTGAAGATATCTATATTCAGGTTTTGTATGACTTTATATCTTCTAATTGTTGGAGTTCCTTCTCCCTTTTTCTATCTCGCATTGCTTCCAAGGTTCGGACTATTATACGTCCTTTGGAAGCGCGAGTACTTGCATTTGGTCGATGCTATGAGTAGTGCTATGAGTAGTATGCGCATACCTTGTGTATGTATACATATATGTGTGCATGTATTTATGTGTCGTTGTATGTGTATGTGTGTGTTTGCGCGCACGCGTACATGTGTGTGTGTGTGTGTCTGCAAAATCAAAATTTATCCAAGTATTTAATTCTTTATTTAGACTTAAACACTTATTTCCACAACCCTTTTTCTTAAAGAGAATAAATTCTGCTACTGATATAAAGTGATTTTGATTCATTTCTAGATGTGTCCATGGGGTGACATGATTCCTATTATCCCAGGGACAAATCTAGAAATTACTTCAAATCAGAGGCCAAATTCCGTTTTACACAAAAAAAGGCAATAGACAGAAGTGTTTAAGTCTAAATGCCAGATTTAAATGCTTGGTTAGGTTTTGTTCTCTGTGCGCTCGCTCGCACGCATGGGCAGGTGTCTGTGTGCATGCGCCCCTGTGAGTGTGCTCGGCTCCGTTCGTGTTTTACCATACATTGCTCTGCCTGTGCATGTCTGCATCCACGTATATGCGCTGTAAGTGGCAGGACTGATCTCAGGGGAGACTCTTGTTTCCCCAGGTGCGCGTTACAAGTCAGGGGTAAAGAGAACAGAGGGTGGCTGAGGGTGGGTGTGCTCTGGTAATGAAAGCCTTTCGTCTTCCACACAAACAAACTGTACTGCCCAGGTTTTTAATAAAGGTGTTTATGTGACTATAAATAGGGCACCTGTGATTATAGCAACAAAACACGGCTGTCTCCTGTCTGGCTAGTCAGCTGTGTCTTCTTGTCCTCTGGTAAATAAGTGTGTGCATGTGTGTACACGTGTGTGTGTGTGTGTGTGTATGTGTGTGTTTATGAGTGTGTTATTGTGTGTATGCAAGTGTGTGTGTGTGTGTGTGTGTGTGTGTGTGTGTGCGCGTGTGTTTATGAGTGTGTTATTGTGTGTATGCAAGTGTGTTTGTGTGTGTGCTTGCAAGTGTGTGTGTGTGTGTGTGTTGGCTGGTACAATATAAATGTGTGTTTGAGTATAGGTGTGTTTACATAAGAGAGAGTGCATTTGCATGTGTGTGTGTGTATGTATAGGCATGTGCAGCATAAATGTGTGTTTGAGCATGGGTGTGTTTATATGACTGAGTGCGCGCTTGTTTGTGTGTGTGTGTGTGTGTAGGCATGTACAGTATAAATGTGTGTTTGAACATGAGTGTGTTTTTATAACTGAGCCTCTGTGTGTGTGTGTGTGTGTGTGTGTGTGTGTGTGTGTTTGTATGTCTATAAGCACATACTGTGTAAGTGTTTTTTTGAGCATGGGTGTGTTTATATGACTGAGCGCGCGCGTGTTTGTTTGTGTGTGTGTGTGTGTGGAGGCATGTACAGTATAAATGTGTGTTTGAACATTTGAGTGTGCTTTTATAACTGAGCCTCTGTGTGTGTGTGTGTGTGTGTGTGTGTGTGTGTGTTTGTATGTCTATAAGCACATACTGTGTAAGTGTTTTTTTGAGCATGGGTGTGTTTATGTGAGTGAGAGTGCGTTTGCCTGTGACTCATTGTCTGTAATGACTTGTGAGGCAAAGTAGCATCAGCAGTTTTGCACAGGGCTAAAGTTGCAATGTTAATGGGCTTGAACCATGGGTCAATATCACATCGAGGACTGCGCTGAGTCATCCATTCCTCCCCTCCGAACATCCTTGTAAAATCACTCTTGCATCTCAAATGCTACATAATAATGGTCAGCTTGTATACAAAGACTTAACAGGCATCCAGTTTATATATTTATTGTCACCTTTAACTGAATAATGATGGCATACTTTTGCCTGCCTTATCTGTAATGATTAGATTAGACCATTAGGGTCACAAACTCTTGTCCTGGAGAGACACAGTGTCTGCAGGTTTAACTCTAGTCCTGGTGTGTTGCTGTATCTGCAGGTTTAAATCTAGTCCTGGAGGGCTGCAGTATTTGCAGGTTTAATATCAGTCCTGGTGTGTTGCAGTATCTACCGGTTAAACTCCAGTCCTGGGGGGCTGCAGTATCTGTTGGTTTATCTCAAGTCCTGGACGGACACGTTATCTGCAGATTTAACTCTAGTCCTGGTGTGTTGCAGTAACTATAGGTTTATCTCTAGTCCTGGAGTGATACAGTATCTGCGGGTTTAACTCCAGTCCTGGAGGGACACAGTGTCAGCAGGTTTAACTCCTGTCCTGGAGGGACACAGTGTCTGCAGGTTTAACTCCAGTCCTGGAGGGACACAATATCTGCAGGTTTAACTCCAGTCCTGGAGGGACACAGTATCTCCAGGTTTAACTCCAGTCCTGGAGGGACACAGTATCTGCAGCTTTAACTCCAGTCCTGGAGGGACACAGTATCTGCAGGTTTAACTCCAGTCCTGGAGGGACACAGTATCTGCAGCTTTAACTCCAGTCCTGGAGGGACACAGTATCTCCAGGTTTAACTCCAGTCCTGGAGGGATACAGTATCTGCAGGTTTAACTCCAGTCCTGGAGGGACACAATATCTGCAGGTTTAACTCCAGTCCTGGAGGGACACAGTATCTGCAGGTTTAACTCCAGTCCTGGAGGGACTCAGTTTCTGCAGCTTTCACTCCAGTCCTGGAGGGACTCAGTTTCTGCAGATTTAACTCCAGTCCTGGAGGGACACAATACCAGCACACACTGCAGCCCTTGAGGACTTATGTTTGATTTTCTCTTTTTTTATGTTTATTTAAATGTCAACTAAATGCCTATAGGCAACAACAGTTAAAAAAATGTATTTTTTTGTAAATGTATTTTATCAGGTTTATGTGATGCAAGGCCATGTCTAGAACTGATAATGGCATGTAATTAAGGAAAGGTATAAAAAGTTAGTTAAAAAAGAGCTGCTGAAGCAGACTTAAAAATAGGTGATGTTAATGATACTCTGATTCTTCCTGACTCTGAGTCATAGCTTAGATTCTGCTGAATAAAAGGATTTTTTCCCCCCAAATGTCTCTTGTGTAATTTCTATATAGTCTGGCAATAAAAGGAAGGAACCTTCTTGACCTTCAGACTGAAGAGCCAGCAGTGGATACAATTACTTTTCTCTTATTATACCTGAAATATAGCAAGCATTAACAGTGAACACGGACTTTTACAGGCATGTTCATACTAAATTCCACAACCATACAAAGAAAAACTAATGAATTATGTATTCGTGCTGCTCAAGATATCAGTGATTCAAAGATTCAAATTAATTTAGCAGACGTTACCAACCGCTGCAATTTCACAAGGTGGCTTGGTGATCATTGTGATCTGTTGGAATTGTAATGCGAAGGAGACTTGAACAGAAATCAGCCGGCCAGCCTTTAAGCTGCACATGCCTGGAGTTGAATGACAGAAGTGGTTTCCCGAGACGCCTGTAAACGTTTGGACGGTGAGACGGTATAAAAATTGCCAAAGTCACTGCCCAGCTCACACAGATTTAAAAACTCAGAAATTTAAGCTGCTGAATCCTTATTGATTGTTATTGAATCCACTGCACCAGAGGACTGAGGACAGAAAGCAGATGAATATACCTATCTGTCCAAATACTTATGCACATCTTTGTACGCCCCAACAGTGAGGTAAAGCTGACACATTTACTAGTACTTCCTGTATACAAAAGCACATTTGATTCTTTTGGACAGAGAGCTGAAAGATGTCACAAGTGTCTTTGCAGTTACGGTCAAGGCCTAAAACAGATGAAGTGAATTTAATGCCTCAATACTGCGTTTGCTGCTGTTCCAGACCTCATTATCACAAACATATGCCCCGATTTGTTGTTGGGTCAAAACCTGGAATCTGTGGAATCTCTGATTTTCCACTTGGCGTGTCATTTGCTGGACATTCAGACTAAATGATTTGACTTCTCTGTTTACCGGTGGCGAGGCTCATGACCAAGCCATTTTATTTGAATGGGTTTTATTCTGTTTCAAGTATTAGCACAGCATGATGTTTATGAATTACGCCGGTGAAAGGACTGTGTTTTGCCTCCTTGTGTTTCTGTCACATCAGTTGCCATGCTGACATCTACCACGGCTGCAAAGAACATGCTGAATCTGCAGCGATTTTACTTCAGATTTTGAACATTGTGCTTGTACAGTGAACATCGCTTGGGATGTCCATACGTAGTAACGTTAAGAAAAACATTTCTGATTTCTACTTTTAGGCTTTGATATTGAAACACATGTAGATCCCCTACCTCATTCTGATTCATGTCCGTGTGAAGTAGGACAGCAGTTAAAGTAACGTGAGACTGCCTTTGTCCTGCCTCCAGCATCCTCTCATGTTCATTTATTGCACCCCCATTCTTTTCCCTCCTCCACTGACCATATACTTTCCTCCAACTTTTCCTGCAGGCTTTCTTGTCCTTTTGCTGCCAGTTTCCTCAGTGCCATATCATTTCCAATGGATATTTTTTAAAAATAGTATTATTTTCCTCCAATCTATACCTCTTTCCCCCACCAGGGTGTGTGTGTGTGTGTGTGTGTGTGTGTGTGTGTGTGTGTTTCCGTGAGTGCGTGCATGTGCACGTGTGTGTACATGTATGCATGTCTGTGCATTTTCACGGTGTATGTGTGTGTGTGTGTGTGCGCGTGTGTGCGTGTGTTTGTGTGAGTGCGTGCATGTGCACGTGTGTGTACATGCATGCATGTCTGCACATTTGCACTGTGTGTGTGCAGGCGCGCGCGTGTGTGTGTGTGTGTGTAACAATGAGTAATTCTGGACTATCGCAGCTGGCATAGACTCACTGCAACATTTTCATTATTTTTGATGAGTCAAAAATAGTAAAAACGTCTGTAATGTGACAGGGAGGTACAAAATGGCATAATATCTCATTATTTCATCATGGCATCTGGTAGCTCAGAAATATCCGGGTCTCACTGCAGAAAAATGTACCAAATTAGCCTAATTATTTTGTCTCATTTTATGTGATGCGCTTAGGTAAAATGGGACCGTCACTTAAAATCCTTTCACATAAAAGGTAAATTGTATTGTGAAAATATTTCAAATATGAGTCAAACAGTCAATAAAATGTAACATCCCATAATACAACCATTTTTGGTGTTGTACTCTTTGTTTTAGCTGCAGTACCCTCATCACCAAAAAAAGAAAATCGTGGCTTACCATGCAAGTTCAGGGACCAGTGATTAGGATCTTGGCTCTGCTCATCCTAGTTATTGCAGACCAATTAAAATGAAATGATCGTTTATGTAAAGGGAAATTATGGCAACAATGGTATATTATGCTTGGAGATTGGCTGCTAATATTTTAGGAGTCCCGGATACAGAATCTTATTTTTCCCATTTTACCTGGTCCCACATGATCTTTCTCCAGACAAAATTTAAAGAGCTGCAAATCCGACAAGCTTTCCTTCGATATGGGTGTTCAAACTCTCATGCTAAAGCAAACAATCTGTGGTTTAATTTGAGCGCGTTCATCCGTGTGGAGTGATCCTCATAGGAATCATCAACCATTACAAAGGCGTCACTGTCCACTGCGTTTGACCTCTGTCGACTCTTTTAGAGAGTAAAAGTACTGATATTGACCTGTTGGGGGCACTTGCACTCTCTTTTGGCGAACTGACCTCCTGCTCTAATCTGTGGGAGGTGACTCGTTTCAATTACTTATATAAAATATTCTTCCATGGTATTTGCGCCCTTAAAAAAAACTTCTCGCCGTAAAAAGGGTAATTGTTCGGATCTTGCCTGAGAGAAGTAGATTAGTCCTATCAATCAGTTTTTTTTTCTATTCCCCACAACCCCCGGGTTCTTAGCTTTTTTGTTCCTGATGATTATCTGATATTCTTTCAGAGATTACAGTTACGGCTTTTTATTTGTTCAATAATAGCAAAGTCCTGTCTTTGAATTTGGAGGAAAGTAGTTGCTTAAACACAATATCGCTAGTTGCAATATACAAGAACCAATTACACTAAGAATTGGCCTGTCTGTACTTTCTGTATTTTAAAACATTCCTTTCAGATTACCGAATATACTCCCGACAGACTAATTACTGCGCGGGAATAGCCAGTTTATGAATTATTCAAAAATTATTCAAGGTGTTCTCATGAATATTTAATATATTCAGCCAGCTTGCATGCGTTCCGTCTGCCGAGATAGCGCATCTGAACGTTAGAAGCGATTTTTCCTCCCCTTCAGGAGACTGACACAGATCTCTTAGTCTGTGTCCAAGACCTGCATAAAGTCACCCACATTTTTATCTTTCATAATGTTAGTTTCCTCATCTTTGTCAGATCTGATATGTTATATTAACTCTTTAAGTGCTAATTACTGTTATTGTCACTCAAGGCACAAAATATGCAAAGCAAAATTTCAGATTTCAGCCTTCAAGAAGTTAACAATTTTGTAAATTTTTAGTTGGCAATAAACTTCAGAAGAGTACACGGGTACCTTTGAGTACCTCTGAAGGTCATTTGTCAACTATATAATGAATGATTAACTTTCTGAGGGGTAGGGTGAGTAAAAATTCAGCACTTTAAGCGTTTAGAGAGTCTTCCCCCGAACAAATCTCCCTCACTCAGTAACCTGAGGCTAATATTGTTTTCTACATGCTATTCTCTTCCCATTTGCATAGTATTCCCATGTGTGCTGTTTCACAAGGTTAAGTTTATTTTGCCTGTTCCCTCGGCATGGCCTCAGCGGGGATGTCAGTGCACCTGCTGAATGCGGAATATCGTGACACGATGTCCCTGTCCCTTTTTTGGTCCCAGTTTGCTAATTGTTTTCCTGGTGGCTGATGCGAATCATTCGGATCTGGTGCTGCATTGCTTCAAGGAGGCTCTCTTCAGATGCCGATTACCACACTCATGATGTCACTCCTACGCAGGGAGCTCCACGACAACGGCCGCTGGGCTGCGATCAGGGCCCAACGGGATGTGCCGTGTTTGGGGTTTGATCTAAGCTCGAACAGGAAGGATAGGCTACGATGATAGCTTGAGTTTAAACAGGTTTGATCACAGTTGATACAGGTGCATATTTATAACAGTCAATACTCCTTGAATCGTAGATTGGTCATTTCCTCTGAAACAAAAAAACCACACTGTATCAGAGGCAGCTGTCGTTCATTGAATGAATCTGATGTCATAACAGGAATTTATGAAGGCATCAGGCTGCAGGTGGACAAAGTGTTCGTTTTGCTGATTGATAAAACTTTTGCAGAGGAGGTGTCAGATGAATGGCTTTACTTGAGGGAGGCAATTGAACTGGCCTAAATCACGATGGGTCGTGATGACATCACTGTCGTAGCTGGGTTGTGGTGATGATACTGCAGAAATCCTGCTGAATTCTGGCGATGATATCAAAAGGCTGTTGACTGCAGTGATAATGTTGCATAGCTGTAGCATAGTTGGTGGGAAGCAATGATCTCAGAGCTTGTGGTGCATGCTGATGTCACACAACTTTTGTTGGGCTATGTTGATGATGTCAGAGCGGAGGCCATGAGGTAATGAGTGTGTGCCTGCGAGTGTTAGTCTTTAATAGTTGTGTTAAACACACAAGCAGTTACTGTACAATAGCCAAAATATTTCTTGTCTTTATCCAACTGGTCTCATGCCAAATCCCTCAGCCCCGCATCGGAACAGACAGAATGGATTAAAACATGGGAACCACAGGCTGACTTGATCCAATTACAGTAAGTTTGGATTCCGAATGGAGGTAGAACTGCAAACCGCTTTCCTGCTTAACGGGGTGGGGGTTTGGGGTGGGTAAGGCTGCACTGTACCCAATGTACTGCACATCTAGATTATTTATCTTTGTGCTACATGAGGCTGGAGAGAGCAGCACATCAGGAGACCTGAGCCACTCAGCACAATTTATCAGCACAGTTTGCCACAACCCGTGGGCGCTCACAATCCAAAGCCAGGTTCTAAAAATTGTGTAATCATCAGGGCTTTTTTTTTTTGTTTCCAGGCAATATTTTTTTCTAATTCTGAGGAAAATGCAGTGAAATATTGTGCTGTTACGTTAATATGGCCACTGGTGAGAAGGGTCTTTGATAGGTCTGAAAGAGGAGATAGGGGAAGTATTAGATACGAGCGCTCAGAGGCGCATATGCCTGAGGTTTGTTTTGAACTGCAGGACCTTGGGGAGTTTGGTTAGGCAGGCGCTTGCCACAAATTCAATTCAGACTGTTTCCATGGCCTTGTGAGTAATAAAAGGAATGAAAAAATGCATGCTGATTCCTCCCAATTGATCAAACTGGGCAGTTTTTGAGCAATTTTCTTCTACATTTACCACACTTCACGATAGCCATAGCTAGAATTACTTCTGTCTCACAGGAGGGATTTTCCCTTTAAAGTGATCAATAAATTTACCCTGGATCTTTTACTAAAAACTACCTCTGCATTTTATGAATCTCTAAAATTGTGGCCTGAAAATACTTATCACTAACTTTATTATCATTTTTGGGGCTTAATCATTTAATTAATCAGGTAATTTTTTTCATCTGGTGAGTACTGAGCTCTACCTGGAGACTGCCAATGTGCCCCTGCCAGGGAAACTTTTATTGGGGACTTTTATGGAGATAAAACAGTGCTGTTATGTGCAGCTATTTTTAAGTGTGATTCCATGGAGGAACCCCTGGCTAGTTCAGTGGTTCCTAGTTGGGCAAAATTTATCAAAAGTGAAACTTTCGCACTTTCTGCACCTGTCATCAAGGCTTTGGATTCCATGCGAGACTTCAGTGTTTCCCCATGGAGTCAGTACAAAGAAAGTCCTCTTTTTTTGAGAGTGTAGAGAAGTCAGCATGTGCTATCAGTACAGTATCACCAAATTAAAATCAGCTGCAGAAATGGCAGGAAGCTCAGATCTGCCCTCGTGACTAGCAAGGCAACAGGCTAGTATTGCTGCTTTTTTCCAACCTCATGAGTTCTTGATTGAATAGAGCTTTACACTGACCTTAGAAGGGGGTGTAACCGTTTAAGGTGTGAGATGGTAGGCTGGTGAATAAAATGTTCTTATAGTGAAATGAAGTCAAATTGCATTTACACTGCCCTCCATAATTATTGGCACCCCTGGTTAAGATGTGTTCTCTCGCTTCTAATAAATTAAACATTTTTCTAAATAATGTAGGACCACAATGAAAAAAGGAAAATCCAACCTTTAATTCAAGTGCATTTATTCAGTGGGAAAAAAAATCCCACATTAAGAAATAATTCTTGAACATCAAATCACGTGTGCCACAATTATTAGCACCCCTGATGTTAATACATTGTACAACCCCTTTTTGCCAACAAAACAACAACTAATCTTCTCCTATAATGTTTCACAAGATGGGAGAATACAGAAAGAGGAATCTTCGACCATTTTTCTTTGCACAATCTCTCTAAATCATCCAGCGACCTGGGTCCTCTCCTCTGCATTCTCCTCTTCAGCTCACTCCACAGCTTTTCAATAAGGTTGAGGTCTGGGGACTGAGATGGCCATGGGAGGAGCTTGATTCTGTGTCTGGTGAACCATTTCTGTGTAGATTTGGCCACATGTTTAGGGTCATTATCTTGCTGAAAGACCCAGTGACGACCCATCTTCAGCTTTTGGGCAGAGACCACCAGACTTTGATTTAAAATATCCTGGTATTTCAAAGCGTTCATGATGCCATGCACCCTAACAAGGTTCCCAGGGCCTCTGGAAGAGAAACAGGCCCACAGCATCACTGATCCTCCCCATACTTCACAGTGGGCATGAGGTGCTTTTCTGCATACTCATCTTTTGTGTTCCGCCAGACCCACATAAGAGTGTTTGTTGCCAAAAAGCTCTAACTTGGTCTCATCTGACCAAAGCACAAGGTCCCAGTTGAAGTCCCAGTACCGCTTAGCGAACTACAGATGTTTGCGTTTATGATTGTGAGTGAGAAGAGGTTTTTTTCCATGCATACCTCCCAAACAGCTTGTTGGTATATACATAGCGCCTGATGGTTGTTTTGGAGACTTTGTGACCCCAAGATGCTACCATTTGTTGCAATTCTTTAACGGTGAGCTTTGGAGAACTTTTTATTTCTCTTACCATCCTCCTCACTGTGCATGGTGGTAAAATAACCTTGCGTCCTCGTCCAGGCTTGTTTACCACTGTTCCAGTTGTTTTAAACTTCTTAATGATTCCTCTGACAGTAAATATGGACAGGTGCAGGCAAGTGGCTATTTCCTTGTGGCCATTGCCTGACTTGTGAAGGTCGACACACATGAATGGCCTCTCTGTCACGTCATATTTATACCCCAGGGAAACAGGAAGTGATGATTTACTAATTAAATGCTCCTAGAGACTCTGATCAACTTTGTAAACTACTGTAGAAATGACAGAAATACTTCAATTACATTTAATTCCAACGAATTGTTAGGAGTGCCAATAATTGTGGAACAGGAGATTTTATGAAAAATAATTATTTCTTAGTCAGGGATTTTTTTTCCCCTTAAAATTCACTTGAGTTGAAGGTTACATTTTTCTACAATTTTCAGTGTGAGAGTATGCTTCTGCAATAAAACTTGAATTTATTTTAAGGCTTTTATAACACATCTTAACCAGGGGTGCCAATAATTATGGAGGGTGCTGTATGTTGCACATTTCACAAAGGAAAACCCAGGCCTAACAACCCCGCAGCCCCCACCACCACCGCTAGAGCCAACTCGGGCCGCAAGGCTTGGGAACAACTCCCTGACAGCAGACAGGAACAAGTCTCAGGAGGAAACAAACTATAGTGGGGGAGCCATCCTCCCCAGCTCACGGTACAGGGGCGGACCGGGGCTAAAAAGTGGCCCGGCAATTTGTACCTGACCGGCCCACTCTCCAGACCGCGGAGATGGGGAGGTAGTGGACTATACTGGACTATATTTCCCGTAAAACATTGACATTATTAGTTCTTGAGTTTATATAACACCAATTTGCCTACAACAAAATAATTGTTGTGTTTATCTAACATACAAACCCAGTGGCTATATGCATGTGTGATCTTAGCAGATGTTAACAGATCACCTAGTCCACCCCCACCCCCCCTCATGTACATGTACTTATGTACATTGTACAAGTGAGTGGGCTTATTATTCTGTAGGCAGGGGTTAGGTAGGTAACCCAAAAACAAACAATCCTATTTATATTAAAGATCCTATTTACCTGAAAGATATCCTGAAATAAACTGAATATAATGATGCTGTCCTGCAGTAAAAACATACCATTGCCAACATATAACTAATGTATTTTACGTAAATATTATTATTTTTACATGGATGGATGTGAAACAAAAATGTGACTTGAGGGGCATTGAATTTTTCAATAAGACCACTGCATTATTTGGATTGATTCATACATAGCTTTTTAAAAAATAAAGTTACATATTTTACTAACAGACTCTAATGGGCGTAGATAAGCTCACTAGCTTCAGAACCGCAGAAACTTGGTTGCAAGTTTAATGGCAGGTGATTCTGAACGACAGTGTTTTTGGAATTGAAAATTTGGAAAGTCTTCCTATATTCAAGGACAATTTATTATTTGGCACCATAAAACAACAAATCAATATGCATCAAATAGCATGCTAATAACTTGTCCATTGGGGTTGTTACGTAAGCTCAAGCAAGTTTTAACCAAACTCATACTTGCGATAACCAATTAATTTAGCGTCATTCTTACTGCTTCCCTGTCCCCCTTCACAAGAAAACTGCTTGCTGCATGAGGATCATTGTAGCAAAACAGCTGGTCAGTTTTTAGTTTGCATTTGAAAGCCTTAGGCTCCATTGTCTGCTTCTTTTATTAGGCTATGGTATTGGGCTCCGTCCGTCCGTACGAACATATAAATGTGGATATTTTAAGAACCGTTGACTAGATTCTTTTCATATTTGATATCTAGGTTTATTTCAGTGGGGGAAAGGTACCATGCAGTTTTGGTGACCTTCACCTTCATTTCAAGGTCGCAAAGCTTAAATTTCATTATCTTGGTCTGTCCGTACGAACACATGAACTTGAATATCTTTAGAATCCTTAACTAGATTCTTTTCATATTTGGTACCTAGGTTCATCCCAGTGGCGGAAAGTTACCATGCTGTTTTGGTGACCTTGACCTTCATTTCAAGGTCACAAAACATAAATTTGAATATCTTGAGAACTATTGACTAGATTCTTCTCATATTTGGTACCTAGGTTCATCCCAGTTTGGGAAAGGTACCATGCTGTTTTGGTGACCTTCACCTTTATTTCAAGGTCTCAAAGCATAAATTCCAATATCTTAAGAACTGTTGACGGGATTCTTTTCATGTTGGGTACCTGTGACGATCCCCAAAATTCTGATATTTCCTGGAGGTGATGGAGGTGAAAGCTTGTCAAAATAAACATTGCCATGTTGATACTTCATCAACTTTTCAAATGGAAAATGAAACATTGCATATTCTAATTGCAGAAATAACAATGAAAAAGATCCGCAAAAGTCATAATAAAGCATATTAAATGTTGCTGACCTGATGTGTTGACTTTCTGAGTTTGTTATCTAGCATTGGATATAGCATTGGGCTCCGTACGTCCGTCCATACGTCCGTACTGGCACATAAAATTGAGGCGGCGGGGGATATTGCCATGTTAGTGGCAAACACTTGTTCTCTTCGCTTTACCGCCTCTCCATTGCTTTCTGACATTTTCGTGATCATGGAGTCATTGAAACACGTTTTTTAGATTGTTACCGCAGCAAGGGACAAGCAAGGCCATTGGTCAAACAAATTTCCCAGCAAGCCTGCCTTCTTAAATTTTAGGACGAAAACAACAAAATTAAATAAACTGGGAATAGCCAAAGCCCGTAAATCGTTTTTATTTGCAAGAAAACTGTTGTTTGGTCATTCCAGTAGCATAAAGCAAATATGTAGGCCTAAATAAATACAATAAAAGGCCATAATGCTGTACAACCAAAATAGTGAAGTAGAAGCAATGAAAGTGTCATGTAAGGGATAATTAACGAGAAGCCGTGAATTCCACGACTTTACTGCATGACGCGGGGGAAATTGGGCAAACGAGCTGGTAATCAACAGGCGCTGCCCCAAAACTATAGGCCAAGCTAAATTAAACCAGCTATCTTAGTTCATCTTACGTGCATGGAATCGGAATTATTTTGCACACACTTACATCTGTTTACCAGCTGATGATTTGATAAGGAATTCCATCTGAAATGGAGATTATGCATAACATTACGCACGATTATGCAGACTGTAGGCTAGCTAACTTACTACCCACAATTACAATGAACTTATGACGGTTTCCGCAGTCAGCGAAATGAAATCAGTCTGCTGACATAACACTTACCTAGCGAACTGTCAGGAGTTGCTGATGCATGAAGTGGACACGTTAGCTTCCTTTGTAACTGTACACAATTACAATCATTTAATGAATAAAGCCTGATAACTTTGCTGCTATAATATTTCTGGTCATTATTGCTTGAGTACCTATAGTTAACTGCCCCGCAGGACACAACTTATATGACGCCGCCAAATTTACTGGAGGTAAATGAGCAGCTAGATTTCTGTTGTACCCAGCTGAATACCAGGTCTAACGTTGCTAGGGTTACAAGTTGGCTAGTGGATAAATTTCGAAGGGTGAAACTACCGTTGCCAAACTGCCTGTGCTGTTCCACAGTTTTAATTCATACCTGCCAGCTAATCAGAAAAAAGTATTCACCCCGACCATGGTATAATAAATATCATTATGACACTCTACATTACTGAAAATTGTTTGGCAGCATGGGCAGTCTGCTTTCAGCATTTGAGATAATACTGCAGGCAACATTAACACCAAGTGCGCATTATAATTGAAGCAGAAAGTCGAACAGCTGATTCTCAGTGTGTATATGCGTCTCGTTATGGGCCTTTAGTCACTATGTTGTGGGCCGTCTATCTATGAGTCTATGGCGGGTTTTTTCGCTGACCGGAGTGGTTCACCAGGAAAACTGTAGGTATTTCCGATGGCAAGTCCGATCCTGGACAAGTGTATGAAGAAGTAGATTAGCAGGGGAAAAAATAAAAAAATAAAAAGTGAGTTTTGACAGCAAGCATATTCAGTCGGTCACTGTGTATGGAGATTTCTTAACTGAAAATCCGAGTGCTGATGTGACTGTCATTACCGGTAATTGGTACCAAGCGCCCCTCAAGAAAGAAAGAAAGAAAGACAAAAAAAAAACTAAATAACGGAAAGCAAATTCTTCAAAAACTCAACTCCTCAAAGGGTTAACTCTCTCGGTGACCCCAGTTTTAGTCTGTCCTGATTCATGTAGAGGAATGAAAAGCAGTTATACTGTCCTGGAGAACTGGATTTAGTATGTCCTGCTTGAGCATTCAGTAACAGATAGAGTTCTGTGTCTTTTATCTTTTGAACTGAGAAGAACCTCAGGGGTACGTCTGCACAGCGCTGTATTTGAAAAAGGATTTGCGTTCATCGAATAATGCATTAAGTAGAGCAGCTTTGTACAGAAGAGCTTTTAGCGGAACACACGTCAAAAAGAATTCTTGGGATTTTGTGGTATTTATCCAGCACAATGCTGAATCATGCCTGTTACTGTGTGGGGTACTGTTAAAAAATGGCTTTTGAATTGTAAAATATATAAAGTCAACACGCAGCCCAGTGCCAGTGTCCTAGCTTTAGTCTTTGCTGCAAAAAAAAAAAAAAACATTACATTTAAATTATCTGTGACAGGGTTTATTTGAGTTCAGTTCAGTTGAGGCCCAATGTACTTTGCTAGTGCCACAGCTACTTTAAAATAGATTTTTACCCTGAGTATTTGCAGTGTGGTTAGATTTCATAACTCAAACTGATGGTTCACCCTCAAGGTTTACATTAATTAGCGGCATAAATCTGTCCACTCAACAAAAATAAACATTCATTTCACAAAACTGCCCCGAAATTAGAATGTAGGATTTATGGATCTCTGCTGCCATGGCCTCTGCTGGTGATAATGTCCTTTTACCTTTCTCCCATCACTTCCCATCAGTGTTAGCGTTTTTCAGAAACAGTCAAGATGGCGGAGGTCTTAGGCAGGCATTCCCTAGGACCTATCTTTGGCACTGGCTCATACAAAATGCTGGTTGCTTGCTGCTGGTGACATTTTTCACCTTCTACAAAAATGTGTTTAGTGTATATCCTGCCACATTTGGTAAGGTTTGTTCAGAGCTTATGTGTTTGCCTGCTGTTTCCCCCGTTTCTGTTTTGTAAGCAGGGAAAACAACCGGAAATATGCAGCTGCACAGCAGTTGTTGTGTTTATTATTGGATTGAATACATAATTCTCAATTATTTCCTTACACTTCAGTTTATGATGAAGAAAGCCCAGCATGTTTGTGCTTTATTTGTTTTTACTGCAGTTATTGGGAAAATTAATCAACGGGAGCTCCCGGAGGGGTGCAAACATTGTTGTAAGTGGCTAGAAAATTGGCCAATCAATACCCATCTCATTTAGCCAGGGACATATATCAATCGGTTATTTTGTTTGATTTATATTTCCCATCTCAATCCAATTGGTTTCCTGCTACGACAGACAATTTACTCTTTTTTGTCAAATGGAGCATTAGGGAAGCTGCAATCAGAAGCCTTGTGGTTATGGTGCATGGCTGGGATTTGGAAGGTCAGTGGTTGCTTGTTGGGCTCTTGAACAAGGCCCTTAACCCCATTCCCATCCATGAGGGATTGGCCCCTGCTTAAGTATAACCAACTATTTGTCACTCCTGTAATTCTAAGCTGAATAACTATAATAACTGTGATTGCCATGTGCATAGGATGTTTTGAATACCAGAATTCCCCCTTGACCAAAAACTTTTGCTCCTTTGCAAGGATTTAGGGCATGTGTTGACCTTGGTGTGTGTGTGTGTGTGTGTGTGTGTGTGTGTTTCCAGATTACAATTAAACCAGTGATTCTGGCTAATTGAGGTCCTTATAGGTCTTTTGGCCGTTCCAAGGTAGACTTGAGTGTGGCCTAAGTGAAAACCTGCAGCCTCTTGGCCCGTTTACGGGTCAGTTTGACACCCCTGACCTAGGTCCTCTCTCGTTTTCCAACTGCTCGCCAGCTCACTGATTCCGAGACCTCCAAACAGGCGCAAAGGTATCCCAGAAGGTATCACAGAAGGAATATGAGAATTTGCAGAAAGGCCACTGAAGGACCAGGATGTGCTTTTATATATTGCAGTATGTGCTTTGAAATGGGAAAACTGTCCAAATGAGTAGAGCCCATCTGCAAAGCATCTGCCCTGTAGACGCCCCAGGCTTCTCAAGCTGTTCTCTGCTCAAGGCCTTTGCCCTGTTTTGAGAGCTGCCTTCTGCACTTTGCAACCTTGTGCATTGCTGTGCATTTCCATCAACTTGCAGGTTCTCAAAGTTGTTTAAACCCTTTAAGTTCAGTGGAGCAATTTATTGTTTATTGGTTTCAGTGTAATACCATCTGCCTTAGTCTTCACATTTTGTCCACTTAGGCTCAGCATCAGGTTGTCTTGTAATTCATGCATAGGAAATGCCTCAGCCTCCAGACCAACACTGTAAAAAAAAGAAAAAAAAAGTTGTCTCAACTGAAAAAAGTTAGTGTCCAGGCTGCCTTAAAATTTTAAGCTCATTGAACTTGAGATGATAAGTTGAGGTAATATTCAGCTTATAATCTTAAATTCAGTTAAAAATTTTAAAGCAGGCGGGAAACTAACTTTTTTCAGTTGAGACAACTTTTTTTTTTTACAGTGAAGTGATGTACAGACCCAACAAGAGTTCAATATCCTGGGATGGACACCTTCTTTCCACATTTTCTCTTACCATTATTGCTGACACTGCCCATTTTTAGATACGGTAGCTCGTACATTTATAAGGTCACGACTTTTTAATGCATTTACATTAAGAGCAGTTCTAGACTTTAACAGAAAATTTCTGTTGTGTTTGCTGTGCAGGTTCGATTTGAATCGCCCCCATATTGAAGCACCTGTCCAAAGAGAATGACAGCTTGAAAGCAAAATGCCTTGAGAGCTACTCAGGCTTTGACTGAGATAATACCAGGTTTCAGGCCGGTGACTGTGGCGAGCAGCTGGCTGGAAGATGATGAATTTCCACTCGTATGAAACAATAAATGCAATCTTCTTTGCTGGATCTTGCAACTAGCAATTTTGTTGGTGGCGGAATGTTTAGATTACAGGTCCTGGCTTTCTGAAATGACAGAACTGTGAACTTACTTGTTAAGAATGCCTTTGGGTTTTCTTTTTATAATGGACATACAGGGCAGTTTGTGAGTATTTGGACCGGAGCTCATGTCATTTGATTTTTCGGTTCTCTGCTAGTGCTTGTAGGATTCGAAAAGGATGAATTTGTAGTTAAAGTGGAGGTCGTCAACTTTAATCAAGGAGCCATGTTGGAACCGTGCAGCCTTCACTGTGCAATGGGTCTGTCTAAATTCTTATAGACTGCAGTGCAGCTGGCCTGTTTTCGATGTCCCCAGGGGTGCCAACACTGACCCACCACCTTCATAATCCAACTTTGGAAAAACGTGATTGGATGTTTTTCAAATTGTGGGTCCCCAGCATGGGCAGTTACAGGCTTGTTGATTAAGAAAGAGGTGTCTCATAGTATAACCCAAAGTATTTAAAAACATGTAATGACAGGGAATCTGTCTCTGAGGTTTGTAACCAACCCTCACACATATATTTCAGAGAAAGGTTCTGATCTAAACCTTATCATGACAAATTGTGCTAGGCTATTGAAAGCCTTGTATGCAAGAACAATCTTGGCAATTCTAAATTTAACTGAGACCCAGCCATAAAACCAAGTGCTGCACTGATATGTTCACATTTCTTAGGTCCTCTATTTTTCGCTGAAGAATTATCAAACACCCTTTTCCATACAACTTCTGGAGGGCAAAAACTGTCAATTGAGCTCTAAGACGACCATTATTTTGACCTACTGCATTTTCCTGAGGCTGGGCATGGCTTTTATTTAGGTTAGTAAAACTGAGATGCCTTGAATGAACATGGAGGTAGCCAAAGTTCACAAATGGCATAAAAAACATTTTGTTTCCTGTCAGAAATGTGAATTATTCTCTAATGGCCTTCGCCTTGCGGGAATGTGCACTGCATTTTCCTGTCTCAATATATTAGCCCCAGATACAGGCAAACTGAGTCGAGTGTGGCTGGCTGAGACTCTTGTTGTTTGCCTCCTTGGAGCCGGGAGCTTAATGTGAACAGCGGGATACTTATTTATCTGCTCTATCTTGGTCCTTATGGGACGTGACCGCACCAATAACCCCGCTAGTGAGCACCTAATCCAGTCTGGGGAGGCTTCATCTACTTCCACAGTATTAAACTGTCTTACTGTCTGCCTCTCCAAAGAGGCTTCCTAAAGATTGCTGACAGTGGCTCAGATTAAAAATAAACTAAAATCAAGGTTCAATTTTTCCTCACTTTAGTCAGTTTTGAAAATATCTAAAACTTCAAATTGTGTTGAGCTTGAGTATTTTTCCACTGGACATTACTTCCTTGCAGCTCCTGGAAAAAAAACAACTTTACTTCATATATGATGTAATCATGGGGCGGCATGATGGCGCAGAAGGTCATGGGTTTGAATCCAGCCAGGGATCTCTCTTTGTGGAGTTTGACTGCTCTCCCTGTTATGGGTGGGTTTCATCCAGGTACTCCAGTCTTCTTCCTTAGCCCAAGTGCATGCATCTGAGGATAATTACAAACTCGGAATGACTGTGTGAGTGAATGGTGTGTCTTGGATTGGCGAGCTGTCTTGGGTGTAGTCCACCGTTTGGCCCATAGTCGGCTGGGATAGGCTCCAGCCCCCACGTAAACCTTATGAGTAGTTTAGATGAGGAGATTGATGGAGACCGTCTTTATGAAGTACAAAACGCTATTGTGATAGGTGGGTTTTATCATCTGCAAATGTATTTTTGATTTTGATCGACCCTATGGGCCGATAAGCTATTGTCAACGTGTGGCGTCTGTCACCCGTCGTCCGGAACATTTTTTATCTTTTTTTGCCCAATGTATTTTCCTGTAAATTTGCTATAACATACTACTGGACCATATCTCCAGGCATTTTTTTTCAGATTTTTGATTGAATCAGTTTTGTCCGTTTTATGAGTCCTTGAAATTTTGGTCCCAATGTTGAAGATAAAGTCAATGTACAGTGCGAGCACCATTTTGATTGAATTGACGAAAGTGGGTCTAGTGGGGACGCTGTACTTTATGAATATGCAAGATGGCCTGTGGAGGCCAAATGGTTGCAGATAGAGATTAAGTTTGTATTATCGACATATAGGAAGTCATATGACCTATATTTTGGCAATAGTAACTTTGACCATAGATGACTTTGAAAGGTCAAACTCAAGGTCAGGGAAAATATTAACCATGTTAAAAGATGGGACTTTCAAAAAAATATTTCTCAAAAACAGATAAATTTTTTTCTAAATCTGGCAATCAACTCACCTTGATACCGTTTATTAGCAGTGCATGTGTCATTTTGATTGAACTGAGGTAAGTGAGTCTAGTGGGGGCGCTGTACTTTAACATTGGGTCTTATGGAGAATGGGCAAAATTGCCTGTGGAAGCTGAATGATTACAGACAGAGAATAAGTTTGTATTATCAACACATAGGAAGTCATATATGACCTATATGTTGGATCGGTTAAAGTTGACCTCAAATGACCTTGAAAGGTCAAACTTGTGGTCAAGCAAAATGTTGCAATTTTCAAATTCTTCTAGGCTTGAGAATATCGAAGATTGGAAACATATGTGTATTGAACACATATAGGAATTAATATATGAACTTCCATTTGGTGGCCTAGAACTTGACCTTTGCTGACCTTCAAAGGTCAATCTTCACATGGTAAAATTTCAATGACTATCACCAAAACTATTACAGATAGAGGTTAGATTTGTATTGTAGGTATATAGGAAGTGATGTATGAAGTTTCATTGGGTGACCATGAACTTGACCTTCAGCGACCTTCAATGACCAAACTATACAGTGAAATTTCAATGACCCATATCAGCAAAATCAATACAGATTGAGTGTAGGTTTGTATCGGAGACGTACAGGAAGTCATATATGAACTTTCATTTGGTGACCTTCATGTTGACCTTAGAAGGTGACCTGGTGAAAATTTAATTACTTCTATCTTTAAATCGGTCACAGATGGAGGCTAGGTTTGTGTTACTGACATCTAGGAAGTCACATATGAACTTTCATTTGGTGACATTCAACAAAAAACTGGACAATTACGACTTGCGTTGCCAAAACGATCGCAGATGGAGCTTAGGTTTGTACTCAAGACATATGGGAAGTCATATTTGAAGTCCATTTGCTGACCTCAACTTGACTTTGTGTGACCTCCAAAGTTCACAGTTGGCATATCAAATTTTCAATTACTTGTATCACCTAAACTGCTTCAGAGCTTCGGATTTGAATTAGTGTTTGCATTACAGGAGGACTTATAAATGTATGTAAACTATTATTTCGTGACCTTGACATTGATTTTCATTGATTCAAATGTCAAACTTCACATGAAATTTTCATAACTTGTATCATTTCTGTAAGACTGCTTGCCGGTAAGCTACAGGACCCTTGGTCCTATTTTTATCACAATTTTACACACTAATTGTCTGGAAATGCGTATCCATTATGAGAGATTTATTCCATTGTTGTAAGGTTTTGTTTTTTTTTATTTCTTACGGAGTACCTTTTTTGAGTACTTTGGGAGGTGTGTCATCATTAACATGGTTTCTCATTGTGATTCATTATTGTTACCACCTGTATTCACTCATCAGTCTGCTTTGAGTGATGCCCCCTAACCAATAGCTCAAGAAATGTTTCCATGATGATTGTTCCCTCATTTAGACCCTGATGAAGACCTGTAAGTTCAAAAGTGTTTTTATTTTTAATGTATAAACTAACCACATTTGGATGACGGCTTCTCATAGTCTTTGTCACAACTCTGTCTGTCAACTGTGTCTCCTTAATTGTCTCCTTTCGCTTTCCAGTAATCCCTCAGTCTTTTAGAGGAATTGTCTCCTTAATTGCTTTGGCACTTTGTGTGCCTCCCCTTGCCAGGTGTAATCCATTTGTGTGCCCCATTCCCTTGTGTTCCTGTGGTGTACATAAGCCTTATTTATGTGTTGCCGAGTTACTGGATTGTCATACTTTTCGTCCATAAGCTACCAGTCAGTTTATGTTTTTAGAGTTGTATTACTGTCTTCGAAAATTATTGATCCAAATTATTGATTATCTGAAATACGCAACCATGCTTCAGAACTTTTTTTAATAGGAAGACCTCCTAAGCCTGATTGTCAATCTTCAACATCGGGGCCACGATTCAGCTAAGCTGCCTTTGCAATTTGTTCCTCAGCCCATTTTACCTCCGAAACCTTATTCAGTTTTGAGGATTGGAACTGCATTCCTGTTTAACCTGCAGACCTGCTGTTTTGCAGTCCTCCTTTGGCGGGGTGAGCACCTCCTGTCTTCCGTTGTGGGAGGGCTCTGGCCAGATGGAGATGCCCATTGCCCTTATCCGGCTATACCACCTAAGGTGGACTGTGCTCGTCTTATTCTGGGCTTTGGCCCTTTTTCTGTTACTGTATTTGTATCAATAAACATCCTTAGTGGATACCACCCTGAATCTGAATCTGGTTCTTTGTCTGGATCACACTGTTCACCCAATCACTGTTGATCATTCATCTTACCCAATCACAAGGCCTTCAAACCACAATAGCTAAAGCTCATCCAGTCAAAATGGGTTTCAATATTCAGCCCATCCGAACAGTGGTTTTTGGCATTTAACTGACCAAATCAAAGAGTTCTCATTTCTACCAGGCTTGTAACAAACCGACGGTCCAAACTTAGTATAAGTTGCTGTGTTGTAGTGGTGGAGTTGCTTAAGCTCCATGATCTTGTGGTAATTAACTCCTCAGCAGGCATATGCTACCTAGAATCAAAATCTATGCACATGGAGTATGGACAGCCTTTCCATGCACGACTGTTGTTAATGATTTGGCATCATCTTCCTCAGGCAAAATACAATTTTTAATTCTGAAGCAGGGTGGAAACTGTTAAATGTTGATTGGAGAGGCCAGTTATGCTTGGCGTTCGGTGTTTGCAAAACAGAATTGATTGTGTTACAGCAGTGTCGCGACAATGGTCACAAGCTGTAACAAGCTGCTCGGGCCATTTGTGGTGATGTTTACGTTGTAATGTGTCATGTAGGTTTTGTGGCCTGTTTTTTTTTAATTTTTTTTTTTATTTGCCCTCCAAATGTTCCTTAATAGCTGTCGTGCAGCATTCTTAAAATAAGAAAACACGAGGAGTGTGTGAGACAAAGGCATTCTCTTCTCTGCGACAGCAGCAATAAAAAATAATGGCACTTCTTTTCTAGAAAGAGCTGAATTGATTGACCCCCCCCCCCCCCCCAACCCCTCTCCCTCCTCCCTCATTTGGAGACCTTAACTGTTGGTGAAAGCTCCATAATATAAAGAATTCCAATACATGCCCCCGCCATTTGCTCACTGCTATCTCTCTGGGGGATGAACTGAGTGATATTTTCCTCCGTTTTTATTAGAAAATATTTGAATTCCTTCCTGCAAGCAAGTGGGAAGCAGAATCGATAAGGGCGGAAAAAACGACAAAGGCGAATTTCCGATCAATGGCCTCTTCATGGCTGTAAGCTATCGTCCTACACATCTGTAACACGTGCACAACCACAGCCTGTTGTCAGAAGGCCGTCTCAAGGTGGCACTGCTTAGGATAATGGTTGAAATGTTTTTCTTTTTCTCTCTTTTGCAGCTCAGAGATTGTTGAGTTGATTGACTGCTTTTTCAAGGCTATCTTTTTTGTGCAAAAAATGTGCTGGTTGGCCTTTTCATTGCATTGCCTTGGAGGTTATGTGGAGAGAGCGGGGGACAGAGACATCAGCTATGCTTGTATTCTTTCTGAACTGTGTCCTCTTCTCAAACCTGTCTTAGTGAACTTGCTGGCAGTTTGCGATGAGTTAATTGATGTTTAACAAATGCAGACTTCTCTTTTTAGCATGCTGTACCCTGTTGCGTCCATTATCTTAACAACTTGTTTTTATTGAGGGTCGCAGACTGAAGGATGGAGCCTATCCCAGCATGCAATAGGTGTGAGGCAGGGACACACACTGGCTTATTTTGTTGAAGGTACATCTTAAGGCCTATATTTTATTTGGTACACATACAAAGCCGTGCACAAATTTATTTTAAAAAGTGAACAAAGCCAGATGCTCCTCTCTTAATCTAGACTGAATATATCCAAAGCAATGTGCAATTGATCGGAATTAGCAGCAGCAAATCCCACCTGAAGAAAGATGGCTTTAATGGTTTAGCTCTGGGACCCAGCAGCTGAACTGATCTTATTATTTTTTCTTCATGAAGTGGATGGAGATATACAACAAAATGAATGTTGTCCTTTTGTGTGTCCATCCATCCATCAGTATTTCTAAGCCAAATTTAATATATGGATACATCCTATTGTGTAGATGTGCCTTTTTATATTGCCCTTTGTCCTCTGGTCCATCTGTCTGTCCCTCCACTGCATTTTGTTTCCAGGTCAGATACCTGAACTCCTAAACTGTTCAATATTTTCCAGCGAAATTTCATATATGGATACATATTATTGTATGCTTCACTGGTGCTTGAGCCTGTAACATCTTGAGTTCCTGCCTTACACTGCCAGTGTCACCATTATCAGTGTGCAAACAAGTTGTTATTTCTCCTCAGGTAAAGCCACGGCTTCTCCTTCCAAAAGAGTCCGAATGCTAGGCTTCACTATTCAAGAGTACACATTTCTGTTTGCAGCTTGAGTAAGCGGATTCTTGTTGCACGGCTGTCCAGTGGAGCGGCACTAGAGAGCAATGAGATTGAATCCATACTATTCTAGGCACTACTACAGCCACACCTGCCACGGCGCTAGAACTGGGAATTGAGGGGCCATGGACACGTTCCTTTATGACAAGAATTAGTCCTAGCGAGTTCTCAATCATTTTCCTTTATTGACGCATTTTCCAATTATCGCAATTGACAACAGAAGACACGGTTTCTCTCCATGTGCGATCTAATAGCGATGAAATCATAGGCTAAATTCAGTACAGAAAAAAATGTAGTGCTTTGCATTGATCAAACTGATGCGCATTCCAATAAAATATCGCCTTTCACTCTTGGTATTGCGTTTGTTGATAAAAGAAAGAAGTGGCAATCAGCAGTTAAATAGGCTATAAGCATGAGCCCAAACTATTAGCACAGGTGTGCAATTTTGAATAACATTGATTGAAATACAGCAACTACGCGTCCAGATGAATGATTGTCGTCTTACCTAATCGGGGAGAACAAGCAGCAGCTGTGAGGAGTGCTTTCGGAATGAACCTTTTGCTAATCATGAAAATGACTGAGAACAGGTCACGATTAATAATTGTTTTTGTAAACAGATGTTTTGTGCAACCCAATTCTCTGGTTCCACCACTGAACTGAATTTAGCCCATGATTTCATCACTGTTAGATCGCATATGAAGAGAAACCGTCTCTTCAGATGCTAATTATGATTATTGGAAAACGCGTCAATAAAGGAAAATGATTGAGAACTCACCAGGACTAATTCTTGTCATAAAGGAACGTGTCTGTGCCCCACCCCAATTCCCAGCTCTAGCGCTGCGGCAGAGCCATATACATGTAGTTCTTTGCAGGCATTAGCTAGATCCAGACTTTGAATCACATTTCTTGCACCACAGACATATCTGTCTTGTCAGATTCAGTGAGAATAGATGCGCTTTGTAAGCCTTTGTCGTGGCTATTTTTGGAAGTGGAGTTAGATGACACTTTGCACATTCCTCACAAAGCCTGAACAGAATATCAGCCTTTCTATTATGCTGCTTTGTCCGCCTGTAAACTGTCGCTTTGAAAGAACATAATTCCAGTATCTTCACATATGCCAGACTTCCATTTCTTCCCAAGGTGATTGCTCTCTCCCTGAATCCTGTCTCCTTTCTTTAGTTTGGACAATGTATTCCATTTGACACCCAACAAAATAGAAAAAAAGAATGGAAAAACGATGAGCGCTCAGACTCGTTGTAATTAGACACCACAAAAGAAACCGTGTAAGATTATTTTTATTGAGAGAGTGCAGTGGCCCTTTACATGTGCAAATGAAAGCGCATGTGATTCTAAATAGATATATTTTGCAGATTTTTTTCCTGGAATGGTACAGCACATTGCCCTGATATCCCATTGCTCCTCCCCTCTCTCCCGTTCCTATAGTAATTCTGGTATGTCCATATGTAAAAAGTTATCTGCTTGTTCAGGAGTGCTTTGTTTTGAGACATGTCGTCGTTCATTAGATGACTTATATTGTTGGACCATTTGCTACCTATAAAACTAAGCCCCAAAATGGGCAAAGGAATGTAATAACTTTTATGAAAGAAGTTTTGGCAAAGGGGATTATTAAGGGGTGTCAAAACTGTTCAGTAAATCAACATCTCCCGGCTTGAAAGAGATTAAAGAACTGTCAATATTTCCACACAAATTTTCTTTTGCTTAAACCAGAGTAAAGTATGTTATCTGTAATAAGCATAAGAAAGAATATTGGATTTTCTCTTCCCCTGCCAAAGAAATGTTACCTATTCGTTCCACAGAGAGAAACTCTTTCCCTTATCATTAAAGCGCGAGAGTGGCCCAGCGATAGAAAAAGTCTTGTAATTGCTTTTTTTTTTTTTTGGAGTTGTTTCTTTTTCAAAGTTGAGGTTCTGGGCGTTACAGCGCGTGAATGTTACTTGAGCTACAAAGCCAGAGAGCAGCATGTTGTCCGTCTCACGGCTAGTCTTGTTTGAAAAAGTTTGCGAAGCAATCATGGGGAGGGAGATTGGGATGGCTGTGGAGATCGGAGACCGTTGGGGCCCTGACGTGCGAGATTAAAATCCTGGCCCCAGCCACAGGCCATTAATGCTGTGCAGTGTTACTAAGGCTCTGATTGGTCAATTACGGCAGCTGATAACCAATTTCTCTGGGTTTATTGGGTCTGAAATGGTCGATGGCTTTCAGATAAAAGCGTGTGCTGATTGGTGTGCTGATCTCAACATCTCATTGGTCAATTACAGCTGCTGACTACACAGCTATCCTGGGTTATTGGGTCTAAATTGTTTGCCGATGTTTCAGGTTAAAAGTAAAAGGAGTGGACACCTCTCAACCACCACAACCAGCTCTCAAAAGGAGGATTTTCGATTACATGAACTTAACTCCAAACAGTCTTGGAGCTTCTGATGGCGCTGTGCCCAGATTGCTTTAGCCAGCTCCACACAGAGAATTAATCAGTCACGCTTCGGTCGGCGAAACGAGGATAATGTTGTCTTGCGGTGGAGCTCCCCTCCTGAGTCTACACACAGTGTGTACAAAGACCGTGCAATCAAATAAACCACAAGTCCAGCAAATGTCTCTGCCAGTATGATTTTGTGCATTATTGTGCGGAGGGGGACATTTTGTTCTCACTGGTCAGTTTCCATCCAATGAGATGAGGCATTTTGTGGTGTAATGGCACTAGGCTGTTAAAGAGTAGATTCAAATGGCTGGAATTGAGTTCCAATTTAAAGGATTACATTCCTGGCGCATAATTCAACAGTGCTTGAGCTTTAGGTCACTGACTGATGGCCGGACACTCTCCGGAAATATTTTCCGGTAAAAAGCTAAATTCATGGCTCAATCAATAATGCAAGTCGTCCTCATCCTGAAGCCGCATAGGAGCTGCAGACCATCACAACACCACCATATTTGACTGTTGGTATGACATTTTTATTGTGAATTCCTGTTTTAACTTGATGCCAAATGTAACGGGCCCGCTTTTTCCAAAAATGATTTGTGAATTGATGAGTCATCAATGCGCTCCTGGTGGAGTACTGGTTGATCGGCCACTCCTAGGAAGGTTCATCACTGTTCCACGTTTTCTATAATTGTGGATAATGGCTTTCACTGTGGTTCCCGGAAGCCCTAGATCTTAAGAAATGGCTTTGTAACCCTGTCCAGACTGATAGATGTCAACAACCTTGTTTCTTGACTGTTTCTTTAGATCATAGAATTGTGTGCCGCTTTTTGGATTCTTCACATTGCCAGACAGGTTGTCTTTAAGTGAATTTTGATTCAGCAGGGTTGACAGTAACCATGCCTTCAGTGTATCGTCTAAAATTGAATCAAATTATCAAGTGTGCAATTATTCAGAAAAAGAAGAAATTGGAAATTGGGCAAATGCTTTTTCACAGCTCTGTATGTGGATGGAGATAAATATTTTATGGATGAATCAGGTGCAGTTTACATTGCTGCATCTAACTTGCTTGCAGGATAATTACGACTTGGCGGCTCAACTGAGTCATTATGGAATGTTGCAGCGCCTGAAAATTGCACCTCTGTGTGCTGAAATGCTTCTCACCATGTCTGCAGAAATTCATTGGTTGACTTCATTATGACTTAGTGCATATTTTTCTCCTGTCCTCAGTAAGGACAGATAAACATCTACTTCTCCCATTATTTAATCCTCTTTATCCTGGTCAAGGTCACAGGTTCACTAGAGCCAATCCCAGCTCACATTGGGTGAGAAACAGAAATATAGCCCAGACAGTTTGCCAATCCATCGCTGGGCACATACATACACTCACCATTCACTCACCATGCCTACCTTATAGGCTCTCTGGCCTCAAATGCTCATCCATTCATTGTGGGAGGATACCGTATTCCTGAGAGGAAACCTATGCTGACTGGTAGAAAGCACACTAACTCCACACAAAAAGCTGTGTTAGAGTTCAATCCTCTCCTAAAGTGTAAGGGGACAATGCTGTCAGTCACCGCTGCAGAACAGAAAACGGGGTGCGTAAAACTTCCCTTTACACTGATGACAGGAAAGGCTTGTTTGGACAGAGAAAAGTGACCTTTCTATTTTTTATTTGCTTGTTTTGTCGGCAATGCTAGCATTCCCATTGCTGCTACCTTTGGCATTCTGGAAGACAGAGTGAATAACACCAAGATCAATTGATATCAGATAAATGAATGAATAAAGTTTCTCATATTTTGTTACACTGAGTGTGTAATTAATTACATTTTCATTAAAAGTTTTGTTCAACAATAATTATTTCATCCTTGAAATATCATCTCCTTTCATCAAAGCACAAGAAAAAATATCTTCGACGATAACAATATTTATCAATATTAACGATATTAACTAACGATATTTCAAATATTCCTTCATTCTCCCTCCTGGATTCTCAAGCACTGGCAGAAGCCTGTAACGGTACATGCAGGTAACGCTAATTAGCATTCCTTAAGTTGAGTGTGCAGGCTCCCTTTGGTTTCCGAGCAGACAGCAAAATATTCATCTGACACCCACTTCTGTTGTGTTTCTCAATCCCACAAATACTTAAGGATCTTGACCGCAAATAACGTCCATAAACCCTGTCTGCTCAGGGACAGAAGTATTTTTATTTATTTTTTTTTTTACTTTTAGATAATTTTCAGGAATTGAAGTTTAGCTGGAGATTTTAACTTTCTTTTAAAGGAATTTATCTGGCACTTCTCCTGGGTGATTTAAATAATCTTTAATAGCTTTCTTTTATTTGCAAAGTCCAATTTTTTACAGCTGGATATACAATGATGCACTGGACATTCAGGACTTTGCTGAGGAGTATGACAGCAACGTCCCCTCTGAGAATGAAGCCTGCAATCTTAAGGTGTCAGGTCAGCTCTTATGGAATCTTTTGAAGTTGACATATTACAATGGGAATCTTGCATTGCAATTAAAAATACACTAAAAAGGAGACAGACTGGGCTACATGGCTTTCGAGCCTGTCTCACCGATCAGTATTATGGAGCACTGCACTGTGTAAGTCTGGAACATGAAATGTTGCAAAAACAGCTGCACCAGGTTTTACTCAGTTATCAGTTATCCAGCTAAAAGTTGTCTAACTAACTCAATAATTTTGCCTTGCCGAACAAGCCCATGAGACAAGACTTCATGTGGAAGTCTGCTGGTTCCTGATTTCTTTAACCCCTTTCTGGAGATATAGACGCTCGCGTCTATAGATATGTAAATTTAAGCACTTAGTTACAGTACTCGACTACGAGATGGCACCCCCGGATCAGCTATTGAATATTCACAAGCAGGCAGAGGTGAAACGTGATTTAGAGTATGGAGTAGTTCCCTCCAATCCCTTTTTTTCAGGAGTTGCATGAATTAAACTCCTCAGCGAAGCCTGATGTGCAAACTGGTCAATATCCTTGCCCATGGTATCGATCCAGTAGTTTTAAAAAATTATCACTTGCAATAGAAAAAAACTTTGTACTCTGTAGCAACCATTTTAGCTACAGTGAGCCAACAGTATTCCAATTAGTGGTTAAAAAAATATGTTTTGTGAAGCAAAAAATCAGACATAGTATTGATTCTCACATTCTACTGTCAGTTACAGTCATCACACACAAAATATGCGTAGTCCCCTCCCATGGATTAACGCGTATATTCCTCCATTTACAAATTCAGCGCTCCCTTCTATCCACCCAAGTACTGGTGTCGATAGCCAGACACTCAATTATAAACTCAGATGCATCTGCGTAACTCTACAGTTATAGTCCACGCCCTCGTGAAGCTTCCCCGTTAACGATGTATTGATAGACTCGTTTCTTATCCAATGCCCGAGTGTTTAAACTTTCCTCAATAACTGAAATACATTGATCGGATAATAAGAATAGGATACAAAGCTAAGCGTAAAAGTAAGGTCGGTTGTGTTCTTCGAATGTTGGCCACGATTGCGCAGCTGAAAATGATGCGATATCAAAGAAACAAAGACACTCGAAACCGGCCTGAAGTGTTCAGTTTCATTTACGAGATACATGTTGTATGGACGCGGTCAATGGGAATTATTCCGAATGAAACAGCACTGGATGGTTCCTTCTACCTGATACGTCTGTCTCTGGAGGAGGGCATCAATGAAGAAAACAGGTTATACTTATACTCTGTTTGCATTTTGCTCATTATAGCTTTTTGCTGTAGAATTTATACTGCGTTTAAAGACATCGAATGCCGAGGTTTTCGTTTCTCCAAATGCATGGAGCCCACGTACGTCGGTAGATCCCTCGGTACATTCATTACACCATTCTGTTGAATATAGAGGTATAAGTCGTTTGATTTTTCCTGAAAGTGAAATTTCTGTTCTGTTAAAATAAGATGTATTTCAGAATTCAGATATTTCTGAGTTAATGATTTTTTACCCTTATAAGGTGTAAGGTTATGAGCTCGGATGTGAGAGCGGTTAGCTTTTCATTGCAGCGTGAATGTTATAGCTGCTTAATCAGCACTTTATTTAATGCTTGGGGGACTTCGAAGAAAAATGGACAATATTGTTAACTTTATTATGGAGAAAAGGCATGTTTTGTGTTTGGAGAGGTCACTGGTGACCAATGATGTTCAGCTGCACTGATATTGATAAATTCATGCTAAACTCAACCAGAAAATCATTAGTTTATGCTGAATTTCATGCCCCAAAAGTTAATTTGTGTTAAATATATGATTAATGTATAATTTGACATTGAACCATTTTGATAGATCTCGGACTTTGGGGAGACACCTGGGTAGCTGTCTAATTTGGCTCATAGCAAGCAGGTAATCTAGAATGTAATGTTGAAGATGAATTGCACTTGTGGTCAAGAAGTTTATGATCCCAGAAATGTATAGATTTAAGCCCCAGCAGTTTTTCATTTGTCAATATTATTTTTTTTTATATTGCAATGGTGAATTCTCATGAAGATTTTTTATGTTTGCAGCCCCTTTTGTCCACCAAAATCATAAAAATAAACTGAAATACGATGGAAGTCTAAATGCCTCAAGTGTCTAGACTCAATTGAGCCAAAGTTTTTCTGTCTGTGAAGCTGCAAGCTTGAATCATAAAGCCTTAAATCAGGTAACACCTAAAAAGCCAGATTTGGTTTCTGCGCAAAGGGGTTCAGAAGGTATGGCCAGCATCCTGGATCATTTCTTACCTCCAATGTAAGTTTATTGCATTGTTTTATTTATTTATTATTTTTTTGTTTCTGCATGTTCCATTATCTGAATTGGCATCATTTTCTTGCCATTTTCTTGTTAGCGCTTGGCTCTGCAGAAAATTTACAAGGGACCCGATGGCTGATTTATTATCGTGCAAGTGAAGTCATTGAATACTTTTCGAAGCTGGATATTACTGGATTGCATCAACAAAAAACATTTTGAAAATGACCAGACTGTAAATTCATATCTTGAATGGCAAACAAATTATTGTTTTCCACATGCTCACGGAATATCAGATTAAAATTAACTTGAGCTAAATTCAAATGAGTCCATTTGAGAGCAAATTCATTCCATTAATGCATTCCATTAGTGTCAAATATGCTCACATTTTATTTTGTACATATCCGATGCTTTCCTTATGTAGGAATAAAAAGTCATAAATCAGTGTTTAGTTGACGAATAAATTGCAACGCTACTTTTGAGCTTAATTGTATTACTGACTTAGAATCAGAAAAGATAAGATGAAGACTGTCCTCTGAGCCATTGGGTGGTGCACGTAGAAAATAACTACATTACTTTCGAGAGAGGCCTGGGGTTGACACGCAGGGCTTTTCAAATGGGTGGATTCCTTCAGCCTTAACCCTAACCCTAACCCTTCCTCCATGGCTCTCCATCCATAAACCCACTACATCTTCGGAGGGTTTGCCGATGACTACTGGCATCCCAGAGATTTTCAGTGTCATGTAGTGAAGCAAATGGAATTCAAATGGTATTGTTAGCCACTGCACTGACTCTGGTTTTTCCATCAGATAGGAATAATTATTTACCAAAATAACAGATTACCAAATTACAATTTTACATTATAGCAATGGTTGTTTTTCCACTCTCAACAATCAACATTCCAACTCTCCATAGGTGAATTTTTGAGCAAATAAAGGTCTCAAAGGCTCCTTTCACCATTGGTATGCGACGGTGCCAAGATAGCTCCACAATCTTTCCAAACAGTGATTCCTCTCGGTAAAGAGCACTTATGTTGGAAGGCAGCGACTCATTCCTTTGTTTTGGTGATATTACCATGATTATAAAAGCAAAGGTTCTTGTTGATAAGCACATAGGTTTGACGGCTAAAGTTGAACTATAAAATGAGATTGTTAAAGACACATTATCTCGTGTTTCAGCTGCTGTGAAAGACCACAAGGATAAGAGGCTTTGCCACTTTGTGATTGCTGCTATTTTGAGGGTCAGTAATCCACCTCCCAGGGCGAGTCATACAAAGCAGATGACAGCCGCTTTGCAAACTTTCTGTCTACTGTTAATCCTATCATAGCATGTTCTGCGTTTAACGGATTCATATTAAAACTCCTTGGTTCCTGAATTCTGTAAAGCCAGTTTGATTGATACAGGATTTACCCAATAGACTTGGGGAGGAGGGCATCTCCCACCTTCACTTTCCTAATTGGCTGGTTTGTGAGATGCAGCACAGTGATTAGACAGTAAATTACACTATTCCAAAAAGGTTAGAAAATGTATCAAAGGAGGCTTGAAAATGGGGCTTAAAATATTTTGTGTCTTTTTGCTCTCGTTGAAGATACCGATTAGTTTACAAAAACATTATTGCTCCTACCAGGGTACATTTGGGAAATGCAGTTTTATTTTTTGAGGAAAAAATCTCTACTGTTTTCTGAAGCTTGAAGCTGCGGTGCCACAGAAAGCCCATTCAATCGGGACGTCCCAGAACAGACAGGTGCAGCATATGGACATTAGTCAAGGAGGAACTCATTATCTATTTGTGGACCAAAAACGAGACCACGATCTCTGATGAGGCTGGCACACTAGCCTTCTACCATAGACCAGATCAATGGAGGGCATCAATGTTGATATGATCTAGTGCTGACACGTCAGTTATTAGTGCTTGTTAGACTCATTGCCTTATCCTTTACGTAGCTATTGGGGGGTGGGGGGGTGGGGGGGCTAGGTTTGACTTACTCCATTTGCATTTAGTCAGTTCCATGTTCATTGCATGCGGCAAAGTCTGTACTCTAATTGATTTGTTTCTTCTGCAGGGATATTGATATATATATATATATATATATATATATATATATATATATATATCTCAACAAAAATATAAACGCAACACTTTTGTTTTTGCTCCCATTTGTCATGAGATGGACTCAAAGATCTAAAATTCATTCCATATACACAATATTACCATTTCTCTCAAACATTGTTCACAAATCTGTCTAAATGTGTGATAGTGAGCACTTTTGCTTTGCTGAGACAATCCATCCCACCTCACAGGTGTGCCACATCAAGATGCTCATCAGACACCATGATTAGTGCACAGGTGTACCTTAGACTGTCCACAATAAAAGGCCACCCTGAAATGTGCAGTTTTGTCTCACAGCAAAATGCCACAGATGGCGCAAGCATTGAGGGAGCGTGCAATTGGCATGCTGACAGCAGAAATGTCAACCAGATCTGTTGCTCGGACATTGAATGTTCATTTCTCTACCATAAGCCGTCTCCAAAGGCGTTTCAGAGAATATGGCAGTACATCCAACCGGCCTCACAACCGCAGACCACGTGTAACCACACCAGCCCAGGACCTCCACATCCAGCAGGTTCACCTCCAAGATCGTCTGAGACCAGCTACTCAGACAGCTGCTGAAACAATTGGTTTGCATAACTAAAGAATTTCTGCACAAACTGACAGAAACCGTCTCAGGGAAGCTCAACTGCATGCTCCTCGTCCTCATCGGGGTCTTAACCTGACTCCAGATCGTCGCCGTAACAGACTTGAGTGGGCAAATGCTTACATTCGATGGCGTCTGGCACGTTGGAGAGGTGTTCTCTTCACGGATGAATCTCGGTTTACATTGTTCAGGGCAGATGGCAGACAGCGTGTGTGGCGTCGTGTGGGTGAGCGCTTTGCTGATGTCAGTGTTGTGGATCGAGTGGCCCATGGTGGTGGTGGGGTTATGGTATGGGCAGGCATCTGTTATGGACGTAGAACACAGGTGCATTTTATTGATGGCATTTTGAATGCACAGAGATACCGTGATGAGATCCTGAGGCCCATTGTTGTGCCATACATCCATGAACATCACCTCATGTTTCAGCAAGATAATTCACGGCCCCATGTTGCAAGGATCTGCATACAATTCTTGGAAGCTGAAAATGTCCCAGTTCTTGCATGGCCA
This sequence comes from Gymnothorax reevesii, assembly GCA_029721435.1. NCBI lineage: Eukaryota > Metazoa > Chordata > Actinopteri > Anguilliformes > Muraenidae > Gymnothorax > Gymnothorax reevesii. The sequence continues at coordinate 22,746,869 of CM056575.1, read as the reverse complement.
GCATACTCACCGGACATGTCACCCATTGAGCATGTTTGGGATGTGCTTGACCGGCGTATACGACAGCGCGTCCCAGTTCCCACTAATATCCAGCAACTTCGCACAGCCATTGAAGAGGAGTGGACCAACATTCCACAGGCCACAAATGACAATCTGATAAACTCTATGCGAAGAAGATGTGTTGCACTGCATGAGGCAAATGGTGGTCACACCAGATACTGACTGGTTCTGAGTCCCCAGACCCCCAATAAAGCAAAAACTGCGCATTTCAGGGTGGCCTTTTATTGTGGACAGTCTAAGGTACACCTGTGCACTAATCATGGTGTCTGATGAGCATCTTGATGTGGCACACCTGTGAGGTGGGATGGATTGTCTCAGCAATGCAAAATTGCTCACTATCACACATTTAGACAGATTTGTGAACAATGTTTGAGAGAAATGGTAATATTGTGTATCTGGAATGAATTTTAGATCTTTGAGTCCATCTCATGACAAATGGGAGCAAAAACAAAAGTGTTGCGTTTATATTTTTGTTGAGTGTATAAATAGAGTATATATATAAATATATTTTTTTTTTACACAGTGGCTGAGCCCTTGGGATGTGGCCTTGGCTCCAAGGCCGGTTTTTATTATGAATCAAGTACATCATTTCATTACAGCAAGTGACAGCACCTAGATATTCTGCACTCACCCAATGAGTGCGTTTACATGACATCAGAAAAAAAATTGAATTATTATGTTCATCCAGCTAAAACCGGACTTTTAAAATGCATGTAAATATGTTAGTTCGACTGGAGTCTCACAAAGTCATACCACAAATCCCGACTGGAATCCCACAAAGTTTCTTGTTGTTGGACTTACTCATCTAGATATGCGGTCACTAGTTGCATTATTCCTCCATGAATATGCTTGAATCGAACCAAACTGGACTATGCAATCTGCGCATGCTCCACAGTTCATTGAACAGGGCTTTGGTCCAGAAGTCTTGTGGACTTGTATACAGCAAATTGATTAACAACAACTCTGTGCTCTGCCCAACTAGCAAGTTTTTTTAGAACAGTAGCAATCCTCATCTGCAAGAGTATTAGTGCTTGAAGAATCATGTCATGGAGGCTCATAACTCCTTCTATTAATCAGTTTAATTATATCCCCGAACGCCGAATGTTTTTGGTCCGACCGCCGCCGCACCACCCTACGTGTTAACGCGATAATTTCAGTAATATTTCAATTAGAAATTTCATGTTTTGTATATAAGTAAGTATCATAAAGAGGAAGAACTGATTCGATCTTGGACAATTTACAATTTCTAGATTGGCCACCAGGGGCCAAAAACGGAAAAATCACTGTTTTTATCATATCTCTGGAAATATTTGTCCGATCCACCTCAAATCAAGTGCAAATGAAAGGTCATGACCAGAGGATGTGTATGAGATTGTTAAAGACACATTATATGTATACCTGTTTGGTTCAAAATTTTGACACAAGGTGGAGCTTTGTCACATAAAATTCACCATTTTTGCCATATCTTTGGAACTATTTGTCCAATTGACATGAAACTATGTGCAACTGCGAGGTCATGACCTCACAACATGTCACATGATGACATCATACCTGCATGGTTCAATATTTTGCCACCAGGTGGCGCTTTGTGATGGAAAATTACCATTTTGGCCATATCTTCAGAACCATTTGTCCGATTAACCTGATATTAGGTTCAAATGAAAGTCTATTCGAGGTCTGTTCAAGGATTAGGGAATTGGAGGATTGGGGGCATTCGAAGATATACCCCACGCAGTCGCCTCACGGCATAAGCCTAGTTTATCAAATGACTTGCATGTCATACAAAGATTTCCCTTCCACTCACAATTGGAGAAACAACTCTCTCCCACTAGTCTTTACTGCTGACCCACATCCAACATGCACAGGAAGCCAAGGGGTGCGTTTCCCAAAAGCAAAGGTACTAACTTACGTAGTTGTAACCACAGACTGTGATTGGATGAACTATTTGAGTTGCTACCTTAGTTAGCAATTCCGCTTCTGAGAAACGTGCTCCGGCATTGTAGAAAGGGCACAAAGCAGAGCATTTTGGTGTTGCCACCTAGCTTTGGCTAAGGCTATATCCACCAGGGATAGCATGCATCTCAATTGTACGAAAAGGATAGCGTACAATCCATGTGAAACGTACAGAGCTGTTAAGTTGTCCATGTTCTCGCCACTCAATATGGTACCAGTTTGCTGCCAGCTAACTTGCTTGTCAATTGATTGGTCTGTGATGTAATAGGTCAACCAGAAAAGGTCCAACACAAACAATCTGAGAGGGAGCATATCGCCACTTATCGTTGCGGAGACAGACATGCTTTGATTAATAAATTGAATTTCCTCTCATGTAAGTATCCTGGGACAAGGATAGCAGTCCGAGTAAATGGCCTAATCAAGTCATTACCATTGTTCAACATAACTGTGCATGTAAACACACTGACTGACATACGTTAAGTCAAATTTGGGACATTGAGTTCAGGGGCGAAGCTGAGGGTAGCGTTGTTGCCTTGACGCAAGAAGGTTGCGAGTGTAAAACTGGCATGGGGCATTTCTGTGAGCACTTTGCATTTGTGTTTCCTCTGGGTACCCTGTTTTCACTCTTAGTCCAGACACATGCTGGCCAGACTAAATAAACACTCAAAATTTTCCATCGCTAGGCGTATGTTAGTGTTTGGTATGTGATTGTGGTTCAGTTGAAACCATTTTTATTGCTACCATCATGTGAGTACCTTTAGTTTCTCTGCCTATTCAGCAACTTGCATGTGCAATAGAAGTACGTCTCCATTGATTGGTTTATGTCTCGCATCCATTACCCTACCCGGCTGTATTTCATTTCATGGTTATTTCTTAATGGTCCAGTGGCATTGACAGTGGCTAAGAAGGCTAAAGAAGATGATGTTGTGGTGCCGTCCAGTACATTGAATAGTCAGGACTCAGGTGGTTCGCCTCATGACTCTGATTGGCCTACTATGGTTTCTCCGTTTGAGGACTTATCAGATACTTTTATCAGTTCTCTATTCAGCCAGCCGGATGGGTCTGGTGATTCTGATGTGTCTGGAGACTTGTCTCTGTCCAGAAAGCGGTTGATTGAGGAGCAAACTAATGATCCTGAAATTGGTATACTAAAGAGGAGAGCCCTTCCTGAAAAAGAAATAGATGCAGTTCCAGTTGGGTATTATCTCAAGGATGGTGTGTTGATGCGGAAGTGGCGCCCTCCTGATATCCCTTCCAATGCAGATTGGGCAGTGGTCAGGCAAATTGTTGTTCCGAAGGTCTATAGGAATGAGGTCTTAACAATGGCTCATAGTTTACCTTTAGGAGGTCATCTTGGTGTTAACAAGACTGTTGATAAGATCATGAAACACTTCTTTTGGCCTGGGCTTCGGAAAGACGTTTCCAACTTTTGCAAAACCTGTCACACTTGTCAGGTAGTTGGAAAACACCAGTTAGACCCACCTGTAGCTCCATTGCAGCCTATCCCAGCATTTGGGGAGCCATTCTCTAGGGTCATTGTTGATTGCGTTGGTCCATTACCCAAGACTAGATCTGGAAATCAGTACTTGTTGACAATCATGTGTGCATCTACCAGATTCCCCGAAGCCATACCTCTACGTAACATCAAGGCAACTGCAATCTCGAAGGCTTTGATAAAGTTCTTCACGTTGTTTGGCCTTCCCAGGGAAATTCAGTCAGACCAGGGTAGCAATTTCACTTCAGGATTGTTTCAGCAGGTTGTGTATGAACTAGGTGCAAAGCAGATTATTTCTAGTGCCTATCATCCAGAAAGTCAGGGTGCCTTAGAGCAGTTTCATTCCACTCTCAAGACAATGATGAGGACTTATTGTTATGACCATGAGAAAGACTGGGATGAAGGTGTTCATTTGCTGTTGTTTGCAGCTAGAGAAGCAGTGCAGGAGTCTACTGGATTCAGTCCATTTGAGCTAGTGTTTGGTCATGAAGTGAGAGGACCTTTGCTATTATTGAGTGAACAATGGCAAGAGAAAGAGCCGCATATCAGTCTGTTAGACTATGTTAGCAAGTTCAAGGAAAGATTGCGGGCAGCTTGTGACCTTGCCAAAGAGAACTTGAAATCAAGTCAGGGAAAAATGAAAACTTGGTATGATCATAAGGCTAGAAGCCGTGAGTTTAAACCAGGAGACAAGGTCCTTGTGTTGTTTCCCTTGCAGTCCAATCCATTGCAGGCTAGATTTCATGGTCCTTATGAAATTCTGACAAAACTCAATGATCTCAATTACATTGTGAAGACTCCAGATAGGAGAAAACCAAAACAATTGTGTCATATTAACATGCTAAAGCCTTATCATGACAGAAATGCTAGGGTTGCAGCTGTCACTTCAGATTCTCCAATGGTCGAAACGTGTGAAGATGAGGGGGAGTTTCAAGATGATGAATCAAGAATTAAAGCTGAAGTTCTTTCATGTAAATTGTCAAACACTGAAGTGTTGCAAAATCTTGATGTAAAACTCCAGCACTTAGAACCCTCACAGAGAGATCAGTTTGAAAGGTTGATCAAGAAATATGAGGATTTGTTTCCTGATGTTCCAAAGAGAGTTACTATAGCCTCTCATGATGTAGATGTTGGTGATGCCAAACCAATAAAACAGCATCCATACCGGATGAATCCTGAAAAGAGAAAGATTGCTGAGAAAGAGGTTGAGTACATGTTAAAACATGATATTATCAGACCCTCCAACTCCGATTGGAGTTCACCCTGTGTGCTAGTTCCAAAACATGATGGAAGTACTAGATTCTGTACAGATTATCGCAAAGTCAATGCTGTAACTAGAACTGATGTGTTTCCAATACCTAGGATTGATGATTGTATTGATACTGTAGGGCAAGCAAAGTTTCTGACCAAGATTGATTTATTGAAGGGTTATTGGTGTGTGCCTTTAACTGAGAGGGCCAAGAGCATCTCTGCTTTTGCCACACCATCTGGATTGTACCAGTATGAAGTCCTACCCTTTGGCATGAAAAATGCCCCAGCCACGTTCCAAAGGATGATACAGTCTACAATCGCCGGATTGCCACACACGGGTGCGTACATCGATGATCTGATCACATGGAGTGACTCCTGGGAAGAACATCTAAAAGATGTAGAGACGTTCCAGCGCCTGACCCAGGCTAACCTGACTGTTAACCTGAGCAAGAGTGACTTTGGTTGTGCTACTGTCACCTATCTTGGCTACGTCATAGGCCAGGGTAAGGTGGCACCCATAAATGCTAAAGTCCAAGCCATCATGGACTTTCCAGTTCCTGACAACAAAAAAGCTTTGCGCCGCTTCCTTGGAATGATCGGGTACTTCCGCAAGTTCTGCAAGAACTTTGCTGAGATTGCTCTCAGTCTAACTAACCAACTGAAGAAAGGCGTAAAGTTCACCTGGGATGATGCATGCCAGAGAGCCTTCGATCACCTGAAGTCTCTGCTGTGTCACTTCCCCGTGCTCAAATCTCCTGACTTCAACAAACCGTTCTCCATCGCGGTCGATGCTAGCGACCAAGCTTGTGGATCTGTGCTCCTACAGAGAAGTGACTCTGATGACATTGAGCATCCCGTGGCATACTTCTCCAGGAAGTTCAATCGCCACCAAAGGAACTATTCCACAATAGAGAAGGCTCTGTTGGCTCTGGTCCTTTCTTTACAACACTTTGAGGTTTATGTTTGTACAGGACAAAAGCCAATGATTGTGTACACTGACCACAATCCGTTAATGTTTTTGAGTAAGATGAAAAACAAGAATCGGAGATTGTTGAATTGGAGTTTGATTTTACAGGAGTTTGACTTGGAAATTAAGCATGTGAAGGGTACAGACAATGTAATTGCTGATTGCTTATCCCGTGTTTGAATGTGTATGATATGTATATATAGACAAGTGTTCACTTTACCATTTTGTATTGAAAAGAAAAATTTTGCCTTTATGAGTCAAAATTTTTCCCTTTTGGAATGGAGGTGTAATGTGAATATAGGCCACTAGATGGCAGTATTTACCTTTTTTTTGTTAAGCTCAGACTGGAGTCATGTTTAGACATGTCCTGGACATGTCTGGGGCAAGTCTCAGAAAATTAAAAAAAGAGGTCTAAATGTGGGTGGGGTCTGCAAAAGAGTATATAACGAAAAGAACTGAGACAGTAAAGTAGTAGGAGAAATTGCAAGAAGATGACCAGACCTGCCATTCTGTTCAAGACCTGTGACGTTTCTTTTGTGGATTTCTTTGCCTGTGTTTGAGCATTTTCATTATCCAGGACATCACCAAGCCACCCCACAAAAAGGGACTGTAAATATTTCTTTTTTTTTCCTATTCAATCTTGGTCAGTTTAGTTAATTGTTGTGTTTAATTAAATGTGTTTAAGTTTTTAAAACTGTGTCTGTCATCCCTTGCTGTTGCTGTTGCGTTGTAAATCTAATAACAAATTGGGGCCATAACAACATGTACAAAAGTATTTAAACTCCCTGCTTTGTGTTGCAAGTTATTGCATTATAATTCATTGTTTGTGCGTAGAACTAGTCAGTATTCATTGTAGAAACTCTTCATCTTTATTAAGTGTAACATAAACTTCAATTATAGGAATTCCCAGAAGTTTTCTCTTTATGGAGTTGACTTGAGCGAGCCTCCAATCCTACTCAGGGACCACGCTAAGGAACGCGTTCGAGTTAAGCCAGTTCAATTCAGTTTATCTGTCCACTTTATTAGGAACAAGTTCCTAAGCCTAATAAGGGTCCAGGATTGGAACTGCTTTCTTGTTAACCCTTCTAGGTCTGTTCCTCTGTCCAGTTTGTTAGAAATAAGCTCCCAATCCATCTATGATCATCAGGTTTGGAATCAAGTTCTCCTCCAGACACTCCATCCCCTTGTGGGACAGTTCGGCACAGGCGAAGTGTGCTCTCCACCAGGCTGTTATCTTGGAAGCCAATGGCTGGTGAATGACAGCTCAGCTTCGTATGCATCTGTACTGAGCAGAGCTATCCTTATAGTCATCGCAGGCCAGCACCTATCTATTGTGTGGGGCAGAAGGTGTGGCTCACCATGAAGGACATCCTCCATTGGGAGATGTCAGAGAAGCTCCCCCCCACCCCCCGTTTCATTGGCCGATTGACCATTTCAAGAATCCTGTCTTCATTGGCTTCCAAGCTCCTACTCCCCTATTCCATCCACTACATTCACCCTGTGTTTCATGTTTCGAGAATTAACCCTTTGAGCGCTGAATAAATTTTTCAAAGAATTAAAAATGTAGTCATCCTGAGCAGTTGAAAACCAATCATGTGGCAACTTGTTTAAAAGAGCTCCTCTGCGGGGAGTTGCCACATGATAGGTTTTCAACAGCGTTTGATTTTGATAGCTTACATACGGCGCTGAACGGGTTAAACCTTTGTCTCTGTTTCCCTACAGCTGTCCTCCCTGCTGCACCCCACCTCCCCCCGGGCTCATCCACGGGGGCCCTGCCAGCACCGTGCGTTGGATCCTGGACGTCCAGCATAGAGGAACCGGCCGTCAGTTCCTTGTGGATTGGGAGGGGTATGGGCTAAAGGGGTGTCCCGGGGTCTCGGAGCGGAACATCTTAGACCCCTCTCTGGTTCGTGATTTTCTGCGTCCGGGCTCCACTACTGGGCCCACAGGGGGGCGGGGGCCACTGTGACAACCCTTGTGTGAATGCCTTTATAACAATTTTAACAAGCACAATTACAATTTTCAAGAGAGTTTTTGATTTTTTTTTTTCCACCCCCCCCCCCCCATGTAAATTATTATGACACATGGGTCTTTACCATGCCCGCTTTTCAAACTGGTTTAATGTGTACAAACTTAAATTACCATTAATGGGATTAAATTAGCATTAATTGCATCAAAAAGATATTATTTATCAATAGTTTGTTCTCCATTTGCAATTGTAGTGAAATCAGCCATTAGTGTGAATGTGGATCAATAAGCCCCCTGATGCCCTGCATGTGTTTCATCACGAGAATCAATGATGACTAACCTACTTCTGGGGCCAGATTGATCCCCTTTTGCATAATGAGGGCTGCGGTTTCTCACCAGATTCCCTCACTGTCTCAGAGGCTGTGTTTGTATGAAGCTCTGTGGGACTTTTCACTTTCTGAGAAGCACCATGTAGCCAAAGTCTGTGGACTCCTACTCATCCAATATCTTACTTCAAAATCATGGGAATTAATATGGGGTTCGTCCACCCTTTGCAGTTATAGGAGCTTTGACTCTTCTTTAAAGCTTTTCAGTGGATGCTAGAACATTCTGGCAAGGATGAGCTTCTATCACAGCTAAAAAGTAAAGTGAGTTTTTGCAGTGTTGCTGGACGATTAGGCCTAGCTTGTCATTGACTTTCCAGTAGATTCCAATGGTCTGTGAGTGGACTGAGAGCAGGGCTTTGTGCAGGCCAGTCTAGCTTTTCCATGGGGTCATGCAGTCTAAGGACCTCCTAAGTATGTAAGCAGTATTACAATGAAACAGGAACAGGCTTTCCCCAAATTGATGGAAGCACAGAATCCTCTGGGATGTCATTGTATGCTATAGTGTCCAGATTTCCCTTCTGTGGGAGTCCTAACCTGAAAGGTGAGAAACATCTGGAGACCTAGAAGTGTCCACATACTTTTGGCCATGAAGTGTCATCACTGAATGGTATTATTGGTGTCGCCACAAATTTTTAGCTGAATACCTCATAACCATTGTTCTTCCCCACTCCCACACTGCTAGTGCATTTATCAGACATTCGCTATTATAGTGCTAGCTGTCTGTGATGGGGGTGTTTAATGGTGTTATTGGGTTTCTTTCTCTGTGTCAAATGAAACGAAAGACCAATGGGATTCTTTTATATTGGTGATTCAAATCCCACAATGAAAACTGAATGAAATTGAAGAGTAGAGACTGTCTTCAGGCGCAGTCATCATAAATCATCTGTAATGTATTACGAATTTATGCAATTTCCCATTTATGCCTGGGACTTTGGAGCTCATCCGGTACACTGGAACACACAGCCTTCACTGCATTTTTGCTTTCATATGAAGAAAAAAATACTTCCTGTTTGCAGTTAGAAAGTTATCTGGTGCTCACAAGCTGGGTTTTTCTTTATTTGAAAATTAATTTTGATTTTAGGGAACCCTTGGTTTACTTTCCCAGGAAACTCTACTTGCTTTTGCTCAGTAGTTTGGTGGAAGCAAATTTGAGCAGCAGCAAAATAGCAATACAATGAAGGTATGGAAGGGTTAAACTGGAGGGTTAAATGCGGGGGCTTTTTTCTTATGGGTTTCCAGCCTGACATTTCAGTTGCATTTTGTGTAAGAAAAACCCATGAAAGAAGTACTAAAAGAAAGCAAAGAGGCCTGTCACTTGGAAAGTAATCTCATTAAATTGTACTTAAAGAACAAAAGTTTCAATCCTTTCAATTATCCATTTATTTTTTCCTTTTCAATGATGCTGATTTGTATCCAAATATCATATTCTTTTTGATTTTATTTGGGAGCTTTTGAGATACGTTTTCTTGTGGTAAGTGAAATGTCCATCTTGTGTAACGTCATTGAAACTTAATTTCAGGAAAGTAGTGTGACTTGGATGGAGGTTGCCAATGAAGAGGTCAACTTTGACTCATGGATGGCAGATGTAATCTTAATTATTGCTTCTGTGATAAAAAAAAAAAAATCCTGGTTGTATTGTGAACTTGAGCCAAAGCTGTTGAGGTTACTAGCGTGTTTGGTCTTGTCAAGTGCTAAAAGAAGTTAATTAGAGCAAATAATTGAATGATTTTGATCAATCTACGTCACTAGACAGGACTCTTGCTCCTAGTGGGAATCCCCTATCCCTGTGGAGAGCCCACCCCCCTACACACACAACCATGAGCTTGGCCAGTCAGATGTCCTGTTTCAATGCCTCCTCCAATCCGAGCATGATCTGTGGAGCCCAACTTTTGTATGCCAGCATGTCACAAAGAGCCACTGCAGCATTCTCTCAGAGGCAGGGCTGTTCCTCTGATGCTCTGCCAGCAGCTGAACTGATTTACCTCGGGCAAAGCATTAACTGCTAATGGCAAATGACACTGTTGATGATGGACTGCTAGTGCCCTACTGTATGCTATCTAGCTGCAGACAGGAGGTGGACAAAATATCCTTTGTGCCCCTGAAAAAAAAAATCACTTGAATTTTGAAGTCACTAAACCGCAATTATAAAAGTATCTACCAAGGTCATTCCTGCTAATTTCAGAGCTAATTGGCTGCATGTGTCTGCTTAAAGAGATATAACCAGCAGCACTTATTGCCAAGTAAGTATCAAAAGCATGCACTGACCACGTTACAAAGGGGCAAGTTTGTTTGTGCCTCAGTTGCAGATGAGTCATTCATAAACATGTCTTTGGAAAAAAATTAGTAAGGGGAACTGTGTCAGAAATTATGGCAAAATATGGTGGAAAAAAAAGGGGGGACAGCAACTCTTATGGCCGCAAGTGTAAGCTCTGTGACAGTGACAAACGGATACTTGGCATGTTGTTTGCTGAGGAAGACAGAACTAATTGCCGAACCATTCGTTCTCCATAATACTGAATCAATCCATATCTGAACTTGAGTCAACACAAACAGCATGTCATGACCCCCACAAAGCTGACAATCAGGGCCGTGTATCAGATGACCTGACCACACAGTGTATATCTTGCTTACAGCTGTCTATTATACCACTAAACTCGGTTGCTGGGAACAACTGAATGACGCAAAGTGAAAACCAGGAAGTAGTGACTTTGCGGTGCTTGTCTCGCATGTTTATCTTATTGTGAGAGAAATGAGTCCTCTGGGTGTACAGGAGAGACGCCACAAAGGGGTGGAAAATTCAGCATCAAAGGCGCCTCCAGGTGAACTTCCCCCTCAGCTCACATCAAAGGTGTTTCCAGGCCCATCCGAGACTGACAGGAAGTGGAGATGTGTGGGAGGAAGTGTGGCAGAGGTTGCCTGGATGACTGTGGTGTCCTCGTTTACTTGGGGGTGGTGTTTGCAGCAGTTTCAATTCCTCGACTGTACGTCACAAAGTCGAATTCTATCCCTGTTTGCCTCATTCAGGGGTCTCCGAATCTTAGCTTGGAGGGCCACAGGGCCTGCTGGGGTCCTAAAACCTGGTCGCAGACTGTCTTATCAACATAAATGTAACAGTGAATGATGAATCAGCTGCATATTAATTTTAAGGGCTTTTTACAGCTTTATTTGACAGGATAGTATAAAAGAAGAAGATGAATGGTCGAGAGAGGCCAATCGTTGATAAAGATCCGTGGCCGGACTCAATGAATCACATTACAGCTCGTAATGAGCAAATCTGGATATTACTTTCCAGTCTGCGTCATCGAGACGCCCCATCAGTTGCATATTCAGAGAAAGAGTGAACCAGAAAATGAACCTGCTTCTTAATTTTCGGTTGAATTAAATTACTGCTTGACCACATTGTGACGCAAGGGATTTTTCAGAATGCAGATGCATTTGCAAGTCAGAGGCAGTGAGCATCAAACTAGCGGTGCGGCTGAACAGAAAAAAAGGAGGGGAGTGAAACTTCCCGTTAAACTTTTGATTCGTCTGGATCTGTTTTTAATCATTGTCCTTGATTTATGATACATTCACTCGGTGAAGAGCTCTCGTTTAATTTTCTTTGTTAAGGTAAGACGAAAAGTAAAATGCTTCATTTATAAGTGAAATTGTGCGTATTTCAATCTATGTTTTTTTCATTTAAGCAATCGCAAGGAGCAGGTTTGATACCCTGTTTTGATTTGCCAAAAGTAATCTAGGAGATTCACAGTAGTATATCTTCTTTGTAAAGCATAGCCTTCTTTGGCAAGTGAATACAACTTGTTTTTGTCAAATGTATTATTTAATCGCGATTAAAAAGGAAGCTGTGTGTTTCACTGTTAATGGATGATTTATATCATTGGAAAGCATGTTAATCAAGAAAGATAAGTGAAAACAAATCAATTATCATCAGTTTAAGGAGATGTTTTACATCCCCCCACCCCCCCCCCCCCCCCACCATTTTCTGTTCAAGTAGCCGCAGGATAATGACAGTAAGAGTTAGAGATGAATCCTCAGTTTATCGGAAGAAGTGCAGCCACCAGACGTTGAAAGCTGGCTCCTAAAGTATTGGCCATGACCCAGATTTAAGACTGACCCACATCTGTCATTCATGGATACTTTTTTACTTACTCCTATCTGGCTGGACAGACTTCATTGTGGACGAGCTGTACATTTCCAGGATCAATAGTAAGCTTGGAATACGTCACCATTGGTGACCGGAAGTGAGTAAAAGTGATTCCCCTCGACATGTTATCCCGCACACTTTAGAGTAGCTGTATACCTCTCAGCCATAGTCTTTTCTCAGCAATATAAAACATCTCTCATACAGACCTCTCTCTGTATGTGGTAGAGAACTTAGGCGACTGTAAAAGTGCATTTTTTTTTCGTCTGATAGGAACTTCCTACAACCCCCCCCACCACCACCACCACCATTCCCCCTGTTGATAGATGTGCCCGGCCAAATGGAGCCAGGCTGGTGGCCTTGCCAACCTTAAATTACATTTGCGACAGAAGACCGCCGCCAGCCACATGCTAGCAGTTTATCACATCGTGTGGAGGAAGTTAAGGAGACGATATATATCCTGCACTCAGAAAATAATGGGAAAATGGAGATAAATTCTAGATCTTTCAGGAAAAAAATACCTAAATGTCCCTAGAAAGGGGCAAAAATGTTTGTTGTGCACTAGTATCTTCCTTGTGGAAGCACAAAAGGGCTTCAGACACATTTTTTTGTCTCGAAAGCAAATCACTCCTCCTCTGCTGAGTAGAATCGTCTTTCTACTTCTCTGAGAAGTAAAGATAAACAGGGAAACTTTTTCAAAATGTCCCATAGGCGCTCAGAAGTGCGCCTGTTTGTACCTCATATCGGTTCAATAGCTGAACTGCTTTGTAATTTTAAATACGCATTTCTGATTGGGGGGGGGACTGTGAGAACAGTCAGAATCTCTTGACCTCCATTCTTAGTAATGAACAATCATATTGTCAATCATAGATTTACTATCAAAAGTCCATTCTATCCAAAACATCCTATTACGGTAATTTGGCTGGCATTTATCTGTACAGCTAATTACTGTTGATTAGACTGGTGGGTGGGGGGGGAGATCGTCCCTGGAACAGCTTGTCCCAGACAAACACCTTTGATGGATGCCGCCTAAAGTTTCGGGTTCTAGAAATGATAAAATGACGCATAAATTTGCCAAGATATTTTGCCGTAATGCTCAAAATTTTTTGTTATGAGTTGCACTTGTCTTGCATATCATTTGTATATCAAGTGAGCTGAGATGAACATCAATTTGCATCATAACACAGCGATGCTAAAGTGCATTTGCAGTCTCAGTACAGTTGGGAAAGTCATTGGCTCAATCCGTAATCAGCTGCCACACCCTCAACCCGCCCAAACCCCCTCCGCTTGTGCATTCACGCGAAGGGACTGTCATATTCAAGTCTGTCCCAATCCAATTAGCACCCAGTGAGAGTGGACTGTAACACTCCATAGATGCAAGCACTCCAATATCACTCTCCCTTACTGGAAGCTCGTAATTACCTTCGGGGCACATCTATTGGATTCCCTCGATTTCTCTGTGGATTTAGGGCAAAGGTGTCCCAGAGTTTACAAGTGTATTTATAGTCTGCGAGGGGAACTTCACACAGATTGACACGCCGTAGTGAAGTGATAGCGGGGAGGAAAGAGTTTGAGAAAGGGCCGGACACAGGGAGCTTACCGTGATGCCAAACTATTTTAGAATTCAGCCCCTATTTAACTCTGATCCAACTAGCATTTTTGTTGCTTCGTTTTACTTTTCGTTTCACAGAGCAACAAAAATATCGTCTGTGTTGTTAGACAATTTGACTGGTTTCAAGATGTGCCAACGGGGCGGCAAAATCTCCCTGGTTGAGCAAATGGTGACTTGCTATAAGCCAACATTCTTTATCAAGGTAGAATTCTTGTTTTAAAATTAAAGAAGATTTTAAATGTCATTATTAGACCAAGACTCCGTTAAGATAGAGTTTTTTTCCCCGACTAATCAGAACTTTCACTCCCTCCACCCACTCCTTGTTAATGGATTTACCCAACTGAATGGAACCAGAATGGTAGCTTTACTGGGTCTAAATTGCATTTGCATTTGCAAGTCAGCAGTTTATCGCTGGGGTAGCCAAAATTCCCATCAGTTTTTACAAAGACTCCGCCTCCCCCAGAGCACAGTTAGGGCTGAACGAGGTTGGACAGCAACATCTTTTTTATGTGCTTTAGTCACGTCGTTACACACCGATGGGATTAGAGCAATGAGATTACATCAGGGTCATTTCTATTTTTATCTGGGGAACAAACACAATGACAGCCATAAAGCTGATGTTTGTGAAGGGGCAGGGATTGGGGGGGGAGGGGTGGCGCTTTAGGGGGTCTTTAGGGACTCGGCAATCCCTGCAACAAAACAAAACACCAAGCCCCGAGTGGCAGGGAAACCCTATTACATCGCTGGTCAAAGGTCACTGCACACTGAGCTGTTGTAGGACAACAGCCAGCTTAATGTGATGATGCTGGAGAGCTGACTATGTTTGTTCCTTGAGTGTTAGAACTACAAACAATACTTTACCTTTTGACGGTATAATGTATTTTATAATGAAGTACATTCAAGCTCGTGACAGCGCCTCTCAATCTGTGCTGCTTACATTACATTTATTGAGCTGCAGCTTTTGTCTGATGAGGCTTGTGGTTGACTAGACCAGGCAGTTGTCCATCCCACCTGGAGTCTATGTTGGACCTAGGGCCTTTTCCAAGGGGTGCATAGGTACTCTGATTTTGCACAAGGACCTCTAACACCAACCTGCACCCTCTGAAAACGAGTCTTTAATTCTCAGCAGAAGTGGATCATTCTTGAGGTGAATTGGCCACACTTGAAGTTGGCCTGTAAATGGTGTGGCTGTAGGCTGCTTCGCAATTGTTTAATTGCCATAGTATATAAAGCAAGCAAATCATATAAGATATACAACTGTTTCAACATACAGCATATCTGAGCAGTCTGAGCAGTGCCTATCTTTGAATGCGGTGAGAAATTGAGAAATAAATTGTAGGACTAAATGAGTTGCTCATAAATTGAACATAGCTTTATTTTGTCACAGAATTTCTGTATCCGAGGACCATAACAAGTTGTCTTAAATTATTTTGACTCTGTGTTGCAGTGGAGTCATGCATTGTCGCCTTGGGAGCAATAAGGAAGAAAAAAACAGCATAATTTAGTGGTAAACAGCTGGCAGTTAGCAGATCTGCTGGAAGAGGAAGTGACCCCAATGAGTGGGGTCAAAAATAACTGGAACTGAGTTGGATGTGTTCTCTGAAGATGGTCCATGGGAAATTTCAAAGAAATTGTGTCATAACGGTGTTAATTGTGCTTTGTTGACTGGAGCAGCGCTAGTAACTAACAATCTATTTCCAACTATCCCTGCTTTTCATGTTATATTTGGCTCTCTGAATGGACTGTGCTGAAAAATACAGCCTAAGTAAATGATTATGGATGAGGGCATACCGGAACTGCACATGAAAGCACAGACACGAGCTCGTCCAACTTTCTTTGCATCTCCCGATTCATCCATCCATCCATTTTCTATACCCGCTTATTCCTCACGAGGGTCACGGGGCGAGCTGGAGCCTATCCCAGCTGACTACGGGCAAAGGCAGGGACCCACCCTGAACAGTTTGCCAATCCATCGCAGGGCGCACACACCATTCACACACCATTCACTCACACACTCATACCTATGGGCAATTTGGTGTCTTCAATTAGCCTGATATGCATGTATTTGGACTGTTGGAGGAAACCGGAGTACCCGGGTTTTCGCATCTCCCGATTCACACATTTAAATTTCAATCTGTTGTTTCCACCCCTGGCCCTAACTACAAAAATTTTGTTCTTGCATCTCAAATTTGGCAGTTTAGTTCAGGTAAATAGAGCTGACATATGAGATTTGAATTTCATGATTAGACACCAAAAACATAAGTGATGAGGAGTATTAATACTGCTGTACGATTCATCCTAACAATCAACATCCACACTAGAACTTTGTTCCTGTTGCCTGAATTTAGAAATAAGCAGAAATTCCTCATCCAGGTGGTAAAACTAATCAGGGAATTCAGGTGGGTGAGTGTTTTGGTGGTGGAAAAACTCGACGGGACCTTAGCCTTGACGGGACTTTGAACTTCCCGCCTTCTACATCGAGATCTGACATGGAAGAAGGAACTGTGGGCAAACCTCTGGTGTCTCTATCAGCTGACTGTCACCAGGCATTGAGGCCTTGTTTATCCCAGACTCTCCAGAGGAAAGACTGCTGTTGCAGAATAAATTATGTGTTATTTTCATGTAAATAAACAAAGACTGAATTTACTGGGGGTGGCAAGGTGGCACAGGGGGTTGCACTATTGCCTCACAACGAGAAGATTTTGGGTTTGAATCCAGCCTGAGGCCATTCTGTGGAGTTCTCCTGGGTGCTCTATTTTCCTCCTACAGTACAAATACAAGCATATCAGGATATTTGGAGACTCTAAATTGCTGAAAGGTATCAGTCTGCGAGTGAATGGTGTGTGCGCCCTGCAATTGCATGGCAAGCTGTCCAAGGTGTGTCTGTGCCTTTTGCCCAAAGTTGGCTGTGATAGGCTCCAGCACCCCCTTAACCCAAATAAGGAAGATGCGGCTTAGATAAAGGATGAATTTACCGGAGCTGTAAAGGTTTATTTAATGTAGACTATTTCGACTGGGACACACAGGACAGTCTGCAAATTTTTTGACTGAACCAAAATAAACCAAAATAAAAAGCCCTGCTGTACCTACGTACACGGTTCACAATCACAATACAGTATATTGATATAAATACCCACACATTAAAGCTCACAGCCCTTACTTCGACTTCTTAAATTCACTTTTTATAAATAATAATAATAATAATAATAATAATAACTAGGCAACATTGTCACCAATATCCCCACCACGGTAAGAATTGTCACGGGAGATTCCATATTCATACAAAAAAAAAAAAAAAACACAGAGCAATGACATTATCCCCTGAAACATATGCAAGGAGAAAATAAAATGAAGGAATAGATGACGAGAGAATTTGTCCCCATTGCAACACCCATACCCTTAAGTCCATGAACAGAGTCAAGGACCATAACTCTGTAAAAATTAATTTCTCGGAATCAATTGTAATACTCATTCAGTAGGGTAATCAGTACTGGCCACATACAAAATTTCATTCACGCAGGTGCAATAGTTTCTGAGAAAACTTGTCCCCATTGAACCCGGACGGACAGACGAAATGACGGATGGACGTTCAAGCTCCTTTCCAATATCCCCCGATCCACTTCGTGGCGGGGGATATTTCCAAATCTAATGTGAGTTTACAGCTTCCAAGCAGAATTTACATTGATGTGCGAATATCTCACCACATGGCTTCTATGCAAACAAATGCTCTCAATGTAAATAAAGCCTTTTTGATGTCCAGATGGAGCGAGGGTAGGACTGAAGAATAACAACAACCGGCTCATTCTACTCACTTATTTTTTTACTTCTGTTTGTCTTTTCTCACACCTGACCCAGAAATCGAACTAGATTTCATCACCCGGACAAACTATCCAATTTATTTAATGAATCAGGGAAAAGGAACATAGGTTTACACAGGGTAACTTCATTTGAGGAGCACTGAGACTCTCCGTAGCGAATGCGTTCTTTGTAGAATGTGATGGCTAAATGGTCTGTTCATGGCCGCTAATCTAACATATTAGCCTAACACGAATGTTTTTGGACTGTGAGAGGGAACCCACACGGACGCAGCGAGAGCAGAACTTCTAGCTGCAAGTTCCTCAGTCAGTATCATTATGTTGAACCTTTTGGTGGCAGTGCTATCCAATGCATCAGTGTTTGGTGCTGATTTGACTCAAGAATGCTGTTCTTTAATAACAGTTAAAATATATTTTTAAGATCACATCTTGCTCAATGTACAGGCAGTCTTATTTCAGTCATCGAGGAGCACTTGATTTTTTGTTGAGATCCATAAATCAGCAAAGATTCAACTTACAGAAAATTCAGAAAGTCAGATTAAGGGATCAAAGAAGTGGGATTTTGTATGAGCAGGAATATATGCTCTATGGGCTTTCAGTGTAATCTGAAAGCAAATTAAAAAAGCAATTTTCAGTTTAATGAAACTCCATATTTTTTCATATGCTCTCTCACTTCAGTCATTTTGGGGGCTACAATGGTATTTATTCTGTATCAGATATACTCGACTGGTAGCTCACTCAAAATAATTGAAATCTGTTGTCCATTATATTTCTATGCTACACTGCACTCTAAAATATCAAATGCTTCATGCACTAATCCTGTAGAGTAAAGGTTTTATAAAAGGTTTTATAAAAGGGTCATTTTGAATACATAGTTGTTTTCTAGTGCGTTTGAGGGGTGGTTGAAATGTGTTGGCTCCAAGAGTGAAATCCTCATATGGGGTCAAAACTTGACTGTATTTGAATTACACCCATCCTTCTTGTGTATTAAATTCAAGATCAGAAGTTTAGGTTGTTAATAAATTTTGTACAGCTAGCAAGCAGAAGGTTAAGGATGAACTTAAGGGGCGATTCGCCGACTGCTCACCATACATATTAACGATCGGCCTCGTTGCATATTTGACTCATGCCAAATGAGCGACTGAAAACATGAGAGCTCTCAAATCGACGTGTGATTAAGCCCCATCTGGCCCATATAATTATGAATGTAGGTCAGCTATGGATGTCTCATGTAGCGAGGATTAGAGACGCTTCACTGTGCTGCAGGTCCGGACACTACTTCATTCGGAAAGTTCAGCGAGAGCGGCGTTCTAGATGATGTCACCCCTGTGTCATTTCATTATATGAAGGGGGATTTTCTCCAGTTCGGTTGAAAGAAACCGTTATATTCTGGAGTAATTGGGGTGAAATGCCTTCAGTCTTTCAGCAGCTTCATTACCAGGAGAGATGAACCCAGGAATTAATTATGCCTCCAGACTCATTTCCATTGTGTTTCCATGTTTTGAATTCATTTGCATAAATATGTCGGTCTCATTACTTACGTGAGTGAACGAATTACGTTCTGCATTGAAATAAAAAAACGGACGCTGTTCAAATTGGGAATCGTTTATGTCCCATGAACTTGTCATTGTTCTGAACGCATGACTGGCTCCTTCTCGCTAATTGAGCTGTAAAAAACATGTGAAAACCAAGATGTGCGGAAGTGTGACCGGTGGCACGGTGAAGATGCTGGTCAATATGAAATTTTCCCTCAGTGGCAGGCAAACTCCAGTAATTACACCAAATACTGCAACTTATTAAACCTCCGTTGCTAAAAGACAAATTTCCTCATTGTTGTTCACTCAAAATCATGACTTTGATGTAGGAAACTTATTCAATATTTGTCAATATTTTGAACTTCTAGCATGTCATTTCAGAATGTAAAGTATAGCATATGCATTATGAGTGTATGTGCGTGCTTGTGTGTGTGTGTGTGTGGGGGGGGATTTGGTTTGCAGTGTGAGATATTTTCGAATTTGAATAGTGGTACAGCTCTCTAGCTCCATGGGCGATTTACTGTAAAGAAACTATTATAGAAGTTCATCACAAGAGGACATCAGGGCTGCAGACAGACAAAGCTCTTAAGCCACAAAAACATGCGGAAACACAATGTTCCATGTTCTGCTCAAAAACAATTTGGGGAATGAATCCCTTTCAGTGACATGATGTCCTACCATAAGCTGAATCTGATAAAATCTGCTTCAGATAGCAGGCAACACCGGCCTGGAGGTAAACGATAATGAATGTATATGATGGCCTTGAGAATCTATCTTCCAGGGGTGTTTTTCAGCTTTGATAAAGATCATCTGCTCGCTAGAAACAATTGCACAAAAGAAACATTGCGGCCATTCATTTCAAAGAGCATTATGGTTAATGCTGGCACTGCTCTAAATCATGGGCCCTTTAATAGAAATGCGCCTCATACTAACATTAGCCATGACAGTATCTTCCATTCATTGAAAAGTGCAGTGGATAATGGGCAATAATACCACAAAGAAGTGCACAGCCCACTACTAGCTAGAAAAAAAAAGAATTTGTTTGGCAACTCAAGAGGAATCAAAGCATCAGTTGTAATATTTTTGAAAATGCCCCTTTTATACAATTCACTTTTGGCGCCGAAGCACAGTTCCACTAGAGACCACAACAAATCTAATTTTGGTATTCTACCAATGCAATGCTAATGTTACAGGCTACATTCATCCCCTGTCTACAATTCTAAAACCTTTGATTTTGCAATAATATCAGTGCACTGGCTGTTGCGCCCTGAGACACAAAAGTGAAGGCAAGAGGACCCAAATGCAAAGAATGAGGAAGTAGTTTTATTTGCGTCTGGAGCAAGGCTTCAGACGCAAGGGCAAATATAAGCAATAAAGGAAACGACACTTCCCAAAAATTACAAAGGAATGAGCAAGACTAGCCGAGAGTCTGCAAAAATATTCAAGCGAATGAAACGCGAAATGTCTAGACAATGAGCTGCACCAAGACTTTGCCTCAATCTGGAGCGAGAGCCTGATGTATTTCGGCTTAATTGGGTGACAAGGCAATCAGGTACAGCTGCAGAGTGTGGAGTTGATTGTGCAAGAGCAGGCTGGAGCTCAGAACTCTGGTGATGCGGACTGTTGTGAGCGAGGCAGGACAGATTTACACTACCCAGGGATACATGTCATTTTCAGGCAAGATTGAAGTGGTGTCCCTTATACATGTGTAATTACAATGTAATAACTGGAGTCAGTACATTATGATTTGAGTTCTGACTACAATGTTGCAATGCATACCCTAGATGTATAACACTTATTCTAAGATGTATTTTGGTTGTGCATCGTCCATTGGTGAGCACAACAGTTAAAAACCCCTTGTCACTCAGTCCATGGGCCGTCAGGGAAGTTATAAACAAACTCCATCATTTACACAGTTTGTGTGTAACATGAGATATTCATGCCACATATCTTCGGAAAGCTAAGATTCTTGTGATTCAATTGATGCCAACCATTTCAAAATATAATCATCACAGCAGCTTTAATCAACGCCTGTGTCACAGCTTCATGCTGTGGTTCCATTGTGTTTTTCAGCTAATAAGTCCCAGCTAAACTCATCTGCAGGCATCTATTTGCAAAAAAAAAAATAAAAAATTCAGGCGAAAATAAAAACCTGATACGAAATCAGGTAGACACCAGAAGCGAGGTGAAGGGGAATGAGGATTTTATTTAAACAAAATAAAACAGGCACAAGGGCCAACAAAAAACAAAACTTGGCCCAAAGGGTTGCAAAAGACAAACTAAGGTAAGCTTCACAGAGCTGAGAACTAAGGATCAGAAAGTGACAAAAACCAAAAGCCACTGGAAACTCCAGGGAGATAAACAAGAACAGAAATGAATAACAAGACTAAGAATGCAGAAGGTTAAATACAAAACGACTGTGAGCGAGACTTGGGAACAAGCACTTTAAGCATGAACATGAGCAAGACACTGTCTGCCAGCCAACTTCCACCGCATCCAAATAAAGGCTAGGAAATCAAGGACACATGAGGGGCAACACCTGGAGAAGGAGAAACAAGAGGCAGGGCAAGATCATGACATGGATAGAGATTGGTGGACAAGACTTGCTCATTAAGAGAATGAGCGTGCTCAGCTTAAGTACCAATTAAGTATGCAGTTTGAAAGCAGCATGAATGTTCAGAACAGAAAAGCACAGCAAGATCTTGAAATAGCAAAGCAGGAATCATGACAATAAACTCCCTGTCTAAATTAGTAATATTAGTAATGTGCCTATCTAAGAATTACACCAACCCAGTCAGTGTTAGTAAATGTTAGTAACTTAAAAACAGTTAATTGTCAATTAAGCTTAGACAGCCCCGAATCAGCACAGCACAGAAGGAAGGGGAAATACCAAAGCCAACCCAGAGCTCTGAAATGTGCAACAACGAAGGCACGGAGCGGAACGCAGACAAGCGGTGGAGTGGCTTGGCAGACCTGGCGAAAACAAAAACATGGACTATAAATGTGAAACATGAAATGCAAAAACCTGATACAAGAAACTATTAAAACTGTGACATGAACTATGAAACTATGAACTATGGAATCTTGAACATGAACTGTTAAAATCATAAATGCTGTCCTGGCCAAAGGCCAGGACCCCAGAACACAACAAAACCTTCTACTTCAGTGTGTTCCAGCTTAGATTACTCAATGACAGTAGCACTTACAGTGATTCTTTCAGTGGGGAGAAAACTTCAGAGAGTTTCCTTTCAAAAAAGACCAAAACCATCCATATTCTCCAAACGGTGCAAGAACAGCTTTCAATTTACTTTGGGTATGCCCTGGATTGGCATATTAGGCTAATTTTACCAGAGTGTTAAAGGGTTAAAGGTGTTTAATTATCAGCTTCTAGAGCTGTATCACAATCAAGCCTGCAGAGTCCTAATTTAAATAATCAGGACAATATTTAAAAGTTGCATTATATAATAAGTATTAGCAACATTATTTTCTTTCCAATATTTCAAAAGACTGATTAAAAATTCAATTCTTGCAAATATTTTTCCACGCTGCTCGCATCGATATCAGAGACATTTCTCAGGCCATATTTAATTGGTAAGAATTGATTAGTATGTGACGCTGATCACGTTTCAACTGCTTTCTAACATCAGATATTGCACAAAATTCCAAGCCATTTATACCATTATATTAGAATGGGCTTAATTTGCTTCTCTTCTGAAAATGTCATGTTAAGAGCACTGTCAACTCTCTCCTCTGCCCATACATGTGTAGAAGCTGTTTTAAGTTCAAGGAAATGTCTTTGCATATTTTAACATATTTCTACTTTTCAGCCGCAACTGGTTGGCAAGATTAACATAAACTGAATATAATGAGATCCCAGCGGGTTGTAATTGATGGTTGAAGTGTTAGCAATTGTGTGTATGATGGAGGTCACGTTTAGCTGTATCACTGACAGTTCATTTGAGTTTGAGGTTAGGTTTCAAAGAGCAAGAGTGTGTGTGTGTGTGTGTGTGTGCGTGTGCGCACGTGTGTTAGAATGTCTTAATGTCTTACTTTCCTGTGATCATAAATATGTACAAAAATTTAAATATAGACTGACAGCATTTATGTGCTCTGGTAGGTGGTAGACATGCAAAAGAGTTATTCAGAGGGAGGCATATTTGTGTCCTTGGATACTCCTTGGATTTTTATACTATCGTATTACTCTTATTATTGTTAAAACTGTTTTTTCAATTCTTAATGGAAAGTAAGAAGCGTAATTGATTCTGACTATTCTGCATTACCCTGTTTGCCTGGCTATCGATCTGCTTCTGTATTTGACCATGAGCTGTGTTAACCCTAATAAACGCCCTGACAATGCTGAACTGCATTTGGAGTCTAAGCCCGTTCCTTTCAGTAATATCTTTATGCGTGCTGTAATTTTTTTTTTTTTTTAGAATGTTCTTCAAAAATGTTTCATGTTTAACACACAAAAATGTACTCTTATCAAAGAATAAACCTATCAAGAAGAATTGCAGAAGAGATCTTTGAACTTAGTGGAGTACCTGCCTCATTAAACTAGGCTTATGCCGTCGGAGGCGATGGCTGGGGGTATATCCCCGAATGCCCCCAATCCTCCAATTCCACAATTCTTGAATAGACCTTGAATAGACTTTCATTTAACTTAATTTCAGGTCAATCGGTCAAATGGTTCTGAAGATATGGCCAAAATGGTAATTTTCCATCACAAAGCGCCACCTGGTGGCAAAATATTGAACCATACAGGTATGATGTCATCATGTGACACGTTGTGAGGTCATGACCTTGCAGTTGCACATAGTTTCATGTCAACTGGAGAAATAGTTCCAAAGATATAGCAAAAATGGTGAATTTTATGTGACAAAGCTCCACCTTGTGTCAAAATTTTGAACCAAACAGGTATGTTGTGGGACACATCCTCAGGTCATGACCTTTCATTTGCACTTGATTTGAGGTGAATCGGGCAAATATTTCCAGAGATATGATTAAAAACTGTGATTTTTTTTCCCGTTTTTGGCCCCTGGTGGCCAATCTAGAAATTGTAAATTGTCCAAAATTGAATCAGTTCTTCCTTTTTATGAAACTTACTTATATGCAAAACTTGGAATTTCTAATTGAAATTTTACTGCAGTTATCGCGTTAACGCTGAAATCAGTTTTTGGCCCCTGGTGGCCTATCTAGACATCGTAAATTGTCCAAAATCGAATCAGTTCTTCTTCTTTATGATACTTACTTATGTGCAAAATTTGGAATTTCAGTAATTGAAATATTACTGAAGTTATCGCGTTAACACGTAGTGCGGCGGCGGTGGCGGCGGTGGCTGCGGCGGCCGGACCAAAAACATAATATCCCCGGAACGCCATTCGGCGTTCGAGGATATAAATATGTGCACATTTGAATTGCCTGGGTACATTAATATGCAGAAGACTTCTCCCCCTCTGCAATAAAGCTATATCAATCCAAGTCATTCAACTGTTTCAACTCCAAATTAAAGAAAATATCAAGCAGACATTAGCTGTCCGGTGTAGTTCAGTATGTATGAAAACACACGGAGCCAAGGTGCCGCATTCGGATCAGGTTTAGCCCTTTAGGGCACAATGAATTTAATTGATAAATGCGGACATGATGTTTGTGGAGATAGTTTTTTGTGAAATGCACATGATGTTTGTAAATATTGTTTTTTGTCAAATTTTGTCAGAATTTCATTTCTTTAAATACTGCCTGACATTTTCAAAGAGCCTAGTCTTGGTATATTTGACAAATGTGTATATCATGATCCTCAGGTAAAAGACACTTCATGATCATGTTTCATTATCACAGATATCTAAGGGTTATATCTGTCGTAAACTGCAGTTTAAATGAATGTCCACTGATTAGTACCAACACATATAAAATCTTGAACGCATTAAACCCATTCTCTAATGTAAAAATGGGTTAAATTGCTGAAACTGCATCTGTTGATCAAAGATCACATTAATTCAGTGATATGCATTTGAGAGTTTCTTTTATTTATTTTTTTTCTTAAATACATGGGACAGTTTTTACCCCCATCTATACCTACTGTGAGCTCTGGAAGTATTCGGACCGTGAAAAATTTGCATCCCTTTGCACCAACTGCACCAATGTCCTAATACTTTTGGTGCTCCCAGCATATGCCAGCTGAATCTGTCATTCACAAACCCATTTTCTACCTCCACAAACAGTGCTCTGTGCTCTTATAGATTTATTACTCTGCAGCATTTGCAGTAGACTCAAATGTAATTTCGTTATTGACTTTGGCATTGTTGTGGAGTTACCCTTCCTCGTAAAATTATCAATACACCTTGAAATCTATCCTGAGCAGTTTCGATAATTATGCAGCCCTGGCACAATAGAATAATTACATTATACCGAGACAGGACACATTTTATCTGTCCCAAAAGGGACACAGTATGCAGCGCCGTCCAAAAACATCTTAACGTTGCGGTCAAAATTGTTTCCTGCTGACAGCGTTTGAATTTGAAATCAAATGAGGCAAATCAGACAGCGTTGAAAATCATTCCATTCCATTGTCCATCTGTGTAAGCATTTATCAAAACGGAAACAGCTTTTTCAGCCATTGCTCTAAAATCGCAATGCATTATGTATTTGAGTTTTGGCATGCTCCGTACTCTCTTTCCTCATTGTTTTTTTTTTTATCACCCACAGTTCTGATAAGACCACTTTGTCAAAGAGAATATTTATTGAAAGCGTACAAGCATGCATTGAGTTTGGCGGCATGGCTCTTTTCTGAGAGATACCTGCCCGTCCAAGCGTGCAACCAAAGGGAGGGAGTTGCAACCAACCCCCTCGCTCCATAGAACAGAGCCGACAGCAACAATGATCTTGAAGAAACATTGTTATTGAACGGTAGCTTTGTCCTGAAGAAACAGGGTTACAGAATGCTAAAGTAGGATGCGAGGAGCTGGGGAGAAGGAGGGTTGCTAAGCGTACGTGCTTCTCAGAAGCTAAAGCTTAAATAAGCTAGCATATTATTGGTCAAGTAATCATGAGACAGCAAAGTCAGATGACAGTCATGAGCACTCAGGTGATTCTCTAGCGTCCAATTTAGCACGCTGACTTTGTGGCCAATCAGAATTCATGTCAAGCTCCATTTTTAAAGCACTCCTGATCTAGAGTTGAACAGGGTAGATAAGCAGGGCAGGGTCACCCCAGGTAACCTGTTATCTAGATGCAGACTCCAGGCTATTTTTCAATAGAAAATGACATTAATATCCTGGCATTGTGCTGGAGAGCTTCATTGCGATATTACCGTGTCGAAGCCCTCTGAAGGACAGATCAATAACTGCCCAAAAAGTCACAGCTGCCATTCTTCTTCTGTGGTTGTTAAATCAAATGACTTTACGACAACCATTTATCAGCCTGGCAAATGATTCTGTTTCTCTGCTCTTTTCAGATCAATTAGTCTGCTGTCAGTCTTCATCAACAAGAGAGGCAGTGATATCTGCCAAGTTTCCGAGCTGATCTTTATTCCTCAGTGTATGGGAATGCGATTATGTGGTAGAAAAGCCTGCTGTATTGTTGTCAGGGACTGTTAGCATTCAATCTGCTCATTCATTAGATACAGCACATTTTGCTTTTTTTCTTGTTTTGGTATTTGAGATGGAAACCATCGCAACTTTAGTCATGGAAGCCTAGTATAATACGGTATTCTATATCAAAATGAGGCCAGCATGTTGTGTTCCGTGGTCTGAGTGTCTGGTTAGTCAATTTTAGGTTTCTATCATTTTGGTATGTCAGTTTTTAGTCCATGTCTTAGTGTTCACATTTCATTCCTCTCCTGTGTAGTCCAGTCCACGGTTTACCCATGTACTGTCTTTGCTTTCTCCCCGGTCACGTCATTGTTTGTATCAGTTTCTGTGTTGATTGATTGTGACACTATTTCGGGTGATTTAATGGATTCTGGGTTTCATCCTTCCTTCTGTTCTCGTTTGCTAGTTTCCCCTTGCTTTTCTATTTCATACTAACATTACTAACAGTTTGTTGTTTTCTAAAATTACTAACCAAACTAACCTTGTATATAATACTAATCTACTAACGAGCACCCGGAATTGTATAGCTGCACTTACTAATTGACTAATTATCTCTCAGCAGTCGCTCTGTTCTAGCTCCACCCCTTGCTTTACTGTCCACTGGCTTTGCTAAAGTTTCCCGCAGAATCTCTGCCTTATAATCTGTTCTGGCTCTTTTTCTGTACACTTAGGAGTCTTTTTATCCAGTTTATTTATCCCATCTTTGGGATTGTCTTGTGATCCTTGTCTGTGTGTTAATGTTAATGTTTTCAAGTAATTGGTTTCCCTCATGTTCCACCCCTTGTTAATTGGATTAAGTTTCAACACCTGTGTCTGTGTGTGCCCCTGCCCTTTATGTTTGAGCAGTTTCTGCACGTCAGCAGATCTGACTTCGCATCATGCTCGCACGCATTCCCCCTCCCTCTGCCCCGTGCACGTCTCCTCTGGTCCCCTCAGGTTTTTCTGTGTCTCAAGTTCAGCCTCCTTCCCTGTCCAGCCTGCCCTTCTGCATTCAAGCCCCTGGTGCCCCCTGTCTCCTCCAGCGTCTTGTGTCCTTGTGTCAAGTCTCGTTCGGAGTCTGTTCCCCTGGTATGTTGTGTTTTGGATTCTTGAGTTCTCCTGCATCAGTGCTAGGCACGGTGTTTTTGTTGGCCTGAGTGCCCCTTTTTCCCCCCGGTTTATTTCTGTGTTTATGTTAAATTTTATTTTGGATTCCCGCTTCTGGCGTCTCACTCCCCTCTTGTGTCTCCCTTCCGTTCTAGCTCATGTTTCCACGTTCATGTTCCCCTAGTGTGTTCCACCCGTGTTTTTCGTAACACCAGCATGGTTGCACAGTGGGTAGCGCTGCCGCCTCACAGCAGTAAGGTCCAAATCCTACGTGGGACCTTCCTGTGTGGAGACTGCATGTTCTCCCCATGCTCTTGTGGTTCTTTGGTTTCCTCCCACAGTCCAAAGACATACATGTTCATCAAAGTCAAGACCCTGAATTGCCCATAGGTAAGTGTGTGAGTGAACAGTGTGTGTGTAAGGCGTGCGCACCCTGATTGGTGAGCTGTCCAGGGTGCATCCCTGCCTTTCGCTCAGTCATCTTGTTATGATTCTGCCTCGTGTGCTTGTTTTTGCTTGTGCGTTGTGTGTGTGTTTTTTTTTTTTTTTTTCCCCGTGTCTCTCTTGGTTTGTGTTTCAGCTCCATTCCCACGGCCTGACCACCTATTCCCCCTCGCCTGGTTCCTATGATATCGTGTGACAGCCTGCATGCCTGAGTCTCGTTGTCCAACCACGTTTCCTCTTTCGGTTTCGGCTTTGGTATTTAATTCATTGCTTCGACCTGTGCTTAATTCTGGGTATCGCAAAACTCTGAGTGAATGCATTCTCTGATAAGTGCTGGTTAGTAATGGCCCTAAGGGTGTGCAGTGCTAAAATTAGAATAAAAAAGGTGCCTGTACTCTGAATCAGCAGCCCCGAAAAACCAAAACCTTACTGTAGAACTGCATTACACTCCGCCCCAACCCAGCAGGCACCACTGCATATCTTAACTAGTATTACTTAAGCTCCCACATTCTCAATTTACAAGTAGATCTTTGATTAATGTCATGAGAATTATGAATTTAATACCAAATAACTAACCTTCATGTGAAATATTATATTGGTGATAGACCAATTTTGCAGAAAAAAAAATAAGACTAGCTACAACAGAACTACAGCTTTCTCAAAACGGTTGTCAAAATGGAACGTGGTATGAGAATATTCCACTCAATAGAATCATTTTATTTGTAGTGTGTAATGCTTTTTACAGAAATAAGGCCATTTCCAAGCAAGCCAATTTTAGGAGGTGAACCAATATGCATATGATTATTGACTGAGTGGACATTTAAATTACCAGGCAGAATGACACATGTAACGTGGCAGGACAGATTTTTATAAGTCTAATGTTAAGACAGGCAAGCCTACGCAGGTTAAAAATGAAGAATACAAACCAACTGAATAATGGACAATACATCAGTGTTTCACACAGGTTCATTGGTTACTTGTGGTGGTGGCTGAACAAACTATGTGCATGAAAAACAGTCATGAGTGGAAAAAACTGTACCCACCCCACTACAAGCATTGATTGCCATTCGTTGTTCTTACAGAAATAAATTTGGCTTGTTGTCCGGGGAAAATCGCTTTTGTTTCGCCGTGTTCGTACGATCAAGCCAAGCCAACATCCTCGAAACCGTACTCTTTTCAGTAACAAGTGACGACTGGCTTTATAAAGATTTTGGAACGCCGCTGCATTCCAGAAAAGTGGGAAGTCTGAGTTTTCCAACCTCCGACCAGGAAAATATCATTGGAACGCCACTCGAACTGGGAGGTCCTAGTCGCGAAGTCGGAGAAAAAAAATCTACCCAGACTTCATCGAGTTGCTTCAATCTGACGTCACTTGACAAAATGGCGGTGCCCATGGAAACACAGACCGTGAGTGGTAAAACATAATTTACACGATTATAAAAATATATTTATTATTAAATTAATTTAGTTATTCAACACAACTTCAAGTAACACAATATGTTATCACAGAGAATAATCAAGTATTTTCTTGTTATCTACATGTACTTGTATCACGGTTCAGTTAAACAAAAAGAGTCAGACAACATATGACACAATGAAGTTTAAGTTTCTTTGGGACGCCATAATTTTTTTTTTTTTCTCATACAGTGAATTAGCTTAATGAATTTTCAGGTGATTTTTAAATTGACTTTCAGCGAGGATGTAACTAAAGAAGGCAGTTTACAGTGTGTGCTATTTTCCTCAGCTGCCATTTTTCTTCCACTATTTGATCGCTTGCGAGAAGGCAGGTTTGCTGGAGGTCAAAATGTCTTTTGATGAACAAAATAAAAAAAAAAACTTTTCGCGATCAGCCATCTTTGCTGTTTACATTCGCTTGGAACGCTTTGAGGTCGCAACTGGTACCATCCGAGTGGGATAAGTCCGACTTCCCACTTTTCTGGAATGCAGTTGCATGCACTTGAATTCGCGCGATGCTGTAAAATGTTGTATTTTGGGTAGACGTGTCTTTATAAAATTAATATATAATTGGCTTGAATTTCACTTGCCGTCCTTATGAACTACATAAGAACTACAACGGAAATGTTGTTTTTTTTTTTTTTAAATATTGGAATGCACTCGTGCGGAAGACTGTATAGTTGTCTTGTGCATATAAAAATAAATCAAACGCTGCTTAAAAAGAATAAATAAATTACCACATAAATAAATAACCAACAATATGCGTGCCTAGGCGTGACAAAAGGTGACGGTACGCTGCAGCAGCGGCTCTAGACCCGGGAATGGCGGGGCGCAGATTCGTCCCTTCATGACAATTAGTCCTGGGTAGTTCGCAATCAGTTTCCTTTACTGACGCGTTTTCCAATTATCGTACTTGGCAACTTAAGACACGGTCTCTCCATATGCGATGAAATCATGGGCTTAATTCAGCTCAGTGGCGGAACCTGAACTGAGAATTGTGACAAAACATTGTTTTTAAAACAGTCGTTAGTCCTGATCTGTTCAGTCATTTTCATGAGTAACCGAAGGTTCGCTCCGAGAGCACTCCACAGTTAACAGCTGCTGCTTTTTCTCCCCGATTACGCAAGAAGACAATCATTCATCTGGACGCTTATTTGCTGTATTTAAATCAACGTTAGTCAAACTTGCATACCTGTCGCCTCTCAGGCAAACAGCCTGAGCAGCACACTGCCTATTTAACTGCCAAGTGCCACTTTTTAATCAACCCACACAATACCGAGAGTGAAAGGCGATATTTCACTGGAACACGGACCTGATCAATCAACGCGAAGCACTGGCCTATTAATACGTAAATTTTTTTCTGTACTGAATTTCGCCCATGATTTCATCGCTGTTCGATCACATATGAAGAGACCGTGTCTTAAGTTGCCAAGTACGAGAATTGGAAAACGCGTCAGTAAAGGAAAATGATTGCGAACTACCCAGGACTAATTGTCATAAAGGGACGCGTCTGCGCCCCGCCATTCCGGGTCTAGAGCCGCTACTGGTACCCTGTAGGGTGCCATAAGAAGTTACGGTGCGCAGAGCAGTATACATCATAGGTGGCGTTACTGCGTACCGGTGAGAACCGGCCATTTCAAGCACTGAGGGTGTGTAAATATTTCATCACGTAATTAATAACCTAATTAACTCATTACCGAGTACGAGTGTTTCTAACTTCTGTAATCTCCAACCTAAAGCTTTCCCTGATTAACTATGAAACTATGCTTCCTTTGATGTCCTCGTGGTGCTTTTAACTCGTCACGTTTAGATGACCTTAATCTGAACTGTCTAGTTTGATTGATCGTCTTGGCGTCTTGTCTCGAGTCATTATTGTCTACCCAGTCCTTGTGAATTTGTTTATTAATCCCGTGTTTCTGTTATCTTTGAGATTGCCTGCCTTTTCCCCGTCTCCTCCCTGATGTATTTAATCCGGGAAGAAGGAAGAGATGCCAGACTGGACTTCGCCTCGACCGCGCTTCCCCCGAAGCTGCGCTAGCCGCCGTTGCAGACATCTTATGGTGTTCGGATTATTTCCTTCACCTATCAACGTCTGCGCACTCGAGCGAGGTTTTGTGTTCCACCAATCAGAAACTTGCTCCTAAAATCCAGGAGCTAATTATATATTATGCAGAAACAGATAAAGCCAAAATGGCGGACGGTGGTGAACATGTTTTCTCTCGAGCTTTGGATAAAATCTGCAAAACCTTCAATATTGAAAATATGAATAGCTTATAAGAACAACCAATGAACAACTTAGTTATCCAGAGGAAAGATGTCTACGTAAATTTGCCTACAGGATTTGGCAAATCGCTCATATACCAAGCTCTTCCAATCCTCGGGGAAGCGTCTTCTAATTAAGAATCGCCTATTGATACTGTTGTTTCTCCTCTTGTTAACCTTATGAAGGATCAAGTCAATTATTTGAATAACATGGGAGTGAAAGCAACGAGTTTAAGTCTGGTCGATACCGCAATAAAGAAGTTTTAATTCCGATCGCTTTTCATCAAGTTCTTTTTCTATTTTCAAAATTTTTTCAAGTAAGCCATAGCAGCCCGTTCGACAGACGAGTAACTCGTTCGATACCGCTGTGTTAGCAGAGATGACAGAGCTTATTACTACAGCGATATCAAGCTTGCCTTTTCCATGCACACGTATCTTGTCTTTTTTTTAGAGGATTTTCGTTTTACACACAAAACAAATGTCGTTTTCTACAAATTTTATTTTGAGTTTTTTTACCCGCCATTTCACTATTTTTGACAAGCCGCAGGGAAAAGCCATAGTAATGACAGAGATCATAACATATAACAAGCATTCTAATTGGCTCATCAAGCACAATCACATTACGTCAAGGAACACAAAACCTCACTCGAGTGCGCAGACGTTATTGGGTGAAGGAAATTAACCGAACACCATAAGATGTCTGCAATGGAGGCTAAATCTGCGCTACATTGGGAATTTCGTTCCCTAGCCCCCCAAGCATTTCCGTTGCCTTTTACGTCCAGTGTTCTCCTTCGTCTTAGTTCCGTGTCTTCGCCAGCTTGTTTCTGTAATTTAACCCTACCCACGCGTGGAAGTGTGTACTTAAGTTTTTCCCCTTCCCTTGGCAGAGTACCTAGATTCTCCCTGTTTCAGTGCGTGTACACGGTGTGTTTTTTTTTTTTCTACGCCTGTGAGCCTCTTCTTCCCCGTGTCTGGGGGTTCTTAAATAAAACCTCCTGGATCCTGCACCTGGTGTCCACCTGACCCAATTCCTTAACACATCTGGGATGGGCTTCAGCTTCCCCGCGACCTTAGTGAGGAAGATGCGGTAAAGATAATGGATGGATATTAAAATGTGACAATGGAAAATGATAGGAAGTGGAGTGTTCTCATCGTCACTTTCTTATTTTCTTAAATATTAAGCATGGCCTGTGGTCTAATGGCTAAAGTGCCGGACTGAGACTGAGAAAGTGGCCCGCGCCTCAATGAGGCTGTAATGAGGTCAGCGCAGCTGTTGCGCCCTTGAGGATTGTCATAAACCCAACATTGCTCTGATCGGGATTGGCCCCTTTTCAGTCTAGTCAAGCATAAGTTGACTTGCATGAACACTTCAGCTTGATAAATGCAGAGAAAATGATGACTTTCCACTGACAGATTTGCCTGGTTGCATCAAAAAGCTCAATACCTTAGGTGTTTGAAACTTAATTTCAAAAAATGTCCTTCAATGCAACTGATTTATTTGCTTTGTTCCCTAATAGGATTCTCTGACTAACTGATATGTTCATAGTGTCAAAGCAAAATAATCTGCAGTGATGAATGGGTTTCTCCAAGTCTTTGGATCTAATGGCTCAAAATAGGAGTCGCTTCAGCAGCTCTGTGCTGATATTGATTTTGAAATCGATACTCCACAGTTTTCCCATACAATGCTTTAATACAATTGTCCCAATGAAAAATTGTCTCTAAGTTCCATGTAGTGATGACGTCACCTGAGATAATCCAGTGCTTGAACATGATGATGCCCACAGTTACCAACTGTGATGGCGTGAGTTAGAAGTGTTTTCACCTTCTCAGTCTTCAATACTGGGAGGGGTCCTCATGACTTTTCCACCTCCTAAGAGTTCTATTTGAGTGCGTGTGTGTGTTTGTGTGTGCATCATCGTTGCAGATTATGTCCCGAGTACTGTGCCAGGTGTTTATATGTCTGTCTGTGGATAGATTTTTTCTTTCTCTCTCTCACACACACACACACACACACACGCACTCAAATAGAACTGAGGAGGTGGAAAAGTCACAAAGACCCCTCCCAGTATTAAAACCCATCAGTCTGGCCCATGTTTGTGAGAAGTGTTTAGCCATGCTAAATTACACTCTCTAAATGAAACTAAAAGCAATATTAGATCCCTTGCAGCAGTAAATTTGTCACCGTATATGTATCAAGCCAGCGATCCCTTATGTGTATGCTAAAGGTTTGTACTGACTGGGCTGCTATGGTATGTTTGATCAAGTCAAACTGTCCTGGATTCTATCATTGGGACTGTTTGTCTAACTGTGTGTCATGGCCTGCGTTCAGGTGAGTGATTTTCTCCATCAGGGCACACAATCTGTGCCTCTTCATTTAAGACTAATTTCACTCTGAACTGATATGCACTGAAGTGCCTTGGAGGATGATGGGACATCGACAAGATTGTCTCGCAAATTATCCCTTGTCACTGATGTTTTGCGAGTGAGTGTGCAACCCAAGGATCGTGTGTAATTTTTTAAAACCAAAGTTTTTTTCTCTCTCTCTGTATGACTGGCTACTCACCTGAAGTTGACACAAATACACATGCTTTTCAGGCAGCAATGATTCTAGAATTAATGTAATAAATATTTTCTTTTTGTTGAAAATTAAATAATAAAGAGCCACGAATCCCAACAGCTTTTAAGATGTTGAGATTGGGGCTTTGTTTAGCTTGTATCAGCTGTGTGAACTGTCCTGAATGAAATACAAACTTTTATTAGTAAAATGATCTTTTAGACTGACATTTGGGTTCTCAAATGCCCTTTTTATCTTAAGCAACACAAAAGTGGAAAATGTAGGGGTGAAGTCAGCTAAGTGAGTCCCTGACTAGAACAAACACACAGCAGGACTTTTCCTCTCTGATCTGTGGACTTGACTCCTCCATTTAATGAACTGATCTATTAGGGTTAGCTCATACCAGGCGTACATCATGGAGGGGGGGGGGGCAGCGTCCAGGATGGATAGTGGAGGTAATGTAAATCCAACTTGCCTTGTATTGTCTTGTGACCGTACCTGATCAATACCGGTACAAAGCGGTTCCTAACACTAATTCCCCATTTTTGGCTGTAAAATGTGGAAAGGGCTGAAAACTGTTGTGTTTACTATCGTTCAACTTTGGGAATGATTCACTTCAGCTAATCAGTAAGTCCGCCGCTGATCTTCAGGTATGGAGAGAATCGGGCACCTCAGCCAAATCATAGTCCTCCTGCAGCTCCCACAGGAGCAGGAGGTGCTAATCACTCATTCTCTGTGCTTGTAATGGGTTGTCGCACAAAAAATATTACCCTACAATACACCCCTGCAGAACACCTCAGGTTAGAGTCACTGCTAATGCTGTGCATTTGTTTGGCTTCACAATGATTTACAGTTGTGCTCCAAAAAGAATATGGAGCACATCCAAGTGGAAACAAAGTTGTGTGGAAGAAGGCATTGTCATATGTCCCTTGACCGAAAAGCAGGAATGGGAGAAAAGGTTTGGGAATCACAGGGGGACGCTTGCGCATTTGTGTCATTTTCCTTAATGATGGTTGATTTTTACATACACCAGGAACTGTTATATCTGTCTGTGGTTTGAATACTGTATGGAGAACATTCTCTTTCTAACATATCTGAACATGAGAGGTGGGACCAAGCCATTCAGCCCAACTAGGCTAACCATTTTACTCCAATAAAGTGAACCCAACACTTAGGATACTTAAAGTGCAGGGCTCTGTCTACTCCTTATCAGGCCTGGTCTTTAAATCTCCTACTGTCTGCTGGTACAACATAACCAGGCAAGCTATTCGACACTGTGATCAATATCTGCCTGAAAAAAATACTTTCCAATATTGGTGCTAAATTTATCCTTGGCTTACAGTACTTCCTCAAATTGTCATGGTTCAAACATGGTTCACATGTTTGTGTGTGTGTTTTGGACTTTTCTTTGTAGCTCTCGTCCCGGGACGATATTGAATTCCATTTAAATCAGATTCTTTGCCCAGCTGGCTGATTGAACTGTATCTGTGCTTCCCCAGACTATATATGTAAGCCGGATGTTCGCCACGCCTCTTTGCTAGAGTGTTAGTTTGTAGCTAAGCTCTATAGCCGAAGATATAGCACAGTTGTTAGAGCTCTGGCATCAGATCTCATCTGGTCACATTTTCCTGTGAAAGTATGATGATTAGGACCGTATTGTGATATCACCCCTGATTTGTCAAAGCCAGTCAGTGCTCGGAATTGATACAGCTCGTGGTTGGTCATGTGGAATTTCCTCTCACAAAAAATTGAACACAGAAATATTTCCCTGCTCACTATAATCCCTAATGATGCCATGCACTCCCCTGCTTCAAGTTACGTGTTCACTCTTGGGTGGTTAACAACAGTGATATCAATCTTATTGTGTCAATGCTAGCCCAAGCTCACAGACAAGGTCAAATAATCCAGTTTCCCAAATTGCTGAGCCTGTTAATACGGATGACTGCAGATGAGAATGAATGCTGGTGACAATGAGTGTACACTGTAAAAAGTCCTTAAATGGTAATGTCTATATTACTTAATTTTAAAATGTATATTTTCTACAATAAATTGATTTTGTCTTTTTTCTGACTGTTTAATTTACAGAAAAGTAAAAAGTGTTAATGTTTTGGTAACTTAAAATTTTCTATCATTAATTTGATTTCCTGGTACTCCATCATGAACTGATTTCACAAAACTAAGTTTAAAAATGTACTGAATAAGTAAATTGTCAGGACCCACCCACATGCAGTAATGGGAAAACACATTTCAGCATTGTAATTTAATTTCTTCAGTAGACATGTTGAATCTGCAAATCAGACTTTGCTTGATGT
The DNA here is from genome assembly GCA_029721435.1 of Gymnothorax reevesii. Classification (NCBI taxonomy): domain Eukaryota; kingdom Metazoa; phylum Chordata; class Actinopteri; order Anguilliformes; family Muraenidae; genus Gymnothorax; species Gymnothorax reevesii. Next base: position 22,709,987 of record CM056575.1, on the reverse strand, counting down.
TAAATATGGAGTAGAAGAGTGAACAAAAGGGATTATTAATATTTGAGGGCTGGACTGGCCATCAGGAATACCGGGAGTTTTCCCGGTGGGCCGCTGGGTCAGTGCACCGATCCGGCCAATGACCTAAATCGCAGTTGCATAGACGGCCCACTGGTGGTCAGTAGCCCTCATTAATGTGAGCAATAGGGCAGTGGTGTCACCTTGTTTGTTCAGCGTTACCGCCTTAACACAAAAAATTTCCATACCTTTTTTAACCCTTAAATGCCCAACTAAAGTAAAAGTGAAAGAAAAATCTATGTATTGTGTTAATATGTCCTGGGGAGGGGCTAATAACAACCCAATAGCAATTTTTAATTTTTGGTGACCTCTGACCTCATTTTTGTCTCGTGACATGTATGTCACTCTAAGTTTCTAGGATATAAAGAGAACTTTTGTCCATCATTGTTTTGGTAGTTGACATATAGCTGAAGTATTAGGCATAGCTTATTTTTCATTAGCTTACCTGTTTGTCTACTTTATCCAGTGATGAATGGGTGCTGATGTATCGTGTGGATTCCACCATATGGGCGGCCATATTGGAAAGGTTAGGTGGTGCAGCCAGTGTAGTCAGTTCCACTTCTATGCATCAGATGGCAGCACTGATGGTCTAAATATGTCACTATGGGCATTAGGTTGCAAAATATTTGTGGGGTCAGTGGTTTTGACAGCCCCCAAAATCGTGTGACAAATGTGTCACAGGGGGCATTTAACCCCTTTTTGCAGATGTAGACGCTCGTGTCTATAGATATGCAAATTTAAGCACTTTGTTACAGTACTCGACCACGAGATGGCACTGCCGGATCAGCTATTGAATATTCTCAAGCAGACAGAGCTGAAACGGAATTTAGAGTATGGAGAAGTTCCCTCCAATCCCTGTTTTTCAGGAGTAGCATGAATTAAACTCCTCAGCTAAGCCTGATGTGGAAACTGGTCAATATCCTTGCCCATAGTGTCGATCCAGTAGTTGTAAAAATAATCACTTGCGTCAGAAAAAAACTCTGTAATACTCTGTAGCAACCATTTTAGCTACAGTGAGCCAACAGTATTCCAATTAGTGGTTAAAAAATACATTTTGTGAAGCAAAAAATCCGACATAGTATTGATTCTCTCACATTCTACTGTCAATTACTGTCATCAAACACAAAATATGCGTAGTTCCCTCCCATGGATTAACGCGTATATTCCTCCATTGACAAATTCAGCGCTCCCTTCTATCCACCCAAGTACTGGTGTCGATAGCCAGTCACTCAATTATATACTCAGATTCAACTGCGTAACTCTACAGTTATAGTTCACGCCCTCGTGAAGCTTCCCCGGTGACGATGTATTGGTAGACTCGTTTCATATCCAATTCCTGAGTGTTTAAACTTTCCTCAATAACTGAAATACATTGATCGGACAATAAGAATAGGATGCAAAGCTAAGCGTAAAAGTAAGGTCGGTTGTGTTCTTCGAAAGTTGGCCGCGGTTGCGCAGCTGAAAATGATGCGATATCAAAGAAACAAAGACACTCGAAACTGGTCTGAAGTGTTCGGTTTCATTTACGAGATACATGTTGTATGGACGCGATCAATGGGAATTATTCTGAATGAAACAGTACTGGAGGGTTCCTTCTACCCGATACATCTGTCTCTGGAGGAGGGCATCAATGAAGAAAACAGGTTATACTTCTACTCTGTTTGCATTTTGCTCAATATGGCTCTTTGCTGTAGAATTTATACCGCGTTTAAAGACATCAAGTGCCGAGGTTTTCGTTTCTCCAAATGCATGCAGCCCACACACGTCCGTAGATCCCTAGGTACGTTCATTACACCATTCTGTTGAATATGGAGACATATGTCGTTTGATTTTTCCTGAAAGTGAAATTTCTGTTCTGTTAAAATAAGGTGTATTTCAGAATTCAGATATTACTGAGTTAGTGAATTTTAACCCTTATAAGGTGTAAGGTTATGAGCTCGGATGTAAGAAAAGGTTAGCTTTTTCATTGCAGCGTGAATGTTATGTTTAATCAGCTCTTTATTTAATGCTTGGGGGACTTCGAACAAAAATGGACAATGTCACACTCTGACCTTGAGTGAGGGTAGTATGCCGAAAGGCTGACTGAAAAAGATGTAGTTTGACCTCAAACTGAAAAAAATAATAAGACAAAATCCATTTGATGCAAAAAAAAATGAAGTGTTTTATTATTGTCCCAGGAAATGTGCGCAAATAACAAAGCAAACTTCAGCAGGGAAAAAAAAAAAAAAAAAAATTATATATATATATATATATATATATATATATATATATATATATATATATATATATATATATTTACAATATACTGGCCAGAAGCGGCTTTAGGCCTGCCTAGCACCACAGCCTTTCACTCACTGACTAGTCAGTGTAAATCCCCATCAGTTAAAGGCTAGGCCCCTCCCACTGGACCATACCATCTTTAATTAAATCAATGAAGGTTAACAATTCAGTCACACAGGGTAATCCAAGCTTGGAAACATTTCCAAGACTATATGCAGACATGTTCTTACGGCATAAAAGCAATCACCACATAAACATGATACCGTAGAAGTTACAACCACTCTTTTACTTCCATTAGCTGGTATGGTGCAGCATGAGTGGACTGAACATGCTCCCTACTCATTACTCAGGCACTATAAAAGACTGCCTAAAACTAGGCTTGGGTCCTTTGTCACTGCCCCGAACCAGGAAGCACTGTGGTAAGAAAGACAACCATAGTTATATACAAAAACTTCAAAATTCATGGTCTGCAATCTTGAAATAAAAGAGTTAACTCAAAACCTTGCATGTGTGTGTGTTTCTACTAAATTTTATGGTGAAGATAGCACAGGAAACAGCTTTGTTTTTGAATGTAGCTCAGTGTGTGCACCCACCAAACTATCAGTTGCATGCTACCTGGCTAATCATGTGGTATGAGTGTTGGTGTGGTTAACTACTGTGGCGTTTTACCAGTGGTGGGGAAAACTGCCACAGACAATATTGTTAACTTTATTAGGAGAAAAGGAATGTTTTGTGTTTGGAGAGGTTACTGGTGACCAATAATGTTCAACTGCACTGATATTGATAAATTCATGCTAAACTCAACCAGAAAATCATTAGTTCATGCTGATTTCATGCCCCAAAAGTTAATTTGTGTTAAATATATGGTTAATGTATGATTTGACAGTGAACCATTTTGATGGATCTCAGACTTTGGGGAGATACCTGGATAACTGTCTAATTTGGCTAATAGCAAGCGGGTAATCCAGAATGTAATGTTCAAGATGAATTGCACTTGTGGTCAAGAAGTTTATGATCCCAGAAATGTATAGATTTAAGCCCCAGCAGTTTTTCATTTGTCAGTATTATTATTTTTATTTTTTGCTATTTCAATGGTGAATTCTCATGAAGATTTTTTGTGTTTGTAGCCCCTTTTCTCCACCAAAATCATAAAAATAAACTGAAATGTGATAGGAGTCTAAATGCTTCAAGTGTCTAGACTCAATTGAGCTAAAGGTTTTCTGTCTGTGAAGCTGCAATCTTGAATTATAAAGCCTTAAATCAGGTAACACCTTAAAAGCCAGATTTGGCTTCCGCGCAAAGGGGTTAAGGGTTAAAATAGCTTACAACCACTCTGTTCAGACTATTAAATGGAGTTGTCAGCTTCTGCAGAAAACAATTAGTGTGTGACTCAAAGCTATATACACCACTTTTTAGAGAGGCATAGCTTTAATGCCATGGTGGCTAGAGTAAGAAATTAAGAAGTTACATGCAAAATTAAACATTTTTTATTTGAAACTATATTTATCCATTTATATTATTTTATTATTATTATTTAATTTTATATTTATTTTTTATTTTCCTGTGAAGTTTGTCATTTTGAAGATACAAGGTTTTATATGCCGCGGTAATAGCACGCCTATGTATGTCTGTACCGTCCGTTCAGTCACTATATTCCAGGCCTAAGTGTTATTTGCCTGAGAAACGCCCGGAAACGCCCCGATTTTGGCCTTGCTCCACCCCAAGCGCGTAACTGCCTTCGAGGCGCGTAATGCACAGACTTAAGTCGAGGGGAGAATACGCGTCGGCTGAAAAGCGAGTAGCTACGCGTTTTTTTTCGACTTACGCGCATGGGAGAATAGACCCCATGTGTCTTAAATCAGTAGCAGTCTCTTGGCGGTATTAAAGACCTTCAGGTCATGGTACATCTGTATGCTTAATTATCTAATCCTGCTGCAGTTTGTATTGTCTGATTAACAACAGTTACTGAAACTAATTGATAGTGTAAGAGTGCAGTTTATTTTCATTTGCACTGTTTAAATTGCTTCAACGTTATGATGCGTTTTCTTATGTGCTTAAATTGTGACTAAAAATGCCCCAGATAAACTCCAACTGTCTGGTGTTATTTTTTTTTTCCCGCCTTAAAAGCTTGTTGGCTATGTTTCGAAACACAGTCACTTCAAATTTAAGCAGCACGCCGTTAAGTTTGGATTTGATCTTCACCGAGGCGATGTTAATTTGTCAGCAATTAATGAAACTATGAACATTGTTCGCTCTGGAAAACCCTTTTTGCTTTGCCACGCCTCCACCAGCAGACATTTTCCCAATACATCTTAAAGATATGCTCCTCCCTCGCCGCTTGTCATCACTTCGCCATGGACAGCATTTTGCAACTAATTAGGATAATTGGCAACAGGTCAGTAACATGACTGAGTATAAAAACGAGCATTTTAGAGAGGCATTCTTAGAAGATTCACCGATCTGCATCAAAAAAAAAGAAAACAATTTCAGAAAAATTCTTAATGTGAAATTGCGAATACTTATTATGCCACCATCTACAAAACAAAAGCTTCAGAGAATCTGGGGAAATCTGTACAAGGGACGAGACCGAAGGTGAATATTAGATGCTGTTTATCTCCTGGCCCTCAGGCTGCACTGCATTAAAAAGTGTAATTCTGCACTTGAATTCACTTCATGGGCTCAGGAACACATCCACAAATCATTGCGTGAGCATAGTTTGCTGCGCAATCGATAAATACAAGTTAAAGCTGCATCATGCAGAGAAGCAATATGTGAACAAGGTCCAGAAATGGTGCCATCTGCTTAGGGCCAAAGCTCATTTTAAAATGGCTTTCCATTTTGCCTCCGTCCAATTTATACCATTTTAAATGAACTTTGACCTAAAGAAAATGGCAGCGTATCTGGATTTTTACATATGGCTTCTTTACATGATCCAGCCTTAACTGGTACTTGTGGATTGCACAGTGAACTTTGTTCACTGACAATGATTTCTGGAAGTGTTCCTGAACCCATGTGGTGAATTCCCATGCAGTATCATACCCGTTTTTAGAGTGGTGCCGTCTGAGGGCCCGAAGATCGCGAGCATCCAATTTTCACCTTCGGCCTTGTCCCTTTATGCACAGACATTTCTCCAGATTCTCAATCTTTTGTACTCTGGATGGTGGGATATTCAAAGTCTTCGCAATTTCACATTGAGAAACCTTTTTCTGAAATTGTTCTCAATTTTTAGATGCAGATTGATGACCCTCTGCCCATCTAAGGGAGACTGCCTCTCTACACAGTAAAAAATGGAGTGTCAATATTCCAGAGTAAACCCATTTTCCTCTGGATAGAGTAGTTATAGCACTATGCAGAGTGAAACCGTCTAAATGGAAGTGTCAAAAGTGAGAGTCAATTCCCACTTCCACACAAGGACGAAATCTACTCTGCAGGGTGATGATTCCCTATAGTGTCAAATATTTTTACACACCTCATTGTTAATTTTGACACAAAATAGAGTAAAATTAACTATAAAAATCTTACACTGGCTGTAGAGTAAAATTTACACTGATTTTGAGTGGGACCAAACGTTATCTGACAGAGAGTTAAATTCAACTCTTAAAGAGTAAAATTGACACTATGATTTTTACTGTGTAGAATGCCGTTTTGATACCCAGTCATGTTACTGACCTGATGCCAATTAACCTAATCAGTTGCAAAATGCTCCGCTTTTTTTTACTGGCACCACTTTTCCAGCCTTTTGTTGCCCCTGTCCCAACTTTTTTTTAAATGTGTTGCTGCCATTGATTTCAGGATGAGCGATTATTTCCAACATTTTTCATGAAATGATATGTTGAAATTCAGACATTTCATGTTTATGTTCAGTTGTGAATAAAATGTGAGTTTGAGATTTGCAATTCATTGCATTCCATTTTTATTTACATTTTACTCAATGTTTCTACTTCATTGGAATTGGGGTTTGTAGTTTAATACAGTACTTCCCAAACCTCTGCTGGAGGAGCCCCTGTCCGACATAGATCTCTGCCTGCTCTTGCTCAGGTGATTCAAATAATCAGCTCGTTATCAGTCCCCTGAGGCTGATTGATAATGAGCTGATCATCGAAATCACCTGTGCTGGAGCAGGGAGAGATCTGAAGCATGCAGGACAGGTGGTCCCCTGGGAGAGGTTTGGAATTGGTAAATATACAAAACCCAAAACCAGTGAAGTTGGCACGTTATGTAAATCGTAGATAAAAAAAGAATACAATGATTTGCAAATCCTTTTCAACGTATATTCAATTGAATACACTGCAAAGACAAGATGTTTAATGTTCAAACTGAGAAACTTTTTTTTTTTTTTTGCAAATAATCATTAACTTAGAATTTAAAGGCAGCAACACATTGCAAAAAAGTTGGCACAGGGGCCTTTTTACCACTGTGTTACATCGCCTTTCTTTTTAATGACACTCAGTAAACGTTTGGGAACTGAGGAGATCTATTTTTGAAGCTTTTCAGGTGGAGCTCTTTCCTATTCTTGCTTGATGAACAGCTTAAGTTGTTCAACAGTCCGGGGTCTCCGTTGTCGTATTTTACGCTTCATAATGCACCACACATTTTCAATGGGAGACAAGTCTGGACTACAGGCAGGCCAGCCCAGTACCCGCACTCTTTTACTACGGAGCCATGCTGCTGTAACACGTGCAGAATGTGGCTTGGCATTGTCTTGCTGAAATAAGCAGGGGCATCAATGAAAAAGACGTTGCTTGGATGGCAACATATGTTGCTCCAAAACCTGTATGTACCTTTCAGCCTTCACATATGTGTAAGTTGCCCATGTCTTGGGCACTAATACACCCCCAAACCATCACAGATGCTGGCTTTTGAACTTTGCGCCTATAACAGTCCGGATGGTTCTTTTCCTCTTTGGTCCGGAGGACACGACGTCCACAGTTTCCAAAAACAATTTGAAATATGGACTCGTCAGACCACAGAGTACTTTTCTACTTTGCATCAGTCCATCTTAGATGAGCTTGGGCCCAGCGAAGCCGGTGGCATTTCTGGGTGCTGTTGATAAACGGCTTTTGCTTTGCATTGTAGAGTTTTAACTTGCACTTGCAGATGTAGCGACGAACTGTAGTTACTGACAGTGGTTTTCTGAAGTGTTCCTGAGCCCATGTGGTGATGTCCTTTACACACTGATGTCGGTTTTTGATGCAGTACCGCCTGAGGGATCGAAGGTCATGGGCATTCAATGTTGGTTTTCGGCCTTGTCGCTTACGTGCAGTGATTTCTCCAGATTCTCTGAACCTTTTGACGATATTATGGACCGTAGTTGATGAAATCCCTAAAGCTCGTTTAGCAATGTTGTTTTTAAACTGTTCGACAATCAGCTCACGCATTTGTTCACTAAGTGGTGACCCTCTCCCCATCCTTGTTTATGAATGACTAAGCATTTCAGGGAAGCTGCTTTTATACCCAATCATGGCACCCACCTGTTCCCAATTAGCCAGTTCACCTGTGGGATGTTCCAAATATGTGTTTGATGAGCGTTCCTCAACTCTCTCAGTCTTTTTTGCCACTTGTGCCTGCTTTTTTGAAACATGTTGCAGGCATGAAATTCCAAATAAGCTAATATTTCCAAAAAATTACAAAGTTTACCTGTTCGAACATTAAGTAACTTGTCTTTGCAGTGTATTCAATTGAATATAGGTTGAAAAGGATTTGCAAATCATTGTATTCTGTTTTTATTTATGATTTACACAACGTGCCAACTTCACTGGTTTTGGGTTTTGTATATTAAAAAAATTAAAGTAAAAATTCATGTTCTCTTAATTAAGTTTGATGTAGTTAAAATGCTGTCAATTTTGACAATGGTTGTAATCAATTTCCTGTGTTTTTTTTTTTTTTTGCAGACTATTCTTAAAATTTTTACTTTATGCTAAAATTTTATGATTAAGTTTTTTTAACTTAAAAAAACAAGTTCACAAAACTAAGAAAAAGTGCTTGGCAAATGTTGCCTACATTTTTTTTATTCTATTTTATTTAAGTGACAGTCTTTACAGTGAATGGTTGAAAATTGTTATCCATTGTATGACTTGTCTCACTCTCTCACTTTTGAACACAGGGCCAACATCCCTGCGCAGGAGTGAGGTAAAGGTAATGTTGCTCTGCTTGCGGGAGCATGAACTTGTCTCATGTTAATATTTGATATATGGAGTCTACATAAACTAAAAGAGGGATAGCACACATTCCTCCATGACTCAAAAATAAAAATTCAGCATAGGAAGGTCTTTTTGTATTACATAAAATATACATTAATATTCATCATATAATGAAATTGTATTCTATATAAAATCAGAATGTAATAAAGATAAATAAATTCATCACTATCCATTGATAACACAAATTCAACAAATTTATCACTATCCTTCAATAAACAAATTCATCTCCAACTATTCTAGACTGCAGGATACCGGATGGGTAATTTTTCCGGTAGGTATCCGGCACCGGAAATCAGCTGTTTTTTCCTGTGAAGGATCCCCAGAAGTGCACAAGTTTTCCCAGTGGGGCCTGACCCAAGGTATTATACAATGGCATCTTACATTTTTCTTCAAAATGTATAATTTTTTAAACCTTCTTACTCCAGGTTCCCCTACTGTTATTTTTTTTCAATTTGCACGTGTCCTAGTTTTTATATATTTATTCATATTTTCCAGTGTTATGGCTTTTTTTGTTGAACGGGGGATTGTTAACATCTATTCTCTTCGCTTGCCCACACATGCAGGAAAGGAAATTGCTCAGTTCTAATGTATCCAGTACAGTCATAGTGAAAGCCCTCATGCCTTGTTATACTTCTGAGCTGATAGCACATCGATTGCAAGCGGTGCATTCTGTCTTTCATCAGTCTATTGGGTGCGCAGAAATGTCATTCTGCCAGTAGAAAGACATAAATAATGCATGGCACGATGTTTCGTACGGCACGATGTTTCGTACAGTCAGGCCCCGCTGATGAAATCAGTACAGAAATAAAGAAATTTTGACAATATCGTCTCCCTCAGCTGTCAACAGCATGACCCTGCACAGTTCCCTATCAGGAAAGAAAAGATTCCTGATGTCTCATCTGTGATTTCCTGTAGGGAATCCGATCTAGGTCACTGATGTCAGGCAAAATGATTTAAATTTTTTACACTTTTCGTGCCTATGATAGTGCGTACTGTAAAAGCTCTGAAAGGTTAATCCATGGACACAAGCCAAAGAGCCCTTTTTTTTAAAATGTTGGAAAAATTTTGATGTTGCGATGTGGTTGTTGGTATGTGAAAGGAGTGAGATTATTCTTGGGACCATCTTCTCACACTTGAGAAAGTGCACTTAGCTGAGGTGTGGCGGCTATATTTAGGAGAACCTGTGAATTGTGAGGTGTGGAATACTTTTCTTACAGTGCATGTATTCAGTAAGGTGAAAGAAGAACTATCTCAATTCCCTGCTCACATACTGGAAAAGACATCTCGCCCTGAAGTTCTGGCCACATTTGATTCTGCAGCATTCTCTGGATAGGTTACACTTGACTTGCTCCAGTGACTAGCATAAACTTCAGTGTGCATCATGGCTCATTTTTACTCATACCTTACTCACATAGTACCTGACCTACTTAAACATGTTACACAAATCTTACCGAAACATTACCATACTTTCCACACTCGAATCAGCCTTTTACACATCATATCAAAGCTAGAACAGCCCTCTAAACTGGATAAGTCCATTTTATTTGATGAGAGGTGTATAAACACACACTCACACACACACACTTTACATACTTTTCATACAGATCTTCCCTGAAGCACAACAGCTTGGTGAATGAACAATTGTGTAAAACTTGCTTATTATGGGGCAAAAAAAATTCTAAGTAATTGCCAGGCCTGTTGACCTCTGCATTTTGTTTGTAACTTCATCTAAACTGAGCATGAAAGACTTTGCATTACAACAGCAAACTATGTGAATCTGCTCATTGTACAGTGTGGTATCATTTTGTTTCCTTGATGCATAATGTATGATCTCATGTTGTTCCTGCCTCAGGTGTCTGGTGATTGAAAGAGACACAACAAAGGACCAGCCGAAATTAGAGCTCACAGGGACTGGTATTTGACATGTCTGGTCTAAATTAAGGGGGCTGGCTTCCTAATTAAAATGTGTGAAATTCTCTGGGTGCTGCTTTAGGGAGAGCAGTCATAGAGAGTTTGCCATCTGTGGTGTGGGGTCCCTGCTGCGAGCAGAATGTGGAAGCATGCCGGGGGGCGGGGGCTTGGTGGGTGATTGGACAATGAGGCCCCAGTGGGCGGGATGCCAGCTGTGTTGATTCTGATAGGAGGGGCCTCTGTTGGATTTTGGCTGGGATCCGAGAGAGTTTTCAGCGGCACCGACACCATTCATTTATATTATTATTTTTTTAGGCTGAAGCCATTTTGCTCCCCTTGTATCTCTATGGCCTCTTCCACAGCTGTAGTAAATCTTTAAAGTCCCTGTATTTAATTACTATGATGTTTGACTGTGACCCAGAAGGTTGGTGCCTCAAGCACTAGTGTGGCTACTGTAAGATTGGTTCAAAACTTGCATTTCTCCAGGTAGGGACTCAACACTTTCCTGCTCAAAATAGCCTGCATTTCCTTTTTTGAACAATACACTCAGGGTTTCAGAAATCATAGTCACCCAAACTCTTGAAGCAAGGTGCCTATACCGCTACACATAAAAAGCAAGTTCCTGCGTAGCTTCTATACATTCTCACAAATCCTCCTGTAAAGCGTTTTTGGTTGCAGTTTCTTTCTGCAGCCTGGAGTTTATGATTGAACATGACTTTAATGGTGGAGCTGCCCGTCGTTTCCAGAGGAAGCTGTAATTTACGCCCCTCTGAATGCCAGCGTAGGTGGTGACTGGATATAAACCAGCCTACCAAGCCCCAACTTTTACCTGTTTCTGGCTCCACTGGTCCAGGAATGAAAAAGTCACTGTTTGCTGCAGTAAAATGCATTCCAGTCTCCTCTATGCTAAGCCAAGATGTCTGCGGAGAAGCAGCCAGCCTAAAATTTTTACAACAGTGTGGATCAATGAATTTATGACTCACGCAATGAACAAGTGATAGTAGTCCTTGCCAGCTCTGCTTTCTGTGGAGTTATCAATGATTTAAATAGCGATAGATTTTGTTTTACTTACTTGAATCAACTTAAATGCAGTAAATAAGTATCTGAGACTTGTTCTTTGCTGTTGAACACGCTGTTATTCAAAGATTCAAGAAATGCATGACCTTGCCTTTGATTCTGGATCCAACCAATTTGCAGTATGTCACCGTGTAATGGCATGACTTTTGTGCAAAATCATACAAATGCGTACAAGACACGACTTGCGTCAAAGGGTTGAATTTCTCTGATGACTATTTTTTAGCAGTTTACTGTGTTTTCCTGTGTGATGCCTATGGTGTGAGATGAACATAGAGCCACTATAGCTCACTTCCGGTGATTCAATGAATGCACGGAGGAGCTCCATTTAAAGCTGGCTTTTCAAGGTCTGCTTGCTAAACTTTCCTTATCCTCAAAATATGATGGAAACGATCTGACCTTTCACATCTTTGGCTTAACGCTGCCATTTCCCAGAGGATATTTACTCTTGCTGTTAGTTTGTTGAGGTTGTTTTTTTTTTTTTTTTTTTTTTGGTGGAGGTTATGTGCTGTTGCGAGCAGCATTTCCTCTATGCTGTGAACATCCTGTTTGAGTAAAAATGGAGCAACTTTTTGAGGTGGTATGGGGGCGGAAAGTGGGCTGGGCATCATAAGGTCACATGCTTTGTACCCAGCATTTCTTGAACTCAGATTCACAGGAAGAAGTCTCTGGCAAACATGGCCGACATTCCTTGTCCTATCGCTTCCGCTGCAGGTGATCTCGCAGGCAGGATCACGGCTAAGAATTCTGAGCCCTGTGAACAAATAAACAAATACTGACAAAACACCCCCCCATCCCCCATCCTTATGGAATATTTGAGGCCCCACACCAGCTGTGTCTCCCTCAAAACAATCAGAGGGCCCTTAGGATTTTTAACCTTGTGCACCCCTGTTGTAATGGTCATGATAGCAGACCATTGGTTGGTGTGTAGCAGCTGCAGCCAAATCAGTGGGGAAAGCATTCCTGCAGGGCTGCCTTGATGTTTAACGAAAAGACTTTGAGATCATTGAGTTTTCAGTGAATCCTCCTGGTCTACAAGCCAACTCGTAAATAAGTAAGTAAGTCAATAAATAAATAAATAAAATATAGAACAATATTCATGGCCAGCCTTTGGTCACCAGATGTTTCCTGCAGTTGTGTTTACAGTAACAGTACTGCAAAATCCCCTTCAGACTCACGTCATGAGAGCCTGAGCATTGAAAAATGGCCAAACTCTTGCCGGTAAACGCACCCTGTCGAGCAGTTGTTTGAACCCTTTGGACCCTTCAACCCTTCACATAGAGTTTTGTGATTTAAAGATTCATGGCGATTACTGGGCACTGAGGAGAACATGCAAACTCCGCACGCGAAGGTCCCAGCTGAAATTCCTGCTCAATATCTTCATGTTCTGAGAGTTTTCTATACCCATTACACCACCAAAGTATTTCTGCTCAGGTCTACTCCAAGCCATAGCAGGGAAAACTCTTCTCAAAGTTTTCAACTGTAACCGGCTTCCTCTTGAGATTTCTTCCCATCGAAGAATTTTTTCTTAACCCTTTGTTGCATGTTCTCCAATATTTTTGACATAAGTAAAGTGAGGTTTATTTTCTTGAGGCTCATAGATACCCTGAAAACACAAAATATACATTTTACTGGACATTTCTAGCTAATAATTTCCTCAATAGATGCCTCTCCGATTAGTCACACGATTTACCGCAAACAATGGCTGCATCCACGAGTAAGAGGTAAGTTGATGTAAGTCAGAAATAGTTTTATATTGTTCAAGTTTTGATCAGACTTTTTTCTGTTGGGGGATGGAAATACATTATATAGCACAAACTAAAAACATATATCGTTTGTAATGCATGTCTGTTTGTTAGAATACATCTGAATCTATGCTCTATCAAAAATATTGGACATTATGCATGCCGAGTAAATAGCTCAAATAAGCAATGACCAGAATATAGATAGTTCATCCTGCATATCAATGACCAGGCTTCTTCAACTTCACATTATTTCTGTCCCTCCGCATGCATAATGTCCAAACTTCTATTGACAGGGGGTGGTCTTCATATTTATTTCCTCATACGCATGATGCATAGGCAAATGGGGAAGCCCCCATGTATTCATAACTCTGCAGCAGCCCTGGTGTATTAGTGAATCCAGAAAACTGTCTGTCTCAGCCTGGGGAGAGTGTAGGGTGCAATTCTGTTCTGACCTCTAAGGTGAAACTTGACAACATCCGAGGGTTTATTATTTTATTTGTGTGTGTGTGTGTGTGTTTGTGCGTGTGTGCGTGCATGTGTGTGTGTGTGTGTATGTGTGTGTGTGTGGATGTGTGAAACCGCGCAAATATCCAGTATTGCTTTAAATTTAATAAATGAATTCTGCCAGCAAATCAGATTCCTGAAAAGGAGCATGCAACGGTGTGAGGATTACCCTGCCTGGAGCGCCTGGCAACACGTGGCTGTCACAGCATTCCCATCATCCACTCTCTTTTTATTATCGCAAAAAATATTCATAATTAAATTTGGTAAAAGGGGAAAGGCACACAGAAAATAGGGAGACAGACGGAGAGACAAATATTTCACTTTTCTTCGAAAGCAAAGGAGACGAACTACTGTTTTCACTCAATACACAGTGTACTACAAAAATGTCAGGTTTGGCTTGAAAGTAACACAGATATATTACCACAAAAAAGACATCTCAGATATTACGCTCTTTTTGAGATTCACTCCCTCTCTCTTGCCAGGGTGACTGAAAAACAATTATCCAGCAAGATGCGGCTGCAGAGATATGCCAGCCATGAAATCGATGAGGGTTTCCCTCTGTTTGCTGACGGTTACTAGCCTTGGATCTCAATGTACTGCCGTCTGTAAAAACCTACACCTCCGAGGGACTAATCTTCCTCATCTGGCATCCTGTGATGTTTCGCTTCAGTGGCTGGTCTGCAGTGGCAGACATCGATCGCTGGCTCGTGTGCTTTGGGCTAGGAGGAGTGTGAGCCCTGAGAGAAGTTTCCTGTCCTGTTATTTTCACCCAAGGATGGAGGGTGTTTCCCTCATAGGCATTCGCTTTACACTCACAAGGGTTAAATGTAGCCTTAGGATGTTTTCTTTGTGCTGTCTTCCACTCTCACTCTGGTTCTCTCTCTCTCTCTCTCTCTCTCTCTCTCTCTCTCTTCTCTTGGACTCTCACTCATTTTGATTCACTAATTGCTCTCTTGATATCTTTGAATCTTTCAATGACTCTGTCTTTGACTCTCATTGTTTTTGACTCTGGATTACTCATTCAACATCTTTCTCTTTGACTTGCAGGATAAACTTAAACTCTCTGGATGGCTCTTTCTTCTGCTTTCTCAATATCACCTTTTGAATCTCTCAATGACTTTGTCTCTGACTTTCAGTAACCCTCTCTTTCACTGTTTCTGTTTGACTCGCAGTGACTCTCTGCCACTTGATGACTCTGTCTTTGACTCTGTCTGGCTTTCATTTACCTCCAAGAGGCTTAATTTTCTGGTTTGAAGAGACACTTTGAGTTGATTAACTGATTTCTGTGAGAAAGGTAATAGTTTATTAAAGGGATTATTTTCATCCAATTTTCCTGCCCTCTCTTTCATTTGTTCTCTGTCATATTTTTTGTTACCTCCCTCTGTTAATTTTGTGTTGGTGTCTATTTATGTTTGTTGTTTTTCAGGAGTGAAGGTGAATTTAGGGGTCAAAACATCTTTCACCCTCTCCTCCCTTTCTGCCTCCCTCCCTCTCTCTCAGCTCATGCTCAGCTCTCAGAGGTAATAGCGGGCGCAGATGGCTGGTGCTGTGAAATGCAGCTCACAGACCCAAGAAAGCTGAGTTCTGAAGAGAGCGTGCAGTACCTCCCCTGATAAAGGTTTTCTTCAGGGCCAAAGCTGTCAGGTCGTCCATACATCCATTATCTGACCATACCAGTCAGGATCAGAGTGAGGCTGCGAATTTTCCAGCCCATAATGCATGACAGCCACACACCATTTGCAAATCTGTCACAGGACATCCACTCTCAACACAGACACACCATTACTGACACAATCATACCTTTGGGCAATGTCATCAATTAGTTGAACATCCATGTCTTTGGATTGTGGGAAAAATCTGTAGTACTCAGAGCCAACAAAACCGCCTTATACAGAAACATGGTGCAAAAAGGCCACAATCGGATTGCCATCCACAACCCTCGTTTGACGTTGCAGCGTTGACACGCTGCCCCAGGTCAGTTTGTCGTCACCTATATCACTCCCTTCCAGCTGTCCTCTGTCCTTTGTCTTCATCCTGTTTTAATTAACATACAGTGAGCACCACAATCTATTGGACAGTGACACATTTCTTGGTGCTGTCAGTTCTGAGTAGTTCATCCGACATGGATGATCGTTCCCACAAATTATAACTGACAGCTGGTACCGCAACCTCATTGTCATGGTAACCTTTCTTAAAATGCGCAAGTGCACGGATCCAAAATGACAATAAAGTGTCATTGTGCAATGAGTTATGATGAAATATTTATATATTGATAGGATTAGCGTGGCCAAATAATGTGGACATGGTGGTATTTTAGTGGTGTCCCACTATCCCAGGATTGTAGAACGGTTTTCTAGATTTACTTCTATTTTGTTAGATTGCTTGTTGAAAGGCTGTGCCAAACCAAGCCACACTCTAGTCATCCTGCACATTTGGTAGCAATCAGTTTAAAGGCAAATCTTAAGCTTCTCTCAACGATGTCCCAATACTGCTCTGTGCCTCTTACACACTGAGTTCAGTTGGAAGATAAACTAATAGCAGTTAAGTTATTTGTCGGTGCCAATTCTTGACAGGAGTTAAGTAAACGGCTAAACTAACCCACTGGAGAAATCTAATGAAAACTCATTCACTTCTTGGCTGAGCTTGTGAATAAAGGCCAAGAGAATTAAGATCGTACAGAGTGTTTTGCTGTGTTTTTGAGTTGTGGAGGTGATAAATGGCTTTATAAAGCACTGATACCACCCAGAGGATTTTTGAATGTAATTTTGAGAGAGCCGGAGCTTTACAGTACAGCCTCTCCTTTGTGTGTTCCCAAAATCGCATTACAAGCTGCCTCCAGCCAAGAGTTGAACCCCCCTTCACTCCCCAAAGTGGAAGATTAAAGCTGAACCAATCAGAATCTCCTGCAAGGCCTATCGCTGGGCAGTTTGCAAACCATTGCAGACCCCCATTGGGTGAAGGGATTTAGTGCCTGTTGCGCAAGTGTTGCAGTGGTGTTGCAGGTAGCTTTAAAGCTGCAGAGGAAATCAAGCTGCCGGAAATTCTGAAATTTTCTCCGATGCTCGGATACTCCTGCCGAGTTACACACAGCCCAAAGGAGAGAGATTTACAGAGAGAGGTGGGGGATAGAGAGAAAGAGAGAGGGAGGAACCACTTTATTCTGACAATAACTTTGGAAAAATTGATCGTCAATTAACAAACAACCTCCTTCAACAGAGAGATGGACTGAGAGGGAGGGAGGAAGACAGAGAAAGGGGACAAAAATTGAGGGAAAGGGAGAGAGAGACTCATGCTGTGATGAAAGTATACTGGGGTAAAAACATACTGAAAATGCAAATGAAATATAATTGTAAATGCATTTATCTTCAATTAATTTAAGAAAATATTTATCTACGAAAGCATCAATAATACACAGGTTCAGAGGTATTTGGACCATTTCACAATTTTAATTGAGGTATTTGAAAAGGATATTCAGCATATATTAACGCTGGTATAGGGTCCATAGTATATGCTGTTCTATAGGGTCTATAGGGTCCAGGGGCGTAATTTTAACGGGAGTTGGGGGGACGGAAACACGGCCTTTATGACAATTAGTCCTGGCAAGTTCTCAATCATTTTCCATGATTGACGCGTTTTCCAATTATCGTAATTGGCAACTGAAGACACGGTTCCTCTCCATGTGCGATCTAACAGCATCCAGCGATGATATGGTCGGGTAACTTAAGTTCAGAAAATTTATTTACTGCTTGCCTGTGAGTCGACAGGTAAGCGATTTTGAATAACGTTGATTTAAACACAGCAAATGCGCATCCTGATGACCGATTGCCGTCCTACTTAATCGGAGAGAACAAGCAGCACCTGTTCATTATGGGCTGCAAAAAGTTCAGTGTTGCATTAATACTTAGGCCTAAAGAGTAGAGTTAAATCGCATATGGGCAGGAACCGTGTCTTCAGTTGCCAATTACGATAATTGGAAAAGGCGTCGATGAAGGAAAATGATGGAGAACTGGACAGGGCTAATAGTCATAAAGGCCGTGTCTCCGTCCCCCCCAACTGCCAGTTAAAATTACGCCCCTGATAGGGTCTATGTAGAGGCCTACGGGGCAAATACATTTTAATTCTTTGCAATCTGGCTTGGCCTGGTTTGTATTACCATATTGAGTGTATGATGTCTGATGTATCCATTTAGTGTTAGTACTGCTCCAGACACAAGTCCCTCTTCTCTTCTCTGTTGTCCTGGACCCTTTAAACAGATGGTCATCACCAAGGCAACTATGTGTGATTGACAGGTGAGGATGTCAGGTCATGTCCCAGCCAATGGGGAGAGGACATAAGCAGTCCCTCTCTCCCCCGCCCAGTTCTGCCTTCTGAAATTTGGACCTCAGTCAGGTTAACACCTTTTTGATATTTGGGTCATTGTATCAGCTGGGCATCTGCTTATATAGTGCTTTATTATTGCCGAAAGATCTGCCGATAGAGTGCAGCTGAGATAAACTTAGAGTTGCACCGATACGGATACTGATAATGGATGTCAGTTCGATACTGACTCAAATAGCTGGAATGGGTATCAGTGATAATAGGCCGATCTGGTGTCTGATACCATTATTATAAGAAATAACAATTCCATGTATTTATACATTTCTATTTATTATTTGTCATATTTTGTTTCATTACGTTTGATAAGCAAACCTAATGTTGCCTTAAACATTAAAGAATGATCCTAGTCTCTTCCACGCTGTGAGGTATACAGCTTACTAATTAAATGCTGGTATCAGACCAGTGCTTGGAATCAGCCGATAACCAATGCTCAGGCACTGGTATTTGCATCGAGACTGGAACGTCAAATTGGCACATTCCGAGGTAACATGCAGTGGTGAAGGAGATCTACTGTCCTCTGGCCCAAACAAAGCAGACCTCATTCAACAGTTGGAGTGGGGCTGCCTGACTCTGTTACTGGAGGTCAACGTTCTAGCAGGATTTAACTCCGACCCTGCCAGTGAGCACCTGTGCTGACCTGCAGGCTTTCACTCCAGCTCTAAACTAGCACATCTCATTCTACAGCTCGAGCGGCTGGCAAGTTGAGCCAAGCTTATGCCAAATTAGGGCAGAATTGAAAACTGCCAAGCTGGTAGATCTCCAGGAGTAGTGCTGGTTATCACAGGTATATATTGAATCAACCCCTTACCGCTTCCAAATACAAGTTTACCTGCTGCGAGAGAGACTGCAATGACCTCCTTACTTTGTCATTTCACAGATTATAACTGTCAAACAGCATGCACTTTGACTGAGGGTTCAGGCTCTGAGTGATGTGAGAAGGTAGTGAGTGCAGAGCCAAACCCGCAGTGAATGTGCGACAGGTGCTGCAGCATTTAAATGTGGCAGCGACCAAGCTGGGAAATATCATCGCCCCGGTGGGTTTCCCTGCAGGCACTCCCAGCGGAAATTCAAAGCACCATGGGCATGTCTGCAAACACTTCTCCGCGCTAACTCATAAATAATCCCTGACTTAAGGGGAGAAACATTCAGAATATTTAGTCGCGGAAAATTATCGTAATTGTACATTTGTGGTAGCAGTGGTGTTGTTCCGAGAGTGTACCACGAGAAGTTTGTAAAATAAACCTTGAGTCATGGCCAGAAAAATGCAGCTTGGTAATATGTGTTCATTTCTAAGCAGTCACCCAGTGCTGACATGAGCAAACCAACTGAGCAGCTGACAGAGGGTGATTATCAGCCAGCTTTGTAGCCTGTGTCACTGTCTTCATGCTTTGCCCAGAATTTAAACCTTGGATAAGTTTAAACAAGTTAGATAGAGCATAATTCATGAGTGATGCCTCCACAAAAATCCCAGTTGGGTAATTCAGGATACGGCCGAAACGTGCTGGCAGTTTCTTGAAGACCGTATTCAGTCTCAAGTCCACAATAATCTTGAAATTAATCTTTAATCTATTTAAGACATTCCCTTTGATGGAAAGAAAAGTATCAATACTGATTTGCCTAAAAATTCTAAAATGGACACTGTTCTTGTTTTTTTCTGGTATTAATTATTTCAGAAGGATAAAACAGTGCATATAGTATTTACTTATTGGTGAGATGCTTTGTTATAAAATAGTTGCTTCATTAATCATTTTGGCCGTAATCTGTTTGCACACAGACATTGCGTCCTTGGAATGTTCCAGAGACGCGCCCTCTTCTTGGGGCAGATAAGTACTGGAAAAGTCCAGGGCCTGTATTCATATAACGGTATGCAAGAAAAGCACAGACCTGGAATCAGTTTCGCCTTTGAGTTCATGATGAAAAAAGTAAACCCTTTGTCACATTACTTTTTTTCTTCACCGTGGATTTTGACATACTGTAAATTCACATTTCTGAGCAATTTACACAGATGATGGGAAACTGGTCCAAATTTGTAACAACAGTAACCACAATGCAATGCAGGGTTAAGTTATTGGCCAGGGAAAGCGGATCATATCGGAGCTTTTCCACTGAGAGGTGTTATAAATATGACCAGGCAAGTTTCTTGGAAGTTCATTTATGTCCTAATTCAGTCACTTGCCAAATTATTCCCCACAATTCCCCCGTGTCTCGGTCTAATCACACTCTACAGCATTTGTAAATGGCATTTTAACACTGCTGTTTTATTGTGATTTCCCACTTTTGGCTAAAGCAGCCAGAATAGAACAGACCTTTATGGCTTAATCAAAACACTATATATTTTTCCATTTTCCTGAGCTATAATTACCGATCCCTGAGGCACAATGCATTTTATTTCTTTTTATCCGGACTGAAGGAAGAGGAATGTGTCCTCATGTAAATTTTCAGCCAACATTTTTACGAGTGAGTGCAGAACACCTTTGCAGTATGACACAGCGATATTGCTTGTGGACGTGAGGCCTTTATTGTGTGAGAAAAGTCCAAAAGTTTCCCACCAGCAAAGCACAGCAGAAAAAATAAGTTTTTTTCCAGCTTGTCTCCATTTTATTTCTTTATGGAAACATCCATCACTAATGTGAACGGTGCGAAAGCTCCCAGATTGAAACATTTTGCCCGACGGCTCCTAAACTAGACAGTAGATTCCGCTGAGGACCCATTTGCAACCATTTTATTTGTGAGAGAGTAAGCCTTTCAGCTTCAAGACATACTTCCCCTCTCCTTCATCTTGTTTTCCCCTTTTTTTGCCGCGTTGTGGAAAACAATGACAGTTTCTGTTCTCTGGAGGCTGTAGCCGTGAATTTTTTGAAAAAAATCCTGCCGCCTGGTCGCAGGCGGGGTTAGCAAAGGTGTCGAATCTGGCGATGATGAAATTCAGCCCCAGAAGAAGGAAGCTCCAGAGCCCTGAACACCCTCCTCTCTCCCTCCCTCTCTCCTCCCCTCCTCTCACTGTTTCTCTGTCGCTACCTTTTTCTTTATCTCTCTTTCTTTGTCTCTCTCTGTCTCTTTCTCTCTCTCTCTCCCTCTCTCTCAAATAGCTTCAAAAGCAGGAAATACATATGAAAATAGATTACAGGACTGTCCAGGGGGTGTTCCTGCCTATTGCCCATTGTATGCTAGGATGGCCTCCAGCGCTCCCCCAAGTCGCGACCCTGCATAGGAGCAAGCGGGGTAGATAATGTGTGTGTTCTTGTGTGTGTGTGTGTGTATGAGTATTTGTATCTATGTATGTAAGTGACTGTATAAGCCTCTTTGTGTACAGTACTGTGAAAATGTATTTGGTCCTTGGTGATTTCTTCTGTTTTTGCCTTTGTTTTGCTTCTGAAAAAATAACTGCCCTCCCAGACCTAATAACAGTATGTGCCACCCGTTGTGGAAACTATTGCAATGAAACAATTGCGATTATATATATATATATATATATATATATATATATATATATATATATATATATATATATATAAATGTGTGTGTGTGTGTACGTATGTGTGGGTATGCGTGAGTGTGTATGCACTGTAAATGCGTGCGGGCATGTGTGTGTGTGTGTGTGTGTGTGTGTGTGTGTGCATGCTTGCGAGCGTATGTGTATATGTGTGTGTACCCAGGGTTTCTGGACCTCCTTCTTCCATTAGGGACAGCACTCTTGGCGGCCAGTTCAGTCAGCTGGTCCATCTCACAGGGCGGTCTGGGAAGGACTCCTCTCCCACCTTGATTTTTATGGCTGAGTTATTTTGGGTGCTGCTGAAGTGTGACAGCAGCTTTATGAGCCAGACACAGAAATAGAGATATACTACAGAGACGGAGATATTCTGTATTACAGGAAGTGGGTGTTGGCGTATAAGGTCTTATATCAGGGCTTGTCACACAGACTTACGGAAAACACAAATAATTTTATGGCCCTTAAAGATCTTTTCAAAACAATGCTTCTCCCTGAAGTTATTATTATGCACTAGATACGAGACTGGAAAATGACTCAAAAAGTAAAAAAGAAACACATTTCTGTGGTGGGAATGTAATGTACTGTAAACTCTGACTGTAATTATGAGAGCTCCTTGTCAAATACGATATAAATATACGATTATGGCTGTAACTTTTACGTTATTAGTAAACGAAAAACACAATATTCTAGGTTTTGCACATTGCGTGGTCTTACGGTGATTACCACCCTTACCAGAGGAGATTGCAGTTTATTACGAAGTTGTGTTTGGAATATGAAGAGATTGACCATGGGCTTGATGGCCAGGCAGGTCGCATGCACTTGGCTGAAAGATGCTGCAGAGATTTTTATTTTTTTTTTTACTACTTCAGAAACAATTAAATATTTGAACAATGTGTCACAAGGCAAAAACACTAGGCTAGTACCCAGTAAGTATATCTAAATGCTCTGCGTCCCGGAAATGGGGTGCGTAATAAATTTTGGAAATATAAGAGATATGTGTACTTCCTCCAATGAGTCCAGGTGTAAACCTACACAGAGACTGGAGGGAGGGTGTCTGCCTTGGGATGAGCTGGTTGATGTTTTTGGTGGGGTGACGGAAGTCTGGGCTACGCTTCCCTGTGTGCCCCTGCCCTAGATTTAGCGAGTTAGATAATCAACAAACGTTTCCTAGCTGGGACTGTCCATAAGGAGTCTAAATCACCCATAGGTGTTAGTGTGTGAGCGAAAAATATGTGATCCCTGTGATGGATCGGTGAGCTGCCACAGGGTGTGTTCCTGTCAATCGCCAGTTGGATGCGGGAGCGGCCTTAATAGAAATGTTCAGCAACAGGGCTGAACGCAAGCATTCAGCATTGATTCTGCAAAATGGCTGAGTGTAAATTGATTATTTTAACGTTTGGTCAGTGATGTCAGTGTTAGTCACTTGCGTCCGAGGGTCTGGGCGGGGTTGGAATTATTCTGTGCATTCAGATTTTTTTGTTCAAGAATTAACGTACATAAATTAACTGTCAGGCTAACTTTTGAAGCGTATATTACTCGAGCTTCTGGGTTAACAGTGGCTCTGAGCACAGGAATATTTTGTTATTCCCAAAGCAGCATTTCACTACTGTCTTCATATTAATTTGAGTATGTATGGCTTTATGTTGTTGCAATGAGGTCAGAACATTTTTTCTCTATCTTCTATAATATATTTGAGGTCGATGTCTGTCTGTCTGTGTGTGTGTCTGTGTGTGTGTATGAACACGTTTTTCTCCTACATTTCTCAACCGATTATCACCAAATTTGGTATGAATATCCACTTGGACACCAGGAAGGACTTGACGTGACCCGATTTTTGAAAAACGGTCATGCACGCAAAAAAAAAATGGCAATTTCACTCCGGGTAGCGGGTAAACTTATATAACCTGATGCGCGTGGCAATATCCGGTAGCACCACTAGGAGCCGCACTGTCCTTACGAACGTCCGTTGAGGTAACCGGCGAGCAGGCTACTGTTTGCGATGGGGCCGAGGGAGTGAGAACACAGCCTGCACGAAAGCCAGGCTTTTGAGAGGGCACCGCGTTTGTCCACGAATGCAGCATTCTGATTACTCGAACTTCACTGCTCCCAAATTCAAATTTGACAGTTGAACACTCGCAGGGCTGGCGTTACACCGGAAAATTCGGTGGCGATTATTCACAAAAATTAGTCCCGGCTGAATCTAGATGGTTTCCCTTGATTAACACGTTTTCCAATTCAAGAATAATCAAGTAGCAATTGAAGACACGGCTTCTCTCCCTCATGCGATCTAAAAGCGACAAAATAATGGGCTACAAAGCGGGTAGCAGCTAGTCAATAATATTCTGACATTCCCTGGTTGCCTCTATTCCCAGATATGCCATGCTGATAGCAGATCAGGTTTCATGGGAAGTATGATTCATGCAATGTCTATTCCACTGTTTCAGACTTAAAATTTTTCTCATAATTCCAGGCCGCCACCTGATCATGAATACTCAATATACAGTTATGTACTACAGGAACAAACAGTATCTAAGGTTAATGGTCATCTGCAGAAAAATTTGAAGAGCCTTCAATATATAGCCATAATTATTTACTTCTGAACATAAAGGGAAAGTTATTGCAGCTCAAATGAGCTTCATTTGGGAGTTCTCAGTGTGGGTACCTAGGAAAAAAGAGATGGAGAGGTCAGGTAATACTTAGTTAATATCGCCACTGAATGCACCAGTTGAGCTTCTCGCTATGCTGATGTAAACCACTGCAGACCTGTTCCGGTCCTCCTGGATTGCGCCCACGCCTGGCCACATCCTAGAACTGCAGAGACATGACAATACCTTTTGCTTCTGATCTTTTTTATATACAGTTTACCACCTTGTCTGATCTTTTTCCAACTCATAGATTAACCAACTGCGACCTATTCAAGCCACATGAATCATTATAATGGATTTATTTTACCTAATATCCAGTTATAGTTCACTCTGACGACCAACAAAGGATCGGTACCCATCTGTAGCCCAGTCGGTCTCTTCTGAGATTTCTTCCTACTTTCTTTTCACACCAGTGTTCGAGAATTTTTCTCACAGCTAGGAGTTTTTTTTAAACCTCATTTGCTATTTTGGGGCCATACTCAGTGGGTACCATCTCTATGGCAGCCCTTCAGTAAAGGCGCTCGACAAATTGAACTGAATCTATTTCAACTAAAACGCCCTCCATCCACCCACTCCTTCCACTGCCATTTGTCGTCTCCATACTGTATCCTGAACATGACCTCCCGACCCCCATACCCAACTCACAGCAACAATGGCTTTGTGTTGGGTAAAAAAAATAGGTTATTTTTGACTTAATTTTTCAACAAAGTTGTCAACTTGAAGTTGACCTGACTTGACTTGACTGTGGTTGACTTGATGATATAAAACATCAAGATGACAGAGGGCTCAGCTCTCTCTTTGCAGTGTGTCTCTGGCATAACTCGAGAACACAGAGGCAGAAACAGCGAGCCGCAGAATTTCACATCAACTGCCTCCAGGTCTCCGAGCGAGCTGGGCTTTGTAGAAGAGATGTGGATAATCTCAAGGAGGTGAGAAGACAACTTGACTAGTTGGCTTCATGGGCAGAAAAAGAGCAAGCAAATATTCCTTTTTTGGGCTGGGCCGGGAATAGCAGTCAGGCCCCTATAAACACGAATGTCACTGAGTATTTGAGTGAATGACTGACTGACTGACTGCCTGAGTGATCAAGTTCAACGACTGGCTGACCGGCAGGGAAGAAGTTCAGCAATTGGTTGGCAGAGGGGAAAAACTTCAATGATTGGTTGCTCGACGACTGACCTCAGCGATTGGTTGCCCGTCGGGCAAGAACTCCAACGACTGGTTGGTCAACGATTAGCTGGCTGGCTGGTCGGGTGTTTGTCACTCGTATCTCCTGGGGGGTATACTATGAAGCAAGTTCAATATAGACAGGCTATATTTGAGTGAGACGGCTCAACAAACCCTGAACTTGCGATCAGAGATAATTGATACCACAACAGTGGTTGTAATCTTTCTTCAATAATCTCCTTTTCGTGCTTTCAACACTGTACTCGCTCTCAACAAAGAAGCGTTTCATGCGTCAATTGACACAATATCCGTTCACAAAATGACCGATTGCGCGCTGTACGTTCTCTGAGGACATGATCCCTGATCCAGAATCAGTAACACTGCGGGTTATCTCCCCCGCAGCACCAAGGGGTGCCGCCAGTGGCTTAATGGGAGATACACATAGACAGGCTATATTTCAGTGAGCCGGCTCAACAAACCCTGAACTCGCAGAGATAATTGGTACCACAACGGTGGTCGTAATCTTTCTTGGTTTATGTCGATTTTGTGCTTTCAACACTGTATGTGCTCTGAACTAAAGAGCATTTCATGCAGCAATTGACCCTATTTCTGTTCATAAAATGACCGATCACGTTCTGTATGTATCTCCAAGGAAGCTATCCCTGATCCAGGATCAGTAACACTGTGGGTTATCTCCCCTCTACGCCACCAGGGGGCGCCGCCGGTGGCTCAATGGGTGACCCATATGAAGTTTTACACTCTTTGGTTGGACACTTGAGAGACTGCATGATTATGCATGCGCAGACCCAGGGGATTTATGACAGTGCATTCAAGTTGGTTGATGTATGCACTTGTTCGTTGGATGTATTGTAAGTGGTTGCTGGGTGATTAATAAAATCTTTAAAAAAAAAAAAGAAAATCTCCTAGGAGGAGTGGGTCTTCAGTTATGAAGAATGTAAATACAAAAAAAAACAGCAAAAAGCAACACTGTTGCTGCTAGTTTGGCCAGAGAAGAATTCTAGCGGAAAATTGTGACCGTAAGTCCTCTGATGAAGGACTAGTGGAAATTACATCAGTTTCTCAGCCAAATCAAACAAAATGAAATTAAATTATAGAGTGAACTTTCTCATTTCTCGGCCAATTCTTATGATCTTGCTGTTAACTACAAGGCCTTTTCGAGAGCTCATAAATTCATTAAAATTAATTGTATTTCAATTTTTTGTCACATAGTTAATCATACTCATTCATCACCAATATCAAATGACTGTTCATGTAAACACATGACAGCTCCTTCACTCGAACATGTTTATTGAGCAGTTTTACTCAAAACCGTGGATTCTTTGTCCATAACATGCCTAAAGACAAAACATGGGGGGGAAAAGGAAACTTTGAAGTTCGTTCTCACACCCTCACTATATAGGAACTGCCGTGTGTTCACAAAAGTGACGTCACGTTCCCGGTTAGCACAACTGTAACAATAACTTTATTGTTTCATTACGATTCAGGAACATACATATATACTTTATCTGCTATGTACATCTGTTGCTGCTGTCTCTCTCAAATTGACATTCACAAAATCAATAACTGCTACTCTTACTCTGGCTCTTTGTCTATTCAAATGTAAAACTTGCTTTTGATATATTTTCCTAACTCAAGACCCCCCCCCCCCCCCCCAACCTCCAACTCCCACTACCTAACAACCTCTCACTCATTCCCACTCCCTCACTCACACTCTCACTCTCACTCTTTTACACTCTCACACTCCCCACACCCAAATAATTTATCAGCCTCAGCTCATTACTAAACTTGCACTTCATTTAATTGCATGAGCTTTGCCCCATTCACTACCCTTTTCTTGGGCCCACATTCTCATACAGCACTTGGCGGCCCAGCCGTATACTAGGTTGCACCTAATCTTGTTTAGCCCTACATCTGCGGATGTCTATGGTTGAGGGAGTGAGTGAGTGATGAAGTCACACCATTGGTCTGTCTGCCAAGTGTCTAGTGGTCCAGCCACTAGGATTTGACCAAGTCTTCTGGTTTTTTTTTTTTTTTGCTTGTTTGTTTTGTTTTTTGTTTTAACTGCCAATGTGATAACTCTGATCTTATTCCTTTCCTGATGATCACAGAATCACACGCAGGCCCAAGTGGTATCCAATTAATGAACAGAAGCGCTACTGACTCTTACCCAGACAGGGCCAGTATGGGTGTAAGCTTTCATTCCATCCGAGAACTTGCACACCAGCTCCTACAAATGAACGTCTATAGTTTTTTTTTTTTGTATCCGGTTGTGTGATATCATGATATCTCATGTGGTTTAAATAAAAGTCACACCCATTTTGTTCCTCAAGCTATTTATAGGAACAGCTAAAAAAGTGAAGTCATTCTGATTTTTTTGTAAACTTCAGGGGAGCGTCCATTGTGACCTCATTTTTATTGTGTTTTTTAACGACTTAATAAATAACCCTTTTTCTGATGGCCATTGGCTGTAGTTCATCCTTTGCATTTTCTTATTCTCTTATTCTTATTCTCTTATTGCATTCTCTTTTGTTGAAATAAAAGTCGCACTTCCTATAGTAAGTTGAGTTTGCACTGATCTAAAACAGTAGAAGTGGGATGGCATTTCCTTTTTTAGTCAAAGTTTTGTATTAGCTCCATTTGTGGTATGTAGCCAGAAGTGTCATAACCTTCAGTCATAGGGTAGCATTTTTTGTTTTTTTGCAACAAGGTTGCAATAACAAACTCAGTTAAGCATCAGAACTTTTACAAATGTGTAAGCATAACCTGTTGTTGTGGGATGGACAGTTGGGTAGCATTTGGTCAGCTATAGGCAGGGTTTCATTGACTTGTTTTGCTTGCAGAGGGTTTTCATATCATATCTAAAGCAGCAAGTTAGCATTAGCATGATTTGTACTCACATTAGCTGCAAGAGGACATTCCTATGGAATTCAATGCATACCCGAATTTTTAGGACAATAGGTTGAGCAGAATATCTGGAATGACCACATAACCCAGACATAATGAAGTTATTTCTCGCCTGCATTCCATTTTTTGATCCTCAAGTTGCATGCATTCCTGCATGTCAAAGGTTTTTATTGCAGAGTTTACTTTATGCTCTCGCAGATTTTTGAACGGTTTTGGCTCCATTCCCAACCTTAACCACATTACCTTGGGTGACACCTGGGATTAAACTAAACACACCCTAATGTTAGCTTATTGCAAAAAAAAAAAAAAACTAATGCTGGAAAATTTGTTACGTATAAAATATCACTTATGTTCAATAGCAGTCTGAATAGTGTCACTTACCAGAAATTCTTTAATTACTATAAGCTTTTGTTTTATAATTAATAAATTATTTCAAGACTTTTGAAGTTTGTATACATTCTGTCCAATAAAAATAAATAAATAAATAAATAAATAAATAAATGATAACCCAGATGGTTTAAGGTTGCCTAAAATGTGTCTAACGTTTGTCTCCAGCTGAAAGGAAAAAAAAAAAAAAAAGTCCTGGACAAAGAGCAGAGATTGCCTGTTTAGCCAGCTTACTCTATCAGGCTGTACCGGGTGGTCATCTGACGAACAGGTGTTTGACCAGTTATAACCTGCCAGACCACCTTATCGAGGGTTAAAATTCAGTTCACATCAGCAGTAAGTCCTACATAAAGTAGGAATCTGATGCCTTTTTCTCAATAAAGATCAGACCTCTGACTTTGAGGGTAGCTCATATAAAGGTGTTGGCTTTTGTCAAAAACTCCTGAAATGGAGAATTGATTGCTATTATGATCCCAGCGGTTGCGGTCTTAAAGGGGATTATATCAATTTCTGAGTCTTTGTACCACTGCTGCTGCTGTCAATGTACAATGTGTATGGTACACCCTGTATTCTGATTGGTTGTTTGAGCGGGGTGTATTATGTACAGTATACACTCTGTGATCTGAATGGTTGTATGAACAGTGCACACTATGTATATTGTACAGCATATATTCTGTAATCTGATTGGCTGTTTGACCAGTGTACACTGTGTGCAGCATGACCTCTGCAACCTGACTGGTTGTCTGAGCAGCGAATATTGTGGGCAAAGTGTACACTGCGATCCACTGCGATACACTGCGAAGGAAGAATTAGTTTCCACAATATGATACTCTGAAAAATAATTTCCAGCTGCAGCAGTGCGCTTGTTCATGTGTGTGTGTTTGTGTGTATGTGTGTATGCATGTGCGCGCTCAAATGTGTTTCACCACACAATGTTAATCACATGCCATATCAGGAGGGGGTCCGGTGAGGAACTGAGACAGAGAAAGGGGAAGCGCGTTACATTAGTTCTGCCAAAATCCTCTGCCCTTCACCCTCAGTTCTGGACACTACGGCTTAAAGCTCCAGGGGTTTTTTATTCTGTTTTTTTTTTTCTTCGTTCCACACACAGCTCACGGGTGACTCAGCCTCTGATTGTATAAATATGAGGCCTCGGCATACGCGGAGCAAACACAGCAGACCTTCACGCCCATTATCCTCTCACTGAAATTACGGCCTTCATTATCCACGACGTTAAATTACGGCCTTCATTATCCTCCTCCGTAAATTACGGCCCACACAAAAAGACAATAACAAGACAAAAAAGCAAAAAAACAAGCTTGCAACTCTCATTCCAGGAAGCACGCTGCAGCTGCCCATCCTTACATGAAAAGAAGAAAATAATATTTCACTCCTGTATAAAAAGAAAAAACAGGCTGCGCCCTTAACTCCATTCAGTCGCTCTCCCAACAGTCCTGGAGGGTAAAGGAAAATCTCTTATTAGATCGAAAGTTCACATTGTTTATTTAATCACCTCACCCTGTCATAATGCAGTGCTATTATATGTATTTGCTGCGGCCCCGCCCTTGCTGTCACACAAATGATATATAAACACAGAACGTGATTGTTTACTTTAGGCAAAGTACTGCAAAAAGTTGTCCGCACCCTTGGTTTGTTTCATATCATTTTGGTCAAATATGTTTACTTATTGCTTTTTGCATTAGCACAAAAGTAGACAAAAGCAGGCAAATGAACACTTATGCCTCTGAGTGGCCAGACTGTCTTCCCACCTGATTTGTGGGTAAAGGGAGAATTTAAAAAATCAGGAGCTCTTGGACCTTGAGGACCGTGATTTGAGGACCACCGGCATCGCCTCCACAAAATTTCGATCTCAGCGTCAAAAAAGCTGTCTGGGATTACCTGGAGAAACAAAAACAAGTGAGATGCTCAATTATACTTGGAACAATCTGCCTGCTAATTTTCTAGAGCAGTATGCCTGAGAGAACTGATTCAATTTAAAAGGTGAAGGGTGGTCCCACCAACTCTGCCAGAGAGATATAAGGAAAGTATCTTCAAAATGCATCAAATCCCATCCACCAGTGAAAAGATGTCTTCCGCACATATACAGGTGGGAAGCTGAGGCTGACGGCTCTGTTGCGTCATCTCTCTCGATCGGCTGCACCAGACGGAGAGATAAGGGAGGTGTCCTTCGTGAAAATTTAATTTAGGCCGTGGTCAGGGGAACACTAACAACCCCCCAAACTACCCACCAAAAATGGATTTCTAAGAGAGATACAGCAGCCATGAGGCATCATGGAGAGAATGTTCTGGCTAAGAGGAGGTGGGCGGGTTGTTGGGGTATGTGGGACTGAATAGAAGGGTTCAAATCGCTGAATCCTTCCAGAAGATTCAGGCACGGGACAACCGTGACCTCAGCCTCCAAGCTTTTTCTGACCCACAATCAAACGCTGTGACAAAACCAAGTGGATGTCCGGTGAGAAAGACAACAAGACAGCAACAGTGCTCATTCGATGAAAAGTTTTCCCCACGCCTCTTCACCTTTTCCCAGTTTCTGTGACTGACTTACATGCAAGATATGTTGCACTGTCTTTGTAAGCTGGCCTCCATTAGAGTAGCATCATGTGGGTCGTTCTTAACAACACTCTATCAATTATTGCATGCAAGCGGTCTAATAACCTCTCCTAATGCTAGGGGAAACAGTGTGGCAGGCTTTTCCTTGATGTGTCATCTACTGTGATTACGTTTCATAATTTTATTTGAAAGATGGCCGTCATCTTTGCTTCAATGAGTTTTCCAGCTAATTCAAGTGAGCCCCCAGTCACCCCAACTCAAGAAATAATAACTTACCTTTCGCCAGTGAGCACGCGTGGCACTTCGTTATGTTTAATTAAGAAAGCAAAAGCTTCAGTAATTAAATCATCTCCCATGGTGCTCGAGAGTGCTTTCAAAGCACAGTGGAGCTTAAGTACGTTTCAGCAGGTCTGATGAGGCCATCTTTTAAAAAAACCTCTATCAAGTGCAACCAGACTGGCCAATCAAAATTACCGTCGACAGTAAATTTTTTTCTGGGGATTCAAAGACTGATTTTTTTTCCCCCATGGGAGTTCATTGACTTTTTGGAAAAATTCACTTTCGAAGTGCTTCTTGTGATTTTTAAGCCGCAAACAATTTTGAATCATATTTCCAAGGAACAACATATGCTGTTTTTCTGCAGCATAGTGAACTATAATTTACACCATTGTAATTTTTCGTCAACATGCTAACTCCCTCATTAGACTAAAAACTACATACCCCATGATCCACCCGGCACTTCAATCAAAAAGTGAGGCTTATAAAGCAAGGCAGTTATAGAGGTAGCTAGCTCATTAGTTAACAACTGTATGCACTACTTTGGTAACCTAACTTAGCTAGTTATCAAGTATGTGACTTGCTAGTGCCATTTTAAATTTAAATATTTGGCCAACGTTAATCTGTTAAACCTGGTAGCCAGAAAACTAGTGAGTTCGCTCGAAAACAGGACCTACGGGGTTCTTAAGGTAACCAATGGCTGGCAAATTAAGAATCGACTTTGTTTTCACATATTCCTCTGATGGGCCTCCATCAAGTTTCGGCCATAAAATTGCCAAAAATGAGGTATCTGATTGGCAGGGGCTGAATCATAGGCTATTCTCACATTTGTAAAGTGGATATGTAATTTGCAAAAATGGACAACAAACTAGACTACAAGAGTGATAACATTACATTTTCAGCAATAAACCGCAAATTTAATGTGCTGTCTTCTATCCATATACCCCATAAGTTCATCAGAGCTTGCTGGCTTTTTAAATTAATTTTATTTTGAGTAATGCCGGGAAAGTGTCCAAACCCCATTATAATTTCTCGTCTGAATTTTTCTTCTGAATCTACAAAATGCAAAAAAGCTATGTTGGTTTATTTTGCTCTATGTATGTCCTTTGATAATTTCTCAAGAAGATTAATAAAGCTTTTCAATTCATTTAGGCCACTCAGCTGTTGTTTTTCCTGTTTGGGGGCAGATGGTTTAGAATATTTTTAAAGGACCGCCTGAGGCATTTAGCGGCTTGTGACGCATTGTTTCACGCAGACAACATCACTTGAATTTTATCACTGTCAATGGCAGGAGAGCAACAGTTTGCATTTCTCCATCGCTTCAGGCTCCATGGCTTCTCAACAGTGTCACAGCATGGAGAGGCATCGACGTAACAACCTTACCTTATCTCCTGGAGTGTAGACAAGAAGTCTTGGTACAGCTGATCGTGTTTGACTCAGGACATTACACTTTATCACAGTGAAGATGATTTGTGACCATCAGCCTGGACTGGAGAGGAAAAATTGTGGCCGTGGAATGGGAAGATCCTAAAATCTTTCTACACTGGGCCTTACTTCAAAGGCTGTCAATGAAGGTTTCACATTTGGGGCCCCTAATTGACCACTAATGTGGCAGTATTGCTCTGAAAATCCCAATTCTCTTGCTCAACATTAAAGTTCATTGGACACAGCTTGCAAACAAGTTTAGAACAGTACAGTAACATGAAAGTTGTATCCAGTGTACTTGTAACTTTCATATTACTTTCTTGAACTTTCAACATGTTTTATGTCATAACAATCAACAGACATCAAGAAAAAATTCTTTATTTTGTTGAGAATATTGCAATTTCAACTGAATGGAGAAATTTTAAAGTTGTTGAAGAAAAAAAATGGTGTGCCATTTTTTTTTTTAAATACTGTGCAGGGGTGATTCTTGCATGGTTTCAGGCTAGTCTGAGCATCCGATAATTAACGTCTGTGCGGTCCCTTCGTCTAATCGCTCAGAGCTCGCTTCAAAACGAAAGCGAGAGACTGCTACATTAAAAGGGAACTTTTCGCACAGACCTACAGCGCATTTGATAAATTTTGAGCTCTCTGTCCTGTGAGGCAATATCCCCTGAAAAACTGAATGCAGGATGTCTTTCAGGGTCCTTATCAGTATCAGCGTTGCTTTAGCTAGAACCCAACGTGATCCTGGACATCCCGCCGCTTAGCCAGAATCGTTTTTCCCAAATGTTTTCTGGTAACTGTGAAGTCTTTGTGATTCATTTCGAGGCTGGCCACCATTCCATTATAAAATCTGGTATTTTTCGTTTGGGAGCGGAGGCATGCGCGAATGCGAATGTGGGCCTACTTGATTGCAGTAAACTGATACAGCATAAATAATCACAAAATTATGTAAAGGCTTTAAAGAAACTGACCTGTTTGGCTGGCTCATCTCGAATGGAATTCCCTCATGAAGACCGTTCCATAGCTGTCTACGGTCTTTCATTGTTACAGCCCCATCTCTACCCCATTCAGCCCGCATAAAAACAATGAAACAGAAGTTTAAAAATAGTGGAGGGAAATCAATTTCTCTCTCAGGGGGAAGCTTTGTGTCACTGTGTTTAAAAAAACAAGAGCTTCCGCCATGTTTGGCCCTGCCTTTAAACTTTTACAATCAACTTGAAACAGGAATGCGCAGCCTCTCTACACATACAACGGCCTCTGACGCAGAAGGTTACTGTCAGGAAGGTTTATTTAAGAGGATTTACTTGGCTTCACATCCAGGCATTTATGTTCAACTTGCAACTTCAGGTGGGCTGAAAATAAAAACACACTGCAAAATTGAAAACCAGCCAGCTTTATGTAAATGGAAAGTACTGGAATATATTGAAATACAGAGAGTGCCATAATTCAAACAGAGAGACATTTTGAATGAACGCTTCAGAAATGACAATAGCTTTTGAGCATAGTCACTCACCATTTTTGGGCATATAAAAAATTATTGGACTGCTTCACATAGAGTGGAACAAAATAATCCGTTTTTGTATTTGGTCGCTTACCCCTATCATGCAATGATTACTTGATGGTTGTGATGCATTGACATCACCAGATGTAATGTGCCCCTGTGATGCGCTGCCAGGCCTGTACTGCTGCCATCTTCAGTTCCTGCTTGTTTCAGTGGACTTTTCCCCTTCAGTCTCCTCCTAGGCGTATACAGTACGAGTTCAATTGGATTTACATCCAGTGATTCACTTGACCAAATAAATTAAAATAACAAAAAATGTGTCACTGTCTAATGAATGATGATCATCGTTGTATGTAGTGGAACATAAAACTGGACTACATAATGGTCAATTCTTTAACAATGTGATATATTTTTATATATTGCCATGTATGAGAGCTGAATTAGAGTATTTGTATATTGGCTGATATTATTTTGTCCCTATATATTCTCAGTTGATTCCCTTTCCTAGTCTACTTCCCCATAGAATTCTCAAATAAAATTATCATCTCAAAAAAACTGGTATTTTATCCTGTTGCTTTATTTCTCTCAAGCATGATATTTCAATCTCGGAGGAGAAGGTTTACATCTGATTGTCGAGTCCAAGAGGAGCCATCCAGTTATTCTGATTCGGTCTCTCGCCTGAGAGGGTGTTTGTGTAAATTATGAATCTTTCATAACCTGTTTCCTTTGGATAAAGAAAAAGGATTCAGGTACATAAAGCCCTGGTCATTCACAAGTCGGTGTTAAAAGCACATGAGTCCTGAATATTTCAAATCTTTTATGTATTATTATTTTATAATCAGAGAAACAATGCTGGTCGGCCCAACCCTTCTCACTGTTTACATTGCCGTGTGTTTAAATGCACCTAATGCCTGTGTATTTTACAATCAGCATTTCCAGGTCGGAAAAATATTTCCAGCTGGTTTATGGTCTCTAAAATCTTGCTCCTATTGTTGAAACACACTCACACACAAAACACACACACACACACATCCTTGCACTTCTATCCTTGATAGGACATTACATCGCCTTAAATTCATTCTTTGTATCTCTACAGCCTTTCCCTACAATCTTAATAAGCAGCGCATGCCAAACACAAACCCTAACCGATACCTAATTGTAACCCTACCCCTAACCTTAATAAGTCACAATTAGCCTTTGTAGTTGTGCAGACGGGCGAAAATATCCTCACCTCCTAATAATATCCCCTCTCAGTAGAAAAAATTTTTTTTTTCTTGTCTTCACTGTGCAGAAAGTAATAGAAAACACACACACACATACACACTCTCTCACACAGAGGCCAAAGTTGGCACCCTGAAGAGATTGCGAAGTTCTGATACTTGGAATTCAAGACGGGGAGGGGAATCTGATGGGGGAATCGAAAAAAAAAATGCTTCTCACCCGCGGGCTTCTCTTCAAAGTCTCCCAGCTGGGAAAGAAGAGTGCTGAGCAAGCACCGTTTGGTTACAATAAGGAGAAATTGTTTATATACACGTCAAGATGAGAACAGAGCAGTCAGGGAGCTGACCCAATACCTCAGCAGTTCTGTCTGATATTACATAAATGTCTGAAGACATTTTGTGGATGGGCCTCACTTTTGGGCAACGAAGCATGACCATTGCAGGGCTGCACAGCGAAACGTTAAGCATTAGTTAAACTCTAATCGAGTGGATATGATTGCCGTAGGGACTGAATGTACTCTGGAAGAGTATTTGACACCAGAGCCTGAGTTCAGAGGACCTGTAAGACAGAGCACAAATGCCTGATGAGAACTCATTCTACCACAAGACTGAGGTTTTACGAAATGAACCAAGAGTAAACTCCAGTAAAATGCAAAAGAGGCTTTATTTCTTAAGGGGGAAATCCCCCAACAGAGCTGGCAACAGTACAAAGTCCGCAATCCAAAATCAGAGTCCAAGGGGCGAAATCCAGAGTCATACACAGGGCACCAATCACAAAAATCGTAGTCAGACAAAAGAGGTCAAAAAACAAGAATGTGGCAAAAGTGCAGGGAATAGGCAAAGCTCGGTGTCTAGGGTGGGCCAGTCAGAAAGATAAATCACAATGAAACAAGGCGAGAGAAGCGTAGCACAGGTAACAAGGAAGAACAATCTGACAAGGATGTGAAACAAACAGACATCTTAAATACACATCCGGGGAGAACACATCACCAGGGAGAACAGGTGCAATCAATGGTAACAATAATCAGGGAGTGACACATTAGGAATCTACTAATTACATGAATTTGGCTGTAGCCAAAACGCAGACAGGGATCACAAGACAAACCTATGAACAGAACAACAGCTCTGGTCAAGGAGTACTAAAGTGTATAGATTAGAGAGAGGAAAGCACAAAGTATTAGTGGAGATCCACAGAAAATCGCGGCAGAGATAATAGGGAAAGGCAAGGAGGCGGAAACTAGAACAGGGCAAATTCTGAGAGATCGTTAGTCAATTACTAAGTGCAGCTATACAATCCCGAGTGCTCGTTGGTAAATTAGTCAAAATATACAATGTTAGTGTTGGTTAGTAATTAGCAAAAAATAACAAACTGTTAGTCTGTGTTAGTAAGATAGCAAAAGTAAGAGGAAGGAAGAACGCAAGATAATGATAGAAGATTGAAACCCAGAAACCAATAAATCACCTGAATGAGAGGCAGGCTAAACAAGGGACCGTCAGCAAATACAACATTCAAGACAAGACGGGGGAGACGAAGTGCAATACATGGAAAAGGAAACATGGCTATGAATACTATGAACAAACTAAAACATGAAAAATAATAAAACATGAAAATCCAAATTACCAATACACCATACACAATCCTCAGAATGGTCAGACATGAGCAATGGTCAAGGAACACGCATGGGTCAATCTAAACATGGCACAAGGCCAGGCACAGAACTTGAAACATGACATGGGCATAAATCATGGGACAAGTCATGGCAAAGACGAAATCCCAGCAAAGACACTGGCTGCGTTCGTATAGTCAAGCAAATAAATAAAACTACATCCACCACTTTTCCTTACCTGTGATGCAAAACATTATCAGTTTTTGGAAAAATGTAAAAGAAAACTTGTAAGTACTGAGGACAAGACAACCGTGCTACTGAGAGAATCCGACTGGACTGGACCAGGCAACATGATCATTCATCCTTGCCTGGCATGTGTGTTTGTTTTTGTGAATGGCCCAAAGGATGGTGCTTTGTTTTAAATATTGCTGCCACAAGGAATTGTGGGACAGCGTTATCTCCTTTCTTTTCACAAAGGACCTTTCAGAGTACCCTAGGCTGAAGGGGAAACATTAAGCAGTATTAAAGCATCTCTCCTCAAAATTTAAAGAATTCAAACAACACTTGTCATGGCAGCTATATAAATACTTCCGGGTAATTTTTAAGGCGTGAGGAACTTTTCAATTAAGGATGATTTGAAAGCAGCCTCCAGCTATCTTTAATCCATCCTTACCATTCCAGGTCTTGGTGGACTGGAGGTTCTCTCAACATGCATTGAGTGAGAAGCTGGAACACAATGAGACGGTGTTCCAACTGTAATTTTTTCTTTGGAAAGTTCCTTACTCCTTCTACACGACCTGGTTATGCAGGAGCCATGATAAGTGCTGTTTGAATTTTTTTAAAGTGAAGGAAAACCTCCTAACTTATCTCCTTTAGCAGAAGGTACACTGGACCAGCTTTTACTAAAGAAAGGAGATAACTCCATCCCACAATTTTTTGTGTCTGCAATGTTGAAAGCGACGCATCATCCATCCAGCCATTCACGAAAACAAATCAACATAATTGGCATGGAACGCATGATTATGTAACCTAGTTCAAGTGCAGTCTGCTAGCAACCGGTTGGCTTTCCCCAAATCCTGACAAAATCCCCTTTATGTTTTCCCTAACCTCGTGACTTTTTCCACTTAGGTTAAAGAAAATTGTTGGTAATTAGACGATAGGGCGGGCTTTTTTTTGTGCTTTTTGTACGCAGCCCCTGATTAGTTCACAATAACCACTGCAAACCACCATTCAGCCCAAGATTGACAGAAAATTTTATAATTACAATGGCATGAAGTTTAATGTGCTTTAAAATTTTTTTTCCAATTTCCGAACTCTGCATTTATTTATTTTCCGTTCTACAAGTCTTTGCGATTGCTTGCAGTGTTCATTTCTCGACGGCGAAACAACCGGCAGACAGTTTGCTCCTGATGACGTCCTTGTTTGATAGAGAATGTTTATTTGTGCAGTGCTTGGGAAGACATCTGCTGCACACTTTTAATGTGCCTTTTCTGTACTATAAATAGAAGAACAGCAGTCTTTGTGGCGGAAAATCATTACCTTTTTTACGACTCTGCTGGAAGTCGGGTTCCATGAGCGATTAAATTTGCCCACAAGACAGACGGCAGGTCTGGAAGGGACCAGGTGCACTTTGAATGTCGAGTCCCGCGCGGTGCGTCCTAAACAGTCCAAGGACGGCACTGGCATTCCTTATCAATTTGACTCATTTCGTGTCGTATGATTCGTCGTCAGTCCTTATCATTCCATTCACTGTTGAGTGTGCCTTTCGAGGTTTACACCTCCATCAACCCGCAGCGATGTGACAAAGTCTGTGATACCCTGCAATTCACTCCATGTCATTCCTTATCGTTCCATTGCAATGCCTTATCATTTCAAACCATTCATTGTCATTCCCTTTCATTTCTGATCTGTCTTAGAAAGGGTCTAGCAGCTGCATTCTTGAAGCACCTACCCCCCGTTGGTAATCTCGGATTCAGGTGTGTGTGTGTGTGTGTGTGTGTGTGTGTACATGTGAAAGATGATTGTATTTTACTATGACTCATCATTTTGGGATGGGGTTTCAGCAAAGCGCAGAGTACAGAACTCGCCAGCTGAACTTGATGCAAAATAAGCAGATTGAAAAAATACCCTGAGGACTTCTGAGAGAATTGGTCTAGATTGTACGATCATCCTTTGTTCCTGAGACGAAATTGGGGCCTCCTTCTATTACAGGCAAGTTAATGCAGCGCTATTAAGATGTAATGGTGTGCAGTGGTTGGACCAGGGGATGCCTCCCACCCCCGCGGCATATCCACACATGTGGAGGTCTCTGACAGCCAGTCTCACTTCTGATCATTCCATTATTCCTCAAGCGCTGCACAGATTTTTGTAATTGTCAATTCCTCTATTCTTGAACTAGTAATTTCAGCCAGGTGGCTTGGCTTCAGTGCCTCGGTGTCCTTAATTTCAGCTGCTCTGACCCCGCTGACTTTACTTGTCAGTATATAATTCGGTCAATTAAAATATGTTAACCTCTTTCAGTAGGAGTCATTTGCAATATAACATACTCTAAATGAAAGCATCAGATGATAGGAGTTTTTTGAAGCCCTGGATTGAGTGTGTGATCCATCTACACTGTAAACCCTGATAAGTGTGGTGAACTCAAATGTTTTGTGGACACCGATTAGCTCAAATTTACTGATCTTGTTGTTCACAGCACTTAAAAACACGTTAAAAAAAAAAAACTTAACCTTATTTTCTTGAAGTTTTTTCCACGCAATGCAATTGAGTTGGCCTACACAATTTCTTTTAGGCAATCAGTTTGAGTTCACCGCACTATCAGGGTTTACAGTGTGTTATTTATCCCATGCAGTGCATATAGTGCGGTCATAAGTAATTGGGTTGGGACCCAAATTTTAGGGTAAGTAATTCCAACACATTACCCCATTCAAGATGAAGTTTAGCTGCAATTGGAGGCATTTCATCTATTTTGAATGAACCGCGTGAGAACCACTGAGAACCACGCAAACCCTTAAAAATTGTGCAACTGTCTGTCTACTTATAGACCACACTGTTACTATTCCTGACATCATGTGACCTAGGCTTGTATATCGTCGTGAAAATATTAAAACTCCATAAATCCTTCAGTCCATTCGCAAACAACCACACGGGGTGGGTACTGGGGCCTATCACAGTTAAATGAGCAAGAGGCAGGAACACACCCTGGACAGTTCAACGGTCCATCAGAAGTGACACACTTTGTCCACTCATACACTCCCACTGGAGCACCTGGTGGAAACCCACATGAACCCAAAGGGAACTTACAAACTCATCACAGGCACGTGGAGAGCCCAGACATGACACGACCCTCTTGCAGTGAGGCAACAGTGCCGCCCATTGCCCAAGTAATGTGAATTATCCATGAATGAATAACTATTTATAGCATTTGAGATAGGCAACTAGTGTTATGCTTGCAGAAAACATACAATATTTGTGGGATTGTTATAACATTAACCCTTAGAGTGCTGAAATAAATTTTTAAAAATGTACATTTAATTATCTTGTGCTGTTGAAAACCTGTCATGAGTCAACTTGTTTACGTAAAACAGCTCCCCTGTGACAAACCTCATTCCACTGCTAGATATGACATTGATTTCCTGTATAGTAGAATCAGGTGTGTCTAACTATGGCCAAAATAAAACCCTATGGAATGTTAAAGCTCCAGGATCACAGTTGGGTTGCCCTGGTCCCAGTTTAATGGAGCAGGATTCTTGAGTTTGCTAGGTCCAGTTTTACAAATTAGGATTATGAAGTTAGCTGGGCCTGGTTTACCAAAGCAGGATTACTAAGTTAGCTGGTTCCTGTTTCAAAAAGCAACATTACTCAGTTAGCAAGGCCTTGTTTCACTAAGCAGAATTATTGAGTTAACTGGTCTTGATTTGCAAAGTGGGATTACTGAGTAAAATTCACTGTTTTCTACAAAGCAGGATTACTGAGCTAGCTAGGCTCTGTTTCACAAAACAGGATTACTGCATTAACTAAGCCCTGCTTAATGAAGGAGGATTCTTGAGTTAGCTGGGCCCTGTTTCATGAAGTAAAATAACAGAGTTAGTTTGGCCCTGTTTCAAAAAACAGGATTACTGAGTTTGCTGAATAACTGCAAAGGGCAAAGCTGAAGGCCTGTCCACTATATGGAAAACAGACTGAAAAAAGATTGTTGCACCTGGTTTTACTCAACACAGTTGTCTAGCTAAATAAGTAATCCTGCTTTGTGAAACAGCTGTGTGATTAGCTCCAATATGTTGTGTAATGGATAGTGAGACTGTAGAATAGCCTCAGTGATTAAGTAAGAGGCCATTCACCAGGGCCCTGTCCAGCTGCCCTGCATTCAGCTCTGTGATTTCCTCCACAACCATGCAGAACAATACACTCTGACAGGAAGTGACCTCACGGCTATTCCTGCTCTGCATCCTCAGTAATAAATCAAAGCGGGATGTTCAACTGGCATTATCTGCACTACATATGTGCTTTGGGTGCAATAATCTCATTGACAGAGAATTTTTTTTATTGTAAACTCACAGAAATATGCCCGAATTGGCGTAAAACAGACCAAGGTCTGTAGATCTGCATTGCGATGAGGTTACCTTATTCCTGCCTCTGGCCCAATGCATGCTGGGATAGGCTCTGCACCCACCGAGAGCCCGGAGCTCGAATCATCTGATTGAATGATGAATAGAAGGGTGGGCCTTTCGCATGACCCACTCGTTACCATTTGCGAACAGCCCCCGAGAACAAACCCTGCAACCTCTTTGCACTTGCTCAGTTCACTGCATTCGCAAATTCCTCCAAAGATGTCCTGTTTTATTGTGGCACATGCACAGCATTCAATGTGCTTCACAATTTTTTAAAACAGATACACCAACGGAAAAATCCAGCCGTAGCTTTGCTGACATTGTGAATACATATAGATAATTGCTTTTTTCATGTTACTACTCACATGTGCATGGTGTTAAATTTCAATGAGAAAAAGCAGCAGTTGAAGCTTTTCTGCAAACTATTAATGAATGCATTTTCCAGATTTGTACACCAGGAAGGAAGTAGACTCTCGTGACTGTATAGCAGTCGACAGTGATGCCTATCCTGCAGGATGCATCCCACGGAAAAAGGCTGCAGCCGTGTCTCACAGCGTCAACACAGCTGCAATAGCCCTCAGTCTGATGCGACTCTGTGCTTCCACTCAACCAAACACACATTGTGTGCTCATATTTCCTACCCAACCAAGAGCTGATAAGCTTAATTATCTTATTTTTATATACATGTCCACAGCACATCTTTTCCCAGAACTGCTTCTTTATTGGTGATTTTGTGCGGTTCACAATAAACATATCACATCCTTTAAAAATAGCAGATGTCTTTTACATATAATTATTTTACTATGTACATCTTAATACACGTATTTCTTTTGCACAGCAAAGATAGAACATTTATGTCATGAGAACATTTATGAGAAAAACAATGCTAGTAAAGTAAAGCACTAACATCACACTCAATGCAAGTCTACATCAGTGCAAAACTGTAACAAAATTAAGTAATAAAAAGGTGAATGGCCTCAGCAGTGTGACGATATACCTTTGGTGGATCTAAGAGAACGTAAATTATGGAAATCAAGACCCATGTTTCAAATCTCGACATCTCCCAGAGGAACTTAGAGGGTACCTATACCTGCGTCGATCAGATAGGCAACTCTCCTCCTTATGGGACGGAATGACGGCTAGCGCAGTGCGTAAACATTTCAGAACGTATAATACAGCTCCTCTGGTCCTCCAACAATCCAGCCCGTGACCAAAAGCATTCACTTACATGCAGTGTGACTTCGTCTAGAATCGAACATTCTTTCATTCTTTAAGCTGTATTTTCAAGTCAAGTCAATGATGAGGCACGATACGACAGTCATACACGACCCTTGAAATTAAGAGTACGTAAAACAAAGATTCGTAGTGGATGAGATTCATGACTCGTGAAAGAAATGTCATGTTCAGACAGTCTCCTGAATCGTACTCTGTTCGAAGCCGTTAGGAGCAGGAATGGATTCCTGGCTACTTTCTATCGACGATTCGCTCCCCGTGCTTTCACCGGAGAGCAGCCGAGTGACCCGAAGGTCTGATTGCAAAGTCTGCACGTCATTGCCGATGCTCATTTCTCCCAGGTCGTTGATGATCTGAGAGAGCTCTTGTTTACCATTGTCCAAGCAGTCATCGTCGTCGTCGTCGTCAGTGTCAAGAATATCCTCACACTCATAATGCATGGATCTTTCCTCTTCCTCTTCTCCTTGCGAGTCCTCCGTGATGGACCCAAGTTTTGGTGCGCTTCTGCTGCGCTCAACGGGCGGTTTGTAGTAGCACTGTCCGTTCAACAGTTTTCTCAGGGGCACCAGGGGAATCGTCTGCTCTCCAATGAGCAGCTGCTGTTGGTGCCGCGCATCGTCTCTTCGCTTAAGCCGTTTAAACTCCGCCAGGGCGGTCGCCGAGGTCTGGTACAGGAGTAGCGCCATCGCCTTCGCCTTCTCTGGCTTGGACACGAGCACCGCATGGCACCGAAGCATCACCGCCTTGTGTTTCATCTCGTGCCTGTAGATCCACGCGAAAATCTTGGGCAAACTCGGGTCTGCCACACAGTACGTAATC
This sequence comes from Gymnothorax reevesii, assembly GCA_029721435.1. Taxonomy (NCBI): domain Eukaryota; kingdom Metazoa; phylum Chordata; class Actinopteri; order Anguilliformes; family Muraenidae; genus Gymnothorax; species Gymnothorax reevesii. The sequence goes on along the minus strand of CM056575.1, from coordinate 22,665,960 downwards.
CGGTGCAGCAAGTACAAGTGTCCCGGCCGCCTCGCCTTGTCGTCCACATGCACCATCCGTATACCCTGGGCGCTCACGGTCAGCTTCATTTTTGTGCCGTTCTTGCCCATCTCGCTTTTGCTCCAGATCTTGCTGACTGCGACGTCGGTGCATCCCTCTCCTTTCGACTGTATTGTTGTGGCATTCCCGAGATACAGAACCGTGTAAGTAGGGTCATCGCTGGTAATTCTGACCTTTTTCCGCTTAGATTTGAACATGTTCCCGACTCTGTTGAGAGCAGTCTCCGGGCAGGACTTCGCAAAAGATGTTAGCGCCGAGTAATTAAGACTAACTGCATAACCCTTCTGCTTTGTCTGTTTGTCCTCCTCGATCAGGTCGAACTTATTCTTCTTCCACGGCAGCATGGTATGATGGTGCCTTTCTTCGAACTGCTGCAGAATGTTGATTTGCACCAGAGATTATTTTTAGGCTTTCATTTGACATGCGCTTATACTACTTAACTAACTGCAGTTGGCAATGAATAAAGATGGACAATTCCAAACTTACTCTTAATGTTAACACCTAACACATGCCACATCGTCCTCAAAAACTTATAAGCGATATCTTCCGACCTATGCCGGCCTGATCTCACCCACATTAACACTCCATCAATTGACTGAATGGAATAGCGAGAGCAGCTGCAAATATACACAGGAACGAACCATTCCACCATCGCAGGGGGAGACGGGAAAACAGTGTAAAAAATACTAACACTGGGCTGTACCAACTTTGTAGACTAGTAGTGGTTTTCTAAGCAGCCCTCGCGCTCAATGTTTAAATACTTAAATGATAATAATAATAATAATAATAATAATAATAATAATCAATATATGGATGAGAAGCCATAGAAATGATCTGCTCTCAAACCTCGTGTGATTTGCGGTGCCATCACTCGACATGTAAAAAATGAAATGACGCGAAAAACTGCAACTGAACCCAATGGAGATTTTAAGCGTTTATATGACTCACAACGTGCAGTCACATGGAGATTCTTTGTCAGACAGAGTTAGTGTAACCATTTGAAATGAGTTGAATTCTTTATGACAGATAACCCAATGACTGATTTTTTTTCTGATTCGTGTTGGTTTCTTACCGCCATCTAGTGAATATACAAAAGTGCAACCACGCAGTGAGCATTCCTCCCCGAAATTCCCCTAGACTTATGCCACAAAAAGGAATAGCAGTGATATCATTAGTATTAACTTTTAAATGTTGAATGGAACATATTAATCAGAAAATTATTAACAGACATACAAGAGGTTGAAATGCAATATGCCTGGATACAGCTTCCTAAAAAGTACCTAAAAGAGTCTAAAGCATCCAAAAGAGCGCTTTACAAAAGGCATGGTCTCATCGTTCAACACTATCTTTCCCCAGAACATCACAGGCTATTTTAGGTACTTATTAAGTAGCCAAAATCTGGCCAACATATTCTTGCTGCTTACTTGTTGTTTAGACATACACAATGCAGGCTCTGTATTTCTGTTTTTGATTACTTTTGTCAGCAGTTATACCTGACACATCCATGCCAGTCAGCTGAAGAGTACATGTCCCTCTGAACTGTTCTGCGACTATAATGGCATCTATGATGTGGGCTCAGCAACGCTTTGGTAACCTCTGTCGGTCAACACCATTCACTGCTGCATCCACAGAAGTGAGTTAAAGATTTATCATACAAAACCAAAGTGATACATCAGCACAGCCCTAAAGCTCCGCCAATTTCTCTGAATACCGCAAAAGGGGGCACAACCTGTTATCAGGATTGGGCAATTATTTTTTCACATGGTTGCTGCAGGTTTTGCTGCAGGATAACTCTATCTGTAAATGAAATAAATCAAAAGCTGAATTTGAGTCTACTCACATTGACTTTGTCTTATATTAAAATTAGTTTGGTCATCTGAAACAATTAAATATGAGAAATAGGCAAAAATGGAGGAAACTAGGAAGGAAAAAAATAGTTTTCACTGCACTGACTGAAGCTGCAAAAAGCAGTATGTGATGGCATGATCTAAATAAATTCAAAAAATGAAAAGTTAAGTTGTTGGCATCTATCTGTCTGAAAAAAGTTACAATGCCATTTCTAAGGCTCGGGGACACCAGCAAACTACAGTTGAGAGCCATTATTCACAAATGTAGAAAATGTGTTACAGTTTTGAACCTTTTCGGAAAAGCTAGCCCTCCAAAATCCCCCAGGAGGTCAGAAGGTTTTGGAAAAGTTTTTTTTTTTTGGTGGGGGGTGGTTCCTTTATCTGATCTGATAGTTATACAATGGAAATACACTGGAAAGTTAGGGAGAAGAATGGGGAAGACATGCAACAAATGACGCAAGTCTGAATCAAACCCAGGTCAACGCGGGAAGGGCACAGCCTTTATAGTACGCGCACTGAAGCTGATGTGCTGCCGGGGTGCCCCCAGCAGTTTGATTTTAAATGCAGTTCATGTTTGAAAACCCTCCAGTGTGGGTGAGTTTAATCAATTCCACAAAGTGAGCCTGAAATATTTCATAACAATGAAGAAAACTCAGTGCCAGTTATTGCCAATGTTTAATTGCAGATGTTGCCACCAAGCAACCATTTATTAGGATTAGGAGGGCAATTATTTTTCCACATGGGTGATTCAGGTTTTGAACAACTCTTTACATTCTATAAATGAAATAAGTTAAAAGCTGCATTTTGAGTTTACTCATATTGCCTTTATTTTATATCAAAATTAGTTGGGTGATCTGAAACAAATCAGACAAATTAGCAAACCAAGAGGAAACTGGGAAGGGAACAAACTAGTTTTTACAGCACTGACTGTCCTGCTGTCGTCCGTTAGGTGCAGACAATATGGGCTTGACGCGTGCACTAGTGATGCGCGGGTCGAGGTTTCTTAACACCCGCACCAGCCCGACCCGACGTGACAGCTAACCCGCCCCGCCCGCCCCGCTAAAACTCGCACTGATTTTCAACCCGAACCCAACCCGACCCGACACAAAAAGGAGGCAAGAGAAAAAGAGTACAGTGGGTCTGTGTGACATGATTTGCAAAAAACGATTCCTCGGTTACGCTTTGGTTTTGAGTGGAGCACAACATACAGGCTTTTGGCTGGAATTATTAATACAAAGTTTAGGCGCTGTCTATTAATTGACCTTTACCGTGATTTCTGATATTTGCAACCAAACGAACTGCCATCAGGAAAAATATTGCAAACAGGCTGTTTTATTGGAACAAAATTAACATTACAGTGGTGCACTGGCGCGATCGCCTGCTCTCCCATACAGTGTTGCGATATCCTGTCTACGAGGAAATTTTTTTTCCTCATATATTCATTTCAAGATTGTTTTTTGGGGGGGGGGGGGGACTTTTAGCCTATTCTTTCAACACAACTTATAATGTAGGCCTAGGCGTAATTTTTCCCAAACTATGCAAAAACAAAATCGTGTCAACAGTGCCAGGGTTTAAGCGATTACGGCGCGCTTCCTGGACACGGCCAACCGAACTGAAGGTTCGCTCGGCAACGACTGCTTTGGCCACAATGGAGTTTTACACGATTATTCTTTGTCTCATGGTATGGTAATTAATGACAGCAAGACTAAGTTTATGACCATACATGCTCCAAGTTACCTATTCGTTTGGGTGATATGTGTATAGAATGGTGTCATAGAAATGTATATCTAAGAAGTGTCTTTACTGCCGATGGCAGCACACGCTCTGCTGTTAGAGAACACATAGCTGATAAACGTAAGCACCTCAACAAGTTGATTTTATTTGTGAATAAGAATCGTGATATGCCTTTCACTGTAAAGTGGCGAAAAAATGTTTTGTCTATGTGTTGTTTGGACCCACAGGTCAATAAAATTACTACTAGGCCTATAATATTTCGGTGCTGACTGCAGAACGATTTATAAGATGAGCTATCATTCAACCTTTAGATCCTTAGTCTAACCGTGGAGGATTAAGCTGCGCACCAGTGAGTGCGTGTACATCGAGAGTAGAAAGAGGGAGAGGTACAATTGGCATTCTATCCTGCTTAAGGTAGCGTTACATTGTTTGACAAGAGCATATTATCTAGGCTGTATGTCTAGAGCCCTCAAGTGGCCGATAGCCTTTTAAACTTTTTATTCGCAATTTCGTGGGAATTAGATGTCGCCACTGTTTGGCCCAACCCGCCCGCACCCGCTAAATGTTATTAAAATATTGACCCGCCCCACCCGACCCGCGGGTTAACCCGCGGGACCCACGGGTTCCGGGCCGACCCGCGCATCACTAGCGTGCACTGCCGCACTTTGGCGGGCTAGGAAAGAGCGGGAATGTTTTCCAGTGACGAGTGTACCTTCGCTACCTTGAGGTTGGAGCGGCAGGGAGACGAAATAATTGAAGTGTTTCGTCTATTCATGTTAATTCAATGAAAAACAAGAAAAAAATTTCTTAGGGTTTACATCTAGACAAGCTAAACATTTCTCAAAATCAATAGTTGAGTGACTTTGCTAATTTTACTGTTAATGTTAATATTAACATGAATGCTGGCTCGGCAATCTGCTTAAACTGCCATTGTTAGCAATCATTGTAGTTTAAAACGGACTGTGTAATTTAGTTGGCTGGCTTGCGACCTTACTGCCGTCGGCTAACGTGTACAATCAATGTTTTCTAGGAGGGGAATATTGAAGCGATGACTTCGCATGAAGAGGTAAGTTAAGAAAGTAACCTCAATGCGATATAATACTTAAGAACAATTTCGCTAAATCGTATCTTTCTTAGCTATCTTTCTTGCCAGCCAGTAATTAACTGCCTCGTGCATTTGCAGTAATGGGTGTTACAGCTACGTTAAGTTTGCTTGTTAAACTTTAGACGAAACGGTGAATTTTGGCATTTCCCTTTCTGGAATAAGTTAAGTGGGGTAACATAACGTTGATTCAGAATAATTATTTCAACGTCTGACGAGTCGGAATTGAGCCTGCCCTCAAGTGTAGAGACTGACGTGAGCGAGTTACTAGCTGCTGACTGTTAGCCTTAAGCCCTGTAGTTAATTAGCTGGCCGACTTTACGTTTGTTATACCTCATCATTTCATTTTCAATTGACGTCCGCAAGCTAAATGGCGGACTACGGGACGGTGCATTGCGCTGAGCTCCATTCTAGGCTAAGTGCGCTCGGTTTAACGGTACAGTCTGACGCGTGTTGAATACATTTCCATGCTCGGTGGATGCGGTTAGCACATGAAGACTGTCGTGGCGTGGCTTGCTGCTGGTAAGGTAAACTTAAATTACCCGTCTCAAGATGGCATTGCATCTCGACCGATTTCACAGCGGAGATGGTGATCATTGTGATCTTACAAGTAAAGTCTTCCAAAAAGCTTTACTGTTCCACACTCTTTTTTCTTTCTTGAAACTACGCTTTCAACAGCTTTCGCTTATGTTTTTGAAGACTGGTATATATGAGCTTATTTATACTAACGAATACATGGATTTGTCAAAGTTCAAAGGAATAGTCAGTGACTTTTTCCTTTTAAAAATACTAGAAAAGTGTTTGCAGGACACTGCAAAAACAGAGCTGCATTCCACCTGCCCTTTTAGTATAGATGACTAAACAGTAATGAAGTGTTGCTGAGACCTTCACCTTGAGTGGAATGACACCCAAAGTTGATAGACGATTTACCCTGCTATACATTTGCCATATACCAAGTTATAGGTTACTATCATGAATACTTTTGAAATGATAGAGTTATCAAGCCTTTTGACGGGCGTGGTCAGATGTCATGATTTCACTTCGACCTTGATCTTGTATGGAATTATCCTAAAAGTTGGTGGAAGCTGAGCCCTGTTTAATTGTTGCTAAATACCATGTTACAAATTTCTATCATAAACATTTTTAAAGCTATTGTGTTTACAAGCTTTTGGAGGGGCTTTGCCAGTTGACATGACCATGACCTTTGAAGAGACCAGTGATTATGCCGAAACAATTCCGTAGGGCTACAACAACTGTGACTGAAATATTACAACCCCAGTTCTGAAATAGTTGGGACAAAGTGTAAATGTGAATAAAATCAAAACGCAATCACTTTCAAATCACACCAGCCAGTATTTTATTCACAATAGAACAGAAATAAAATAGTATCCACAAAATGTACTCATTTCAAATTTGATGGCTGCTACGGGTCTCAAACAAGTTGGAGCAGGGGCCTGGTTACCATGGTGTAGCATCCCCTCTTCTTTTTAACACAGAGTGGAGGCATCTGGGCATTGAGGAGACAAGTTTCTTGAGTTTAGCCATTGGTATTTGATCCAGCTCTTGTTGAATACAGGCAACCAGCTGCTGGAGAGTTTTGGGTCTCCTTTGACTGACTTTTCATTTAATTATGCGCCAAATGTTCTCAATCGGTGAAAGATCAGGACTGCAGGCAGGCCAGTTCAGCACATGGACTCTTCTACTACAAAGCCATGCTGTTATAATAATAGCTGCAGTATGTGGTTTTGCATTGTCCTGCTGAAATACACAAGGCATTCCCTGGAATAGATGTCATCTGGAGGGGAGCAAAAGTTGATCTAAAACCTTTATATACCTTTCAGCAAGCATGGTGCTTTTTAAAACATGAAAGCGTCCCACATCATATGCACTAATGCATTGCCATACCATCAGAGATGCTGGCTTTTGAGCTGAACGCTGATAACAGCAGTGGTGGTCTTTCTCCTCTTTAGCCTGGTGGACATGACTTCCATGATTTCCAACAAGAATGTCAAATTTGGACTCGTCTGACCAGAGGACACTTTGCCACTTTGCTACAGTCCATTTTAAATGAGCCTTGGCCCACTGAACATGGTGGCACTTCTGGATCATGCTCAACAATGGCTTCCTTTTTGCATGATAGAGTTTTAGGTGGCATCTGTGGATGGCACGGCAGACTGCATTTACAGACAGTGGTTTCTTGAAGTATTCCTGGGCCCATTTAGTAATGTCTGACAGAATCATGCCTGTGAGTGATTTAGTGGCGTCTGAGGGCTCGAAAATCACGGGGCATCCAGTAATGGTCTTCGGCCTTGTCCATTACGCACAGAGATTTTTCCAGTTTCTCTGAATCTTTTGATGATGTTATGCACTGTTGATGATGAGACCTTCAAAGCCTTTGCAATTTGACGTTGAGGAATATTGTTTTCAAAGAATACCACAATTTTTTGACTCAAGACTTCACAGGTTGGAGAGCCTCTAGCCATCTTTACTTCTGAGAGACTCAGCCTCTCAGTTTTAACATTTGAAATGTTATCTGTATTCTATTGTAAATAACGTATTGGCTCAAGTGATCTGAAAGTCATTGCATTTTGATTTTATTGACAAGTTACACTTCGTCTTAACTATTTTGGAATTGTGGTTGTAATATAATTTGCGCTTGCGACTTTTGACCAACATGTGATTCCATACTTGGCCCTCGCAGTCATTCTGCACCTTAATTAGCATCACCCGCGGCTCATTGTCAACGAGCTGCAAGGCAGAGTACTTAAGGCTGGCACAAGCTCTGCAATCGCTCTCCCACTGCTGGTCAGTGGGAGCTCAACTGCCACCTGTCCCGTCTTTGTTTCGCGAAAATTTAGTGTTGTATTAGTTTCTCAGTGTATGGAACCTTGTCTCCCTTTTCTTTTGCTTGTTATACTTTTGTTAGCTCCACTGTGACAACAGTCAGCGGAGCTTTTCTTATTCCTCATCGTCTGGCGTCTGTCTGTCTGTCCATCCGGCATCAACTTTTCACATCTAATTTGAATATCTCAAAAACTGTCTTATAACTTTTTTCTTATTTGGGCCAAGCCTTCCTTATGATATTCTGAATATTCACTGTGTGAAAATTAGGAAATTCTACATCCCGGTTTTTGAGAAATTCAGCATTTTGGACTTAGAAAATCAGTGTTTGTGCTTATATTTTCAGTCTTTCATTAATTTCTCAACAAGAGGCCTGTTGGCCTAGAGAGCTCCGCTGAGGATGACTGAAATGTCCATGTCAAAACTTGATTTCAGAAATCCTTAAACTATTGCAATAAGAACACATATGACCCACTTGGTAACCAGAATATGCTGTGAACCAGTTTGGTGTCTCAATTTATGTAGTATTACAATAGAACCACACTACAAATTGCAATAATTTATTTCAATCATCTTACCAGCAAGCAATGCTAACAACCAACAAATACACCCCCCCCCCCTCGTACAGATTACGTCAGAGCTTGTGAATAACATTGCGTGCATTCGAGCGTGTCTGCAAGTAAGCCGGCTGTGCAAGATTCTCAAAAAATCACGCGAGAATCTTGCCGAAGTTGTGCGACAAGCCCTCCAATCCATGCGATAGCTGCAGGATCTTGCATTTCAGTCATCCTCAGCGGAGCTCTCTAGGACAACAGGCCTCTTGTTGAGATATTATGAAAGACTGAAAAAAATGAGTATAACCACTGATTTTCTAAGTCCAAAATGCTTAATTTCTCAGAAACCGGGACATAGAATTTTCTAATTTTCACAGTTGCAATCCCCTAGAACAATGTATGGAATTGTTAAATCAATGGTCAACATCCAAGTGGGATTGCAACAAAGTATGTTTGCATTTACTTCCTCGATACAGAGGTACAACCTGTATTATTGCATGTTCAACATTCGTGATGGTTTTCAAGGATTTCTGAAATTGAGTTATGACATGGACATTTCACTCATCCTCAGAAGAGCATTTTAGGCCTCTTGTTTATTAAACCTCATCATTTGCAGCCTTGGCACATTAGTCTGTTATTTTACCCTGCGGTCTTAGAGCCCGCCGAACAGCCGCTTGGCAACGGGCGGGCCAAAACCGTTACAAAATGGAACATCATCCTCTAAAATATCTAAATAAAACAGCATCATATATTTTCTACCCATGTCAAATCAAGCTTGAAAATGGTTCTCTCTGATGATTTCATATTTTGGTGGGAAATTTGACTTCCAATATTTTTATTTAGATTAGTTTATTTTGATCAATATTGCTTCTGGTGACTCCTTACAACTTATTCTAGGGGGCTAATAGCCTTAAAGTGATCATTTTGTTTCCTTGTCAACTTTGTCTGACTAATACACGCTGTGTGGACAGGCCCAAATTATTTTTTAGGATTAATGCCAAAGAGAGACAAAAAAAAAGACAAAATAAGCTCCGACACATACAAACATTTTCGCTGATATTTGTTTTGCTTTGTTATAAATCAATAAAAATGATTGCTCATGCAAAAAGAACATCCATTAGATACATGGCAGAATTTAACTGACAGCTGCTATGAATTTTACTGTTGAAATATCTCACTTTTCAAAATGACTTTATTTCTTCAGCACTTTTTCTTGAGCAAAATTTGTAGATGAACCAGTGTTGTCATCGCCTTAACACAGCTGGACTTTAACGTCCAGTATGAGTAACCTAGCTCGAGCAGCAGCCTGACTGCTGAATTAGCCCACCAACATTGAGAGGAAATAACAATTGCAAACAACTATTTTCTTAAGCTTTATAAAAGTGCATGCGGCTCACTGATAGCCGTCACCTGCCTTGCCTTATAAGCAAAGCCAAGTCATAGTACAGCGGCTAAGGTCAAACTTTCACCAGGATCGTGCAATTTTGGAAGACAGCACCAAAAGTGGTACAGAGGTTCTTTTGGGTCTATAGATCAAGAAAAAAAAAATGGATACAAGTGGTACCGCCCCCCTGGAGGCCGCCATATTGAAATCCAAGATGTCCGCCATTTGTAATTGGTTTTTGCTCATAACTCCTTAACTAAGCCACCTAGAAATACCGTTCTTTGACCAATCCCTATGTTTTCAGGTCCAGGGAATCCAATGGGATCATTTTTAATTACGTACCATGTCGGCCATATTGGAATCCAAGATGGCCGCCATTAGTAATCAGTTTTTGCTCCTTGGCTAAAGAAGCTAGAAGTGCCGTTCTTTGACCTATCCCCGAGTTTTCAGGGGCCAGGGAATCCAATGGGATCATTTTCAATTACTTAACATGTCAGACCTATTGGAATCCGAGATGGCCGCTGTTGCTAATCTGTATCTGCTCATAACTCCATACTTAAAGCAGCTAGAAGTACCGTTCTTTGACCTATCCCTTTGTTTTTAGCGCTAGAGAGTCCATTGGAATCATTTTCAATGTCGGCCATATTAGAATCCAAGATGGCCGCCGTTTTTAATCGGTTTTTGCTGGTAATTCTATATATGACATCAAAGTTGGTTTTTCTGTTAGTGTTAGCAGTGTTTCCCACAGATCAAGGATCTGTGATGGTGTGGTCCGGGGGGGGGACAATGTCAAAACCCACATTTTGAATGGAACTGCAAAACTATAATGTAACACTATATACACGCACGAATATGCAAAGCTACAATTGTAAATACTATATGCATACATATATAAATGCTATACAAATGTACTTGAATAGAAATATTTACAGAATAGAACAATAGATTAATTATGTACAAGTATTGATGAAAATAGCCTGCATTCAGTACATTTGTACTTAAGATCTATATATATAGATATACATTTTAATAAAAAGATATAAATAATAGCCTACATTTACTCTGTTAGTTTTCATAGATTCATAGATATACATAGTAATAAAAGCGGCATTCACCTATCAGGTGTGCCTAAGTGCCCTCAATAATTCACCGGCGAGTTTAGGCCGAACATGCAATAAACCAATCAGAAAATCAGCTCTCATCACGTGTAAGAGGTAGGTGCGCCAGCGGCGCAAGCAGTGGCAGCATGACGGCAGATTTAACTGGAGGAAACGAGAGAAAAGATTTTCAATGCGACGACACAGATATCCCGGTTCCAGAAGTGAACACGGGCCGCCACGAATAAATGAACGTGTGGGAAACACTGTGTTTGTGTAATTAGGTTGCACGGCTGAAAAAATCCTAAGATGGGAGATGGAATTCAGAGAAAGCACTGGGTTCATTAATTTTTTTTTTGCATCCATGTAATGTCACTGTTAAGTACACAGTCAATGTAGCCCTTCAGTGATCTGTCATTTATTAATACTTTCTTAATAATCACAGGCTTATATATTGGTCTTGATTATTCAGTAAAGAAAATGAGTGATTATCAATCAAGCAATGTTGAACAGGAATAGCTTGAAAGCAATTGTGCGTTTTGGGTTTAGAGACTCGTATCAAGTCATTTGAGTATCTCATAACGCCAGCGTTACCGGCAGGGGGACACTGGGCTTTAGGAAGTTTAGTATATTTTCTAAAGTATTAAGGAGGGTTTTAAATGTGTTAGCATTTCAGGTTTGAAGGATTTTTTTTCCCCCTTCGACACGCAATTCTGTGTATCATAATAGTTGGAAAAAAGTTTGTTGTTTTTTTTTTTGCCATCCATACCTTAGGTAACTTTGCAGGGTGCCCGTGAACCAAACCATTAAAAAAATGTGGCCCTAGGTGCTTAACTTGGTTCCATTACAGTTCCAATAATGTTATTACAAGTTGATACTTTCTAATTTTTGTGGCCTTTTTGTGTTTCCAGCAATGCCAGGGCCCTACTCTGGTAAATCTCCCTTACTACACTTGTGTGTACAAGTCAAAAAAAGTAGGAGCACGCACTAAAACATCTGAATTACGGTAATTATGTGCCCCTGAATTACCCAGTGGACACAACAGTTTTTTGGAGGGGCTACTCCAGAAAGGGAACAGTGCTGAGCCTTTTTTGCACAATGTCTATGTGGAGATGGAAGGGTAACTGTGGAAAATAACAAAATATGTATTCCAGAGAAAGGTGAAAAACACATGCTGTAATATGATTGACAGTTTGTGTAAATGTAAAGGTGATCTGCTGTCTGTTTCAATTTCAGGATGATTTTGAGGAGCTCAAAGTATATTTCTCTGAAACAGAGTGGAGCAATCTGCAAAAATGTGAGAAATCACGATACAGGAGCTTGAAGAGGAACCATGAGGTTAAGTTAGCCCTAGGTACAGCGCATTCATTTTACAAAGGGAAGTTTGAGGAAAACTATAGAGGCTAGGTATTTCTGTTCAATTCACAGAGGATTCTTACGTTTTTCACAACCATGTTGGCAAGAGTATCAATGTCATAATTTGTCGAGCTTCAGTTGTATCTAAAATCTCGACTTCACTGATGTGAAAATGATAAAATGAAATTATTGATTAACTGGGCTTATGCCGTCGGAGGCGATGGCTGGGGGTATATTCCCTGATTTCAGTGTTAACATGATAACTGCTGTAATATTTCAATTACAAATTACAAATTTTGCTCATAAGTAAGTATCATAAAAGGAAGAACTGATTCGATTTTGGACAATTTACTATTTCTAGATTGGCCACCAGGGGCCAAAAATGGAAAAAAAATCACTGTTCCGGGATAACTTCAGTAATTTTTCAATTACAAATTTCAAGTTTCGCACATAAGTAAGTATCATAAAGAGGAAGAACTGATTCGATTTTGGGCAATTTACGATGTCTAGATTGGCCACCAGTGGCCAAAAACTGATTTCAGTGTTAACTGCAGTAATATTTCAATTAGAAATTCCAAGTTTTGCATATAAAGAAGTATCATAAAGAGGAAGAACTGATTTGATTTTGGACAATTTACTATTTCTAGATTGGCCACCAGGGGCCAAAAACTGAAAAAAATCACTGTTCCGCGATAACTTCAGTAATATATAAATTACAAATTTCAAGTTTGGCACATAAGTAAGTATCATAAAGAGGAAGAACTGATTTGATTTTGGACAATTTACGATCTCTAGATTGGCCACCAGGGGCCAAAAACTGATTTACATGTTAACACGATAACTGCAGTAATATTTCTATTAGAAATTCCTAGTTTTGCATATAAGTAAGTATCATTAAGAGGAAGAACTAATTCGATTTTGGACAATTTACAATTTCTAGATTGGCCACCAAGGGGCAAAAACTGAAAAAATCACTGTTTTTATCATATTTCCTGAAACATTTGTACAATTGACCTCAAATCAAGTGCAAATGAAACATCATGACCTGAGGATGTGTCTTACAATGACATTATACCTGTTTGGTTCTAACGTTTGACACAAGGTGGAGCTTTGTCACATAAAATTCACCATTTTTGCTATATCTTTGAAACTATTACTCCAGTTGACATGAAACTATGTGCAACTACAAGGTCGTGACCTCACAACGTGTCTCATGATGACATCATTCCTGTATGGTTCAATGTTTTGCCACCAGGTGGCGCTAATGAAAAATTAGCATTTTGGCCATATCTTCAGAACCATTTGACCGATTGACCTGAAATTAAGTTCAAATGAAAGTCTATTCAAGGTCTATTCGAGGATTGGGGAATTGGAGGATTGCAGGCGTTCGGGGATATTCCCTCAGCCGTCACCTCCGGCGGCATAAGCCTGGTTTTTTTTTTATCTATTTACACGATGTTGAGGGCTGAAGCCAAAAACTGTTTGCTGGCCAATCAGAGTAATGCTTGTTATTACAGAGGGACACCCACTCAGAGAGGCCTGTTCCTTAGAGGGCAGTGAATCTCAGATCGTGGATTGCCAAGAAGTTAGGGCTCTTTTTTCTTGCCAAAAATTTTGTAATTCTCAATTTTGAACTTCCTGGAATATCATATATTAAAATAAACAACTTAATATGAGACAATTAATTTTTTTTCCCCAGAAAATAATGGGGTGAATTTCACCTTGTATTCGAGCCCAGTCTGATCCCGACTCGTCATATCGTGACACTACTTGACCAAGCATCGATATAATGGCGGAAAAGGAGGCTTTTGGCGTCCTTATTTGACACCAGTTTAAAACAAACCCAGCCCCATAACTCTTAACCTGAACCCTAACCCTAAACGTCAATAAGGACGCCAAAAGCCTCCTTCTTCGACATATATGGACGCTTGGTCAGGTAGTGTTACTGTGTGGCGAGTTGGGAAAAAATGTTGTTTGTTCAATATTTTAAAACTTATCCTTAAGCCTCAAGGTTAGACCAATTTGAACATATTTTTTCCTTTTGTAAAACCTTCTTGTTTTCTTGATAAAGTACACGATTCAAATGCCTGAGGACTTGACTTGCGTTTTGTTATTTTGTCTTGTAAACAGTTGGCATATAGTATCAGTGTAAGGATGCATTTCCTTAGCCTCCCTTTCTCCTTTGTATTAGGGCTGCCCTCTCTTACTCCAGCTTTCATGAGGCGCGGCCGGTGGCGCAAAGGCAAGCCAATGTGTGCACCTCAACTAAGTGACTCAGATGATGAGGAATGGAGCCTGGAGAGAAAACCTGGTACAAGAATATACAGTTGCTAATATATTGAGGGCTGGCTCCAATAAACAGTTATCTCCAATATATAACATCTGGACATAACTGTGTATTGCAGTCAGCCCTCGATATGAACCGTTCAGTTTTGTTTTAGGTTTCCACAGGGCAGACTGCCTCCTTTACAACTTCAAAAAGACATATTTAACATTGATTTATCAGCTAGACTTAACAGAAATGTTCTTAACATCATGGGAACTACTTAAAAATATGGATTTTACTGATTACTTGATGGCACGTTTCAGACATGTCGCTCAAAAAGTAACAAACAGCTTCTGTTAGTTGACCGCAAAAACTCTGTATTACTATTCTGGATAGTAAACATTTACTAGCCCATGTGTAGTTTGTCAAATGAAGGAAGCATACATTTCTTAATGTTAAACCTATTTGTGATATGAAATTAAATATTTTATTGTGGCATAGTCATTCTGCAGCTTTTTGAAATGCCAAGGCCTGGTTTGTGTTTTGAAAAAAAAAGAATGGGGAAATTCCAAAACCAGTATTATTATTTGCACAGTTTAAGTTAGTTTTGGCTGAGTTTATTTATCACAAGGGTTTATTTACAGTGCCTATTCATAGTGTTTCACTTTTAGTGGTGGTATCACCATCTTGTCTCAAAAATTACTTTTTCACACCATTTCGGAATTCAATTCCAAGCGAAGTTACTTATATAGAGTGCATCCAGTACTTTGTTTTTCCTTAGTAGATTGGCCAGTGATATTTTGAGAAAGAAGACAGCTTGGGGACAACTTATCATCTGAGGCAGTAATTTAAAGCGAAATATATTTTTTGGATATCAGATGCTTGCAATTTCTGTATCTGTCATGCAGAGATCTGTACGTGCATCAGCAGGGTTCTCACGGATCCTTAAAAAGTCTTAAAAGGCATTAAATTCACGAATCTCTAAAAACAAGGCCTTAATTGGCATTAAAATGTCTTAAATAAATCTTTCAAAAGTCTTAAACTTTTTTTTAACTGACATTTTTTTAACTTTTTTTTTTAAACTTCAGCAACACATTGCAAAAAAGTTGGCACAGGGGCCTTTTTATCACTGTGTTACATCGCCTTTCCTTTTAACGACACTCAGTAAATGTTTGGGAACTGAGGAGACCAATTTTGAAGTTTTTCAGGTGAAACTCTTTCCCATTCTTGCTTGATGTACAGCTTAAGTTGTTCAACAGTCCGGGGTCTCTGTTGTTGTATTTTATGCTTCATAATGCACCACACATTTTCAATAGGAGACAGGTCTGAACTACAGGCAGGCCAGTCTAGTACCCAGACTCTTTTACTACGGAGCCATGCTGTTATAACACGTGCAGAATGTGGCTTGGCATTGTCTTGCTGGAATAAGCAGGGGCGTCCATGAAAAAGACGTTGCTTGGATGGCAACATATGTTGCTCCAAAACCTGTATGCACCTTTCAGCATTAATGGAGCCTTTACATATCTGTAAGTTGCCCATGCCTTGGGCACTAATATACCCCTATACCATCGCAGATGCTGGCTTTTGAACTTTGCACCTACAACAGTTCAGATGGTTCTTTCCCTCTTTGCTCCGGAGGACACGACGTCCACAGTTTCCAAAAACAATTTGAAATGTGGACTCGTCAGACCACAGAACACTTTTCCACTTTCCATCAGTCCATCTTAGATGAGCTCGGGCCCAGCAAAGCCGGTGGCGTTTCTGGGTGCTGTTGATAAATGGCTTTCACTTTGCATTGTAGAGTTTTAATTTGCACTTGCAGATGTAGCGACGAACTGTAGTTACTAACAGTGGTTTTCTGAAGTGTTCCTGAGCCTGTGTGGCGATGTACTTTACACACTGATGTTGGTTTTTGATGCAGTACCGCCTGAGGGGTCAAAAGTCACGGGCATTGCTGTACAGTTGTACAATGCACTTCATACATGTTCCTTGTGAATAGAGGTAAAATTGGTTGTGGGTGTTGTCATAAGTCTGTTTTAAGTAGGACAGGCTGAAAGTATCTTATTTGCTTTGTTTAAAAACAATTGTAATGAATAAATATGACATGTTTTAAATAACATAAATTGAGGTATTTTTCTTATTTTGCACAAGGAGTGATTACTGATGTTACATCATTTTCAGCTTTGTCTTATGTCTGCATTTGCCAGCAGGCTGACATGATGAAGAGTCTGCAGAATAATTCTGTCTGTTAATTCCCCTGCAGAAACTAGATGAACACTGCAATTAGATGTGGGGGAAAAAATATCGGTATCAGTATCGGATATCGGCCAAATGAGTTGTAAAATATTGGCATATCGGATATCGGCCAAAAATCTAATATCGTCCATCCCTAGTATTAATGTTTTTCAAAAATACGTTGTCATTTGATCAAAAGGTCATATTTCATATTCAAATAAACATTTGGGCAAAATTGTCCCGAATCCTATGATGAGGTGTTATTTTTCCATTTGTGTTTATTATGAAGTTGGTCTTAAATTTAATATCAAATGGCATTAAAAAAGTCTTAAAAAGTCTTGAATTTAACTTGCCCTAAGCTGTGGGAACCCTGATCAGATACTGGCAAATCAGTACCTGAAGCTGAATACTCATCTTCTCTTTCAATCGCATTTAATAAAGATTTATACAAACCTACACAACCAATATTGGTGCAGAAGTGTTGCATAAATATTTTTAATTTTATGTCTTAATACAGAAAAGGCATGGATTGGTATTTGAAATGAGTGGCCAATAAACTGTCATGCGAATATGAAACACTTTTAAAATATGTTGTTCAATAAAAGTAGTGACTTTGGACCACAGTACTGAAGACACTTTTTTTTTACGAACGCTTACTCATGAAGATATGGTTTATCAGTGGCTACAATGGTTCACATGTTTGTGAACTTTAATGGCTGGTTATAAGATCTTAACTGAGTTATCTTGATCATTTATTGCAGAGAAAGCCACTATCATGACACGTGATACTAAGCTTAATGTAGCCACCAGGACTGTCAAGTTGACCATTAAACTTTCATCCTACTGATTAACACTCCACAGCATCTGCTGTCCGCACAATTCCTAATGCTCTTCAGGCATATTGTGAATTACCAGTGCCACCAATCCATTTTAAACCATCTCCAGTGCCCCAGAGTGTCAGATTTGGAGGCAGAAGAGCCAGTCAGAATGAGCCCCCTGCTGGGGTGACGGAGAGCAGTGCATCAGGACCGGGACAGAGTGAAACTCAGGCAGAATCTCCCGTATCTGGCTTGGGGCACTTACAGGTGAAGTCTTCACACACCTGCCCACACTGTCAGGGCTGGACTGGTACAAAAAACGGCCCTGGCATTTTTGGCCATGGAGGCCCAATCTGATCGTGACATGATGTATCGTGACGTGCACACTTTGCTGTGACCAAAAGTTAAAATTAAGCTCAGTCGTAGCCTACATGCCCTGGAACTCCACACAGAAAGGCCCCTGACCCACAACCTTCTTACTGTGTGGTGGCAATGCTAATCACTGCACCACCATGACAAAGAAGAAGTTATTATTATTGTTGTTATTATTAATAATAATGATAATAATAACTATATATTTACATTACATATATTTACAGGTGATTCTGGGACAGGGTTTTAAATTGGAAAATTTGAAAGTCTTCCTTGCTGTATTCCAGGACAAATTTTATTTGCCACCGTAAAACAATGAATCAAAATGCATCAAATAGTAGGTTATCAGCTGCTGGTCCATCAGCGGGGACCTTTTGTAAGCTCAAGCAAATTTTAACCGAATGCATACTTGTGATAGCCTATTTAACGTCAGTCTTGCCGCTTTCTGTGTCCCCCCCTCAAATGAAAACTGCTTGCTACATGAAGCTTATCGTGGCCAAACAGCTGCTCAATTTCTTTAGTGTTTGAAAGCCTGAGGCTCCAATGTCTGTTTACTTCATTCTTGAAGCTTTTCTGCCTCTCCACTGCTTTCTGACATTTTTGTCTGAGCTCGTAATTGAAACCCGTTTGACTGTTAACGCAACTCAAAGCCATTGGTCAAACTAATTTCCCAGCTAGCCTGCCTTTTTAAACTTTTAGGATGCAAACAACAACATTAAATAAATTGTACATGGCTTAAGCCTATGCACCATTTTTTTTTATCTGCAAGAATAGATTTTTTTTGGTTATTCCTCTATGATTAAACAAATATATAAATAGATACTGAAAAATGCCCAAGATGCAAGATAACCAGAATAGTGAAGTAGAAGAATAAAAAGTGGTATATAAAGCATGTATTACAGAAGATGTACAATGTGGATAATATCAGGGCAAGCAATCTATATAACATAATATAAAGGAAGACATACAGTACCGACGTATTCATATTTTCTGTATGAAATTTCACTTTGAGCCAACTAAAGTCATTCTGCTGTTTGCTCGCCTTAATGTGGGCCACTGGCTACCTATGGGCTGTACACAATATTTTTCCCTGAGGAGGGAGGGCTCAGAGATTTCATTGGGCCAGCCCTGTGTCAGTGTAGAAAATGAACTAATGGGCCGCTTTCTGTGTTTTAAAGGCCGGCGCGGTCGTTCAAATGGTCAATGTTATTACAATTTTATAAACTATGATTGCATCGGCCCAAAATGTGCGTTGGCCCACCAGGAGTTGCCCGGTTCGCCAGATACCCACTCCAGCCTTGCACACTGTACAACCTGTGGTCCTCTAACTGAAGATAGAGGAATGAACTTAAGCTGTTAAATGCAGCAGTGAGGAAATTTGTCACGGCAGTACTCCAACAGCACTGTGAATGGGATGTATTTGTGTGATTCAGGGCATAGACTGACTCCGTTTCTTGTGGGTCAGCGCACTGCGTTATTGCAGTCCTTGCCTTGAGAGGGGTTTGGTCAACAAGACAGCCTCTGTTGCCTTTTACCACAAGTCATGGCCATTAAGTGCTGAGACTTGGATTTTTCACTCCCTCAACCTGGTCGTCAGATGATGGCACTGACTAACCAGCAGCAGAAGGTGTGTTCAATTAATTACTGAGGAGGTAAGAAGTTGTAATGGTCACATGATGGCCTGAATCTTGCATTCCTTTGCTCAGAGTTTCAGTGTCATTCATATCCATTATTTGATAAGTATTGTTTTTTAAATTGGCTGTGTACATGGTGGTAGATTAAGTGCAAAAATGTAATTGTGACCTTCCATGTGAAAAAGGTACTTCAATGCTCTGCTGCTGAAGATCACCCCTATACTCTTGTTCAAGCTCTTCAGACTCACTCTCCAGAACTAGAAGACTCACTGCTAAAGCATCTGAAGCGCTAGTACTCATTTTGATCAAGCGTTTTCTCACCGAATTTTAAACAACTCAATCTATAAAACTAAAAAAGCTATACAGTTCAGGTCAGTGTCTAAATGAAGAGCACTTCCTGCTCTACTCAATCATGTAATTGCATGCTATCTTCAAGCTCTAAGAGGCTATGACAGCTAAACAGAAAGGACCCACTCATAATACTACAGAGGAATTCTTAGCTACGCGATTTTTTTTTACGACGTTTTTTTTTTTAACGTTTTTTTTCAATTAACTATTTTAGAAATGCATTTGGACACATAAACCTGAAGTATGGTTTGTGAGTTTTATGTGCAGTTGATTATCTGCCTGATTATTAGCCCCTATAGATCACTGTAAAAACTGAAATGATTACATAATGGTCTTGTTGTGTAGTCACTCTTGCTTTCTGACTTTCTGTTCATTCAGGAAGGGGAGAATGCTGCTCTCCCCAGCTGTGATGGTGACAACAGTGTTGGTCTTGAGAAGCAGGGAGGGTCATCAAAACGAAGACGCAAACGACCGAATACTGGTATTTGCAGGACCACTGGATGTTAAGATGGGCACCTATTCCTGCACGATTCTCCAGGCTGATATTTATAGATCAGTAGTTTGATTTACCACTGTCCTGTTGATATTTTTCTTGCATTTTACTGAATTCCTCTGTTTGAGCAAACTGTTCTTTTATTCGTGCTTCAGTGACAAAGGAAACTTCCCCATATTGTGTTTTGCTGAAATACTGACTGCCTCTGTCCAGTTGCTTTTAGTGGATGAATTGACCAATTTACCTGAACATGGCAGCAGATTGTGGTAGCGACTGTCAGGTGCAACTTCTTGTGTATCGTACCGTAATTCTCATGGGCACATGGAGTCCCACCGTGACCTCTTGTATTGGTGTCACTTCTAGCTGCACAGGCTGACACCGTGCTTACAGACTGCCACTTTTGTTCTGCCTTAATTTTCCTCAGGCTAATGAGATCTCAGCATTGCACCTGTGTATCAGACAAGTGGCTCAATCCAAAACCCGCACATCTGTGTTTGACTGTAGTGCAGTCGTGCTTCTTTGTGGTTGTTTTCAGGACAATTGAAGAAGGAAAATTTAAAAGTGCAGATTGAAGAGCGATGCCGTTACGCACGTGGAGAAGAACTGCGCAGCACGCGGAGTGTGTGCTACACTGAGGAAGAGGGACCGAGAGATGATGATTATTTCTGTGAGCTAAAGGCTGTTTATTTATGGTTTTTCTGTTTATTTCTGGTTTTTTACTGAATGAGGACCAGTTTAGATGAACACTCCTGTCTTTTAGATTGTGAGGATTGCCAGTCCTTCTTCACGGATGAGTGTGAAGTACATGGGCCCCCTTCTTTTGTTTTAGACTCCCCTGTGCCTATGGGGACCCCTGATAGGGCCCGGCTCACCCTGCCCCCGTATTTGGAGGTTAGAACATCTGGGATTCCTGGAGCGGGCCTGGGAGTGTTTAACCTGGAACAGACAGTGCCCAGGGGGGTGCACTATAGACCCTATGAAGGGGAGCTGGCTGAGGAAGATGTTGCCATGGACAGCGGCTACTCCTGGATGGTGAGACGGGTCTTTTTGCTAAGTCCCTCTGTTTGTGCAGTTTACAGATCTGCAAAGCCTGCTTGGGTGTATAATGTACTGAGATGTTGTACAAAAGTAGTTCACTGTGTGCAGTATTACAATGTTCAGCTCGAGTTTATTACAAAAAAAGGATTGATTTATGTACAAGAAGGTTGCAGAGATTGTCCCAGCAAGATAAAAATGGTCAGACCTCAAACTCACTCCCATCCTTTGGGGATTCAGTGCCTTGCATCTGGAGTCATTTCTCTGACTGAAATGTTTTTAAAAAAGCCGCTCAACAAAAAACCAGGTATTGGCTGATCCCCTGAAATCTCTGTCAAATCAGCAGAAAATACTGTTCTGTGCTGCACGAGAAATGGACAGCTAAGTTCTTGATTTCAGTCATATTTAAGGAATCTGCAGGGTATAGGAGCAGGTGCTGTAAGTGATACTCATAAACCTGTTTCAGATTGACAGGAGCATGCACTGTGTGGAGTACATCGACGCCAAGAGAGAGACTCACTCCAACTGGATGAGGTTGGTAGCCGTGTATTGGGAGAACACTACTTCTCTCTTTATATTGTCTCTCTTACTTCATTGTCTTCTCTGTGGCTCAGATATGTGAACTGTGCTCAGAATGAGGAGGAGCAGAATCTTGAGGCTTTCCAGCACAGAGGATCAATCCTGTATCGCTGCTTTAAGCCTATTTTGCCCGGCCAGGAGCTGCTGGTGTGGTATGGGGAGGACTATGGCAAGGAACTGGGTATCACTTTCGACATCCTCTGGAACAACAAGTGCTCCTCTAAAGGTACTTGTGTTCACCTCTATGCTTCTCTTCTTGTTACACTAGAGTGGCCATTCTATCACAGTTTAATTATACAACCCCAATTCCGAAATAGTTGGGACAAAGTGTAAATTGTGAATTGAATCAAAATGCCATGACTTTCAAATCACACCAGCCAGTATTTTATTCACAATAGAACAGAGATAACATAGCAAATGTTGAAACTGAGAAATTTATAATTTTATCCACAAAATGAGCTCATTTCAAATTTGATGGCTGCTACAGGTCTCTAAAAAGTTGAGACAGGGCCCTGTTTACCATGGTGTAGCATCCCCTCTTCTTTTTAACACAAAGTGGAGACGTCTGGGCATTGAGGAGAAAAGTTAATTTGAGTTTAGCCATTGGAATTTGATCCCACTCTTGTTTAATACAGGCTTCCAGCTGCTGGAGAGTTTTGGGTCTCCTTTGACGGACTTTTTGTTTAAATATGCGCCGAATGTTCTCAATCAGTGAAAGATCAGGACTGCAGGCAGGCCAGTTCAGCACACGGACTCTTCTACTACAAAGCCATGCTGTTGTAATAGCTGCAGTATGTGGTTTTGCATTGTCCTGCTGAAATGCACAAGGCCTTCCCTGGAATAGATGTCATCTGGAGGGGAGCATATGTTGCTCTAAAACCTTTATATACCTTTCAGCATTCATGGTGCTTTTTAAAACATACAAGTGTCCCTCACCATATGCATTAATGCATCCCCATACCATCAGAGATGCTGGCTTTTGAACTGTAAGCTGATCACAGGAGGGGTGGTATTTCTCCTCTTTAGCCAGGAGGACACAACGCCCGTGATTTCCGACAAGAATGTCAAATTTGGACTCATCTGACCCGAGAACATTTTATCACTTCGCTGCAGTCCATTTTAAATGAGTCTTGGCCCACAGAACACGGCAGCGCTTCTGGATCATGCTCAACAATGGCTTCCTTTTTGCATGATAGAATTTTAGGTGCCATCTGTGGATGACGTGGCGGACTGTGTTTACACACAGTGGTTTCTTGAAGTATTCATGGGCCCATTTATTAATGTCAATGACAGAATCATGCCGATGTGTGATGCAGTGGCGTCTGAGCACCCGAAGATCACGGGCATCCAGTAAAGGTCTTCGATCTTGTCCCTTACGCTAAGAGATTTTTCCAGTTTCTCTGAATCTTTTGACGATGTTATGCACTGTCGATGATGAGACCTTCAAAGCCTTTGCAATTTGACATCGAGGAACATTGTTTTTAAAGTATTGCACAATTTTTTTTTACGCAGGTTGGAGAGCCTCTGGCCATCTTTACTTCTGAGAGACTCAGCCCCTCTAAGACATCCCTTGTATAGCCTATTATGTTACACACCTGATGCCAGTTAATGTAATTTCTTGCTAAATATTCTTTCAGCTGATTCTCTTATATAGTCATTGCTTTTTCAGCCCTTTCAACATTTGAAATGTTATCTATGTTCTATTGAAAATAACATACTGGCTGATGTGATCTGAAAGTCATTGCATCTTGTTTTTATTCACAAAATGAACACTTCGTCCCTACTATTTCGGAATTGGGGCTATAATAACTCCCACCATGGGGTACCAGGGGATTTTGTGCCTTTCTTTCTTGAATCAAACTTGATGTGGTTTTATAGAAACAGCAACCAAATGTGAGAGACTATTTGAAATGCTCCTGGGAAACACATTGTGTTGAGGAGTCAGAATTTTTTTTAACAATTATTACCTCCGGCAAGGAGGTATGATCGTTGGAATCTGTTTGTTTGTTACTTAGTTAGTTTGCAAAATTACGGAAAAACTAATGGACGGATTTACAAGAAATTTTCACCGGTGGGAATTGGTCTAACTTTGATCCCATTAGATTTTGGGCTAGATCTGGAAGGGATCCTGGATACAGGAATTTTTTTATTTGTTTCATACTGCATTTCAAGTCTTGAGGCGCTGTGTCTCATATGATCACCAGAGGTCAGGATTAGAACATACAAGATGACAAGATAATTTGGCTCCTGATTGGCTGTTCGGCAAGTCATCTCCGTTTTAGCATGGACTCTGTCAAACAATCATATGTAAAGAATCGTTCGCTAGAAATGCAACGTTAAAAATAGAAACATAAGTTAATGAATGCGATATTCCACTGTTTGCAGTCTACCATAAATGAAATTACTGCTTAGCAAAACTGTGTTTGTCAAACGCAACGTTTATTACCAAAAATTGTCTTCACTCATTACAATAAAGGCTCGCCAAGTCAACAGCATCTGTTTGCCAATGTTACCATTAAGATAAGCAAAACCTCCGAGGAATACTCGCACAGATTACGTAAGAGCTATCACAGTAACAAATGCATGCAATCATACCTCGCAGATAAGCATGCCCAAGTTATCAGTTGTAGCTAACCCATTCAAGTTCTGTAACCTTACTGTACCCAGCTAGCAATTGGTCAATGTTAATTACTGCTTTGTCTCCTAAAATATTAAGAATTGGTTTGAGAAACCAAACAATTAATAGCTCGGCTGAATGACGGTTTTCCTATAAGTTATTTAACAGTATTTGAGTGTTTGAAGTGTTTCCCGTGAGTTTTCTGTTGTGATCTGTGCATTCTGCATGTCATGTTTAAGTTCTGTGCCTGGCTTTGCCATGTTTGATTCTGTTTAGTGACCACTGCATATGTCTGACCATTCTTAGGATCATGTATTGTGTTTTTTGGTAATTTATATTTCATGTTTTATTATTATTTTATGCCATGTTTTCATTTCCATACATTGCACTTCGTCTACCCTGTCTTGTCTTGTGTAGGTTTTTGCCCACGGTCCCTAGTCTTGCATACCACTCATTCGGGTGATTTATTGGTCTCTGGGTTTTCAATCTTCCTTCATTATCTCGTGTGTTTCCTTCCTCTCTCTTTTACTATCTACTAACCATACTAACAGTTTGTTGTTTTCGATAATTACTAACCCTCATTAACATTGCATATTTTTACTAACTTTCTAACATGCACTTGGGATTGTATAGCTGCACATATTAATTGACTAACATTCTCTCAGCAGTCGCTCAATTCTAATCTCCGCCTCCTTGCCTATCCCTAATTATCTCTGCTGCAAGTTTCTGTGGATTTCCACTTATACTTTGTGCTTTCCTTTTCTTTTATCTTGGCACTTTAGTACTCCTTAACCGGAGCTGTTGTTTTGTACTTAGGTTTGTCTTGTGATCCCTGTCTGCGTTTTGGCTACAGCCAAATTCATGTAATTAGTTTATTCCTCATGTGTCTCTCCCTGATCATTGTTCCCATTGATTGCACCTGTTCTCCCTGGTCATGTGTTTACCCCGGGTGTGTATATAAGATGTCTGTTTGGTACACTTTCTTGTCAGATTGTTCTCCCTAGTTTTCTTGTGCTATGTTTCTCGCCTCGATTTCTCAGTGTTTATCTTTCTGACTGGATTGCCTGACTTTTGATTTTTGCCTCTGTGTTTTTGGATTACTGTTGCATCTGTGCATTTTGACCATTTTTTCTGCCCGACTATGAGATCTGTTTGCTGCCCTGGTAACGATTCGGATTACGTCCTGTGGATTCTGGCTTGCTTCTCTGATAGAACTATTCCTGTGAACCAGACCCATTTCTGTCCGACTACTATTACTGTGATTGCTGCCCTGGTTTTTGATATTATTTTTGCCCAACTGGATTTTGACTTTTGGATTGTGGACTCTGTACTTTTGCCTTCTGCCCTGCGGGGGTCCTCCCCCTTTATTAATAAAACAAGCTCTACTGCATTTCCTGGTTCTCGCGACTGGTTCCTGATCGCACCATTACATTTTCCTGGCAAAGGGTGCTGTAGGATGCAAAAAAAAAAAAAAAAATGCTAAGTTTAGGACAAAGGCAACAGCCAATCAGAGGCCAAAAAAAGTGCAATGGATATGTACACTGAACGAAAGTATAAAAGGACGAACTAAAAATGCTGAATTGAATAGATCCATAATGAATTATGCCCACAAATAGTGTTTATTGGTGTACTGATTGATTTTGTTTTGCTCAATTCTGGTGACCCACTTCTCATTGACCACTCCCTGTGAGATTACTCTCATTGAGTTACTTTGCCCCTGAGCTGCATGGAGCATAACACTGAGTTGGTCAGTCAGCGTGACCAATACACAGGCACTCCTTGCAACAGGATCAATGAAAGGCCACTGCAAAATGTGCACAAGTCATGAGGGAGTGTGCCATTGGCAGGCTGAATGCTGGCATATCTGTGACAGCGATGTCCGCACACTCGAATGTGCGTCATTCCACCATCAGCTGGTTGAGAAGTTGATTCGGAACGACTGGCTGAACTGTGAATCGTACAGACCGCACAACAGGCGGATATCAGGTCAGACTGTCTGAAACTGCCGGAGAAAGGCAGACCTCCGAGCTCGCCGACCGCACCGAGGTCTCGACCTGACTGCCGTCGGTCATCGGTACAGACTTGAATGGGCCAACCGTAACCTTCGCTGGACGCTTGCATGGTGGAGGACGGTGTTATTCAGCGATAAATCCCGATTCCAACTGTACCACGCTGATGGCAGACAACGTGTATGGCGATGTGTGGGCGAGCGTTACGCTGATGCCAATGTTGTGTGTGGCACGTGGTGGTGAAAGTGTAATGGTATTGGCGGGCATATGCCATGGAAAGCTGTCCCATCTGCTTTTTCGTTGAGGGCAACTTGAATGGGCAGCGGTACCGTAACGAGATCCTGAGACCCATGGTCATACCATTTGTGCGACTCCATCACGTGACATTTCAGCACGATAAAGCCCAGCCACGCACTGCCCAGATCTTCTTGATGAGGATGATGTCCCTGTTCTCTATTGGCCAGCATATTCACCCGATATGTTGCCAATTTAGGATGTTCTGGATCGGCGGGTCAGACGTGTTCTGGTTCCAGAAAACGTGCGCCAGCTCTAAATTTGGCTGCAGGAGGAATGGGACAACATTCCAAAGGCCACTATTGACAACCTGGTGAACTCCATGCGCCAGAGGTGTACTGCTTTACGTGATGCCGATGGCGGACACACTCGTTACTGAGTGCTGTGAACTCTGCCAGCTGACCCCTGTTGGGTTCAGGCTGTGATAACTCATGAATTGTGTACAGTAAATTGTTAGTCATGTGTCTGTTGCTTGAATATTAAGGCAGGAATAAAATAATAGTTTTGTTGAAATATTTCCCGATTGATAAAAAATTATTGAAAAATAATCACTTTGTGTGAGTTTATATTTTTGTTCAGTGTAAATTGGGAAAAAAAATTTTGCAGCTTTGAGTGCTCTTGCGATATCAACTTTGTACAGCTGAGAATGACGCGATTGCATGGGGGAAAAAAGACTTCCACCACCGATCTTGGAGTGCAGAGCTTATTTGCGGGATTGAAATGATTCTTAGATGGAAAATGGCAGTTTTTACTTCTGCCAAGGAGGTTACATAATCATTGGAATCTATTTCTTTGTTTGTTTGTTTGTTTGTTAGTTATTTAGTTAGTTAATTAGCAACATTACGGAAAAACTAATGGACGGATTTACACAAAATTTTGGGAATTGGAAATTGGTCTGACGTAGATCCCACTAGATTTTGCATTGGAGCCGGAAGGGATTAAGCAGCTGGGGGGACTGCTGGGCCTTGGTGGAGGTATGCGCTCCCCGAATGGTCTTGTTTTTAAAGGTTTTTGTGCCTGAATTGCAATCAAGTAATTTAATTACCTGACCAGTTAGAAAACTGTGTAGTCTCAAATAATTAAGAAGTGATAAAGAGAAGCAGAGAGGCTTCTCTAACGTGGCTACTGTGTGCAACTGTAAAAATCACAGTAATCTGAAAGATTAAAAATAAATAGATAATTCTCTATCTGAACTCCATCTCCTGTTGTTGTATTTTTTCACAAATTATGGAAAGTGAAGTAAGTGGAACAATAGACACTTATTATTGCATTTATTTATTTCTGCATTTCATTTGCTATTCAGTGTCAAATCTAGTCTTTCATCACTACTCAGGGGGACAGACTGAGAGTAATCACAGGTGAAAAAGTGAGAATTTTTCCTCCTCCAACATTCCTCCAATTGGCAGGTCACTGATGGTCATTGAGAGCAGTGAAGTATGTTTTTCCTGGAAGTGTTTTACATGGCTTTGTTGCAGTCTGATTAGACCCTATCAGGTGTGATTTAAGAAAAAGAAAAGGCACTAGATCCCTAGTGTGCCACACAGTGACTGTTACACACATTACACTTAAAAAATGCAAATCAGCGTTGTACAACCCTTGCCAAGACAAGGGAATGAACATGGTGCTGATTTATATTAGTGGCACACCGCTGAAGGATTGAAAAGGGTTTTTAAAAATTCATCTTACTTTGATACTTTTTCTGATTTAATATGGATAAAATGCCCATCAAGTATTTCACCTACCTCTTGGGTTGTGACTTTTATGTGAACTGTTGACTACAGGAAAGAGAAGTTTGGAGATTGCCACTGTCTCGTTTTTCTTCAGACTGGGGCCTTGTATTGAGTATACTAATTGCCGATTTAGGGATTTAATGTACAGATTAATATCTTTGAGTGGAGAACCTTTATTGACTCTCCTGGAAGTCTTTCTCTGTTTTAGTTTCTGCTGATACCCTTGGTATCCACATTTCTTAGTTTTAACCTTGGAGAGAGAATCTAGACTCAAGTAAATTGTGCAAAAATCACTCCCTATGTTAGCCATCGCTCTTTAACGAATTTTTTTTAATGTAATGCTGTTCTTAGAAATACTGGTATTTTATCCATAAGTTTTTTGTTGCTGTAAAAATCCCCCTTTCATTTAAAAAAAATGTTTGGTGTTAAAACATGACGTGATTTGTTCGTCTGTCTTGTGCTGTTTTCCCTTTCCTCCACTAGGAGGTGATGTGTCATCTCCAGCCTTCCCCTGCTGTCAGTGTTGGCTGTCCTACTCTGCAGAGGTCTACCTGCACAAACACATCAAGAGATCTCACCCTGAAGAATATGTTAGACAGCTCAGAGCAGGATTAATCACATCTGCATGTTTCCTGCCTTCCAGTGGCCCCCCTGGGCACTGTGGACCATCTAATACTATTCCATATGCAGTTAAACTGCAGTTAAATACTGGTGGTGTGAGGTCGCTCTTGTGCATCCAGTGTGGCAAGAGTTTCAGTTGCGGAGGTGACCTTAAAAAACACCTGAGGACTCACACAGAGGAGAGGCCGTACCACTGTGCTCAGTATGGGCAGAGTTTCAGTCAAGCAGGAGACCTTAAAAAACACCAGTGGACTCACACAGGGGAGAGGCCATACCACTGTGCTCAGTGTGGGAAGAATTTCAGTCAAGCACAGCACCTTAAAAGACACCAACGGACTCACACTGGGGAGAGGCCATACCACTCTGCTCAGTGTGCGAGGAGTTTCAGTCATGCAGGGGACCTTAAAAAACACCAGCGGACTCACACAGGGGAGAGGCCGTACCACTGTGCTCAGTGTGGGAAGAATTTCAGTCAAGCGGGGCACCTTAAAAAACACCAGCGGACTCACACTAGGGAGAGAAATTGGCCGAAATTGGCGAAATTGGTATTATGTGCCTACAAAAATGACTTCATCACAAGAAGATTCACTGTAATAATGTTGAGAATTTCATATCTTTTTATATTAACGGGGCACTGTGCTAAATATGGCAGCTATACATTAATGGACTTGCAAGCCAACAGTATCATAGACATTCAGCTCGTGCAGGTTCGTGACAATGTCATTTGAATTAATTTCAAGTTATCATAACGTTATATAGTTAGAAATCGCTGATTTGTATGTTTGTTTTTGTATGTTTTAGTAATTTTAATTGCTATTTATTTATTTATCATTTATTCTTTTAGAGTATGTATGTTTCTGTAAGATTGCTCTGTCTTTAGTCTTCAGTGTCTTCCTTTCATTTCTGTCTCATGGTGTCTTGTCTTTTTCATCACACTCTCTTCCCTGTATTTCAGTTAGGTATTTCCTCTTCCTTCTCTCTTGCTGTTCTCATTGGCTATCCACACCTGAGAGTAGTTTAGTGAGGCATGGGTGTTTAGTTAGATTAGAGTTAGAACTCCACCCTTTTCCTCTCTCTCTCCTATCACCGTCCTTGCTTTTCTAGCTCCACCTTTCTCTACAGCTGTCCTGTGTTTAGCTGGGATTCCACTTAATTAGTTTGTGTTTAAAAGGCCACTTTTCCTCAGCTTCTTGTTGACTTGTTTCTTCCCATAGCTTGTCTTGATTAAGTCTCGTATCTGCGCTTTCTTGGTTTCGATTGTTGATTGCTCGTTTCTTGTGAATTCTCCCGTAAGTCTCGTTATTGATTGTTTGTATTACGTTGTTTGATTGCTGGTTGATTGATTAGTACTTTGTTCTCCCTTAGTCCCATTTTGTACCCGTCTGTTTAGATTCTCCTGTGTTTCTCCCTTATCCCATCCAATTCCCTTTTCCTTCCTCTTCCATTCCCTTAGATCTACCCCTTTTGTTACTGTCTTTGTGCGGATTGATTTCCTGGTTACAGAATATTTCTGCTTGTTCCCCGACTCTGATTCTAACTTCTGCATTACCCCGTTTGCCTGGCTATCGATCTGTTTCTGTTTTTGACCATGAGCTGTGTGAATCCTAATAAACGCCCTGCTGATGCTGAACTGCATATGGAGTCTAAGCCTGTTCCTTCCATATATTAGACAGGGCCACATTATGAACCGGGCCGGGGTCCGGCGGGGGGCCCAAAGCGATGGCGATGTCAGAGGGCCTCTATTCTCTAGGATCTTATGACTATTCACACTGTTCTAGGGCATATCTGCAGAGAACCGAGAGAAGGGTGATATGAATTGGGCGGGAGGGACAGGGACGGCAGAGGGCCCCCGGGCTAGGGGGGGACAGGGACGGCAGAGGGCCCCCGGGCTATGGGGGGACAGGGACGGCAGAGGGCCCCCGGGCTAGGGGGGGACAGGGACGGCAGAGGGCCCCCGGGCTATGGGGGGACAGGGACGGCAGAGGGCCCCCGGGCTAGGGGGGGACAGGGACGGCAGAGGGCCCCTGGGCTAGGGGGGGGGACAAGGACGGCAGAGGGCCCCTGGGCTAGGGGGGACAGGGACGGCAGAGGGCCCCTGGGCTGGCCCTGCTGTAGTGCCCCTCGTGAATGCTCCTAAGGGAGCCCTAATGTTTACCAACAAGGGGTTCACGGAAGTAAGGGGGAATGGTTTCAGAGGGCCCTATGATTATGAAAGCCCCTGGCAAGGGTTACGACTTCTGGCTATGTGGGGGCCCTAGGGAGAGCCCTAATGGGAGAGCATACTGTTAAGAGAGCCCTCTGATTACAAATGTTCTTACAAAGGGCCTCTGATTTACCAAGGGTTTTGAAAGTCCTTTCAGCGAGCTCTAAGGCCCAGGATATGCTGTGTGACTTAATTTACGTGCGCAACCGCACATACTTGCAGCAGAACGATCAGAGTACTATGCACGATACTGGTAGTGTTGCCAAAAACAAATAAAAAGTCGCTAGATTACGTCATGACGTTACTATGATGTCATAACGTCAGGCACGACTCGCTGATCTCAAGAAAATGTGTCTACATTGCTATGTTGACAATCCCAAAGGGTACAGTTTCAAGATTGGGGCTAATGTGCAGTGCTGCTTAACCATGAAATAAGCTTCTGGTGGCGGTGCAGAGCTGAAGTTACATTGAAAAACAATGATTTTGACACTCGAGGTGGGTTTTTTTTTTTTTTTAAATCGCCAGATTCACCAAAAAGCCGCTAAGTCGCTAGATGAGGTTTTAGTCGCCAGAGAAGACAAAGAGTCGCTAAATCGGCAACATTGGATACTGGCGGTATCATGTAGGGAGCAGATAGCCAACCGGGCTCTCATATTTTCCACCATTGTTTGACTCTACCACAAGCTCAACATGGAAGTTCGGAAGATCGCCCCTTGCGATTGTGTCAATATTGCAACATGCACACGTCTGCATACCTTGTGTTCGGGTGTGCTACTATGCGTAATATCGACATAAAATACGCATGGCAACGCATTCGGGCATAAAATATGCACACGGCAAGCATATCCTGGGCCTAATGCTGGCCCCAGTAGACAGCTAGTAGAAGATGGACCTATTTTCTATGAGAAGTGATTTCGCTCCCGCACAGTATTGTGCGTACACAATACGACATGGTCCTTGGAGTGCATCGAAACTGTCATTACGACACGTCCAAAAGTTCAGAAATCTCTAACTCCATGCAAATTTATCGCGCGTCACGACCATATCGTGAAGCAAGTGTCCAATAGCCGAGCTAGACTCAGGGGCGGGCTGTACAGTGGTCCAGTCACAATACACAGCAGATTCACGTGTCATTATAACCTATAGTTATCTTCGAGGAGAGTAGTAGACTGGTAGATATTCACCTTCAGCACACTGAGTTTTGCCCTGCTTCACTTTGCAGATTTCATATGTCCCCACCGTAACCGTAAAGGGGTGTACTGTACACACCAATGCCAACAAAGTGAAGTCCAAGTGAAAATCCAATATCGATACAACTCTCCCACATTACACTTGGCATTGCTTTTATCGAAACTCCTCACATGGCAGAAATTTTGGAAGTTTAAGTGAAAATCCAATATTGTTAAATCCATTTATCGAAACTCTTAACAACATTCTTACATTAAAACCTTTCCTAGACTATCAGATTTAGCATCCAACACCCTATTAAAAAGCTCATTGACCTTTACATTATATTATATTGTATTGTATTGTATTGTAATAATAGTGTACCTTAACACTTCAAGCCATTGTAAGGGCTACTGTATTTTCAGTGAACAAATTTGGAAGTCTAAGTGGAATTCCAATATCGATTTTCCAATGGACTGAATGAAGGGGCGGAGACTTGGGCTCTCTCTATATATAGCCCCCTGCTTCACTACTCCTCACAACCTGACCTTTCAGCTTGACAACTTGCTTTGTATTCAACCTGTGCAACCTGACTTGTTCAGCAGTTTAGCATTCAACAGTCTTTTTAAAGGCTTATATCCATTTATATTATATTTTTAGAAACAACACTGCACCTTCAAAGGCTCAAAGCCTTTGTAAAAGGCTTAAGCATTTCCAACGCCCTTTTTCAAGGCTTGTTGCCTTGTATTGTATTGTGGGTACTCGTTTATACTGTATTATATTATTGTTATATTATTACAATCAGTTGTGAAAGTCCCTGTGAGAATCCAATAGATATAACACTCTAACAGTACACTTGGCATCAGTAATATGGATTGGAAACAAAAAAGTGGGGCTTCAAAACGAAAAGCCAAAAAAATAGGGAGGCAAAGCAGGCCGATTTTTTAAAAAATGTGCCTTTGATTTCTACCTTTTTTGACAAGCCTCTGGTTTGATCATACCGCAGCCTTCACAGACCCAATCAAGCGTAGACCCGGCCTGTCAGGCACAGGCCTCAAGCCCACACTCAGACCAGGCATCACCTGAGAAAATCTTTCCAAGTGAGGGGGATTGCACTGAGCCCAGTTTCACACCAGAAGCTGGGGACACCAACTCCAGTCATGAACCTCTTATTGACCCTGCTTTATGGCCAAATACCACAACCATTAAAGACTTGTGCACTCTTAGAAAAGGAGACTCACTGTCAGACCAGGCATCGCCTGAGAAAGTCTCGTCAAATCAGGAGGGGTACACTGAGACCAGTATCACATTAGGAGCTAGGGACTCAAACTCCTGGTATGAAACGGTTAATGACCCTGCTTTATGGCTAAGTGCCATTACTGAACAGGTCAAGTCCATTCTGGTTAGTGAAGGATCAGCAGCTTTTCAAAATCGAAGTGAAAAGTACCCTGCCTCAAGTTGGGATAGGACCATGGGGGGCATCACTAGGAGTTTCACAAATTCCTTAATCAAATGCTCTCTACCTAATGGCCAGTCTGTGACTAGGCAGTGGCTACTTTACTCCCCTTCATCAGGTTGCATCTTTTGTTTTGCTTGCAAACTGTTTTCAAGTTAGCACAATGCATTTGTCCACGGGTTTTCTGATTGGAAACATTCTGAGCGTATCGGTGAGCATGAGAGGAGTGAGGAGCATAGGGCTTGCATGTTAGCATGACCCGAAAACACTGGAAGAGTTGATTCTGATCTTGTCAAACAAATTGATGCAGAGAGGCAATACTGGCGGGAAGTTTTGAAAAGAACTTTATTGCTGTAATTCAGTTTTTGGGGGAGAGAGCCTTGCTTTCGGGGAGATGATGAGCGATTGGGATCACCTCACAATGGTAATTTTTTGGGCATTGTCGAACTGTTGGCCAAATTTGACCCTTTTCTAGCTGACCATCTTCAAATGTTTTGGAGGCAAGGGTAAAGGCTCTGTGTCCTACCTCTCATCCACAATCTGTGAGGAATTTATCCACTTAATGGGAGAAAGAACAAAGGAAGCAATTATCAGCGAGATTAAAGAGGCCAAATACTTCTCTGTTATCGTTGACTCCACTCCAGACCTTGCTCATGTGGACGAACTCACTTTTATATTCAGGTTTGTAAATAATGGTGGAGAAGTAGTTGAGCGTTTTCTAGCTTTTGAGCCTATTGAAAATCATGGTGGGAACAGTTTGGCTGAGTGTGTTGTTGCAATGGTGGAGAACATGGGCCTAGACTTAACTAACTGTCGAGCCCAGCCTGATGACAATGCAAGTAATATGTCAGGAAAGTGCAATGGAGTCCAAGCTCATCTGAAACGAATAAACCCATTGATTTGTTATGTCCCCTGTGCAGCACATTCATTGAATTTAGTCTGTGTCAATGCTGTTGACAGTAACCCAGAAGCTGGCCGTTTCTTTGACTTTCTGCAATCAATGTACACATTTTGTGCCTCGTCAACACACAGGTGGGAAAAGGTGTTCCGTGATACAGATGTGAAAATCACACTGAAATCTTTGTCAGGTACTCGCTGGAGTTCAAGAGCTGAATCAACAAAGGCTCTTTGGAAATATTATGCACAATTGAGTGAGGCATTGAACAATATTTCCAAAGATTCACAGGAGAAACGTGAAACTAGAAGCGAGGCCTCTGCACTCTGTGGCAAGCTGGACACCCTAGAGATAGCTTTGATGGCACGCCTTTGGGATACAATACTGCAGCGGTTCCAAGCCACGAGCCTGCAGTTGCAGAAACATGACATTGACATACACACAACTACACAGCTTCTCCTTTCACTTCGTGACTTTGTGGCAGCACAGAGAGACAATTTTGCCTTTTTTGAAGGATCAGCTTTAAATGTTGCCGATTCAGTCTCCCAAGACTACAGACATGACCTCCATCGCACAAAGAAGCGCATATATATGGCTGATTAAAGTGCAGAGCCAGGTGTTGAATTTAGTGGAAAAGAAAAGTTTCGGATTGAAACATTCAATGTTCTTATTGACAAACTTGTGTCCTGTCTTGACCATCGGTTAACTGCATACACACACTTGACTAATCTTTTTCATGTTCTTTTCATGCCTGATAATATGTCCAACAGTGAGCTCGCTTTAAGGGCCGAATTTCTTGCAGCAGCATATCCCACTGATCTGACCATGAGCTTGGCAGATGAACTTGTTCTGTACAAATCATTAATTTAGGAAGAACAAAAATGCCCAAATACAATGGTAAAGACCATAGTAAATTTGGATTTACAGTCCACTTTCCCAAATGTTTACATAGCACTCAGACTGTTTTTGACCGTGCTAATAACAAACAGTGAAGGGGAACGGTCATTTTCCAGACTGGCTCGAATTAAAAATGAGCTCAGGATGAAAATGTGCCAAAATCGGTTGAATTCACTCTCCCTTCTAGCAATAGAATCAGAGTTAGTTCAACAGCTCAACTTTGATGAGTTAGTGGACGACTTTGCAAGAAGGAAGAGCAGAAAGAAACCTTTGTAGAATCCTTAGGTACGGTAGGTTGGCGCAGGAGTGGGGGGTGGGGGGGAGTTCGGAGTGTTGGGGGGGGGGGGGGCCTTTACAAACACCTGGCCCCGGGGCCCAGACCCCCCATAATCCGGCCCTGATATTAGATAACGTCAATGTTGCAATGCCTTTCCCCTCATTTCTTTCCTGTTGTCTTCAATATCAAAGCAATGAGGTGCCAAGTTCCAATCACATGGAATTTGAAGGACTGAAGAGAAGCCTGAAACACATCACGGAAAATGGTGTGACCATGGATTGTATTGTGACTGACCGCCACAACCAGGTTGTAAAGTACCTGAGGGAGAAGCAGCTTGGCCATTACTATGATGTTTGGCGTTTTGAGTAAGGTATGTATTGTTATCATGCACAAACAACATTCAAATACAGAAGATATCATCATTAATTATGTATTCAGTGGTGCTCATGCAACATACACCATATTGCTCAGTCACAGGCAATCAAAACAGTAGGGCAGTCTATTCAAAATGAAGTGGTCACCCTCAAGATCTTTTTGAGTACTTTTGGAGGGATCTGATCAATGTGTACAATCAGCAATGGAATAGTTTGGAGTGTTTTTGACGTGTCAACACATGTTTAAAGGTCACCTAATGTGCAACTAACATGTTTTGTTGTTAGGACTGACCAAGAAACTGTGGGCAGCCTCCAAACAAAAGGGGCGTGAAAAGCTGGCAACGTGGCTGCCGATCATGCACAATAAAATTAATCGGATTGCGGCTTCATCCACCACCGGCGCAGAGAGGGTGGCCAAGTTAAATTCCATGCTCAACCATACACAGGCTAAGCACACACACCTCTACCCCCGTTGTGAACATGAGTAACACCCAGGAAGCCAGCAAAAGAGAAAGGACCCGAAGAAGGACAAATGGCTCCATCCAGGTGTGTACTCAGTACGCTATTTTCTCTTCAATGCGAACATGGGGAGATTAGGTAAACATGCCTTGAGTGATTCAAAAGGATGTAATTGTTGAATGTGTGGTACAGTACTGGCCTAACATTAGCAAATGTATTTACATGCTCATTCTTTTTCACGAACCCCAGCCTTCTACAAGCTAGGGAAGCAGATCAACACAGAGAGAGTACAGAAAGATGTGGAAAAGCTCAGCCCCCATCACCAGACATCATCACTGGAAGCTTTTCTCAGCCTGGTGATCCGCTTTGCGCCAAGAAGTGGGGCGTTTTCATACATTGGAATGCTCTGCAGATAAATAAGAGCATGGTTCACACTTCTTTATATAACCACTGAAAGTTGTATTTAAAGGCTGAAAATAAACAGCTAGCACTGGTAGACACTCTACATCGAGTACACAAACGGCACCACAAACATTAGATTTAATAATTTCAAAATTCAGCTGACAGGTACAATATTTTCAGTCAATTGGGGGTACGTCTTCATTTGCCATTACATCCATTTTTTATACAGAAAGTTGTACTTTAATAACTATGAAAATGAAAGTGTTAAGTAAGTAATTAGATCTTTTTTTTCTTTCTCCCAAAAGACTATCTTGCAGCCATGCATTATATGGCAAGCCGTTTTAACATTTAATAGCTAGACTGGATATGTGTTGCAGATATCTGCAATTCAATTCTTCCAAATCAAAAAGAGCATGTCAGATATCTGCAGTGTTATTCTTCCTGTCCACAATTGTCACTTAAGATATCTACTACGTCATTCTTCCTAGGACAAATTACATAACTTTTTCCATTCATGTGAATGGGGTTTCTCATTACAGATATCCACATTTCAGTTGCAGATATCCGCAGTGTGAATTATGGATATCTGCCACTGAATTACGAGTAGTTCGAGATATCTACTATAAAATTTTGACTAGTCAAAATCCCAGCTCAAGGTATCTTTAATTGCCTTCAATTCAATTGTCCTATTTAGATATCTTCAATTAAGTTTTGCCTTGTCAGTCATATTGTAGATATCTTGAACTGGATATATGTCTAGTCAAAATTAGTTAGTGGATATCTCAAACTGGAATTTTGGATACACATAATTTAATTGTAGATCTACTATCAAGTTTCAGATATCTCAGAGAGAAATTTGATTAGAGGTATCTCAAATTGGAGATATCTTTCTCTTCCATTCTGCCTAGTTGAAATGTAATTAAAGATATCTTGAATTAGAATTTTGACTAGGCGAAATGACGTCGCAGATATCTGTACGCCAGAAAGTTACGGCAAGCGGGAGCGGCGCCGCGTGTTGATTCAAAGCTGCATTCAAATGCCATGTCAGAGCAAGCAGAGGCTGAAGAGGTTTTTAAGCGCATTTTTAATGCTGCAGCCCGTCTGCGGCAGGAGCTGTCAAACGCTCAGGGTTTAACGCTACTTTCTGCAACAAGATGACTCTTTCAGCTGTTTCTCCAGGGTTGTGTTTCCCAAAAGCTAGCAATTTGCATAGTTTGTCCA
The DNA here is from genome assembly GCA_029721435.1 of Gymnothorax reevesii. NCBI lineage: Eukaryota > Metazoa > Chordata > Actinopteri > Anguilliformes > Muraenidae > Gymnothorax > Gymnothorax reevesii. The sequence continues at coordinate 22,627,583 of CM056575.1, read as the reverse complement.
TTCAGTCAATGGGTCCAACTGTGTAAGTTAGCGTCAGTGCAGCCCAAAGAAGAAGCAACTTTGAGTAAGTGTACTTAAAAAAATCTTTATTACAAACAAAGAACTTACTAAATCCTGTAATCACACACTTTTGTGGTAGAAAGATAAATATATAATAACTTGGGTGGGGGTTGTGGCACCTACAAGAACAGCCAAAAAACTGGAACACTTATGTACAGTTTAGATTTACTGTCATTTGTTGTTGTGTTTTTCCCCACAGACCATGTGGATGACCTGATGGACTTGCTCTTCCATGAGGTCTTTGAGCTCCTGCATGGCTTCAGAGCAGAGCTGCTCGAGATTAATGTTCCACTGCCATTGGCATCCAAGGAGGACAGGCCAGCAAAGGAGGTCATTGTGGCAAAATAGGCATCCCGCTTCAATCGAGGGGCAACCTGAAGCCTGTGTATTTGCCGTCGGGGTCCGGGAATCCCCGTCTGATGCACAAGACCACACAAGCTGGTATTACCACCCGGATTCTTCGGCCCAAGTATCCCCAGCTCCAGCTAACAACACTTCTGTAGGCCAGGTGTCTGCATTGACTGAAAAACACACAAATTTGTGTGTGTGTGTGTGTGTGTGTGGGTGTGTGTGTGTGTGTGTGTGTGTGAGATACTAATATTGTTCTTTCTATTTCTATCCCTGCCTTTTTTTTGTGTGTTTGTTCGTAGAATCCTTGTCAGGTTTCTGTTATGACTGAAATTCAAAACACTGCTTCTAACCAGTCATGTTATACAGTGTCTGGTGTAACATGGAAAATAGTGTCGCATTCACTTCACATTCTGCCCGCTACAAACGGAGGACTCCTAATATAAACATGGGCTATTTGGCCAATGTGAATCTGAATTTCAGATGAGGCTGAGTTTGCAGATAGTGTAGGTGCTAGAGTGGCCGGCCTGCAGTCCTGATCTTTCCCTGACTGAGAATGTATATTGCATTGTAAAGTGAAATATATGGCAATGAAGGCCCTGTGCAGTTGCCCTGCTGAAGACCTGTGAGATTGAGAAAATTCTGCTCGTCAGGCTTAACCAAGTAGTTTCTTCAGTTCCACAACACTAATAAATGTGATTAAAAGACATGGCGGTGTTACACATTGGTGAATGACAGACTGCAAAGTTCTTGGTCTCTGCTGTAATCATCACAGAATGTATTTTCAATGCAGGAGTAAATTACATGTGAATAATGTGTTGTACTGTTTTCAATGCAGTAAATGGTGCATGGACTTTTCAAATCGGTCCTTTTTCATTTTATTTGCATATTCCATGGTGTGTCATTTTTTTTTTTTTTTTTGGAATGCGGGTTATACAAAAAATGTGTAATTTCTACGATGTTCACGCAAATTGTACAAAAATGCTCTGCTATTTAAAAAAAAACGAGGGTCAGTGCTCTCAGCACATTTTAAAGTATCTGTTAAAGCTCGTTGGATAAACAAATCGAAAATTGAGGAAAATATAGCCTTATATGCATTTGAAATAGTCTACATAAACAGTAAACCATTTTTTTTCAGTGCCTAACTGAACCCATGTTCCAATCCACACATTCTTATGCGAATTAAGTCATATAACTTGTGCAATTATAATCATTTGTTGGTAGACGCGATCCATTATTACTAACTAGTTAGTTTTGATGACTACCACGCTTAAACACTTAAAATGTCAGAAATCTATTCGATACACCGATTTGATCGCCAAACAGCAAGTGACGTCATTACGCACAAGTTTTTTTCGCTTTAATGCTGTCAGATGGAAATACATTTTCACCGCCTTTATTCTCATGAGTGTTTTGGCGAACTTCAGATAATTCGATTGACAAGTTGATGGAAACATAGCTACTGATAACATGGAACCTTTTTCTTCTTGGACGTTGCTTTACTCGAAAAGTAATATGAAGACCCATTCAGATCATACCATTATAAATATATATGTATCATTGGCCATAAGGCTTTTTTATACTGCTCTTATAACTTTGATTTAGTCGGGCGATAAATGTTTTTGATCGATTTTACATATTTAATGCGTTAAATATTGAACGATTACTCAAAGAATACATTATTATGGACATGGTTCGTCCCTTAGCACTTCCGACCGTGACGAAAACAGGCATCACGTTGATTTTGCAGGCGGTGGTGAGGTGGTTGGCAAGATTAACTGTGCCATTTATCCAAACTTATTATAGTTGCCAGACAAAGACCAAAATGGGGAAGAAGAAGTCTGGAGGTTGTGGCACAGGATTAGGAAGAGCTCTGATCAAGGAAAGACTTTTGGCAGCTCGTGGCACCAGACGTGTTCCAGATTCGTGGGTATGTCTCTAGTAGCTAACGTTAGCTAAGCTGCCTGAGCAACATTAGTCATGTCAGTTAGCTTGGCTAATTCGCGAAAGCTAGTCACGTTCTTATCATTGGTTGCCAAGTTGTCATACTAAATTATGTTGCGTTGTAGATTTTATTTCTGAAGTTGTCCTACGGTCAAAAACCGCTACATCCTCCTTTTTTGTGTACATGCTGACAGCTTCACACCAGCGAGCTGAACGACGGATACGACTGGGGTCGCCTGAACTTGCAGTCCGTCACAGAACAGAGCTCTCTAGACGATTTTCTGGCGACCGCGGAGCTCGCAGGAACGGAGTTTGTTGCTGGTAAGGAGACTCAATGTTATGTCAAGTGACACAGGTGGGCAATCCGGGTTTAAAATGTGTGAGTAATTACTCGCTGCCTATTTTGTTCCAGTCCGTTGGAAGTGCTGATTGGGGTGCAGTGCATGTCAATTTGAAGGCGCGCACTTCGTGTATATGAGAAATGCCCGCTTCTCGTATCCTAGTAAAGCCCAATTCACACCTACCAGAAATGTTTCGTATGTAAAATAAGAGCATAGAAGAAATTAGGACTTTACAGGTGCATCTCAATAAATTAGATTATAATCAAAAAGTTGATTTATTTCAGTCATTCGATTGAAAAAGTTAAACTCGTATAGATTTATTACGCACAGACTGATATTTCAAGTGTTTGTTCCTTTTAATTTGGATGATTACAACTGACAGCTAATGAAAATCTAAAATTCAGTATCTCAGAAAATTAGAATACTGTGAAGAAGTTCAAGAATGAAGACTCATGGTGTCACACCTAAGCCTTTAAATCAGAGGTGGGCAGCGAGGGCCGTATCTGTCCCTGGTTTTCACACCAACGTCTGGCCTTTAATTAGTTGATTGTCTCAATTAGCCAAACCATTATGAAATCAGACGTTTCATGTGCATTTCTTTAAATTATCATGAAACTACAAAGACTAGTCTTGTCTCCCTTCATAAAACATTTTCCTTTGATCGTATCATTGCGAAAATCTATATTTGTGCATGCAATCAATTAACTCAATTAGTCAGGGTAATTGATAGGAATAAAAACCTGCATACACGCTGCCCCTCCAGGACCGTGATTGCCCACCCCTGCTTTAAATGGTCTTTCAGTCTGGTTCAGTAGGCCACACAATCATGGGGAAGACTGCTCACTTTACAGTTGTCCAGAAGATTATCATTGACACCTTGCACAAGGAGGGTAAGACACATTAGGTCATTGCTAAAGAAGCTGGCCGTTCACAGAGCGCTATATCCAAGCACATTAATGCAAAGTTGAATAGAAGGAGAAATTGTGGTAGAAAAAGGTGCACAAGCAACAGGGATAACCGCAGTCTTGAGAGGAGTGTGAAAGGAAGCCCATTCAAGAATTTGGGGGAGATTCACAAGGAGTGGACTGCAGCTGGAGTCAGTGCTTCAAGAGCCACCACGCACAGACGCACAGGCTTCAACTGTCACATTACTTGTGTCAAGCCTCTCTTGAACCAGAGACAATGTCAGAGGCGTCTTACGTGGGCTAAATGGTTCAAAATCCCCTTCTCAAATGAAGGTAAATTTTGCTTTTCATTTGGAAATCAAGATCCCAGAGGTTGGAGGAAGAGAGGAGAGGCACAGAATCCAAGTTGCATGAGATCCAGTGTAAAGTTTCCACAGTCAGTGGTGGTTCGAGGAGCCAAGTCATCTGCTGGTGTTGGTCCACTGTGTTTTCTCAGGTGTGAGGTCAGCGCAGCCGTCTACCAAGAAGTTTTAGAGCACTTTATGCTTCCCTCTGCTGACCAGCTTTATGGAGATGCTGATTTCATTTTCCAGCATAGTTGGCACCTGCCCACACTGCCAAAGGTACCAATAGCTGGTTTAAGGACCATGGTGTCCATGTGCTTGCTTAGCCAACAAACTCTCCTGACCTAAACCCCGTAGAGAATGTATGGGGTATTGTGAACAAGAAGATGCGAGACACCAGACCCAACAGTGTAGAAGAGCTGAGGGCCGCTATCAGAGCAACCTGGGCTTCCATAACATCTCAGCAGTGGCACAGGCTGATGGCCTCCATGCCACGCTGCATTGCTTCAGTAATTCATACAAAAGGAACCCCGACCGGATATTGAGTGCTGTACATGTTCATACTTTTCAGTAGTCCAATATTTCAGTGTTAAAAAGCCTTTATTTTAATTAGTCTTACGTAATATTCTAATTTTCTGAGATACTGAATTTTGGGTTTTTGTTTGTCAGTTGTAATCATCAAAATTAAAAGAAATAAACACTTGAAATATATCAGTCTGTGTATAATGATTCTATATAAAATGAGTTTCACTTTTTGAATCAAATTACTGAAATCAATCAACTTTTTGATGATACTCTAATTTATTGAGATGCACCTGTATACAAGAAATGTCTATTTCTCGTATATCAGAAAAGCCCAATTCTCCAATACGAGAGATGTTTTGTATAACCACAACCCCTGAGAAGGAACAGTTAAATCTAGCCCATACCTTCAACAACTGTAGGAGAAGGAATGACAGTGTATTCTTCATGAGTATTCTTAATTTATACATACCACAACTATACAATTCTAGGATTTTTAGTATTATCAGTTTACGCATACCAGAACTGTACAATTCATGCAGACAGAGAAATTAGTTTTATATCGCCACCTTCTGGTTAAAGAGACATTTCTTGTATATTTGAGCAGTGCGCCTTTAAATTGACTTGATCCCAGATGAGAACAATTCGATCGTAAGGAGGCAGGAATAATGCATAAAGTCAGTCAGCTTAGCTGATGGGAAAAGAAATGTATTGCACAAATTTTATTCTCTGACTCCTGTACAGGGCACCTGTATGCTGAATAATAACCTGTATGCGTATTTACAGAAAAGCTGAACATCAAGTTTGTCCCTGCGGAAGCTAGAGCGGGTCTTCTGTCTTTGGAAGAGCTCAACAGGCTCAAAAGGCTCCACGAAGAGAACAAAAAGTTTCTACGAATACCTCGCAGGTATTTGCCAAGCCAGTACCCGGATTCAGCTAAATAAAAAATCCTACCTGAGAATGTCCTTTACACGTTTGTTGAAATGTACTAATACACAGTGGCTGTAAGGTATTGATCGTTTTATTGCTGTCCTACCTGTTGCTCAGGCCAGAATGGGACCAGAACACGAGCCCGGATGCGCTCCAGCAGGCAGAGAGAGACCTCTTCCTGGAGTGGAGACGAGAGTTGGCAAAGTGAGCCCAATAGACTTTTGTCTTGCTCTTGAAAGGGCTCCTGAAATATTAGAATATCAAGTGTAATCCATGGTAGTTTTGTGATTTCGATATGAATCTGGTAGCACATAGCCTGTATACGTTGATTACTTTGAGTAAGTCTGCTGTTGTGTTCAGTCAGATGACTTGTTTAATATGAGTTATTTTGATTTTTGTACTGGATTGAAACATCGATATATAGTTACAAACTGTCTAAAATCTAGGCTGTTGTGGTTATTTTTGCAGACTTGAAGAAGACCAGAGTTTGATTCTCACCCCATATGAAAGGAATCTAGATTTCTGGAGACAGCTGTGGAGAGTGATTGAGAGAAGGTAGGAACCTAATTGATTATCCCTTTACACTCAGTTGCCTGACTATTACTCTGTTACACAGTCCTCTTCCGCTGATTACTGCAACTAGTTTACAATTAAACAGAAAAATGGTTTATTAAAATGAGGAAATGAGTTGTTCTCTGGTGTACGTCTTCTGAAGTTGGGTTGTTGGCAACGCAACTGACTGATTATTGGCTTGAGTTTGTATTAGGGGTTGTACGTCCAATGCCCAGGGTAGCTCTGTCAGACTCTTGAGTGTGGTTGATGGCTTCAAGAATATCCACCTGTGTGTAGATACTGAGTGTTGAAAATCACTGAAAGCTGTTCAGTGTTTGAACCAGACCATTTGGTACACTCTGAAAATCAACACTGATGTAAAATCCAGTACTGTAGAGTGGTTTAATTTTTTTTTTAATATCAAGGTCCATTTTGTAGTGACATTGTGGTGCTGATTGGCTGGTTTGTGCTTTTATTATGAGTTATTGTAGTGATGGTGATTTGCTTATATCTGGTTTGATTTGGCTTTCGTGATTTATTTTGTAGTGACCTCGTGGTGCGAATTGGCTTGTGTGTGCTTTAATTTGGCTCTATATTGTGATTAATTCGTAGCGACGTTGTGGTGCAGATTGTGGATGCCCGACACCCCTCCCTGTTCAGATGTCCGGACCTTGTAAGTACAGCGCTTGCCAGATTAAGAACTGAAATTAATTGTTTTGTATTAAGTTACTGTGTGCCAGTGTGGGAAATGGCTTTGCAATATCAAGGGGCGGGGAAAACCCACATAGCTGACAGGAAGAAGCCTCAAGAGGAAATGGACTATAGTGGATATATAGCCTGCTCTGGACAGTACAGGGTGTGGATTTAGACAGCCAGCTTGTTCAGTCAGTAAGAGTTCATGTCAGGAACGCTGTGTTCTTTTATTGTACTGGCAGGTATTGGCATTTAGCTGCAGCTAGGTAGTAATGCTGAGGGGGCGGGGCTTAGATAGTATTTGGGACGTGGCAGGGATAACGCATTGTTCATTTCTGGAATTTAATTGGACTCCCTGGGGTCCACCCTTATATTGTCTCCGAAAAGCATCATTATGGAACTCACCTATGTTCTAGCAAAGCACTGCCCTCTGGAGCATTCAAACACTAGGATTGGCCTGTCATCCAAGCGCTAGGATTACCTAGCCATTCAGCTGTAGCCTCTGGGATTTGAATCCTAGCACTTGAACAGCTGGCCAATCCTAGCGCTTGAATGTTCGGAGAGGCGTATCTTTGCGAGAACACAGGTGGGTTCCATAATAACACCTCCAAAAAGGTTGTGTTATCATTGGCTAACGTAATGACTGCGTGACCACCAGTCCACTCTTCTTTCTTGAAGAATTTCCTGGTATTCCCTCCCGCCACCAGTTATTAACATTCTGTGCCCCCCCTCCACAGGAGTGCTATGTGAAAGAGGTCTCCCCACAGAAGGAGAATATGCTGCTGTTGAACAAGGCCGACCTGCTGACCCGGGATCAGCGTAGGGCCTGGGCGCAGCACTTCGAGAGAGAGGGCATTCGGGTTGCCTTCTGGTCCGCACTGACAGAGAATGCCAGATTGGAGGCTGAGGAGAAGGTGCAGAAGCAGATCTGAGGGTCTGCGCATCACGTCTGTAGATCTGTCTGTCACATCTGTTGGTCTGTCTCATCTGTCATTCTCTTGATCGCATCTGTCAGTTTTTCAGGTGTCAGTCTGTAAATCGCGCCTGTAAATCTGCTGATCAAATTTATTGGTTAGTCAGTCATCAGTCTGTCAGTTTTTCTTTGTTTGACAGCTTTGAATAATCTAGACAACATTCATACTTCTGGCCACAATTGTTTATCCATCTGGGTCCTATTTGCGAATGATTTCCTCACATGGGCATGAGAGCGTTGTTTCTGTTTTTATTGTACTTTAAAAGGCTCTGTTATAATGCTTGGAATTAGTTTTTAGCTCAGCTGTGATGACAGTCAGAGTCAGCGGAGCTTTCCTAATGCAGTGTCGTCCGGTGTCCGTCTGTCTGTCCGGCATCAACTTCTCACTTCAAACCTGAATATTTCAAAAACTGTCTCATAACATTTTCCTAAGTTGGTGTGAGCCTTCCTTATGATATTTTGAATATTCACTGTGAAAATTAGAAAATTCTTCATCCCGGTGTTTGAGAAATTCTATATTTTGGACTTAGAAAATCAGTCTTTGTGCTAATTTTTTCACTCACTCATTAATATCTCAAAAACTGTCTGATAACTTTTTTTCTAATTTGTTGTGAACCTTCCTTATGATGATCTGAATATCCCTTGCAAAAATGAGAAAATCCTACATCCCGGTATTTGAGAAATTCTGCATTTTGGGCTTAGAAAATCAGTGTTTGTTCTCATTTTTTTTCAGTCTTTCATTCATATCTCAAAAACTTTCTGATAACTTTTTTGCTCCGCTGTGACCATTGTCAGCAGTCGGCGGAGCTTTTCTAATGCCGAGCCGTCTGGTGTCCGTCTGCCTGTCCGTCCAGCATCAACTTTTCACTTCAAATTTGAATATCTCAAAAACTGTCTGATAACTCTGTCTAATTTGTTTTGATCCTTCCTTATGATGATCTGAATATCCCTTGCAAAAATGAGAAAATTCTATGTCCCGGTTTTTGAGAAATCCGGCATTTTAGACTTAGAAAATCAGTGTTTATACTCATTTTTGTCAGTCTTTCATTAATGTGTCATAAGTGTTAATATTGCAATAGTTTTCAAGGATTTCTGAAATTATGTTATGACATGGTCATTTCAGGCATCGTCAGCGGAGCGCTCTAGGCCGACAGACCTCTTGTTTTCCCTCTTTATGAGAAAGTATGGCTACATAGTAGAAGCTTCTATTATTGTAATTTCCTAAACTTTTCCAGGAGTGTCTTGCATGTATGGGCCCGCAAAGCAGATTGCGGTTACTCATTTCATGCGCTGACACATTTCGTTTCTCTTGTTCATTGTTATTTCCTCTTCGGCAGAAGTTGAATCTGTGCTATTTGAGCCGAAGCTGAGGTTTAGTGAATTAATCAGTAAGACCATCTTGATTAGTTCAGTCTGAACACGAGTGTGAGCTGTTTAATGAAGCCCCGATTAACGAGACGTAGTTTCGCCTCAGGGGGAGATTGAGGGCGTGGAGGAAGAGGAGCTGAGTGACGAGGGGGAAATGGAGAATGAGGAAGAGGAGGGCGGAGACGAAGACGAGGAGGAGGCGAGGGAAGCGTTCGAGGACTGCGTGGAGGAGGGTGACTGGCAGACCTGCTCGGAGGGGTCAGAGGAGGAGGAGGATGATGAGGGTGAGGAGGAGGCCGGCCCTCCCCTCGGCACCTCCCTCCACAACTCCAGCCACCTCCTCAGCAAAGATCAGCTGCTGTCTCTGTTCAAGACGCTGCACCGCGGGACCCGACTGAAGGAGGGACAGATTACTGTGGGGCTGGTCAGTGGACCCTCTCATTTCATTATTTTACACAAATATAACTATGAAACACAAAAAAATATATATAATAGTCTTGAGGGCCCTGATCTCAACATCATAAATGTTGTCTGGATTGGTACAACCCAACAGCCAAAAAGTGCAAGGTAGTCCCACCGTATGGTAACTTGATTTAGTTTCCAACAGTTCACAGCTCCTTATTGTGCAATTTGAATGTTTAGAAATCATTATACCACGATTTGTTTTGGAAGCGTCTTCCCATCTCGTAATTGTTTTTAATGGGACTAAAACTTATGCACAGTTTTGTACTTTATGCAAGAAACACTTAAACTCAAAACATGGCAAAGGAGAATGAAAAGGGATAATTTGTGGTGAATAGTTCATGACATTTAGAGTACAGCATGAACTTACATGAAAGATATCTGTCTTGAAAGTACTTTTATAAATGGGGTGATTATTTTGAGCTGTGACTGATCATTGTCCCTCCTGCTCTCTGTTCTCATGGTTAGGTTGGGTATCCCAATGTTGGGAAGAGTTCCACCATTAACACTCTCCTCAGGAATAAGAAGGTCTCGGTCTCTGCCACACCTGGGCACACAAAGCATTTTCAGGTATCAACGAAAGGAATCCTGACAATCATTTGTGTTTCTCTACAGGACGTGTATTTTTTTTTTATTTTTATTTTTTTTTAATTGAAACTCAATGTTTTGCCGACTGATTTTGACAGACTGCTCAGGAACGTCGGAAAATTTGTGTGTACGAGAGATTGTGTGTAATTGGGTGAGTGAGTTTATGAATGTGTATACTTGTGCATCACTTCCTGTGGTTGAGACATTTATGGTTTTTAGATCGGCATTAGTTGATTAATCAGTTGATGTTATTGTGTCAGCAGCACAGTCTCTCTGTGTAAGGCTGTTCAGGCTGTTGCACTGTGTAAAAGGGATGGCCGTAAGTACAGTTACTTTGTGTAACTGGGATCATGGATAGAGCGCCGTTTGACTGTGTAAATCGGATGGCGGTAAAGGCTGGGTGCTCATTGCAGGAAATTCTGGTCAGATTTTGCCCCGAACTGGCCTTCCCGAGAATTGGGGAACAATCTGAATTCAGCCGTGATGTTCGGCCCAGTTATCTGTTAGTGTGCGGAGGATACAGATCCAAATTCAGCCCCTCGCAAACTGATCGGGACCTCCCTGATAATATCCAACATGTTGGATACTCCTGGGTGCTCAGGGATGATCCTACAGGGCGTTGCGTTATGTGGGAGCCAGTGGGAGATGGGAATACAAGTATGGCTGGTTTGTTTTCAAGCTAAATTACTACAAGTGGCAGTGTTGCTCATGAAACGAGCTGCTGAAATATTGGAACTTAGTTGCAATACGGAAGCCATCTTCGACACTTCCGAGTTGTAGCTGTTATTTATTTATCGTCACCCCTAACGTTAGTTATGTTAGAGCCCCCACACAGCTCAGACTATAGCACAACAAAATGTCTGGCATTTTGGCGAAACAAACCTGCTAACGTTAAAAGAGCCCTGACGGACAGCTGGAGACAGTTTTGTTTTATGTTAACGCTAGAAAGCTTGCACTGGACTCACAAAAGATAACACCACAAAACAAAAATTCCCTCTCTTTCTTTCCTCTCTCTACGAACTAGCAAGGGAGAAACTACACAACATTACTGGTTTCTCTTCTTCCTCGTTGGCGGGTTAGTTACCGTAGTCTGGTTACTTCGTTCTCCTCAGCTGCTCTGGTTCTTCTCCCCTCAAAAGTTAAATCTTGTGCCCGGAAAGGGGAAATTACTTCAAAGTCATGTTTGATCATGCAAGTTTTTGTGAAATATTGGAAGATGACTACATTGGTAGCTGTATTGTGCAGAGTCCCTCTTCTTGACCAACTTCGTATACAGCTCATTGATTAAAATCGGCAAGGATTATCGTTATGTGCAGCCACCCGCGATTTTAAGATCTTAAAACATTTGGAAACTCCTGTGGTGTGCACCCAGCCAAAGGCACAGTTTTTGTAAATGGTATTGTGGAAAAGATGCTGTTTGACTCTGTACAAGGGTTACTGGTGAGAGAGCAGCTGGCTCTCTGTAACTAGAATAGCAGTAAAGATGCAGTTTGACTCCCTCACAGACACTGTTCGTTGAGCCGGGCCTTTGTTTGTGTGACTGTCCTGGCCTCGTCATGCCCTCCTTCGTCTCCACCAAGGCTGAGATGATCTGCAGCGGCATCCTTCCCATCGACCAGATGAGAGACCACGTGCCCCCCATCTCTCTCATATCCTCTCTATTGTATTGTATGTATTGGCCGTTATGGGTGGAAAATGAGTGTTCTCTGGAAGTGGTCAATATTGGTCACCAGTTGCAGCACATTTAATCCTCTAGATCAGTTCTGTGGACCCCTGTTTATGCAAGTTTTTGTTCTGACCGCAGCTGCAATCACAATTTTAATCAGCTGTCAGTTTGGCATAAGGTGATCCTTTTCATGATTTTGGGGATTATTTACCCTCCAGGCACATTGTCTGAACTAGCCTTAGCAATGCGCTTTGTAGAATTACAAAGCGAGGTGAAAACCTTGTATATGGCTGGACCATGTGCAGGGCTATTGATTTTCAAGAGGCAACCAGCCAATGGGGAAACTGCAACTCTTGACCAATCAATGGCGTAACTAAATATGAGTGAATAGTGTGTGACTTGATTCCTACATTTGTTCAGAATGAGTACAAAGTATGATGTGATATAGATGCAAGATAATGTACTGAAAGTGTTGTGAAACAATAAATAAATGTGCAAGTGGTAAGTGTTATTAGCCCATTGCATTATGACCTACACGCTAGGCATTATGGGATTCAAGTGGGGTCTCGCGGTGAAGATTATTAGCAATTCAGCCAAAGCCTTATAAAGGCTTGATATCACCAATAGTTATGCTAGTGATGCAACAAATATGTTGTAGCCGACAGGATGAGTAAACTTTGAAAGCATCTGTTAAGACTCATCGTATTATCTTACTATGTACGCATTAATGCATTGTATTACACAGATTTAAACAATCTAATGGGAATACATGATGTTATTTTCATCAAACTTCAGTGCAAAAAAATTATTTGTGAATCAGTCAACGCCTTATAAAACCGCGGTTTTCATGTAGCTCCGTAGCTAGCTTGCTGGCTATTGCAGATGTGAAATGGACGTATGTGCAGGTTACGTTGGTGCCTTCAACTGAGCCAGAAACACAAAACTAATATCGTTAGCATAAATATTGGTGGTATTGACTCTTTTATAAGGCTTTGGCTGAATAGCTAATAATTTTAACGCGCTAGTTAGCGCTCATCTCATCTGCTACTGCAAGACTCCATTTCAGTTCCATAATGCCTGTCGCCTACATCATCATGCAGTGGGCTAATTGGTCAGTTTGGGCCTTGACAGTGCCAGATGGCAGTGCATGATGGTTAGTTGGGGCCTTAATTGTATGAGATGGTAGGGCACGATTGTTCATTTTTGTGAGACGGCAGCGCATGATTGGTCAGCTGGGGCCTTAACAGTGTGACGTGTGTCAGAATATTCCCCGCACCGTGCTGGAGGGCATCTACGGCGTCAGTATCATCCGCCCGCGTGAGGACCAAGATCCCGAGCGTCCGCCGACCGCTGAGGAGCTGCTCATGGCATATGGATGTGAGACCCTAAACCCAACACTTAACTACACGTCCTAACCCCTAAATCCTACTTTCAACTGTGCACCCAAACCCATAAACTGTACACTTAATTTCCTGCCCTAACCATAAACTCTATACTTGACTACACTCCCTAATCCCTAAACCCTACATTTAACAACACTCCCTAGCCCATAAACCCTACATTCAACTGCACTCCCAAATCCTTAACTCCTGGATTTAACTACGCACCCTTACCCCTAAACCCAACATGTAACTGCACGCTAACCCCTAAACCATACACTTATTTGCACACCCTAACCCCAATCCCTAACTGTACACCCTAACTGTGGATCCTGACACTTCGCTGCTCCTGATACGTTCTCAATTTATGTCTCTGTCATCCAAAGAGCGCCTTCGCTCTACAAATAGAAAATAGACACTCCGGGAGACATTGGGGAGAAGAAATGTACATTTTCTAATGGTAAAAAAAGTTGACTTCATATTTGTCTGCACTAATGCATCTGAAGCTGAGCGCCTGTACTCAGCGGGAGGCTGCTGCAGTGGTGTTAGTGGGCAACGAGACTCGTTATTGTTTGGGCAGCTTGTTATGGAAGTGCACTCCTCCTGGTGCTCATGTTCTCCTGGGCTTACTGCCTGCTCCTGTTCCACAGATATGAGGGGCTTCATGACCACCCACGGCCAGCCCGACCAGTCCCGCTCCGCTCGCTATATCCTGAAGGACTACGTCAGCGTGAGTCCCCGCCCATTCTTCCCAGTCAGGGTCCCTGTGTCTGGTTGTGAAGGGGTTAACATGCTTACGTAATATTAAACAAATTCTATGTTAAATCACATTTTGTTTGCTTTACTGTCACTTTAGTTTGTTTTTGTTTTGTTTAAACGGTATTTTTACCTGACATTCTTTTGTAAGAGGACATGCAAACTGATTAGCTTATACACTGTAAACCCCTTTATTCTTGGTGGTGAAAGAATAGTCTTATGGGAGCACATATATAAAACTGTTAGCATGCTAACTGTAATGCCACATGGCTGTTTTCACACTAACCATGAGCTCCACACTGTCATTTCCATTCTAACCCCTACACCTCACTGGCATTTTCAAGCTAAGTGTTACACCTTACTTCCTTTCTCACACTAAGCGTTTAGCCACACTGCCATTTTCACACTAGCAGTTACATCATACTGCTGTTTCATATTATTACATTACACTGCCGTCTGCACACTGTTACACCACACTGCTGTTTTCAAACTGGTCGTTACACCACACTGCTCATTTCACAAGAACCGTAACACCACACTGCCGTTTCCACGCAAACTGTTACATTACACTGCCGTTCCTACTCTGCTGTGACACTACACTGCAGTTTCCACACTAACCGTGGCACTACACAGCCGTTTCCATGGTAACACGACACTACTCTGGGGTTTTCACAACTGTAACACCACAATGCCGTTTCCATCCAAACGGTGACGCTCATTGCCGTTTCCGCACTAATGGTCAAACCACTCTTACCCTACACTGCTGTTTTCACTCTCGCCATTAAACCACACTGCCGTTTCAATACTAACCGCTACACCACACTCCATTTCCCACACCAGCTGTGAAACCACATTGCCATTTCCATACTAATGTTACGTCACACTGCTGTTACCCCAAGCAGCCATTGCCTTAGTAACCATTCACCCACGCTGCCTTTTCGATACTAACTGCTAAACCAAGGGCTGGGATGATTCTGAGTCGATTCTTATTAAGGCGTAGTACCACTACCGGCTGCCATGGGGCGAACATCCGAGCTTTCCTTTTTCCTTTATAAAACGCGATGCAGGTTGAACGAAAGTGCCAAGCATCAAAGGGCATGTGAAATGCTTCTGGGAAAAAACTTTATCAGTTTTTTTTCGGCGACATGATGCATAAAGCCAAGTAAAGGACTACAGAATCATCTCCTATTAACCAATCAGGCTACTCTAAGAAAAGTAAGCTGTTCCAGTTTACTTGCTTGATTAGCAATCAAATGGTTGATGCGTTTACTCTCGAGGTTGAATGAGCAGAGCTGTTTAAGGCAGCGTGTTTGATTGCTGCATTATGAAATTTAAATGGCCATAGAACAGCACAACATTAACACGATTTCCATTGCCACGCATTTCGTGCGACTGTGATCATTTATATCTCACATTCACGTTTCATCCACTTTTCAGAATGTTTTCCACCTTGTGTATTTTTTAGACGTTTGAAATCCATGGCGATGTGAAAGCAAATCTCATTATTTTAATTTTATCATTATGGATCTCCTAAAAATACTACAATGAGAGATGCAATGCAGAGTTGGGATATGGTGATGTTGAACGAGGATTTTTTTTTTTTTTTTAAGTATGATAAGACCACTTGCCGTCATGGGGTCGCGTGTAATCTCTTGAAACAGACACACCTGATGCTTGCCGCCGGGAAGAAGCCTGAGTTTAGATTTCGCTAATTGCAGGCGCTCCGCCCTTCCCTAAATCTACTCCAGTGTACTTGTCCTAAATAACAATCAAGCAATTTCAGCAGCCTATAACGATTAAGATGTGATGGTGAAAAGCAGACAAACCTAACTGGGCTACGGTGTTAGTGAAAGAATGCCAATTTAAAAAAATCTTCCTCTGAATTGCATCTCTCAGCATTTTAGGACATTATTAAAGATTAATTTAAAACAGATTTGTTATAAGATCGCCCTGGATTTTAAGCCTATAAAAAATACACAAGGTGGAAAACATTCTGAAAAGTGGATGAAACGTGAATGAGAGATATAAATTGTCACAGTCGCACGAAATGCGTGGCAATGGAAATCGTGTTCATGCTGTGCTGTTCTATGGCCATTTAAATTTCAAAATGCAGCAATCAAACATGCTGCCTTAATAAACAGCATTCATTCAACTTGGAGATTAAACGCATCAACCATTTGATTGCTGGTCAAGCAAGTAAACTGGAACAGGTTACTTTGAGCAGCCTAATTGCTTAATCGGAGACGATTCTGTAGTCCTTTATTTGGCTCCGTACAGCATGTCGCCGAAAAATACTGATGATAGGGTCAAGTTTTTTTTTTTTTTTTTTTTTTCCCCGGAAGCATTTCACATGCCCTTAGATGTTTGGCGCTTTTGTTCAACCTGCATTGTGTTTAATAAAGGAAAAAGGAAAGCTCGGATGTTCGCCCTATGGCAGCAGGTAGTGGTATTACGCCTTAAAATAGAATCGATTCAGAATCGTCCCAGCCCTAGCTAAACCACACGGCTGTTTTCAAAAGGGAAAGCTGCTATACTGCCACCCTCCCCCACACATTCGCCCTGAAGATTTCCAGCCCCAGCACAGCAAGTTTGAAAATCGACGAGCCTCTGAGCAACAAGACCCCGCCCAGGAAGTCAGGAGGCCTCAGAAGATTAAAAGGATCGAGAACACTGTGGACAAAGACTTCTTCCACCAGGTAACCTTTTTCCTTACCTCTTTACAAAATGGCTTCCCTCGCCGTCTTAGAGGGGAAGTGCTCTCCTAGGATCAGGGGTCATTACAGGAGCTCAGTGAAAACTGCTTATTTTTCACAAATGACACATTACGCGTGTAAAATGTACTCGAATCTTTGACCGTTATTGTAAAACAAATCCAGATCAGTTGTCTTCCTCTGAGGTGCTTAATACATAAGGGCTGTGGTTGGTCTCTTACAGGAGAATGTGCGCGCTCTGACCAAAGGCGTGCAGTGCGTTATGGGATACCGGCCTGGCAGCGGCCCTGTGGGTCCGGGGACGCCTGGCTCTGAGAAACCGGCGGGAAAGCCGTGGAAAAAGCATGGAAACAGGAACAAGAAAGAGAAGGTGCGGAGACTCACTAAACACCTGGAGGCCTGAACTCTGCTCGAGGAACACACCTGTGAAACACCTGGAGTCCTGATCAACACTCGCTTGTAACATCTGGTGACCTGACCGTACCTTTTTAACACCTGGTAGCTGGAAGGGACACCTGTAGATCACCTCATGTGGTATAAGGCCTGAACAGCTGAGGGCCAACCTGCGCATCACCGGCGTGACTGGAGATGTGATTTACAATGGCTCATAAAATATTGGAACTCCTTGAACTGAAAGTAATGATAAGTGCGGCAATTACTGGGCTGGACTTGGGTATAGATGTACAGAGTATCGTCTGTAAAATAATATCAAGCTGATTTCAGTAAGTTATGAGTCTTTCTGGAGGATACTCAGTGACTCAATTTTGAGCTTTGCTGGGTCACTTGAGGAAATGTGTGAGTAGGAGTGTGGTCAGGACTGGAGTCGCACAGTGATGATTTCACGGAGGATGTGGTTGAAGTAGGTTCAGACCATACAAAAGCTAATCTAAAAAGGCAGCGACTCAGAAGGCGCACACCAGGTATTGCACACGTGCAGTCCGTACTAATATGAACTGCTGGAGTACACCAGATGTTCCAAGACTGCGGAGGGAAAGCCGTGTGCCTTTTTATTATGGAGTTGGAGGATTCTGCTGCCCATATTTGCCGCACGGTCAGTACAGACTACTCCTAACTGAGCATGTGCAGTACTCCAAGTGCACAGTTTGCGCCCTCTCTGGATGAGTCTTTGCCCATACGTGGAAATAATCTGTTGGCGGCAGCAGCCCACAGCATGTTGAAACAGCGGAACATATCAGAAGCTATGCAGGAAAAGGCTGAAACCCTGCATTGCGGTGTTGCAGAATCACTAACTTTGAATTCATATACCTTTCAGAGTAAAGTTGCAGAAAAAAAATACAATCAATAAATAAATAAATAAATAAAAACAGGATTTGTCTAAATATTTTCTGATGCCATTTTGGTGCTGATGGAAAAAGGTAATCCTGCACACAACTGTCTGCTTTTGTAAACCAACCTCTTTTTTTTTTTTTTTTTTTAAATATATAGTTATTTTCATTCTGGAATGGATGGAGCTGACTGTTCATTGTAGAAATGTCCAGTCGGTGGTTCATTGTGAATTATATTCATATTAGCGAGTTTTGTAAATTATTACCGTCATAAAATGAATTGTTTGATCTGGATTGATTTTTGATTAAATTTCCTTGTATGTGAATGCGTTTGTTTTTTTTCCCATGCAAGGTTGAGATTTCCAGATTTCGTAACACGAAAGATGAATAAGAAAACCAATTCGCTTTTGAAACGGTGTTAAATCTGTTGACAGATTTTGTTTCGGCACACTTCCAGAAACGTTCCTCAGAGAATTTCACCCCATTGTTTATTGAAAACAAATTTTCTCCTGTAATGCCAAGTACGGGAAAGTGGATCTTTTGGCCTCACATCAACAGTGTTAAATGCATTTGGTAAAACTGGAGCCGAGCAAATGTGCCATTAATTTCTTGACTGGTAAGGCAATGTTTCAACCCAACAGGGTCCTCATCAGCCGAATGACTTTCATGACAAGTAGACCAGTATAATAAGGCAGTAAGGTCAGTGACATCATGTTGACATCATTGTCAGCCAGTTAAGGCTAAAAGACATTTATCACTCAATAATATACACCCAAGATACAAAATGGAAGAATTGACACATGCCATATGTCATGTCACTTTGTCTTGAGTCAGTTTTTTCTATGATGTATCTTGGGTCTATATTATTGAGTGATTACTGTGATTTAGCCTGAATTGGCTGACAGTGATGTCAGTATGATGTCATTGGCCCAACTGCCTATACTGGTTTACTGGTCATGCAAGTCATTTGCCTGAAGAAGACCCCGTTGGGTTAAGAGGTTTCCTTACCAGTCAAAGTATTGGGTGCTACAACCCAATGTGCAGACATTTCTGTTTTGCTTTCGGTAGTTTTTCTCCTACACTTGACCTTAACACAGGGTGCATGTGCAATCAACTACTACATTGTATTTGGGAGAAATTAATGATCAATTAATCAAAGACCCCACACATCCATTATCCACCGAAGGATGCAGACAAATAAAAAAAAAAAAAAAACCAACCCAATGTGGCGATAGTGAGGATTTGGCAACTTGCTGATCTCTGAATATTTTGAGTCAAACTAACCAGTGCTGCTTAAAACGCTACTATCTTCATAGCATTTAAATGACCATCTAAATTATGTTGGTGCCACAGGCAGAGTGCTTCTATTCTTAGTGGTACTCAAAAGAGCCAATAGTATGAGAGTTGAATCAATTTATATTCGATGTAGTAATGCAAAATAAAAAATGTATATTCTGGCTTACTGGTGTAGATTTCCTAGGGGAGTGTTTTTCTAGAAAATGAGGAGGGGTCATCATTGCACCGCACACACATGGCATCTTGCGCAGCCATTATGCTGGGCCTTGAAATTGGCGCACAATGCGAATATTGTCACCCCACTGTACTTATGGGGGGAAAAAAATAAATAAAATTGTATGCTTGTCCCGTACTGCCTGCGTGTTTGATATTTCCCGCTGAATCACCTGACCTGGATAATTCGGCAGGTAAGTTGATTCTAATTGGCTCTTCTGTCAGCGTTCAACTTAACATGACGTGGCTCCGATGCATTCTCCCTTTTCTGGTGCGTCACTCTCAGGTGTTTCATAGTGGAAAGAAAGGGGTTGTCAACGCTTTGTGGAATCAAGAGGAGAGGAATTTTTTCGAATCTTTCTCTCGGTGGACTCGAGAGTTAATTTTGTCCTGCTCGGCGAATGAGAAAGTTTGTATCTCGATAGGAATTTGCAGCCTCTCTGCGGTACTCTGTGTGATCACTTCTGTAGATTTTCTGTCGATTCTCTTTCTGTAGATTATGTGGACATGTCGACTTAAAACGTGATTTTTTTTTTTTTTATCCCCTGGGGAAAATTATATTATACGTGTCCCAGTGAAATATGTCTGGTTCCGCCAATGGTCAGAGGTCAAGTTTGCTCCGTCCTCTCCTCAGACACAATGGAATGCGAATAGACTGGAAGTTGCTCTCAGGTGGAATTCTGTTTGCACATTGGACAGGAAGTCAGGATAAGAATGTTTTGGGCCATGACTGAAGTTTTGTTCAAAGTTTATGATTGGAGCATAGGTAACTATTTTTATGGGACTCACCTCTGAATTTTGGGAAGAAATTAATTGAGTTTTTTTTTTTTAATGGCGCTGCATGCAAATCCTGGTAAAGAAAGCAGAATCGGAAAAAGGTTCACGGTGAGGCCCCACGACACACGGAAAATCTCCGCCCTCCTCCGCATCCCATTTTCTATGGCATGCGTGCGTTTTGGTGCGCGATGCATTCTGGGATACCATCCGATACGATCCGGGCATCCGTGCGGGAAAGTGGGAGGGGACGAAGATGAAATTTTCCAGCCATATGAAAATGAATACGGTGCCCACAACCTGGGAGCCAATCTCTTTCGTCCGAAAAACTTCCAGAGCGAGCAGATGTTTTGACAAGGACGAACAAGAAGCTGAACTGGGACCCGTCCAGTCGAAAGTACTGCTGGAAGAGTGCTGTATCCAAACGGAGCTCTGATACGAGCCGATGATACTCCCCATAATTTTTTCGGCGTAGCAGGATGGGATGAACTCAAAAACGGCGGTGGCGACGGCAATCGCAGCCAGAATCTTCTTTCGACGATCCATGGCAGAGAGATGTTTGTACGAAAATTGATTTGTACTGATAACAGCAGGAAAATCAAAATTTAGCGGGGATGGATTCTATTTGATCACACAATGTCCGACACGCCCACAAGCCAGCAAGTCAGAAACGCCCATAAGCGAGCAGTTCCGCAGGGAGGTGCGGATAACATCCGGATTTTCCGTGTGTAGTGGGGCTTCACCGTCATTCATTCAATGTCTCAAACTCTATGATGACCTCTGCTGTTCAAAACTTGTAGTGCAGTATGTCTGAAATAGCCGACCGGTATATTTCGGCCCAGTCTCTGTGGGTTGAACATGGTTATGAAAACTTGAACCAATAAATTATCTAATAAATACACGGATTCCTATATGAATAAAATTGTTGATTTGGGAAGAGTACCATACACAACCTCCAGCAAAATCGAAAAAAATCACTACTTTTTCAGCTTACCTTAATGTTTAGATACCAAGTACAGTATTCGGGTGTGGAAAAACGTCGACCGTACATCCAGTAAAGATAATTTACACTTTAATTTCCACAGCGGCTATACGTGCTACTAGCTTATAATGGTGGCAGCCATGACACTATTGACAATACTAGGGCATGCGCACTTTGCGCAGCGTAAGCACGCGCGTGCCGCAATTCGCGCCTGGACCTCTGTTTGAGTAATGATTCGCGTTCTTAAGTTTGCTTTGCGCTTGACGACAGTAATTTTGGAATTTACGCGAAGTTGGCTTTATGATATTATTCAATGGACGTCGTCGTCTCGGTGTGCAAATGATGCTGTGTGGTGGTGCCCGGAACCGTAAATGATGCGGTTCTAGACGTAAAGTGTAATTGTTCTTTCTTTGGATCTTATAGGAGACTTCGCGAGTGGTGGGGACGAGATGTTACGTGCTCTTTGGTGGCTGTTGGAGAATTCGTAACTGGTTGAAATTGACCACAAATGAAGGACTCAAAACACAGATTTAATTTGCGATTGTATCTTTATCTATTAATCAGAAAGTAAGACAATACATAATCAAGAGAAATCATATGCATGTAATCTAATAAAAGCAACAAGCATCAAAGACAGTATGAATCAAACCATCAAATGATACAGAAACCATACACAACTGACGATCTTTAGCAAAGACTTGGAAAGAAGAATAGTTAGATAAACAGAAGCACTGGCCGTAGAGAGGACCAGCGGGCTGAGAGAGAGCAGCAGCAGCCCCAAACTCTTCCAAGTCCCCATCTTTATAGCTCTTTGTCCCTTTGTTATCAGTCTTCTTTTCCGCATGATGATTTCACAGCTACGCTTCTTCTCAATTAGCTGTTTGTGCATGTACTCTTCTTGACCCAAATCTGTTAACCACAAAGACCCATCTTTTTATTGCTCTAGACATCACGGGATAATTCACCACGGACCATAAGCCCTTATTGACCTTTCTGATGTGTTCTCATATAAGAATTTGGGACCTTTCTAACAATAAGGGGATTCATGCTTGCTATTTCCTTATTTCTATCTTTTAGAAAGGGCCATTTAATTAGTAAGTCACAGCTGGATCTCACAAGGCACGAAACTTTCATATGGTCTAATTTATAGCTTGGCCCCTTCCACTAACTTCAGATTCCTACCTTCTTCATGAACAGAAAGCCTTTTGGAAAGTACCCAGAGAACCTGGCCATACACTCAGATTCACATTATTCTTAGGCCAATACAATGTTTCAGTTAGTGTCAGTTAGAGCTTGTTATTAATGCATTCAGTTACATAAAGCTTGATTGGTGACATGTTTAGATATATAATGAATACAACAATTCAATAATGGCTAAATATGGTTATGCTTCTGATAAACTATTGCACGCGTATCAAACGACCTTTTATTACATTTCAACAATTTAAACAATCATGAAGCGCAGGTTACACTGCCTGATGCGCCGATAAAGTAGCGCAGAAGTTATAGAGCAGTTTGCCTTTCATAAAGCAAAGGCCTGTTTATTAGTAAATATTTTTTTCAGTACTGAATGTAGCCCATTATTTTCTCGCTAATTCGATTGCATGCGGAGTGAAGCTGTGTCTTCAATTGCCAATAGATAATTACTATGATCGGACAACGTGTCAATAAAGGAAGACAACTAGCCCGCAGGACTATTTGTTGTTAAAATGGGATGCATCTGTCCCCTTACTCCCAAATCCCAGTTCTGGTGTCAACACTGGGCGGCAGCTAGCCTCCGTTGCAGACGTCTTATGGTGTTCGGTTAGTTTCCCTCACCCTACAACGTCTGCGTACTCGAGCGAGGTTTTGTGTTCCGTGACGTAGTGATATTGTGCTTGATGAGCCAATCAGAATGCTTATTATATGTTCTGATCTCTGTCATTACTAAGGCTTTTCCCTGCGGCTTGTCAAAAATAGTGAAATGGCTGATAAAGAATCTCCTAAAAAAACTTGTAGAAAACGACATTTGTTATGTGTGTAAAACAAAATTCCTCACAAATAAAGACAAGATACGGGTGCATGGAAAGAGCAAGCTTGATATCGCTGCAGTAATAAGCTCGATCATCTCTGTTAACACAGCGGTATACACGAACGAGTTATTCGTCTGCCGAACGGGCAGCTATCGCTTACTTGAAGAAATTTGAAAATAGAGAAAGAACTTGATGATTTATTATGTGAGCTTCATCGACAGCAACAGCATAAATATTGTTTGAATATGCGGCATTCAGCAGCATCTTCCTCCACCGTTCACTTAGCCAAAACTCTGGAGAACGGTATACTATTGAAAACAATCCTCTTTCCACACTTCTCTTCTCCATTTCGGTATCGACCAGACTTAAACTCGTTGCTTTCACTCCTATGTTATTCAAATAATTGACTTGATCCTTCATAAGGTTAACAAGAGGAGAAACAACAATAACAATAGGCGATTCTTTATTAGAAAACGCTTCGCCGAGGATTGGAAGAGCTTGGTATATGAGCGATTTGCCAAATCCTGTTGGCAAATTTACGTAGACATCTTTCCTCTGGATAACTAAGTTGTTCATTGCTTGTTCTTGTAGGCTATTCATACTTTCAATATTGAAGGCTTTGCAGATTTTCTCCACAGCTCAAGAGAAAACATGTTCGCCACCGTCCGCCAATTTGGCTTTATCTGTTTCTGCATATATCATTAGCTCCTGGATTTTAGGAGCTAGTTTCTGATTGGTGGAACACAAAACCTTGCTCGAGTGCGCAGACGTTGTTGGGTGAAGGCAATTAACCGAACACCATAAGACGTCTGCAACGGAGCCATGTCACTGAGGGATGGGCCTGAACTCTCTATAATTGAAATCCGTGTGCTTGTGAGTACTCACGAACTGATCCAGGTGTGCCATCTAGTGATAGAATATTGTAACTGCGTGCATAAATTTGCAGCTCCATGTCTGCTGGCGGACACATCTGCACACAAGGGTTGAAGGGCTACTTCTATGCACTGGGTCCTCTGCTTGTTTATTGTGTTTTGTTTGTAATATTCTATTTCTTATTTTATGTAGCTGTGATGTGGTGGTAATTTTGTAACTGTGGCAGTCCAACCACTTGAATAAATGTTGAGGAAACACCATAGCTTTGGCTATGGTCTCTTTGTGTGTATGCCAGTTCACCTTAGTATTTGTGTATGGGCCATTAATGGTACTAAATGAATTTTCCGGTAAGAATTGGGGGGTGGGGCCCACACAAAGAGTAGCCTAGGGGCCCATGACCACCTTAATCCTCCTCTGATTGCAGCACGAATTGGCATTGCATAGGGTCTATGCAGCCACATACTGTGTAGGCCTATCTGCTGTGCAGGTTATTATCGCGATTTTTTATTAATTTGGGACGTAATTCTATGTCATTGAAATGCCGTCTCTGTCTCAAACCGCTCAGTCTGACCCAAACAGCTGATCGCTACAGCTCACAGTTTACTCCAATGGAATACATCAGTTGGTTAGTTCAAGAGCAACTGTGTTTTTTTCCGAGCAGGTAAAGCGCGGTAATTCTTTTTAATATAGCGTACAACTGAAGTAGTGTATTATTTTTCAAGTAGGACCTCTATTAGGCCACAAAAAAATTTGCTGTTTCCCTGGTCCCGTTCACAACAGTGTATCGCCTAAATTTCCACCCAGCACTATGCGCTGGTGCGGCTACCTGGAGGAGATCAGAGAGTTTTCTACTGCATCTAATGCAAGTAGTGGCAATTTTTAGCTCATGCAACCCCACTTCAAAACAAGAAGAGCACCGCCAACGGTGCATAATACGCCCGTCATGAACATGGATCAGGAAGTGGACAGACAACATGATACCAATATCCAACAGACAATAGCCCCATGTGAACTTTGACCTTTGTCCGTGACCGTGACCTTGGAGGGAGGGCCGTAAACATGGTACGCGACACTCCGCTCAGTAATGGTACACGTGTGTGTGAAATATCATGGATGTATCTGAAGCGGTTGAGAAGTTATGCCCCGGACAAGCCCCATTTGGGCCCCATGTGACCTTTGACCTTTGCCAGTGACCTTGACCTTGACCGGGTGAACGAAATCATGGTGCGCGACACAGCGCCTAGTGATGGTGCATGTGTATGTGAAGTATCACGAATGTAGCTCAAGCGGCTTAGGAGTTATGCCCGGGACAAGAAATTGCTAACAGACAACAGACAGACGGACGGACGGACAGATGGACGGACGGACAGATGACATAATACGTCCCGTCTTAAGACGGGCGTATAATAATAAAAAGTGAACTATCCCTTTGAGGTTATGACAAGTAACAAAATTTTATTCATCTAGGTTAACTATTTTGTGAAAAAGCTTGTCCCTACATACCCAGATGAAAGGACATGCTGACAGATGGACTGACAGAGGGACAGATGGGCGTAATTGCAGTATCCTCTGCTCCACCTCATAGTGAGTGACACAGGTGAATTTTAACTGCTGGTTTTTCTCATCGTCTTTGCTTGGTAGTCCATGCACGCAAACATTTGCGTTTGTACTAAAGAACACAGGGTTTTCTTTACATGGAGATGGGCACTAACCAAACTCTTCTCAGCCTCCGGTATATCCAGTTCTGTTTAAAGGCATACCAAACTAACAGCTCTGCAGACATTTTACAAATGTGTTGCCTCGAGACGTAGATGTTACAGAAAAAAAGGCTGGACTGCTGACAAGGTGTTTCAGGCGGTTCAGGAGCTGTGTTTTATGTTGGAAAGAATAACTTGCCTTGGCATCAAGCTTCTTAACTTTGCAGAAGTTTTACATGCCCAAAAAGACTGTTGTATAACGCTCTGAAGGAAAAGGAAAAAACCTAATGTGGCCCCTTTAAGAATAAGCATTTTTGTTTACATCTAAGCATTATTCATATTTACCCATTATGTAGATTCACAAACAAAAAAAGAGAGAGAGAATATTTATTGGTAAGTGGTTGCAACTTTGAAGGTAGAATTGCTGAATGTTTAACTCTAGTTTGTTAGAACCATAATAACTATAAACCATAATCTGGTTAGGATGGGATTGGCAACTCCCCGAGATCCTGCTGAATTTTGTTGTCACACTGCATTTAATTGATCAATTAAAGCAGTATAACTTCATTCAACTCACCTCACCTGGTTAACTGTGCCTAAAGTGGTTGGTGAGAACAAAAGCCTGCACACCTCGCAGCTCTTCAGGACCAGGGTTATGACCACGTTATGCAGACTTAATGAATGGCCATTAAGGGAACTACAGTACCTACTCCATTTGCATGGCATTTGCTGAAATTTGCATCATGACCTGGTGTTGAATTTAATTCAGTTCCAAGATATGTTTAGTGAGACAGATAAACTTTAGGATCCATTGGTTAAGAGCTAGTCTTGGAGTGCAACTGTGTGCTCATTGCTGTATACATTAATGATTCTTCCTATAAGCGCGATTTCTCATATACCTACGCTCGCAAATAGAGCGCAAGAGTGCAATTGCTTTTTAAAAATAAAGCTTGAGACTGAGAATATGGCAGTCCAAGAGAGCCATGAAGTGCAATTATGCTGCTTGATCTTGGCGCAAAATGCAGATATTTCTTATTCGGACATTGCTCCAGTGCAGAGGCATTCAGCCTTACCCAGAGAGAGTAGGAGTGAGTACAAGCTTTCATTCCAGCCATACGGTTATGTATTTGATTCTAGTGATGAGCCTCCAGATTCTTTGCATTAAACTTTGATTAGAAGAATCAGGCTTGTAAATAATTGGTTGTGACTAATGTCTGCACTCCTTTCTGGATAAGGTTGCGTACCCTTGTTCCAATGTGTTTTATTATCTTTGACCCAGGATTCGTAAGACAATCCAGAAAGCGCTGGTGTAGGTGCAGGCTTTCATTTCAACCTAGCGGTTACTTATCTAATTCTTTTGATCAAGGTCTTTGGCAAAGACTCTAGGCATTGATTTATAGAATCACGAGTGTAACTGCATGACTGAAATGAAAGCTTGCACCCACAATGGTGCTGTATCACAATCAGTGCTCTGTCAAATCTTGTTCCGCCTGACCATGCGAAGTAATGATATCTGGAAATGGGTACTGAGCTAGAGCACATTTTTTCTCTGAAATTGTCTATTAAAAACAGATTGTGAAAACATTAGGAAATTTTGTGACCACTGACCAGCAGAAGTTACATATTGCAAATGAATTCATTGATAGAGGCAGCAAAGTATCATATTCATCATTTTTTGCGGCGTTATCTGTGATATCTGTCTGAAGAGCGAACCGATTCTTCAATGCCCATTATGTTATTTCTTACAAGATTTTCTTAGACCAGTAACATGTTACTTCCTCATGATGGAACTCGATTTAATGGGTAATTTGCTAAATCTAATCTCAAAGAAGCTCAGGGCAAAATGAAAGCCAGATATGACCTTCACTCAAAAGATAGAAGTTTTCAAACTGGTCCTTGCACTTTTGCCAATTCCTGGAAACCCTCTAAGAGCCCAATATTTCTGCCCTTTCACTGTCCACAAAAAGGTCAGTGATCTAAATTACATGATTTTAACGCCTGGAAGGAGGAAACGAAAACAAATGTTTCACATCAACATGCTGAAAGAATACATTGACAGAGACCCTCAGCAAAAGTCAGTAAACGTGGTAAATACAGTTGAACTGGAAAATTCCAAAGAAGATTGTGACTGCCCCTTAGAAAATGAACCTGGTCCAGTCAAACTTGAAAACTCAGACATTCTTCAAAATATTGACAGCAAGTTGTCCCACCTGACCCCTTTCCAACAACAGCAGCTAATGCAGCTCATAATTGAATATAGTCATATATTCCCTGACGTTCCATCAAGGACTGATATGGTTTACCATGATGTCATCCTACAAGATGATGCCAAGCCTCTAAAACGGCATTCTTACAGAATGAATCCAGAGAAGCGAAAATACCTTTTCAAGAAGTCAAACCAATTGATGCAAAAGTAAAAGTTATCACTGAATTTCCTGAGCCTACAACTAAAAGACAATTAATGAGATTTCTAGGGATGGCTGGCTACTGCAGAAAATTCTGTAAAAATTTCTCTATCATCTCTGAACCTTTGACCAATTTACTGAAGAAAAATGCAAAATTTGTTTGGGATGAAAACTGTCGAAATTCATTTGAAAAGCTGAAAGCTAATCTCAAAAATGCATCAGTTCTCTTATCTCCTAATTTCAAAAAGGAGTTCAAGTTGGCAGTTGATGCCAGTGACATTGGTGCAGGCGCAGTTTTACTGCAAGAAGACACTGATGGAGTAGATCATCCTGTTTGTTACTTTTCCAAAAAGTTTGATAAACATCAGAAAAACTACTCAACAATTGAAAAAGAATGTTTAGCACTTGTTTTGGCTTTACAACATTTTGAAGTCTATTTGACTTGTTCAGCTACTTCCATCAAGGTCTTCAGTGATCACAATCCCCTCACATTCTTGCACAAGATCAAAAACAAGAATCAAAGATTACTGAGATGGAGTTTACTTTTGCAAGAGTATGATTTGGATATTTCTCACATCAGGGGGAAAGATAATGTAATCCCAGATACACTTTCACGCATGTAATTTTATTTCTTTATTCGATTGTGAAAAATTCAATTCTACTTTTCTATTTGACTGTGAAAATTACACTGTTTGTTATGTATCTGATTGTTATAATGATACAAGTATATAATTACATATATACTGTATATAATACAGTATATAATTATACTTTTGTGTAAAGTTCAAGATTATACTGATTGTAAACCTGTGTTAATTTTAACAAAAGAAAGCTAAGCAAACCTTTCTTTTCTTAAAGAGGGGAGGTGTTATGTATGCGTATTTTATGAACAGCATTGTATATCATTTGTAGATGAAGATTTATTACATGCTGTTTTGCTGCCTTGCTGGTCAGCTATATTTATTTTGTTCATTTGCCACCCTCTGGTGGTGTGTCTGTAAAACATGCTCTGATGTGAAATTATTAGGAAAAGACTAGTGCTTTCTAGAAGCTTCTGGCACCTTCCTGCCTGGAGGGGGTGGGATTTCCCAGGAATCCTGTGGATCTTTCCAGAATGTGGCTAGTCTATATAAATGCTGTGATTTTAGGCAGCACTGAGAGAAGAGCAGAGCAGAAAGAAGCAGAGTTTTGATTTGGCAACAGAGTTCATTAGTGGCATTAGAGTGTTATTCGGAATTAAATAGTGGATATTTTTGGTAGAACTTTTTTTTATTGAAGAATAAATTTCTTTTAGTTGTACTTGCTGGTTTTCTTTGTTGTGATTTTTTTTTAAGTCATAACAATCTATTTTAATGAAACAAATGAAACACACAATCTAGCCTACACTAGACACTATATACACAATGAAGGAGGTGTGTGTGTCTGTGTGTGTGGATGAGAGAGAACAAAAGGATGATCACAGGTGTGAACGGAGGTACCTCACTGACCATGTGGAAGGGGGGGGGGCAACCCTATCGCAACAAAGACCAAGTCTTAGTAACAAAGAAAAGTTTAAGGAAGAGCGCTAAAGGTCAGTTTAAATGACTTAAAATGCTCAATGTTGTGTTTCTGTATGTATTATGTTAAAATGAAGCGGTGTGTGTGTGTGTGTGTGTGTGTGTGTGTGTGTGTTTTGCACAGGAAAGGTGCCACGTTAGTAGAAAGGAGGTTATTTGCATGCGAGACCCCGTCTGCTGCACATGATTTCCATGCTGACCTAACTAAAACACAATCTTAAAAACAACCACAGCTACAATCATTTTACACATACACACAGTCTGTCTGAGTTACAGCAGAAGGTTTGGATGCCCAGTCCTTACCAGTCCTTAATAGAGGAAGGAGGTTTGATGGTTTCTGGTCAGTGGAGGATCCGATCCTGGAAGATGCTGATCCGGCTGGGAAGAGTGGTTCTGGTGCTGCCAAGGTCCTTGTCTTTGCTGTGGAAAGAGGAGGGAGGCTGGCCACTCCTCAATAGCAAGGTGTTGCTTCCTAGCCTTGTTCTACTCCTGGCAGCGGCTGATGCTTCAGCATGGCCGGTCTTAGCTGGGCCACATGGGAGAGAGAGGCCAGGAAGTGTGGGAGGAGTACCCCACCTGAGCAGTGCCCAGGGGTCCAGGAGCCTCACCAAGGGGGGGAAGGCCAGAGCCAAAAGAGAGGGCCAGAAGAGTCTTAAGAGTAGATGAACTGGTTGACCATTTATCTGCCTGGCCTGCTTTTGGGAGGGCCTTACAGGCAGCAAGTGGTCATGTGAAATCCTGGGCTCCACTTTGTTTTCTCTACACAGATAAAGGCTTTCATCTGTGTGTGCATAACGAATTGAAATCAAATATTCTTCAGAAATTTCATTCCAACTATGCTGCAGAAGTTCCCATGAATGTGTGGCACTTTTAGGTTGCTTTGCTTTCACTCTTCTGTCCAGTAATTCCCAAATCAAGTAATGGGGTTTTAGTCTGGAAACTGTGCTAGCCACTCCATGTTTTCAAACTTACCATCTTGTTTTTTTTTTTTTTCCAAAGGTAGTTCTGGCAGGGCTTGGACTTATATTTTGGGGTATTATCTTGCTGTAGGTTGAACCCCTGACCTACTAGGCGCATACCAGAGGGTACTGCATGGTCCTGCAGATTGCTGTGGTAGCTGTTTTGATACAGGGTGCTCTGCACAAGCCACTGAGCCTGGATCCAGCAAAACAGCACCAGACCATCATGCTTCCTCCTCCATGTTTGACAGTTGATGTCATACACTGGGGAACCATCCTTTCACCTACTCGACGGCGTACAAACCTGGCCTGGGTAACCTTACCTTTTGTTTAAAACTTCTGGCAGTTCACCTGTTATGGTTTTGGAGCTTTGAGAGCTCCTTTTGTAACTCTCATCCAGGACGATATTGTTTTGTTCGCCATCGGATTCCTGGGCCAGCTGGCATTAATTGGGGGCGTTACCCGGACCCTATTTAAGCTCCTGTTCTGCCTCGCTTGTGTTGCTAGAGTGTCATTTTCTCCTTGGCGCTTTAGCCGGTAAGGTCTTTAAAGAGAGAGTATTGGCAGGATCTTAGCTGCATAACAGGATAAGTGTTAGTAGGGGAATCTTTGGTTTATTTCCTTTTCTTTTTTTCAAGCTCGCCATTTTTCTACCATGGACAGCGTCTGGTCCGTTGGTAGTGCGAGTCTCGTGATTTCTATCTGTTTTAGTCTCTCTGCGCTCTGCTGGTTTTTCCTTTTATTTCTGGCCACTGTTCTTGGCGTCCTACTACCCACGCCCTTCACAGCACACTCTAGCAACTATGGAGATGCCAGCGGTGGCTGAAATTAAGAGGGCTGTTGCCAGCCAGCAAGATATGCTAGCAGGTTTCGTTTGAGGACTTTCTGATTTGGACAGCCAGCAATCTAAATTAGTTGAGAGACTACACCTGCAAGAGAATGCGCTTAAGCTTGTGTTAAGTTTTACTGAGAGTATTAATTCTCTCGCTACACAAGTTTCACTAAAAGTTGCACAAGCACCACCCATGCTTCCTCCCCAAAAACCTAAGTTACAACTGCCCCAAAGATATAGTGGCGAGGCTGGAAAGTGCAAGGATTTTATCGCCCAGTGTGAAATATTTTTTGGGGCTCAGCTGTCATGTTTTGTTAATGAGGATTCTCGGGTTGCATTTATATTATCCCTGTTGGCTGGCACAGCGCTCAATTAGGTCGGCCCACTAATTAGATCTAATTCACCGGTCGTAAATTCTGTAGAGGCCCTTGTTAGGGAAATGGTGCCTGTGACACATTGAACCCTGTATTACAAATTGGGTCATTCCTAGTTTGGAGGCGCCCTTTACTGGCGTTAAGGTGTTGGGATACTTGACGTGCACATGCGTAAATGAACACCAGTCCCGAAGAAAAATAAAGAACGTGGCCAGTCGCATTCTTAGCAACCGCGCCTCATTCCTCTTTATATTTGGATTATATCCGAATATACTACAGTGGCGACGAGGATGGGATTTCCTTGTCATTAGAAGAGAATCCTGATTGCAGAGCTAGTTAATTAAAGTGTTTAGTTGGAGTAATAACTGTGCACTACAAGCTAGCGTCAAGCAAGTCGGTCAAGTGAAGTTAACGTAACTACACCGCAGGATGGCGAAATGCATTGGATAAATCTCCGAATGAAAAGAAGGTCAAGAGGACTTTGAATCGTATCTCGAGAGGTTTGAGCAATGGATGATATGCAACGAAATCAATGATGACAAAAAGGTCAATGTGTTCCTGTCTGTTATTGGCGCGGAATCAAGCCCTGCCTGATAAGCCGAGTAACCTTGCCTACAGTGTGCTAGAGGGAAAAACTTTCCACACATAAGCCCAAACAGCTAATCATGGCCGAACGGTTTCGATTTCAAAAAAGGAATCAGTTGGACAATGAGTCTGTGTTGGATTACATTGTTGCTTTTAAACAACTTTCCACACATTGTGAATTCGGTACCTATTTAAATGAAGCACTGAGGGACCGATTTGTAAGCAGGTTGAGAGTGGAGGCTATACAACGGAAACTGCTGGCTGAATGTGATCTTGCTTCTAAAACTTCTTGCGAAGTGGCTTTGTCAATGGAAATGGCCTCAAAAAAAAAAAAAAAAAACAATAGAGTTTGCAAATAAAATTAAGGGAAATGCGACCGTGAATAAAATTGACAAAAAGAAAGTAATCAAGGGTGCTTGGTAAAGCAGCCTAGCTACGGATGACTCCAGAGCACAAAAACAGGACACACACCAGCCATGTTACCGATGTGGTGGTAATAACCATGCAGCAACAGGGTATAGGTATAAATCAGAAAAGTGCCACAAGTGTTCGAAAATCGGACACATAGCTAAAATGCGCCGAACCAAAGGTAAACAAGGACAGACTCAGTATGTGGCTGAGGACAAGTCCAATGCTGTACAGGGCGTTGGAGATGAGGAGGAACTATTTGGGGTGTACAGCGTTAAAATAATTGAAAATGGAGAAAAGGACATTACTGTAAACGTTAACCTAGAAGGTAACCTGGTGAACATGCATCTGGACACAGGCGCTGCTGTAACCTTGGTGCCTGAGATAGTGTACTGGGAAAATCTCTCTCATCTTCCACTCCAGGAGAGTAAAATGCGGTTGTCCACCTTTTCAGGGGTAAACATTCCTTTAATGGGGCAAGTGACTGTTCATGCCAAATATCAATAACAGAGTGCCAATCTTCCCCTGGTGATAGTCAAAGGTGACAGACCAGCACTCCTAGGGCGAAACTGGCTGACAAAATTTAAATTGGATTGGCCTAACATGTTCTCAGTTACCCCAGCAGGCGGCAGTATAAATGCAGACGTTGAAGCTGTGTTGCAGCGACATAAAGCAGTGTTCGCTGAAGGGCCTCAAACTATTTGTGAATTCAAAGCCCATTTTACACTGAAGCCGGATGCCAAACCAGTTTTCCGGCAGGCACGACCGGTGCCATACGCGCTAAAGGAAGCGGTTGAGAAGGGATTAAATGGGCTGGAAAATACGGGCATCATTTCAAAAATAGACCACAGTGAATGGGCTGCTCCAATTGCTGTAGTACCCAAGTCAGACAAATCAATATGCATCTGTGGGGACTACAAGGTCACAGTTAATCCGAGTGTGGAGGAGGAAAAATACCCCCTGCCTAACGCTGAAGACCTGTTTGCAACACTAACCAGTGGTACACTGTTCAGTAAATTAGATCTCTCGCATGCCTACCAACAGCTCGAGCTGGAGAAGGGCTTAGAGAAGTATTAAATAATAAATATTCACAAAGGGTTGTATGTCTATCATAGACTCTCATATGGGGTATACAGTGCTCCCGCATTGTTTCAGAATGTGATGGACCCGATTCTTCAAGGCTTGGAGCATGTAACCTGCTTTCTAGATAACATCCTCATCACTGGGAGAACGAGGGAGGAGCATCTGAGGAATCTCGAGGAGGTCCTGACCCGACAAGAGAGCTACGGGGTAAGAGTGAAACGGGCTAAATGTGATTTCATGCAGGAGAAGGTTGAGTACTTGGGGTACCTGATGGATAGTGAGGGACTCCACCCCACAGAGACAAAGGTTGCAGCCATTGTAAACACACCCAAGCCAATGAATGTCACCGAGTTGAGGTCATTTCTGGGACTTTTAAATCATTATGGCCGCTTTATGAAAGACCTGTCAACCTTACTGCAGCCACTGCACAAACTTCTGAAGAAAGAAGTGCATTGGGAGTGGACTTCTGAGAGCACTGCAGCATTCCAGGCTGGGAAAGAGCAGTTAGTGAAAAGCTCTGTAGTGGTACATTATGACATGCAGAAACCCTTGAGACTAGCGTGTGATGCATCCCCTTATGGGATTGGCGCGGTCATGTCACACATAATGGAAAATGGGGACGAGAAACCCATCGCCTTTGCGTCCCGCATGTTAACGGAGGAGGAGAGCAAATATAGTCAGATAGAGAAGAAGGCTTTGGCCATTATATTTGGAGTGACTAAATTCCATAAATATTTGTATGGCTGTAAGTTCAGTTTAATTACTAACCACAAACCACTTTTAGCCATCTTGGGACCAAAATCGGAAATTCCCACGTTAGCAGCCTTACGGATGCAGAGATGGGCACTGAGGCTGATGGCATATGACTATAGCATTGAACACAGAGCGTCAGCTGAAAATGCTAATGCAGATGCTTTATCAAGACTGCCTGGTATAGAGAAGGATAGCACCGCAGAAGAAAACGGCATCTTTTATTTCTCTCTAGCGGATAAATTACCTGTGCACGCTAATGAAATTGCACAGAGCACTCTTAAAGACCTAGTCTTACGTAAAGTGCTGGAGTTAACCCAGAGTGGTTGGCCGAGCTATGTGCAGGATGAAGCCCTGACGTCTTTCTTTAGCCGTAGGACAGAACTATCGGTAGAGCAAGGATGCATTCTGTGGGGGCTACGAGTAATCATTCCGCCAGCACATAGGGAAAGACTGTTACATGACTTACATCAAGGGCACCCAGGAGGGAGTAAAATGAAGGCTTTAGCACGGAGCTGCATGTGGTGGCCTCTGATGGACAAGGACATAGAAGGCACAGTACGGCAATGTGAGGCATGTCAAGCTGCGAGGAAACTACCAGCAGTAGCGCCGCTTCACTGCTGGCAGTGGCCCACGAGGGTGTGGCAGAGGCAACATATAGACTTTGCAGAGAAAGACCAACAACACTTCTAAGTGTTAGTCGACAGTCATTCCAAGTGGCTAGAGGTCATTCCCATGGCAACAACCACCGCCACAAAAACGATTGAGGTGTTGTGGAACATCTTTGCTGCCTATGGTCTCCCTGAGGAGATTGTCTCGGATAATGGTCCACAATTCACCTCACTAGAGTACAAGACATCCCTGCAAAGCAATGGAATAAAGCAAACTTTGGTACCGACTAACCATCCCGCATCTAATGGAGCCGCAGAAAGGGCGTCCAAATGGTAAAAGCGTCACTCTTGAAACAGGCGCTGGATGAGAAAAAACTAAATATCACAGTAACTCTTCAGCATAGGCTGGCTAACTTCCTGTTACTGTACCGGAGTACACCTCACAGCATTACAGGATGCACGCCAGCAGAACTATTCCTTAAGCGACAGATAAGAACTAGGTTCAGCTTTCTGAAACCAAATTTAGCTGGTGTGGTAGAAACCAAACAACAAAGGCAGAAGAAGTACCACGACCATGGCTCCTCTAAACTGACACATCTGTCGGAGGGTGTCTCAGTCCTGATTCGAAACTTCCATGGAGGGAAGGAGAGGTGGATAAAGGGGACGGTGAAAAAACGACTTGGGCCTGTCACCTACCTGGTGTGGAATGGCGTGAACCAGCATCCAGTCCACATTGATCATCTGCTGTACACCAGTCCGTCCAGTTCAGCGAAACCAGAGGTGAAGGGTGACCGGATGTAGGACACCCATCCTGCATGGGTCAGTGCTGATTTAGGGGTGAATGACACACCTGGAGTAGTGGGTGCTAGCCAGTCATCGCCTGAAGCCACCCCATGTCCAAGACGGCGGGCTAGGGAAAAGCCTGCAACACCCTTGCCAACTTCAGTGGACGGTAAGAACGCAGTTTCTACTGCTGACCAGGAGTGCACAACCACTGAGGAGGAAATTGTGCGGGGATATCCTCAGAGGGAGCGTGCGCCTCCAAAACGACTGGACCTTTGATTCATTTGACAGTTTAAGAAAAAAAGGTTCTGAAAAAAAAATTCTAAATATAAAAAGAGTTCCTGAAAAAAAAAATGTAAAGTGAACTGTAGGTTAATGGAAGTTGTTTGTTTGGAATTGTTGTTGAAATGAATTCTTAAAGTTGAACTGTTATGAGTTAACGAAAAAAAAGAAGTGAGACTGGTATTGAATTGGGGGAAAATAGTATAGCATTGAGGTTCTTGTACCTAGCAAGGGTAAACTTTATGTTGAAGTAGCCTTATTATGGCAGTAAGAATTTGTGTTATTACTATGGGGAACTTCATAGCTTATGGGGGAGGAATGTCATACATTGAACCCTGTATTGTAAATTGGGTCATTCCTAGTTTAGAGGCGCCCTCTACTGGCGTTTAGGTGTTGGGATACTTGACGTGCACATGCGAAAATGTAGAGCAGTCCCAAAGAAAAATAAAGAACGTGACCAGTCGCATTCTTAGCGACCGCGCCTCATTCCTCTTTATATTTGGATTATATCCGAATATATTACAGTGTCTGTTTTCGATCATGACATTTCTGGTCAAGACAGCTACGCGTTTGATGCACCTTAAACAGAGCAAAGAAAGCGCAGCTGAGTTTTCTATTGCTCTTCATTCTCTGGCCACAGAGACAGGCTGGCCAGAGGCTCCTCTGATGACTGTATTAAGCCATGCCCTTACGGAGGAGATTAAGGACGTGCCGGCAACTTTAGAACCCTGTTCGACTTTAGACTCTTTAGTTCGTACTACGGTACGAATTGACGACCGCATATGCAAACGTAACAGGGATAAGCTAAATAGACCACCGCCGGCTGACAATGGGGTTAAAATTGCTAGTGGCGAATGTGCATCTCCTATTCCACCCATTAAAGATTCTACTTCGGTTGAGCCCGTGCAAGTTGACAGTTCGTTTGACCGTCAGCCTAAGAGACCCATTAGCAGAACAGTAATCTGCTTTAATTGTAATAAGCCAGGTCATATCCGTCCTCATTGTCCTAAGCTTCGGGGAAACAGAAAGACCCCTCTAGCTATTCAGGGGGCACTAGAAAGGCAGACCCAGTTTCCCTTTCCGAACATTAATCCCTGTGGAACTGACTGTTGGGAGTAAGAGATTTGCTATTGAAGCGTTCGTGGACTCAGTCGCTGTTGATTGTTTCATGGATATTAAGTGAGCTAGGAGGCACTCCGTTCCTACTGTTGAGCTTTCACAATCACGTTCTGTAAGAACTTTGGACGGTCGCCCGCTGGGAACGGGAGTTATAAACGAGATTTCAGAACCACTAAGAATGTTCATCTCCTTAGGTAGCCACTCTGAAGAGGTTTGATTTTTTTATTATCAGGTCCCCCACTTTCCCTATCGTTTTGGGTCATTCATGGTTACGGGAACATGATCCTTGTATCAGCTAGGGGGAACAGATTAAACCTATCGTCCACTGGGGTCCCAAGTGTAGCGCTCATCGTAGAACTAATGATAATGGTTCTTTCGGACGTGAAGCAATAGGGCAGGCTGACGCCGAGAGTGAGTGTGAGGAAGTTATCGCTCCGTACCCTCCTAGACTGGAAAAAGGGGCAGAGGAGGGGTTGGAATTGGATCCTCAATTTGACTGACACGAGCCAGAGAACGATTACTTTTTGGAGGACTTTAGCGATGTGGAATCAGACACAGATTCATTAGATTCTGAGCAGGGTAAAGAATTTGGGGCTACCCTGAACTTTGACTTGCCTCCGAATGTTCCCAGGCATTACGCCGATCTGGCTGAAGTGTTCAGTAAACAACGAGCCTCTACGTTACCCCAGCATCGTCCATACGACTGCGAGATTAATCTTTATCCTGGGACAACTCTACCTAGGGGTTTGCTATATTCCCTACCAGGACCTGAGCGTAAGGCTATGTGAGAGTATATTCAGGAGGCTCTCGCCAATGGTTTTATTTGGCCGTCCACATCCCCTACTGGAGCGGGATTCTTTTTCGTTGGGAAAAAGGATGGCGATCTGAGAGCCTGCATTGATTACAGGGGTTTGAATAAAATCACCATTAAAAACCGATACCCCCTTCCGTTAATAAATTCCGCGTTTGAACGTCTGCAGGAGGCGTCATTTTTTACAAAGCTAGATCTTCGTAATGCTTATAATTTGATTCGCATTCGGGAGGGGGACGAATGGAAAACGGCTTTTAACACGCATGACGGGTTCTACGAATATCAGGTCATACCGTTCGGGCTGGTTAACGCCCCCTCGGTGTTTCAGGCATTCGTCAATGACGTGCTCCGAGAGATGTTGGAGAAATTCATCTTCGTTTATCTTGACGAAATTTAGATTTTTTTCTTCAACACTGTCGGAGCACAAACGTCAGACGTGTACTGGAAGCCCTGCTCAATGCCAAACTTTTTGTTAAAGCCAAAAAATGTGTTTTCCACGCCCGAACTGCCTCATTCTTGGGCTTTATTGTTTCTAAGGAGTCGGTGCGGATGGACCCGGACAAGGTGGCTGCGGTCAGGAATTAGCCTGCACCGCAGTGTGTTCAGAGGTCCACCGCTTTCTGGGCTTTGCAAATTTTTGCACGGGGTTTATTCATAATTTTAGTGTGGTTACTGCCCCCAATATTGCGCTCACTAAAAAGAATACCTCCTCAGCGTTTTTTTGGTCTTGTGCAGCTGATGCTGCCTTTCAGGAATTAAAAAAACTTTTTAGCTCGGTGCCTATTTAGTTTTGCTCGACCCCTCCCTCCCATTTGTCGTGGAAGTAGATGCTTCGGAGGTGGGCGTGGGTGCTAATCTGTCCCAGCGCCCTCGTTTGGATAATAAGATTCACCCCTGTGCATACTTCTCCCGGTCTTTGTCCGCCGCCGAACACAATTATAGTATTGGTGACCTTGAGTTATTAGCGGTCAAACTGGCGCTCGAGGAGTGGCGCCACTGGTTGGAGGGAGCTGAGCACCCTTTCGTGGTTTGGACTGACCATAAAAACCTCCAATATATTCAGCAGACCAAACGGCGTAATTCCCGGCAGGCACGATGGTCATTGTTTTTTAATTGCTTTGATTTTACACTCACGTACCGCCCGGGCTCTAAAAATATCAAGCCTGACGCCCTGTCACGTATGTATGATCGCACGGATAGCGAACCTACCCCAGAGCCTGTTACTCCTTCCGCCAAGATCATGGTACCTATTCAATGGGAAGTTGAGGCGGTGGTTCAGGAGGCATTGAAATCAGATCCCGGTCCTGGGGGGAGTCTCCTGGCTGTTTATTTGTGCCGCTTGGGGTTAGGTCAAGGGTCCTTCAGTGGGGACACTCTACCCCCTTTGCTGGGCACCCAGGGGGCCCATCGGACCAAGCAGTTCCTTGCCCAACGGTTTTGGTGGCCGGATATGATGAAGGACATTCGGGAGTTTGTTGCGGCCTGTAGCATATGTTCTAGAAATAAAACTTCTCACCTCCCTCCCTCTGGCCTGCTGCGACCTTGGCCCGTTCCCAGGCGCCCTTGGTCACACATCTTGCTCGATTTTATTACAGGGCTGCCTGTATCAGACGGCAACACTGTCATTTTGGTAGCGGTTGACCAGTTTTCTAAAGCGGCTCATTTTGTAGCACTACCTAAGCTGCCTTCAGCGCGGGAGACGGCGCATCTTGTAGTTAAAAAAGTGTTCCGTTTAGACGGGCTTTCGCAGGATGTCGTCTCTGACCGAGGTCCTGAATTCACGGCCAGTTTCTGGCAGGCTTTTTGTAAGCAGTTGGGGGCCACAGTGAGTCTCTCCTCAGGGTTTCACCTGGAGACCAACGGGCAAACGGAAAGGATGAATCAGTCTCTTGAAAAAACTCTTTGATGTTTGGCGGCGGATAATCCCTCATTGTGACTCAATTTTTACCTTGGACCGAATATGCCCATAACTCTTTGTGTAATATCTCCACGGAGCTTTCCCCGTTTGAGGCCCAAGTGGGTTACCAACCCACATTATTTCCAGAGACTGAGAACGATTCCGAAATTCCCTCAATCAACCAGGTCATTCGGCGCTGTCGGTCGGATTGGACTAAGGTCCGTTCGTCACTGTTGCGTTCGGGGCACAAACAAAAATCCTTTCCTGATAGAAGGCGTCATTTGGCCCCGTCTTATCGAGTTGGGCAGATATTTTGGCTGTCTACCCGGGACGTTCCGTTGAAGGGAGAATCCCAAAAACTGGCGCCCCGCTATATTGGCCTGTTTAAGATAGTGCGAAAGATCAAACCCGTCACGGTCCAGCTGAAGCTCCCGAGATCTTTACGCATACATCCGTCATTCCACATCTCTTGGATTAAGCCGCTTAGCACCCGTGTCTTTGCACCTGCCGACACACCTCCGCCACCACCACGAATGGTGGAGGTGGGGCCGGTTTATACCGTGCGCCGGATTCTGGCCGAGAGGCGTGTAGGTTGTCGGATCCATTTCCTTGTAGACTGGGACTGATATGGTCCCGAGGAGCGGAGCTGGGTCCCTTCACGTGATATTTTGGACCCCTCACTAATTTCGGAGTTTCGTGCGCGGGGTTCCTTGGGGACTTCTGGAGCTGTCCCTTAGAGGGGGTGAGTGGGGGGGGGGGGGTCTTGTAATGCTTTTGAAGCTTTGAGAGCTCCTTTTGTTGTTCTCGTCCGGGACGATATTGTTTTGCTCGCCATCGGATTCCTGGGCCAGCTGGCATTAATTGGTGGCGTTACCCGGATCCTATTTAAGCTCCTGTTTTGCCTCGCTCGTGTTGGTAGAGTGTCATTTTCTCCCTGGCGCTTTAGCCGGTAAGGTCTTTAATGAGATAGTATTGGCAGGATCTTAGCTGCATAACAGGATAAGTGTTAGTAGGGGAATCTTTGGTTTATTTCCCTTTTCTTTTGTTCTTTTTTTCAAGCTTGCCTTTTTTCTACCACAGACGGCGTCTGGTCCATTGGTAGTGCAAGTCTCGTGATTTCTGTTTTAGTCTCTCAGCGCTCTGCTGATTTTTCCTTTTATTTCTGGCCACTGCTCTTGGTTTCCTACTACCAACGCCCTTCAAATCACCACTTACCTTTGTACCATTTCAAGCTATTCATTGGACTGAAACTGCATAATTTTCAATAAAAAACTGGAAAAATTGAGGTGTTGGCAGTATTGACCTTTTCTTTGGAAAGCCAGTCTGGAGCTGGTTTTGGGCATGTCGGAAAAGTCGCAGAGAATTGAAAAAAGTCTGGAAGGTGAAAGAGGGCTGGAAAAGAGTGTATAAGGAGAAAAATTGAGAGTGTAAAGTGGTAGGGGAAATTGCAAGGAGAAATATTGGAAGGATACATTTGATCAGACCTGTCACTCTTTTCGAGACCTGTTAAGCTCTTATTGTGGATTTTTGCCGGT
The DNA here is from genome assembly GCA_029721435.1 of Gymnothorax reevesii. NCBI lineage: Eukaryota > Metazoa > Chordata > Actinopteri > Anguilliformes > Muraenidae > Gymnothorax > Gymnothorax reevesii. The sequence goes on along the minus strand of CM056575.1, from coordinate 22,585,918 downwards.
GTTGGAGCATTTTCCTGTCCCAGGACATCGCAACATAGAAACCCCATCTCAGTTACCAAGGGACTGTAACTATCTCATTTTTATTCTCATCTTGGTCAGTAGAGTAGATTGAAGATTAGTTCAAATTGTTTGTTTAATTAAATCTGTTAAAGTTTTAAAAGTATGTCTGTCATCCCTTGCTGTCCGATATGTCATAACAAATTGGGGCCGTAACAATTAGGGGCCATGACACCAGTAATGTATTTGTTGTACTGAGTGAAGCCACAGAAACTCTCAAAATTCTTTGGCGACCGTGCCCACTTAGGAGACAGGAAGTGTGACCAATTTCTTACAATGGGGGTCCATTGGGGATGAGAGGTCTTCCTTCCTTAGTGGGTGCATCTCAAAGCATACGCTGCATCCTTTGAAGGCTGTATTTTTAGGAATCATCTCTTACTTCCATCTGCTAAACTGACATTTAGGGAAAGAGACAAGGTTAAATTTACATTTAAATTTAGGTATTGCGATAGGGGTTGGAGGTAAGGTTAACCCGTTGCCACTCCGACGACCCGTATTCGGGCCGTCAGGGAAGTTAAAAACATACTACGTCATTTACACAGCTTGTATGCCACTGAGATACTCATGCCACATATCGTCGGAAAGCTAAGATTCTTGAGATTCAAATGATGCCAACCATTTCAAAGTATAATCAGCTCAGCAGCTTTAATCAACGCCCATGTCAGACCACAAACAAACAAACAAACAGTTACAAAACTGATGTGACTCACCAATGAAGCCCCCTAGTACTCTTCCAGTCCGACATATCCCCTCAAACATGGTCTTGTTACATCCACGAGGTTCCAGTAAATCCAACCAAGTAAAGTTTTTAGTCCAAAACACACTATTATACCAGTAAATATCCATGAACAGCTGCTGCATCGTTTGAAATGAGTCGGTGGTTATCCACAAAGTTTGCTGCATTAGTAGTCATTGCTTCGGTACAGATATAAACAGTACAAAGCCATTTGCATCAAAATGGAGTTTGCACTCTAACCTTTCGATTGACTCCTCACTTGACCAGTTACGAGCTTCCCTGCCCTGTCTACAGCCTTCGTGTTGAAACGAAGCTCATGCCTCCTTTTTTTGCGTGTAGCCCGAGCAACCAGCCACCAATGGAGACGACAATTGTTGCATTGTAAAACCAACGAAATTCTGGAAACGCCGATATATAGGTTGTTGGGGTGGCGAAAAAGCTGGCGCTGCCTATCGCTTGCGTAAGAGAAAGGACAGAATATGGCTCAGCTGTGGGTAATGCGTGCTGCGCGTTCCGCAAAACAGAGCGAGGCAGAGAGAGATTTCCAGCGAATGTTGGATGGTTATTTACGGAGTTTGAAAGAAAAAAATAGCGAAAAGGTTGCGAAAAAAAATCATTTTCAGTTCAGAAGCTGCAGAGCTGTGCACTCGGTGTGCAAGTGATAGCTCAGGGGAAGAAATATCTGACCAAAACCGTGATGGCTCCGTAGCAGAGGAAATGTTTCTCGGGGGAGATGACATTACTCTTGACAAGTACGCATCATATTATAACTTATATTTCATTATATAATAATATTACGTTTATATTTTATTATTATTATTATTATCATTATTATTATTATTATAACATTAAATTACGTATTATTTGCATCTGTCACGGAAGGTGGAAGGACGTCATGTTTTCACCGGAGTTGGTGATTCTGTTTGTTATTCTGTAATTCTGTGTAAAGGATTACGGAAAAGGGATATTATAATATTATGCTGATATTATGATGATAATATTATTACCATATTACGCATTATTACCTCCGTCACCGAAGGTGGAAGGAAGTTATTTTTTTGCCGGCGTTGGTTGTTGTGGGAATTTTAATTTTCATCCCTGTAAGAAATCAGAGTGAGACAAAGTAAGCAAATAGGATCCATTTTACTATGTGCCACATAAGGTCTTCGTTACAGGCAAGAACAAAGACAAAGGAATCTCTCCTTTGCTTTGGATATATGTAAAAGCACAAAGTCAGAATCTCCTCCCCTTGGGGTTGATATGCACAAATTTGAGTTTATGCCTCAGAAACCTTTTAATTTTTTTATTTATCATACATTGTAAATAGTTTGCTATGGAAAGGTTATTTGTTTGTTTACATTTCATAAAAAAAAAGATTTTTTACATAACGGCACTCGTTTTGACTCTTATGTGCACAAATTTGAGTTTATGCTTCAGTAACTTTTTTTCAGCACTATTGATAGTGAATCTGGATATGGGATTGGATTTCTCTAAGTGTCACCTTTCATTAGAACCCAACATTATGACTGTACGTTGAAGCGTTCAAGAGTTATGCCCTTTTATCCTAGGTTTGTGACCATGGTTATCCAAGGGTCCTTTTGGGGTCTCCAAATGGCCATTTTTGGAAACGCCTAGACATGGCCTTAGAAAAACGTGTAAAATGCTCGTTTTCTGTTGGATTGTTATCAAATTTGAACTGTAACTGAGTAAGGCTTCATGCTGTGGTCCCATTGTGTTTTTCAGCTAATAAGTCCAAGCTGCTCTCATCTACAGGCATCTGTTTGCAAAAATGTTTTTTGGCGAGAGTAAAAACCTTCTACTTCAGTGTGTTCCAGCTTGGATTACTCAATGACAGTAGCACTTAGAGTGTTTCTTTCAGCTGGGGGAAAAACTTCAGCGTTTCCTTTCAAACGAGACCATAACCATCCATATAGTCCAAACGGTTCAAGAACAGCGTTCAATTTACTTTGTGTACGCTTTTGATAGGCATTTTAGGCAAATTTTCCCGGAGTTTTAAGGGGGGAACCATTGACAATTCACTGAAACCAAAGCCGTTTAACAGATGAAATGACGTTACGTCAGTTCATCCTATGGAATTACGTGATGACCTCTGAAAATGCAGCCTTCAAAGGATGCAGTTGATATCTCGAGATGCACCCAGTGTCTTCGACGGGGAGAACTGACTCAGATACACTCCGTTCAGAGCCATTGGGCACCATTGACTATAATTTTCTCATAGAGGAAGTCTGGTAATGCTATATATATTTATGGGTGGCCGTCAACTTATTGGCTGGTGCCCTTCTATACAGCCATGTTCATAGAGTTTCGGTCAGGGTCTGGGGTATAGGTTACAGGTAGGGGTAGGGTTAGGGTTAGCAAGTCAACGTCGTCACTGACTTATCAGATGACGGTTCCTCTTGAATATTTATGAGATTCCCTCTTCTCCTGCGAAAATAAATAACGCGCTCCGTTGACCCTCCTTGCTCCAAATTATTGGTTGAGCAAAATCAGCCAGTATCGTGCACAACGACATCACTTGCTCCGCAGTCTGTCAACATTGCGCATGCATCGCATTAGTGTGCGCCCGGCGCCGAGCACATTTCTGATTCAGACCACCATTGGATACAAAAATTGTGTTTTCCCTCTTTAAAGCCTGTTTCAGACTCATTATGACTTTCTGGTGATAATCGAAGAATCCAGGAGGTTCTGGGTAAGTGTTTCTAATTTAAATTATCTTTGGCTAAACGCTGTTTAATGTGGTGGTCCACATGTTAGCCATGACCTCGTTTGCGCATGGGACTCCTCAAGCGGGGATACCATGGCATTTTAGCAAGTTACAAACTGAATGAACATTTGTTTGTCGCCCGTTCATGTGATATTCGTTGCTAATGACGGGTATATAATTTGCTGAAATGCATCACATCAAAAAGTTCCGGCAAGATAACTAACGTATCGCGATGTCTCCAATTGCGTGAATTCTGCCAAATATAATGGTGCTGCGGCGTTGATGTTACCATGGCGTTTTATGAGACTAATGAGCTACATGTGATACTTGTATTAGTTTGCTAGCCAGTTATTTTACGATTTGTACTATTAATTCAGCCGTCAGGTTCTCTGAATTGGCTTTGCTTGAGAGCGCTTGCTTTTTGTCTTGTCTTCCGAGCTTCATGTTTGATGAATGAATGAATAGCGGGCAACATTTTCTACGGCTTTAATGCGAAATAATGCGAATTTATTAAAAGAAATTCTCCTCTTTGTCTAAAATATAGTGTCTTTTTATTTTTAACCACCTGCATTGTTAACATGGACACTATCACATTGAAGTAAAATGAAGTAGTGCCCCAGTAGGGCCACAACTCCCTCTGAGATATAATATGGCTTCGCAATGTTGACTCCATTCATGTGAAGAGAGATTTTCGCACTGAAGGGGGTCCCTCTCACCAGCAGCACAGGTGTAGGAGCCTGAGTCATCTCTGACTTCAGTCACTCTATAAACAAACACAAACTGAAAAATGTAAAAAAAAAAAAAAATTGGAAAGACTTCATGAATTAAAGCAAAACAGCTTCAATCTATGCGGTCCAAAACATCATCTTTACAACAAACATGAACCATGTTTGGAAATGCTCAGGAAATTTCTCTCTTATTGGACAATTTCCCTGAGTGGAATTCCATTTTTATGTGGAAACAAGTCTAAAAAGACAAATGAGAAATATGCGATACAAATGACAGAGCTTTCTTAAGTATTATGGAGCAGGTCAAAGTCCAGTCACATGAGGCAAGTCTTAAATCAAGCCTTCGTTGCGAGAAACAAGAAACCTCACCATCTATAACTAAAACCAGGAATTCACATGTAAAAAATGACTTTGTATGCTCGCTGTTGCAGTGCATGCTAAAATTTAAAAACTGACTTTTAGGTCATGGAAATAAATGTAAGCTAGCCAACATTTTCATGTACATATAATGTTCTTATTCATTATCTGAACTCAGTCACGATGGAAGTGCAATATTATATATTATAAAACGGGTGGTTCCCATCCTTAAGTGTGACTGGCTGAGCCGCGTTCCATGCCGGTATAAAATTACTGTAACCCATTGCGGCAGGCCGCAGCACAAAATATTCCTGCACGCAACAAACTACTCAGCGCTCAACTGGTTACGCTTGTTTCAAGACTTTTAGCTCGCTATTTCAGTGTTAGCAAAGTTTAGCCTTATAACCCGATAAACAGGTGGCTATCTACCTAGCTAGCTGTTGCATTACAAAGTTCAATATCACTTTTGCGTTGCAAGCTATGTTGTTAACTTGCTCACTATTTCTATAGCCTAAAAGCGATAAATTGTTGACTTTTTTTCTTTTGTGTTTATTTTATGGGCTATGTGTAGGGTAACCAAAACTGCTGTAGGGAACGCTAGCTAGTTGACAAGCTGGCGAGCAAACTAATACACAATTCAACATTTTTTCCTGGACACCGGCAAGTGTGGAGGACAAAAGTCAATCGTTCCCTACTCTCGCTGCTGGTTGTAACGATTTGTTGAAAACAAGGAAACTCGGAAACCGAAACAAACGTAAAATTATTTAACGGGGTCTTCGGGAGACATATCCTGCTTTCATAGTATATCTACATTAGCGAGCCCAAATAGCCTGATGTGACATGATAATGGTGCTAGATGAAAAAGAAATCTTAGCGTCTCTGTTGCTGGCCAACCATTCTGTCCACTCTATCTTGCTTGGTGGAAAAAGTTGTCAATTTTATTGTTGCATTATTACCAATAAATTGTCGATTTTTTTTTTTCTTGTGTGAGAATTTAATGGGTTATATGTAGGGTTAACGATTTATAAAAGTAATAAGCCCCTGAAGCAGTGGGTTACAGTGATTTTATAACGGCGGAGGGGCACTAAGGCATTCCGCTGCACATCATGTATTAATATTATTAATATATTAATTGTATTAATATAATACATAAAAAAACAAAGCTTATCAAATTTATAAAGAATGGCCTAGACCTCTCCACATAAAAAAATTTGCTAACTTGGCCACAGAACTCACATTTCACTTGAAAAGAGAAATGATAAAAAATATCCCAATGTTAAAGCGCATCTGCCGGGCAACTTCAAAGCTTTTTCAACAGAAAACAAACTTTGGGAGCAAACTAACACTAACCGTTAACGTCTTAAGTTAGATAGCTAACGTCAGCAAATCACTTTGCGCTTTAGCCAACATTTCGTTTTTATTTGTTACCTAAGTGGGTTTTTATTTGCGACCAGCCATGTATAGGCTATTGAACTTGAACGTCTTAGGCTAGCTTGCTAACTGTGGCACTCACCATTGTTATTGTCTCCCTGGAAAATGGCACGAGAGCGTTGCTCCGCACATCAAATCAATCATCCGAGGGATGCGCGCAGCCAAACAGTCTGAAGCTGGATTCCACATTAATGAATCATCATCTCTGTAGTAACAGGTGGCAGAGGCACTGGAAATGATGTAAAATATCAGCTTCCCCCGCTTCTGTTTCTGTGCGAAAGCAGCTTTCGTTCAGCTGCTCCAGTGTCCAGCGGTACGCATTTATTTATTTATTTTTACATGTGCATGTTGATTTATTTTATCGTGACCTTACTTAGGACCTGTTCCAAGTTCACAAACTTTTAATAGTGCCCTTTATCGACCAGTTTTGTACTAATTAATCTAACGACATCTGTCACCCACATCAACTTCTCTTTCTTGGAAAATAATAATGAAACGATAATATGCTGAACAACATTATATCTGTAGTACAAAACCCAAAACCAGTGAAGTTGGCACGTTATGTAAATCGTAGATAAAAACAGAATACAATGATTTGCAAATCCTTTTCAACTTATATTCAATTGAATACACTGCAAAGACAAGATGTTTAATGTACAAACTGAGAAACTTTATTTTTATTTTTTGCAAATAATCATTAACTTAGAATTTAAAGGCAGCAACACATTGCAAAAAAGTTGGCACAGGGGCCTTTTTACCACTGTGTTACATTGCCTTTCCTTTTAACGACACTCAGTAAACGTTTGGGAAGTGAGGAGACCAATTTTTGAAGCTTTTCAGGTAGAACTCTTTCCCATTCTTGCTTGATGTACAGCTTAAGTTGTTCAACAGTCTGGGGTCTCCGTTGTCGTATTTTACACTTCATAATGCGCCACACATTTTCAATGGGAGACAGGTCTGGACTACAGGCAGGCAAGTCTAGTACCTGCACTCTTTTACTATGGAGCCATGCTGTCGTAACACGTGCAGAATGTGGCTTGGCATAGTCTTGCTGAAATAAGCAGGGGCGTCCATGAAAAAGACGTTGCTTGGATGGCAACATATGTTGCTCCAAAACCTGTATGTACCTTTCAGCCTTAATGGTGCCTTCTCATATGTGTAAGTTGCCCATACCTTGGGCACTAATACACCCCCATACCATCACAGATGCTGGCTTTTGAACTTTGCGCCTATAACAGTCCGGATGGTTCTTTTCCTCTTTGGTCTGGAGGACACAACGTCCACAGTTTCCAAAAACAATTTGAAATGTGGACTCGTCAGACCACAGAACACTTTTCCACTTTGCTTCAGTTCATCTTAGATGAGCTTGGGCCCAGCGAAGCCGGCAGCGTTTCTGGGTGCTGTTGATAAATGCCTTTCGCTTTGCATCGTAGAGTTTTAACTTGCACTTGCAGATGTAGCGACAAACTATAGTTACTGACAGTCGTTTTCTGAAGTGTTCCTGAGTCCATGTGCTGATGTCCTTTACACACTGATGTCGGTTTTTGATGCATTACCGCCTGAGGGATCGAAGGTCACGGGCATTCAATGTTGGTTTTCGGCCTTGTTGAAATCCCTAAATTTCTTGCAATCGTTCGTTGAGGAATGTTGTTTTTAAACTGTTCGACAATCAGCTCACGCATTTGTTCACTAAGTGGTGACCCTTGCCCCGTCCTTGTTTGTGAATGACTGAGCATTTCAGGGAAGCTGCTTTTATACCCAATCATGGCACCCACCTGTTCCCAATTAGCCCATTCACCTGTGGGATGTTCCAAATAAGTGTTTGATGAGCATTCCTCAACTCTCTGTCTTATTTGCCACTTGTGCCAGCTTTTTTGAAACATGTTGCAGGCATCAAATTCTAAATGAGCTAATATTTGCAAAAAATGACAAAGTTTACCTGTTCAAACATTAAGTAACTTGTCTTTGCAGTGTATTCAATTGAATATAGGTTGAAAAGGATTTGTAAATCATTGTATTCTGTTTTTATTTATGATTTACACAACGTGCCAACTTCAGTGGTTTTGGGTTTTGTAATTGTGGAATTTGCTTATTTTGCTAGAGGTTGGCCCCCATAAAGTATGCAATAGTTTTTAAAATTTTTTTTTTTATGTTTTTGTTAATGAATTTCAGTGCTGTCCAAATACCTTTGCATTTCCCTGTATCTCGTTAAATAAATGTTGAATCAGACATGAGCTCATTTGACTGACTGCTGTTTTGCAGGAGTCCAGGTTGTCGCAAGAGACGAGGCTTGTGGTGAGAGGACCGAGGGCTGTCTGCTGTGGGACGGTGAGTGGTGCTTTCGCCTTTGCTCCCCAACCCAGTAATTCCACATCCAACGTTTAATTGGCTCCAGGACTGAACGTGATATTTGTCTGCGAAACAGGCCCTCAATTTTCACACTAGGTTTGCTTTATAATAATAATGCAGCAACTTTATATAGCGCTTTTCTGGGCACTCAAAGACGCTTCACAATGAATTCATTATCCATTGACTTTCTGATTGTGGTAAACTAAATTTTTGTTGCCACAGCTGCCCTGGGGTATACTGACATAAGCGTGGCTGCCAGTACACGCCTACGGCCCCTCCGACCACCACCAAACATTCACACGCAGCCATACAAGGTGTGTTCCTATATTGCATGTTTTGTGGGTGGGGGAAACCGGAGTACCTGGAGGAAACCCACACGAACACGGGGAGAACATGCCAACTCCACTTAGAAAGGCCCCCCCTGACCCCCCAGGTCAGATTTGAATCCACAACCTTCTTGCTGTGAGGCAGGAACCACTGTGCCACCGTGCCACCAAATTGATTTATGGGAGATTCCAAGGTATTGTCAACCGAATGTCCCCTCCGTGACAGACACTAAAATCATCCCTCAAATGGAAATATAGGGAAAATTTTTCCTTTTTCCTTCCAAATATAGTAGTGGACTATTGTGCCCATGAATTGTGAAAAAAAAAACAAAAACTTTTTAATACATCTGCAGAATTTGTTTGGGGGACGGTTAAGTGTCTCATCACAGAGGGAACATTTTATTAAAATACTTTGGAATCGCCTGTATATCATCCAACACATACAGCTTGTAATTGAGTATATTTCAGCTGATATTAATCCTTTAAAACCTGAGTTGCCCTCTAAAAAGCATTCTGAAACTTAACGGAATTGTTTGAAAGCAACCTCTTAAAACCTCAGGGTTTTAATTGTGAATTATGATGAAAACTAATATAACATATCGATGGCTATTTGACAGAACAGCACATGAACCAAATTTTCAAAATCGGGAAAATCACCCACCTGAATAGTGGTTCTTGTGTGTTCCGATGGCTAAAATCGGCTTGTTCGTGCTTGGCAGGTATCACGAGTTATACGGAAAAACAAGACAGCACATGAACCAACCTATAGCATAAATGCCTTGGTTTCTTCTAGCCGAATTTATCAAAACAGCACATGAACCATCTCCAACCCCTGGTGTTCTTGTTGTGCATTTTGGCGAGCATCATTGACAAATTCGATCCCCCAACCACGTCAACTGTACTTCGGTCCTCTGCCACTGTCAGAGAAGAAATTCAAGGACCTCGAAACCCTGTGCAAGAAAGGCACAATCCCTGCCGAACACCACGAAGAGTACCTGAGCTTCCCTCATGACGATGATGTGAGGGACTGCCTTCCCCAAACAGACGAAGACGAAAGTGACCATTAAGTCTCAGGAATCTGCCTTTGATCACAATGTGATTTTCCTGCCTTTCATAAACTGAAGCAGGATATTCTGGATTTAGTGTTCATGACATATTCAGTTTCCAACCAATTGGTGGCATTATTATCGGGGGGCGCTTGCGCATGCAGCGACCAGCAGCAGTGGGAAGCATGTCTGTTTTGTTTGTTCGAGTCTGCTTGAGTTTGTGAGTTTTAGGTTTGTTAATTAGCAAGTTTTGTTTTATTTTAGTTTAGTTTGTATCAATCTCAACTCTACGCCTGCTTGGGAAGCGTGTTTTGGTCCAGTGACAATGGATTTGGCCGTGATTTATTTCCTAGCGGTGTTGGCGTCTGTATGGCGCCCGCTGCTCACGGCACCTGCACCTTGCATGATAACTCAATTCTCCAGAGACTACCTGCTCAACTACAACAACCACATGAACAGCGGACCACCGGTTGACTTGGTTTTCCCTGACCTGGAGGAAATTGTCATCGGCCACCGGAAAGGTGAGTACTACAAACCTCCGCTGTTTAAACGGAGGAAGCGCGGCAGGAGAGGCGGTGTGCGGGAGCGCATGAGACAGCAACACCTGTCTCGTATCCCCCTGCCTTCAATTATCCTGTCTAACGCCCGGTCCCTCCGCAATAAGACAGAAGAACTTCAAGCTCTTGTTCGCCACCACCATGAGTTCAAAGAAGCTTGTATCCTGGCCTTCACAGAGGCCTGGTTCGGGGAGAAGGACGCTGATGGTGATTTGGCCATTGACGGGTTCGGGATCCCGTTTCGCACCGACAGAGCGTCTGTGACAACACAGAAGTCATGCGGAGGAGGGGTATGTCTGTATATAAACGAGCGCTGGTGTAAAACTGTGGTTGTGAGAGAGAGACTATGTACAAAGGATGTTGAGCTGCTTTCTTTGTCCATGCGCCCTGTGTATCTCCCACGTGAATTTCCACAGATTTTTGTGACTGTTGTTTATATACATCCAAAGGCTAATGAGACAAATGCCACTGATCTCATTTTTCAAACAGTGCAAAAACTTCAGTCAATTTCTCCAGACGCTCCTAATTTCATCTTAGGTGATTTAAACCACTGTTCATTGGATAAAACCCTCAGGATCTTTTACCCACGTACGTTCTTTGTCCCACCAGGAAAGACAGGATACTGGACAAGTGTTATGGGTCCATTAAAAAGGCCTATAAATCTATACCACTCCCTCCGCTGGGTTCAGCCGACCACAACTGTGTGTACCTTATTCCATCTTATCGCACATGTCTTCAGAGGGGCAAAGTAACAACCAAAAACATCAAAGTGTGGTCAGAAGAGGCTAAAATGACTCTTCAGGGCTGTCTGGACAGTACAGCTTGGGAGGAGTTCATTGAATCCACTAGTGACATTAACGAACTCACCGATGTTGTCAGCTCCTGGATAACCTACTGCGAGGACACTGTTATTCCTGTAAAGACTGTTAAATCCAACCCAAATAGTAAACCATGGGTGAGCAGTCATCTTAAAGTGTTGTTAAATAAAAAGAAACAGGCTTTTAAACAGAGGAACCATTCTGAGCTTATTTCTGTTCAAAAAGAAATTAAACAGGAAATTAGGAGAGCTAAATTTTCTTACAAACTAAAAGTTGAAGACAAGCTTAGCAATAACAACTTGGGCTCAGCGTGGGACAGTATTAAGACCATGGTTGGGCTGAGTGATATTGTAAAGAAAAGGGTCTCGTTAGATGGGTTCACCTCTGATCTGGTTCTGGCACAGGAGTTAAACAAATTTTATTCAAGATTTGATGAGTATGATTTTAGCAATGAAATAACTATGTTGAAAAACACTATTTTGGAATCCAATCAACTGGCTGCTTCTCCTCCTTTTGATGTGCATAAGGTTGTCAAAACCTTTAAACACTGTAAAACCAGAACAAGTGCTGGCCCTGATAACATTAGTGGTCGTATGCTCTCAATCTGTGCTGAACAACTAGGACCGATTTTTAATTATATTTTTAACCTGTCATTCTCTCAGCAGAAGGTTCCTATCTTGTGGAAACAGGCCACTATAGTTCCTGCTGCCAAAATCAAACATCCTACATCTTTAAATGATTTCAGGCCCATAGCCCTGACCTCCCTAGTCATGAAATCATTTGAAAAACTGGTTAAAGCTGAACTTTTGAATAGGACTGAACATTTGCTTGATCCACTGCAGTTTGCTTATAGGACCAGGAGGGGGGTTCAAGATGCCATCTTAACACTGCTAGATTATATCTACAAGCACCTTGAGGGCTCTAACAATCATGCTAGATTGCTGTTCGTTGACTTTTCCTCCGCCTTTAATACGATGCAGCCTCATTTGCTAATCCAGAGACTAATTGACAACTTTAGTCTGGATGGTAGCATTGTCGGTTGGATTCTGGACTTTTTGACGTGCAGAACACAGAGAGTGAGGGTTAATGAACAACTCTCAGATCTATCTGTAACATCTACTGGCTCACCACAAGGTTGTGTCCTCTCTCCTCTGTTGTACATACTGTGCACTAACAACTGCTGTAGTACATTTGAAAACCATCATATACTGAAATTTGCGGATGACACGGTCATTTTGAGCCTGCTGAACAGTACTGCAACCGCTCATGGTCCTGTCATTGATTATTTTTTAAAATGGTGCCAGGATTCGTTTTTATCTTTGAATGTAACAAAGACAAAGGACATGTACATAGATTTTAGACGCTCGCATCCCTCTCTCGACAGCACAGTTATTGATGGACAAGATGTAGAAACTGTAGAGTGCTACAAGTACCTAGGGACTATAATAGATAACAAACTGACATTTGAGAAAAATACTAATATGATCTACAAGAAAAGTCAGCAGCGTCTATTTTGTCTCAGGAAACTCTCAAAATTCCATGTTGATTCATCCCTGATGACCATGTTTTACCGATCTTTTATTGAGTCTTTCATTTGTTGGTTTTCATCACTTAGGGTAAAACAGAAAAATGTTCTTAATAAGGTGGTCAATGTCTGTAGCAAAATAACTGGCATTGCTCAAGAAACTCTGCAAGATCTGTAAAACAAACAGCTGCATAAGAGAGTCGAATCTATTCTGTCTGACTGTTTCCACCCTTTACATGATCAGTTCCAGTTCCTTCCATTCGGTTCACTGCTCAGACTTCCACTTGCCAAAACTAACCGATATAAACATTCCTTTGTTCCTTCTGCCATCTCCCTATTCAACTCCAGGAGGAAAAGATAACTTGCTTGTTGTGATTTGATTGATATTCATTTTCTATTTATTCTATTGTTTTTATAAGATTATTTGTTGGTTACATGTTTATGTTTGCTCCCTCTGCTGTACAACCAATTGCCCCACTGGGGACAAATAAAGGTGATTGATTGATTGATTATTGAGTTTTCATTCACCACACAAGAAGTAATGGTTGTGCTAAACCTGTGTGTTTTTTGTTTTGTCGTACTCTTGAAAACTTTTGTTTTTTACTTGATGGCAGCAGGAGCCTGCGAGGAACAGTTCGCAGGCAGGATTCTTTTTTAAAAATGTTATCTTTGGTTCATGTGCTCTTATGATAGATGTTCATAGTATATAGTGACTATACGAGAAGTCTCCGTCAAAACAGCATATGAACCACTGGAGCAGTAGAAAAAAGGAAATGTACATCTGCGATTGCTGCATGATTACTGGTCATATTAAATGCAAACTTCATCCCTAATATAGATTTTCGTGGATTTTTTTTAAAAATCAGAAAACAAAAAAATCGTCTCCTGAAAATTTTGCTGAATGGTTCATGTGCTGTTCTGTCAAATAACCATCGGTATTTGGACATCATCATCATTATTATTATCCCCGCCAACACAAAGTGGGAGGGGGATATAGGTTTGACCTCCGTCCGTCCTTCTGTCCGTCCGAGATAAAGGGGACAGCTTTACTCAGAAACTACTACAGATGCAGTAACCAAATTTGGTGTATAGCTTCAGACCATAAAGGCTTTGATCGAGTTCGAAAATGAGAAGCGCATGATTGGCGGGGGATGTTGTAGACCATGTCGACTTGTTGTTGTTGTTGTTATTATTATCCCCCGCCAACACGAAGTGGGAGGGGGATATAGGTTTGACGTCCGTCCGTGAGTGCGTCCGTTCGTCCGTCCGTCCGAGATAAAGGGGACAGCTTTACTCAGAAACTACTACAGATACAGTAACCAAATTTGGTGTGTAGCTTCAGACCATAAAGGCCTTGATCGAGTTCGAAAATGAGAAGCGCACGATTGGCGGGGGACGTTGTAGACCATGTCGACTTGTTATTATTATCATCATCTTCATCCTTTTGGATAATTTCAAATCTGTCCCTTAACTTGGCTTTGGATTATCATTTCTTTCACAGTCTACTGACAGCTGGACCGAGTTTCGTTCCCATTTCGTTCTGCATATGAATTTGTCTCGGTCACATGTCGCAACCACTATCATTGCACCATCTATCAGGGTGATCTTGACCCCTGGTTTGCGGGCATACTCAGTCTTAGGGCATGGGTGACACTTCACCATTTTCCAGGCAATGTGAAGTCCTGCAAACTCATTTAAATGCTCCTCGAGCTCAAATCTCTCCCACAGAGCTTTGGTTATTGCTATGGCCTGAAATTCATCTTTGGAAACTTTTTTACCCCTCAGCCCTCAAGGCTGACGGGGTATTGCTATCCTTGGTGCGGTTGGGCATGCGGCGAGCGGGCGGGCGTCTCCAAAAACTTTGACATCGGGCTGAGGGGTATTCCGTGCATTGCATGCCTATTTTTTAAAATACAAATCCCATTATGGATTTTTTCTTCCCCGCAGGTATTTCAGCGAATCACAATGATTTTATCGGTCACGTTTCTTAAAAACAATTGTATCAGGTAAAATACGGGAATGTAGTGTCCAGTCTTGAAGTGAGGAGCACAAGTCTGGATGCTACATTTACACATTTTAGATGATACAAACATTTTTAAGAAACGTGATCGATGAAATTGTTGCGATTTGCTGAAATTTATGTGGAGAAGGAAAAATCCATTATTGCATTTGGTCTTAAAGGGCTATACATGCAAATGTTGCTTCCAGCCTTAATGAGTTATTCAGGAGGTATAACTTCGTCAGAAATTTGTGGAATGATCATTCTGTTTGTGGTCTCAGAGCACAAACCTGCCCTTTTTAAAGGGTGTTTGTGGACTTGTGGATTTACTCTTTTGTTAAACTGTGCAGGCCCACACATACAGTTGGCTAAATTAAGCGATGGCCTCACGCAACAAACACTTAAAATGCTGAAACAAAGGGTTTGATCTTGTGCAAAGCTGTTTGTGAGTGCGTGCATTGTAGGGAAGGTCTTCTTGGGGTTGTGTAATAATGGTCACTGAATTGGCTGGTTGTCTGCAAGAGATCCCTGGATTGGCCCAGATGCTCTTGTTTGTACACAACCTGTCTTTACTGCTTAATGTCAGTGCCCTGGAATCTCTGACTTAGAACAGTGGTTCTTGGCTGATTCTGAGTTGAGGTCATAATTTTATTCCTGGAGACTTTTACAACGCGTTTGTTTCACTGATGCCATTTAGCCATGGGCACAGGAACTACACTCAGACAGTTATGTCATAAATGTCATTTCTACATGCCTCAAATAGCTTCTTTTTTTGCTACACATCGTTGTGGAACAGTGTGGCCAACATGGCTGACCTTTCCAGTTTTAGGCACTTCTGCCTCAGAGCAAGAAGATCGTATGTTGAAATCCGGTCCTGGGGCCTTTCTGTGTGGAATTTGCTTGTTTTCTTTGAGCTCACATGGGTATCCTGAGCTCTAGGATTCTTTGCCCCCAGGCTTCTTGTTTCCGGACTTTTCGTTCCTAACCCTAATCTTAACCCTCATAATAGTCCATGGGAACGAAAAGTCCGGGGACGAAAAGTCCTGTAATTGGGTTTCGTCCTGGAACTCCATGCGTGCTTGGTAAATTGGAGACTGCAAATGGCCCGATGGTATGACTGCGTGTGTGAAAGGTTTATGCGCCCTGTGATGGTTTGGCTAGCTGTCTGTGGTTCTTGGCCTTTCACCCATAGTTAGCCTGAATATATGCTTCAAGTCCCCTGCGAAACTGATGAAGAAGAACGGGTTTAGATAATGGATGGATGGATTTTCATAATGGGTTGAAATGAAGATGAGTGAAAGAAAGAAAATATGAGTGTAAATATAAAGATTACTAGAAATGAGTCAGTTCTCTATATTGGCTCCAGGGAGCTAGGTTGCTGCTTATAAGGTAAAATGTGGTCATTTTAGGGGCCTTGAGAGGGGGAGGGCCCATATGGGGCCCCAGACAATGCGATATTCTTTCAGGAGACTCCTAATTCCTTGTGGCACCCCTTCCCATTGTTAAATTGAATTGATAATAAAAATGAATGATAAAAATGGGCATTCAGGGAAAGGTGCAAATATATCTGGGAAAAGTGTAAAAAATTACCAGCACAATTGCTGAGCATGTTTTGTATGGTGGAAGCGTGTGCTTATGGCATTCCCGCAATAGACAGATTTTGTGTGTTGCATGTTGGCATGTCATGGATAATGCAAGTAAAATAAAAAAAAAACACTCATTTGAAAAGTCTGTTCACCCCCTATAATATTGAAAACCGCATTATATGACATGAACTTAATTGCTTATTTAAAATATACAGTATTATCACTGCAACTAAGTCCAAAGTTAAGTGTTTATCAGTGTATAACATCGCCATGTCTTTATGTCACATGCATTAAACATTTGAGAACTGAAGAAGCTAGTTGCTCAAGTGTACTAAGCAAAATATTTTTCCATTCTTCCATTATGCCGGTCTTCAGTTGCAAAATTGCGCATGGCTTTTGTTGCCTCGTAATTAGTTTGATAATGTTCCAAACATTCTTAATCAGAGACTGATAAGGACTGCAGGCTGACCAATCTAGCACCCCCACTTTTTGTTTATGCAATTGTGTACTTGTAATGTGCGCAGAATGGGTTTTTTTGTTGTCTTGCTGAAAAATGAAGGGATGTCCTCTGAACAGACATTTTGTAGAGGACAGCATAATTATGCTCCACAATTAGTACATATCTTTCTGCATTAATTGTTCCCCCATGAGCAAGTCACCCATGCCACATGTACTGACACTCCCCCACATACTATGAGGGACAGAAGCTTTTGAACCAGACAGGATAAGAGCTTAGGTTGCCCCTGTCATCTTTGGTCGGCGACCATGCTGACTGTTTTCTCCGAAACCACTTAAAATGTTGACTCCTCGAATCACGAGAATATTACGAACATGAAATTGTTTATCAAAGAGCTAAGACATTATTTATTAACTTTTTTCCTGAATTAAAAAAATACCTGGTTGATGATGTGCATATGATGATATATCATGAAATCCTAAGTTTCTCTTCAATTTAGTGCACATTTCAGGGTGAAACTGTTCAAACAGTATTGTGCGTATTTCTCAATCTGGTGGCTAATAGTTTTACTGGGCTGTGTTTAGCACCAACTCTTGGGGCTTTAGGTTTTGGACAAATTGTGTTTTAATACTAACCATTTTTGCTGGCTGTGTTTAAATGGCAACCATTTTGACAGGGTTGTATTTTAATGCTAATGGTTATAGCTGGACTGTGCTAATTGCTAAATTTTATCAGGACTTTCATTAATTGCTAAGTATTTTGGGGATTTGTGTCATGATAAATGTTTTAGCGAATGCTGGCGGCTTACTTTGTTTTCGCTCGGGTGTGTTTCAGTTCTAACTCTTGGTTTTAGCTGGACTGATTTCAAATACTTTCTCAGGGCTGCTCTTAAATCCTAAATCTAATGAACCAGCTGCATTCCTGTGGGGTTGTGTGTAAATGCCATCTCATGGGGCATTACCCTAGTTTAGCTGGGCAGTATTTAAATGGTAACTTGGGGGACCAACTGATTTTTAGCTGGACAATGCATTATCACAAACTCTGGTGGCCAATTCTTTTAGCAGGGCTGCTTTGTACTGGAGGCTGGTAACAGAGCTTCAGTGAAGGATGGAGAAGGATGAGCCAAAGATCGTGAACAAGGGGATGGAGGACGAGATGGTGAGTTAGTGGGGGTATCCTGCATCGGCAGCAGGATGTGTAGTTTCCCTGAAACATGTCCTGTTACACCGTTGTTCATTTACCCTTCAACATATACAGTGGGGTCTGTGAATAATTGGAATGATACAGCTTCGGTTTCATGAACCAAGAAGAAAAAATGGTAATAGAAGTGTTTTAATCATTGTTTTTAGTGTTTAAATTGTGTGCTTAACGAAATCCACAGATGACTTGCATTAATTTTTTTTACCCCTCAACCCCGACTTAGTGGCGGAGGGGTATTGTCGTCGCACATGTCTTCTGTCCGTCAATCTGTCCCTCCGTCCACACTTTTATTCCGCGCATTTATACACTCTCGCCATAGTCGATCATCAATATTTTTGATGAGTGTTGGGGCTGGGTAGTTATAGAAGCCTATCGATTTTGGTGGCTCTCCGATATCCAATATGGCTAATAGAGCCACCATCGTGAATTTGCATTGACATCATCTTTGTGTCCTTGTTCATGAGAAAGTTAAAAAGCTCCACGAAACAGTTGAACAACAATGAACGGTCTTCATGACAAAATTTTTGTCAAATATTAAACTCACACTGCTCACACTTCTCAATGTGGGCTGAGGGGTACTGCTTGCGGCAGCGTAGCTATTTTTCTAACCAGTAACAGGCTGAGCACTCCTTGGCAGCATTGTTACCATAACTCACTGTGCAGCCATCTTCGACAAATCGAGTTTTTGTTTACAGTTGCTGCCATTCATTACTTTGTTGGTTACAGCTAGTGCAAGCACCTGTCTTGTTTCTAATGAAGCCTCTCTGGTATCAATCATGGTGTGTGTGGGTGTGGGTGTGTGTGTGTGTGTGTGTGTGTGTGTGTGTGTGTGTTTTTCCTCTCTCAGGAGATCTTTGGGTACAGATACTGCCACTGGAAGCTGGCCCTGGTGGCTGTGGGGGTTCTGGCCACAGGGGGTTTCCTGCTGCTGCTTCTGTATTGGATGCCAGAGTGGTGCGTCAAGTGCACCTGTACCCAGACTAGTCTTAGAGATGCACAAGTCATCCTGCTGCAGTCTACGGTTAGTAGTACACTGCACCCAGACCAGTCTTAGAAGGCATAAATCCTAGTCCAAAAAGGTCCATACTGTCTTTAGCAACTAATTAGCTTTGACGTTCTTATTTTTAGACAAAAGGTTTTATCCTACCTTGACATGTTTCGACGGAATACTCCCATCTCGTAACATCAGTGGCTATTCTGAAGAAGACGGGAGTATTCCGTTGAAACGTGTCAAGGCAGGATAAAACCTTTTATGGCTGAAAATAAGAACTTCAAAGTTAATTAGGCAAAAATCCTCCTGTGGTCTATGGGTAGTACAACACTGCACTCAGACAAGTCTTAGAGGGCACGAATATTACTGCAGTCTAAGGGTAGTACTAAACGCTGTACCCAGACCAGTCCTAGGGAGGCACAAGTCATCCAGCTGCAGTCTGCGGTTAGTACTACACACTACACCCAGACCAGTCTTAGACGGCACGAATCCTACTGCAGTCTACGGGTAGTACTACATGCTGTACCCTGACCAGTCTTAGTGAGACAGGAGTCACCCTGCTTCATTCTACAGCAAGTATTATACCCTGTACCCTGACCAGTTTTGTAGAGGCATCTGTGATCCTGCTGCAGTCTACAGTTAGTATTGTATTCCTAAACACTAGAACACTACAATCAACCTTAACGTTCACCCCTTCCCTAGCAATCACTAAACCCCAATACTTGGCCAGACCCTGTACACCTCCCAATATCCAAATTTTTCATCTTATTTGACTCCTAACCCTAACCTAAAGCCTAATTCTTGTACGCTAAACATAGACTTAGTCCTGATCATAAGCCCAAGTGTTACCCTACACCCAGTTTTGGTCTTAGGCTCCTGCTTAAGCTCTTTTGTTATGGGGATCCAAAAAAAAGGTCCTCTTAGTGCTAGTTTTTAGACTGTACGTTTCTTGTGGGGTCTTTGAGTGGCCAACTATGCTCACGAAAACTCACACACACTGACACGCACCCTCAAGCACTCAGAAATAACCACGCACTTGCATGTACTTGCACAAGTAACCTCAAACAATCTAGATTATTCATTTTACAATCATTATATTACGTTAACCCTTGAGGGGTCTTTAGGGTAAAAATGTCTATTTTTTCTTTTTCCAAAAATTTCAATATTTTTAATCTTCGCATTAAATGAATAAAATCAATAAAGGAATGCAGTGAGATGCCAGAAAACACCAAGAATCTGTTTTTCCTTTGCCTCAATCGTTGCTTGTGACTTAAAATGCAAATTACCGAAAATCACAGTTTTGACTGATTTTCAATCTTTTCGCATTCATAACATCATACATACTCATCTGATTGACTTGAAATTTTGAGTGAAGTTGTATCTGTTGGAGATCTATGAAATGACATAGGACTTTCTAGATAGGTGCATCTGTAGGGGGTTAATTTTGAAGATGATGCAAGTTGATGATAGCGATTTTTAATATGGTTACATAACAGAGCTCTTTCATGAACAAAACAAATATTCATGTTCCAAACAAAAAATCCAAGTTCATTTTTTAGAACTGTATTAAACCTTTCATTTGAGACTAATTTGAGTAAAATCTGACCATGGGTTATTAAAATCAGTGCCAAAAAATATTTTCAGATTTTGTCATGAAAATATTGTTTCCACGGCAACCATGTACATTTTTACCAAAATGCTACATTTTATGAGGTTAAAATCATGTTGAGTGTGTTTATTTCCTAGTTTTTACATTATTATCGTTATTTCTACACTTTACCCTAAAGAACCCTTCACAGTTGTGTGTGCAGCAGGTTTACCACCACTTTGGGAAACAATTGAGCTACAAATTCTGGCCTCTGTTCCTGTGTGTGTGTGTGTGTGTGTGTGTGTTTTTTTTTTCTGATTGTGTTCATTGTGTGTGTGTGTGTGTGTGTACAGGATGAGTTCAAGACCTGGTTCCTGACTAAGGTGAGGGTAATGCTGGCTCCTGGAAGGAGCCCCTTTCACAACCTGGATTCCCAGACCGCCTCCCCCATCCTGGCCAATGGCCGCCCACTCCAGAGCCCCACCCCCACAAACCACACCTCCCAACCTACAGACAGCCAACCACACGACCTCATCAAGAAGTTTGCAGAATTCCAGCCCTCACAGGTAAAAGGGAGACACATGTACTGTAATCTCATTTAAGTGCGTGTACACATACACACGCACACAATCTCACATGCACAACCTCACACACACATGCCTACACACGCATAGCCACACACACAACCTCACTCAGACATACATGTAAACATGCACACTCACACTTGCAATCTCATGCTGTAGGTTCAACCTACTTTAGTCTTACTCATTTTCTGTCTCGGATGGACATGCGTGCACACACACACACCCACCCACACACTCACGAACACACACACACACACACACACACGTGCACTCATACATACAATTGCCTGCCTGCCTGCTCAATCTCTCCCATAATGCCTCACACTTGTATGCTGCATTATGACCTCTCTGTGATGTGTCTCTATGGCGTAGTGCTGAGGCTCATCTCTTCATGTTTCTCTCTCTCCCACTCCCCCTCTCTCTTCCCCTCTTACTTTGTCTCCCTCTCCCTCCCTCTTTCTCTTCCTCCCTCCATTCCTTCTCTCTCTCTCCCACTCCCTCAACCTCACTCTTCCTCCTCTCTCTCTCTCTCTCTCTCTCTCTCTCAGATTCGCTATTTCTCCCACCACAGCACTAGGTACTACTGGAATGATGAGCTCCAGAACTTTGAAGTATTAACGTAAGCTCTTTTTTTCCTGTCTCGTCATGTGTTTCTCAGACTTTTTCGCACACCTGGACCAACAGTCCGGTGGGCTTATGTCGTGGCCTCGTTGTCCGTCATCGTTCATCGCCCCCTGTACACAACTTCTCTGAAACTGTTGGGCCAGTGACGCTGAAACTTTGCAGAAATCTTCCAGCCAATGAGGACGCCACAGTTCAAATATTTCATTGCAAACCCGACTACTAAATTGGTTGTCATTGCAGCTGCAGTGAAAATGCCATTTTGCCACATTTGTTAATAATTATGACAGTGATTCAGCTGAAAATTTAGCTTGTTGGTACTCAGCAGCATGACATAACACAGGTGTAATGGGTCTTTGCACATGTTACATTTCAACCGTGATTTGACCTCTAACATCAGACCTCAACCCTAACATCTTTTGAAAACCTTCAAAAATCTTCTCCATAACTTTTTGACCAAGGAGGTTGAAAGTATGTGGACTTCTTCTAAACCAATGAAGACACCAGACATCTACAAAACCCAAAACCAGTGAAGTTGATAAATAAATAAAAACAGAACACAATGATTTGCAAATCCTTTTCAACCTATATTCAATTGAAAACAATGCAAAGACAAGTTACTCAATGTTCGAACAGGTGAAACTTTGTGATTTTTTGCAAATATTAGCTCATTTGGAATTTGATGTCTGCAACATGTTTCAAAAAAGCTGGCACAAGTGGCAAAGAAGACTGAGAGAGTTGAGGAATGCTCATCAAACACTTATTTGGAACATCCCACAGGTGAACGGGCTAATTGGGAACAGGTGGGTGCCATGATTGGGTATAAAAGCAGCTTCCCTGAAATGCTCAGTCATTCACAAACAAGGATGGGGCGAGGGTCACCACTTAGTGAACAAATGCGTGAGCTGATTGTAGAACAGTTTAAAAACAACATTTCTCAACGAGCCATTACAAGAAATTTAGGGATTTCATCATCTACGGTCCGTAATATCGTCAAAAGGTTCGGAGAATCTGGAGAAATCACTGCACGTAAGCGTCAAGGCAGAAAACCAACATTGAATGCCTGTGACTTTCGATCCCTCAGGCGGTACTGCATCAAAAACCGACATCAGTGTGTAAAGGACATCACCAGATGGGCTCAGGAACACTTCAGAAAACCACTGTCAGTAACTACATTTCGTCGCTACATCTGCAAGTGCAAGTTAAAACTCTAAAATGCAAAGCGAAAGCCATTTATCAACAGCACCCAGAAACGCCGCCGGCTTCACTGGGCCCAAGCTCATCTAAGATGGACTGATGCAAAGTGGAAAAGAGTTCTGAGGTCTGACGAGTCCACATTTCAAATTGTTTTTGGAAACTGTGGACGTCGAGTCCTACGGACCAAAGAGGAAAAGAACCATCCAGACTGTTATAAGTTCAAAAGCCAGCATCTGTGATGGTATGGGGGTGTATTAGTGCCCAAGGCATGGGCAACTTACACATATGTGAAGGTACCATTAATGCTGAAAGGTACATACAGGTTTTGGAGCAACATATGTTGCCATCCAAGCAACGTCTTTTTTATGGACCCCCCTGTTTATTTCAGCAAGACAATGCCAAGCCACATTCTGCACGTGTTACAACAGCATGGCTCCGTAGTAAAAGAGTGCGGGTACTAGACTGGCCTGCCTGTAGTCCAGACCTGTCTCCCATTGAAAATGTGTGGTGCATTATGAAGCGTAAAATACAACAACGGACACCCTGGACTGTTGAACAACTTAAGCTGTACATCAAGCAAGAATGGGAAAGAGTTCCACCTCAAAAGCTTCAAAAATTGGTCTCCTGAGTTCCCAAACGTTTATTGAGTGTCGTTAAAAGGAAAGGCGATGTAACACAGTGGTAAAAAGGCCCCTGTGCCAACTTTTTTGCAGTGTGTTGCTGCCTTTAAATTCTAAGGTAATGATTATTTGCAAAAAAAATAAATAAAGTTTCTCAGTTTGAACATTAAACATCTTGTCTTTGCAGTGTATTTAATTGAATATAAGTTGAAAAGGATTTGCTGATCATTGTATTCTGTTTTTATCTACGATTTACATAACGTGCCAACTTCACTGGTTTTGGGTTTTTTTAAATAAATTATGATCTTTTTTCAAATTAGGCTGCCACAGGAGCCATCTTGAAAACTCCATCTTGATATGACCTCTGATATTTGACCCTGCCCCTAATTTTCATTGATGTTTTAAAGAACTTCTGAAATTACTTGTTCAAGGAATTACTCCTGCATGGACATTTTCCTATCACTGAGGATACCATTAAGAAAGCCGTCAAAATTTGTCAACAGACTGTTATTCAGAATTTTGATGAGTTTCTTTTTAACAGAAAACATTCTTCAACCTCATGCCAAATGATATTGTGTTAATACACTTAATAATTTATTCATTCATTATAAGTCTTTATCATGTTGCTCAGTTCCTGTGGAGTTCTGCAAACATTTATTACTCTGGTCAAAACAATTAAATGTCCTGCTGAGCTACTGTGCCTGTGGTACTGTTTTTGCTTGTTTTTGCTCGGGACCAAGTGAAATGACCGTCATGTTTTACACTGGCCTGCCTTCTCAGTTAAGTGTAAAATGCATGTTACTACTGAACTGACGGATGAAGTGTTGGAGTTCATGGTAGCTGACGGGAGGTGATGTAATGTTCATGCTCTGTGTCTCCCGCTGTCTGTATGTCGTGATATTGCAGCGGTCTCGAGGACTTGGCCGTCACCTGTTCAGCAGTGCACTCTCAGCATAGTACAGGCCTGAGCAAGAAGCTTCAGGAATTCAGGTACCTCAAAAGCACTCTCCTTTCATGGCAAATCCAAACCCTCACCAGGCACATAATTGTGCTATAGGAACATTTTGATTACAGGTACATATGCCACCTGCCTCATTAGATACAGTAGTGAGCGTGTTCACAATGCTGGTCATCAATTCCAGTTTACAACTTTTTGAAGCTGTAGCAAAGTTAAAATCCACTTCTTGTTACAGATATGGGTCAATTTATTTCGCACATGAATGCCATCAAGCAGCAAAGACAATTCTAGATATAGTGCATGTTCTGTGTACCTACAGCAACCATTTAAATTTAACATTTGAAAAAGAGCATCAGTTTACCTGTGTAAAAACCTTATCTACAAGTCTAATTATCTAATTTGGATACCAGTGGATCTGTAATGAACTCTACTTTCCAGTGATATATAATAAGTTACATCTTTCTTGAGATTTCAAGTACTCGGGATGCTTGAATGACATTTCACTAATTTTGAAAAAATTGCTAAATTTGACCCTACCTTGGGAACTGAGCATTCCATTCGATTAAATTTACCAAATTACCTGTGTAAAATTGCTTAGAATACCACTTTGTTCATCATAGATTTTGTAGAATCGTACATTTTCTCATCACATCTTTTTTTCTTTGTAACCTTTCTTTCTTTGTGCCTGAAGATAACTGCTTAATTTTTCCGTCCCACAGTGTCCATAACAGTGCAAATTTCTCCTTATTGGAGAGGGCTATCATAATTATACCATAGTTGGAGAAATATCTACTAATAAGGAGTATGAACACAAGGTTTGCCCCTGAAACTCTGACTGGCCCCTGAACCACAGAAGTTTTACTCTTTACGTCCCACAAAATGTCCGTCCATCACGTGCATGATGGACAGATATGCTGTGGGGCACTTTGACTTGTGCTTATATGTCTTATTTTTATGCAATATCTCTTGGCACTAATATGATTTCCGAATGATTAAAAGAGGTTTTAGGATAAATTCATTAACGGTTAGAGTAAAATGAGCGTTGTGCAAACAGTCACGTTCACCTTTGATTGCTTCAGATGATCAGCAGTGATTCAGGCCCTAATTAATCTTACCTATACCCTACTGATCAACTCAAGTGTGTCAAAGAATCAGAATCGGTTAAATGTTAAATTAAGCTTGTATAATTTCTTTACTGTACAACTTTTTCGCAATGTCTTCAATTTTTTTTATTATCATTTTAAAACTTTTTTTTACAAAAAATTCTGGGAACTCAGTATGGTGACGCCACTGTTAGAATGAAGAACAGCTGTAAAACTTTCAAGAAGTCCTCTATCAAACTTGCTCTAACTCCCAGTTTTCACTCCACATAAATATTTTTATATCCAAGCTGTAGCAAAAGTTATGTTGGTCACGAAAATGTAACAATGGAAGCAATCGGACAGAGGGTTTTGGCAGTAGGAGCCGAAAAGCAATGGGAGCGCTCACCGAAACTCCATTAACTCCTATATTAAAATATAGAGCACTGGCAGCCCCAGAAGCTCCCGCCGCTTAGATAAATAAAATGTCAAAGTTTTTGTCAACGGACGCATGCATGGACAGATC
This sequence comes from Gymnothorax reevesii, assembly GCA_029721435.1. Lineage (NCBI taxonomy): Eukaryota > Metazoa > Chordata > Actinopteri > Anguilliformes > Muraenidae > Gymnothorax > Gymnothorax reevesii. The sequence continues at coordinate 22,559,857 of CM056575.1, read as the reverse complement.
CCGATACCATAGCTCCCGCACTGCTGCCGCACATGATTCAAATAATTTGCAAGACACGCTTAAACATACAGCCTTTACATCATTTAACATGTTCAAGCAAAATCTGCAAAAGATCATTGTTGACAGCTGTTCCTGCTGATCACCCCACTTCTCTCTCTTTGCCTTTAAAGCTCAATAAATAATATCCTGTAACTCGCTTTTAATGTACTTTTGCCTTTTTGCCTGTTCGTCTCCCGTGCTGTTTGTAGCCATATTTGCTTCATGTTTTGTTGTGTTTTGACTATGCTGATTTTTTTGTGCTCCTGTTATGTGCTTATGGGCTCTTGCCGAGGCTTCTTGGCTAGGTCATCATTGTAAATGAGAACTGGTTCTCGATGATTCATCTAGTTCAAAAAAAAAAAAAATGTCAAATGCTATGGTGAAAAATTCATCATAACCCATTGTATAGATGAGACCCTCAGAACAATGATGGTCTAACTCTGATTTTCTCATTTTCTGAGTTAGTCCCATATTTTTCATGCTTAAGGTAAAATCTATTCATGCAATAATGGGCCAGAAGATTGTTAGTTCCACCTCTGAAATATAGATAGTAGTGCAAGAGAGGTCTAACTCTAAAATTCTAGTTTTTAAGCGAAACATGCAAAAATAACAAAAATCATCGATGTTGACAAAAAAATACTTACCGACCATGAAAGTGAAGATTCAAAGGATGTCACTTCAAGACAGATCTAAATACTTACTGGCATGCTGAATTTGACGACGTCGAAACTTTGTAAGCTATTTTCTCAAAATGATAAGAAATGGAGTTAGACGAGTATTGTTCTGACGGGCTCAGATATGAATGGTGACGACTGGCGAAAAACTCACATCGATAAATCATTTGTGGAGGTCGCACACTCATGCTCTTCCCACTCTCTATTTCTTTGTTACCCTCTTTAGGCCTTTCTTTTTATGCCCCCGCCCTCCAAAGGAGAAAGGGGGCATTATGACAACACCATGTCCGTCCATCGTCTGTTAACTTTTCGTTTCCGAGGGATAACTATAGAATCCCTCGTCGGATTGATGCCATTTCTTAATGGCGTATTGGGAGTGGCTAGAGGAAGGTTCCTTTCGAAAACCAGCGTTGTGCAATATCTAATATGGCCGCCACAGCAGCCATCTCAATATGCCCTTGATCAACATACAGGCAGGGGCATAAGCCACGCTCTGTGTTGCTCTTGTTTATTCTCTCATTTCTGTGCTGACTAACTATTCCTACATACTTTCGCCTAGAAACTTCATTAAAACTTTAAAAAACTCTGCTTTTTCTGAATTATGTTCATCTTCTTGATATCTTTCATATTTTTTGAGTTATTAATTTTTATTTCAATATTCTGTCCCATAGGAAACAGATTTTACAAAATGTTGCTATTTTCAGCTATCTTTTACTCTGTCATACTTTTAGCTAGAAACGTTGTTAAAGGAATTTTTACATTATATTCCTCGTATCACCATCACATAAGAAACCCAGACTACTCAGGGAAAAAATCAGTCAGAGGCAGAGAAGTTAATATTCAAGCCAAAGTCCGTTTACTTTTCTGCAGCAAAGGATCCCCATACAAGTCAAGTCAAGATGGAGGATGATACAGTTAGTCTCTCTCTGGTTTTTGTAGGGGTAATCCATGACGTTCTCCTCCCCCCGCGCTGATTTACACATAATGATGTAATCTGGAGACCCCTCGCTGTCTTATGCCACCTACGTCACGCTGTCGTAAGGCTGCACACATACATCTCGTTGGGGAGGAGAGCACCTGTCTTCTCTATCAGCCCCGGCTCCAGTTTATCTTGTTATGCATTCCGGAGCTTTCTTTCAACGCAAACTTTGAGAAAGAGAAAAACATCTTGTCCTTGGTACAGACATTCAGCTTTGCATGACTTTAGATAGGCTATATGTCATGACGCACTGGAACAGTTATGCAGGCCCCTGCTAAATCAGAAATATGCAAGCACACACACACTCTAGGCCTAAAAGGTTATGAAAGAAAGTAAAGTAGGAGCAAGCAAGGATAAACAATTAATAATAATTAAATCAATCAATAAAAAAAATGATTCCACAAACGTCATTCAAAATGGAGAATGTTAAGCTAAGCTTGTATAGTTTCTTTACTCTTCAACTTTTTAGCTGCGACCAAGCAGCTCTATGAACGCTACTGTCCGTTCGTCTGTCTGTCCGTCCATCTGTGACACCTTTTTGACCATGTTCCTGTAGTCGTATGATCATGAAATTTTCAGGAGTTATTGACCTTCACCAAAGTGATGTCCATGCACAAGGTCGAGGTCAAAGGTCAAGTTCACAGAGGTCACGAACTTGTTTGCGGGTTTTCGCGCTGTAACCAGGGTTATTATCGTTAACGAAAACTAAGACTTAAACTAAAACTAGCTGTGAAAAAATAATTTAGTTAACTGAAATAAAAATAAAAATGTCAATTTTTTAAAAAACGAAAACTAAATAAAAACTACAATGGACAATACAAAACTAACTAAAACTAAACTGAATTGCAGATAAAATTAGCTTCGTTTTCGTTGATAGTTTCGTTTTCTCCCTCGATTACTGTCCTGTTCAGTCAGAGTTAACCGGTTGCTTCCAGAGGGGGGCAGCATAGCGGCTATTAGCTGCCGTAGTTGCTGCAGGCGTTAGGCGAAGATGATGCTTCACGTGCACAATTCAGCCAAAAGGGTCTAGCTGCAAACGCACGGAGGAGTGGAGCTCCACTACTTCTCTAATTCAGCGCTGTTATAAGGGCTCACAGTCCATTGGGGCCTACAAAACCCACAGTAGACGCCATGACAAAATTATTTTGCATAGATTTACCTAATATTAATACTAATGCATCAGAGTTTAAACAAAGCCATTAAGGCATGCAATATTGATGAAATACATTTCAGTAACCCCCTTCTTTAAAAATCGTTCAATCCATGCTTCATGCTCGTATTGGAAAATTGTCTGTGTGTTTTTGCTGGCGTGGTCACGAACTAAGGCAGCAAACAGGGATCACCGTCCTCGCGAATATGATGTCCAAGAGCAAACAAACAAACGCACACAAATCTGGACGCCAGAAAAGACTAGAGAGAGGACAGGAAGAGCAAAGCAGGGGTCCAGAACATTACAAAATTCTTTTCAAAGAGAGGTGAGAGTATTAAACTAGCTTGCTATGTCAGGCCTACCAAAGAAAACGTAGCCTCAGCACACAAAAACTTTGAAATGCCTACATTAATCGCGGAAATAGCAACTGAAAAATAATACCCCGCTACCGAAACTGCAAAAACCGCAACATAAACTGTTGACTCGTAGCATAAGACTATGAAACTGCAACATCTTCTATCGCATCCATCTTTGCCATTTACTGCGCTTGCGCCTACCGGCCCAGACTGCTTTCAGAGATAGCGGAATCAGGCGTGTCTCCTTCGGTTGGTAAGTAAAACTTCCAAATATGACGTTATTGTTAATGCAGATGTTTAACAATGACTTGTAAGACATCCACATTCTCGTAAATTCGCTTATTTTGGCATGTCACCCTGCCGAAAATGAACGATGCACTGTCGATTTCGCTATAGTCTTCGAGTTGCCAACTTGACGACTTTCTCAAGACGTATACATACGTCTTGAATGGACAAACAATCCCGATTTGGAAAGTCGCCAGATTAAGCGAGAAAGTCGTCAAGTTGGCAACTCTAAGACTTTAGCGAAATCGACAGTGCATCGTTCATTTTCGGCAGCGTGACATGCCAAAATAAGCGAATTTACGAGAATGTGGATGTAACAGCTACGTCTTACAATTTATTGTTAAACATCTGCATTAACAATAACGTCATATTTGGAAGTTTTACTTTCCAACCGAAGGAGACACTCCTGATTCCGCTATCTCTGAAAGCAGCCTGGGCCGGTACGCGCAAGCGCAGTAAATGGCAAAGACGGATGCGAAAGAAGATGTTTCAGTTTCATAAACTGTTGACTCTTAGCATAAGACTATGTTGCGGTTTTTGCAGTTTCGGTAGCGGGGTATTATTTTTCTGTTGCTATTTCCGCGATTAATGTAGGCATTTCAAAGTTTTTGTGTGCTGAGGCTACGTTTTCTTTGGTAGGCCTGTATGTTAGCTGTTCAGGCTGGCTATTCAGCTGCTAACGTTACGTTAATGCAGTGGTTCCCAAACATTTTCTGCTGGGCCCCCCTTTGGTACATAAAAAAATTTTTGCGCCCCCCCCCCCCCCCCCCCGCACATTTTGTTTTCAGAGACCATTGCAGTTTATTTCACTCATTGTAATTTATATAAACCTCAACCTTTTTGGAAAAAATGTAAGTAAACGGTCATAAACTGTAGATAGTCATAAACTAAAACTAGGCTACTTTTAGAATTGGAAATAGCAAAATAACAAACAACCACGGTGTAATTATTTTAAGTGTAACTGTTTTCAAGCACCTTAACTGTGTAATTATGTTCAGTGTAACAGGTTTATTTTTTTAATATACAACAACATTGCTATTTATGCATTTTCCGGACACCAACAGAAACTTACTTGCATACAGCCAATCAGCGACCTTGTGCCGGACCGCTGAAGGAGTGTCTCGAGACAGTTACATTTTCCTCTCTTCAGTGGCCTCGCACTTTTAAGTTAAAATACGTTAACCGAGATCGCGTCAGCTTATTCTAGAAAATATGAATGCTCTGCACAGATGATTTTTGTCCAGCCTAGCTGGGAACATTAAAAATGATTGGCACGTTTGGAAACGGCCACAGTTATTTTCCAATTAAGGACACGAAAATTTAATAATGCAAAATCTCTTTTAAAGTATAAAATCACGCTCCTCTGCCTGAGTATAGCCGTCTACTTAAAATTTTGTTTCTATGATGCAGAAAGACAGCGAAGTACGAAAAAAAATTCATGAACACCACTTGCCGAACCTGCCGATATGTTTGTAACGTTCAGTTGGTGGGCTAGATAAAAATAATCTGTCGGCATACAGAGCATTCATATTATCGAGAATAAGATGACGCAATCTCGGTTATTTCTGCTTTGTATTCATCGGATTTTGTTCGGTGTCACTTACCATTTTATTATCAATATGCCAGATCAGTGCAGGATAAAAAGCGGCGAGTTGGGTATCGCGAGACTACATTACCGGCTTCAAATATTTGAACAACTACATTCATAAATTATTTATGGAAATGGCAGGCTAGATGAATGATTTGGCGAACAGTTATGTTGAGAGTAAGGCAGGCATTTACGATGTAATCGCAGAATTCTGGGCAGCGAATGGACTGTATGCAAATGATTTTCTGTTGGTGTCCGGAACTCCCGCACCCCGCGCCCCCCCTGCAATTGCTCTGCGCCCCCCCCAGGGGGCGCGCCCCCCACTTTGGGAACCACTGCGTTAATGTAACATGCAGTCAGCTGAGTAAATAATCGCCTGACAAGAATGACATTACTCAGTCATTAACGGTATCATCTACAGAAAAGATCGGTAAGGTTATCATTCGCCAGCCATCATAATATGCCGTCAAAAAATTGGGTAGCAGCAGCCCAGGACACGTTCCTCCGTTCTTATGAGTGGTTACTGCATACCCAGGTCTCTCTCGCTGTAATTGACTGTAAGTTACACGCTAGGTTTGGCTAGCGAACTACATGTAGTCAGTGCGGTAACCTTAGGTGTAACTTAAATAATCGCTTGTCAAGGCTGACATTACTTTTACCTTAATTGTTTACTAAATCTAAACTGCTACTTTAGCCTGTTGGCATAAGTCTTGCTCACGCAGGAGGTAATTTTACAGAGCTTGCCCTCCTCCTAACAATAGCAAAATGAAGCTGGGTGCTTAGAGCTATGGTGCTGAGAGGCCCATTTAGATCCTGTTTATTCCAAGACTCGGTAGCTTAGTTCTTCATCAGTTGTTCCATGGAACAAAACCATAAATGTTTATGAAAGTGATATGAAATGGAACAATTAAACCTTTATGCACTGCTACTTCAGAATCAGCTGTAGTCACTTCATCTGAACCTGACCCAGTAATAGATCCTCACCACCAGCAGTCTGAATATGTTTTTGATGGTTAGTAAATTAGTGAATAAGACAACTAGTAATTCATAATTCACGTATTGATACTCTTTGTTGAGTGGTTAATTTTAAAAAAGGAAAAATTGGGTGTATTGCAATAGGCACTGTCAAGAACACTGAGAAACAGAAAAATAATGAATAACATCATGAAAGATTGTCATTAAAGAGTGGCAATGAAAAGTCGGGGGCAGGGCTCACACCGATATTCTGTCTGGGGCCCCAGAATTCCAAGCAACTGCCTTGCACACATTCAGTGAAGAAGATGGTTCGCTCTCAAACATGGCAAAAGCTGCGGAAATAACTGAGCATGAATGACTGTATGGGGTGAGATGGATTGGATTTTTTTCCCAGTTATATTTGTATCATCAGTGTCACATGTTAAAAAAGATGATGGTTAAAGAATACAGGATTAATAAAGGACTTGGTAAAAACATGTTTGCTGTCATACATTGTTTTATCCTTGTCAGCTTCTACAAATTAAGGCGTTCCTCCTGATAGCTGAAAAACTAAAACTAAGACTAAAACTAAATAAAAACTAAATTGAAACTAGTGAATTCCTCAAAATAAAAACTAAACTAAAACTGCTTAATCACTCGCTCAGCTAACTAAAACTAAACTGAAAAATAAAAAAAGCAAACTGTAAAACTAAATAAAAATAAAAACTAATGAAAATTTCAAAACTATAATAACCTTTTTTTCAAGGTCATCCGGCAAATCCCAAGGTCACACAGGTAAAAAAAGTGTCAAAATAAATATATGAAGTAGGTTTGATATGTGGTTACACTGCATCTTGGGGAGGTCTTCCAAAATAAGTGCTTTCATACAACTTCTTGTCAAAAAATCTAAACTATCCCTTCAACGATGCAATATCCCACTGTCACAAATAATTTTAATTTTAAGAAGCTTGTCCAGCAGCTTTAACCTCACATTGTCAGCAATCCGAACTTCACATTATCGCCCACACAGTTTCCCCTGGAACTGCAGTTTTCTAGTTCTAAATGAGACTTTAACACAGCTTATAAATGGCAAAAACCCAAAATGACCATTGCACACATTTGAGCCATAAAAATATTGAATAAATGTGGTTCCATTTCTTGAACTGGTTTGTTTTTGGAGAACAATCCTTCCTTTAGGCCAACATCCCAATTAGTAAACTTTGTATCATAGACTTATAATATCTAGCCTGAGTTGCCTTCAATGATTTTTGTTGCTTATCAGGCAATCATTAATCACTGTATAATTAAGAAGAACTGATGATAGACTGGAAACTTGGCCTACAGTCATCTCTTCAGTTCATTTCGACTGATCATGATGGAATGTAAGCAGCCCACCCAATTAGAAGTTAGGAATCTTACTTGCATTTTCTGAACTATTTTTCCGATCACTGAAAGAAGGGTCATCAGTATCATTCTGGCTGTTTTTCTGGTTGTTTTTCTAGCTGTGGTCGTTCTTGCTGATGTACTTTTTTCTAAAAAGATAGTTTATCTTGAAAACAAGACACAAGGCCTGTCCTCTTTCATGCTCCTGCCTTATGTTTAGACATCTTGTTCGTCTTGTTCTCTATCTCACGACGGCTCAATTAAAATCAAGAATGCATCAGGAACTGCGTGTGGTTGGGTGAGTGAGAGCAGGAAATAATTAAGCGTGGCATCCACCAAAACATCACGCAGCTGAGAATGGAAGGTTGCAGGTTACTTGGCAAACGAGGACAAACAGTTCAGTTTATATAGGTTAAATAGTCTTCCAACCCATCGGGATAGCATTCAGATTTAACCATGTTAAACCTGAAGGTTGATATGCTCTCAAAATTCAGAAGATCATCTTCAAATTCTTAACAGGTGTCATATAGTATACATAATTTGGATGAATGAAATGGCCTTACAGCTATCTAAATCCAATCCAAACTATGTATTGTACATTTTATTACACAAATTGAAGGTTTTGTTGACTGAACATTGAACGAACCTAATAAATTCTTGCTGAATCCTGTATGCTTATGTATTTTGATGAATAAAAAAATATTCTTTGTAATATATTGTACTAGAATCATATTGAATAGATCTAAATTGTATTGTGTATCTTGTCTTATACATTAAATATAATTCACTGTTACACATTGTATTGTATGTTTTTTAATATTCATTATATACTGAGTACAAATGAAAAAGCACCACTTGAAAAAAGTCAATATTTAAGTTTAAATGAACTTCAATCTAATTTTTATACAACAACAACACTACAGTGACGTCACCCGACATGCCAGGTGCAAGAAATGCGAGAATTTCAAGTTAACTGTAACGCTAGGCAATTTTTGGCAAAAACGCAACATCTTGCACGCACACCACGGGAAAAATGAATTTCACTCTGAATTTTTGCACACATTGCCTTTAAAAGCATGTGAATCCGAATAAAATTTTACTTCTTCACTGACTCTTGTGAAACGTCGACACTATGCCGCGACTTCCAGCCCCTGAACGGGAACGTGCCATAGGCATGCTTCAAATTGGCGCCAGCGCCAGGGAAAGTGCCAGACGACTACACTGCGCACACACAACGATCGCAAGACTCCATCAAAGCTTTCTGCAAACGGGGAGCACTCGGGACCGTCCTCGACCGGGTCAACAACGTGTGACAACGGCACGTCAGGACCGTCAGATCGTACGGGATCATGTCCGAGGCCGAACACTACCAGCGCCAAGAACGGCTGCTCAAGTCCAAGGACGACGTGGATTCATTGACTCCAACACCGTACGGAACCGTCTGCAAGCTGCAGGCTTGAGTGCACGACGTCCTTATTTCGGCCCCATGTTGACGGATCGTCACCGAAACCAGCGTCTACAGTGGGCAAACAGGCACCAGAATTGGCGGTACGACAATGGCACGGTGTCATCTTTTCTGACGAGTCACGATTTCACTTAAGGAACGCAGATGGCCGTATACGTGTTTGGCGGAGACGTGGTGAACGTTATAATGCCGATTGTGTCGTTCAAACGGACCGTTGGGGTGGTGGCAGCGTTATTGTGTGGGGTGGAATAAGCTACCGTCACAGAACCCCTCTCCATATCTGTAGAGGAAGGGCGAACGGTGTCTACTACCGAGACCAGGTGCTGCAGAACCATGTTGTGCCGTTCTTCAACCAACACCACGATGTCCACACGTTCCAACAGGACAACGCTAGGGCACACACTGCAAGGGTGTCCATGCAGTACCTTGCACAGCAGAACATCCCCGTGCTTCAGTGGCCAGCTCTGTCACCTGACCTCTCCCCTATCGAGCACTTATGGGATGAAATTGGACGACGTCTTTCACGTCGACGCCAGATGGACAACATCCGAGAACTTGAGGTTGCCCTTGTTCAGGAGTGGAATGCTATCCCTCAGAACACTAACCAGAGACTGATCAACTCCATGCGACGACGATGCACCTCATGTGTCAATGCAAATGGCGGTCACACCCGTTATTCACTTTCCTGTTTGACCCCTACACCAGTTAAACCTCTCTCGCGCATTAACGTTATCGTGAATGACATTGAATGATGTTTACATGCCTTCTTAAATCATTCATTATCTCAAATGCATCATACGTATATACCTCACATATCAATCCGTGGAGCTATTCCAGATTTTGTGAGTGGTGCGTTTTCATTTGTACTCAGTATACAAATAGATATGTCCAACATTTTATGAAGTAACTTTATATGAATAGTATTATGTAGAATTTTATATCTATTTTCTTTGATAATGTTAATATTTTATAATGTCTGAATGAAGTAATGTTAAACTCTGTCCGTCTAGCAAGTAAATATACATAAATGCCATATTAACGTGTTGACTCTAATTATTGCAAATATATAGTCATATGTAAATAACTCTGTAAATAATTTAAATTGCAAAATCCTGAATCTCGAAATTCTCTGTAAATTTAGTACTCTGTAAACACACTTCCTTATATCTTATCACAATCTGTATAATATGTTTACATTCATATGGATGTTTTTATTTCTGTTATTATTGTGCTGTAGTAGTGTCCCAGTGGACACAAGGAGTGCGAGTTGTGAGAATTGTACTTACGGTGTTATTATGTGTGTGTTCCTTTAAGGAGAGCAGAAGGGGAGGGCTAGTTCTTTCAATGTTTCCGGAGGTTGTTATGGTTACCAGTGGCGCTAGAAAAAAGGGAGTGTGTTACTATTGATCTGCCCTTGTTTTGTCGGTTGTCGAGTTGCGTCCTGTTTACAGTGAGAAGGTCGTCATGCCTCATAAGAATAACCCTAGCCATCATGACAGTACCTATTAAATATCTGTCTATAGTGTTTTGTAGTATATATCTTATGTGTATGTATGTGTGTGTGTATATATATATATATATATATAAGTAAGGGATAATTAACGAGAAGGTGTGCATTCCACGGTTTTAATGCACGACGCGGAGGCAAATAGGCAAACAAGTTGGCTAGTGGATAAATTTCGAATGGTGAAACGACGGTAGCCAGACTACCTGTGCGGTTCCACGGTTTTAATGCAAACCTGCCAGCCTATTAGAAAAAAGTATTCCACCAGACCATGGTGTGTGTGTATATATATATTCGAATTGTATGATTTTAACGTGGGAGGTTCTTAGCATAAGCGTCAGCTTCCAACCCTCTCACTTCAACATGTCTGTATTATAAATCTGTTCTGTATTATTGTAATGTAAGTATGTTGACTCGTTTAAAAATTAATGAATAAAACGTGTTACATGCTAAAAATCCAGAAAGTACATAGATTTGCTGTATAGGTAAAAAAGCATTAAATATGCTACTTTCACTGATTTAAAAAACTCAAAACCAGTGAAGTTGGCACGTTGTGTAAATCGTAAATAAACAGAATACAATGATTTGCAAATCCTTTTCTACCTATATTCAATTGAATACACTGCAAAGACAAGTTACTTAATGTTCGAACAGGTAAACTTTGTAATTTTTTGCAAATATTAGCTCATTTGGAATTTGATGCCTGCAACATGTTTCAAAAAAGCTGGCACAAGTGGCAAAAAAGACAGAGTTGAGGAATGCACATCAAACACTTATTTGGAACATCCCACAGGTAAACGGGCTAATTGGGAACAGGTGGGTGCCATGATTGGGTATAAAAGCAGCTTCCCTGAAATGCTCAATCATTCACAAGCAAGGATGGGGCGAAGGTCACCACTTAGTGAACAAATGCGTGAGCTGATTGTCCAATAGTTTAAAAACAACATTTCTCAACGAGCTATTGCAAGAAATTTAGGGATTTCATCATCTACGTAATATCGTCAAAAGGTTCAGAGAATCTGAAGAAATCACTGCACGTAAGCGACAAGGCTGAAAACCAACATTGAATGCCCGTGACCTTCGATCCCTCAGGCGGTACTGCATCAAAAACCGACATCAGTGTGTAAAGGACATCACCACATGGGCTCAGGAACACTTCAGAAAACCACTGTCAGTCACTACAGTTCTTCGCTACATCTGTAAGTGCAAGTTAAAACTCTACAATGCAAAGCGAAAGCCATTTATCAATAGCACCCAGAAACGCCGCTGGCTTCGCTGAGCCCAAGCTCATCTAAGATGGACTGATGCAAAGTGGAAAAGTGTTCTGTGATATGACGAGTCCACATTTCAAATTGTTTTTGGAAACTGTGGACATCGTGTCCTCCGGACCAAAGAGGAAAAGAACCATCCGGACTGTTATAGATGCAAAGTTCAAAAGCCAGCATCTGTGATGGTATGGGGGTGTATTAGTGCCCAAGGCATGGGTAACTTACACATATATGAAGGCACCATTAACCCCTTTCTGCAGATGCAGACGCCTGCGTCGATAGACCTGCAAATTTAAGCACGCTGTTACTGTGCTCGATCACTAGATGGCACCCCCGGATCAGTTATTGAATATTCACGAGCAAGCAGACCTCGTACGCGGTTTTGAATATGGGGAAGTTCACTCCACTCCCTGTTTTTCGAGAGTTGCATGAATTAAACTCCTCAGCTAAGCCTGATGTGCAAACTGGTCAATATCCTTGCCCATGGTATCGATCCAGCAGTTATAAAAAATCATCTTTTGCGACAGAAAAAATCTTTTTCCTATGTAGCAACCACTTTAGCAACAGTGAGCCAACAGTATTCCAATTAGTGGTTCAGAAAATCTGTTTTCTGAAGCAAAAAATTCGACATGGTATTGATTCTCTCACATTCTACTGTCAAATACAGTCATCGAATGCAAAAAATGCGTAGTTCCCTACCGTGGATTTTCGTGTAGATTCCTTCATTGACAAATCCAGCGCTTCCTTATATCCACCCGAGTACTGACGTTGATAGCCAATCACTCAATAATACATTCAAGCTCTTCTGCCTAACTGCGCAGTTAGACTTCACCGCCTCGTGAAACTTCCGCGGTAACAACGTATTTATTGGCTCGTTTCTTATCCAATTCTTGAGTGTTTAACCCCTTTCTGCAGATGTAGATGCCCGCGTCTATAGACCTGCAAATTGGAAGTACGCTGTTACTGTACTCGATCACTAGATAGCACCCCCGGATCAGTTATTGAATGTTCACAAGCAAGCAGACCTCGAACGCGGTTCTGAATACGGTGAAGTTCACTCCACTCCCTGTTTTTCGAGAGCTGCATGAATTAAACTCCTCAGCTAAGCCTGATGTGCAGACTGGTCAGTATCCTTGCCCATAGTATCGATCCAGCAGTTTGAAAAAACGATATCTTGACACAGAAAAAATCGTTATCCTTTGTAGCAACCAGTTTAGCCACAGTGAGCTAACAGTATTCCATTTAGTAGTTCATAAAAATCAGTTTTCTGAGGCAAAAAAATCGACATGGTATTAATTCTCTCACATTCTATTGCCTATTACAGTTGTCCCATACAAAAAAAATTGTAGTTCCCTACCGTGGATTTACGCGTAGATTCCTTCATTGACAAATCCAGCGCTTCCTTATATCCACCCGAGTACTGGCGTTGATAGCCAATCACTCAACCATACACTCAAGCTCTTCTGCGTAATTGTAGAGTTACACTTCATGGCCTCCTGAAGTTTCCCTGATAACAATGTATTGAATGGCTCGTTTCTTATCCAATTCCCGAGTGTTTAAACATTTTAGAGTAAGTGAAACACATTGATTGGACAAACACAGAGCATACAAACCAATGCGTATCAGCATGCGCTGTTGTATCCTGTCTACGTTATGCACATTACGCGGCTAAAATAGACGGGATTTATAGAAAATCGGTTCGCAAAACTGGCCTTGAAGTGTTCAGTTACATTACAGAATTTAAATGAGAACGATATGCTCTATTGGAATTATTTCGAATGAAACAGGACCGGAGGGTTCTTGTTACTGGATACATCGCTCTCTATTTTATACAGTCAATGTCTCTGGAGGAGGGATTCACGAAAAAGGTCAGGCTGCTATTTTTGTTTGTTTTTTTTTTCTGTTTCGGAATGTATATGTACTCAACTAAGTCGAATGTCGAGGTTTTTTCCTGTTTAAAACGCGAACGGCCCGTGCATTTTGGTGTGGACCCCCGGTACGTTCATTGCACGTTTCTTTTGAATCGGGAGACGCAATGGATTTGATATTCCCTGAAAGTGGAGTGTCTGTTCAGTTAAAATAAGGTATATTTCAGAATTCAGATATTACTGTGTTAGTGAGGTGTACTTGCTCCTTATAAGTGTTGAAATGGGTTCGTGAGCTTCGAAGAGGGGACTGGTAGCTTTCATTACAGGGTGAATGTTCTGACCGTTTAATTAGCAGTTTATTTAATGCGTGTTTGTGCTGGCTTTGAAGAAAAATGGCCAAAACTCTAAACTTTATTATGGAGAAAAGGCACGTTCATATTTGGAGAGGTTACTGGTGAACATTGGTATTCAACTGCACTGATATTGATAAATTCATACTAAACTCAACCAGAAAATCATTCGTTCATATTAAATTTCATGCCTTAAAGCTTTAATTGTGTTAAATACATGATTTTTTTAATGATTTGACAGCAAATCATTTTGAGACTTTGGGGAGACACTTGGGTAGCTGTATAATTTGGCTAATAGCATGTAGGTAATCTAGAATGTAATTTTGAAGATGAATTCTACTTGTGCTCAAGGAGTTTATGATACCATAAATGTATAGTTTTAAGCCCCAGCAGTTTTTCAATCGTCAGAATTATTTTTTTTGCAATTTCAATGGTGAATTCTCATGAAGATTTTTTATGTTTGCTGCTCATTTTCTCTACCAAAATCATGAAAATAAACTGAAATACAATGTAATTCTAAATGCTGTAAGTGTCTTTCCTGAATTGAGCCACATTTTTCCTCTTTGTGAAGCTTAAATCTTGAATTATACAGCATTAAAGTGAGTAACCCATAAATAGCCAAATTTGGCTTCTGCACAAAGGGGTTAAACGTTCTACAGCAAGTGAAACATATTGATTGGACAAACACAGAGCATACAAGCCTATGCGTATCAGCAGGCTCGGTTGTATCCTGTTTACATTGCGCGCATTACGCGGCTGAAACAGACGCGATATATCTATATATATATAGAAAAAAAGACGCGCAAAACTGGCCTTGAAGTGTTCAGTTATATTTAGAGGATTTAAATAAGATAAGAACATGGTCAATGGGAATTATTTCGAATGAAACAGGACCGAACCGATACATCTGTCTCTGGAGGAGAAATTCGTGAAAAACGGTAGGCTGCTAGTTTTGCTTTCTGTTTTGGAATGTATACCGTACTCAACAAAGTCGAATGCCGACGTTTTTTCCTGTTTAAAAGTGAACTGCCCGTGCATTTAGGTGGACCCCCTGGTACGATCATTGCACCGTTCTGTTGAATCTAGGGAGGAATATATATTGCGTGATGTTCCCTGCAATGTCTGTTCTGTAAAAATAAGGTATATTTCAGAATTCAGATATTACTGAGTTAATGAGTTGTACTTGTTCCTTTATAAGGGTTGAAATGAGGTCGTGAGATTGGGAACTGGTAACTTCCATTACAGGGTGAATTTTCTGACTGTTTAATCAGCAGTTTATAAAATGCAATGCGTGTTTGTGCTGGCTTGGGAGACTTAGAAGAAAAATGGACAAAACTCTAAACCTTAATATGGAGAAAAGGCATGTTCTGTGTTTGGAGAGGTTACTGGTGACTTCTGATATTCAACTGCACTGAGATTGATAAATTCATACTAAACTCAACCAGAAAATCATTTGTTCATATTAAATTTCATGCCTTAAAACTTTATTTGTGTTATATACATGATTTTACTATGATTTGACCGGAAATAATTTGGAGACTTTGGGGAGACACTTGGATAGCTGTATAATTTGGCTAATAGCATGTAGGTCATCTAGAATGTAATGTTGAAGATGCATTCTACTTGTGCTCAAGGAGTTTATGATACCAGAAATGTAAAGTTTTAAGCCCCAGCAGTTTTTCAATCCTCAGAATTATTTTTTTTGCAATTTCAATGCTGAATTCTCATGAAGATTTTTCATGTTTGCAGCTCATTTTCTCGACCAAAATCATGAAAATAAACTGAAATACAATGTAATTCTAAATGCTGTAAGTGTCTTTTCTGAATTGAGCCACATTTTTCCTCTTTATGAAGCTTAAATCTTGAATTATACAGCATTAAAGTGGGTAACCCATAAATAACCAAATTTGGCTTCTGCACAAAGGGGTTAATGCTGAAAGGTACATACGGGTTTTGGAGCAACATATATTGCCATCCAAGCAACGTCTTTTTCATGGACGCCCCTGCTTATTCCAGCAAGACAATGCCAAGCCACATTCTGCTCGTGTTCCAACAGCTTGGCTCCGTGGTAAAAGAGTGCGGGTACTAGACTGGCCTGCCTGTAGTCCAGACCTGTCCCCCATTGAAAATGTGTGGCGCATTATGAAGCGTAAAATACGACAACGGAGACCCCGGCCTGTTGAACAACTTAAGCTGTACATCAAGCAAGAATGGGAAAGAGTTCCACCTGAAAAGCTTCAAAAATTGGTCTCCTCAGTTCCCAAACGTTTACTGAGTGTCGTTAAAAGGAAAGGCGATGTAACACAGTGGTAAAAAGGCCCCTGTGCCAAATTTTTTGCAATGTGTTGCTGCCTTTAAATTCTAAGTTAATGATTATTTGCAAAAAATAAAAATAAAGTTTCTCAGTTTGAACATATAACATCTTGTCTTTTCAGTGTATTCAATTGAATATAAGTTGAAAAGGATTTGCAAATCATTGTATTCTGTCTTTATCTACGATTTACATAACGTGCCAACTTCACTGGTTTTGGGTTTTGTATAAAACAACAACAATTTTTACGAGCAAGTGCCAATGGTCTCTCTCCAGAAGAGACTATTGACATGAAACCCTTGCATTTATGAAAATACAGCGATGAACCACACACAGAGCACAAATGCCTCTGAAAATTTGCTGCTTGCTACTTTTACGGCAGTGTGTGGTGCGAGATAAACCTATGGCCCCCGTAAAAGTTATGGATTATATTATATTATATTATATTATATTATATTATATTATATTATATTATATTATATTATAGATTTAATTATCAAGCTTACTCATAAACTATTGTCATGTTTATTCATCTCTGCCCTGATAACCTGGGGGAGTTCAGGGATGTATTGCAACACACTTCAAGCTGCATACAGTTTTTATGTAATCAAGAATGACTGCACAAAAAAATAACTTAAAGCTACCTAAATTGATATCAAACTAGCTGTCATCTGCATCATGTTATTAACGTTGAGATTATGTTTGGTCATATACTTAAAAAAAAATTAATGCCCTGTGGGAACATCATAGCCAACTGTCACTCGCAACGTCACCATACCAATATGTGCAGGCTCATTAAATTTACACTTCTAGCCTTTCTGTAAATTCATGTTCCATTTTCTGTTCTCCATCACAGTTAAGCTAACCTTAAACTGGCTACGGTTTCTTAACTTTGAAAGCAGTCTTCTGTGTGTGTGAAACACAAACTAATTCACAGCCGAACGGATTAATCCTCCAATAACACTTTTTTTTTTGGGTGAAAAATTGGAGCTGTGGCGTGTGAAGAGGACCAATTGCGCGTTAGCAGCTTTGCTCAGTCTGTGATGGCGTTGGTGGTAAGACGCCAAGAGCAGTGGCCAGAAATGAAAGTAAAATCCAGCAGCGTGCTGAGAGACTGAAACAAATGGAAATTACGAGGCTCGCGCTACCAACGGACCTGACGCCGTTGGTGGTAGTAAACAGGCGAGCCAAAAAAAATACAAAAGAAAAGGGAAATAAACCAAAAGAATCCCTTACTCACTAACACTATTCCTCTTATGCAGCTAAGATCCTGCCAACACTCCGTCTTCTCAAAGACCTTACTGGCTAAAGTGTCAAGAGCAAAATGACACACCAGCAACACGAACGAGGAAGAACAGGAGGTTAAATAGAGTCCGGGCAACGCCCCCAATCAATTCCAGCTGGCTAAGGAATCCGACAGCGAGCAAAACGATATCGTCCCGGACGAGAGCAACAAAAAGAGCAAGCAAAGCTCCCAAACCATGACAGGACACCCCCCTCTAAGGGACAGCTCCAGAAGTCCTCGAGGAACCCCGCGCACGAAAATCTGAAATAAGCGAGGGATTCAAAATATCCCGCGAAGGGACCCAGCACCGCTCCTTGGGACCATATCCCTCCCAATCGACAAGGAACTGGACCCCGCGACCTACGCGCCTCAGAATGCGGCGCATGGTATAAACCGGCCCACCCTCAACCATGCGCGGTGGCGGCGGGGGCGTGGAATTTTGATTTTACATTCCTGGTATAACCTTCGCAAAAAGAAACTCTGACGACCCAGAGAAAAAATTAGTTGGAGACAGAGAAGTTAATATCCAAGCCAAAGTCTGTTTACTTTTTTGCAAAAAAGGATCCCCATACAAAGTCAAGTCAGCAAAATGGAGGAGGATACAATTAGAAAGTTCTCTGGTATTTGTAGGAATACTCCATGGCATTCTCCTCCCCCCGTGCTGATTTACACATCACGCAAGCCTTTGCCGTCGCACGCAACTGCGTCAAGTTGGTAAGTAACCACGTCAAGTTGTCTAGGGATACACACACATCTTGCTAGGGAGGAGAGCACCTGCCCTCTCCCTCAGCTCTGGCTCCAGCTTATCTTGTTATGGGTTCCAGAGCTTTCTATAAACACATAAACTTAGAGAAAGAGAAAAACATCTTGTCCTTGGTACAGACATTCAAATTGTCAGGACTTTAGATAGGCTATATGTCATGACACACTAGTACAGTTATGCAGGCCCTTGCTAAATCAGAAATATGTAAGCACACACACACACTCTAGGCCTATGAAGTTGTGAACTAAAACAATCTGCGCAAGCAAGGATAAGCAATTAATGATAATTAAATGAATCAATAAAAAATGTTTCCACATTTCCCCCCTGTTTATAATTGATTATCCGCCAGCATGTCACTTCTCTCGATTTTCAGCATTTGATTCATTCACAGGGAAGATGTTTCATCATATTACCATTACACTCCATCCTTTTGTTCAAACAAACCCTCCAACTCAATTACATCGTTGTATGATTCCTTAAGCTCCTCGGGCAGAGTATACATCTCATTGTTGTCCTGTAATAGAAACATCTGATACTGTGGATTAGTACTCAATACTTTTGATATCATTCCTTTAATTATGGGAATTCTACAGCAACTGCAAAAGAGCAGTACTGCGAATCCCCAAACTACAAGAGTCATTACAGATGTAATCCTGCTTTCCAACCCCCAGACAGAAGCCAGTCCCTCCAGGAAATTGCCACTGCTGGTGCAAGGTCTCGCTGTTGTGCATCAGATATGTCTTTCAAACGTTGCAAGGCTTAATCAGTTACCCCTCCTACCTCATCATTAGCGGGTATATAGGTGCAGTGGGCCCTATACGCTGACAGATCCCGCCCTGTGCCGCCGTTAACAAATACAATGAGCAGTTGTTGCATCCTGCAATTCCAAAATTGGACACATATTTTTGACCACTTCGATCCTTTAAAAACTCCCTTTCAGGGCGCAGTCCCCGGCTTGATCCCTTTCCACAGAGATCTCCGCCCAGGCTCCCCCAGGTTGAGAACTCTGATTTCTGCTTCCCGGTGTCTTCTTTTCAAAGCCCACCGATCACAGAAGCACCACTCCCTGACTGGCGCATTTGCTTCGACAGTTTCACCAGCCTCGCCTATTCACAGAGGTCGTCTCCATCGCCCCTCTGCTTGGTGCGGGCTGTTGCCCACGTACCACGTGTTGCCCACAACCTTACATGCGACAAGCACGCCGACTACATGGTAACATGGCAATATGTCAATTCATACTTCACCAGAAACTACTTCACCAGACACGGGGGTCTTCAGTCCTCTCCCCAGCACTATTTGCAACTTTTCTGTGATCGGCTTGCAAGGGAGCGAATCTGCAAATTGCAATGCTTGGTAGATTGCTGGGGGTCCGGTTCCCAGAACCATCATCTGATCCCCCGCAATCTCACCCTGTTTGTTTCCCTCGAACACGCGCATTGCCTCCCACGTAATAGGACCTGTAGGAACCACCCCGAGCCCCAGTTTAGACATTACGTCCCTCCCCAGGAGGTTTACTGGGTGCTGTATGGACACTATTACAGAGCAGAGTGTAGCCAACCCCTCAGGATCCTCAGATTTGAGTTCCTCTGTTGCTACGCTGTCACATTGCCCCATTTGCAGCACAAGTTTGTGTCATATTAGTGCTGAGCTGATGTGGAAAAATTGCACTTACTTTTCTGATAACAGTTCAACATGCCCCCGTGTCACATGGAAAAGAAATTGGTGTATCATTTACAGTCAGGGTTTTCCAAGCACTCGTCGGTGCAGCCATTAATGCAAACAATTTAATTTCATCATAGGGAAATGGCTCCCCAGATGCTAACCCTTCCCTCAGGGTGGTTAGTCATTCCAAATTGTTCCCGTTGCTTATTTGTGGATACCCATCCAAAATCATTAGTTTCCCCTGGCACCCCTAGGTTACCCCCACAAACCCTGTGCCATTTCCTTTGACACATCGACTATATTAAGTGGCGGTAAACTGGGGTTGATTGAAACTAATCCATTACGTGCAGTAGACACTGCCATGGCGCATTTAACTATACTGTTCACATTCATTGTTGGCGTAACATATGTTTAAGAATGAACTGACACAGGGAGAGACAAGCAATTTTATTAAACCTCTTTTTTTTTTTTTAATATGAATAAGTCTGGAGTCTCTACTGACTTGGAGCGTAAATAAACTCTTCACCGGGTTTGAGACGGGCGGGCTCTATATGCCACGCCCACTTTGTAGCCGGACTCCCTCCAAGTCTATCCTGACTCACCCAGATGTACCTATACACCCGCTGGAGGAGGAGATACCACCTTACAATGTGACTGATGTATCCACGTCTCCCTCTCCTGGATTTTTACTGCAGTCGGTGTGGTCAGGAGCACTTGATATGGACCCTTCCATTCCGGCTCACTTCCGCTTTTTTCCGACACTCCACACCAGGATTCAATCTCCAGGCTTTATCTCACCAGGCGGCAATTCCGCTACTGATCTAGGAGGAAGCATATTTCGCATCTCACTTTTGTTAGTCAACATTCTATTCATATACTCTGCCAGAGTCGCTTCTTCTACTTGTGTTCTCTGCAATAAATGTGGTAATATAAAAGGTTTCCCATGTACTACTTCCTAAGGTGACAACCCCAGCCCCCGCTGTGGAGTTATCCTCATGCTAGTTAATACTAATGGCAGACATGCTACCCAATTCCATTTAGTTTCTGCCACGGCTTTGCACAGTTTTGCTTTCAGGGTTCCATTAGTTCTCTCCACTTATCCTGCTAATTGTGGATGATACATACAATGTTTTTTCAATTCTATCCCAATTTTGTTCCCAAACGAGCCAGTTCTTCATTTCTAAATTCTGGCCCATTATCACCATATCATGCTTCTGGAATCCCCCACCAAGGAACAGTTTCCCTACTCAGG
Source organism: Gymnothorax reevesii (assembly GCA_029721435.1). NCBI lineage: Eukaryota > Metazoa > Chordata > Actinopteri > Anguilliformes > Muraenidae > Gymnothorax > Gymnothorax reevesii. Next base: position 22,538,721 of record CM056575.1, on the reverse strand, counting down.
ATTTTTGCTACTGTGATTGCATCTATAGCTTCTACCTCAGTTAGAAAAAGGTCACATCAATAATAACGCATCACTTAGTTCCCCCTCTTGGTACATGGCACTGCCCATGCACCAAATCTACAGTAATATGGAAGAGGGATTTTGGTAACATAGGCTTACCATTGGGTCCTACCCACCCGCCATCAGTGTATTGTGTTCCATGTGATGCCCCTTGACATTCTTCTTATGGGGGAGCAGCATCATGCTCTGCTCACAGCACGTCACATGAACATTGAGTAAAGAAGATTGGTGTAATAGCCCCACAAGAGTGTTTTTGGCTGCTGCCCTTGTAACTCTGTCTGCAAACGCGTCAGCCAAACTGATTTGGTGGGCATTTTTGGTGTGAGCTATCAGCTCTGTGCTTCTACAGAGTGAGTAGAGGGCCACTATCAACACAGCTATCACGAGTCCAGACAGTATATCCAACACATGGGTTCGCTTTATCGGCATTTGACGCCAAACCATCAACAAAGTATTCAATATCAAGTTTTGATAGTGGGGAAGTCCAGGACATGTAGTATTATTAGACAGGACTTCTTTAACACAATGGAGAATACTTTTTTTTTTTCCTCTCAATGAATTGTAATTAAGCAATCCACCTCAGTCTAGGGTTCCGCTAAAAGCATGGAGGAAATGCACAGTCAGGGCTTATTAGCCCCAACCATTCTTACATTTCCCCTCATCATCAGCAGAACCGGGTGGAATCACTTTAGACAATACAATTTGCAAAAAAATGTTTAATATTTTTTATTAACAAAAATGGCTAAATATATAATAGTAGTTTTCACTTTGGGCTCCTAGCACATAAAGGTCCTCTCAGTCAGTACCTTTTATTTGACTCAATCAAAAATGAATTTAGAAATCGCAAGCAAAGTAATATGTGATCACGTTACTAGTGGACTTTTTCAATTATATGGTGGTCCATATATCTATTATATATCTATTATCTATTATCTATATCTATTATATCTATTTTAGAGAGTAAACTTCTAATCCCCAGCTGGCCACCTCATCACTTATCTTCAGCAGTGCTCTCTGTGGAAAAGTTCCAAGAGGAGTTAGAGACAAACAATAATGAGCAATTTTGTTTTAATTCAACTTGTTCGGATCATTCCCTGTAAAAATTAAATAAAGAGATTAAGGTTATCCGCCACTCAGTTTCTTTGCCATGAAGACACTCATTGACAATTCCTGTTCAAAATGGAGAGAAGATTTTTAATTGCATTTCTTTTGTCAGGAAAGCTTTCAGTCACATTTGTTCCGCTTCGTGCTTCCCCATCTAAAGATCCATAATTCCCTAATCCCACAATACTTCATTTGATTTTTTTTTATCAATTTAATATGTACCATTAAATTTCATATTATATTTTGTATTTAATTGCACTTTTCTGATCATTTTACCTTATTTTTTTCCCTTCAGATAGCAATTGCAATTTGTCAATGCTTGATAGAAAACACTTCTAAATTGAATTTGGCACACAGTCTCTTATTGTATACAGTGTTACACAGTACTTTGGCAAATTTTGAACACGCCGTGTTATTCTTGTTTCCACTTTCACTTCATTTTCTTTTCAGAGAAATGCTTCTAGCACACCAATCTCACACAGCCTAATTATTTACTGAAAAGTGCTTAGATTTTCTAGCTCTTTTAAAATATTTTACAAATTCAAGTAGTGTAATTACCTCATGCTTATAGAGGATATCACTGGTAGTTTTCTCCGCAATGTATTACTACCGCCAAATATTAGAGCATTTAAATATTCACTTTGTCCTGCATCTTCAAGAAATTCAGTCGGCCACAACATTAGAAACACTTGTCCATGTTTGTGTAATTTACATTCAATTGTTACTTCATATAAACCTCCCTCTATTTATAGTTACCGATCGTTTAAGAGGGGTTAGCATTTAATTTATCAAGAAATGGGGACTTTTGCTCGGTTTCATAAGGAAAAATTATTCTGCTTACTTCTTTGTCCTTTTACAAATACACAGTCATTAAAAATGGTTTAACTCCTACAAATTTGCTCAGCTAATATACACTTTTTTTTCAGAATTTTCACTTTTTACCAATCCTGTAATTACAGTAAGGAGTCCATAAAATACTGTAAATATTAACTACTCAACTGGCACCTTAACTTATTCTCAAATCAATGCTAATTTTATTGAAAACATCTATATGCACTCCATGGAATAGATTCAATCTAACAAAGACAGAACTAACAAATATGCCAGCAATGCAGTTGTGTACAGACACTGAGTTAGGTTCATTCACATTGATTTCCACATACGCACACGCAGTCTGAGCTCAGGACACACACACATACCTTAGTGCACTTTCCTCTCTCACATCCATTCACATTGGAAAAGATCCAAGGCTCTAATCTTCTTATGATCTGACACCATTGTTGCTTCGCTAACATACACCGGCAATGCTCTACTTTAACTAAACCCAAATTCCTTTACCCACAATGATTCCCAGAACCATTATGTCAGTGTTCTACACACTCCTCAGTCTCAGACCCACAATGATTCCCTGAACCATTATGTCAACTTTCAACAAATTGCCCAATCTCAGTCAACGCTTCGTCATCATCAGTCCCAGAACAGCAGTTACAACAACAAACACCTTTACTGTTCATCAGTCCCATAATTTGCAATATTACTTTCTCTGCCTCACAACAACTACGCCGAATTCAGTAAAAATTCAGTCACTCACCCGCACCTCCACTCATTGTTTGGAGAGCCCCCCGTTTCTGACCTCCTACACACCCCAAAAGGGCCTTCTCAAGCGCCCCGGGCTGAGGTCTTTCCACAACGTCCCCTGGACGACCGTGCGCACGGTTTTCAGTCGGCGCTGATTCTCCAGGGAGTGCAGGTGAGATATTGGAATCCCGGACGAGCCCCCAATGTTAAAGGAATTTTGATTTTACATTCCTGGTATTACCTTCGCAAAAATAAACTCGGACGACCCGGAGAAAAAATCCGTCGGAGACAGAGAAGTTAATATCCAAGCCAAAGTCCGTTTACTTTTTTGCAAAAAAGGATCCCCATACAAAGTCAAGTCAGCAAAATGGAGGGGGATACAATTAGAAAGTTCTCTGGTATTTGTAGGAATACTCCATGGCATTCTCCTCCCCCCGTGCTGATTTACACATCACGCAAGCCTTTGCCGTTGCACGCAACTGCGTCAAGTTGGTACGAAACCACTTCAAGTTGTCTAGGGATACACACACATCTTGCTAGGGAGGAGAGCACCTGCCTTCTCTCTCAGCTCTGGCTCCGGCTTATCTTGTTATGGGTTTCGGAGCTTTCTATAAACACATAAACTTAGAGAAAGAGAAAAACATCTTGTCCATGGTACAGACATTCAAGTTGTCATGACTTTAGATAGGCTATATATCATGACACACTAGTACAGTTATGCAGGCCCCTGCTCAATCAGAAATATGTAAGCACACACACACACACACACTCTAGGCCTATGAAGTTGTGAACTAAAACAGAATATGACAAGCAAGGACAAGCAATTAATAATAATTAAATGAATCAATAAAAAATGTTTCCACAGGACGCTAGTGCTAACTGGCTTAATCCGTGAGACATGGAACAACGGATGTATGTGCAAAGATCTCGGGAGCTTCAACTGGACCGTAACCGGATTGATCTTCCGTACAATCTTGTACGGGCCGATATAGCGGGGCGCCAGTTTTCGGGATTCTACCTTCAACGGGAGGTCCCTGGTGGACAGCCAGACTCTCTGCCCAACCCGATAAGACGGGGCCAAACGATGCCTTCTATCAGCAAAGGATTTTTGTTTGCACCCCGAGCGCAACAGTAAGGAACGGACCTTAGTCCAAACCGATCGACAGCGCCGAATGAACTGGTTGACTGAGGGAATCTCGGAATCGTTCTCAGTCTCTGGAAAAAGTGGGGGTTGGTAACCCACTTGGGCTCCAAACGGGGAAAGCCCCGTGGAGGAATTACTCAACGAGTTGTGAGAATACTCGGCCCAAGCTAAAAATCTACTCCAAGATGAGGGATTATCTGCCGCCAAACATCGTAGAGTGTTTTCGAGAGACTGATTAGTTTGTTCCGTCTGCCCGTTGGTCTCCGGGTGAAACCCCAAAGAGAGACTAACTGTGGCCCCCAACTGCTTACAAAACGTCTGCCAAAATCTGGCCGTAAACTGCGGCCCTCGATCAGACACGACATCTTGCGGAAGCCCATGCAACCGGAACACGTTGTTGACCACAAGACGCGCTGAAGGCAGCTTCGGCAGCGCAACAAAATGAGCCGCTTTCGAAAACGGTCTACCACAACCAAAATGACCGTGTTGCCATCAGATACAGGCAGCCCCGTAACAAAATCTAAAGCGATATGCGACCAAGGGCGCCTGGGAACAGGCAACGGTCGCAGCAAACCAGCTGGAGGGAGATGGAAAGTCTTCTTCCTGGAACAGACGCCACAGGCAGCAACAAACTCCCGAATGCCCCTCATCATCTCCGGCCACCAAAAACGTTGGGCAAGGAACTGCTTGGTCCGATGGGCCGCCGGGTGCCCCGCCAGGCGGGAAGAGTGTCCCCACTGGAAGACCTGTGGCCTAACTCTATGCGGGACAAATAAACAGCCAGGAGGCTCCCCCCCAGGACCGGGATCGTATTTCAATGCCTCCTGAACCACCGCCTCAACTTCCCAGTGAATAGGTGCTACGATCTGGGCAGCAGGAATAACAGGGTCTGGGGTAGGATCGCTATCCGTGGGATCGTACATAGGTGACAGAGCGTCAGGCGTAATATTTTTAGAGCCCAGGCGGTACGTGAGCGTAAAATCAAAGCGGTTAAAAAACAATGACCATCGCGCCTGCCGGGAATTACGCCGTTTGGTCTGCTGAATATATTGGAGGTTTTTATGGTTGGTCCAAGCCACAAAAGGGTGCTCAGCTCCCTCCAACTAGTGGCGCCACTCCTCGAGCGCTAGCTTCACCGCTAATAACTCCCGGTCACCAATACTTTAATTGCGTTCGGCGTCGGACAAAGACCGGGAGAAGTACGCACATGGGTGAAGCCTATTATCCCAACGAGGGCGCTGGGACAGAATAGCACGCCCACCTCCGAAGCATCTACCTCCACGACAAATGGGAGGGAGGGGTCGGGCAAAGGCAAAATAGGCTCCGAGCTGAAAAGTTTCTTTAATTCCTGAAAAGCAGCATCAGCTGCAGGGGACAAAAAAAACGCTGTGGAGGTATTCTATTTAGTGAGCGCAATAATTGGGGCAGCAACCACGCTAAAATTACGAATAAACCTCCTATAAAAGTTCGCAAAGCCCAGAAAGCATTGGACCTCTTTAACACTCTGCGGTGCAGGCTAATTCCAAACCGCAACCACTTTGTCCGGGTCCATCCGCACCGACCCCTTAGAAACAATGAAGCCCAAGAATGAGACAGTTTGGGCGTGGAGTACACATTTCTCGGCTCAGACAAAAAGTTTGGCACTGAGCAGAGCTTCCAGTACACGTCTGACGTGTTGTTTGTGCTCCGACAGTGTGTGAAGAAAAAATCAAAACGTCGTCTAGATAAACGAAGACAAATTTCTCCAACATCTCTCGGAGCACGTCATTGACTAATGCCTGAAACACCGAGGGGGCGTTAACCAGCCCGAACAGCAAGACTCGGTATTCGTAGTGCCCGTCATGCGTGTTAAAAGCCGTTTTCCATTTGTCCCCCTCCCGAATGCGAATCAAATTATTAGCATTACGAAGATCTAGCTTCGTAAAAAATGACACCTCCCGCAGACGTTCAAACGCGGAATTCATAAACGGAAGGGGGTATCGGTTTTTAATTGTGATTTTATTCAAACCCCTGTAATCAATACAGGGTCTCAGACCGCCATCCTTTTTCCCAACGAAAAAGAATCCCGCTCCGGCAAGGGATGTGGACAGCTGAATAAAACCATTGGCGAGAGCCTCCTGAATATACTCTCGCATAGCCTTACGCTCAGGTCCCGACAGCGAATATGATGAACCCCTAGGCGGAGTTGTCCCAGGATAAAGATTAATTTTGCAGTCGTATGGATGATGCGGGGATAACGTAGAGGCTCGTTGTTTACTGAACACCTCAGCCAAATCGGCGTAATCCCTGGGAACATTCGGAGGCAAGTCAAAGTTCAGGGTAGCCCCAAATTCTTTACCCTGCTCAGAATCTAATGAATCCGTGACTGATTTCGAATCACTATGTTCCTCCAAAAAGTAATCATCCTCTGGCTCTCGCCAGTCAAATTGAGGATCCCATTCTAACCCCTCCTCTGCCCCTTCTTCCAGTCTAGGAGGGTACGGAGTGATAATCTCCTCACACTCGCTCTCGGCGTCAGCCTGCCCCTAGCTTCACATCTGAAAGAACCATTATCATTAGTTCTACAATGACCGCTACACTTGGGACCCCAACGGACGATAGGATTAATCTGTCTTCCCCAGCTGATTGAAGGATCATGTTCCCGTAACCATGAATGACTCAAAACTATTGGGAAAGTGGGGGACCTGAAAATGAAAAATTGAACCTCTTCAGAGTGGCTACCAAAAGAGATGTACATTTTTAATGGTTCAGAAACTTTGGTTATAACTCCCGTTCCCAGCGGGCGACCGTGCAAAGTTCTGACAGAACGTGATTGTGAAAGTGAAACAGTAGGAACGGAGTGCCTCCTAGCCCTCTTAAAATCCATGAAACAATCAACAGCGCCCGAGTCCATGAACGCTTCAATAGTAAATCTTTTACTCCCAACAGTGAGTTCTACAGGGATTAGAGTTCGGAAGGGAAATTTGATCTGCCCCTCTAGCGCCCCCTGAATCGCTAGAGGGGTTTTCAGTTTCCCCGAAGCTTAGGACAACGTGGACGGATATGACCCGGCTGGTTACAATAAAAGCAGATTACTCTTCTGCTAATGGTTCTCTTAGACTGACGGTCAAATGAACCGTCAACTTGCATGGGCTCAACCGAAGTAGAATCTTTAATGGGTGAAATAGGAGATGCACAGTCGCCGCTAGCAATCTTAGTCCCATTGTCAGCCAGCGGAGATTTATTTAGTCTCTCCCGGCTGCGTTCGCGTATGCGATTGTCAATTCGCACAGCAGTATGAACTAAGGAATCTAAAGTTGAACAGGGTTCTAACGTAGCCAGCACATCCTTAATCTCCTCCGTAAGGGCATGGCCAAATATTTTTACAGAGGAGCCTCTGGCCAGCTCGTCTCTGTGGCCAGAGAAAGAAAAGCAATAGAAAACTCAGCTGCGCTTTCTTTGCCTTGTCCTAAGTGCATTAAACGCGTAGCTGCGTCTTGTCCACAAATGTCCTGATCGAAAACAGAAACCATCTCCCTAACAAGGGCCTCAACCGAATTTACAACCGGTGAGTTAGCTCTACTTAGTGGGCCGACCCAATTGAGAGCTGTGCCAGCCAACCGGGATAGTATAAACGCAACCCGAGAATCCTAATTAACAAAACGTGACGGCTGAGCCTGAAAAAATATTTCACACTGGGCAATAAAATCTTTACACTTTCCGGCCTCGCCACTGTATCTTCGGGGCAGATGTAACTTAGGCTCTCGGGGAGAATGTATGGATGGTGCTTCTGCAACTCTTTGTGGAGTTTGTAACATTAGAGATTTAATACTCTCAGATAAATCTAACAGGACGCTCTGCTGATTCTGAAGAGCAGTCTCCTGCAGCTGTAACCTCTCAGCAAGTTTAGAACTCTGATTACAAAAAACTGAAAATTATTTAGCAAATCCAGCCAACATCTCTTGATGGCTGGCAATAGCCCTCTTAATCTCAGCCACCGCTGACGTCTCCATTGTGGCTGGAGTGTACTGTGATGGCGTTGGTGGTAAGACACCAAGAGCAGTGGCCAGAATTGAAAGTAAAAACCAGCAGCGTGCTGAGAGACTAAAACAAATGGAAATCACGAGGCTCGCGCTACCAACGGACCTGACGCCTTCCGTGGTAGCAGACAGGCGAGCCAAACAAAATACAAAAGAAAAGGGAAATAAACCAAAAGAATCCCTTACTCACTAACACTATTCCTCTTATGCTGCTAAGATCCTGCCAACACTCCGTCTTCTCAAAGACCTTACCGGCTAAAGCGTCAAGAGCAAAATGGCACTCCAGCAACACAAACGAGGAAGAACAGGAGCTTAAATAGAGTTCGGGCAACGCCCCTAATCAATTCCAGCTGGCTAAGGAATCCGACGGCGAGCAAAACGATATCGTCCCGGACGAGAGCAACAAAAAGAGCTAAGAAAGCTCCCAAACCATGACACAGTCAAATTCATCAAACAGCAAGACGAATAGGCAAGCGCATGGGATATAAAGGCTGGCTGTCCCTGCAAGCACCTCTACTTACCAAAACCGTTTCCACGGGAGAAATTGTGAGAAGATTAAGATCAGGCGCAAGTCCAGTTGCTGTGTGCTACCGGCCCCAGCAAATTGGGTAATACCTCCATATTGATTTTCTAATGCTTTTACTCCAATATGTTGAGTGTTGATAGCACATATGGGGTTCTTTGCTCCTACAAAATATTCTGAATCATTTTGTTATTTTCTAAATATTCATGCAACATAAAATCTTGCGATTTATGCTTACCTTTATTTTGTGCAGTCAGATTGCTGACAAGTATAAAACAGTCCACTGTCTAAATGGCAGTTGTTTGATCGGTCATATTTATCTCAATTACAGGAGCAACATTTGCACTTGAATCTTCCAAAATGTCGAGAAAGTACTACTTGAAGCACTTCAGTCTCTTTACCTACTTTTATGATATCCACTCTAACTAGTATTTTCCTTTGGCATTTTCATTCCTTTTAAAGTGTGGTGATTTTTTCCCCATTTTTTGTTTTGTTTTGTTTTTTCTATCACAATTAAACAATAAAATATCCTACCGTCAGAAATTATTTTAATTTTCAGAAGCTTTAAACTCATTTTCACCAGCTTACATTTTGAATAACTTTCACCTCACATTATTGACAGCTTCCAGCTTGCCCACGCAATTTCCCGTGGAGCTGCGCTTTTCTACTTTAAAGTCATATTCCTTCATTTTCAAATCCAGTGCGCTGTAGTACAGAGCCAAAAATGTACTGTCTCAATATTTCTAGACTTTACCGTATTACTTTATCATCCCCCCAGCATATTATGTGAGAAGATATAGGTCCAATTCCAATCCGCCCCCTGAAGACTCAAGCCCTGATCCCTTGCTGACTTAATTGATGTCAGCTGTAAGGGACTGAGTCTGAGAGGGCTCCAGATCCTATAAATTGGAATGGAACAACGCTTTCCCCCTTTCACGTTACCAAACTACTCGCAGTCGTGACAATCAACGTTAATACTGACTCGTAAACTTTTTCTTTCTTGCTCCTTCCATTACCTCCATCGGAACGCTCTTCGGTTTATTTACCTTTTTTTTTTTTTAACATTGCCAGTATTCCGACGGCATCCCCCGTATTTGACTTCACAATGCTATGTACTGCGGGTAATTTCCTTACCCAAAGTCAGCATCGGTGCTGACTTTCGGTAAGGGGCAGTTAGGGCTCATTCATGGACTCACTGACTTCATGATCTGACGATGGAACAGCCCTCACACACTCACGGACTTCCCGTGAACGCGCCTCTAAGTCAGTGAGTCCATAAGGGGTCGGATGGAATTGGGCCATAGACGTCAGCGTGGTAGTCTCGCTGTCCGTCTGTACGTCCGTCGGTCCGTCTTTGGACATTTCGTTTCCGGAGCAGGAAACAAATTTTACAAAATGTTGCTATTTTCAGCTATCTTTTACTCTGTCAGACTTTTAGCTAGAAACGTCATTCAAAATGGAGAATGTTAAGCTAAGCTTGTATAGTTTCTTTACTCTTCAACTTTTTTGTAACTTCTATAACCTATAATATAAAAGCAAAGTGCATGCGTGCGTGCGTGTGGCTGTGTCCGGCCAATCAGTGAAAAATGACCTGGAAATGACTCAGTCACGTGACCAAAAGATCACTTCGCTTTTATATTATGATGTCATCATGTTGCTATGGTGTTTCCATAAAAACATTACTTGACCAAACCAATTTATCAACAAGAGTCCTGAATCCCAAAAAACAGATGCCAGGCCACAAGAGGAAGTGTGTCAGTGACAGCCACCTAAAAGCAGATGCTGAACCTTCACTGACTCAGTCACGTGACCGTGTTTATGCACCATCATAATGGTGCACACAGAGTCCCCTTTCGATGCGGGGCAAATAGCAGAACTGCTTCTCTTATCGGCTCCACTGCGGGGCAGATAGCCGATTTCCTTCCCTGCATTCACCCCGCTGTGGAGTGAATAGCTACTTCCTTTTTTTATGTCGCCGAATAATTCCTATTATCTTAAGCAACATGAGTAAATATAATATTGATGCAATTTTACGATAAATAAACTACTTTGTTCTCATACAGTATTTTTCTTATGAAGCCCTTGTACTCTCATGGCAATGTTTAAGTTGTAAACACCGTCAATTTATGTCAAATAAATATATGAAGTAGGGAGGTCTTCCAAAATAAGTGCTTTCATACAACTTCTTGTCAAAAAATCAAAACTATCCCTTAAACGATGCAATATCCCACTGTCACAAATAATTTCAATTTTAAGAAGCTTGTCCAGCAGCTTTAACCTCACATTGTCAGCAATCCGAACGTCACATTATCGCCCACACAGTTTCCCCTGGAACTGCACTTTTCTAGTTCCAAATGAGACTTTAACACAGCTTATAAACGGCAAAAACCCAAAATGACCATTGCAAACATTTGAGCCGTAAATATATTGAATAAATGTGGTTCCATTTCTTGAACTGGTTTGTTTTTGGAGAACAATCCTTCCTTTAGGCCCACATCCCAATTTGTAAACTTTGTATCATAGACTTAAAATATCCAGCCTGAGTTGCCTTCAATGATTTTTGTTGCTTATCAGGCAATCATTAATCACTATATAATTAAGAAGAACTGATGATAGACTGGAAACTTTAAAAGTGGCCTACAGTCATCTCTTCGGTTCATTTTGACAGATCATGATGGAATGTAGGCAGCCCACCCAATTAGAAGTTAGGAATCTTACTAGCATTTTCTGAACTATTTTTCCAATCACTGAAAGAAGGGTCATCAGTATCATTCTGGCTGTTTTGCTGGTTGTTTTTCTAGCTGTGGTCGTTCTTGCTGATGTACTTTTTTCTAAAAAGATAGTTTATCTTGAAAGCAAGTCACAAGGCCTCTCCTCTTTCATGCTCCTGGCTTATCTTTAGACATCTTGTTCATCTTGTTCTCTATCTCGTGATGGCTAAATGAAAATCAAGAATGCATCAGGAACTGCACATGGTTGGGTGAGTAAGAGCAGGAAATTATTAAGCGTGGCATGCACCAAAACATCACGCAGCTGAGAATGGAAGGTTGCAGGTTACTTGGCAAACGAGGACAAAAAGTTCAGTTTATATAGGTTAAATAGTCTACCAACCCATCGGGATAGCATTCAGATTTAACCATGTTAAACCTGAAGGTTGATATGCTCTCAAAATTCACAAGATCATCTTCAAATTCTTAACAGGTGTCATATAGTATACATAATTTGGATGAATGAAATGGCCTTACAGCTATTTAAATCCAATCCAAACTGTGTATTGTACATTTTATTACAATCATAATTGAACGTTTTGACTGAACATTGAACTAACCTATACTAAATACTCATGTATTTTGATGAATAAAAAAATATTCTTTGTAATATATTGTACTAGAATCATATTGAATAGATCTAAATTGTATTATGTATCTTGTCTTATACATTAAATATAATTCACTGTTACACATTTTTCAATATTCATTATATACTGAGTACAAATGAAAACGCACCACTTGAAAAAAGTCAATATTTAAGTTTAAATGAACTTCAATATAATTTTTATACAACAACAACACTACAGTGACGTCACCCGACATGCCAGGTTCGGTGCTGACTTTCGGTAAGGGGGCAGTGAGGGCTCATTCATGGACTCACTGACTTCATGATCTGACGGTGGAACAGCCGTCACACACTTACGGCCTTCCCGTGAACGCGCCTCTAAGTCAGTGAGTCCGTAAGGGGTCGGATTGGAATTGGGCCATAGTCGTCAGTGTGGTAGTCTCGCTGTCCGTCTGTACGTCCGTCGGTCCGTCTTTGGACATTGCGTTTCCAGAGCAGAACTCGAATACCGTTGAATATTTTTTAAGTAAACCTGCTGTGCATATTAATCAGGCCCTAGACTGGTGCCTTTTGATATTTTGGGATTTTCTGAGATTAGATTGCGAGTGCTGAGAGGATCTGATTTCTCTCGTTTTAGTGGCCTCTGATGTACATATATACAACCTGTCCTCTCGGTGCAGGTATGTATGCTAGCTGAAGACTTAGCGTATACAGTACCAAGCTAAAATCTTAACCCTGTAATGCGTGAACCATAAAATAACAGCCAGAAAATTCTAGTTTTTTTTTTAAAAAATGAAGCATTTATTAGATCTTGAAATAAAATGCAAAAGAAAATTTGAAAAAAAAATTGCATATATGAAATTTATTTTGTATCTCTTTTGTTTTGTTTTTTTTTTTTTGTACAGTGATGTCAGGTTTCAAAAACTGGTCTTCAATGAAATGGCTACTTTCGGGACTATAGTAACATCATCACCCATGAGTAAAATTGGCCTCATTGTATCCACTAGAGCCCAATTTCCTGTCATTCCCAATTTATGAAATTCCAGGACTGTTTAGGGACCCCAGTATGCAGAAATAGTCAAATACAATGGGACAAAAATAATACAGTGATGCTGTATGCAAAAAAACCTGCTTGAGTGAAAAACCTAGTAAGTCACACAAGGCAGATTCCAAGAAAAAGATAGAAAACTGTATCCCTCTGGGGTGAAGCTCTTGTCCCGACAATAAAACTGACTTGGCAGTTATTTGTTCATTACATGATAAGCGATATTTATGGAGCATTTTTTTTCTTTATCAGTATGCATGGCAATATTACTTACAAAATTTTGCAGTTGCCGTCGCATTTGACAGTTCAGTGTTACCTGCACCATCTGCTTCCCTCTTGAAGCCATATTTCAGTTGTTATGAGTGTGTGAAATGCGTGAATTATGAATTTTAACCATTAATCTCCTGCGCATCCAATGCTTTGCATGGGGACTAACTTGACAGATCATGTAATAGGCATGCTGCTTCAAAAGTGGCTAATTCAACTTGACAGGTTTTGTCATAACCAAAAAAATAGAAAATGTTATGTGGAAGAACCAAGGAATATCAACTTGTTTGGTTTTTAGTTCACTCCTGATTAACTAATTCCCTACGGAATACTTTTACCGAAAATAACTCAAAATAAAGTATTGAAGTACAGGTGGCCCATCCCCACGATTATCAACTGATTTTGTGTTTTCATCGGACAGCGAATGGTCATCCACGCCGCTGGCACCGGCTTACCGTAGGGAATAGTACAATTCGCCGTGCCGTCGGCAGCGGCTTGCCGTAGGGAATAGGTTAAATACTGATGAGTTGCTAGGTTTTGCCATTGCAAAACATGGGATATCAATGATTATTTTTCATGTATCATATTGTGTATGATGAGGCAAAGCCTAGTAAGTACAAAAATGGTCCAAACTCAATTTCAACCAAAATTAGACTTACTAGGTATTTCCATAACACTCAAGCATGGGATTATAATAAAAAGAGCATGTCTGTAAGGGGGAGACTCAAAGGTAAAGGTCAGTCATTTTCATTTGGATCTTGAGCTAAAAAGGTTAGAGGTCCCTTTGTGGAAATGGCCTTGACAATTTTTCCTTTGTCAAAATTTAGCCTTAAATTGAAGCATTACTTGGCCCCCTTCCCTGCAAGCTGGTATGACATGGGTGGTACCTCTGGATGCCTTAGGTCTTTAAGTTTCACAGGATACTACTACCTTTGCACTAGCTTAAAAAAATGAGCCTCATTAATACAGTAATGTTGGGGGAGATTTCCAGCGCTCCTGCGGATATCTTAGGGTTAAATACCTGCAGTATCACATTTGATACATAACTCGATTTTAAAGTAAAATAAGCAACAAAATGTTGTGTATTTAGAGGGTGCTTCAATCCAGTAAATATTTATATTGAAGTATAAGAAAGTGTGTAAAAGCTATTCTTACCGTAACTTTGTCAAAGTTAGCAAAGATTTCTGTGGGAAAAAACCCTGCAGTTTAGTGAATGGGGCAGCCATCTTAGATTTTCTATTCTTTGGACCTTTCCTGCCTATAGTGAATGGGTAGTCCATCAGGGGGCAGATTATATGCATCAGGTTGCATACAACATGTTTAAAGGAAAGTATTGATCATACGGATGACACAAAGGTTACAGAAAGTTGCGAATCAAATATGATACAAATGGGGTTATAGGCTAAAGGCACTAATGTAAAATTACATGAAGTACAGATGTTTTTCGGAAAACCGATCAAAGATGGATTTATATCTGGCTCTGATGTCAACAAATGTCGTATAAAGAGCATATAAAATTAATTTAAAAAATTGAATTGATAATTGTTGTGACCACCCCTCCCTGTTTTCACAGCAGAAGCATCATTGTACACTGTACTTTAGTTTTATATTGGCTGTGAGATTCTTTTGCAGACTGGCTGTCTTACTTGGTTTTGCCTCTCTTGGTAATTAAAAAAAAACTTTGAAGATCAAATTTATATTTTGAAAAAATTCAGAGTGCCTCAGACGACTATAGAGTCCTGTACATGCTACTTGGTTTTTTTTTTTTTTTTTTTTGGGCCATAGATTTGGGCCACTTTTGTCGACGTGTTTTTACGTTCAGTGTGTTAGTGCCAGGACGTTTTAATTCGCTCCCCTCTGCAGTCACCATTTTCGCTGTGATTGTTATGGCTCAATATCTCTTCCACCCCTCGTCTATCTGCAGGCGGCTGTTTTTTGAAGAGAACGAAATCAAAGTCGAAGTGCCTTCTGTTTTCAAGCTGCTCATTCAAGAGGTGGGTCTCTCTGCCTGGAATTTCACTCTAATTCCTGTATAGGCCAGATTTTACTAGTTAAGTTCAGACTTCACCCCCTCTGGTGAAAGGCTGTTAGACTGAAGCTCGACAGAAGAATTTATCTTGGCAATTTTTATAAAGTAATATATCTGAGGTATCTTAAGTTGTTCCATTCTCTATATTTTTATCAATTGGGAATATGATAAATTGAACGGCATGTAAATGGAATCTTCATGGAGTTATTTGAGCATATTGGCAATATGTTGTCATTTTTCAATTTTATCTTAAAATTTAAGATAATGTACACAAAAGTACATCGATCACAATCATACCTGTTAAGCATTATCATAAAGCTGAGCATCCCGAGTGGATTTGGACCAAGTCGGGGATCTTTAAATGAAATCCTTGAGGTTTGCTGTGCCTGTTGGTTTTTAGCTCACCAGCACCAAAAATCCACGTGAGCTATTGCCATCACTTGGCGTCCATCATCTGTCATCGTCATCTGTTGTTAACATTTTTCAAAAATCTTCTCTGAAACTACTGAACAGATCCAGACTAAAATTAGCCACAAGCATCCTTAGGATGTCTACTTTAAAAATTGTGTCGATTATGCCCGCTGTCTGAATAACATGGCTGCTGTTACTAAAAATAGAACATAGGGGTAAAACCACCTGTTTTCAGCTCTATCTCAGGAACTAAAGCAGCTAGAGAAAAAAAAAAAAAAAACGTCGCCTCAAAATGATCAGCAGATGAATGTTGTGTTTTAGGGTCCTGGGCCTTTGGCCAGGACAGTTTTAGGGTTTTAACTGTTTCATGTTCCAGGTTTCATTCATAACCATTTCTCATATCACAGTTATAGCAGTTTCTTGTATCAGGATATAACATTTCATAGTTCGCATTTATTGTTCATGTTTTTACTTTTCCATGTTTTATGTTTCGCCAGGTCTGCCCAGCCACTCCACCGCTTGTCTGCGTTCCGCCCCATATCTTCGTTTTTGTACATTTCAGAGCTCTGGTTGGCTTTGGTATTTCCCACTTCCTTCTGTGCTGTGCTGGATTCAGGGCTGTCTTAGCTTAATTGGCAATTGACTGTTTTTAAGTTACTAACATTTAGTAACATTCACAGGGAGGTGTAATTCTTAGACAGGCACATTACTAGTACTATTAATTTAGGTAGGGAGTTTATTGTCATGATTCCTGCTTTGCTATTTCAAGTCTTGCTGCGCTTTTCTGTTCTAACATTCATGCTTCCTTCCAATCTGCATACTTCATTGGTACTTAAGCTGAGCACGCTCATTCCCTTAATGAGCAAGTCTTGTCAACCAATCTCTGTCCTTGTCTCATAATCTTGCCCTGCCTCTTGTTTCTTCTCCAGGTGTTGCCCCTCATGTATCCTGATTTTCTCCCTTTATCTGGAGGCGGTGGAAGTTGGCAAGCAGACTAAGTCTTGAGTTTTTCCATGTACTTGTGTGCCATAGTGTGTAGTGCAGTATTCACGTATTTTTCCCTTAGCCAAGCCAAGTTCTTGTTGTTTAAATTCTTGATCTAATTATTTTTTTCTGTTTATGGTTTTCTTCCTGGAGGTTCCAGTGGTTTTGTTTTTTGTCGTTTTGGGATTTTTAGTTAACAGCTCTGTGAAGCTCTTCTTAGTTGAATTTTTGCAACCTTTTGGGCCAAGTTTTTTGATGGCCCTTGTGCCTGTTTTTCTTTATTTTAATAAACTCCCTATTCCCCCTCTATCTCGTGTCTGGTGTCTACCTGATCTCGTATCAATGAAACTCTAAGGAAGTCTTTATAGGATCAAAATCATACAATGCCTCCTGTAGGAGTTATTGGCCTTGAAATGTCAAATTTGACGATTTTACTTTTTTTTTTTTTTGCCAACATAATGAAAACTATAACAGATAGAGAAAATTGCTAAAATAATCAGCAAATAAAGCTCTACAAAAGGCTCCATGACACTGAAATTGTGCAATGGCTCCTTGTAGGAGTTATTCACTGTAAAACATCAAATATGATGATTTTTGTTGTACTGCACTATAGCATCTGAATAAACCATCGCATTCAATTTGCTTATTATATTCTTGAAATGATAATCAGAATCCCCTGGAATTTTTGTTTGATCCAAACTTACTTATTCTTTTATTTTCCATTTAAAAATCAATTTTGCTAAATTATGGGACGAGGTCGGAATTGTTATCATGTTTTTTGGCATTTGATTAAAATCCTGTACCTTGTTACTGGTATGCTGCAGTAGGTTGTTTCTGATATTTTAAAAGTTAGTTAATTTTCATACAGATGCAGATAATGATTCGGGCTCTCTAGGGCCTCTAGTTTTATGTTCCTGTGCTAAAGTGCTTAACTCCTTGAAGAGCACTTATGTCGGTGATTGGCTGATGAATGGAAGGAGATCTGCAGAAACTGTTGCCTCCTGGGGTGAAGGTGGGCACCCCTGGATTGATTTATAGTTTGAGGGGCTGCTGTTTCTTTTGTAATGATGTGTTAGTGCAATGGGATGGTTTCTAAGCCCTCACTGTGACCATTTTATTCTCCCCCCAGGTCCTAAACCCCTTCTACATCTTTCTGCTCTTCAGCATCATTCTGTGGTTTTTCAGCTACTACTACCACTACGCTATCGCCATCGTCTTCACTTCCATCATATCTATCGCTTCCTCCTTGTACACCATTAAAAAGGTATTGGGGCGCAATGAACAGTGTGATTTACCAAGAGGCTGGGCTTCAAACCATATGACATGTACAAAACTCAAAACCAGTGAAGTTGGCACTTTATGTAAATCGTAGATAAAAACAGAATACAATGATTTGCAAATCCTTTTCAACTTATATTCAATTGAATACACTGCAAAGACAAGATGTTTCATGTTCAAACTGAGAAACTTCTTTTTTTTTTTTTTTTTTGCAAATAATCATTAACTTAGAATTTAAAGGCAGCAGCACAGGGGCCTTTTTACCACTGTGTTGCATTGACTTTCCTTTTTACGACACTCAGTAAACGTTTGGGAACTGAGCAATTTTTGAAGCTTTTCGGGTGGAACTCTTTCCCATTCTTGCTTGATGTACAGCTTAAGTTGTTCAACAGTCCGGGGTCTCCGTTGTCGTATTTTACGCTTCATAATGCGCCACACATTTTCAATGGGAGACATGTCTGGACTACAGACAGGCCAGTCTAGTACCCGCTCTCTTTTATTACGGAGCCATGCTGTTGTAACACGTGCAGAATGTGGCTTGGCATTGTCTTGCTGAAATAAGCAGGGGCGTCCATGAAAAGGACGTTGCTTGGATGGCAACATATGTTGCTCCGAAACCTGTATGTACCTTTCAGCATTAATGGTGCCTTCACATATGTGTAAGTTGCCCATGCCTTGGGCACTGATACACCCCCATACCATCACAGATGCTGGCTTTTGAACTTTGCGCCTATAACAGTCCGGATGGTTCTTTTCCTCTTTGGTCCAGAGGACACGACGTCCACAGTTTCCAAAAACAATTTGAAATGTGGACTCGTCAGACCACGGAACACTTTTCCACTTTGCATCAGTCCATCTTAGATGAGCTTGGGCCCAGCGAAGCCGGCTGCGTTTCTGGGTGCTGTTGATAAATGGCTTTCGCTTTGCATTGTAGAGTTTTAACTCACACTTGCAGATGTAGCGACGAACTGTAGTTACTGACAGTGGTTTTCTGAAGTGTTCCTGAGCCCATGTGGTGATGTCCTTTACACACTGATGTCGGTTTTTGATGCAGTACCACCTGAGGGATCGAAGGTCACGGGCATTCAATGTTGGTTTTCGACCTTGTCGCTTATGTGCAGTGATTTCTCCAGATTCTCTGAACCTTTTGACGATATTACGGACCGCAGATGATGAAATTCCTAAATTTCTTGCAATAGCTTGTTGAGGAATGTTGTTTTTAAACTGTTCGACAATCAGCTCACGCATTTGTTCACTAAGTGGTGACCCTCGCCCCATCCTTGTTTGTGAATGACTGAGCATGCCAGGGAGGCTGTTTTTATACCCAATCATGGCACACACCTGTTCCCAATTAGCCCGTTCACCTGTGGGATGTTCCAGATAAGTGTTTGATGAGCATTCCTCAACTCTCTCAGTCTTTTTTGCCGCTTGTGCCAGCTTTTTTGGAACATGTTGTAGGCATCAAATTCCAAATGAGCTAATATTTGCAAAAAATTACAAAGTTTACCTGTTCGAACATTAAGTAACTTGTCTTTGCAGTGTATTCAATTGAATATAGGTTGAAAAGGATTTGCAAATCATTGTATTCTGTTTTTATTTACGATTTACACAACGTGTCAACTTCACTGGTTTTGGGTTTTGTACAACACCCATGTAAACTATACAACAACTATCGTAATTCCTAAACAAGTCTTACGACCTCTGTACGAACCTTTGAACAGCTATTTGAACTAGCCACCCTAATACAAGCTATTCCACATAAACATACATTTTCTTAACAAACTGTTCAAACTTTATGCACTTTACGCCCCTTATAGGAAATATACGACCCCCATACAAACCATACAATTCCTTTACAAAGTATGCAATACCTACACAAATGATACAAACCTTCCACAAACTGTACTACCCTTATAAAAACTGTACAACCTCTATACATAAACTATATAACCTCAGTATTAGCCATGCAACCCTTTACAAACCATGCAGCGCCTTCACAAAGCATGCAACCTCTTTACAAAACGTGTGACCCCTAAACAAAATAAACAACCTCTGAATGTGCCTTGAATTCACAAATATTTGATTTAAATGTTCTGAACTGAATATTTGAGTGATGGTGTCATAAATACAGCTGGTTGATGAAATCATTGGACAGATGATCTTGGAGAGATGTAATGTCACTAATATGTGCTCAGAATGCTCTTATAGGCTGCTATTGATTGAAAGCGCTGAAGCCCAACAAGAACTCTCCCAATTCTGGGGAAAAATGTTGCGTCAAGACTGTGCTCTTTAAGTGGAAGTCAGTCTCCTGCTTTGTGGGTGAACACATGCCTGTCTTAGCATGTTCCATCAGTGAGGTTGAATAAATACGAGTGCATACGGTGCTACTTCGGCCAAAAAAGAGGAAAAGCAGGGAATGGAAAGGATGGCTAAGCGTATGAAGCACAGTGTCACCTAACCTTGTGAAGATCACCCTAATCCCCATGCTTTAAAGCTCAGTTAGACATGGTCTGCTTCCCTGAGATGGCCTTCAAAGAGTGGAGAAGACTTATTATCACAAAGGATTTGAGTGCTCTGTACCATGTATACACACCATGTATACCATGTATACACGCGCGCGCGTGGACACACACAAGTTTGCGCAACTGTCCTTATAAGGGCAATGCATTGACTTTTATTCATTATGGACAGCCTAACCCTAACCCTAACCAAATCATGCCTAACCCTTACCTTAACCAAACCTCAATTTACACTTGACCCCTAACCTCAACTATGACCTCAGAAATGACGTTTTGCCATATTAGGACCAGGCTTTGGTCCCCATAAGGACAATTGGTCCCGACAAGTTACGCGTTAATACTGGAAAAGGTCCCCGATAGGTAACAAAAATGCGCGGCCGGGTGGGCGCGCGCGCGCACACACACACACACAGAGACACACTTACTGCGTGTCTCTATGATCACCCTCCTCCACGCCCTGGCAGGAATCTGGGGTGTGACATTCAGGTGCGATGACCCTTGTTGCACGTTTTCACCCCAGGTGACGCCACTGGACGGAAGCTTTAGCCTCTCAGCAGTCAGTGACGCTCGTTTACTTAATCTCAGTCGACTCCCTTTGAAAAGCTGGGCTGGGGTGCTATTGAAGCTGTTATTTTAATGTTTTCTCTCTTTTCTGAAATCCCCTCTGGCTTTGTGTCTTTTTTCAGCAATACGTCAGCCTGCGCGACATGTTGGCTACCCACAGCATCGTACAAGTGTCCGTCTGCAGAGGGAAAGACGGTATGAACAAACACCCTCCTAAATTACATTACATTATATTACAGGTATTTAACTGACGCTGTTATCCAGAGTGACGTACAAAAGTGCAAAAGTTCGGTACAAAAGTGCTGAGCTCCAAGGAGACAAGTTAAATTGTTAACAGATCAAGTGACATCAATTCAATTCAAACATCTTTATTGTCCACGAAGGACGATTGGTTTTACAGCGAGTTATCATCATCACTGCAAAAAAAACAAACATAAAAGCAAAAACAACTATGGAGGCAAGTGACATGAGGAACAATAAGTGAAATTTATAAAAACAAAATGAACTGTTGCCAATATAAAAAAACATTCAAGTTAAAAAACGACCAGTAAAGTGAACAAACAACCTAAACAATAATCAGGCATTGTAGGCGATGACGTTTGGAGAGTTAAACAGAGGGCAGTTGAGTAGCGGAAAGGTGGAGCCTGAAAAGGTAACTTTTCAGGCTGCGCTTGAAGATGCTTAAGGACTCTGATGTCCTGACTTTGATAGGTAGATCATTTCAGGACAGACAGCATTCTTGAGCGGGATGAGCTGGAGCGGAGAGGAGGTGGAGCCAAATGACCCGAAGTAGCAAAGCGAAGTGGTCTAGCAGGCATGTATGGTCTAAACAGCTTCTGGATGTACGCTGGTGCTGATTTTTTGTCTGCCTTATAGGCTGGCATCAATGTCTTAAATTTCATGCAAGCCGCAATAGGCAGCCAGAGAAGGCTAGCGAGCATGGGGGTAGCATGGGAGTGTCTAGGAAGGTTGTGAACCAGGTGAGCTGCAGCATTCTGGATGAGCTACAGGGGTCTAATGGCAGAAGCTGGGAGGCCAGTGAGGAGGGAGTTGCAGTGGTCCTGGTGGGAAATGGCAGAGTTTCTGGGTGTTTTAGTGGAAGAACCCTGCAGGCCCAAGTCACTGCTGCAATATTCGCTGCAGTCATCAAATAGGACCCGAGGCTCTTCGCACACGGCGAAGGTGATATTGTGTTTCCTCCCTGGGTGATGACCAGGTCCAGGAGGGGGGAGGATGGAGTAGGGATGTAGTTCATATCTGTCTTGCTTGGGCTGAGCTACAGGTGATGGTTGTCCATCTAGCTTTGGATGTCCCACAGGCAAGTAGAGATGCGTGTGGGGACCTTTGTATCAGAGGGGGGAAAAGAGAGAAAGAGTTGTACGTCTTGAGCATAAAAGTGGTGGGATAGAGAGAAAGAGTTGTACGTCTTGAGCATAAAAGTGGTGGGATATACCATGAGCAGAAATGACAGGGCCAAGAGACTGGATATAGAGAGAGAAGAAGAGTGGACCAAGGACTGAGCCTTGGCAAACACCAGTGGCAAGGTGGCGAGGTGTCCATACTGCACCAGCCCAGGCAACCAGGAAGGAGCGACCGAAGAGGTATGACTTCATCCAGTAGGGGGCTTTACTGCTGATCCCCAATGCAGACAGGGCAGACAGGTGGATGGTGTTGGTCTGTGGTGTGAAGTGCAGCAGAATGGTTAAGGAGGATCAGGCCAAAAGAGAGGGAAACGACACGTGTTGTGTGAAGCACCTTGTTGACGAAGATAAGTGCAGTCTCAGTCAAGTGGGCAGTTTGGAAGCCAGACTGGTGAGGGTCCAGGAGTTTGCTGTCTGAAAGAAAAGATGAGAGTTGATTAGCAACAGCTTGTTTGACAGATTTTGATAGGAAGGGGAGAAGGGAAACAGGGAAATAGCTCTGAATGGCTGAGGGGTCAAGGGAGGGATTTTTCAGAAGTAGGATGACAAGGGTCTGTTTCAAGGAGGAGGGAAAGCATCCAGGGGACAAAGAAAGTGAATAAGGGAGGTGATAAAAGGGAGGATGTTGGGTGTGATAGATCAGAGGAGGGTTGAGGGAATGGGGTTGAGAGCACGTAGTAGGGCGGTGAGAGAGGAGGAGCTTGTAGACATCACAAGAGGAGGGGGGGAAGCAGAGAGGTAATGGGAAGAGAAAAAGGGAGAGAGGGAGGAGGGAGCGAGGGAGGTGAAGGAGTTGCGGATATTTGCAATCTTTTACTTGAAGAAGACCACAAAGTCGTCTGTCGAGATGGAGGTCGGAGCTGCAGCAGGTGGAGGGCAGAGGAAAGGGGAGAAAACGGTAAACAGTTTCCAAGGGTTAGGTATGAAGCTGTGGATTTTAGAATGGTGAAATTTAATTTCGACAGAAGTGACAGAGCATGTGAAATCTGATGGGAGGGACTGGTAATGGGACAGATCTGCTGGAGCCCTGGTTTTTCTCCATGTCCTCACTGCCACTTGTGGCCTTTTTCTGCTGGAGCGGAGAGTGCTGGCCTGAAAACTAGAGGAGAGAGGGTGTTAAGTGAAGATGAAAGGGAGAAGAGCTGAGAAGATACCGGAAATTTAGTGGGCAGATAGGAGAAGGATTCAAGGGACGAGAGGGAAGCAGTGACACGGGAAGCAAGAAAGGAAGGAGAGAGCGAGAGCAGAGGACAGGTGGAGGCTGGATTAGTGGAGGCTGGAGAGGGAGAGGGGAGTAAGGAGTGGAAGAGGGAGGGAGCATGAAACAAAGTGGTGGTCAGACAGGTGAAGAGGGGTCACAGTGGGATCTGTAATGTGGAAAAAAAAAGCCACTAGATGGCAGTATTGACTTTTTTTTTTGTTAAGCCCAGTTTGGAGCTAGGGTTTGAGCATGTCCTGGGGCATGCCTCAGAGGGGAAAGTCTCAGAGAATTGCAAAAAAGTCTGGAAGGTGGGAGGGGGCTGGAAAAGAGTAAACGAGAAAAATTAAGAGTAAAGTAGTAGGATAAATTGCAACGAGAAATTGTGGAAGGATACATTTGATCAGACCTGACACTCTTTTCGAGACCTGTGACGCTCTTTTGGTGGATTTTTGCCTGTGTTGGAGCATTTTCCTGTCCCAGGACATAGCAACATTGCAACCTCATCTCAGTTACCACGGGACTGAAAATATCTTATTTTCTTTATTGTTTCAATTTTGGTCAGTGCTTTGTTTTATTAAATCTGTTAAAGTTTTACAATTTTGTCTGTCATCCCTTTCTGTCCGAGATGTCATAACAAAGTGGGTCATAACAAATTGGGGCCATAACAGATATGAGGAAGAGCAGTTTCGAAGGTATACTGAATCGAGGAGGTTGTCGGCTTTGTGGGTTGGAGGGTAGGGCAGGAGAAAGAGCCCAACGGAGTGAAGGATCGAAAGAAAGGTAGCAGACTGGGAGGCCTTTAGGTGGAGGTTGAAATCTCCCAGGAGGATCAGCGGGTTGCTGTCCTCGAGGAAGGTGCTGAGTAGGACGTCCAGCTCATCGAAAAAATGTCCCACGGGACCTGTGGGATGATAAACAACAATGATATGCAGGTTAACTGGAGATGGTATAGAGACAGAATGAAATTCAGAGGAAGAGATATAGAGGTGAGAGAGTGGGAGAGGTGAGAATTTCCATGTAGGAGGCATCAGCAAACCGGTAGCATCACCTCGCCCAGTTGGCCGGGGGGTGCGGGTGAAGGAGAAGGAGGTGGAGAGAGCCATCGGCATTGTGGAATTATTTGGTGAGATTCAGGTCTCAGTCATTGCCAGGAAATGGAGGTACTGGACGGAGGCATATTCACGATTTAGTTCTTCGATCAGATAAAGGATTTCTCCACAATTTCTGCACCTTGCTCTCATTATGCAAGATTACATTACTTTTCTTTTTTTTGACAATACTTTCACCGAAAGCAATATGAGGATTGTTAGAATGGTGACAAAAAGTTTCAAAAAAGGCAGAATTCTCACTATGTGGCAGTCATCCAAAGCCATGAATAGCTGTGTGTGTGTGGTGTGTGGTTCCCTCGTAAGGATGAGCAAAGTCAGTTAAGATATGGTGTGGGGCTGGGGGAAAGGTATTGAGATAAAATTTGCTTTAGCAGGGAGGTCACCTTGAGTTAAAATGTTGAAAGGTACATTTATTGGCTGCATAAAAAAAATCCTTAAAAAATTCATGTTTCTAAATTTGTGGTTTGTCCACACCTGAATGGACAGATTGTCTATGTGTTTGTGAAAGAGGGGTGTCGAATTTCCGCTTGGAGCTGTCTCTGCAGGTGTGCCATGTGTTTCAGGAGGCTGCTGTCTATTTTAGTTCTGATTCCCGCGGCCAGGCACAGTGTTTCTGAGACTAATTCCTTTACCGGTATAGCCACTCTGGAGATAGCAGACCTAAAACAATCCCACAATCCTTTTCCCTCAGCCGTAGGTGATCTCAGGGGTACGGCCTCCTTCACCGGTAAACAACTCTGCTCAAACAGATCTCCCATCCTGTTGGTTTTTCAGTTCAAATATGATTTGGTGCTCGATTTTCCACTCAAAAGCTGCGCAAGAGTATTGCTTGAATCAGGTGCACTTTGATGGGGCTTGAGTGAAAACCTGCAGGATGTTGGAGCAGAGCTGGTGAACCCTCGAAAGCACGCACACACAAAGCACCACAGAGCCCTTTATATGGAACTGGCACAATGCTGTCTGTTGGCTGTTAGCTGGCTTAGTCTGACGTCTCTGCTAATTGATCTCTGGCACCCCCTGTCTGCAGAGATGGAGGAAGCCCTGTCCACTGACCTTGTCCCCGGTGATGTCATTGTCATTCCCTCCAATGGAACCATCATGCCCTGCGATGCAGTTCTTCTGAGTGGCACCTGCATTGTCAATGAGAGCATGCTCACAGGTACGACCCACACATGCGCACAAACGCACGGAGATCATGCTCACAGGTAACACTTCGAACACACTTGTGCATATACACACACTTGTGCACTAAGAGACCATGTTTTCAGGTGACACAGACACACTATACATATTCAGTACACACACTCACATATGCGCATACTCATACACACACACACAAATGCTTGCTCACAAGTAGCACACACTCAAACAAACTTGCACACACCTCTTAAGCATGCACACAAACACACAATGTCCCTCATTTATCAAACTTGCGTAGGATCTGGTGTAGATTCTGGTGTAAATATCAGCGTTCGCCAAGTATCACGTCTGATTTACTAAAAGTGTGTACGTCGGGGATTTCGGTGTAGAACTGCCGTGGCGTTGATAAATCTGGCGGCTGAAACCATCGTAATTTACATGACACGCCCCTATAGATTCATGCTCCAGGAAGCATAGTCCTGCCCACTTTACGACAGGTACTCTCGAAAGACGGCAAAGAAGAAAGAACTTCACTGAGGAGGACATATAAATGATCACGTCAGAGGTGGAGAAAAACAAAATATTTTTATTTGGAAGCTTTTAAAGTGGCATAAAGGGAGCACAGAAGGCTGCAGTTTGGAAAACTATTGATGCTGAGGTAAACCCCGTTGGGGTGGAAAACCGGAGTGCAACAGACATTTAATTCATTAATAAATCGAAGTGACTATTCGCACTTGTGTGCCCAGATGCACATTTCTCCATTGCCCACACTTATTTTAAGTGTGTCCAAAGCCAAAAAATTTTTCTTGGCCAAACTTATTTTAAACGGTACTTTCTATTAGCGGCACTGGAATGGTTATCAACTGGCGTACTTATAAGGGTGGCCAAGAAAAAAAAAAGAGCATTGGCCACACGTATAAGTGCGAATAACATCAGCCTAAATAAATTCAATTTGTAGATCCATGATATTTCATGTAATAAAGCCTACATAATTGACAATCCAAATGCTATACATGTAGGTTAAAAAAAAGTGGTCCGATTTTAAGATCGCCAACAAAAAACGGGTTGTGGCGCTTAGGCTAAGCAGCACACCGACCGGTGGAGGCCAACCAGACTCCAACCTCCAGCTGTCACCATTCGAGGAGCGGATGAGTCCCCACCGCTTCAATTGGAGCTGCATGACGGTAATTGTTAAAATACAGTCTCCAGAGATCACTGTTCATTGTACTTTTAATAGTATTACTCCATGACATTTTATTGGGTACCACACAAAATGAGCAGCCACTCGTCACTTTCCCAGAGGAGATCTCTGTGCCGACAGTTCCTCTCACGTCAGCCAGACACTTATTCCTCTCGCAATAGAAGATCTGCCTTTGTCAAAATGTGATCCAAGGTTAAACTGTTTGTTAGCTGCTATATATCTGATTGGATGAGCATCTGATCCATCACACTGCATATCTGTGAAGCCACGCATTGCGCTTAATCAAATTGATTCTAATTGCAGCCTTCTGGCCTGACAAGCAGGTTGTTTCAAAATAAGTGTAATTCATTTCTTAACATAGGTGCAATTTATTTATTTATTAAATAAATGTATTAAATAAATAAATAATTGACAACTGTGTAGAGAAATGAATTACACTATTTGGAAACAACCTACTTTTATTAATTTATCTATTCATTCATTGATTTAGACTATTAATTTATTTTACTAATAAGAACAGCAACAGCATGATGTCCGCATCGCTGCATGTAGTTTATTACTCATTTTGACAGCTGCACTCGTTCCGTCAGGTTGTTCGCTGTTTTCAGATTTGCGCACACCTGGTCAGAGCTGGCGTGAGATTTTTGCGGACCGTTCGCTCACGTTCAGATTGATAAATGCCGATTATTGCGGGAGATTTGGCATACACCCATTCTTTTGGTGTACTCAAGTTTGATAAATGAAGGCCATTGAGAGCATGCTCTCAATACTACACACTGCACGCACACAAGCATACACACACCACACTTACAAACATGCAGACTCATGCACGTACTCATGGACAGACGTGTGTGCACATACTGTTACTTGGTCCCCATACACACATATGCGCAAGATCAAGATCTTGAGTAGGGTGACACAACCTTGTTCCTAGAGATCTACTGTCCAGCAGGTTTGCACTCCAACCCTTACAAAGTGCTCCCATTTCAGCAGCTGCTCGAGGCCATACTGAGGTAATAATAATAATAATGGCTGTCTATCGGGATCGATGTTGACTGTCTGTTATGGAGTTGTGGGCCTGCAGTCCCGCTCAGGATCTGCAGAGCCGCTGACAAATGGTGCACTGGAAAGCACTCGCAGCGATTGTTGTGTGCCTGCAGTTGTGCGCTCTCTGATATTCTAACTGGCGCAGTTGCTCGATGCTCTTGGTGGCCTTCTTGAGTTCACCTCGCCACCTGTCCCTGTCCAGAGCTGCCTCCTCCCATGTCTTGTGCGGTATCCCTGCTCGCTTCATATTTCTTTTCAGGGCTTCCTTGTAGCACAGCTTTTGTTCACCATGGCTTCTTTTCCCGACTTTCAGTTCAGAGTACAGCACCGCCTTCGGCACTCTGTTATCGGGCATCCGGCACACATGCCCAGCCCATCGGAGTTGCGATGTGGCTAATGAGGGTCTCAACGCTGACAGTGCAGGCTCGCCGCAACACCTCCACATCTGCAACACAGTCTTGCCACTTGATCTTGAGGATGGCTCTCAGGTGTCGGAGCTGCGCCCTGGTGAGGGCTTTGAATTGCTTCTGGTAGAGGGTGGTGCATTCAGTTCCGTAGAGCAGACAGGGGAGGACTGCCGCTGTGTAGACTTTCACCTTGGTCTTGACACTGATGTCATGTTGGCTCCACAGTCGCTTGTGCAGGGCACCGTATGCTTTGGTCGCTGATTGGGTCCTCCTTTCGACCTCAAGGTCTGCCGAGTTGCTGCTGGTGACTGTGCTTCCCAGGTAGGTGAACTTCTGGGCAGTCTTCAGCGCTTCCCCATGCACTTCGATGCCGTGCAGCTCGTCTTGAGCTCCAAGTGGGGGTTGGTAAAGCAACTCTGTTTTGGAGATGTTAAATTTCAATCCCATCATTTCCAGCGCTTTAGCGAACCGATCGACAATGGCTTGCATGTGTTCTGCATTATCCGCCACCAATGCGGAGTCATCAGAATAGAACAGCTCTCTAACGCAGGTTTCATGGGTTTTGGTGTGTGCGCGAAGACGGGCAAGATTGGAAAGTTTGCCATCAGTTTGAGTACGCAGCAACACCCCTTTGCATCGGACTTGACCCATGGCGTCCAGCACAGCGGTGAGGTTCAGAGAGAAGAGAGTAGATTAGTGTGCTTTGTTGGGGTTTGAGTGAAAACCATCAGGGCAGTAGACCTCCAGGAACATGTTTGGACAGCCCTGCCCTAGCTGTTTAATGAGATGCGCTTTGTTTGATTTGGCGTGCAAACTTACAGGTTGGTAGTGTGGGTGGCCTCATCCTGTACTGCCGTGTCTCACCTGCTGTTTCATGTGCTGACCCCCAGGGGAAAGTGTGCCGGTCACTAAGACTAACCTGCCCAACCCGGGCCTGGATAACCTGAGCTCACTGGAGGACTGTGCCTACAGCACAGTGGAGCACAAGCGACACACACTCTTCTGCGGCACCAACGTCATACAGACGCGCTTCTACTCCGGGGAGCTGGTCAAGGCCCTTGTCGTCAGCACTGGTGCGTATAAACAAGTGACCACCTTTGTTGCCCAACAAGGCCCAGTGTGGATGTTGGGATTTTGTTTTATCTTGATGGTAAGATTTCCTGATTTTACAAATAAAGGTCTCGATTGGAGATTGCGGGTGATTCATTTGTTTAGGCAGGTGTCATAGTGCAGGGCAAAAATGAGAACTCGCATCCATATCGGACATTTTAAAGTTCGAACTCCCCTGGTACGATCCTTTGGTATTGCAGTGATCATTACACCTGAACTTTAATGCTCAACTGTATTCAATATACTTTTTAATGGTCCCTAATTATGTCACCAGACGTTCCGCTGATGAGCCATTACAAACCATTTCAAAATTCGTTCCTTTTTGACATTATATGGGGAAGTGACTTCCAAGATGCGAGAAGGATTAATCAACTTCAGCCAACCAGTTAATTCGTTTTTAACCTCAGCCGACCCTGGCTGGAGGGGTATTGTCGTCACCAGCGTGTCCGTCCGTCGTCAGTCGTCCGTCCATGATTTTGACCGGGGTAGTACTCGGCAACTTATGATCGCAGCTACACCAAATTTGGTATGGTAACTCACTGGGACCCACAGATGTGCAACGTTGGGTTTTTGCTGGATTTGACCTTTGACCTTAGCGCTGTGACCTTGACCCTGGAAATCTTGTCTGAGTCAGCACTCGGCAACTAATTATCGCAGCTTCACCAAATTTAGTGCAGTAACTCACTATGACCCATAGATGTGCAACGTCAGCTTTTTTGCTGGAATTGACCTTTGACCTTAGTGCTGTGACCTTGACACTGGAAATCTTGTCCAGGTGACATTGTCCAGGCCATTATTCAGCAACTAATGATCGCAGCTTCACCAAATTGCAGCGTCATGTTTTTTGCTGGATTTCACCTTTGACCTTAGTGCTTTGACCTTTACCTCGTAAATCTTGCCCAAGTCAGTACTCGGCAATTAATTATTGCTAGTGATGGTGTGATGAGGCCCCGTGAATGTATCGAATCTTTTCAGGCAATTGCTTCATAAAAAGGCTGATCATAAAGCCCCGTTTAATAGCTCATTTGGGAGTGCTGACATCTGCTAGTCATTTGATGTACAGCAGTGCGACTGTGAAGTTCACATGTGGGCTACATCTGCAAACACATCTCTCTCTCTCTCTCTCTCTCGACGTGATTGATTTTAGCAGATGTATATTATGTTTTACCCTATTGGGAGATATCATATCGAAATGTTCCCAAACGGATTATGTCCTCCTTTTTGTTGGCTCCATTATCTCCAGTGTTTTGCATGTACCTCAGCAGAAAACGAAGAACACGTCTTGAATTTCTTGCGGCTTTTTCAGTGAATCGAATCACGCAACGAGGCAATCATGTGATTTCAGTGAACCTGGGCCTCGTTTGTCTTTGGTCATGTGATATTCAGAAGAACAATACAGGCCTCAAAATGGTGTTCATTTGGACACGCCCCCTTTGATCAATACAGACCTCGGGACTTCAGTGTCAGATGTAACATCACTAATTATCGCAGCTTCACCAAATTTGGTATGGTAACACACTATGACCCATGCATGTGCAACATCAGGTTTTTTGCTGGATTTGACCTTTGACCTTAGCTCTCTGACCTTGACCATGGAAATCCTCTCCGGGTCAGTACTCGACAACTAATTCTCAGAGCTTCACCAAATTTGGTATGGAAACTCACTGTGACCCATAGATGTGCAAGGTCAGATTTTTTGTGGGATTTGACCTTTGACCATAGCTCTGTGACCCTGACCCCGGAAATCTTATACGGGTCAGTACTTGTCAACTAAATATTGCAGCTACACCAAATTTGGTATTGTAACTCACTGTGGCACATAGATGCTCAGCGACATGTTTTTTGCTGGATTTCACCTTTGATCTTAGCGCTGTGACCTTGAGGCAGGAAATCTTGTCCGGGCCGAGGGGTATTCAGCAACGCGTTATGTTCTTATTAATCTGGGTGGTCTCTCCTCCTAGTGATATCAGGAAGGGAAATATTTTGAAATGGCTTGTGATGGATATTTGTCCGTGCACACGGTGACATGATAGGGAATCTTTAAATCCGGGACCCAAGTGATCGATTTCGTGCCACATAGTACGAGTAACAAAATCTCGTAGTATGTAGGATAGAGACTTGTTTTTACGACCCTAGTCATACCCTCCCATTATTGTCCATTTATTAGTTGTGGTCATTGGCGCCAGTTTAGGGGGGGGGACGGGGCGGACTTGTCCCCCCCACTTTTTCTCAGAAGTCATTTTGTCCCCCCAACTTTATCTTGCAGTATTTTTTTTTTATTCAATGAAAAAAAAATCGTCAGACATATTTCATAGGAGAGACCGCAAACGGCCACTAAATGTGCCTGCATAGAAACTGGACTGGCTGCGTGCATATCGCAACATCGTAACAACTTCGGCCAGAATAACACAGTTTCATAGACCCGGACAGACGAGAGTAAAGAGTTCAGACCGTTCCGACTAGAATTTCAGCAACAAAGTAACTGCCAGGATGAGGACAAGAAAGAGTTGAGTCGCCAATGGGCATGTTCTCTTTAGACCAAAGTTTTGAACTAGTGCGCTATTTTGCGGTTTTGAAATTAGCCCGATGTCAAATTAGCCAGCTATTCTTGCTGTTTGAAGACACGAATAGTGCGCTATTTGATCGGGAAAATTTCCCCCAAAACCTGCGTCTAGTTCCCAAAAAAGTCTGCGAATTTGAGAACTCGCCAGTCAGCCAATCTCTATTTCGGCTTCTTTTGAAGGAAGATAACTCGATACCATTCATGCTCTATAATTGACATAAATCTTTCGAGAAGGAAAGATCTTTCAGATGAGCAGGGCGAATTTGCTTTCAAGAATATGCTATTTACTGTACTGAAATCATTATATCAATATGTCCGCAAACAACAGTGAAATACAAACCCTTATGAAGCCAGGCCTATCTCTATCATGGGTTTCTTACGAACAATAATTCATCGCATTTTGACAGTTATATGCTTAATCTACACACGTTTTAAAAATTGTCAAACTAATAATTTTCTTATTTTATTTGATTTTTTTATTTTTCTTTCACACTGATTTGCAAATGTATCAAGGTGATTGCTGGATAATGCTTCATCCAATGTCAGTCAAGTCTGTATTTGATTTGATCATGTGACCAGGGTGACAGCTGATAGTTCGAGCGCAAAATGTGAAGATCAGACTTACTAGCAAATTTTCAAACTTCCATTCAAACACTAAGCAGTAGTCAATAAAGAAAATAAAGAACAGGAGGAGAGGGTAGCAAACCTGCAAAAACTAAGTTCATTCGGCTTTCTTACTAGCAGTTGCCGCACCACGGACAGCCCTCCATCAAGCAACGATGCAGCCAGTTGGTAACATATCAAGCTAAGATAGTGATTGACCAGTAGAATGATAACTATCAGGGCTATTGTATGAATTTTAAGACAAGTCGAGGAATTTGCTCTACGCAAAGCTTGCCAAATGCCATTTAAGTAGGAAAGTGGGCCTATGAGTGACTTTTGTTTTAGTCCAGAGTCGATTTAATATTAGGGTATATGGCAGAAATAAGGCTGTCTGTGCAGTAAATTGATCATTTTATGGGGTTTATGCCAACGGTGTTCAGCTGGGCCATTTGGGGGACATGGTGGCATTGTTTCAAATATATTTAAATATTGTCAATTATTGCAGCTTTGGTCCATCTCGTCGTGTGCTTTCTCAAGTCACTATCATTTCCCGCCTTTATGTCAAATAATGCACTAGTGAGGTAGCTGCACAAAAATGCAAGTTTCGGATGTTCTAAGTGACCCAATTATCACGGTAGAAGAGAAAGTTGCGCATGCCCTAGCAATCTGATATGTCATCTGTAACATCTGTTGCTATTAAATGCTATTACCGTGTACAGCAGCACTAAAAATTAAACTCAAAAATTTCTTGACTGGATGTAGTCAACACACCCGAATGCTTCTCTGGGTACCCAAACATCAAGGTGAGCCGCCAAAGTACTGATTTCATTTGATATTGGTTGAATATGGAATTCCTTTCCAGCTGATGACCAATTTCTTCTTGTTTTTTTCCCAGAAATTTTACGTTCACTTGTGCCTCTATGAAATATAACGTGCGGTATTAACTGCTAACAATGGTATTCGTACAATATTTTTCACAGTATGACCGGGCTGCTACACACTTGTATTTATGCACGTGCATGTGACCTGGTTTAATAGTGGTGCCCGCCAGAAAATGGGGCTCCTCCGAAAGCCAATGTATAATTCGAACTCTGATAGTAACTGTTACCCCTTTCCTTCTACAAACTGCGTAACACAGTGTAGCGCTCCTGCTCCCCATTTTAGAAGTGTGAGCAGGGCCCTGAGTTCTTTTTAAATTTAAACCCTTTATTATTAACTTATGTTAATTATCTTAACTTTCCTTTTTACCTGACAAAATGTATTTCACTCATTTAGTTCAAATGTCCTTGCCAACAAAAATGCGCTTTACCTACCGCATATAAATATAGGCCACCCCAAGAAGGTGAGTATTATGGGAATATGGCAACAGGCTTATATCAAAATGATCAAACACCACACAGAAAATAAGTCAAATCGATTAATTATTATTATTTAGAAGGTATGAAATAAAACTGTGAAATAATAATCAGCAGAATTTTAAATATACAATCATTGTAACAATAAATGCATGACTCTGTTCACTTTCAAATTAACAATAAAATGAAACTTGTTTTCGGTTGCAAATTCAATTCAGAATTATTTTACTTTCCAAATAGACTTTGTTTCCTTTTGAAGTATTATATCCCAAACAATTTACTTTTATTTTAAATCAATTTTAAAACAAACCTTTTGCTTTCTGTAGCAAATAATCACATAAAAAGGTGTGATGATAGTTGACCGAAAATATAAAATCAGTGCAATAATCAATGCATTAACCAACTTACTTTCACTTTCAAAGGAACTCAAATAACCCCAGAATAAACCGTACTTTCATTCCCGAATATTCTATCACAAACCGATTTGTGTTCCTTTGCATTAGAACATCAGTATCTTTAATGCATACCATTTAATCGGTGACCTTTTTTCTTTTTTTTTTATAAACTGCGATAACTTAAACAAGCTCAAACTCTTCACAAACACATAACGTTAAATATAGCCGGTGTTCTGACAAATTTTGCTACCTATCAAAATATATACCGCTACCTCGCGGTTCTGCACTTGCGCAAACCTGAAATCTCGGGCTGTTTCCTCGCTCATATCTGAAGTATCCTCAAAAATCATAAAAAGAGATTCATTTTCAGTGCGCATTTCGCCCTGTAAGCATACATATACAGTATTTGCACGTACACGTTGGGTTTTCCTGAAAATGCAGAAATTATATGATAATGGCGTATATGGGCAAATATCTTCAAACAAACTTATCCAACTCATTACAACATCTGCTTTTGTTATAATAAGCTCACAAATAACAAAGTTAATATTGTAACCTGATTCAAATTGCAATATCAAGGCGAAAACAAAGACTTCATGATCGCTTTGCATTACGGTAGCATTTTTTGACAAGGGAGCAAAATTTGACAGAACACCGGCAGAATTAAACCCAAATAAAAACGTTGCAGGCCTGTTAGGTAGATGATGAACGGGGGTCCCGAAAACGACTTATAACATCAGTCAATGAGAACTTCCGGCAAGATGGCGGACCGGGTGCAGCATAACTCCTGAGCGCTGTCTGTTTGTCCCAATTTTTCCAATAACTTCACCGTCCAACTGCCTTTTCCTGACTCGTGAAAGTTTTATATCATTTTGAACTTCAATACTGTCAAGAGCCATGAAACCGACCTCTCCAGCCCGCGGGAATGCGGCTGCTACTCACCACAACTACGCAGCTAAAATGGAAATATCGACTGAGAGCCTTAAAAGAAAGGACCCATTCTCTCCAATAAAAAACCAACCGACTGCCAAAATGAGAGATTTGACCACTGATGAAGGTACGAAGGTCGTCCTGGAAGCGATAAAACAGCTCACTGATAAAGTGGACAATCTCGTCACCCAAATACAGCAGAACTCAGTTTTGCTAGCCAGCATGGCTAAAGCCATTGAGTTTAACGCTGCGGAAATCAATGGCTGCAAATCCCAGCAACAAATCACAGAGCGGGAGATCTCAGCGCTAAAGAAAGACAACGCTGAATTAATGGACAGGGTCCTGGAGATGGAACGATACAAGCGCCGGTGGAATCTCAGAATCCGAGGGATAAAGGAGATAGAAGGAGAAAATATATACGAGAAGCGGTGGCGGACCTGATGATAAAGATCTCCCCCACATGGGCTCCCAACATCAATCACATCGTGGACTCGGCTCATCGGCTTGGCAGACGAGAGGATGACAAGACCAGGCAGGTCATCGTCCAGTTTACACAGAGAATACACCGGGATGCGATCTTGAAGATGACCAAGGATTCCCCCATCTGCAGAGATCTTGGGATCGGCTTTATCGAAGATCTTTGCAAGGCTGACAGGGAGGCTCGAGCGGCACTGTGGCCGAAGATACAACAAGCACGGGCAGCTGGTAAACGAGCTTACTATAGAGGTGGGGCTGGCTACATCGATGGACACAGAATCACCAAATAAAATCACCTGAGGTATTTTGATGAAAAAATAAGCATTAAACAGGGTGTCAATCTTTCCTGATTAAAAAAAAAAATAAAAATGTTGGATGGTTAAGTTAAAGAGTTAAATTTTTGACGTTGAAGGGACATTGCCTAAAGTTATCTTTGTGGGCTTTTTTTTTTTTTAATTTTCCACTTCTCTTCACTTAGTTGGACTTCTCACGGTTTACTAGCGGTTGCTAGCTGTGGTTCACAATGTATGTTGATTTTTCTTCTATTTCCTTAAATGCTAGGGGCTTAAGAGATATCACTAAGAGGAAATCTATTTTTTTATTTTGTAAGGGTGAGAAAGCAAACTTCATTTTGTTGCAGGAAACTCATTCAAAAACAGATGATGATAAATTCTGGATTAACCAATGGGGGGATAAAATTATTTTTGACCATGGCCCCACAAAATCTGCCGGGTTGGCCATTCTGTTCTGTAATTCTCCTGGTAAATTTGTGACCTCTAAATCCAGTAACAACGGTCACTGGCTAATCTGTGTTTTGAACATTGAAGACCAGTATTGTATTCTTGTTAATATCTATGGCTTCAACGACCCAGCCCAAAACAAATTATTAATAACAGAGCTATCTGATAATATTTAAAATCTTAAAAGTACCTATCCAACTGCAAATGTAGTTGTGGGAGGAGATTATAATATGGTTTATGATGAATATCTGGACAGATACTCTCCTAAAAATCAACACAGCTCTCATAACCTTGTCTTATCTTATTTCTGTGGCAATCATGATTTAGTTGACCCCTGGCGCTTTAAACACCCTGATACCAAACAATACTCCTGGTTCCAACCAAATAACGCATCAAAATCCAGAATTGATTTTTGGCTTATTTCTGCATCAATGATGCATTCTGACTGCTGTATGTCAGGTGCTCCTTTATCAGATCACTCTGTTATCAAGCTGAGTTTTAAACCTCCTGACAGTAGCGGTAGAAACAAGGGCTACTGGAAATTCAATTCAACCTTATTAAATTGTCAAGTATACTGTGATGGTATAAAATCTTTAATCCTGAAGTGATGGCTGACAACGCTATAATATCACATGTTTCTAAGTGGGAGTTTTTAAAATTTAAAATTCGAGAATTTTCCCATCCACTTTGGGAAGTCATTTAACAGAAGTAACAAAGTAATAGAACTTGAATTAATTAAAGGAATTAACACTTACTGTAATAAGGCATCACCAACCGACAGTGATAAACAGCAATTACTAACTCTGCAAACAAAACTTGATGAGATTTACCTAAAAAAAGCAGAAGGGGCCTATATAAGATCTAGAGCTAAGTGGATAGAAGAAGGGGAAAGAAGTACAGCTTATTTCTGCCAATTAGAAAAAAGAAGGCAAGAGGTTTCAATTAAAACCTTACTGATTCAAAACCAACTATGTACAGATCCAACTTTGATTACTAAGGAAATAACTTCTTTTTATAGTAAATTATACTCATCTACCTTTTCTGCAACTGATTCAGACTATTTTTTCGACTATATCAAAGATCTTATCCCCTGTATTGATGATGATTTTGCAAAGTTATGTGAAGCTGATATTACTACTTCTGAGCTGGACAAAGCTGTAGACAGCCTGTTCTTAAATAAATCTCCTGGCTGTGATGGCCTTACATCTAATTTCTACCACCACTTTTGGAATCTTTTGAAAGATCCTTTTATTCTAATGTTGAAGGAAGCAACAGATAACCTGTCATTCCCTCCCACCATGAAACAAGGTGTAATCACTTTAATTTCCAAACCAGGGAAAGATTCCAAAATATTGGATAATCTTAGACCTATCACATTATTAAACACAGATTATAAGATTGTAACCCTTGTTTATGCCAATAGACTAAAATGTAATCTAGACAAAATCATAAATGACTCCCAATCTGGATTCATGAAAAATAGATCCATCCACAACAACATCCGTTTGGTGATCGATCTCCTTGATTAATAAAGTGCCAGCAAATACCTTGCATGTCTTCAATGATATCTCATTTGTGACAACATATAAAAATGGTATCAGTAGGTAGGGAAATCATTCATCTTCACGTCGATATGTTATACAAATTTTTACGACATCGAAAAATATGGATTTTTCATGGATGTTAAAAACTCACTCAACCCTCAAACTGTGGCGCGAGCGAAAATGTGATGTCATTAGAGTAAGTTCCCTTTCTTGTGTACCACGTGACGTGTGACATAGCACACACAACAGCAATGGCGAAAAGAATCAAGTTGACAGCCTCGGAGAGAAAACGCCGGAAAATTGCCCTTGATACCAAAAGAAGACGATCCCTAGTATATATTGGGAGTGCTATTGATCGGTGGAAGAGTCTGAGAGAGCGACTGGGCATTGACAATGATGAGTTGGCCCTAACTTTGATGGATTAGTAAATTGAAATACCGTGTTGGTTTTTCTTAGCAACATTTCTCGCGCTACTCGAGTTCATAAAAGTATACCACGTAAATGGTAGTGTGCCTCGAATGGGGGAA
The DNA here is from genome assembly GCA_029721435.1 of Gymnothorax reevesii. Lineage (NCBI taxonomy): Eukaryota > Metazoa > Chordata > Actinopteri > Anguilliformes > Muraenidae > Gymnothorax > Gymnothorax reevesii. The sequence goes on along the minus strand of CM056575.1, from coordinate 22,500,090 downwards.
TTATGTTTTGCTTATCGTGTTTGCCTCCACATTCTCCAAAAAACGTTCCTGTCTGTCTTCTTTTTCGTCCACGCGAGGCCGTCTTTGTTTACAGTGCGCGATTTCGACCCACAATGCTTTGTGCAGTACATAATCTAGCCGATCTATTTTTAGACCGGGAAACCCTTTTTTGAAAAATTGCATTTCCTAAGGTTATTTTTGGTCAAATATTTTTTATAATTTTTTTTGGGCCATATTACAGATGGCTTCACTTTTGTAATTTTTTTTAAAAAACACATGCAAGGTATTTACTGGCACTTTAACACTTAATAGAAGTTGATGGATTTATTTCGTTTCTTGACTTTTAAAAAGCCTTCGACTCAATTGAACATCCCTTTATTTTCCAGAGCTTAAAACTTTTAGGCTTTGGGAATAAATTTTGTGCCACTATAGAATCTCTATATTCTCATGCAAACTGCTCTATTTCGTTACCAGGAGGTACATCACCAAGATTTGCTATCAAACGTGGGGTCAAACAAGGTTGCCCTATCTCCCCATTTCTATTCATAATTGCCACAGAAATGCTCTCAATTTTTATTGAAAATTCAGATATTGCTCCCTTAAATATTATTGGTTTACCGGTTGTCATCAGTCAGCTTGCAGATGACACAACCATTTTCATGAAACACTTAACTGAGGTCCCCAAGATAATTCAAGCAATTAATACATTTTCCAGTGCCTCTGGGCTTAAACTTAATTTGAATGAATGTGAGTTGATGCCAATTCATCAAAGTAATTTAACAGAGGCATACAACATTCCTGTGAAATTAAATGTCAAATACTTAGGAATACATACTGTATATCTAAAAACCCAACTGAAAGAGAAAATATGAATGTGTGGAGAGTAATAGCTGAATGTCAAACTTGACTCCTGGTTATTGAGAGACATCAGTCTACTGGGTCGAGTCTTTCTTACTAAGATGGAAAGCATATCGAGATGTATCTATCCAGCGTATTCGTTAGCCATTCCCAACAAAGCCATTAAGGTCAACCAAATTAATTTTGGTTATATTTGGAAGAAAAAGATGCACTATATTAAGAGAACAGAGATGACCAAAGAATTCAAAGATGGGGGCCTGCAGGCTATTGATTTTGATTCTATCAACGGGACATTGAAAATTAACTGGTTGAAATCCTTCCTTAACAATAAAAGCTTCTGGTATCATATCCCCAGAGAAATCTTCAAGAAACTTGGTGGCATTGACTTTTTATTAAAATGTGATTTCAATATTCATAAACTCCCTGTTAAATTATCCCTGTTTCACCAGCAAGTCCTTTTGTATTGGAAACTTTTGTACAATCATAATTTCACTCCGCACAACACACCAATATGGAACAATAGATACATTACAGTTAAAAACAAATAGCTGTATAACAAGGTCTGGATGGATAAAGGTATCTGGTCTTTAATTCATTTGGTTGACGAAGACGGGTGTGTGATGACATATGAACATTTTTGCCTGAAATATGATATATTAGTCGATAGTAAGTCCTTTGCATCCATAATGCAAGCCATCTCTAATCCTACTCTTAATTTAATTCAAGGAATTGTTTCAAATCCGACTCACATCTCTCCTAATCTTCCACGTCTCCTAGTTGGAAGCTGTGATTTTGAGAGCATCAAAATTCCTAATAAAACGATTAGAAAGATGTTTGATAACATCACACACCCTATATTGTCCTTTCGAAATTCCATTAAACAAATCTTCTCCAAATATATTATATATTCTTTACGTTCTAAAAACTTAAAATTTCCAATAAATCCAAAAGCAAAAGAAATTCATTTTAAAATTTTAAATGGTGTATATCCATCTGGGGAACTGCTACCACAGAGATTTGATATTGAATCAAATAAATGTGTATTTCGTGATGATATTGAAACCTCTGATCATATATTTTTTCAATGTATATTTTCTGAAGCACTCTGGACTGATAAACATGACTGGTTGCACACGAAAATCCAACTTGAACCCTTCTCTCACAAGGACATTATTTATGGTGTTGTTATGGACAATAATGATTGGGACTTTCTGGTCAACAGTTTAGTTATCCTTGGAAAATTTTACATACACAAATGTAAATTTATGAAAGTGAAACCTAGATTCATTGCATTTCATAACGAATTTCTTTCCTTCACCAAAGCCCTTAACATAATAAAAGGTAAATTTGCAATGAAACTTTACAGTTTATTTTAAAAATATGATCTACGACAAAAGCCCTAGCTAACGATCTATTTTATTTTTATTTTAACCTTTTTACTTGTTACTCTCTTTTGCACTCTTCCTATGCACCTGTGCCTCTGAAACGTTAAAGAAAAGATGTAAGCCATGTTGTTTGTACATGATTGTTTGCATAATTTATGAAATAAAGTTAAAAAAAACCCAACATCAGTCAATGAACAAAACAAAAAAAAAACAACTTTATTTGGAAGTACTCGTTCACCTGAGCAATCGGATCTGGCGTTCAATGTGATTACCGGTCAGCTGGTGCAAAACGAGCACATACGTCCATGTCCATTGAAGAGAAGTTTCCAAAGGAAAAAAAAAACAGTTCCCCGTAAAACTTCAACCGTAAAAGGGAAAAGGTAAAAATCAGCGCGCCCAGAGAAAAATGCAGCTTCATGCGGAAAACGTCGAATGTCCCGTATTTAGTTTTGCCAGCTAAGTTGCTAAACGTCCATTCACTTTTCTAGTGAAATATCTAGCTACACCGCTAGCTTTCTCACGCTATGCCGAGAGAAAGCTTGCAAGATGCCAGGCTGGAATCTTCCACTGTTCACAGCAAAACAAGCGAACACACTTCCTTGCGGAATTGTTGAGTTAACAGTCCCCGAATATATTCACAAGTCAGAAAACATAAAATTAAATCTGTATTAGATAAGTGTCTGCGCTTCTGCTCTGGGCCGGACTCTCCCTCTCGTTGTGGGAGAACTTCACTCTCCCGCCATTACCATGACAACTGCTGCTCTCGGCAACCACTTCGACCAGTTAAAGTGTTTGCCAGCTGCAGACAAGACCTTAAAATGAACTTTGCACGTGAACTCTGCGTGTTGGCATGTCAAAAAAAACACAAGTTCTTTAAGACGTATTCGTCTCGCAACATACATGAAATGCGTATGCATTGCACATAACTACAAATGATATAATAAGCATGCACGTTCAGAACGACATGAATGAAATTAGGATCATTTTCGTATTAGAAAGCAATCTTGTTTTTTTTTTAAATTAATTAATTATTTTTTTATTTTTACAGGGTTACACCAGGGATATGCCGCCCCGCGTTAAACTTTTCCTACCCCGGGGCTCGTTAACTCCGATATATTTTCCCATTACTACTCATTACTCCGGTGTTTTTGTGTTCAGTTTTCCGTCTTGCAATTTCCCAATTTTGCTACGTTCATTGATAAACGCCAATTTCTGCGAATTACTTCATCAGTTTTGCTGTTAACCGTTCACCATCGCTGGCGTTAGCTTTTTCGACATTTTATTTTAACAATGGAATGGAATGGAATTTCCAGGTAGGCTATCAATCCTGCGATCGAATTCCCCGCGGTTGAAAAAAAAAAAAAAAACTAGTTTTATCTTCTAATTCAGTTCATGACAGTCGTCGGGGTTCCTTAGCATTAATTTTATGTGCTTTTTTTTGGATCAAATTGCGACCTCCTCGAGTTAGCCCTCGCTGCGGAGTGCAGGACATCAGTCCCCGCCCCCCAGATGTCCGACCCCGCCCCTTGATGTCCCGACAATGCACATTCTCGACCATTCGGTGGCGGTAATACCCCAAAACGTTGTTGTCAAACGGCCCAAGTTTATCTGAAGAGCGGGGCTGCGTCCAAATAGTCTTTTTTGCCTAGGAAAGTTCCTTACTCCGAAAAATGATCCGAAAATAATTATGAGGCAGCCATAACAAGGGGATTTGAATTCTTGAAATGTTAAGGAAAGGTGTCTCAGTGCCTCCTGACATGCCTCCTTTAGCATAGGGTACACAGAACCATCCTTTTCGAAAAGAAAGGAGATTACGCTATATCCCACAATTCTGCGCAGCAGCAATATTTAAAGCGACAACCATTCATCTGGCCAATTGCGTTAAGAAACTTATATGATGGGTAGGGTGCTCATGATCACGTTGCCTAGTGCAAGTCTGTTCGGAGTCTCTAATCAGCGCGGTTTTCCACGAAGGTTAAAGAGAAGTGGTTAGGTTTTAGTAGACAGGCCATAATTTTTTGACTAATCGGATGCAGCCCGGAACTCGTATTTCAGAAATATGACTAAATGGTCACCCGCTGCGGGACTTAGTCAAATTTCTGAAAGCTGGAGGTTTCATTGCATTACTTTTTAATATCGGATTTCTTGCTCCAGAACAATACGACCACCAGCTGAAGAGGGTGACACCGGTTCACCACTTTCCCCGCCGCCCCCGAGCCTGGGGCCTTTTGGGGGAGGAGTCACCTGGAAGAGAAAGGCGTGCCCTGTGGGGATTGGGGTGGGGAAACTTCAGGTGGGCTAGAGGCTTTTCGGCAAATGATTCCGCACTGCAGCACAATATCAAGACAGGCTTTGGAGGGGGCGAAGGCGGGGGGGAGCGCTTTCAGGGGACCCCCGGTTGGACCTGAGGCACGGTGGTGGTCAACCGCGGTGAGCGTGAACGCGTTCCGGCCCCTGGCCTCCCCAGGGCAGGCCCGAGTCGCCGCCTGCCGGGGCGCCTCTGGGGGGTCGGGCTGGACGGGACGAGGCCCCTCGAGGAGGGCTGCGGCCTCGCAGAGGCCCAAGGGGACCTATGGAAGGCGGTCGCGCCTCGTCAGATTATTACTCATATCTCTGCCTATGGCCGGCTATCAGGACGGGGTTTGCGGTGAGGAAAAGCTGGGAAGGCGCCCTTTCGCCAGGCCCCAGGGTCGACCTGCGGCGCGGCCATAGCAGGGCCCAAACCTGCCTCGTCTGATTACTTTTGGCCGCCACCTTCCCCTTCTGCCTCGCACGGCTCCGGGGGGCCTGGTCTGCTCCACGGTCATTCCCTGGGGAAGTCCCTGGCGCCCCAGCTAAGCCCGGCCCTGCCCAAGCTCTCGGGGCCCTGCGCTGGGGCGGGGTCGAGGCCCTGTCCTTCTGGGGCCACTGCATGTCCTCTTCGCGGTTTCATGCCTTTTTACTGTTTTCCTTTTGTGTCCTGTTCTCTCTTGTGTCTCCTGTCAACTCCTGCGCTACTTTGGTATCATACTTGTTATTGTGAAGCACTTTGTGTTCCATTCTCTGCGAGAAGGTTAATGTACGGCGAGTTGGTCATTATTGCTGAAAACCCCTTCAGGGCGATTAGATAAAAATATTACACACATCCATACATACATACATACATACATATATATGGTATAAAATATTTATTAAGTACATTTTATTCTAACATATTTATGCATTAACTTAAATACATTTACGATTTCCATAGAGTACAGATGAGTATTTGTACTTCTTGCAATTGTCCAGCAGATGATGCTGTTCTTGTGATTTCCATAGACCACACCTATTTGATGTCCGTCCCCGCCTCTTTGTCCGAACCCGCCCCATTCCACGGCCCGCAGTCAGGGGTACTTTGACCTCCTCTTCTACTGTTGTACTGTAGGGCCTATCTGTGGTACACAGGTTACAAGTGATTTATTTGCTCGCAGGTCACTCGCATGTCCTTTGAAGCGAATTGTCTAATATTCGCCAAAAAAATCGCTTGATATGAAATGGAAACTCGACTATTGACTTAAAACATGAAATACGCTCATGCATGTGATGGTGGCATTTCACCAAAAGCGAAAACATTAACGCAGTGTCTATTTCCGTCCGACGGTTCCCGTTTTTTCTGCAATTTAGCCGTCGCTTCTGCTTGACATGCGCAGTCGTTACAGATGTGAACTTGACTGTGGGCATGCAAGGCGTCGGCAATTATTTTAACCAGAAGCATTTTTAATTTGCAATAGCACACGAACTAACATGCAGTAGCTGATAAGCGGTCGTGACTAAGCTTGACTGTAATCTGTTGCACAAAAAATTCCTTTTGCGTCCGGTGTGAAAGCTGCTTAACGCGACTATAACGCCTGTATACGCGTCTTTGCATTGACTTTGAATGTAGGCTAATCTGTCCTGCGAAAAATTCGTTTCGTGTCTGATGTGAAAGCTGCTTTATGGACAGTACGCGACAGTTAGAGAGAGCTCTGTTATGTTATGAACATAATACAGGTTTTGCGTACTGTAAGTTCTGTTAGCGCGGACAAGTTGGTTTTGTGGAGCTAGCTTTTGATCACTTCTGCTGGAAAGAATTACCTATTTAATCTCCGCCTTTTCCGGCTTTATTTGCCACAACAATTTCTAAAGGCGGATGAAATTATATCGAGGTAGTGCAGAGAAATGATTTGTAAACCGGTAAGTTCACATCTGTGACAACTACGCATGTCAAGCGGAAGCGAGACACTGCCAAACATTAAAGCCACATACTCATCTTCGATAGGATGACGATCGCCTAAATCACACAATAACTTTAAAATACTTTACCTTATAGATTAATCTCTCCGCAATGCAGTGATGCCTTTGAAAAAAATTAACTACATCAGGAAATGTTTGTATTTGACCGCCAAAGTGTCTAACCCTACTTCTTTTCGCTCGCCAAAAAAACACACACATTTCCAAGACGTAGTACACATGATAGCGATTATAGTGATTTTTATGCAAATATGGCACACATACATCAAGTCAACAACCATCCTATTACAGTAGAGTCATCCAAACATCGCAATCATTTCTTTATGTCATATATGTTAGGCTATTTAACATAACATAACATAACATGAATGGCAAGAACAGGCATTTCAGCCCAACTAAGCTTGCCAGTTTCTTTATACTATTGTGAATATATCCCTTTAGATACTAAATGACTCAATGGTATCTAGCTTTAGGTCAAGCCTGCTCTTGAAAACCCCCAAGGTCTCTGCCTCAACAATATGGTCAGGTAAGCTATTCCACATTGAAATTACTCTTTGGGTGAAGAAATATTTCCGAATATCAGTGCTAAATTTACTTTTGGTCAACTTCCATTTGTGACTCCGAGTTCTACTAACAGCACTTAGCCGAAGGAATCCTACATGATTCACTTTGTTTATCCCTTTAACATATTTAAAGACCTCAATCAAATCACCCCTGAGTCTCCTTTTCCTAAGACTAAAGAGACTACAGGCTCTTCTCGTAGCTTTCATCTTTTATACCTGGAATAAGCTTAGTGGCTCTTCTCTGAACTTTCTCTAGAGCCTCTATATCTCTCTTAAAGTATGGTCCCCACAACTGTACACAATACAATACTACAGGAGTGGTCTAACGAACGTGTTATACAGAAGAAGCATCACCTCCTTGGATTTGTACTCAATACTTTTGGCAATGTATCCTAGCATACGATGAGCTTTTTTAACTGCTAGGGCACAATGGCTAGAACCTGTGAGGGTTTGGTTAACAATCACTCCTAGATCTTTCTCTTGTGCAGCACATTCCAGTTTTAAACCTCCCATGAAGTAATCTCATCTAATGTTTTTATTACCTACATGTACAACTTTATATTTTGCTAGATTAAATTTCATTTTCCACATTTCTGCCCAATTCTGGATTCTATCCAAATCGTCCTGAATCACTTTAGTGGACCCTAGACTATTTGCCAAACCCCCCAATTTAGTGTCATCTGCAAATTTAACCAATCACCTCTCAATATTCCTATCAAGGTCATTAATGTAAATGAGGAATAGCACTCCCCACCATACCCAGCTCAGATGAGATATCACTGACCACTACTCTTTGCGTTCTGTCCTGTAACCAGTTTTGAATCCACTTCAGGATACCTACTGTAACTCCAATGGAGCTCATTTTAAAAATTAGTCTCTTATGCAGTACTGTATCAAATGCTCTCTGAAAATCCAAGTATATGATGTCATAAGCCCTGCTCTGGTCGTAAGGTGGCCTCTTCAAAAAATTCCAGAAGGTTTGTTAGGCATGACCTTCCCTTCCGAAAACCATGTTGACTATCCCTCAAGATACTGTTATGTTCAAGAAATAAGTCCAGCTCATCTTTTATGATAGATTCCAATATTTTGCACGAAATGCAAGTTAAACTCACTGGCCTGTAGTTTCCTGGCTTAGTACTGTCCCCTTTCTCATATATTGGTATTATATTGCCCTGTTTCCAATCATTTGGTATTTCTCCAGTTTTTAAAGTCCGTCTGAATATATGTTAGGCTATTTACCTCGTGCAAATCCAAAAGACGACGACTTAGCTTCCTTATTTTTCCTTCCAGCTCTATTTTTAGCGACTAGCCGACAAGGGAAACCTCCTCAATAGTTTTATCTATATGGCTGGACCTGGGGGTTCTAAAATCGTGCGATTGATCGTATTTGTTATATCTAGCCACTACGAACATAGGAAAGTTCTCTTAAAAAATTCTCAAAATTAAGTCTTAATTAGTGAATCCGTGAGTATGTGGCTTTAATTAATGTCATTGTCCCCACCACTTTTCAAAACGCAGTCATTCTGATAGTTATCGTTATAAATCTGTTCTCATATCAGTACTTTTACTTTTTGCTGGCTGCTGGACATGGAGTATTTTGCATTTCACTTCGGACAGTCTTGATCATGCGATAATTTATTCACACTGTCAATGGTCATGGAATTGATTTGCTCACGCACTATTTTATTTCTGATGTGGAAATAAAGCGTGAATCTGTTCGATCCATCTGACTAATTTTCAAAAGAAAGACCGAAGAAAGACTGTTGTCTATCTTCAACAGAAGAAAACAGACGAATAGGCTAAAAAGACCAAGAAAAGTCAATGGTTATCAATTTGCATTTTGTGTAGGTCGAACACAAACATGGCCAAGTTTGCACGTCTAATAATTCCTGGAATACTGGGAAAAATTAGACCTTTTAAAGACTTTCGGACACGGGGTTATATTAAAACCCTGTCCGACTATCACGTCTTTGCATTGACTTTGACTGTAATCAGTCGTGCGAAAAATTTGTTTCGCGTCCAGTGTCCAAGCGGCTTTACTGAGCATAGAACGCAAACATTATATATATATATAGGCAGTTTTTGGTGGGCTGAGAAAGATGTGAAGTCGTTAGTTTGCATCACAGATTCAGCTGAGTTGATTAAGCCAGGTCAAGTTTCCATTACATGCCAACCGCCTTTAATCTGACATCAGGACAATCGATATAGATACTATAATGTATGTCCTTATTCAGATAGTGCTTCCTGTAATTATTTATTGCATTGAAATGTGCCTGACATTCTGTAAATCTGCCTGTGAGATTTCGGTGACGTGTGCGCACCGTGCGCTGGTCAGCCAAATTACCACTGCACAGAAAGTAAACCAGGTTGGAGCTGACGAGCTCTCTGCACTACTCCAGCGGAGACTTTTTCTACGAAATTGTCACTGCGTCTTGATGACTATGTGACACCTTCCCGTACTACGCCGCCACACCCATCTCGGCGCACGTCCGTCTATCAAATTGCCAAAGTGGCTGCGCTGACTGTTGCACCGCACGAAATTACCACTGCTGTGCCACGCCAAGAAATTAGAGCCCATTGTAATTTCGGACAATGTGTAATGTTCTGTTATGCTCTCTTAAGAGACCATAGCTGTGTTCGAAATCGCCCCCTATCATTGATATATATTTGGCATGTTCGCCATTTTGCAGTGTTGTTCGAATTTTTCTCATCCACTATAGAGTGGACTATAATACCCATAATGTACACCGGAATCGAGTGAGCAAGCGATGTACTCAACAATGTAGTGCCGTATACCGCAATGCACTGCAGTTGTGTTTTTCCAAAGAAGAAAATGTGAAGAGCGAGATGGCTTCGCCTTGCAGAAATGCATTCTCCAATGTTCCCATAAAGCTGCTTTCACACTGGACGCGAAACGAATTTTTCGCACAATAGTTTACATTCAAAGTCAATGCAAAGACATGAATTTTACATCACAGGAATATCCATCACATTTGCGGACGCAACCATGTTCAGAAAATTCCGGTGTAGTGTCCGAAATCTCCTTTGGTCATTCCCTATGTAGAGCACTGTATCATATACACGATTAGGGAATAGGGAGTGAGTGAATGATTGGACGATTTCGAACACAGCTCATGTTTAATGTTTTGATATTCGTAGTGTTCCACCCTCAAGACACCTGATGCAACTATTCATGAGCTTCTATATTCGCACCAGGTGTGTTTAAGGTGGAATACAAAGAAAACACCTGGATCAAGCTGGTGTCCTACTTGGACAGGTTTCACTAGTAGCACCCATAAACAAGAAATTGCACCTTTTCTGAGAATTCCTGTAAGAACTTAGAATACACTGAGGTTTACTTAAGATTTTAGGCTAACTCTGTTACCCGCGGAAAAATTTACCGAGGTCGACCAAAGTTTGTCTGCTTGGCCTATGCTCACACCAGAACAAAGGGGAGACAGGATAACAGTCAAAACGCATGCCTCATTAAAGACCTCCCACCAGTACTGCAGTCCAAACACCAATTAATTATGCAAATTACCAGTACTGCCTGTTCAACGAGGTGCAGTGTCATTAAGCTAGGCCCAAGATGCAGTCTGGATGAAGTACAGGCTTACAGTACGTGATGCGAGATCAGAGACGCCAAATGCGAGGTGGAAGGGAAAAGGGAATTTATTTAAACAAAAACAAACAGGCACGAGGGCCAACAAAAAACTTTGACCAAAGGGTTGCAAAAGACAAACTAAAGTAAGCTACACAGAGCTGAGAAACTAAATAGCAAAAAGGCAAGAACAAAAAACACTGGAAACTCCAGGCAGAAATCCAAGAACGAAAATAAACAACAAGACGAAGGCTATATACACTAGGACTAAGAACAAGACTTGGAAGCATGAACATGAGCGACAAAACTTGGAATGAAACTCGAGACACTGTCTGCCAGCCAACTTCCACCACATCCAGATAAAGGCTTGGAAATCAAGAACACATGAGGGGCAACACCTGGAGAAGCAGAAACAAGAGGCATGGCAAGATCATGACATGGACAGAGATTGGATGACAAGACTTGCTCATTAAGAGAATGAGCGTGCTCAGCTTAAGTACCAATTAAGTATGCAGTTTAAAAGCAGCATGAATGTTCAGAACAGAAAAGCACAGCAAGATCTTGAAATAGCAAAGCAGGAATCATGATAATAAACTCCCTGTCTAAATTAGTAATATTAGTAATGTGCCTATCTAATGAATAACACCACCCAGTGAGTGTTAGTAAATGTTAGTAACTTAAAAACAGTTCATTGTCAATTAAGCTTAGAAAGCCCCGAATCAGCACAGCATGGAAGGAAGGGGAAATACCAAAGCCAACCCAGAGCTCTGAAATGTGCAACAACGAAGGCACGGGGCGGAACGCAGACAAGCGGTGGAGTGGCTTGGCAGACCTGGCAAAAACAAAAACATGGAAAAGTAAAAACATGGACAATAAACATGATTTATGAAATGCAATGACCTGATACAAGAAACTGTTAAAACTGTGACTATGAACATGAACTATGAAACTTGGAACATGAAACTGTTAAAACCATAAATGCTGTCCTGGCCAAAGGCCAGGACCCAGAACACAACAGTACGAGTCATTCCAAAGTTCCCCAATCTGAAATTCGCCAAATTTTCATTGATAATTCATTCTGTGAATATTGAATTTTTTTCGGCCACCAAATTTTTAATGGCAAACTATCTGAAAATTTTTTCGACCACCGAAAAATTTTCAGATGTATGAAAAAACATGAATATTTGCTGAATTTCATGGGAACTTGGGAATGGTCAGTACTGTAGTTCAGCGTGCTGTGTCTGTGCTGCATACAGGAACTGGCAAAGTGCAGACCACCACCATTATATTAAGAACAACAAAAACACATGTTCATTATTCAGAGAATATATTCAATCTGCAAAAGCACCAATTTACAAACAAATCAGATACACAATGTAATTCTGTGCGTCCACAATTGTCGTTTCAGCGTGATACAGCTTTCAGCTTTCCACATATCCTTTTCGTATTTGTTTGCATGTATATACTGTAGGTCTAAGAGCTAGCCGAGTTTGATTTTTGGTGTGCTGCGAATCTTGGTTTGGCAACCAGGAGGCTTTTTCTGGAAAACGTCAAACGGCTCTAGCTCCTTTATTCTTTGAGCTACTGTTGGGGTAATGGCCTCGCACAGAACACCAATGTTGGGAAAAATGCAATTTGCCTAATTATATCAATATTATTAATTTGACTATCCAAAAAAAATATGATATTGTAATATTAATATTAAGTATTAATATGAATACCTCGGGGCACCACCCTTCCTCAGTGAAGGGAAAACGATAGCCAATTAATAAAACCTCAGTCTCAATATCCACTAAGTTATTAATTTGGAAATTGATTAATAATTAAATTAATAATTGTAACCAACTTACCCAATCAATAGTTAGATTGAAGGATTCGGGAGCTCGACATAGAAGAGGTTGGCAGTTTCGTTCACTCTTGTACAACATTAATAACCACAGCACGTCTTAAAAGAATATTTATTTAAATTAAACAAATAAAACACACAATCTAAACTACACTAAACACTATATACACATTGAAGGAGGTGTGTGTATGTGTGTGTGCGCGTGCATGCGGGTGTGGGTGAGAGAGAACAAAGGGATGATCTAAGGTGTGAGTGGAGGGGGGCCTTGCTGACCATGTGGAGTGGGGGAAGGCAACCCTACTGTAACAAAGACCAAATCCTTGTAGCAATGGAAAGTTTAGAGTCTTAAAGTCAGTCAAACGACTTAAAATGCTCAATGTTGTTTGTGTTTGTGTGTATTGCGTTAAAATGAAGAGATGTGTGTGTTTTGCACAGGAAAGGCGCCGTGTTAGTCTACAGGAGGTTATTTGCATGCAAGAGCTTGTCTGCTATACATTAATACCAGCCTGTCCAACTAAAACACAATCCTAAAAACAATCACAACAACTATCATTTAACAAATACACACAGTCACTTTTAGTCTTAAAGGAAGGTTTGAATGCCCAGTTGTTACCAGTCCTTAGTTGAGGAAAGAGGTTTGGAGGTTGCAGGAGGATCCAATCACGGGTGATGTTGATCCGGCTGGAAGAGCGGTTCTGGTGCTGTCCGTGCCTTTGCTGTGGGGAGAGGAGGGAAGCTGGCCGCTCCTCAATAGCGAGCTGTTTCTTCAACTCTTGCTGTACTCCTGGTAGCCTGGGAGATTCTTCAGCATGGCCAGTCTATGCTGGGCCTAAGAGGTGGGGGAGGGGTTCCCCAGCCTGAGCAGTCCACAGGGGTCCAGGAGCCTCTCCAAGGGAGGGAGAGAGAGTCCAGAGCTCCAAGAGAGGATCCAAGAGAAGAGAGAGATAAAATGGTTGACCACTGCTTTTATGTGCCTGGCCTGCTGGCGGGAGGGGCTTGCAGGCAGCAAGTGGTCATGGGAAGTCCTGGACTCCGTTTTGTCTCCTCAGATATGAAAGGCTTTCCTCTGTGTGACCCCAACACTACGATGCTAAAATTTTTACTGTGGGTTGTTCTGCCAAGGGTTCATCATATATATATCATGGGTTTTTGATTTGACCTAATTTTGAAGGTTATATAGGTCAAAGATCATAAAATGTGCCGATTTCGTTTCAACGCCCTCAGTTCTTAACAGATTTTTTACCCCTCAGCCCTCAAGGCTGACGGGGTATTGCTATCCTTCATGCGGGCGGGCGTCTCCAAAAACTTCAACATCGGGCTGAGGGGTATTCCGTGCATTGCACGCCTATTTTTACCCCTCAGCCCTCAAGGCTGACGGGGTATTGCTATCCTTCATGCGATTGGGCGGGAGGGCGGGCGTCTCCAGAAACTTCAACATCGGGCTGAGGGGTATTCCGTGCAGCGATTCTTGGTTTAGCCACCAGGCGGCTTTTCTGCAAAACTTCAAACAGCTCGAGCACCTTATTCTACGAGTTAAGATGCTAAAATTTTTTTTTTGATTTGACTTAAATTTCAAGGTTATGTCGGTCAAAGGTCGTAAAAATGCACAAATTTTCTTTCAGTGCAATAGTGCCTTCAGTTTACAACGGATTCTTTTCATATACTCAGCAACAAAAGTTTCTGTGACACCAATATCGTTAATTATTTTTCATAACGCAATTATGAAATTGTCATACATGGTGATATCAGACTGAAACAGTACACGTAAACACAACATTGAAATGGAAATCATGAAAATGCGAGAAAATGACTTTGCACGTGAAAATGTGTGTAAATCATGCTTGTGGATGGCAATAAAAGAGGAGAATTTTTGGAATGTTCACATTGTGCCTGATGAACGACGGAAGCATCACTTATCGAAAACACAGCCATTTCGGATCAGGAACTCTACCCTCTAAATGCCAAGACTGTCTGAAAATGATCGGTGGAGGGCCATTGGGATGATTGAATCCGGAACCTCGCAGAGGGAAGTTGCTCATCGCCTGAATGTCCACCGAAACACCATTTGGAACTTATGGCAGCGTCATCAGCAGACAAGACATGTCAGAGACCGTCCTCGCAGCGGCCGTCCACGAGTAACCACTCCCAGACAGGACAACTGGATTCGAACAACCCATCTCCGAAATCGATTCCAACCTGCAACCATAACTGCAAGAACGATACCTGGTTTGAGGCGACTGTCTGCACAGACAATCCGTCGCCCTCTCCGTCATTTTGGCATTGTCTCACGTCGGCCAGCAAGACGTCCAATACTCACAGTACAACACCGACGACTGCGTCTACAGTGGGCACAACAACATCGACGGTGGATCCAACGTCAGTGGGATCTTGTACTCTTCACTGATGAATCAAGATTCATGCTTAACCGATGTGATGGTCGTTTACGTGTATACCGTCGACGTGGAGAACGTTATGCCAACAACTGTGTTCAGGAATTTGATCGTTTTGGAGGTGGTAGTGTCATGATTTGGGGAGGGATCACGGCTAGAAACAGAACAGATTTGCTTGTTATTGATGGAAATCTGACAGGTCAAAGATATCGCGATGAAGTGCTACGGCCATTGGTGGTACCGTTTTTGATGCAACATGGTCCCGGAATAACGCTGGAACATGATAACGCCAGACCACACGTTGCAAGGATTGTACAGCAGTATCTGATGCAACAACATGTCAATGTCCTGCCATGGCCAGCCAGATCCCCAGACATGTCCCCAATCGAGCATCTTTGGGACGAGATGGATCGACGTTTGCGGCGGTTGGATAACCCGCCAGCTACACTCCAGGAATTGCGACAACGTCTATGTCAGATTTGGAATGACATCCCACAGCAATTTTTGGCACATCTGATTCGGTCCATGCGCCGGAGATGCGTTGCTTGCATCATGGCACGAGGAAGTCACACCCGGTATTGAAGTGTGAAGGTCACAATTGGTTAGACGTCAGACAAGTGCTTCATGACGCATGAAAATGACATTTTTCGTTTTGAGTGACATTGGCACTGAAAAGTCAGTGTTTCTCCTGTTAAATAAACATATTGATTGCATTGAGATCTTTGCGTGTCATTTATAACATACACATAAATGGTGTCACAGAAACTTTTGTTGCTGAGTATATTTTACATGCATGTATCTGGGCCCAAGATCTAACCTGAGTCCAATTTTGTCAATGCTGCAATTCTTGGTTTGGCCACCAGACGGCTTTTTCTGCAAAACTTCAAACAGCTCTAGCTCCCTTATTCTACGAGCTAAGATGCTGAAATTTTTTGCCTGCTTGGCCAAAAGGCCCAAGGGGCTTATGCTATGCTCGGTGTCTTTAGTGGTGGTCTGTCGTGCGTCCGTGTGTAAACTTTTGGCTTGTCTGCACTCTAGCGTCTTCAGTTTTTCACCCATCCTTTTCATATTTCATTTGTGTTCACTGCTCAAGAAAATAAAGTGAACACTTAAACAACACACTGTAACCCCAAGTCAGTTACACTTCTGTGAAATCTAACTGTTCACTTAGGAAGCAACACTGATTGAAAATCAATTTCACATGCTGTTGTGCAAATGGAATAGACAACAGGTGGAATTTATAGGCAATTAGCAAGACACCCCCAATAAAGGAGTGGCTCTGCAGGTGGTGACCACAGACCCCTTCTCAGTTCCTATGCTTTCTGGCTGATGTTTTGGTCACTTTTGAATGCTGGCGGTGCTTTCACTCTAGTGGTAGCATGAGACGGACGCTACAACCCACACAAGTTGCTCAGGTAGTGCAGCTCATCCAGGATGGCACATCAATGCAAGCTGTGGCAAGGTTTGCTGTGTCTGTCAGTGTAGTGTCCAGCGCATGGAGGCGCTACCAGGAGACAGGTCAGTACATTAGGAGACGTAGAGGAGGCCGTAGGAGGGCAACAACCCAGCAGCAGGACCGCTACCTCCGCCTTTGTGCAAGGAGGAACAGGAGGAGCACTGCTAGAGCCCTGCAAAATGACCTCCAGCAGGCCCCAAATGTGCATGTGTCTGCTCAAACGGTTAGTTACCGACTCCATGAGGATGGTATGAGGGCCCGACATCCACAGGTGGGGGTTGTGCTTACAGCCTAACACCGTGCAGGACGTTTGCCATTTGCCAGAGAACACCAAGATTGGCAAATTCGCCACTGGCACCCTGTGCTCTTCACAGATGAAAGCAGGTTCACACTGAGCACAGACGTGACAGTCTGGAGACACCGTGGAGAATGTTCTGCTGCCTGCAACATCCTCCAGCATGACCGGTTTGGCAGTGAGTCAGTAATGGTGTGGGGTGGCATTTCTTTCGGGGGCCGCACAGCCCTCCATGTGCTCGCCAGAGGTAGCCTGACTGCAATTAGGTACCGAGATGAGATCCTCAGACCCCTTGTGAGACCATTGCTGGTGCAGTTAGCCCTGGCTTCTCCCTAATGCAAGACAATGCTAGACCTCATGTGGCTGGAGTGTGTCAGCAGTTCCTGCAAGACGAAGGCATTGATGCTATGGACTGGCCTGCCCGTTCCCCAGACCTGAATCCAATTGAGCACATCTGAGACATCATGTCTCGCTCCATCCACCAACGCCACATTGCACCACAGACTGTCCAGGAGTTGGCGGAAGCTTTAGTCCAGGTCTGGGAGGAGATCCCTCAGGAGACCATCCGCCACCTCATCAGGAGCATGCCCAGGCATTGTAGGGAGGTCATACAGGCACGTGGAGGCCACACACACTACTGAACCTCATTTTGACTTGTTTTAAGGACATTACATCAAAGTTGAATCAGCCTGTAGTGCGTTTTTCAGCTTAAATTTTGTGTGTAACTCCAAATCCAGACCTCCGTGGGTTAATAAATTTTATTTCCATTGATAATTTTTGGGATTTTGTTGTCAGCACATTCAACGATGTAATGAACTAAGTATTTAATCAGAATATTTCATTCATTCAGATCTAGGGTGTGTTATTTTAGTGTTCCGTTTATTTTTTTGAGCAGTGTATATAGCTTTATAAGGTCTAGACCGATTTTGAGCCCAATTGGACCGAGACTTTCACCAATAGGGGACGCTCCATTTTTGCCACGTTTTTCCAAGCGAGCACAGTGGCTTTGCCACTATTTTTAAAAGGGAGCGCCTTGAGAGAAAGTGAACATCAAGGTGTTGTCCAAACTTAAGTAAAAAGGACAGACTTCGGGATACGTTGGTAAAATATTTCCAAGGTTTACCGAGTTGGCCTCAAATCTTCAGTAAACCCTGGTGTATTCTAAGTTTTTGTTGGAATTTCTCAGAAAAATGTGCGCTTTCTCGGTTTTTAGGTGCTCCTAGTGTTTGGCAACCACTGATCTTAGGAACAGTGTGTAATGCACCAGGTGCATTTTGTATTGAACTGTGTGTTTAGCATTATGTTGGATTTTGTCATTTTTGGATTTAGTTCTGTAAGGGACCATGTTTAATTTTTTTTTTTTTTTTGCTTGGTCCATGAAGGATAGTGTGTAAAGCTCTAACCGTATTCTGTCTTTCAGGCTTCAGTACCGCTAAGGGACAGCTGGTGCGATCCATCCTCTACCCGAAACCCACTGATTTCAAGCTCTTCCGGGACGCCTACCGCTTCGTCATGTGCCTGGCGGGCGTGGGGGCAATCGGCTTTATTTACACCATAGTGATTTGCACCATGAGCAATGTGAGAGCAATTTCTTCCCGTCTTCAGTTTACCTGTCTGGTGGTCTATCAATGCATTGCATTTACTTCACTGATGTCAACCAAAGCATTTCTGGTTCATCTGAAGCATTTCGCAGTTGATTTGATTAGTCAGTGCCAATGCCCATAGGGGTAATGTGGGGTTTATGTGGGGTTAAGGGCTTTGCTCAAAGACCCAACAGCTTCACTGCATCTCATTGCAGCCACGCTGGGGCTTAAGCCATTCACTGGTCTCAGCCGGGTGTAGCTGCAGCCTGGCCACAGGTGACCAGTTGAATCCAAAAATGGCAAGTGTGGGAATCGAGTTTTGCTTTAACTGAGTGCTGACACGCCATGGCCTTACCTGAAGATTGTTATTTGCTAATATCAATATACAGCATTTAACAAATTTATGAGACCACCGCCCAATGTAAGGTTTACGCCACAGCTGCCCTAAATAAACAGTGTTCTAGGGATGTCCCGATACCAGCATCGGTACTCGTAACGATCCTGGCCTATTTTGCTGGACTCGTACTCGTGAAATACACACTAATGACAGCAGCCGATACCTACCAGTAGCGTGCCGTCAGTTGTCAGGAAGGCCTTCAGTAACATCACCCTTTCCCGCATGATTGCTCTTAAACTGTTTGCGATCAGCTTTGCCTGATTAACAATCAAACATTTTATTAACTGAACAGCCACCACCAATGATTGACACAAAATGATTTAGGAAGTCTAATGACAAAGCGATTATCTATTGGCAATGTTGATATAATTGTGACTCCGCAAGGATGACAATCTCCAAAAAATTCGAAACTTTAGCTGACTTCGCAGCAGTTATTTTCATAATCACTCAGCTGCGCATCGTATCTAACAATGCACTTTAGCTGTCACTGTATTCAGACTATAGAACGGATTCGCATGGCTTATTGCCATGAGCAAACATGGCGAACTAATTTACGCAAATCCAGAAATTATAAAGACATAGGCGATTCATATTTTCCATAGTCATTGATGTGCGGAAATAAACGCCGTATATTTTCGAAGTTCAATGTATAACAAGGCTTTCAAAAATACATTAGATTCTCGTTGATTACACCAATCAGTCTGAGCAACTGTTTCTAATCAGGAAGGTAAACTGCGAGAGGTGTCTGTCGTTAAGAAGTGAAAGGTGAGGTTATTGCTGGCCCTGTGTTTCTTCCAACGGACCGTCACTGATACCAACTATACGTCAACCAGTACACAGTACCAGGAAGAGGGAGTGCGGTTGCAAGAGCTTGAGCAAGTGGACGTGGTGTGCGTTCGGAGGAGAAAATAATTACGGCAGTGTGGACATACTTTAAAATTTGCGATAGTGACGAGAGCAAAGCCGAGTGCAAACTGAGTGGTTTCCCACAAAATGTCTCGCAAATATCTGTCAGTACCTTGCAGCAGTGTGGACAGTGAAAGGCTTTTTAGCTCAGTGATGCACATTGTTGATGAAACCAGAAACAGGATCACACCTGAGCACACAGAGATGCCTCTTTTTTTAAAAAAAAAAAACCTGCCACTCACTTTTCCCAAAGAAGCCACTGAACAGGCTTAGCCTCCTCACAGATGGCACTGCACAATATTTTGATTTTCAGTTGTTCTACAGTTTCAGACTGTAGTTGTACAGTTGTGTGGTACTGAAGGTTACAGGTTACTTGTAATGTGTAGCACTACATGTAGCATGTTGATTCAAGAAAGATGTTTTATTTTATACTATCAGCACATGCATAGATTGCCCAGGCTAAACTTGAAATGTTAAAAGTGAAATTGTGTCATATTTGTTCAGGGAACATGTGCTGAAAAAATAAAAAATCATAATTTAAATTTGTTGTTATGGTATTATTAATTACTCGTAACGGCAAGTACTCAAATGTCAGTACTCGTACTTGTACTTGGTCGGCAAAAAAGTGGTATCGGGACATCCCTAGTAATAAGCAAAATAATTTTTAGGTTTCTGTAATGGTTAATCCACCTGTATTTGCAAGCTCTTTAACTGAAATTATATTTTTAATGCAAAAATTTAATTATTGTTGTTATCCATAAATTTTCGAATTTACCGTTTTAGAAAAAAAGCTGAAAAAATAGTTAAGCACTTTTTTCTTTTAAATAAAGATGCCAAATAAGTTACTCTCTTGCATTCCTGAACATAAAAATTTGTTTTAGTGGTTGAATGCAAGAATGCCAGCTGTTATCAAGGCTAAGGGAGGCCATACAAATTCTTGTTTTCTTTTGGTCATTATGTGTGAATAAGGTATATTCAGTGGTTTCAGTTTATTTGCCAAATAAATAACAAAATATTTTTTAGTTTGATACAAGTTTTTAACAAATTTCTTAAATATTCATTTTTGCTCTTTTTTTTTTTTTTTTTTTTTAATGACAGGTGGTCTAATAAATTCAAGCACTGTAGGTGTGCATAGAATCGGGTATCTTTGGGATAAGTTTGGACGCCCCTGCACCAGACTGAGACTGTTCCATTTTTATTGCTGAGGTTTCTCGGTGAAGCTCGTTACTTCTCCCGTCCCGTAAGCAGGTTGCCGCGGGTCCCATCATCATCAAGGCACTGAACATCATCGCCATTGCAGTGCCTCCTGTGCTCCCCGCCGCCATGGCTGTGGGAATCGTCTACGCCCAGCGCCGGCTCCAAAACATCGGCATCTTCTGCATCAGCCCTCAGAGGATCAACATCTGCGGCCAGCTCAACCTGGTGTGCTTTGACAAGGTAGGCTAAACCCAGGCTAGCGTAGGCAACCTATCATATTAGTGCATTGATGTTGGTCTCTTTCAACAAGCTATGCTAACCCAGGCTAGTGTATGCAGCCTACCATATGAGTGCACTGATGTTGGTCTCTTTCAACAAGATACGCTAACCCAGGCTAGTCTAGGCTGCCTATTATATTAGTGCACTGATGTTGCTCTCTTTCGACGAGATACGCTAACCCAGGCTAGTGTATGCAGCCTACCATATTAATGCACTGATGTTGGTCTCTTTCAACTAGATACGCTAACCCGGACTAGTCTAGGCAGCCTATCATATTCGTGTTCTGATGTTGGTCTCTTTCAACAAGATATGCTAACCCGGGCTAGTCTAGGCAGCCTACCATATTAGTGCACTGATGTTGGTCTCTTTCGACGAGATACACTAGCCTGGATTAGCGTATGCAGCCTACCATATTAATGCACTGATGTTGGTCTCTTTCAACAAGATATGCTAACCCGGGCTAGTCTAGGCAACCTACCATATTAGTGTTCTGATGCTGGTCTCTTTCGACAAGATACGCTAACCCAGGCTAGCGTAGGCAACCTACGATATTAGTGCACTGTCATTGGTCTCTTTCAACAAGATATGCTAACCCGGGCTAGTCTAGGCAACCTACCATATTAGTGTTCTGATGCTGGTCTCTTTCGACAAGAGATGCTAGCCCACGCTAGTGTGGCCAACCTTCCACTCTAATGCGCTAATGCGAATCTCCTTTAACAAGGTGTTCCAACTCAGGCTCGTCTTGGCTATCTCCCACACTAGTGCACTAATTTTGATCTCCTTTGGGAATGTAATAATAACAATAAACTTTATTTATATAGCACCTTTCTTAAAAAATTTTGCCCAATATGTTTCACATAAAATCAAAACATTACAAAGTAAGAAGACAGAGTTTAAGAGCAAGGCTAACCCAAGCTCCTGTCGATAACCTTCCACTATAGCGCACAAATGGGAATCTGCTTTGACAAGGTTATCTAATCCAAGCTTGTCTTGGAAACCTCCCACATTGGTGCACTAATATTGGCCTCCTTCTTTAAGGTACGCCAAAAGAGATGGGTTATTGGCTTCCCACTAAGTGTGCTAACATGGGTCTCACACCTGTGTTACACTGTAATCATTTTGATAATTGAGACAAGAGAGACTAGTAGCTCAGCTGAAGACCGGTTTGATTCTATGCCATAAGCAGGAAACCCTGCTCCTGAAGAGCTATAGCCCTGCATGTTTTAGATGTCTCTCTTCTCTAACACAGGTGATAGCTTTGTTATCGAGTACCTTCAGCATTACCAAGCCCTTGGCAAGGAAAAATGAATTAAATCAGGTGCACAAAAGCAGGTAGACATCTGGAATATGGTTCTCTAGAAGCAGGGTTCCTTACCCCTGTTCCGAACTATCGCACCAGCTGAGCTAAATATCTGGCCAATTAACGATTTTTTACTTATCGGTGAGCTGTCAGGTTGAAAGCAAAGCAGCAGTTCTACAGGCCAAAAGGCTCAGGTTTGAGAGAGCTCTTGAGTGTGACTCTGGAGTCTTACTCTGGACACTGACTCTGGTTTTCTGTCCACAGACTGGAACTCTCACAGAGGATGGATTAGACCTGCAGGGTATCCGGCGAGTAGAGAGTGGCAGGTGAGTGGCGTTTCAGGTTTTGCGGGGGAGTCGGCGGAGTCAGTACTGTTGACCTGGTGTTCCTCACGTTTCGGATATTCCGACAGGTTCCAGCCCCCAGAGGAAAGCACCTATAAGGAGGCTTTGGTGACGTCTCAGTTTGTGGCCTGTATGGCCACCTGCCACTCCCTCACCAACATCGACGGCCAGCTATCCGGGGACCCACTCGATCTCAAGATGTTTGAGGCCACTGGCTGGGTCAGTCACGCCCTCCGCATTTAGTCCCACCCCTTTCTGGTGCATGAGCTCCGCCCAAACCTATAGCCACTCCCCAGTCTCTGGCCCAACAAGCTATACTTAACTCCACCTCCTGCCTTTACTCACATCCCTACATTTAACCCCAGTTCCTCTTTAGCTCCACCTCTTACTTCTACTGCCATTTTTGCCAAGGTTTAGAGAGGGTCACAGCTTTTCAGATGCGTTCAAGGCTTGGCCACACCAAGAATGGCAACTGTAATAATTATTACAAATATATGGTTTTAGAAATTGTGAAAATTTAAGTGGATGGTATAGTCCATTTCACATCCATGAAGACGATGAGAGGCCATATTTTTGTGAACGCCTTCAGAGTCTTTTTTTTTTCCTGTTGCATGAAGAATGGAAACGCTGACAGCCCTTCAAAATCTGCAATGAAAATTCTCTGGGCATCACACTGTTTACGGAGTTTTATCACTCATCAGTATAGATGCTCACGTCATTACGGTATGATTGCGCATGTCTGTCTTTGTGTGTGTGTGTGTGTGTGTGTGTGTGTTTCCTGCAGACTCTGGAGGAGGCCACAGAGGAGGAGACGGCCCTGCATAACCGCATCATGCCCACAGTGGTGCGACCCCCAAAACAATTGCTGCCCCAGACTGCTGCTCCTCCCAAGGACGTGGTACCTGCTCCTTCACATTTATACCTACGAGTAACTGCTTATACCTGCTCATTCCAGCTGAAGTCTATTCATGCCGGTTTATACCTGTGCCTACCTGCTCATACCCGCTTACACCTGCACATACAAAAGTACCTTTTTATACCACATGAAACCTGCCCATACCCATTTATACCAGCTCATGCGTGTTTAGATCTGTACAGTCCACAGTATCGCATCACAATTGGCCCCACAAAAGCTCCCTAGCAGTGAAGCGAATCTCACCTTGTGTCGCTTGGGGTGCAATACAGAATTTTACCTCAAAAAAAGCAAAGTTTTTTTTTTTTTCACCAAAATTCACAACATTGCACTAATATTTTACCCAAGAGGTGATCAATGTTCTAAAAGATCATTGTCTTCTGTAAGCGGCACCATACTGTGAAAATGTACAGTCGCATCACTGATATGTATAGAATAACTGGATGGCTGACAAAATATTAAACTGCGCTGGAAGCTTGAAGCAACCGAGTGGCCGTATTGGTATGCCCGGTAGTAATCAACTATTACACTGAATCCTATGGCAGGGCTGAACCCGAGTGTGTCTTTCCAGCACAGCAAACATTTATCTAGGGATTTGGCAAGACATTTCACTGGGTGTAGATAAGATGGATAAATCCCTGTAGTTAAAGGGTGTAGTTAAATCCCTGACTAAGAAATAATTAATTTTTATAAAATCACCTGTTCCACAATTATTGGCACCCCTAACAATTCTTAGGAAACAAATGTAATTGAAGTATTTGTTATTTCTACAGGTGTTTACGAAGTTGATCAGAGTATCTGGGGACATTTAATTTCTAATTCCACTTCCTGTTTCCCTGGGGTATAAATATGACATGACACAGAGGCCATTTCTCTTATCCACTTTTCAACATGGGAAAGACAAAGGAACACACCATTCAAGTAAGGCAGATGTGTGTTGACCTTCACAAGTCAGGCAATGACTACAACAATATAGCCACTTGCCTGCACCTGCCCATATCTACTGTCAAAGGAATCATTAAGATGCTTAAAAAAACTGGAACAGTGGTAAACAAGCCTGGACGAGGACGCAAGGTTATTTTGCCACCACGCACAGTGAGGAGGATGGTAAGAGAAATAAAAAGTTCTCCAAAGCCCACTGTTAAACAATTGCAACAAACGGTAGCATCTTGGGATCGGAAAGTCTCCAAAACAACCATCAGGCGCTATCTACATGCCAACAAGCTGTTAGGGAGGCATGCACGGAAAAAACCTTTTCTCACTCACAATCATAAACGATAAACACATCTGGAGTTCGCTAAGCGGTACTGGGACTTCAACTGAGACCATGTGCTTTGGTCAGATGAGACCAAGAGAGAGCTTTTTGGCAACAAGCACTCTAAACGGCTCTGGCGAAACACAAAAGATGAGTATGTAGAAAAGCACCTCATGCCCACTGTGAGGTATGGAGGAGGATCGGTGATGCTGTGGGCCTGTTTCTCTTCCAGAGGCCCTGGGAACCTTGTTAGGGTGCATGGCATCATGAATGCTTTGAAATCCCAGGACATTTTAAATCAAAATCTATTGGCCTCTGCCCAAAAGCTGAAGATGGGTCGTCACTGGGTCTTTCAGCAAGATAATGACCCTAAACATGTGGCCAAATCTAGACAGAAATGGTTCGCCAGACACAGAATCAAGCTTCTCCCATGGCCATCTCAGTCCCCAGACGTCAACCCCATTGTAAACCTGTGGAGTGAGCTGAAGAGGAGAGTGCAGAGGAGAGGGCCCAGGTCGTTGGATGATTTAGAGAGATTATGCAAAGAGGAATGGTTGAAGATCCCTCATTCTGTATTCACCCATCTTTTGAAACATTATAGGGGAAGATTAGGTGCTGTTTTGTAGGCAAAAGGGGGTTGTACACAGGATGAACACCAGCGGTGCTAATAATTGTGGCATACATGATATGATGTAAAAGAATTATTTCTTAATGTGGGATTTTTCCCCACTAAATAAATGCCCTTGAATTAAAGGTTGGATTTTCCTCTTTTTTTCATTGTGGTCGTATATTATTGAGAAAAAACTGAATTTATTAGAAGCTAAAGAGAACATCTTAACGAGGGGTGCCAATAATTATGGAGGGCGCTGTAATAGTAAATTATCGGTTTCTAACTACTTGTAGTTGTTTACACCTGCTTGGACTTGCTAATACCTGACCTGTTTCCCTTATCTCTGATCTGTAATGCAATGTATTATTGTTCTGTTTTTTGTCCCACAGGAACTGTGTGAACTGACGGTGAGTTGGATTCTGTTCCTCTCAGTCCTTTTCAGCTGAGATGTGCATCAAGGGTTCAGAAAGTAGAAATCTTGCCACGTGTTCCTTCCACCCATGAGCTTAGAATGCAAAATCGTTTCACCTCTTGGGTGAAGGATTGCGCGAGACCTGATGGCTGGCACAAAATCCTGGGGTGGATTTTTGCTTTCTGAGACTGAATTTCCCACCTCTGCTTTTTGGGGTCTTCTGTGCACCCCCTTTTTTTTTCGTTCCTCACTGATGCAAAATGCATAGTGGGGCCGTGGGGACATGGTATTCAGCTCCGTCTGTACCTCCGTCCTGTTGGTGTTAATGCGATATCTTAACCCCTCTGCGCAGAATACTGTAATGTGAATAGAGGCCACTAGATGGCAGTATTCACCTTTTTTTGTTAAGCTCAGACTGGGGCTATGTTTAGACATGTCCTGGACATGTCTGGGGCAAGTCCCCAAAAATAAAAAAAAGAGGTCTAAATGTGGGTGGGGTCTGCAAAAGAGTATATAAGGAAAAGAATTGAGACAGTAAAGTAGTAGGAGAAATTGCAAGAAGAAGGATACGTGTGACCAGACCTGTCATTTCTGTTCAAGACCTGTGAAGTTTCTTTTGTGGATTTTTGCCTGTGTTTGAGTTTTTTTTCCCTCACCCAGCACATCACCAGGAAACTGTAAATATTTCTGGATTTTGTATTCAATCTTGGTCAGAATATTAGTTTAGTCGTTATTGTCTTTGTTAAAAATTAAATGTGTTTAAGTTTTT
The DNA here is from genome assembly GCA_029721435.1 of Gymnothorax reevesii. Lineage (NCBI taxonomy): Eukaryota > Metazoa > Chordata > Actinopteri > Anguilliformes > Muraenidae > Gymnothorax > Gymnothorax reevesii. The sequence continues at coordinate 22,473,480 of CM056575.1, read as the reverse complement.
AAAACTGTGTCTGTCATCCCTTGCTGTTGCTGTTGTGTTGTAAATTGTAATAACAAATTGGGGCCATAACAATACTAATAATAACTCAGTGTCGCAGACACTGTAGAAAATTATTCCCGTGAGGCAAGACATTTGGAAATTCAATTACAGCATTATTTAAGAATAAAAATTTGGGATTTACGGACACTGGCGTCTATATCTGTGCAAAGGGGTTAAAGACCGATTTTTCTCATATTTACCACCAATATGTACTTGAGAGGGGGGGGGGAGGCGGCGGGGTCCCGCAACACCAGTCAGTTTTGGTGTCCTTGAGGTCATTTTCAAGGTCACAGCACTATTACACAGATTTAGCCTTTGTAAACCTTTTTATCGCGAAATTAATCTCTCTTCTTTTTCTACAACGTGGTTGTATGAACAGTGATACTTAAAGTTTGATATATGGTGGATAGGAATTTTTTGTCAAAAGATCTTATATGTAGCAGGGGGTTCACGTTAGTGACAATTCCTTGTCTTTTATCATTTTAACCCCTGGCACGTTGCTTCCCTCAGGCGAGGTATGAGATCGGTATTGTGCGCCAGTTCCCCTTCTCCTCGGCGCTCCAGCGGATGTGTGTGGTGGTGCGCCTGCTGGGTGAGAAGCATATGGACACCTACCTCAAGGGGGCGCCGGAGGTGGTGGCCAGCCTCTGCAAGAAGGAGAGCGGTAGGTTTATGTAAATATGGAGTATTCATTTACTCCTTTCCTTGTGTAATCCCATGAACTTAAAGGACCAGTCTGTGCAGAAAAGAAAATTCTGTCATTATCTTCCCACCTCAATGCCAGTTGAAACAAAGGTGAAGTTAGTCCATACAACAAATTTGGAATATACCGGCAGTATGATTGTAACTTTGTAGCAGCCTTCTCTAGGGCAACTGAGGTCAATGGGGATTTGAACGTTGGGATTCTTTAGAGTCCTAAAAAAACAGCCAAAAATGACCATGAAATTACTCTGTACAGCTCTTGCAGCATAATTTAGGTCTTCAAAAGACAAACAATCACACTGTGATAGGAAAAGAGGATTGTTTATCAAATTTTTTACAGCAGATATTGTATTTAAAAACAGTTCGGGATTGCATGCACCCACCTTGCCTTTACTCATTCGCGTTCTGCCTTATGAGAACTCCTGGCACTTTCGTATCTAATGAGTTGCGCATTGAAGTACACGTTGGATTTGTGTTGGCTTATAGACTGTGAGTGATATACTCTCGGACTGCCGCTGGAAATTCTGGAAGAGCATAGGGGTGGCTGGTCAAGCACACATTGACCACAATGCAACTGATGGGCTCATGAGCAAGACCCTTGACCCCTTTGTGTCGATATAGACGGCGGTGTCCATAAATTCTGAAATTGAATTCCTATGATAATTCCGTAACTGAATTTCCAAATGTCTTGCTTCACTGGAGTAATTTTCCGCAGTCTCTGTGACACAAATGATGACTTATAAAGCCTAAATGGGCTCATGCATTACGGGAAAAATTTGGCATTATTTGGATTCTGCACAAAGGGGTTTGGGGGATTGACCTCTGGTCAACTGTCTGCAAACTGAATAACTGTCACTTATTTGAACAGGTTTTGCTTGGCATGTTGTCTCTATTTGCATGTTGACTGGTGTAGTTGAGTTTTGTTGGAGTATGTGTTGGTTTTGAGGAATGGTTGAGGTGTGTAGCCTTTTCATCGTGTAATTGTGCTTGCTTTTTTGTGACCGAATAGGTGTAGGTTAGGGCTGGGTGATATCTCGGTATTTTTATAAATATCGATGCATTTCTAAAAGATATATAACACCGGACAATATCGCTTGTATTCATATAATTCATTTTGCATTAAAAATACAATACATGGGCCGCAAGTTCACACAGATTTCTCCTCTGCCTCTCAGTGTCTTTGTCTCACACACACAACCTTTCTGCTCCGCCTCCCTCGCTCTGTGACCACAAGCTCTCCCCCCTCCCCCTTCCGCCTTATATATATATTAATTATATATAATTATAGTTTGTTTACAAACAAGCTACCTTTAATTAACTACTTGGTTTTCTGTGGATTTAAAATCCGTAAACGTTCGTTCAAACGTGAATGAGAGACAGAGTCATGGAATCAGCACACTGCTCAGATACAGCAAATGGGAATCTGCGACCACTAAGGTGCAAAAAGAAATTAAATTTGTTTGGTAGTAAACAAAGCTGTTGAGAACCGCGCATCTCCCCCTAGCAAGTGTCTATTCTGCAACTGGCGTGCGCCCTAACCTGAGCTTGAGAAGCATATGCTCAAGATTTTATAGTTGATAAGCTCAAGCACAAATAGCCAGCGGTCTTATTGCTTAAAGCTTACGCTGTGACTTTGCCACTCATTAGTGTTTGAATGAACTTTCATGGATTTTAAATTCACAGAAAACCAAATAGTTGACTACCGGTGGCTCATTTGCAAACAAACTATATTCACAAATATTCATTTCAGTACCTCTCCATAACCAAATGGAGCTAGTTATCTAAATAACAACGTTCACCAAGAAATGAGAGTAACAAGCCTACCGATATGTGTGCAGGACTTTTTTTCAATTTGAGAAAAAAATGGGTGAATTTCTGCACAGCAAAGTGTTATAAATTGACAATACAGTAGTGCTGGGATATCACTATCCCTGGGATATCACTGAGATACCCCATTAATCTCAGAATGGAAAAAAAATCCCGAGTGACCCCTTTTCCTAGTCCTGCACACATAAAAACAAGTCCGAAAATCATACAACTGTGCACGCGTACTGGAAGTCATGGTCAAATAGCCTTGGAACTATAAACCTGGTTCACGGCCAAAAGAATGTCGATTATATATCGAGTATCGCCATTCAGCTAAAAAATATTGAGATATGACTTTTAGTCCATATCTGCCCTCGCGTAGGTCATATTGTGTTGTTTTAGAGTATTTGTGAGCTAGCCATTAATGTAGTCTTTTTAGCATTTGTGTTGACATTGCGGTTGTTTTGGAATGTTTGTGAGCTTACAGGACTGGTTGGTGTCTTGTGTCCCGTTGGTGAGTGGGTTTTTTGAGGTTGTGTTTTGTGCTGCAGTACCGGAGCACTTTGCTGAGGTTCTGGAGGATTACACCAAGCAGGGCTTTCGGGTCATCGCTCTGGCCCACCGCCGTCTTGAGTCCAAACTCACCTTGCTCGAAGTACAGGACATCAGCAGGTACAGTGAGCTCCGTAATGTTTGGGGCTACAACTTTTTTCTATATTTGGCTCTGTGGCCCACAATCTTAGATCTGTGGTCAAAAAGCACATACAGTGGGGGAAATAAGTATTGAACGTGTCAGCATTTTTCTCAGAAAATATATTTTTAATGGGACCATTGACATGAAATTTTCACCAAATGTGGGTTACAACCAAAGTAATCCAAACATACAAAGAAATCAAAACAAATAAGTCCATAAATTATTACGTTATTTGCAATAAAGTGTAATGACACAGGAAAAAAGTATTGAATACATGAAGAATAGGAGGTGCAAAAAGGTATGGAAAGAAACCAAATGAAATCTGTCAGCATTTAGAGGGCAATCCTGCCCCCTATCCCTGCAAATTAATATCACCTGGTTTATTCCTAATTGATGGCCTATCAAAAGGTTTCTCATTACCAAAATGTCACACAAGAAGCATCTCATGATGGATAAAAGCAAAGAGCTCTCTCAAGACCTTCGCAACCCTATTGCAGGGTGCACGCTACCCGCTTGCCGCGTGGCGAAGTGGTGTGGCATGTGGCGACCACAAAGCGCCACGCCGGCGAAAGCTTAGGCCCGTATTCAGAAACGACACTCACACTAAGTGCGAGTGAGTACTAAAACTTAGTTAGTGTCAGGTTATACTAAAGGAGTCAGAGGTTGTCCTAATTATTATTAATTATATTTGTATTTGTGAATCACTTTCTATTTCTATTTATGTATTCTTTGTTTCTTGTACATATGTATAGTATATGTTTAGTTACTTTATTTATTTTCTTTTTTGTAACTATGTAGTTTATTAAGTATGTATAAAAGACTTAATATTAATGAGAGGTGAAGAAGGGGTAGGACTAAATAAGCTTATGCTTCATCCTGCTCCTTTTCGGACATGTTATTATAATGTTATGTAATTATTATGTATTATTATTGTCTTGACTATTGTTATGTTTTCTGTTCTACACATGTCCGAAATAAAAGCATTCATTCATTAACACTCATTTGCTTTCAGAGACCTCACTCACACTGAAAATAGCGTTTCTTTCTGAGTGAAGGTTGAGTGCAGGGAACACCTCCCTTGAGCCGCACTGACTTGCGCCGGTATTTCGTTGTCATGGCTTTCAGGTGGTTACAAACATTAACTCTGGATCATTTAAAGCCACGTGCTCGACGCAATCGCAACTATGCAAATTTTAACTATAATGATGATAACGATGCCGGTAAATTACAAAATGACCAAATGATGACGAATGACGAACTGCACTGTGGTGAACTCGAGGTTAGCATTTGTGTACTCACCAGTACCTACTGGTGAACTGGCAATAGGGGAAGCTGAAAACCATCCCTTAAAGATGATTGAAAAAAGGTCATATCCAATCATTTAATAAAATTTTATTTACTTTTACTCCAAAAATCCGAAGGATTATCATGTTTCGCTAGTTCTACTCGTTAAGTTAGAATGAACACTGATAATTATTGCCCTGTTTTCATTTAATTAAATTACCATTGCTGAAACTCTGAAAACTCTCAACATTATCAGGTGCGGCCAGTTTTAATTCATTACGCATATCAGTCAACTGTCACACATTCGGACTTCTCGTGCTTTTCTTTACTCATGGGTTGGAAAATGCTGTGCTCAGCTGGCTCGTGGGGCGCGTGTGGATTGGTCTGCGAGGCTGATTTAGCTGTATGTCACGAGAATCCATTATTTTCTACATTCTTAATTGCTGAATGTAGATGTCCGGCACGTTTCACCGCTTGTTGCTTAGTGAGCCTCGCGGGCTGTCCTGCGCGAGCCACTCGACCACAGAATTAATGAAGGCATGCAAATATTTATGTCGTCATTTATGTGCGAAAGAAACACCTCAATTTTGTGAAGCAATGTATAACAACGCTATTAAACATAAACTGCATTGTCCTTTTACCAATTAGTCTGAGAAACTTTCTAATCAAGAAAAGAAAACTGCGACAGGTTTAGGTCATTCAGCACTGAGGGGTGAGGATTGAGCGTACCCGGTGCCCACTGCTGTCAGTTATGCTCGAGTGGCTTTTGTGAATATCAAACGGCGAGGAGTGGGACCGCTCCCTCGGTTGGTGGTAGGTCTCTCTCTCTCTCTCTCTCTCACACACACCCCCGTTACATTTCAGTTGTACTCACTATATGGTGAGTGGAGGGTGAGTGTGAGTGTCGTTTCTGAATACCGGGCCTTAATTTTGGAGAGAGTGGCGAAATAATAACCTCAGGTTTAGAGCCACCACTGCCCCGTGCGTACATCAAGTCCAATCGCCACTTCGCCGCCGTCACTCGCTACCATATTTGTTTCATATTTACAACCCCAATTCCGAAATAGTTGTGTTGGTAAATTAATAAAAAACCAAGAACGTTGTCCCGATGAAGAAGTAGACTCCGATGTTTGTGACCAAAGCAGGAAAAAGTTTAGTACACAGCCGGCCGTGGGAACAACAGAGTTCAAAATTCCTTAACTTCGTCAGAAACTTTATAAATGTTAAAGTACATACATTTGCATATGATTTCTTTAATGTTATCCGAAGTTGTTGCTGATTGGTTCCAGGGTTTACACATTGATAAAAAAGCAATACTCTACAATTGGGCCTCTCCTGAACCACCCAACTTAATCGGTTCAGTAGATCCCCAACCCCAGGAGGTGAGGTCCATATGTGGGCATACGGAACCTCCAGCTAAGAGGTGCTAGTGCCTATTGTCCTGTCGGAACTGAAGACAAACGGAGATCCCAGCTGGCAGTCGCAAATACGCGATATGTCCTGCCGAATTTGTTGGTAAATTAATACAAAACCAAGAATGTTGTCCCGATGAAGAAGCAGATTCCGAAGTGGATCCGTTCGAATCCCAACCAGCCTTACACATTTCCTTTTGTTCTTTTGCATATTTTTTCTGCAAATTGGTAGTTATACTGCCGGCGCATTTAAGGGCGTTTGAATTTTCTTTGTTTGCCACGTTCATTTAAAATTAATACGCCGTTCGTCAAGGTGCAGCCTAATATCTATTTGTAAGATAGGCCTTCAGTAATGTAGAAACGCGCATAACTGGCCAGTAGCTTACTAAGTGTACGATCAAGAATGAAACCAAACACGAAACGATAAAGACTCAGGACAACATCAAACTTCAGTTGCAACAAATGACGAGATTCACGGCGGGCACGAGTTGGCTTCTCAAATACCCACAAGACGGGTTAGAGGCGCGCCACATGCACTCTCTCTCTCAACCTAGAACACAGACAAAAAAATAACCTTTAACACAGACAAAAAGTACCCAAGTGAAAGACGTTCACTCTGGGCCCAGGGCGCCAACACTAACTCTCCCGGAACATAAACCGAAAAAAACAAAAACACGATATGCCCTTCTTAGGTAGGCTACCTTATACCCAGTCGTGAAAATAATTAGTCACGTCTGTGCTGTGGGCGACCCACATACGCTTGCCACAGCCACGCAATCACGTATTCGCCTTTTTGGCGTGAATTCTCACTCTCCGAAGGCAGGGATGACCAACATTCACCCCAATTTATAATTAAAATATTAATGTACCACTGGGTGGAGCGTCCCAGATCTCCGTAATTTTGCCTTGCAAATTATATTTACAAAACCCAAAACCAGTGAAGTTGGCACGTTGTGTAAATCGTAAATAAAAACAGAATACAATGATATGCAAATCCTTTTCAACCTATATTCAATTGAATACACTGCTAGACAAGTTACTTAATGTTCGAACTGGTAAACTTTGTAATTTTTTGCAAATATTAGCTCATTTGGAATTTGATGCCTACAACATGTTTCAAAAAAGCTGGCACAAGTGGCAAAAAAGACAGAGAGTTGAGGAATGCTCATCAAACACTTATTTGGAACATCCACAGGTGAACGGGCTAATTGGGAACAGGTGGGTGCCATGATTGGGTATAAAAGCAGCTTCCCTGAAATGCTCAGTCATTCACAAACAAGGATGGGGCGAGGGTCAACACTTAGTGAACAAATGCGTGAGCTGATTGTCGAACAGTTTAAAAACAACATTCCTCAACGAGCTATTGCAAGAAATTTAGGGATTTCATCATCTACGGTCCGTAATATCGTCAAAAGGTTCAGAGAATCTGGAGAAATCACTGCACGTAAGCGACAAGGCCGAAAACCAACATTGAATGCCCGTGACCTTCAATCCCTCAGGCGGTACTGCATCAAAAACCAACATCAGTGAGTAAAGGACATCACCACCTGGGCTCAGGAACACTTCAGAAAACCACTGTCAGTAACTACAGTTCATCCCTACATCTGCAAGTGCAAGTTAAAACTTTTCAATGCAAAGCGAAAGCCATTTATCATCAGCACCCTGAAACGCCGCTGGCTTCGCTGGGCCCAAGCTCATCTAAGATGGACAGATGCAAAGTGGAAAAGTGTTCTGTGGTCTGACGAGTCCACATTTCAAATTGTTTTTGGAAACTGTGGACATCGTGTCCTCCGGACCAAAGAGGAAAAGAACCATCCGGACTGTTATAGGTGCAAAGTTCAAAAGCCAGCATCTGTGATGGTATGGGGGCGTATTAGTGCCCAAGGCATGGGCAACTTACACATATGTTAAGGCACCATTAATGCTGAAAGGTACATACAGGTTTTGGAGCAACATATGTTGCCATCCAAGCAACGTCTTTTTATGGACCCGCCTGCTTATTTCAGCAAGACAATGCAGAGCCACATTCTGCATGTGTTACAACAGCATGGCTCCGTAGTAAAAGAGTGCGGGTACTAGACTGGCCTGCCTGTAGTCCAGACCTGTTTCCCATTGAAATTGTGTGGCGCATTATGAAGCGTAAAATACGACAACGGATACCCCGGACTGTTGAACAACTTAAGCTGTACATCAAGCAAGAATGGGAAAGAGTTCCACCTGAAAAGCTTCAAAAATTGGTCTCCTCAGTTTTCAAACGTTTACTGAGTGTCGTTAAAAGGAAAGGCGACGTAACACAGTGGTAAAAAGGCCCCTGTGCCAACTTTTTTGCAATGTGTTGCTGCCTTTAAATTCTAATTTAATGATTATTTGCAAAAAAAAAAAAAAAAGTTTCTCAGTTTATCTACGATTTACATAACGTGCCAACTTCACTGGTTTTGGGTTTTGTAGATAAAACAAAGTACTCACTCTTGAACTGGTCAGGAAACTTACGTAGTTGGAGGTCTGGAAACGAATCCACCCTGCTTCGCAGCGCCAAATTTGTTGGTAAATTAATAAAAAACCAAGAATGTTGTCCCGATGAAGAAGCAGACTCCGATGTTTGTGGCAAAAGCAGGAAGACGTTTAGTACACAGCCGGCCGTGGGAACAACGGCGTGATGCAGAGTTCAAAATTCCTTAACTTCGTCAGAAACTTCATACATTTTAAAGTACAGATATTTGCATATGATTTCTTAAATGTTATCAGAAATTGTTGCTTATTGGTTCCAGGGTGTACATATTGATAAAAAGCAATACTCTACAATTGGGCCTCTCCTGAACCACCCAACTTAATTGGTTCAATAGATCCCAAACCTCTGGAGGTGAGCTCCATATGTGGGCATACGGAACCTCCAACTAAGAGGTGCTAGTGCCTATTGTCCTGTCGGAACTGAAGACAAACGGAGATCTCAGCTGGAAGTCGCAAATAGGCGATATGTCCTGCCGGACCTGACGGCTTCTCTTTATCTCCTAATACACATTCATTACCCATTGATCAAATCGTCTGGCTCACCTCATATTGCCAACACCCAAAAAAATCCTGTTTCCCAACAGTTGGGACGAAGTGTAAATTCTGAATAAAATCGAAATGCAATGACTTTCAGATCACATGAACCAATATGTTATTTACAGTAGAACATAAATAACATTTCAAATGTTGAAACTGAGACATTTTACATTTTTACCCACAAAATGATCTTATTTCCAATTTTCTGGCTGCAACGGGTCTCCAAAAAGTTGGGACACAGGCAAAAAAAGGACTGAAAAAGCTATTAATATCTGAGAGAAAAACAGTGTTTCTCAACATCAAATTGCAAAGGCTTTGAAGGTCTCATCATCCACAGTGCATAACATCATCAAAAGATTTAGAGAAACTGGAAAAATCTCTGTGCGTAATGGACAAGGTCGAAGACCTTTACTGGATGCCCGTGATCTTCGGGCCCTCAGACGCCACAGCATCACTCACCGTCATAATTCTGTCATTGACATTACTAAATAGGCCTGGGAATACATCAAGAAACCACTGTCTGTAAGCACAGTCTGCCGTGTCATCCACAGATGCCACCTAAAACTCTATCATGCTAAAAGGAAGCCATTGCTGAGCATGATCCAGAAGCGTTGCCGTGTTCTATGGGCCAAGGCTAATTTAAAATGGACTGTACCAAAGTGGCAAAGTACCCTGTGGTCAGACGAGTCCAAATTTGACATTCTTGTTGGAAATCATGGGTGTCGTGTCCTCCAGGCTAAAGAGGATAAAGACCACCCCTCATGTTATCAGCATTCAGTTCAAAAGCCAGCATCTCTGATGGTATGGGGATACATTTTTCCATATGGTGTAGGACACTTGAATGTTTTAAAAAGCACCATGAATGCTGAAAGGTATATAAAGGTTTTAGAGCAACATATGCTCCCCTCCAGATGACATCTATTCCAGGGAAAGCCTTGTTTATTTCAGCAGGACAATGCAAAATCACATACTGCAGCTATTACAACAGCATGGCTTCATAGTAGAAGAGTTTGTGCGCTGAACTGGCCAGCCTGCAGTCCTGATCTTTCACCGATTGAGAACATTTGGCGCATAATTAAATGAAAAGTCCATCAAAGGAGACCCAAAGCTCTCCAGCAGCTGGAAGCCTGTATTAAACAAGAGTGGGATCAAATTCTAATGGCTAAACACAAGAAACTTTTCTCTGCAATGCCCAGACGCCTCCACTCTGTGTGAAAAATAATACCTGTAGATTGATACCTGTAGCAACCATCAAATTTGAAATGAGCTCATTTTGTGGATGAAATTTAAAAATTTCTCAGTTTCAACATTTGCCATGTTATCTCTGTTCTATTGTGAATAAAATACTGGCTGGTGTGACTTGAAAGTCACTGAGTTTTGATTTTATTCACAATTTACACTTTGTCCCAACTATTTCGAAATTGGGGTTGTAATTATCATACATAAGGCATAAATAATCTTTATAACGTTTATTCCGATCACACTGATTGGCAGACTATTTCATCATTCCATTCAGGACTTTTCCATATTGTAATTCACGTGTCGGAAAAGGGAATTCCAGGTTAGGAACCTCACTCACTTCCACCACATTAAAAACAAAGCAAGTGACTCGAGATTGACCACCTCAGTAATATTATGAAATCTAGCGGGACAGTCACAGATCAACGAAATTTAGCACGCGATGGCATATATCTTACTGAACAAACACTTCTTATAGCAGCGCATTAATGTCAGTGGGACAAGATCGACAATGAAATCCAAGTGTGACAGTTGAAGGGTCCTGTCACTGCAAATGTCTCCTAATAAGTACGCGCCCTTGTTTCCTTACCAATGAGCCTGGCTCTTTGGCGATGTGGTCAGTGCATGTGACTTTAACCCGGGAGTCTGGAGGTTCAAGTCCCCGCCTGGGCCCTCCTTCGTCCTGCTACACAAGTAACTTTGTGCTCAGTTCTGTCGTGCAATGGAAAAGGCTTTAAATTCATTTATGATCGATAATGATTATTTGTATTTTTTGAACAATAAACACTTCCTATTACTACTAGAAATAGCAGAAAATAAATTTGCAAATTAGTCGGTAATATAGCAGAGATTAAGCGAACCAACATACTGTCTACTCGAGGCAGAACTGGACAACTCTTCACATATGCAATCAGAACGGAGTTCAGTGCAACCACGAGAAACGATCAGTCGACTACCCTGCTAACTGTTAGTAAATCTCCATTAATGATAGAATTTTTTACAACTTAAAAATGACATAATGCCTGTCGGTTACGTGTGAGTCATTTTCAGCCGAACACCAAGCAGCTGGCTGCGTGCCGCTGACCTTGAGACATAAAGACACAAAAGCAAGCCATAAGTATGATTGTTAAACTTCAATACAAATCCAAAAACTAGCTAAAAAGTACATACAACATCGACCTTTCTCATGGTATACAGTTGAATCCGAAAACGTCTACCGATATTTAGCCAAACCTATGGCAAAATTTCCCTCATATTGGCATATGTTTTCCTATAACACATTTTTGACCACAACTAGTTTGTTATTCAGGTGAAATTTTATCTAGATGGTAATCATGTTCAAATCTGAATGTGTTGCACTCTGATCAAATGGAATTTACGTAATGTAAATATGAAAGTTTCTTGTTACTTCAATCTGACATTTCTGATGAAATGTGGACATTTCCCACTGAGCGTGGGTTCATTGCATTCAAGTCTTATTTTACTGTATAAGCCAAATGAGGTCGCATCCAAGTGTGTAGATGTGAATTCATAGTGGCCGTATCCTGGGATAACTTTTAATCAATTCCACACCCTGAATAACACAGCAACCTGCATGACTAAGTTGGATCTGTTCATGTTGTAATACATGTAATAATTACTTCGCCACAAGTGGTGATTACAAAATAACAATCTTTGGCATGTTAAGCTCGCCCTATCAAGTTAGTAATTCAACTATTTGTCATCAAAATGATATTGGACTTCTAACGATCAATTTCCCATTTGTCTAAAGTAGCAGTCAGATAAGTAGACTGGAGGATGGACATAATAGTCCTTAATACCTATGCAGTACTCTTGCAAAGCAGGCACTTGAACCAGGTATCAGTGGTCACAATGTTGTTTACCATGTGACTGTGTGCAGTTTGTCGTAAAGTTTTGGTCGGTGTTCGTCTTTGAAGTTCCATAATTATTTTTCTGTGAAAAATATGCAGCAATTCAATTTTGTGAACAACTTTCTGTTTTATTCTTTTCATCTCTAGTAGCATGCAAACCACATTACGGCTGCAGGAAAGCCAACTTGACAGTGGTCAGGATACTAGTACAGTGTTCTCTCACCACGCTATTTAAACAGGGTCATCCTTACCTGTTCAAAACTGTTTAATGGATTTCCGTCCATTTTTGAATTTCAATCACACTGTTTAAAAATGTGATTTTAAATGCATTTTGCAGCCACTCTATTTGAAAATTGCTTGTAACTGCCAATAACCACCCTGATGGAAAGAATACCTGGCTAAGAAACTATAGTACGAGTAGTCACTGACAAGATGATGTATACCTATTTGTCTCTGGCTGTCTGTACACTTGCTCTGTGACTGTGTACGCACACTGCATGCCTGAATCCAAGTTCCCTCAGGTTTCTAACTAAAATTCAAGGCAAAATGTGTGGTTAAATGGTTTTCTCTGTGGCTAAATGAACTTCATGGTGATTAGCCACTGTGGCTATGTGAAATTTTTGGCCAGCACACACCCTGCTATTGTTGCAAAACATACTGATGGCACTGGTTTCAGATGTATTTCTAAACTTCTGAATGTTCCAGTGAGCACCATTGGGGCCATAATCCAGAGGTGAAAAGAACATAATTTCTCCGTAAACTGGCCACAATCAGGTGCTCTTTGCAAGATTTCTGACAGAGGAGTCAAAAGAATAATCAGAAGAGTTGTCTAAGAGCCAATAGGACCACTCGCAGAGAGCTTTAGAAAGACCTGGAATTAGCTGGTGCAGTTGTTTCAAAGAAAACAATAAGTAATGCACTCAACTGCCATGGCCTCTATGCACGTTCACCACACAAGACTCCATTGCTGAAGAAAAAGCACATTGCAGCTTGTTGAAGTTTGCTACATAACGTTTGGACAAGCCAATTACATACTGCGAGAATTCAGTCTGGTCAGATGAAGTTTGTAGGTGGGAACATCGGCATGTGGTACAGGCAGACTTCACAGAATTGAAGGAAGGATGAATGGAGAAATGATCAAGACATTCCTGCCGCCATCTACCAGGATGCTGAAGATGAAAAGAGGGTGGACATTTCAGTAAGAAATTGATCCCTAACACAGAGATCCAAGGAAACTCTAAATTGGTTTCAGAGAAAGAAAATGAAGCTGCTAGAATGGCCCAGTCAATCACCCAACTTGAATCCAGTTGAAAATCTATGGAAAGAACTGAAGATCAGAGTTCATAGAAGAGGCCCCCGGAACCTTCAAGATTTGAAGACAGTTTGTGTGGAAGAATGGGCCAAAATCGCACCTGAGCAATGCATATGACTAGTTTCTCCATATAGGAGGCATCTTGAAGCTGTTATTACTAACAAAGACTTTTCTACTAAGTATTAAATAAATTTCAGTATGCACGTTCAATACTTTTTTTCCTGTGTCATTCCACTTTATTGCACATAATTTTAGACTTATTTGTTTTGATCTCTTTGTATCGGTCAATTACTTGGGTTGTTCCTGACAACTGGTGAATATTTCATGTCAATTAGAAAAGATTTGTCAATTAGTCATTAGAAATATATTTACTGAGAAAAATGTTGACGCGTTCAATACTTAATTCCCCCACTGTATGTGCTCAAAGTGGAGGTTCTTGCCTGTCAATAAATTGTATTTTAATGTGTCTGAAAATCCCCTACCACACCTTGACTACTGATTAGAGGCACTGTGCAGCCGGTGGGAGTGATTCTACCATTGGCTGGTGTGTGTGGGTGACATCACAAACAAGAAATACAGTTGCTAAACGATGAGGTACAATCACTGATGAGCTGCAAATGCAGAATGTCGGCTTGATACTCCAAATGATCTCCGTACAGCTTGCTAAGTGCCTAAAATAGGTCAGAGAGTTCTTAAAAAAGGTATTTTCCAATAGACGGCATAAAAAGATGGACGAAGGAACCATAACGTCAACCACTGATTTCAGCATACCATTTAGGTAGCTTCCATTTTAGCAATTTGAACAGCGCCATTTTGTCATATTGAAGCCGAATGTGATTCCTATTGGACGAGAGTGTGAATTAAAGATCCAGGGAGGAGCGAGGGGTGGATCTGACCGTATCTGTGGAGGGCCAGAGGATAGCCACATCCCCAAAGCATAGCTGGCTTAATCCTTTATTTTAGTCTATTTGGGACCATAATTTACAAAAATGGACATCATAACATAATCATCATTGAGAAAATTATTTGGGTAATTTTCTCATCGACTTCTATAGGATTGAACTTCTCTGCAACCGCCATCTGCTGCCCATTAAATACAATGCAATTTTTAGGCTCTTCTGCATCGGCTTCACTTTTCAGACCCGGGCGCTGTGTCCATCTTTTTATACAGTCTATGTATTTTGCATAGATGAGATCAGCAGGCACTTTGCAAGGCTCTTGGAGATTGTCAGTCCCTGGTTGCTGGGGCTGATCAGCTGCTGAATTTTCCCGGCATCCCCTGCTCTTTTGCCCACAGGGATCAGATTGAGGTGAACATGGAGTTTCTGGGGCTAATCATCATGAAGAACCAGCTGAAAGTGGAGACCTCTGGTGTTTTGGAGGAGCTTCGGCAGGCTAACATCCGGACTGTTATGGTCACTGGTGCGTGAATGCCTGGCTCAGTCCATTTTGTGTTACTAGCGTTCAGAAAAAGTTGCAGGGTGCAAGACACTGCAGTAAATTAGGGGTGTACAGCCATTGCACTATTTGTATTCGGGTTTAAAAAAAAAAAAAAAAACCCCACACCCTTTGGATTCGTTATTCGGAAAGAAACCGGAAGTGGGCGCACTAGAGACTTCCGCGTGCTAGCTTCTGGTTTAGCTCTCGCTAACTAAAACGGGAATAATTTAATCGTGCAGCTCTTCTAGAGACTTTCTAAAACGTAATCGGACTGAATGGATCAAATTTTGCTTGTGAGACAAAAAAAAAAAAAACCCACCATTTTATAGCCGCTTTACCCCGTTATTGTCTAATATGAATGGGTGCGACCTAGGGGGCGAGCACAGTTTATATATGCGACACGGTCCGCCTTAAAAAAAAAAAAAAACTTGCAGTTAATGTTTTGCCATCGTTCATGCGATTATTCAGACGCCCCACATCGGAGGACACATGAACCAGGGAAATTATCCATCCATCCATTTTCTATACCCGCTTATTCCTCACTAGGGTCACGGGGCGAGCTGGAGCCTATCCCAGCTGACTACGGGCAAAGGCAGGGACCCACCCTGGACAGCTTGCCAATCCATCGCAGGGTGCACACACCATTCACACTCACACTCATACCAATGGGCAATTTGGTGTCTCCAATTAGCCTGATATGCATGTCTTTGGACTGTGGGAGGAAACCGGAGTACCCGGCGAAAACCCACGCAACACGGGGAGAACATGCAAACCAGGGAAATTATATCCTCTGGAATTCAATCCAAGTAATCCAGAAATGTGTATATTGTTACATGACCAGTAGGTTATAGAAAGCAGAACTGAGTGTGAATGAGACAGCAAGAAAAAGAAATGAAATCCTCTCTGGAAGTAGGTCCTACCATGTTCACACTCCACGCAAGTGTTCGAGTGGAAGAAAAGCCTCTATCAGCCCAATGTAATAAGCTCTTTACTGAAAGTATCACTATAGAAATACACATCTGAACAAATTCACGGTGTACTTTAACCCCTTCATGCAGTAGACGCCACCACTTAGCAAATGCATTTGAGACATGCGCAGTTCAGGTTTACCTTTAATTTACTGGCGGAGTGAAAAGTTTCAGGTGCATACGGCGGCCGCCACCTACTGTATCAAGCTTACATTTTTGCGAGTATGTCAGGGGGTCGCAACACTTATCCCTGCCACCCCAGCATAGGTACCCTTCCCAAACCCACCAGCCACAGACATCCAGGACACTGGAGTTGCAGGAAGTAAAAATGGTTTAATTTTAACAATTTAAACAGTATTGTTGTATGGACAGCACCGCTCTGCTAACCCCTCCCCCCGTCCTCCCTCCCCACGCTACTGCAGCCCTTCCTTGTCGCACCGCTTTGAGGTGACAACTCAGTGCCGAGCGCAAGACTTCACCCCAACCCACAAAAACCTACCCTGTGCACTTCACCACACTGACGCACTCCCGCACAGAGCACACTACGGTGAAACCTCTCGCCCACCCGAGGGGGGGGGGGTAATCTCAGGAGGAGGTGGTCCACACGCTGGAAACAAAGTTTCCCACAATGCTGGGCCTCACAGGCACCCCCTAAAAAAAGGGCAACGGACGCAGGAGTGCTGCTGATAACTTTCCCCCAGGCTGCTGCTTCCGAACACCGAAGTCAGCCGTTCTTTAGCAACTTGGGCAGGGACCTGGACCGTGCTGGGAACACAAAGGGCACAGGGCAAATCACCCACACTACAAGGCTGGGCAGACCAATCAAGTGGCCTCATGCACACAATGCAATTTCTGGACACATCCCTTACATCACCTGGGATTAGCCCCTCTGCGCCTTCTGCCCGGCCTAGGTTCTGCTGCCTCCCCTGCCCTCTTCAATGCTTCATTCCCAGCCAGTCAATGTTCTCCGCTCGTGGGCTCTAGTGCAGTCCTGGTGCAGCACTTTGCCTCCACACACTCCAAACTCCCCACAATAAACAGTTCCTCTCAGGATAACCCTCCACCTCAGAAACAAAAAACCTAGGAACAAACAAATTAAATCCAACAAAGGAAAATTTATCCAATTAACACAATTCCTCCCCCCTCAAAATTTAGTACAGCGCCTGCTTCCCTGCAGCCATCCAACCCCCAACTACCTGAACTACCACAATTTTATATCTGCAACTCCAGTAATGAGCAATTCAGAGCAGCCGTGAGCCCCTCGACCGACCAGAGATGGCAAAAGTACCCAGATTCCTTACTTGAGTAGAAGTAGAATACCTATGTAAAAAAGCAACTTGAGTAAAAGTAAAAAGTACTGATCCAAATGTCTACTCAAGTAAAAGTAAAAAGTACAGGTTCTGAAAAGTACTCAAAAGTACTTTTAAAAGTAAAAAGTATTTCTATTGCACGATTCACAGGCTGTAAAGCTATTAAACACAGGATAATTTATATGGAATTTTGTTGTTTGAACAAACACTACCTGCCTAGTATCCTAATGTACCTCACTATATCGTCCTTCAGGCATTTGTATTGTACACTTAAGATTAACACATCACACTTCTAAACATTGAATTTTGGACCAGGATGAGCTTCTAAACTATGGTGTCACAAATTATGCTCATAGGCCCAACTCTTAATCAACCTTTTTAATAGCACTTTTTTTTAATAGCACAGCAGGCAACAATTGTTTCTCACTGTACAGGTGTTGTTATTGTGAGTGACACACCCAGGGACTACAGATGAAAATAACTAAGCTTCAAAAAACAGTAAAAATAAAAACAAATTTGTACACTGTGCATTTAGTGAAGCTCAATGACAAACCCTACACAAGACACAATTCCTGTGCTCCTCTGAACAGCAACTCACTGTGTTTGCACCTACACAACACATACTAGACTCTTAATCAAAAAAATTTAATAACACATCAGGCAACAATTGTTTCACACTGTACATTATGTGTTATGAGTGCCACACCCAGGGACTACAGATGAAAATAATTACGCTTCTCTAGCTATTATCTGGAACAATAAACACTGTGCAATGTCCCTGCCGAATGAATTAAAAATGGAAAAAAGAATAAGTTGCACACCGTGCATTCAGTGAAGCTCAATGAAAAACCCTTCATATTAAATACACAATTCTTGTGCTCCTCAGATAAGTAACTCATCATATGTTTACACCTACACAACACATACTAGACCCCCCTCTCCATCTCTCTACACTGCATCGCTCCATCCCTCAATGGGAGTCTAATGTGAAGACATGATAAACAAAACAAATCTAACAAAAACGTTTATTGAGCTTCATGAGAAGCAGGTTTTCCATGTTCTCAGAAAGTAGCTTAGCCCTCTTTGGTCTAAAATCATTCAAATGTTCAGCTCGTTATTAGGCTCTGCTGAGGCCTGATAACGAGCCATTCATTTGAATCAGGTGTGTTGGAGCAGGGACGCACCTAAAACATGCAGGGCAGTGGCACTCGAGGACCAGGATTGAGGAACACTGATCTAGACGCTCATAGCAATAATGTCTCCACTGTAAAATGTTAGGTACTCAAATGAGCACTTGTACACTTGGATGTGGTGCTCATTTTAATATTTTCAGCACTCATGAGTACTGAGCACCAGCTAGTAGACAACTAGTGGAAAAAGGCGCGATTTCGGCCGTTTCTGCCCAAACCGACTGTGGCAGCTAACGGTAATGCTAGCTAGCCAGCTTTCAGCCTAGTGTGATAACGGTAGCTAGCCTTGCCTTCTGCTTGTGCAAGCGCTTATCTTTGAGCGCTCTAATGTTGGTGCAAGCTAATTAGCTAACGCATCACGCTAGCTAGCGCGAATGACTTAACTTGATGTGTTTCCAGAGGTTTGACGGACTGTTCTTGAACGCCAATACTTCCTGGAGTTTTGGTTGGCACAAGATGCAGCGCATTCGCCAAGAGTTGTTTTAAGCACCAACAAACTCAAAAAGCTCTTTCAAATAAGGCCAGGGGTGCTGTTTGTCGACGGACTGCCCCTGTGACTGTGTGGGATCCTCACCGTTGTCCATTTCGTGCAGCTGCTCTAAGTAACGTTAGTGGTGAGGGCGGAGCGGCAGACCTACTCTGACACACACACACCACAGGTGCACGCTTGCACGCACGCACACACAGACAGCGTGTCTCCTCCTGCGTCTTTCAAAACCCGACACAGTTGACGCGCATTGGTGTCGCGGCGCCAAAAAATAAAAAATATATAGGCTTAGGCTATATATATAAAGTAACGAGCCTTTTGGGGAAATGTAAGGAGTAGAAAGTACCGATATTTATGTTGGAAATGTAACTGAGTAAAAGTAAAAAGTCGTCAGAGAAATAAATACTTCTAAAAGTACAAAGTACCTGACAAATCTACTTAAGTACAGTAACGGAGTATTTGCACTTCGTTACTTGCCATCTCTGCGACCGACCAGCAGGGCCACTTAACCCAGCCTAATGAGGCACCGGGTTCTCGTTACCAGATTCCAAGCTGAGGGCTAACCAGGCAGCAGTTTACCTCCTGACAAGTGCCCCATCTATGAGCTCCATATTTAAAAACACGCACTAACATGTTTTTTTACTTTTTTTTTAAATCTCTTGTATGTAATTGGCTCAAAATCCTGCTGAAAACACGCATCCAAATGTTTTTTTTTTGTCTTTCGAAAAAAGCTCCCGAATAATAAGGAGAAACTTCGGACAGAAAAACTATTCGGGATCAAAGCATTATTTGTGTACTTCCGAATATCATATTCGTGTTCGGTACATACTTAGTGTAAATATAATTTAGAAACTAAATTTGATGAAACCTATATTAAAATAGGTTTTTATCCAACCCCAGTTGGTCTGTCATTTCATGATGAAGAGCTTATAAAAAGTTCATCCAATGCTCTGCTATTGTATGAAAAATAATTCATTAATATGATACTCAGATTTTACTTTTACAACCTATTTATTGAATGGCCAGTTGAAAATGGCTTTTTAAAGGCTGAATGTGAAAATAAATAAATAAATGAATAAAAATGAAATATTGATCATTACTCTTACAATGGAAATGTATAAATTATTTTATTTTTCATTTATTTGACAGAAATATTGACATGTATATTATGCAAAAAAAAAAAAAAGAAAGGAAAAAAAGGGTCATCAACACTCACAATTCTCAGTGTGGTAGAGCCATGAGTTTATTTTTTTCGACCCATTTAGGGGCCCAGTCTGATAGCCTGCGTTTCCCTTCACGTTTTTCTCCTCTACTCTCATCTCTCTCTCCTGCACAGTCACTTTGCTCTCCTGCTCCTTCACTTGGCTCTCTCCTGCTGTACCCTGCTCTCCTTCACTTTGTTCCACTGTTCCTCCCTGTCTAATGTTACTTTTCTAATTCGATTACATAAAACATTAACGTTAGATCATTTACACTCTCATCACAGTTGATTACGAATGTTTTTTTTACCTAACCATCATCATTTTTGAGTTAGTAAAAGGCTAATGATACCTCACAAGCGTCATCATCAGGCGTCTTTCTCTCCTGCGAGAAATATTTGAACAAGCTCATCTGAAAATGCAGTCAGCAGTATCATCACGGCGTGTAGATATTAGCTTAATGCCAGTGACTGTCCGTCAGCAGAAACACAGGGCCAGCAATAACCTCACCTTTCACTTCTTAATGACAGATACCTCCCGCAGTTTACCTCCCCGATTAGAAACAGTTGATCAGACTGATTGGAGGAACCGGCGAGAATGTAATTTATTTTGAAAGCCTTGTTACACATTGCACTTCGAACGTATACGGCGTGTACTTCCGCATACCAATGGCTACGGAAAATATCAATCACCTATGTCTTTATAATCTCTGAATTTGCGTAAATTAGTTTGCAAGGTTCATTGAGCAATAAGCCATGAGAATCCGTTCTATAGTCTGAATGTAGTGACAGCAAAAGTGCGTTGTTAGGTACGATGTACAGCTGAGTGATAATAACGAAAAAAATTGCTGCAAAGTCCGTGAAAGTTTCAGATTTTTTGCAGATTGTCATCCTTGCGGAGTCACATCAATTATATCAACATAGCCAATCGCTTTGTCATTAGCATTCCTTGATCATTACCTGTCACGCATTGGTGGTGGCTGTTCTGTAAATTAACTGTTTGATTGTTAATCAGGCAAACCTGATTGCAAACAGTTTAAGAGAAAAAATGCGGTAAAGCGTGATGTTAATGAAGGCCTTCCTGACATCTGACGGTACAGTACGCCACTGCAAATGCTATCAATTTGCTTACTCACGTTAGCAACACTGAGTTGGCACCGGGCCCAATTAACTTAAGCTACCAATATGTTACGTAACGTTATCTGGCCATGAATATTTTGCGAATGTCTATTTAACTTGTAAAATCTATTATGAGTTATCTTAAGGTTGTAATGTGAAAAAAAGCCACTAGATGGCAGTATTGACCTTTTTTTGTTAAGCCCAGACTGGAGCTAGGTTTGGGCATGTCTTCGGCATGTCTGAGACAAGTCCCAGAGAATTAAAAAAAAAAAAATCTAAAAGGTGGGAGGGGTCTGCAAAAGAGTATATAAGGAGGACAATTGAGACAGTAAAGTAGTAAGAGAAATTGCAAGGAGAAGGATACATTTGACCGGACCTGTTACTCTTTTCAAGGCCTGTGAAGCTTTTTGTGGATTTTTGCTTGTGTTGGAGTATTTTCCTCGCCCAGGACATCACCAAGCAACCCCACCAAAGGGACTGTAAATATTTTTGTTCTTGTATTTATCAATCTTGGTCAGTAGAGTAGATGGTAGATTAGTTAATGGTGTTTGTTTAATTAAATCTGTTTAAGTTTTAAAATTTTGTCAGTCATCCCTTGCTGTCATATATGTAATAACAAATTGGGGCCATAACAAATTGGGGGCTTAAGTCCGGGATTGACCATTGTGTGAGTCATTTATTGAAAATCTAACATTTCAAATTGTAAAATTGTTTTTTGAATTTTCCTATATATATATTGACAGATCAACAGCAATAAATAATTTCTTGGCATCGCCAACCGTAGAGTTTTTGAAGTCTTTTAAAAAGACAGAACTGCTAGAAATATGCAGACATTTAGAGCTGACAGAAGTAAAACCAGCCATGCGAAAAGCAAGACTGGCTAGAGAGATTGTTGAATATTACATTGATGAAAATGTGTTTGCACCAGGAAATCTGGAACAGTTGCCAGTGGAAAATCCAAATGTAGAAATGGAACTTAAATTAAAAATGCTAGAGATTAAGGGAGGAAAGGGAGAAAAAAGAAAAACAAAGAGAATTTGAGTTAGAAAAATTAGCAAGAGAAGAAAAACAATGAGAATTAGAGAGAGAGAAAGAGGAAAGAGCAGAAAGAGAGAGACAGAGACAAAGAGATTTTGAATTAGAGAAGTTAGATAGAGAAGAGAGACTCCAAATGGAGCAATTTAAAATTAAAATTAAAGCTAAAAACAAATTTTGTGCTAGCCAGGAGGTAAAACTGGTGCCTCCATTCTTGGAGAAGGACGTTGATAACTATTTTCAGTGCTTTGAAAAGGTAGCTAAGAGTTGCCAGTGGCCAAAGAATCACTGGCCTCTAATGTTGCAAACTGTCCTCAAGGGTAAAGCTCAACAAGCCTATTCGGCTTTGTCTGCAGGTGATTCCTCTGATTATGAGATTGTCATGAGTTGGTTCCAGAGGCTTACCGACAGAAATTCAGAGGTCTGAAGAAATCTGAAAATCAGACTTATGTGGAATTTGCTAATGAGAAGAAGGTTTGCTTTGAGTGCTGGTGTACTTCTATGGAGGTCAAGGATGATTTCAACTCACTAAAAGAGATGGTGTTAGTTGAAGAATTCAAGAACTGTGTTAAGGATGATATTAAGACCTACCTGAATGAGAAGCAAGCCCTGAATTTGCAATCAGCTGCCAGGTTTGCTGACGAATATGTTCTCACACATAAGTCCAAATTTCAGTCTAGCAGTAACAATAGATGGTTCCAATTTCAGAAGAAAGGTAATGGTGATACCCAAGATTCCTCACCCAAAGACAAAGACAAATCTGGTGATGGTGCTCAGAAATCCAGTCACAGGTCTAATGAAAGTGTAAAAGCTGACAGTGACAAAAGTGGTCTAGTTTGCAATTTTTGCAATACATCTGGTAATGTTACAACTAACTGTTGATTCCTTAAAGCTAAGAAAGAAAAAGAAAAGGATACAAAACCCAATGCCTTTGTGAAGACAAGGTTAGAAACCCCTGTAGTAGATGACCGATCTGCTAAATTGCCTGCTCCTTGTAGGGCTAAGAAGCCTGATACTGCTGACTTTGTGAGGGAGGAATTTCTTCCATTTGTGTCAGAGGGATTTGTGGCTCTGAATGAGCATTCTCCTCCTGTACCCATATATATCCTAAGGGATACTTTTGTTGATGGACTCCTTGGAGATACGTGATGAGACCGCTTCTGGGGATTTCATACTTGCACAAGGTATTGAAGGGAGGACTGTATCTGTACCCCTGCGCTCTGTATTCTTGAAGTCAGATTTAGTTACAGGACAGGTTAAGGTGGGACTTATATCTAGTCTACCTATCAAGGGTGTTTTTCTGTTGTTAGGCAATGACCTGGCTGGGGGCAATGTAGTTCCCCCTGTTCATCTTACTTCACAGCCGAGCACTGAAGATGGCGATGAAGATCCATCTCTGTATCCTTCCTGTGCAGCGACTCGTGCAATGGCCAAGAAGGCTCAAGAAGATGATGATGTGGTGCCGTCCTGCACATTGATTAGTCAGGACTCAGGTGGTTCGCCTCATGACTCTGTTCGGCCTACTATAGTTTCTCCATTTGAGGACTTATCAGACACGTTTATCAGTTCTTTGTTCAGCCAGCCAGATGGGTCTGGTGATTCTGATGTATCTGGAGACTTGTCTCTGTCCAGAAAGCGGTTGATTCAGGAGCAAACTAATGATCCTGAAATTTGTGTACTAAAGAGGAGAGCCCTTCCTGATAAAGAAATAAGACGCAATTCCAGTTGGGTATTATCTCAAGGATAGTGTGTTGATGCGGCAGTGGCGCCCCCCTGATATCCCTGCCAATGCAGATTGGGCAGTGGTTAGGCAAATTGTTGTTCCGAAGGTCTACAGGAATGAGATCTTAACAATGGCTCATAGTTTACCTTTAGGAGGTCATCTAGGTGTTAACAAGACTGTTGATAAGATTATGAAACACTTCTTCTGGCTTGGGCTTCAGAAAGACGTTTCCAACTTTTGCAAAACCTGTCACACTTGTTAGGTAGTTGGAAAACACCAGTTAGACCCACCTGTAGCTCCATTGCAGCCTATCCCAGCATTTGGGGAGCCATTCTCCAAGGTCATTGTTGATTGTGTTGGTCCATTACCCAGGACTAGATCTGGAAATCAGTACTTGTTGACAATCATGTGTGCATCTACAAGATTCCCTGAAGCCATACCTCAACGCAACATCAAGGCCACTGCAATCTCGAAGGCTTTGATTAAGTTCTTCACGTTGTTTGGCCTTCCCAAGGAAATTCAGTCAGACTAAGGTAGCAATTTCACTTCCGGATTGTTTCAGCAGGTTGTGTATGAACTAGGTGTGAAGCAGATTCTTTCTAGTGCCCATCATCCAGAAAGTCAGGGTGCCTTAGAGCGGTTTCATTCCACTCTCAAGACAATGATGAGGACTTATTGTAATGATCTTGAGAAAGACTGGGATGAAGGTGTTCATTTCCTGTTGTTTGCAGCTAGAGAAGCAGTGCAGGAGTCTACTGGATTCAGTCCGTTTGAGCTAGTGTTTGGCCATGAAGTGAGAGGACCTTTGCCATTATTGAGTGAACAATGGCAAGAAAAAGAGCTGCATATCAGTCTGTTAGACTATGTTAGCAAGTTCAAGGAAAGACAGCGTGCAGCTTGTTACCTAGCCAAAGAGAACTTGAAATCAAGTCAGGGAAAAATGAAAACTTGGTATGATCTTAAGGCTAGAAGCCGTGAGTTTAAACCAGAAGACAAGGTTCTTGTGTTGTTTCCCTTGCAGTCCAATCCATTGCAGGCTAGATTTCATGGTCCGTATGAAATTCTGACAAAACTCAATGATCTCAATTACATTGTGAAGACTCCAGATAGGAGAAAGTCAAAACAGTTGTGTCACATTAACATGCTGAAGCCTTATCATGACAGAAATGCTAGGGTTGCAGTTGTCACTTCAGATTCTCCGATGGTCGAGACATGTGAAGATGAGGGAGAGTTTCAAGATGATGAACCTAGAATTAAAGCTGAAGTTCTTTCATGTAAATTCTCAAATTCTGAAGTGTTGCAAATACTTGATGTTAAAACTCCAGCACTTACAACCCTCACAGAAAGATAAGTTTGAGAGGTTGATCAAGAAATATAAAGATCTATTTCCTGATGTTCCAAAAAGAGTTTCTATAGCCTCTCATGATGTAGATGTTGGTGATGCCAAACCAATAAAACAGCATCCATATCGAATGAATCCTGAAAAGAGAAAGATTGCTGAGAAAGAGGTTGAGTACATGTTAGAACATGATATTATCAGACCCTCCAACTCAGATTGGAGTTCACCCCGTCTGCTAGTTCCCAAACCTGATGGAAGTTTTTTTTTTTTTTTTTTACATTTATTTAACCAGGTAGAAAAAACCCATTGAGATCGAAATCTCTTTTACAAGGGTGACCTGGCCAAGAGGTCAACAGCACACTACACAATAAAATAGAATCAACTGGTGAAAATAAACAAAATTCAATCTCAAAATTAATACATTGAATCTTGTAAAGTGCAGGCATTTTCTAAAAAACATAGAAGCAATTTCAATAACACTGGCACTGTTCCATTATCTCACGTTGTAGATCACTTGAAATAGTGCGAAAGATTGCCTGAGGGACAAGTTTTGACATCTTCAGGTCAGTCTGGAGAGTATTCCAGGCCGAAGGGGCGGCAAAACAGAATGCCCTTTTGCCTAGTTCAGTCCTGACACGAGGAAGAAGCAAGTGAAGGGTGTTGCATGAACGCAGGGCATAATGGCTTGTAGATCTTTGTAAAATAGAAGATAAATAAGGGGGGACCAAGCCAAGAAGAGCCTTCTAAATCAAAGTCAACCAATGATTATAGCGACTGACACTAAGAGAGGGCCAGTCAGCTTTGAGATAGAGCTCACAGTGATGAGTGAGACGTCTACAACCAGTGACAAACCAAAGAGCGCTATGATAAACAGAATTTAAAGATTGCAGACATTTGGCCGAGGCAGTCATGTACAGTATATACAGTATATAAGTACTAGATTCTGTACAGATTAGTCATAGCTGTAACTAGAGCTTATGTGTTTCCAATACCTAGGATTGATGATTGTATCGATAGAGTAGGGCAAGCAAAGTTTCTGACCAAGATTGATTTATTGAAGGGTTATTGTTGCTCTGCTTTTGCCACACCATCTGGGTTGTACCAGTATGAAGTCCTACCCTTTGGCATGAAAAATGCCCCAGCCACATTCCAAAGGATGATCCAGTCTACAATCGCCGGTTTGCCACACGAGTGCATACATCAACGACCTGATCACATGGAGTGACTCCTGGGAAGAACATCTGAAAGATGTAGAGACGTTGTTCCAGCGCTTGACCCAGGCTAACCTGACTGTTAACCTGAACAAGAGTGACTTTGGTTCTGCTACTGTCATGTATCTTGGCTACGTCATAGGCCAGGGTAAGGTGGCACTCATAAATGCTAAGTCCAAGCGATCATGGACTTTCCAGTTCCTGACAACAAAAAAGCTTTGCGCCGCATCCCTGGAATGATCGGGTACTACCGCAAGTTCTGCAAGAACTTTGCTGAGATTGCTCTCAGTCTCACCAACCAACTGAAGAAAAGCGTAAAGTTCACTTGGGATGAAGCATGCCAAAAAGCCTTCGATCGCTTGAAGTCTCTGCTATGTCACTACCCCGTGCTCAAATCTCCTGACTTCAACAAACCGTTCTCCATCGCGGTCGATGCTAGTGACCAAGCTTGTGGATCTGTGCTCCTACAGGGAAGTGACTCTGATGACATTGAGCATCCCGTGGCATACTTCTCCAGGAAGTTCAATCGCCACCAAAGGAACTATTCCGCGATAGAGAAGGAGCTGTTGGCTCTGCTTCTATCCTTAAAACACTTTGAGGTTTATGTTTATACAGGGCAAAAGCCAATGATTGTGTACACTGACCACAATCCGTTAATGTTTTTGAGTAAGATGAAAAACAAGAATCGGAGAATATTAAATTGGAGTTTGATTTTACAGGAGTTTGACTTGGAAATTAAGCATGTAAAGGGTACTGACAATGTAATTGCTGATTGCTTATCCCGTGTTTGAGTATGTGTATAAATCACGTTTATTAGCATATTGTATTATAAGTAAATATGTATACACAAGTGTCTACTTAACCATTTTTGTATTGAAAAGAAAAATTTTGGCTTTATGAGTCAAAATATTTCCCTTTTGGAATGGAGGTGTAATGTGAAGAGAAGCCACTAGATGGCAGTATTGACCTTTTCTTTGTTAAGCCCAGACTGGAGCTAGGTTTGGGCATGTCTTGGACATGTCTGAGACAAGCCCCAGAGAATTTAAAAAAAAGAGTCTAAAAGGTGGGAGGGGTCTGCAAAAGAGTATATAAGGAGGACAATTAAGACAGTAAAGTAGTTGTAGAAATTGCAAGGAGAAGGATACATTTGACCAGACCTGTCATTTTTTTTTCATGACCTGTGAAGCTTTTTGTGGTTTTTTGCCTGTGTTAGAGTATTTTCCTCACCCAGGACATATCCAAGCAACCCCACCAAAGGGACTGTAAATATTTTTGTTCTTGTATTTATCAATCTTGGTCAGTAGAGTAGAGAGTAGATTAGTTAATGGCGTTTGTTTAATTAAATCTGTTTAAGTTAGGGTTAGGGTAAATTAAATGAAAATTCACAGGTTTCATTGAAAGCCCTAAGACTGTGCGGTATGCTGAAATTAAGTTAATTATTCCCCAGTTCATTCTGTAATAGAATTACTCTCTCAAAGCCCAAACTAATGAACACAATCTCAGCTTATTGCTTATAGGAAATCTCCCAGACTACAGGGATCATTTAGGCTTTTGGGTTGCAGTCACGTTCTTAAAAAATTTTGGGTCGTGCTGCGGGAATGATTTGATCCTAGAGCTGTAGCAGCAGAGAATGCTGGCTTGAATTGAATCTTGAATTCCTTTCTACACTCCTTCATTAAGTGCCTAATTGGCTCAGCTTGGATGATGCTTCTCAGATTTATTTTCATCCTGGTCAGGTTATTGTATTTGGGGCCACTAGGAAAGTACTACTTGTCTTAGTATGTGAGTAAGCGAGTTTGTGTATGTTTGTGTGTATATGTGTGTGCGTGTGTGTTTTTGTGCGTGTGTGTGTGTTTGTGTGTGTGTGTGCTGGCGCATGTGTATGAGGTTGTGTGTTTGTGTGACACCTTCATTTGCCCTTTCTATGGATTAGACATTCAGGGTTTGAGTAACCTTAAAGTCATATTTACCCTGTTCTTCAAGCACAACCTTACATACCATCAGGCCCAGGTCTAACTTAGGATTGGACTCAGTTTCTTTTAAGTCCTGGTTAGGAGAGTTGACCACAGGGAATGCTATTAGTATGGGAAGAAAGCAGTCAGTAAGCAGTTCCTCACCTTTCACCCCTGATGATGTCACTTCCTGTCTCCTTCACGCAGGTGACGACATGCTGACGGCCATTTCGGTGGCTCGTGACT
Organism: Gymnothorax reevesii; assembly: GCA_029721435.1. Classification (NCBI taxonomy): domain Eukaryota; kingdom Metazoa; phylum Chordata; class Actinopteri; order Anguilliformes; family Muraenidae; genus Gymnothorax; species Gymnothorax reevesii. The sequence continues at coordinate 22,444,858 of CM056575.1, read as the reverse complement.
GTGGCATGGTCCCACCGCAGGATAAGGTCATCATCGCTGATGCCATGCCTCCCAAAGATGGCCAGGTCGCGAAGATCAACTGGCGGTATGCGGAAAACCCCATCAAACAGGACTGCAAGGGCGATGTGCTACAGGTGAGAGAACAGAACTTCAGCAGTTCGACGATAACAGGGTGGAGTTTGGATTTGAGCTAGTAATTTCAGACTGAGATGCAATGAGCAATATCTATGACAGCCTGAGAAAGCATTTTTTCATATGGAGGGAGCCATCTGACCATCCATCTCTTCATCCATTAATCCTCTCATCCATCTATCTATTCCTCCATCCATTGTCTTACCCACTAACTCCCAGGGTGGATCATGGTGTCAGGTCTATTCCCCAGCATGCATTGGGATACACTGTTAATCAGTCTCCAAATCAAAAATGGAGCTTTTTTTTCCCACTAAATTGTTCCTCTCCTGCCCTCGAACTCCTGACCCCTGACCTGTATAGGAAGTCACGCTTGACATGGAGGAAGTGGATCACAGGGGCGAGACCAGACCGCAGGAGCGCTATCACTTTGCAATGAACGGAAAATCCTTTGACGTCGTCATGGAGCACTTCCAGGACCTGGCTCAGAAGGTCTGTGACCGTTGATACAGGAGAAAAGTCCTGGCGAAACATCCTGCCTCTGTTTTGTAGGGAAGTCCAGCTTTGTCTTCTGGAGAAATCCATCTTGGTTACATTTTTATCCCCCCGGCATATAATGTGGGGGGATATAGCGATCAGTGTGTCCGTCTGTCCGTCCGTCTGTAATAAAATCGTTTCCGGACCAGAACTCGAAAACTATACCACTTACAAACACCAAATTTGGTATGGAGCTTCGCCTTATGGTCTTGTTGTGCCTTTTGGGGGTTTCGGTCCGTCCGTCTGTTGACACAACCTGTAGGTTACACAACCTACAGCCGGGGGGATCCGCCATTGCCAGATGGCTCTTGTTGTAACAAAAAATTTATTTATCGAGTCTAATGTAAAGTTGAAAGACAATAACTCAAGTTTATCTGTTTAAAATTTGAAGCTTTTATAGTCAGTTTTGCATAACTCTAAACCCTGCTCTATTTTATGGGCTGCAGGCAGGAATTAGACGCGATGAATTGTATACAGTATGTGTTCTTGGTATGTGATATAAATGGCCTGGTTATTGGAGCAGCAGGACTCAGGATGTCCTTTGCACTGTGGAGATGTGCAGTGAGGTTTCCCTCTCCTCTGCAGCTGGTGGTTCACGGAACTGTTTTCGCCAGGATGACTCCAGATCAGAAAACTCAGCTGGTGGAGGCACTGCAAAATGTAGAGTGAGTAACACATACACACACAAAAGCTGGGTCACACAAAGCATACACAAGCACACACACACATACACACATATATATACTGTCTCTCACAAATCACACGCACGCGCGCGCACACACACACACACACACACACACACACACACACACACACACACACACACACACACACACACAGAGATAACACCCTTGAGATAATTTACAAAACGAGGAACATCTTAAAAAAACAAAAACAGGAACAGTCTTTGCTCACAATTTTCTGGCTTTTTGAGAATCATTTTTACCCCTCGGCCGACTCTGGCCGGAGGGGTATTGTCGTCACCTTTGCGTCCGTCTGTCGTCCGTCCATGATATTGTCCGGGCCAATACTCGGCAACTAATGATTGCAGCTTCACCAAATTTGGTATGGTAATTCACTATGACCCATATATGTGCCACGTCAGGTTTTTTGCTGGATTTGACCTTTGACCTTAGCTCTGTGACCTTGACCCTGGAAATCTTGTCCGGGTCAGTACTCGGCATCTAATTACTGCAGCTTCACCAAAGTTGGTATGGTAACTCAGTATGACCGATAAATGTACAACGTCAGGTTTTTTGCTGGATTTCAACTTTGACCTATGAGCTTTGAACTTCACCTCGGAAATCTTCCGGGTCGGTACTCAACAACTAATTATCGCAGCTTCACCAAATTTGATATGGTAACTCACTATGACCCATGCATGCGCAATCTCAGGTTTTTTGCTGGATTTGACCTTTGACCTTAGCTCTGTGACCTTGACCCTGGAAATCTTGTCCGGGTCAGTACTCTGCATCTAATAACTGCAGCTTCACCAAATTTGGTATGGTAACTCAGTATGACCGATAAATGTGCAACGTCGGGTTTTTTGCTGGATTTCAACCTATGACCCTATAATTATCACAACTTCACCAAATTTGGTATGGTAACTCACTGTGACCCATAGATGTGAAACGTCATGTTTTTTTTTTGCTGGATTTCACCGTTTGACCTTAGCGCTGTGACCTTGAAACAGGAAATCTTGTCCGGGTCAGTACTCAGCAACTACTGATCGCTGCTTCACCAAATTTGGTATGGTAATTTACTATGACCCATAGATGTGCCACGTCAGGTTTTTTGCTGGATTTGACCTTTGACCTTAGCTCTGTGACCTTGACCCTGGAAATCTTGTCCGGGTCAGTACTCGGCATCTAATTACTGCAGCTTCACCAAATTTGGTATGGTAACTCAGTATGACCGATAAATGTGCAACGTCAGGTTTTTTGCTGGATTTCAACTTTGACCTACGAGCTTTGAACTTCACCTCGGAAATCTTCCGGGTCGGTACTCGACAACTAATTATCGCAGCTTCACCAAATTTGATATGGTAACTCACTATGACCCATGCATGTGCAATCTCAGGTTTTTTGCTGGATTTGACCTTTGACCTTAGCACTGGGACCTTGTGGCAGGAAATGTTGTCCGGGCCTAGAGGTATTCAGCAACGCGTAATGTTTATCCTTTGTCCTCCTATATTCTCTTTGCGGACACGCGCACACACACACACACACACACACACACACCTGTGCAGCAGCTGAGCCAGCATGTTCCGGAGAAAATGCATAAAGTTTGAATTGCTTAGGCATGTACGCTTATCCATGCGCACAAAACTTAACGCATAACACAGATGGTTTTATCATTTTCAGGAATGTGTTCCAAAGTACACACAGAGCAGAGGGCATTCAGATTTTCCTTTCCTCCTTGTTTCAGTTATTTCGTCGGGATGTGTGGAGATGGTGCCAACGACTGTGGTGTAAGCACATTTTTAAAATAAAACTTTTAAAAATGAATATTTAAAATGATTTTGCCTTTTAGCTGCTGGACTTGCAGCCAGGGAAGTAGATATGAGGGTACAGCTGTAACTATTTGGGAGAAATATATTAATAATATATGCATAACTATAATTAATATAGAGAAGTATGAATATTGCGTGTTATCAGGGATGCCTGTCTTGTCTGTACACTTGGTGATGGTGGAAGTTGTATCCCATAATGCTGAGAGTTGGTTTACTCCTGTGAGGGGTAACTCCTCCCTCCCATAGTACAGTGTATGTTTGTGTGAGACGTTAGCCATGATCCCTTGCTCACCCAGGCCCTGAAGCGAGCGCACAGCGGAATCTCTCTCTCAGAGCTGGAGGCCTCTGTCGCCTCCCCCTTTACCTCTCGAACCACCAACATCTCCTGCGTGCCCAATCTTATCAGGTACCTCATCATTACTCTACCTCGCTGTCACTTAGTAAATGCAGTAATTCAGGGCTACTTGTTGTTGATAAGGCTCGGTCAGGGCTGATTCCCCCCAGAGCAACATGGGATTTAAGGCCAGTCAAACGCTCTGGCTGCCAGGCAGTTGTCAACCAAACATTGTCCAAAGGTTTCACTTATAATATGTGACGATCTACTCTTTATTTTTTTGAATATATTTTATGTCTGTCTTGGCACCTATCTTTTGAGCAACGTCCACCTCCATCAATAGATTCTGTTATGCAGTGTGTGTACTTCTTATGATAGCATCTTGTCTTGAGAGATAATAAATGTATGAAATGTGTCTCAGTCACTGTTATAGGTATGCATTGATGGGTTAGTATGTGGGGTTGAAGGTTGTGAATTGGTCAGTGTGTGGTGCTGCTTGCTGTAATTTGCTTGCATAATTGGTGGCAAGTACTGTGATTGATCAGTAGTGGTCCTGGTGGAGGATACAGTTGTTTTTCTGTTCATTGTTTTTTTGCAGGGAGGGTCGAGCTGCTCTCATCACTTCCTTTTGCGTGTTCAAGTTTATAGCGCTATACAGCATCCTCCTGTACGTCACTGTGACTCTGCTGTACTCAGTGAGTACCGTACCATAGATACATCAATGTGACTCTACTGTGCTCGGTGAGTAATGTACCATAGATACATCAGTGTGAGACTACTGTACTCAGTTAGTACTGCACCATAGATACATCAGTGTAACTCTACTGTATTCAGCGAGTACTGTACCGTAGGTACATCTGGGTGACTCTGCTGTACTCAGTGAGTAGTCTACCATAGATACATCAGTGTGACTCTACTGTATTCAGCGAGTACTGCACCATAGATACATCAGTGTGACTCTGCTGTACTCGGTGAGTACCACACCACAGATACATCAGTGTGACTCTGCTGTACTCGGTGAGTACCACACCACAGATAGTCGTAGTAGTAGTAGTAGTTTATTGACAAAGAAAGTCCATCATACATACACATAAAATATTATATTATACAAAATAATGCATCGCATCCAAAACATACTTTGGTGCATCATCGCTTGTGCTAAATCGGTCTATAGTAAAATTAATCCTTGGGTATCTTTCCCTTAAAAATCTGAGTTGATTACAATGTTCTATAATGTGTCTTTTGACCTGAATTTCATCCATACCGCAATCACACTTTCTTTCGTCTCTGGGTATCCTAGACCAACGACCAGTTTCAATTTTTAACCGATGAGCCCCAAGCCTAAAACAAGTTAATTCTAATCTATGGAACTCCTGCACTATATTCTCTTTGTATACCTTATACACGATTAAATCAGGATTCTGCAAAATATATGTCTTAAATCTTATACCATCGCTTTGTTTAATTCGATTATTTATCTTTGCCATATCTGCCAAAATAAAAGATGATCCGAAATCCAGTATTTTACTAACATACCTCCAAGCGGGAGTGTTATTTAAACATGCTAGCTCTATGTCAAACATAAGAGGGTCATCTTCCATGCCACGTCTGTCTCTCATAATTTTATCATAATACCTGAATTGTCTTTCCTTAATAATTGCTGTTAAAGTCAACCATCCCACTTCTGCCAAACACAAATCATTGGGACATGAAGTTCTGACTCCTAGCACAGCTTTCAGACCAGCCATATACATGCGGTCTAGCTTTCTTAATGATAAACCATACCATGACTCACATCCATACAAGAAACTAGAGAGCACATAGGCATTAAACACCTTCAGCTTCATGTACACTGGCAAATCTCTTTTACTCCTCAAAAACGAAAACATCTTCATCAAATGTTTGTTTTTCTCCGTGACGTGATCATCAATAAAATCACTAAACCTTCCACTTTCAGCTATAATGCCTCCAAGATAAATATATTTAGAACGGCGATCAATGATATTTCCATTACACTCAAGTGGGCGTCTGTCACTGTCCGTACCATTTATAACCATAAATTTAGTTTTCGCAAAATTTATACGCATACCATACTGTTGGCAAAACTCTAGCATAATAGAAACTTTCTCTAAACAACGTGCACGAGTAGTCGTTAGAAGGACGGTATCATCCATAAACAGAATACAGTGGAGCCATACTAAAAATCCATCCGGTTGACATCTTGTCTTAATTAACTTTACAAATTAATTTAAGTAAATTATCAATAAAAGACAAGAGGTGGGAGAACCTTGCCGAACTCCTATCACTGACGTTATAATAGCAGTGCCAAGTATACTTTTCATTGAAGAATACAAAGCTGCAATCAAGAATAACATTACTGTGCCGCATCCTAACCTGTTCAATCTCTCTAATAATAAATTTTGCGGGATTCTGTCGTAAGCCATAGAAAAATCAACAAATACCACAAAAAACTTATACCTTTTGCTCCTAGCTAAATCAATTAACAACTTCAGGGTAGCAATTTGTTCTTCACACCCTCTTGACTTTTGTGCACCAGCCTGTTCGCGAAATGGCTTAAACCATAACTCGAGTCGCTTCCCAATGACAATATCATACAATTTGGCAAGCGAATTTATTACACTTATCCCTCGATAATTATCGCAGTTCAAAGAAATACCCTTTTTAAATAAAACGCTTAATTTTGCAAACGTCCAAGCCTTCGGATAACAAGCACCACAAAATATCACATTAAACAACGTCGTTAACAAGATTATCCACTGTAGGGGGAGCGCCTTCAAGACATTTGGGGATATTCCATCTGGCCTACCTGATTTATTCATTTTCAAGGAATGTAAAGCATTCTCCACTTCTACTACTGTTATTTCCTCGTCTAGCACAGGGATCGTCAGATCTGTTCCAAGTTCAGCATATTTAATGCTTGGCATGTCAGGGGGATTTAACAACGATTCAAAATGGCTTTTAAAATCAGCATCTGTTGGCATCTGAACACAATTCCCGTTAGGCAACTGTCCTTTCCAACCTACACTATTCCACAGCAGCCTATTATTTTTGGTCCGAATTATTCTTGTCCACCTCTCAACTTTTAAATCAAACTTTCGTACGGATTCCTCGTGGTGTACAAGATAAGTACTTTCGTACAAAATATCGGAAATCGCAGTCACCCATACATATATATCTCCTTTGTATGAGGGCACAGAGAATCGTTCTAAAACATCACAAAACCGGCCAAACTGTGGCTCTGCAATAGCAACTTGTTTGCGACTCTGACTCACCTGCTGATTATAAAGCATGCATGCATGCATGTATGTCCAAGCAGGTCATTAGCACTGTTGTGTTCTGGGGTCCTGGCCTTTGGCCAGGACAGCATTTATGGTTTTAACAGTTTCATGTACCAAGGTTTCGTAGTTTCATAGTTCATAGTTCAGGTCACAGTTTTAACAGTTTCTTGTTTCAGGATTTTGCATTCCATAGTTCACATTCATTGTCCACGTTTTTACTTTCCATGACCCCAGCTGCAGCCGGTCACGTACCCAGGCCCTGAGCCCCGCCTTCCACCACCTGAGCGGCACGGGGCGGAACGCAGACAAGCGGTGGAGTGGCTTGGCAGACCTGGCGAAAACAAAAACATGGAAAGTAAAAACGTGGACAATGAATGTGAACTATGAAATGCAAAATCCTGAAACAAGAAACTGTTAAAACTGTGACCTGAACTATGAACTATGAAACTATGAAACCTTGGTACATGAAACTGTTAAAACCATAAATGCTGTCCTGGCCAAAGGCCAGGACCCCAGAACACAACAAGCCCGTTCTACTACACAACCGAGATTCACTCCTTCACTTATATCAAGAGTTACTTTAATCGGGGCGTGATTAGAGGGCACATCAGTGTAACTCTGCTGTACTCGGTGAGTACCGCACCACATACAAGTGCTGGTCTACGAATTAGAATAATTTGAAATAGCGTAATCGTTACATTTTCTTGATGCATTTTTTGTGCAGAAAGCAAATCAGGTGTTCACCGCGCCTGTCCTACTTGTTAGAATATTCACAGAACTCGCTACCCGTAAAAAATTTGCTCAGCTGAGCTTTCCAAAAGGCCCATTTAGGCCATTTAACTGTGACACTGTTGTTTCATTGAATTAGAATAATTCATAAGTCATTTCATTGAATTAGAATAAGTGCTCAAATTTTTGTTTTCTGTGAAGAGTGTTCACTGTACAGTATAAAGACAGGGTTGAGTGGAATTTCTAAGTTGTAAAATCAATCATGGGTAAGCAGCGCGACCTCTCAACGGGAATAGTGACTCAAATTCAAGCCCTTCGCTAACAAGGCTTGACCCAAACTAAAATTGCTGAGCAGCTCGGCATCAGCCAGTCTTCCATCTGCAAAGCTCTAAAGATAGACTGCAGCAAGCGCACCAACTGTTCCGGCATCCGAAAAACTTCTGCTCGTGACAACAAGCAGCTGAGAAAGATCGCAGTCAGCAACCGGTTCAAGTACACTTCTGAGTTCAGCGACTTGTGGAACGAGCAGACCGGCGCTAACGTCTCGAGATCAACCACTTACCGTCGTCTGCGCAAACTCTGCTTCAAATCTTGCGTTCCAGCAGGAAAAACCGATGCTTAACAAGGAACAAATGGTGAAACGGCTGAAGTGGGCCAAAGAACACGGCGAGTGGACTGCTAAAGACTGGCAGAAAGTGGTCTTCAGTGATGAATCACGCTTTTGCATCTCCTTCGGTGACCAAGGTTCTCGTGTCTAGCGTTGTGGTGGCGAAACCTACAATCACGAGTGCGTAAAAAGATGCATCAAGTCTCCCCAGAGCGTTATGGTCTGGGGATGCATGTCCGCTCTGGGTGTAAGGAAACTCTGCTTCCTCAAGAAGACTGTCAAGGCTGCCGTATACCAAGATGTTCTGGAAACGTTCCTGATTCTGACTGTTGAGGGACAGTTTGGCGAAGAAGACCTCATATTTAAACAGGATCTTGCACCGGCTCATGCGCCAAAGTCGACCAAAGATTGGTTTGCCGAAAAACAGCTTGAAGTTTTGGCATGGCCGGCCAACTCGCCTGACCTCAATGTTATTGAAAACCTTTGGGCCATCGTCAAGCGGGAAATTCGCGACAGAAAGCCGACTACGCTGGACCAACTGAAGCAGAACATCGCCACTGCCTGGGAAGCTGTGAGTGCGGAAACTTGTGACAAGCTGGTCAAATCGATGCCGCGGAGACTTCAGGCAGTCATACAAGCCAAGGGGGCAGCCACAAAATACTGAGAAAGTGATGATTCTAATTATAATAAAAATTATTCTAATTCAGTGAAACGGTTTCTCAATTATTCTAATTCAATAAAACAACATTGCCACAGTTAAATGGCCTAAATGGGCCTTTTTGAAAGCTTAGCTGAGCAAATTTTTTTACAAGTAGCAGGTTTTTTGAATACTCTAACAAGTAGGACAGGGGCGGTGAACACCTGATTTGCTTTCTGCACAAAAAATACATCAAGAAAATTTAATGATTGCGCTATTTCAAATTATTCCAATTCGTTGACCAGCACTTGTATACATCAGTGTGACTATTGTACTCAGCGAGTACTGTACCATAGATACATCAGTGTGACTCTACTGTATTCAGTGAGTACTGTACCATAGATACATCAGGGTGACTCCGCTGTACTCAGTGAGTAGTGTACCATAGATACATCAGCGGGACTGTACTGTACTCAATGAGTACCAGACCAGTGATACATCAGTTGAATTTTACTTTACTCAGTGAGTACCGTACCATAGATGCATCAGCATGACTCTACTGTACTCAATGAGAAACAGACCAGTGATACATCAGTCGAACTTTACTGTACTCCGTGAGTACTGTACCATAGATACATCAGTGTGACTGCTGTACTCAGTGAGTACCATACCGTAGATACATCAGTGTGACTCTACTGCACTCAGTTAGCACTGTACCATAGATGCATCAGTGTGACTCTTCTGTGCTTGGCGAGCACCAGTTCTAATTGTCACCTGGGCTTGCTTTGCAGATCCGCAGTAACCTGACAGACTTACAGTACCTCTTCATTGATCTCTTCATTACCTTTTCCATGGTCTTCACCAGTGAGTATGTGGGAGGTTCTGCAGTGAACTAAAGCACAGCCACTGTTCACACAATAAACTGCAGTCTTGTCTAGTATTCAGTAATATTTTGTGTAATTTTGTGTAACTGTTTCTGTGTTTCCAAGTATATACTTACAGTGTGTGTGTCTCTGTGCATGTGTATATGTATTTGGGTCCTTACATTATTTGTGCCTGCGTGCATTTGTGTTCATATTTGCAACTGGGTCAATGACAGATAAGCCTTTTAAAAATGTTTTTTATGCCCCCAGAATTGAGGATTCGGGGGCATTTAGTTTTTCACCTGTCCGTCTGTCCTTCCGTGTGCCCCTCTGTCCATCTTTCTGTCTGTTTGTCTGCAGCGGAAAAAAAAAACTTTGACCTGCAATACTTTAACCTGCCGCCGGGGGCATCAGTGTTCCACGAACACAGCTTGTTTTAAATAAATCTTTAACCCGTTGCCACTGCGACGGCCCGTATTCGGACCGTCAGGGAAGTTAAAAACATACTACGTCATTTACACAGCTTGTATGCAACGGAGATACTCATGCCACATATAGTCGGAAAGCTACGATTCTTGAGATTCAAATGATACCAACCATTTCAAAGCATAATCATCACAGCAGCCTTAATCAACGCCTATGTCAGACCACAAACAAACAAACGAACTGTTACAAAACTGATGTAACTCACCAATGAAGCCTCCTAGTACTCCTCTGGTCCAACATATCCCCTCAAACATGGTCTTGTCACATCCACGAAGTTCCAGAAAATCCAACCAAGTAAAGTTTTTTGGTCACACTTTATTTGAAGTGTTGCTCATAAAGGCTTTATAGAGCATATATAATGCCTTCATGAATGAGACATAATGTGTTTATAAATCATACATAAGCCAACGTTGTGCTTTGTAAAGGGTGAAATAGCACATCCTTCTTCAGCATGTGATGCCAGGAGTGATGTAACTGATGATGTCACTTAGCTAGTGGCTAATTGCGATAAAGGGTGACACTGTCAGCTATATTACATTGTCATTGTCACATCTGGCATCACATGTTGAATAATACTGTATTATTTCACCCTTTACAAAGCATGACATTCGCTTATGAATGATTTATGAAGACATTATGTCTCATTTATGAAGGCATTATACACGCTGTATAAAGCCTTTATGAGCAACACTTCAAATTAAGTGTGACCAGTTTTTTTATACCAGTAAATATCCATGAACAGCTGCTGCATCGTTTGAAATGAGTCGGTGGAAATCCACAAAGTTCGCTGCATTAATAGTCCTTGCTCCGGTGCAAATATAAACAGTACAAAGCCATTTGTGTCAAAATGGAGTCTGCACTCTAACCTTTCGATTGACACCTCACTCGACCAGTTACGATCTTCCCTGCCCTGTCTACAGCCTGCTATAGCCAACGAGTGGATGTGTTGAAATGAAGCTCATGCCTCCTTTTTTTGCGTGTAGCCTGAGCAACCAGCAACCAATCGAGACGACGATTGTTGCTTTGTAAAGCCAACAAAATTCTGCAAACGCCGATATATATCTTGTTGGGGTGGCTACAAAGCTGACGCTGCCTATTGCTTGAGTAAGAGAAAGGACAGAATATGGCTCAGCTGTGCGTAATGCGTGCTGCGCGTTCCGTAAAACAGAGCGAGGCAGAGAGAGATTTCCAGCGAATGTTGGATTGTTGTTTATGGAGTTTGACAGAAAAAATAGCGAAAAGGTTGCCAAAAAAATCATTTTCAGTTCAGAAGCTGCAGAGCTGTGCACTCGGCGTGCAAGTGATAGCTCAGGGGAAGAAATATCTGACCAAAACCGTGATGGCTCTGTAGCAGAGAAAATGTTTCTCGGGGGAGATGACATTACTCTTGACAAGAACGCATCATATTATAAATTATATTTCATTTTATAATAATATTACGTTTATATTTTAATATTATTATTACGAAATACATTACGTATTATTTGCATCTGTCACGGAAGGTGGAAGAACGTCATGTTTTCACCGGAGTTGGTGATTCTGTTTGTCTGATATTCTGTAATTCTGTGTAAAGGATTACGGAAGAAGGATATTATAATATTATGCTGATATTATGATGATTAAATTATTACCATATTACGCATTATTACCTCCGTCACCGAAGGTGAAAGGAAGTTATTTTTTCGCCGGCATTGGTTGTTGTGGGAATTTTAATTTTCATCCCTGTAAGAAGTCAGAGTGAGATAAAGTAAGTAAATAGGATCCATTTTACTATGTGCCACATAGGGTCTTCGTTACAGGCAAGAACAAAGACAAAGGAATCTCTCCTTTGCTTTGGATATATGTAAAAGCAAAAAGTCAGAATCTCCTCCCCTTGGGGTTTATACGCACAAATTTGAGTTTATGTCTCAGTAACCTTTTAATTATTTATTTATCATATATTGTAAATAGTTTGCTATGGAAAGGTTATTTGTTTGTTTACATTTCATATAAAAAACATTTTTTACATAACAGGACTCGTTTTGACTTTTATATGCACAAATTTGAGTTTATGCTTCAGTAACTTTTAATTTTTTTTATTTATCATATATTGTAAATAGTTTGCTGTGAGTTTGCTGCATAAAGGTTATTTGTTTGTTTACATTTCATATAAATAAGCATTTTTTTACATAACGGCACTCATTTTGACTCTTATGTGCACAAATTTGAGTTTATGCTTCAGTAACTTTTTTTTCAGCAATATTGATAGTGAATCTGGATATGGGATTGGATTCCTCTAAGTGTCACCTTTAATTAGAACCCAACATTATGACTGTACGTTGAAGCGTTCAAGAGTTAAGCCCTTTTATCCTAGGTATGTGACCATGGTTATCCTCGGGTCCTTTTGGGGTCTCCAAATGGCCATTTTTGAAAACGCCTAGACATGGCCTTAGAAAAACATGTGTAAAATGCTCGTTTTCTGTAGGATTGTTATCAAATTTGAACTAGAACTAAGTAAGGCTTCATGCTGTGGTCCCATTGTGTTTTTCAGCTAATAAGTCCTAGCTGCTCTCATCTACAGGCATCTGTTTGCAAAAAAAAAAAAATTTGGCGAGAGTAAAAACCTTTTACTTCAGTGTGTTCCAGCTTGGATTACTCAATGACAGTAGTACTTAGAGTGTTTCTTTCAGCTGGGGGAAAAACTTCAGAGTGTTTCCTTTAAAATGAGACCATAACCATCCATATAGTCCAAACGGTTTAAGTACAGCGTTCAATTTACTTCGGTTACGCTTTTGATAGGCATTTTAGGCAAATTTTCCCGGAGTTTTTTTTTTTAATAATGTACAGAATTTATTAATTTGAAGTTGGAAGAGTGTGTTGAAACAAGTCTTAATGGTTGCATAACATTTACAGGGTTTTAGTATAGTTTTTTACTATTTGCAATTTCCCCAGCCAAAAAAATGTCAGGTGGCCCAACCAAACGTTTCATGAAAAAAAACACACTTCCCTCTTTTCTTTTTAAGTTTTTTTTTTAGTAAGTATACCTGAGAGTGTCTCCTCTGCCTAAAACATTGCTATTTTGTAGTTCAATTCAATTCAATAACTTTATATGTCCCCCAATGGGGAAATTAAATTTCAAGAGTGGAGGAGCATTAAAAAAAAACCCATAACATGAAATACAGATGACGATAATACACACAGAAAAGCAGTGGGAATAAAGGATTGTTTGTATCTGTTGGTTTTGATACGTGGAAGTCTGAAATATCTGAGGAAGAAGCTTGAATCGTTGATATAGTGGATGGGTGCTGTTAGACAAGATGGATTTTGCTTTGTTGTTGTACATGTCCTGCAGAGTTTCCTGATTCATGCCAATTATTTTACTGCAGACATTGACCACCCTTGACCGTAGGTTTTTGTTTTTGATAGATACATAGTTGAGCAGGGTATTAAAAGTAATTTATGGATTCTTTATTGTAGGGGTGGGTATTTTGGTTTTCCCAACAATTTAAGAACAATTAAACTATTAAACTTTGTTTATTTGAAAGGTTTTCAGATATTAATATTATCTTAATACATAATTTAAATTTCATTTTGAATACATTTCACATAGTGTTAACTTGCTCGGACAGTTGCGCCACCTGACATTTTCAGGGTTTGAGATGGCAAGACAAATATGTTCCAATTAAACAGGTTTTATGGAATAAAATGATGCTTATTATGAATCATTTTAAATTATTTTAAACCAAAGTACTGCACCTGGACACAAAAATCTGCATGTCATGTCATTGCCCCAACTGCATCTCCATTATTGTAGTCTTGTCTCCATTTCATGGTTTATTATGAGGTGCAATGGCCCTTTTATTTGGTATTTGATCGTGTAAAAGTGCTCGTTAAATAAAGAGTGGCTGATCGATTGGCTGTCTGACTGACTTAATAAGTAACTGATTTGATTGACTTGCGGGCCTGATTGTTTGAATGATTGACTTACATGACTCATAGGATTTAATTGCTTAATTGGCTGATTTGTAGGATTTGGTAGATTAACGGACTTCATTGACTGATTGATTTAATTGACTGATTTCATTGATTTGACTATTTTATTAATCAATCGATGGATATGTTTAATTTCATTTATTTAATTGATTTTTGTATTTGATTGAATGTCTCTGTGTGCAGTGAGTCTGAACCCGGCCTGGATGGAGCTGGTTTCGCGGCGGCCGCCTTCTGGCCTGATCTCTGGACCTCAGATCTTCTCCGTGCTCTCCCAGATCCTCATCTGCTTCACTTTCCAGCTCATCTCCTTCCTGTGGGTGGGGCAGCAGAGCTGGTACGAGGTGTGGACTCCGGCATCTGAGTGAGTACTGCCAAGGGCTACATTTGCTTGGTTATGTCGCTGTTAGCTTGGATCTCTGACTATTAATTGAATCATGGAGTAACAAAAGGGCCCAACTCCATGATTTAGAGAAATCTAGGTTATCCTATCTTGTATATTGGGTTAAGACCTATGAAAATGAATTGAAGAAAGGCCCAAATCCAGTGCATAAAGCTGTTAACTGAGGTGAGTTCTTTAGCTTTGAGTTGAAGAACGGCCCAAGTCCAGGAGTTGGGCCCCTCTTCAACAAATTTTACTGGTGGCCACTAGATGGCAGCACCAGTTCAAACATAGAAGCGCCCACAGAACAACACATGGACGATTCTGAGGTGAACAACCCAATGAACAAGCACTCACTGGCAGAGTTTTGGAAGTAAAGTAAGCCTACTGTCATACCCTAAGCAGAAGCAATGCTGTAGTTTGAAATAAAGTTCAAAGGACAAGGTTCACTAACCATCGAAATTGGCCTCGTCTAAAAACTAATAATCATTAGTGTCATTTATTGACATAATAGCCAAAATTTCAAACAATGAATGTTATAAGCCTTACTGCCCCATGGTTGCCATGGCAACGGAACAGGAAATTGCACCATGCAAAATGTCATTATTTGGCATATTTTCAATCCCAAGAGCAAAAGAGTTCAATATATTGACTTATAAACCATGTATATCAATTATTATATAAATAATTAACGATTCAACATTACCAGGATGTCTGGCCCATGGTTGCCATGGCAACGGGAGAGGAAATTGTTCCATTCAAAATGTCATTATTTGGCATATTTTCAATCCGAAGAGCAAAAGAGTTCAATGTATTGTCTGATAATTTATGTATATGAATTATTATATAAATAATTAACAATTCAACATTATCAAGATGAGTGGTCCATTGTTGCCATGGCAACGGGAGATATAAATAATAAATATCAATAAATAAATTATAAATAATAAACAGAAATGTTTAATGAAACCGTTAAGTCAGAAAAAAATACTGATATTAGGTCCAGGAAAAAATAGGTTCGACTCCTATTACGTCCCAAATAGAAATAGGGTGGGTGGGTAGGTAGGTAGGTAGGAACATTATTTTTTTTTTATATATATATTTTAATGCAGTACTTCTTAATAAAATTTTAAACCACAATAAAGCAACTCTATAGGCCCTATACTCAAATCAGTAATCTCAAAAATTATTTTTTTTGTCCAAAAAGTGTGCAACGACAGTAGGCAAGATACCTTTAGCAATCAAAAACACCAATAAAATGTTTAGGGTCGGGGGAAAATAGGGACAGTCGGGTAATAGGAATCACGGGTATTTTTTTCTATGCCTCATCACACTTATACTGGAGCAAAATTATATTTTTCTTTTATATTTCTGAATTAATTATGCTACCCATTAATTATATTAAAAACAAAATTAAGGTCAGATTCAACTCAGTTCACAAACTTCAAAGTTGCATAATATGATGCGTGCTCAAGGGCCGAGCTGAACGAGGGGCGAAATGTCGGGCATCAGATAGCCTATTCACCCTTGCACACACGTGACCATAATCACGTGACGACTGTGAAGGCACCATAGTGGACGGCAGTAAGCAGTGAACTGACAGTAACGGACAACAACATAAAACGAACATTAATACGGACATGTATACTCTTCATTTGCAATGGCTGGTAAAACTAATATTGTGCAGTTGTCGGCTGAGGTGGGTCACCTTGTAGGAAAGCAAAAAGAGCGGTACTTGAAAAAGTTAACGATGGCAGGGCTAGCTACCGATCCATACCTTCTTCCTCCTAACCTATTCGCGGATCTAACAAAATCGTCCAGTCTACCCGACTTCAGTCCACACGATCTGTACCACTATGTTATAAACGGAGTATCCCCATACACCAGTGACGTGCGGTGGAGGTTGGTTTGGTGAGGCTCAAACCTCTCCTTTGCTTGATGAGCAATCAGACGATTAACTAGTTTAGTAAGACTATTCGGCAAAATGACGGGCCAGTTTAAGTTTCCGCGGCGTTATTACTCAGTACATCGAACGTCAAATGCTTAACAGCAGATTTGCGCGTACTTGCTTCCAGGAAGCTGAAGCAATGTCATCAAAAAATATTAACGCAGTTCGACTTATGCAGAGTTCAATGCTTAATCAATAGCCTATAATGTATTCTCCTTTAAAGACGCGCTTTTTTCACCCAAACAAAAAGCGGGCGTTTATTTTCAGTCTTCTTCCGTAATCCGATTAACAAAATGTTTAAACGATATACAGAATTACCAAGAGCCGAGAATTTTTCCTGATTGATTATTCACATTTCCATCCTTGCAGTCCCGAATTGCAGCGTATACGTGAATGAAGTTATTATCTCCTCTATCAGTATCAGGCTTCCATACGGCTTGATCTTGTTTGTTATCACTGTCAATCAGGAATAGTAGCCTACGTGGGAACAGGTTCACAAAATCCTGCGATAAATTTTGGGTCACTGCCTCACCTCACGGCGCGTCTCTGGCTTCCTGTAAGCAAATACTTGTAAATCTGCAGTTTCATGAGCATTTTAAGTTTTATGTAGCCTACTGAATAATAACGCCGCGGAAACTTAAAATGGCCCGTCATTCTGCCGAATAGTCTTACTAAACTAGTTAATCGTCTGATTGCTAATCAGGCAAAGGGAAGGTTTCTGCCTCACCAAACTAACCTCTGACTGCACGTCACTGCCATACACAGGTGCTGATCTAAAAGCATACAAAAGTCCGGATGCTTACCTGTTCTTTGTAGCTGGTTGGGTTACCGGTACGCGGTGCTACGCTGACGACATAGTCACACAACTCACGTTACATACAATGAGTCACGTCAAACAACCTCAGTGTAGCTAGCTACCATAAGTTAGCTACGGTAGCTAGCAATATGCCATAAGTTAGCGATAGCCCTTATGCCATAAGTTAACCATGAATGTATTAGGTTTACTAGGAAATACATTAAACTTACCTTGTAAAAAATGCTCTCTGCAAATCCTGGAGTACTTTGAGGCCTGCCAGTCCCTCCTATTGATGGCAGATATCCATCGCCGTCTTCTCTCTTCATCAAAAGGGATACGATAAAAGGCCAAATTGGGCTTACAGCCTTACCTGTTCGCACAGCCAACGGCACAGCAAGAAATCACGATCTTAAAAATAAAAAAATATCGAGAACCGCGACTTTTCTTTACTATCTATTCGCCTGCCGTCCGCCCAGGGCTTTTGCCGTCCGTCATGGCGTTCATAATTCCAGCGAGTGCAACATGACGTCACATGCAAAGGGTGAATAGGCCTATTTTCAAAGAGTTATTTATTGGTTCTACAACTCTACCATAACTCAGAATATCCGTATATGAACAGATTTTTTACAGATTTTGCATAGATAATACTTATCTTTCCTCGTGTACCTGTAGTTCACCTGGGTTCACCTGGAGCATTTCCTCATCGGATCATTGTCGAAAGACGAAACTGGGTCATCGCGCCGAAAAGCCTGACGACACTGATTATCTGGCTCGTACATTGAGTAATTAGGCCTAACACTCAACGACACTAAACTATTTACTCGATATTTACATATCAGACATATTAGAGAAGAATCATCATTCAAAATATTACGCGGCAACAAAGCAGGAAATGCAAACAGCTGTACATCAAAGAACGCCGCTTACGCAAGAGGTGCAATTGAAAAGTTGGATTTCAATATGAAATACGATTCGTGCCTCGTGTTGAATCCTTAGCGAAAAACAAACAATCCACACATTTGTTTTATTACACATAAAAATACTTACAGTTGAATGAAATAACGTTACATTTTAAGTTATTATTTTAAAAAAATATCACGAAATTCAATTTTATTTCCGTTTGTAAATGCCAATCCCACATTAATATATTTTGCATAACTAAGCGCGTCACTAATGTAAACTACTCATTTTCTAAATTAAACTCGGGAGGCAGGCCTCGCCCACAATACAACCTACACAAATAAGTAAAGAATTTATAATAGATTTGATTTATATATAAATTATTTTTGGGCGAAGTATGCCGCCCACGCGAAAAACTGATTTGAACGTCGACTTTTTCGCTCGAAATCTCTTGAAGTGAAGTCATTGCCTCGTTGAAGCATCCGCAAAAATCAATTTCGGGTGTTGGTAACCAACGGCAAGTATATTGTTGGACAGCATATATCTCTAACGATTGATTCGACAAATGAAAATTGTTCAAGATTGTGTTTGGTAATTCACGAAAATACAGGGCCAGTTATGTGGGTTAGTGAACCTAGTTCTTTCATTGGAGAAATCATTGTTGTCCTTTCATTTCGTCAATTTAACTAGGCTTATGCCGTCGGAGGCGACGGCTGGGGGTATATCCCCGAACGTCCCCAATCCTCCAATTCCCCAATCCTTGAATAGACCTTGAATAGACTTTCATTTGAACTTAATTTCAGGTCAATCGGACAAGTGGTTCTGAAGATATGGCCAAAATGGTCATTTTCCATCACAAAGCGCCACCTGGTGGCAAAATATTGAACCATACAGGTATGATGTCATCATGTGACACGTTGTGAGGTCATGACCTTGCAGTTACACATAGTTTCATGTCAATTGGACAAATAGTTCCAAAGATATGGCAAAAATGGTGAATTTTATGTGACAAAGCTCCACCTTGTGTCAAAATTTTGAACCAAACAGGTATAATGTCATCGTCACACACATCCTCAGGTCATGACCTTTCATTTGCACTTGATTTGAGGTCAATCAAACAAATAAATCCAGAGATATGATGAAAACAGTGATTTTTTTCAGTTTTTGGCCCCTGGTGGCCATCTAGAAATTGTAAATTGTCCAAAATGGAATCAGTTCTTCCTCTTTATGATACTTACTCATGTGCAAAAGTTGGAATTTCTAATCGAAATATTACTGAAGTTATCGCGTTAACTCGTAAATCAGTTTTTGGTCCCTGGTGGCCAATCTAGAAATTGTAAATTGTCCAAAATCGAAACAGTTCTTCCTCTTAATGATACTTACCTATATGCAAAACTTGAAATTTATAATTGAAATATTACTGAAGTTATCGCGTTAACACGTAGCGCGGCGGCGGCGGTCGGACCAAAGACAATAATATCCCCGGAACGCCATTCAGGATATAATTACAAAAGGACCCAACTTCGCCATGTTTCAAGTGCTACCATTATTTTATGTGACAGGCAGTAAACTTCATGTTCAGCCTAAATAAACCTCTGTTTGGCCTTAACACGCTACACTTGGCTGTTTGAAATTTCCTTTTATGGCATTAACAGCAAACAGAAAAAATGCTCCCCTGAAAAAAATACCTTACAAAAGAATTGGGCCCTTCTGTAACTCCATGATTCAATTGTAAGCTGGCTTGTGCTGCTAACTGCCAACTGAATCTGTGACCAACTGGCTATGATCTATTTTGCTCCGTCTTGCAGGCGACTTTGTCTTCCACTGAGCGCGGAATGTCAGTGCAGCGTATTCCACTTAATGGTTATTTAGTTTTAATTACTGTAAAAACATTGGTTGCGAGACAGCCACCTTGGTGTGGGAACACCATAGCCACGTGATGACACCATAGAGGTGCATGTGATGACATCATAATGGTGCATTGTTCACTATAATATAAACACAAAGTTACATAAAATAGTGCTAGTTATTATGAATGTTTCTACAAATATATACCTGCTTTTGGATTTTATTTATTTATTTTTTTTGGCTTTGTTCGCTGCTGTAGCGCCTGTAATGTTAATCGTACCCATCCCAACTCCACTGCAAACCACAACGTAACAGAAGAGCTGCACCATCAGAACCATCATAACTACGAGAACACCACACTCTTCTACGTCTCCGCTTTCCAATACATCATTGTCGCCATCGTCTTCTGCAAGGGAAAGCCATTCCGGCAGCCCAACTACAAGAACTGTAAGGAGAGCTCCGACAGGGTCCGAAATGTTGGAAAAAAGATGTATCATAACAGTTGCTACACAAAAATAAATTTGTATATCTATGAATGAAATTTGTATAGCACTTTTTCTTTCAGGTTTTGCCCATTTTTATTACCCCTCAGCCCTAAAGGCTGACGGGGTATTGCTATCCTTCGTGCGGTTGGGCGGGCGTGCGGGTGGTCGGGCGGCGGGCGGGCGGGCGTCTCCAAAAACTTCGACATCAGGCTGAGGGGTATTCTGTGCATTGCACACCTATTTTCTACTTTCTTCTATTCTAGTGCGCATGTTAGCCTGCCATGCCTGCCATTAAATTGTAGCACTAGTTATCACGCCGTGCCTTCTTGTATTCCCAATTGCTTTGTAATGGCTGCATCAAGGGGTGTACCAAGAGTGCAGTGCGACCCCGGTATTTTCCGTTTCTGATTGTTTAGCTGGGAGAAGGATCTGTTGGTATCTCCTCCAGCCAGGCACTTCAGTGCTGTACTTGAATTGCTTCATTCTTGAAGTAATGAAGAAGTTATTAATGTTTTTCTTTTGATGGAAATATCTGATGGAAGTGTCAGGATAGGAATACTCCTGATGTTGCTCTACATCGAGGCTGAGGACTCAAAACCGAAGTTTTTCTGAGGGCATTGCACTGCAGCCGCCCACTGCTCCTCAAGACATTAGGATTGGTTAAACTTAGCACACTAATTATTAATTATCCCGCTAAATGTATAAATTACATCATCCTGTGATCTTAGACCATTCTGGCCTCAGGATCTGGACTTGATTCACCTGAGTAGCGTGTGCTCTATCACACTGATTCCCAAAGGTGTCCTCAGGGTGCTTTCAGCTCACCTTACAATGGGTTGCAGGTTGATCACTTTTGTCAGATGAGCTTTAGGAGGAACATTAGACATACCTGGATCAGGCTAGTGTGTCCCGAAGAGTGTTTTAAGAACCTCCGATTCCTCATATTCTGCATGAGTTCATGTGTGAGTGTTTGTGTGAGCGAGACTAGGTGTTGAGTTCGGGCTCATATTGCTGTACCTGCAAGAAACAACTCATGGCAAACTGCAGATATTGTGAGGACATTTGGGGGTGTGTGAACATTTTGGGTGGTTCTCACCAAGGATTACGGCCGACTGCTTAAAGCTTGGGCGATGGTTACAGTTAGGTTAAGGTTTGGGTTTGGTATAATTTGGTTACAGTTAGGGTTTGGAAATGAATGAAAGTCAATACAATGTCCTCACAGGTATAGGTTTTCCAATAGCTGTGGGAGAGGATGCGTGCATCTGTGCTATTGATGCGTCTGATCACAGTGCCTGTTATTGCATTCGTCTCTCTGCAGGGCCTTTCATTCTGTCCACGATCTTTTTCCTCGTCTTCCTCCTCTTCATCATGTTCCATCCTGTCTCAGCCATCGATGACTTCCTGACGGTGAGTCTGCAACTGTTACAAAAAATGCAGGAATTTAAAACTCCTTGTTCAGGTTCAAGTTTTTACATAATTTTCTCCCTCACCCAGAACTGTAACCCAGCCATATGTGCTGAGACAGATGTTGGTGGAAAACTGCAGAGCAGAAAATGCAGAGCTTCTCTTCATTTTTAGCTCGCCGGGACGAGTAACGTCCGGAGAGCTATTGTCGTACCCCCGGCGTCCACGTCCGTACACGTCCGCGTCCGTGTCCGCGTCCGTCCGCGTGCAGAAAAACTTTAACCTTGCCCCGGCGAGCTTTGTTGTCTTTCTGACAACTCTTGTTGGAATTTATCCTCACTAAGGATGTCCGATGTTGGCTTTTTTGCCGATATCCAATATGCAGATGTTATGTCCAACTTAATTTCTGATTCCGATATCCACTGATACCGATATCGACATACGCAGGCTATTTTTCCCCAGAACTAATTTTAGAGAACATTACATATCTTTCTAAATGTAAACATTCTCGATGCAAAATAAGAAAACTACTTCAACTTAAGTTATGGAAATTTGGGCGAAATCCAGGCATTATTTTATAATATAAAAAACCAATAATATTTTCAGATATTAAATTTTTATGCTGATAACGGACCAATAATATGGGTCCACCAACACCCCTAATCCTCACACCAGAGGATATCTGTTTTAAAGTAATTTTTTGGGAGCATTGAATGGTGGGGAGGGAAAATGACAGTATTTGCCACATTATATATTTTTTTATTTATTTATATTAATTTGAATTGAAGAAATGCTCACTTAAAATGCAGTGATTGTAAGATATTGATGAGAACTGATCAGTGTTTAACTGCTGAGATATGGACATAGGTTTTTTTTTTTCCCCCTCTGTACCCTGTCCCTTGATAGAGGTGTATTTGCTCACTGAACAGTATTTCAAGTGCCGCTCTTCAATGGGTTTTATTGTGGAACTTTGACCTCGGCACACATCCATGTTAGGCTGATTGGTGACCGTAAATGTGTGTATGTGAATGAATGCTGTGTGCGTGCACTGAAATAAATTTTTTAACTGGATGGGTGGATCGATATGTGCTGAAGTGTTTCATGGTGGGTACAATGGCAGTGCCTCATATAAGAGATCAAAACTGCGACCCCTGACCCTACTTACTCTGTTTTGCGATGTTAATGGATTCTCCTCCCCAGATTGTGTGCGTTCCTATGGAATGGCGTCTTCGAATGCTGCTCGTCATTGTGGTTAATGCGGTAGCGTGCATCCTTACAGAGGTAAGCCGCGCACTCCAATATCCACATGAACATTTCTCCCGCAGACTGCCGACATTACCCATAAGTCCACCACAGAATGCTTCCTGTTTAAATTGCCTACATTTCCCATAATTCTATCTCACCAAGTGTCTCCTGAATAAAACTGCACATATTTCCCATAAATTTCCCACTGAGTGTTTTTTGAAAAAATGACAGACACTTCCCAAAAATCTCCCCCACAGAGTGCCTCCGGACCAAACGACCTAAATTACCCATGAGCCTTTGCCTGAGCTCAGAAACTGTAACTCAGGGTTTTCAGTGTGCTTCTGGTTTGACATTACCATGTCGCAAAGGGGCAGTCTAGCAGTCTGTGGTGAATATTCGTGAGGTCATTGTGATATTAGTGTGTTTTTGTGGTTGCGAGGTGGCTGATGGAAAACCGTTGTTCGAGGGTAGTGATGCTGAAGCCACATTCCCCAGGAGGAAAAGCTGATAATGAGGTTTGCTGTGACCTTTTCCTATTGGATGCTCCAATGTGTGTAATTGGGGATATCCCACAACCGGAATCTATATCCGTTTGTCCTGCTTCAGAGCCTGCGCTTATAATCAAATCCAGCCCTCAAATCTAAAACCAGGCCAGGTTTTCCTTTTTGCCTTGTACTTCATGGAACATTTTGTGAGTCTGATGAGACTGACGGTCTTCACACCTCTCTAACGCAGAAAGAGAGGCCGGAAAGCCTGTAGGACTGGGTCGTGATGATCTTTGGACTGCAGACTCGTTGTCACTGGTGTTCGAGCCCTAAAACTGATGGCTGGGTTTTTAAGATGGAACTCTTACCAGCATTGACAGCAATGGGTCAGGCCCCAGGCCTGAGTGTCAGAACTCCTTTTCCCAGGGGTTATTCGAGAGGTGTTGATCAGGTGTTGAAGTGATTGACAGGTGGGCAATTTCGAGGTATTGTCAACCAAATGTCCCCTCCGTGACAGACACTAAAATGATCCCCAAAAGGAAATGGAGGGGAAAATTGAGCTTTTTCCTCTTGAATATAGTAGTGCATTATTATACCTTTTAAATTATAAAAGTACTTTTTAATACATCAGGAGAATTTTGTTTGGGGGATGATTTAGTGTCTAGTCACAGAGGGCACATTTTGTTAAAGGTTCCAAATTTGTTCCTTAACCTCTACCCTTTTTTCGCATAATTTGACTGGCTGCTCCAAGAAAAATATTTTTGTACAAGTTTTAATGTCGTCCTCGACCCCGAACAAGGATAAACTCCGAAGGAAAGCAATCACTCAACCGTTACGACCAGCTATTGTGGCTGCTGGACCGCAGCCTTTTTGACGGGCCTACTACTGAATATGCATGAGTGATTTGCATGAAAAATCACGTCAGATCAGTTATCTGATTCGACTGCTAGTAAATAAATCACATTTATGCATTAGAAATTCATTACTATAAATATGTATAGGTACAAATATGGGAGAATTTCAAGTACCTTAACGATCGGAAAGTGCAAGAAAACCGGTAAATCGAGCATTTTGCACCAGGCATCAAGTTTACTCACGTATCCAGCAAAAGTTTGGCCACATCTTCATTGGAAATATCTCCAAACCTGGCTTTAAAAGGTTGTCAGTGATAACTTTGGCCTTTTATATTTATCCTGGTCTTCAATCGATCTTCCTGGCCAAGTCTAGCACTTTTACTTTCCGAATCAGTTTGATATTTCTTTGGCTGCGGCATGTTGCTGTTGGCAAACTTCTCTTCATTTTTGCGTCCACCGTACACATCTGCTTTTGCGTGACATCATTTTTGCATACTCATGAATACTAATGAGGTGTTTCAAATGGCGCGGGGAGTTTTTGTGGGTCGCAAAAACTATTTTCACATTAAATTTTCGGGGGGTTGCAAGCGTTCTCGGAGAAAACATTTTTTCATTCCAGTTTGTTTTGGTCATATCTATTAAATTATATAAAAAAAAATGGAACAGATTGGTTACCTTAGAAATACCTCTGAATCGCCATGTGTCAGTGGATCATCAAGATGTCCATTTTCCCGCACCTCGTTGACCCTGTAGTATGTATTTAGCAGGATGTAGCCTCAGCTATGAGTAGCCTTCCCTACTACAGCTCCATAGAGTAGTGTGCACTAGCCACTTTGCATAGCATGGTCCCAACTCTGATTCTCTGTATTGTGCATCAGTAGGTGTGTACAATGAGCACTTGATTGTGAATCCACCAAGATCTGCAGCGAATCACTGATATTTATTCTGTAATGAATTAATCTATAATCACATCTGTATCTTTTTTTGATTATACCCCTCCACTGTTGCTCATCCTTTGACACTTACCCTGTATCCTGTGTAAGTGCTAAAACATGGGGAGGAACATTATTAATTACAAAGTAATTATTATAGTTATAAACCAATGAACCACATAATAATGAACCCCCGTGTGATTGTAAGTTCTTGAGATTGTCCCCCTGCTCACCGTGCTGCCCTGTAGAACTTCCTCCTCGAAGTCGTCCTGCAGAGGCTGGTGTTCAGCCGAGACAAGCAGGGCACCATCGGGGTCCCCTCGGCGGAGCAGATGCCTCAGGTCTGAAACCTTCCACAAGCCCCACCGCTTTCGCTTTTTACCTCCTCTCTCCCTCCCTCTTCATCACCTCTGTCCATTTATGTCACCTTTGACTTGCATGCAGTGATCTTTCCTCCTTGTCATGTGACACTCTACCACCTACCCCTCATCGGTACAAGATGGCAGCCACAGAAAGGGCGGAAGTCATGCCCATTGCTTGCTCACAACCCTCTTTCCTATTTGCTGAAATCTTCCTGATTACCTCCTGATTTTAAGGTTTCATGTTGAATATAGGGACTTTCTTGAGGTCAGTGAAGAAATTTAGCATCTGTAAATGGGATAAATTGACAAAACTAAGAGGAAAGAGAAATTTTAATATTAAACTTCCCAGCCGGACTGATTCTAGTCTGTCTGTCTCAATGCTGGGCCAGACTTCCACCCTTCCTGGGGTGGCCTTCTAACAGTGACACCCCATCAGCCCTGAGTATTTGTTCCCTTGTGCCTTAGGCTCCTCCCATTTACCTATGTGTACACAGGGAGGGGAGTGAACAGGATCAGTTGCATATGCTTAAAATCGTTTGGCTCCACCGTTCTTGGGACTGTTTCGTATATCTGGGGCAGAGGTCAGATTATCACAGTAAAGTGTTTGGTGTTAAATCATTTCTTACAGAGTACATATGGCCCATATTGGGCCAGTATACTCTGCTTATGGAGTTGAATTTACACTTGACACTTTACAGTGCAGCTCTGTGCCTCCAGTCTGGAGGGAGGCAGTGATTTGGGATACACCCTGTTATTTCAGATGCCTACAATGCAGTGGGTATTTCTAGTTCTTGCTATCCTGAGGGTTATTGTCTGAGAAAGTATCTGACTGCATATTGTATTATTGTTTTTTGGTGCTTTTATTGAAATACATGGTGCAGCTCAAAAGTTTGGAATCGCCTATTAAATCTTTTGGTTTTGATTGTGGGGGGTGATTAACGAGAAGAATTTGGTCATTTTTAACACTGTCAATGTTTTGGCAGTATTTAAATCAGTTTTGTGTCAGATTCATTAATGACTATGTCAATTTGATAAAACTTCCTGGGGAATTCCAAACTTTTGAATGACACACTAAACGTTACCAGGTTTCAGTTGCCCGTGGTATAATAGAGGTTTGCATATAGTGAAAGCACTGACCTCTGACTTGCAGAATGCCTATTACAAGTTATGTGGAGAATTACATATTTCAGGAACACTTTTGTCCCTTTTTTTGAACACTTTTTGAATGAAGGTATTGACTGAAAACTCTTAGTTGGTTAAAGGGTGTGTTTCAGTACTGGGTTTAAACAAAGCCTGCGCAGTATACCTTTTCGGGTGAAACTGGACGTTTTTCCTATGATGGTAGCGGTGTTTTTATGTCTATATTGTTTGATATGCATTTGATTGTGTTTACTTTGCATTTATGGTTGTTTTTTTTTTTTTTTTTTTCTTTTGTTTTTATTGCATTAGTTTTGTGTTTTTGTTTTTTTGTGTTTTTGATTGTGATCGTTTTTTTTTTTTTAATTGTGTGTTTGTTCTGTTGGGAGACTCTGCTTTCATCCTGATTTTGGTTATGTTATTTTGGTTTTGATTATGTTTGTGTCATGATTTTGATATATTTCAGGCCTTAAATTTTTCTAATCTTTGCGTGAAAGATTTGCCGTTGGCGTGAATGCATAACCGCGTAACCCACCGGTTCCCAAAATAAAGTTTTGCATAACCGATCGTTTGGCTCATCGGTTATGGAAAAATGGAAGGTTTGAGTTTATGCTGCAGATACTGTTCTAACCCTGCCCCCCATTTTGCTGGTAATATCTGGAAACTTCAAAAGTTTACCCTAGCTATGATGATGAAATCAAACCCCTTTACCACAGCTGTTGCTTCCGGGTTAAAACTCCAGTCTGTCAGTAGCCTAGCTTGACTTGGTGTCGCGCGCTACGAGACAGTATCCGAGTGGCAGATTTAGAACTTTGATTTGGCTTATATACAGTCGTCGTTCATACAAATAACCACTGTAAGATGTATAGATCTATATGATTTCCTACTAAGAAATGTTCCATTGTGAATAAGTCCATCTTTGTGTTAAAATGTTACCATTATATTATGTTGACCGTAATAATTAATCGGCTTTCGCAAAAAACATGTGTAAAACATAACCCGAGTATATTAAACCCTGAAATTAAATCAATAACGTAACACTTCTGAGCTGTATCAATGTCACTGGACTGTCAGAACATGGCTTGGAAATAATAATTACTCTGGCAGAGTATGGCATACACCGAAACTTCTAATTAATTTATTGTATATTTTTGCATATTTACTTCTGTATTGAGACATTGGCTTTGTAATTGACTCCGTTTCAGAAGTCAAACCTAATTGTTGAAGACGTGCATGAGGGAGAGCAGACCTATTGGCTAGATGACAGTCATCGCACGTGTTATCCGCAGCTGTTGTCTTGGCAACGGACTGGCCAGAGTTTCACAGAATGTGGCAGGTTTACCAGTGTTCATGTCTTGACACGATAGCTGGACAGGTTTACATTGCTCATGTTAAGCAGTTATGAATGGTGAATACATCGGCCTTCTGTACGTATGCACGCAACTTTTATTACGGCTTACTACCAGCACCATAATTTGGTGTGAACCGCGACCGTTGGGGTGAAATTGAGCTTGCTTAGCCTTAACGTAACCTGAATGATTCTTCGGGCCAAAAATTAAAGCCTGTAGTTTGCATCTTGAGATTGATTACATTTGCGTTGTGGTTTTGATAATGTCTGCGTTGTGATTTTGATTTCATTTTGATTTTGTTTGTTTCGACATGATTTTGATTTTGTATGCATGGTGATTTTGATTGTTTCTGTTGTAATTTTGATTGTTTACAATGTTGTTTGATTATGGTGATCTCTTGCTGTCCCCGTTGTTTTTTCTGTGTTGTCCTCCCCCCTCAGGCTAGTACAGATCGCTGGAAATTGAGTTGGCTATCCTACCTGTGCTGTCGCCGGTCGAAGGTCCCAAAAGCGCGCTACATGCATCTAGCCCAGGAGCTCCGAATCGATCCCGACTGGCCCCCGAAGCCCAAAACCACAACAGAGGCCAAAGCGCCACCCTCCCTGCAGCAAAAATGAATCCTTTCCTGTTATTGCCCCCTCCTAGCACCCTCTCCCCTTACTGTTTGAACCGAGACGACCAGGAAAATATAATTTCATTGTATTAGCAGTTTTTGGCTGACGCTTTGACCCCAAGAGATTCTCAGCTGATTGGACTTAGCGGAACCCTCTAAATCAATACTGCTTTAAGGCCCTTTCTCAGGGGCCCAACAGCTGCACCAATCCAACAGAGGCTACACTGAGGGTTGAACCACTTACCCTCCAGGTCCCAGCTCAAGCACCTTTGCCATTCAGCTATCGGCCGGCCGATATGCGTAATGTAATCTGTTGCACGCAGAGACTTGGGATTGAATGATTGCATTGCACTGCACAAACCGCATACAGAAATGGCTGTTATATTGTTGACCAGAGGACAGTGAGGTGTTTAAATCAGAAAAACACTGAAACACAAATCAATGTGGGGTAGATCTGTTGATAGGACGTGCCATATTCGAGGTGGCTCTTTCGAGCTTTCGCCGCTGCTGTTGAATCTCTTGCACTGTTTAGCCCCTGGAGGATGATGGGATTTCTGCAAGCAAGATTGTGGTTGAGGATTGAGGGTGAATCTTGCACAGCAAGATTGAGGTTTCTTGCTGTGAAATTTTATGCAAATGGGTAGTATCTTTAAATGTCCCATAATAAGTCTGTGAGCAAGCGGGATGATAAAACAAGTAAAAGAAGTAAGCTATCCATTCAAAAAACACTGGCAACTCGAGTCCATATCCTTTTCAAAGGTCTTATTTAATGATAATTACTCAGATTTATAGTCCACAGATTTGTTGAAGCCTAACTGGTGAAGATATGCTTAGAATTCAGGGACCTGTTTTCAGAAGTCGATGTAGGAAAAAAAAAATCAAAAGGAATCAAGAGGAATATTGACATTAGCTATAGAGGCAAAGTTTTTCATCAAAAAGAGCCTGATTTAATGATGCATGAGAGAGGACTTTTCTTCAACCACAGTCAATGGTACATTCATTGAAATATACTGATTTTCTCTATTGCCCCCAATGGCCGACTCACTCCAAATTTAGCAGTCCTAACTTGTCTAGATGTCTATGTACCCATGATGTTTCACATCGATTGGTCATCTCTAGGCCTGTTAATAAGAGGCTTTTTTCTTTTTTTTTTAAATATTTTGCTTGTTCAATAGAAGGATTAAAACTGTAAACACATACAGAGTGCAAAAGTAGAACAATTTAGGTCTCGTGGTTGAAGAGATGTAGGCATTTTTAAACTTTAGCTTCCTAGTGCACCACCTAGTTCAGGTGGAAATTTGATCAAGGTCTACATATATGTACCACATTTCTGTAAGTTTAAAATCTGTAAAGATTTCTTAAATTATAGCAAAATTTAAAAAAAAATGGGCCATTCCCACAAAAAAATAACTGACATGACTTTCTTTTTTGAAAATCAACATTTCTAATAAGATATGGGATGCAGAGATCCTCAATTGCTTGATTTTGAGAGGCTTTGCCAACTAAGATAGGTTTCAGTTTCGGGTTTTGTCCTGAATGAAGGAATCAACAAAAAAAAAAAAGTTTCTCGGTCATGCAGTTCATGAGTCATAAGGGCCAAAATGTTTATCCCTTTGCCATAGCACCCCATCAGACCAATATGTGGAAGGGTGATAAAATGAGAAACAGTACAATCAACACACAAGGCAACACGGAAAGATTGATGTTTCTCAAAGTAATTGTACAAGAAAAAGCAGTTTAAATAAGTGTCCCGTCATGTCCTTGCAATGTCTCTGAAATTCTCAGCGACGTGTTGTTTAACGCAGTCTTGATATTGTTGCAAGATTTTGAGAATATTTTGAGTCAGTTGGGGCCGAGAGGACTTGCCTCAAAGTCGGTATGGTGTCTGTCTTGTGGTGCCTTGTTGACGCGCATTTGAAATGGTCTGCACTGCTCAGAGCCTTTACAAATGTTTGAGGGCACACCAATGTGTAATGTGAATTTCCAATAAAATTTTTTTTTATTTTTGTGAAAATTTAGGTTGGTGCCTGCAGCCAAAGCTAGTATTAAGGAATGCAATTCCATCTGCACTTTGAAGACAAAGATCAGGCAAAATAGCCTAGTTGAAATATTTGTAACCCCTGA
The DNA here is from genome assembly GCA_029721435.1 of Gymnothorax reevesii. Lineage (NCBI taxonomy): Eukaryota > Metazoa > Chordata > Actinopteri > Anguilliformes > Muraenidae > Gymnothorax > Gymnothorax reevesii. Next base: position 22,413,892 of record CM056575.1, on the reverse strand, counting down.
TGGAAGTCAGGCGGCTGCTATGAATTCATGGTGCTCATCTCTGCCGCCGAGCCCGCAGAGATTTTTGTTCAGACACTCTACAGGCCATGAATTTCAACTGATTCCTTTGAAATTTGGTGTGGGTGTAGGATATTGTCGGGTCACGCCACCTATCGATTTTGGTTTCCACGGTAGCAGAATTGGCCAAATAAAGCACAATTTCACACTGAAAATGTGTCTGTTTCAGTGTATGACTGGTAAACGCTCTGGAGGTCAGAGTTTTCAAGGTATCACAAGTGGGCACTCAAGGGGGCTGCACCCATGAAGATGGCGTGACCAGACTGTTTAGTTTTAGAGGTGTAAGAAACACAGTGCTGCAAATAATGAAGATCATGTGAAAAATCTTGGTTAATGTCTGATCTTTTTATGCAGAGTGCTCTTTGCATTTCTGTTCTTAATTTACTGTGAAATGAATGTGCCATTATCCCAGTTTTATCATCTGTAAGAATGAAGTAATTAGGTTTCGTAAGTAGTGCTTTTAATCATCTCTACATTTTTGTTTCAGCCTTTTCCTGCTCAGGACTGCAGTCAGATATTTGTAGATGTAGTTCATAAATTAATTACATAGTTGTGTACCTTCTTCACTTGTAGCTTGGGGAATTAGTGCGGGTTTTTCCTCACTTGGAGAGAATAGTGAAAGATATAGATTAGGATAGAAAACAAAATACTTCCTGATAGAGTTTTTACTCCATTATCTTTTTACAAACCTCAAGGTTTCATAAACCATATCACAGCAGAAGATGGATGTATTCTAATGTCAATTTGGGCTGTACTACTTTATCGATGTTTGAGATTTGAGTTTTACACTTTGGTGTAAAAACCTGAATATTGAGATGTACAATGTGTTGAATGTTGTAATTTTTTCTTGTATTTTGGTTGTAGTGGTAGGTTCTCTAATGTTACTCTATTGGTTGCTGGATTCATCATTATCAAAATCATTATCATGTTTAGAATTACTGTTTAAATCAGTGTTTTATATCTTGAACAAGATTCAGCACAAGTTTGGGGGAATATATGTTTGTTTTGGTTTGATTTATTTTAAAAAGACATCAGGGACTAGGGATCATTACTGCAGAAGATGGCTTATGATTAAACAACAGTTGAAAGGATACCACGGTACTGTTTGTCGCATAATTATTGATTGTATTTAATGCAATGCCACATAGCATTATGTGCAGTGTTTGCTTAACTCTGATAGTGTACTTTTAACAATAATAGAGTGCATGTGTTCTTAACTAGACTCGTATAAATTAGATTTGAATTAATACTTAAGATTTTCTGTGGCATTCATTTTCAGTTTGAAAGTCAGGACAATTCTAACCTGAATTATAATACTTCCAGGCTAAGCTACATTATTGTGTTTATGGAACATATTTACAAATATGTTTAGGAGTTTTGGGAATATTGTAATTGGCCTCTCTTTTCACAAAGTTCTTAGAATGTCTGCTGCTGTAGCCACTACTGCCTCCACTGGGAATTTGGTGCAATTACTTTTCCTGGTTTTGGGAATGTTTTAAATGTAAATTTCGCTTCTGATTGATGAGCCGAAACTTACTTGTGGATAAGCGAAGCTTACGAAGTAGTGTTGCGATGAGACTCGAGCGTCACTCACTAATAGCACGACCACAGTCGCTCAGATTCACAAACGGCTTATCCAGGAGTTCATGATGGTGTCACTTTTATTATCTTGTTTGTGACCTCTAATTGAGTAGCTGTCATCCTTGTCATTATTTTCTGTGTTACGCCATAGCGGTGTTTTTGATGAATGACTGATGAGATGTATTTCACTGCAGAATAAGCTTGGCTGGATATGCTTAGAAACTCTCAAATTTGTATCTACCTGCAAAATCCAGTACTAAATTGCATGTTCTTCTGCAGCAGCTTTTGTGCAAGTAAGATATGATCCCTCTGGGCTTCGGGAAAAGCAAAAGTAATCCATGTCTGTTTGTCTCATCTGGTTTAGTTTTAACCTTGTTCTGTGGTTCTGAGATTTATAACTGGGCTTGTCATGAGCTGCACATTAACGCTCGCATTGGATTATGTAAGAGCGATATGATTGGTCCTACTGTCTCGCCCGGCTGGCGATTTGATTTTGACAGTCACAGACACAGCTAGCCGTGACGGCCGTGAGCCAAGCGCTCAAGTAGCACTGTAGATGCTACAATGCATGCGGGTCAATGGTCCCAGGAATTTTCGTTCCTGGAATCCTCATTGACTCGCATGTATTGTAGCGACAGTGCTACCTGCTTGGATCACGGCCCTCCGGGCCATCATGGCTAAGACACAGCCCACTTTTTTCATTCACCCGTCCACCCTCAATAAGTGCACGGCACGGGTGATTAGTTCTTGTGAAACTGAAAAAGAATTTTGACTTCATTCCTATTAGGGATGTGATTTTTCCGCCAAATCGCAGAATTCCGCTTTTTTATCTTCAACTTTAAAAAAATAAATATAACTCTGATTTTTCAGTCATGAAAATCCGATTTCATATTTACAGCATTCCGACTTTTAGTATTTCTGTAACTGAATTGATCTAATGCATGATGCATTCGACAGAACTTCCGTTATCAAATTAGCCAGCTAAGGCACACCGGTCAAATGTCATGCCGTGTGGGCAGAGGCTGCGGCTGCAAGTTTCAACACTGCGGAAAAGAAACGACTCAGATATTGCGGATATTAGAGATGACAGATAGCTTGTGGTATAGTTATAATAATTAATAGTCCATATACCTGCATTTTGTGCAACCCATTCGGCTAGTGGAGCGAGGATGAAGCAGTCTTGTAGCCTAAGTTTCAGCGGTGTGAGTGGTTGACGGCTGGACACTGCTGCGTCCCTTTGTGTAACTCGTCGAGACAAATGCTCTACACCGCTGGTTAAGTTGCGTGGTTGGTTCAGTGTGTATCAGTATCTCCCGGGAGTGCGAGTCGGTGCCCGTCTTAGCTCTTTGAGGTACCTTCGCTAGCTCCCATTTATGGTAGTAAGCCTACCAACAAACCTGATGGACCTTTATTTTCCTGCCTCACTTTCGCACACTTTAATATGAAGCATTATCACCCTACATTTTGACTTCGGTGAATGCTGAATTAATTTGTTACTGTGGCCAGCATTCGCACGGGTTATCAGTGCTAACGCACCTGGGCGTCTACCTCCAAAGCTAAATCGTGGTTATTTCATCAGCTGCCCAGCTAATCCATGACTTTTAGCAATATTAGCCAACGATACCAGTAACTTTTTTATCGCGTCGTATTATTAAAGGTGCTTCAGGACCTCGACGAGGAGCCCTTCCTCGTAGTTTCACTTCTGATTTTTCATGTAAATGGAGCATCACTGGACACCGAATATAGCCGAGTGTGGCTAGTTAGTGACACCGTTTTCCGTTGTAGTTTGGCTTATTCACTTGGTTAATTTGTAATGCATAATATGCAATGCACATTTCCAGGAGTTCCATCAGGATTGTGTTTTTAGTCAATAATTGCATGCTGAAAGTACACACCGCTAATAAATCTTTTTTTCTTTATCCAATCTGTAGAAAACATCGATGAGTTCTGAGTATCTACAGTGATTATGTTCTTATTTTTCATTTTTACGATTACACAGTACATTCAGGGTAGTCTAAATTCATAAAATCCCATGAGCATTTGACTTTGTGGTATGATTTTGGAGTTGACTCTGAAGTAAGTGCTTTTATTGATATGTTAGCTATATTCAATGAATGTTATTTGACTTTTATAGGAGTGCAATCGTGGCAGATTAAATTCTTTACAAACTTGGTGCTTGTGACTAATTTTGACTTGACTTAGCAATGATACATGTGTTAGTTGGCTTGAATATACAGACGTGGACAAAATTGTTGGTACCCCTCTGTTAATGAAAGAAAAACCCAAAATTGGCTCTGAAATAACTTCAAACTGACAAAAGTAGTCATAAATAAAAAATTACTGAAAATTAACCAATGAAAATCATACATTGCTTTTGAATTGTGGTTCAATAGAATCATTTTTAAAAACAAACCAATGAAACAGGCCTGGACAAAAATGATGGTACCCCTCGAAAAGATTGAAAATAATTTGACCACAGGGACATGTTAAACTAAGGTGTGTCCTTTAATTAGCATCACAGGTGTATTCAAACTTGTAATCACTCAGTCTCCCTATTTAAAGGGTGACGAATAGTCACTGTGCTGTTTGGTGACATGGTGTCTACCAAACTGTACATGAAACACAGAAAGCGAAGGAGAGAGTAGTCTCAGGAGATTATAAAGAAAATTATAGACAAGCATGTAAAAGGTAAAGGCTATAAGACCATCTCCAAGCAGCTTGATGTTCCTGTGACTGCAGTTGCACATATTATTTAGACGTTTAAGGTCCACGGGACTGTAGCCAACCTCCCCGGACGTGGCCGCAAGAGGAAAATTGATGACAAACTGAAGAGACGGATAATACAAATGGAAACCAAAGAGCCCAGAACAACCTCAAAAGAAATTATAGGTGAACTCCAAGGTCCAGGTACATCAGTGTCAGATCGCACCATCCGTCGTTGTTTGAGCCAAAGTCGACTTTATGGGAGACGACACCACTGTTGAGAGCAAATGATAAAAAGCAAGACTGGAATTTGCCACAATGCATATTGACAAGCCACAAAGCTTCTGGGAGAATGTCCTATGAACAGATGAGACAGAACTGGAGCTGCTTGGCAAGGCAAATCGACTCTATCTTTACAGACGCAAAAATAAAGCATACCAAGAAAAGAGCACTGTCCCTACTATGAAACATGTAGGAGGCTTGGTTATGTTGTGGGGCTGCTTTACTGCATCTGGCACAGGGTGTCTTGAGTCTGTCCAGGGTACAATGAAATCTCATGACTATCAAGGCATTATGGAGAGAAATGTGCAGCCTAGTGTCAGAATGCTTGGTCTCAGTTGTAGGTCATGGGTCTTCCAACAGGATAATGACCCAAAACACACTGCTAAAAACAACCAAGAATGGATAAGAGCAAAACATTGGACTATTCTGAAGTGGCCTTCTGAGCCCTGACCTATATCCTATTGAACATCTGTGGAAGGAGCTGAAACATGCCGTCTGGAGAAGGCAGCCTTCAAACCTGAGAGAATCGGAGCAGTTTGCTCGCGAGGAGTGGGCCAAAATACCAGTTGTCAAGTGCTGAAGTCGCATTGACAGTTACAGAAATCGTTTGATTGCAGTGATTGCCTCAAAAGGTTGTGCAAAAAAATATTAAGTTAAGGGTACCATCATTTTTTTCCAGGCCTGTTTCATTAGATTGATTTTTGTAAAGATTCCGTTGAACCACAATTCAAAAGCAATGTCTGATTTTCATTGGTTAATTTTCAGTAAATTTTTATTTATTACTACTTTTGTCAGTTTTAAGTTATTTTAGTGCCAATTTTGGGTTTTTCTTTCATTAACTGAGAGGTACCAACAATTTTGTCCAAGTGTGTACATTGGATAATAATTCTGTTTTTTATTATTTTACTGAATTCTTCGTACTCTTAGGGCACTAATAATCACTAAAACCTAGGAGCTTTGAGGGGCTAAATGACTCCCTCATTTATAGCTTATGATGTTGTTGAATCTGATATCATATCAAATGACTTTATTTTAGCATTATGTAATCAAAGATAATTATATTAAGTGGGTCTCTTTTCGTTTCTTGCAGTGTCGGTGTATAGAAGTGAAAAAAGTCGCAATATTTCAGGACTATTAAAAATTGGTCACGACTAGTTAATTATATAGGCCACTAGTCCAGGGGGCCAGTGCTTTTTTTAGCTCGCCGGGACTAATGTCCGGAGAGCTATTGTCGTACCCCCGGCGTCCGCGTGCGGAAAAACTTTAATCTTGCCTATAACTTTTGAACCGTGAGAGATAGGGCTTTCATACTTTGCATGTGTACTCCTTGGTGCAAGACCTACCTACTGATGCCGAAGTTTGACCTGATGACCTTGACCTTGACCTTTACCCGACCTTTAAAAAACTTTAACCTTGTCTATAACTTTTAAACCGTGAGAGATAGGGCTTTCATACTTTGCATGTGTACTCCTTGATGCCAGACCTACCTACTGATACCGAAATTTTGACCTGGTGACCTTGACCTTGACCTTCAACCGACCTTTAAAAAACTTTAACCTTGCCTATAACTTTTGAACCGTGAGAGATAGGGCTTTCATACTTTGCATGTGTACTCCTTGATGCCAGACCTACCTACCGATGCCAAAATTTCTGACCTCGTGACCTTGACCTTTGACCGACCTTTAGAAAACTTTAACCTTGCACATAACTTTTGAACCGTGAGAGACATGGCTTTCATACTTTGCATGTGTACTCCTTGGTGCAAGACCTACCTACTGATGCCGAAGTTTGACCTGATGACCTTGACCTTTACCCGACCTTTAAAAAACTTTAACCTTGCCCATAACAAAAACTTTAACCTTGTGTATAACTTTTAAACCGTGAGAGATAGGGCTTTCATACTTTGCATGTATACTCCTTGGTGCAAGACCTACGTACTGATGCCGAAATTTTGACCTGGTGACCTTGACCATACCCTTTAGCTGACCTTTAAAAAAACTTTAACCTTGCCTATAACTTTTGAACCGTGAGAGATAGGGCTTCCATACTTTGCATGTATACTCCTTGATGCCAGGCCTACCTACCGATGCCAAAATTTTTGACCTCATGACCTTGCCCTTGAGCTTTGACCGACCTTTTTGTAAAGGTAATCAAAATAATAATAATCTAGTTCTTATATAAAATAATAATAGTAATCAAAAACTGAGTCTGGAATACATCTATGTCATAACTAAAAAAAAAAATCTACTTTACAATATTCCATACGAAGTGGTATCCTTTTTAAAGCACAGGTAGTAAAACAGTAAATAATGATGGTTGCCCCCCGGCGAGCTTTGTTGTCTTTCTGACAAACTCTTGTTTGCTTAATGTGCACCCCTGGGGAAAAGTGTGTCTTTGTGGTCATCCCCTTAATGGGTAATTTTACTGAGTGATTGTGGCCATGTACATACTGGGACTTTGTTTTTAAAAGAAATGAACATTCTGGCGTGGAACTCAACCTGTTATTAGGCCAACTGATCTTTAATTTTCCAGCTTTCGAGATTTTTGATGCGAAGTAATTCTTCCTCTTCAGGTATTTGCCCCGTGTTTACTGAATGGTGCAGGACATGAAAGTGTTCTCTATCCCTAAAGATGTCACATTAGTGTGATGATTTGCAATAAAACTGAAAGATGGAGTCGAGTCAAATGACTTGACCACTGGATTGGTTTATTTCCACAGGGACTTTGTAATAATAGTATAATAATAAGCAGGATAAACAATCTTTGATCTGGTAAACATATTTTTCTGCGAGGTTATAGTTTTAAAGATTGTTGACTGAGATGCTTTACTCCTCTCATTCAGTCAAGCTTAAACATTAAAGATGTAAAGATTATATGTAACTTGAGATTTTTTAACTTGTGAATTATTTTTTTTCTTTGTTTCTTACTGAATAACTGTGTTTATAAATGCATCTGATTCTTCCCTTCTTTTCAATAAACATCATTCTTGAAAAAAATGCCGATGGGCTTACGCTGATTCATGGATTAATCATTTCTTTTGTATTGACGCCTTTTTTGCCATTTTTCCTCCTTTTGAGTTTTATTTATTTTAATTTATTTTTTGTGTTTTGTTTTTTGGTGTTTTGTGGTCATGTGTCTTGAATATAATGAAAGAATATGTATGATTACCCATGCAATGCATTGTGAAGTTCTGTCCGACGAGAACATTCGCTTCTCAAAAGCAGTTTGCCCTGATCCCCGCAGTCCACAGCATGTACAAAACCCAAAACCAGTGAAGTTGGCACGTTGTGTAAATCATAAATAAAAACAGAATACAATGATTTGCAAATCCTTTTCAACCTATATTCAATTGAATACACTGCAAAGACAAGTTACTTAATGTTCGAACAAGTAAACTTTGTAATTTTTTGCAAATATTAGCTCATTTGGAATTTGATGCCTGCAACATGTTTCAAAAAAGCTGGCACAAGTGGCAAAAAAGACTGAGAGAGTTGAGGAATGCTCATCAAACACTTATTTGGAACATCCCACAGGTGAACGGGCTAATGGGGAACAGGTGGGTGCCATGATTGTGTATAAAAGCAGCTTCCATTAAATGCTCAGTCATTCACAAACAAGGATGGGGCGAGGGTCACCACTTAGTGAACAAATGCATGAGCTGATTTTCGAGCAGTTTAAAAACAACATTCCTCAACGAGCTATTGCAAGAAATTTAGGGATTTCATCATCTACGGTCCGTAATATCGTCAAAAAGTTCAGAGAACCAGGAGAAATCACTGCACGTAAGCGACAAGGCCGAAAACCAACATTGAATGCCCTTGACCTTCGATCCCTCAGGCGGTACTGCATCAAAAACTGACATCAGTGTGTAAAGGACATCGCCACATGGGCTCGGGAACACTTCAGAAAACCACTGTCAGTAACTACAGCTCGTCGCTACATCTGTAAGTGCAAGTTAAAACTCTACAATGCAAAGCGAAAGCCATTTATTAACACCACCCAGAAACGCTGCCGGCTTCGCTGGGCCCAAGCTCATCTGAGATGGACTGATGCAAAGTGGAAAAGTGTTCTGTGGTCTGACGAGTCCACATTTTAAATTGTTTTTGGAAACTGTAGACGTCATGTCCTCCGGACCAAAGAGGAAAAGAACCATCCGGACTGATATAGGCGCAAAGTTCAAAAGCCAGCATCTGTCATGGTATGGGGGTGTATTAGTGCCCAAGGCATGGGCAACTTACACATATGTGAAGGCACCATTAATGCTGAAAGGTACATACAGGTTTTGGAGCAACATATGTTGCCATCCAAGCAACGTCTTTTTCATGGACGCCCCTGCTTATTTCAGCAAGACAATGCCAAGCCACATTCTGCACGTGTTACAACAGCATGGCTCCGTAGTAAAAGAGTACGGGTACTAGACTGACCTGCCTGTAGTCCAGACCTGTCTCCCATTGAAAATGTGTGGCGAAGTATGAAGCGTAAAATACGACAACAGAGAACCCGGACTGTTGAACAACTTAAGCTGTACATCAAGCAAGAATGGGAAAGAGTTCCACCTGAAAAGCTTCAAAAATTGGTCTCCTCACTTCCCAAACGTTTACTGAGTGTCGTTAAAAGGAAAGGCGATGTAACACAGTGGTAAAAAGGCCCCTGTGCCAACTTCTTTGCAATGTGTTGCTGCCTTTAAATTCTAAGTTAATGATTATTTGCAAAAATAAAGTTTCTCAGTTTGAACATTAAACATCTTGTCTTTGCAGTGTATTCAATTGAATATAAGTTAAAAAGGATTTGCAAATCATTGTATTCTGTTTTTATCTACGATTTACATAACGTGCCAACTTCACTGGTTTTTGGTTTTGTAGATCTATGTAGATCAATCACCTGTTTCTGATGTTGGAAATGTTTTAGCTGTAACTGCTCCTCATCATTCATTTTCACTCAGTACTTGATAGCAGGGCTGTTTGCTACATTGCGCTAATCACATGATAGAGCAGACCCACTATGCTGTAAAGTTCCGCATGAGGAGTTTGGTTTGAGTAAATTTACGTAAACTTATCTGTGGTTCTCTGTTCCGTAGCACTCCGCAAGTGATGGTAAAGATCCGCAAACTTATGTGTCAGTAGATCTGTGGTCCCATGAACATACGAGAACTACGCATTCCGCTACTGAGGACTTTTTCCCAACATGCTTAAAAAACTTGTTTATTGAATGATTACGCTTGAGGGGAATCTGTTTTTCTGAATATTGATATGGATCTCAAAGATACTCAGAAGTATGGGCAGTAGATTACTCTAGGCTACATATTCTAACATAACGATACTATGTGTCATATTACGTGGTTGACTTTTTCCAACATGCTCAAACTTTTTGAGACCCCAGTTCCATCCAAAAATTGATGTAAGATCCTCAGTTTGGTGCTGTCTTACGCAGACTTATGCAGCAGGAGAAAGTTTACGTATGGCATTAAGTTACCTTATGTGTAACCTTACTGCATAGTGGATCTGCCTTATGGGCCTGCATATAACTTTAAATTTATAAATGACCTCTTAACTATTGTAATTTCTGCCATTCATGAGTTTACCTAATTAACTTGGGACAATGAACATTTCAAAAGATGATTAATTGTCTACATCGTTTCCTGGTTACCCTGAGCAATTGCTGTACCTCACATTGAAAATTGTTCTTCCTTGGTAGTTAGGGAGTTACATTAATTTGCGAGGTCTTCACATGCAGACAGACTTTGGCTGCAATAGTCTGCTGCTTTTTTTTTTTTTTTTTATAAAGCTAAACCTTTATTTAACCAGGTGAGTCCCTTTGAGATTACAATATCTTTATTTCAAGAGAACCCAACCATGACAGCAGAGGCACAGCATTTCAAAGACGACATGCTTAGCAACCATTAAACTCAAAACCACCTGTAGCAAAACGTAGAATTATATGCCTTAAAATACAGACAAGTGGAAGCAGATCTAGTAATAGAGGCAACTCGCAAACTCCAATTAAATTCTACTCCAGTCCCTTTGCTATAATTTTAAGGCCCTAATTTGTACCAGCTCATCTAATTTCAAATCTGTCTGCAAGTGGTTTTAGGCTGCAGGGGCAGAGAACATCAAGGCCTGTTTCCCAACTTCAGTGCAAACTTTCAGGATGGAAATTTAGAGTGTTTCACTTGAGTGCAAACAGTTACTAGTTTCAAGTAAGATATACCCAAACTTGCAAACCAAGTGCAGACATAAATATGTACCTGCAAGTGACTTTATGCCATAGACTGTTAAACACAGGGACGCCGGGTCTGAATAGTGAAGCCATTGCGGAAATCTCTAAAAATTGCATTCTCTTTAAAGGCCAGTAGATGGCGATGTCGGCTGTTTGCAGAAAGAAGCTCAGTGCTATGAGAAAATGACCCTAGCTTCCACCTGATTTATTATTTCAGTAATGATTTTCCACATTATTTTATGGTATCTATCGTAATTTTCAAGTCTCCTATTTATCATGATGTTCATTTTTATAAATTATGGCCCGAAATAGAATAGAATGAAGGATAAAGCTAGATATGCTTTGGGGGCGTGGCTATCCTCTGGTCCTTGTCAGATACTGTTGGTTAATTAATAAAAGGCCAAGAATGTTGTCCCGATGAAGAAGCAGATGCTGATGTTCGTAGCAAAAGCCGGAAAAAAGTTTATTACACAGCCGGCTGTGGGAACAACAGCATGATGCAGAGCTCAAAATTAATGTAATTTTTTATCTCCTATACATATTCAGTACCTATTGATCAAATCATCAGGCTCACCTCATATTGCCAATACCAAAAAATCTTGTTTCCAAACAATACAGTCAGATCCACCCCTCGCTCCTCCCTGGATCTTCAATTCACACTCTCTTTGGATAGGAATCATAACGCGTTTCAAAATTACAAAAAGGCGTTCAAATTGCCAAAATCGAAGCTTTTTAAATGGTATGCTGAAACCATTAGGAGACATCATGGTTGCTTCCTCCGTCTTTTTATACAATCTATGGTCTATGTAAGGCCAAAGGCGGACACTGAATCCTGGCTTATAAGATGCAATGGTGAATGAAAGCTTGTGATAAACCTTCAGTCACCGTGGTACAGTGTCAAGCCAATGCAAGCATTAGGCGGAGGCTTACATGTTCAACAGGTCACCACAGGCAAGCAGTGGACGGAATGGAGCCTCAACTTTTTTTTTTTCTTCTTGGGAAACAAGTAAAATGCAAGATTTGTTTCAAAAATAAAAGCCTGACTTGAGCTTCAGTTTCTTTGCTGACATCAATGTGAGGTCTATAAGTTTACCATTGTTGCATGTCTTTTTTCCTCTTTGCCTAATAAAGCTGGTGGATGGGTTTGGTTACTTTAGAAAGCTCTGTGTAACAAAAGGTAAAACGATCATCAATTTGAGTACCTAAATAATAATACTGTGGCAATAATTTAATCTGACAGCCTTGCAAGGTTATATTGGGCCATATCTATACAATCATGCAAATACTTATGAGAAAAACCTTTTGCTCACAAGCAAAAGCTATATCCATGCTAGCAAATGCTTAACAAACAAGCAATTGCTTGAAAATGTAAAACTATTACGCATTAAACATGCTATTTACTCATGAAATGATGCATTTGCTCATAGTTTTGTAAGCTGCTTCATGGACATTTTCAGCTTTTGCTTGGCTTGTCCTTCATCTGTCAGCGTCATGCTTATACTGAGGTCTTGGAGAACTCTCATTTCAAATTACTTTGGTTTGAGAAGAAAAATGTTGAGCGGCTTTCATGTTGAGTTCGAGAAGAAGAACGTTTAGTGTCTTTCATGTTCACAGTCTTCTTCAAGATTTGATTTCCTATCATATTTTCCCAGTGTCAGGGGCAATGATCAGCTTTTTTTGCTGGAGGGCCGTCACCTTTTTTTTGTTTTGCACAAGACTGCTGGCTTTTTTCTCCATTAAGAAGCGCATATTCCTTAATGGTAAATGTTAAATGGACTGCATTTATATAGCGCTTTGTAGTCACATGACATGACCCAGTGTTTACATTTTACATTTACATTTTTGCCTCACATTCACCCCAATGGCGGATGCTGCCATGCAAGGCGCCACCCTGCACATCAGGAGCAGTGTGGGGCTCAATGTCTTGCTCAAGGACACTTCAACATATTCTCTGCAGGAGCCAGAGAACCCTCTGACTCCTAGCCCGCCCACTCTACCTCCTGAGCCATGCCGCGCCAATGAAGTTAATTAATGCTGTACTTAGATGTTGGTTGGTCTGAGCAGCAGTTTGGTCATTGCGTCAGACATGATGTTCCTCAATGCACCCAATGTAAACCTTTGTAACTGGTAACTGACCTTCTCACAACTGACATTCAAACAACGGACTTCATTTGCATTCACACAATTGCCTACCAGCGTGCTGCTGTTGTACACACACAAGCATTTGCCAACCAAGCTAAGCAAGAGGTTTTAGCACAAGCAGAAAGTTAAACATACATTTTTAGGCAATTGCTTTTGATTGATCTTTTTTTTAACAACAAATACTTTTGCTTGAAGCTTTTCTTTGCCAACATTTGCTTATTTTATGCATACAGCCCAATATTAGGAGGAGAAGCTAATGTCTTCCTTGCATTACAAAACGGCATCGCTTTTGTTCTGTAGCATTTGGCACCAGTTTCAAATTAATCAGTCGTGACTTTACAATACCAACAGAAGACTGCAGATACTCAAGTGATTGAGCAAGGGTGGCACTACAGCAGTAAATTCCAGAATCATCATCATAAAATGGAGTTGTACATTAGAAACATTTTGATCCTGGTTATTAACATACGGTAGATCAGGGGTGGGCAATTCCGGTCCTGAGGGGCCCTTGTGTATGCAGGTTTTTATTTTTATCATTACCATAAACTTAATTTTTCCCAGCTTCCTCGACGCGCCGCAAGCACAAAATTTGACGCGCCGCTCCCATCATGCATTGCGCCGCGGCTACGGACGCGCTCGCCGCCTTCCATAGCAATTGAATGGGGAGGCATAGCCGTCAATGGACGCGCCGCGCCAATGTGAATGTTCCGTTACAGTTGAAGATTTGATTGGGATCAGAGTGGAGGGTCCTCCTCTGGACATATTTGAAGCCTCACTGGCAGGGAAGAGATGGATGGAAGGGCAGACAGCAAGGAAACCCAATTTTAAATCCTGGCCGCCGGATATGGCATAAAGCCAATACAGGGGAAGGCTTTGTTAATTAATGAACTAAAGACTCTCATAATGTTTAATAACTACCATTTGTTGGAGACAGTTGTATTGTTAATGTCGAGTGTTATAGTGTAGTTTTTAAACATTAAAAGGTATTATAAGTTGTACAGCTCTTTCAAGGGGTATATGGCGTGATGTACCCTGCCTCTGAATCTATGTTCCCCAAGGCGAAGCCTTGATGTGAGAAAGTACACAGTTGTGTAATTAATAGTCCTAATTAGTTTTATAGATACTAAGTTTCAACAGAATACTTCTCATTTTATTCCCAGTTTCCCTTTTTTCTGGACGCACTGTATTATCATGCCTTCCAAGATGTAGTCGAGTGAATATTTAGGCCTAATGAAATAAAAGTCTAAATAAATACAGCAAAAGTACAGTCCAGGACTGACATTGGCCATCTCTTTTAAGAGAGCTTCAGACGACGATTGTTGTGCCTTGCAGCAAAACGTTGCGCAAACATATCCATATCTAGCTCTTTTGCACACTGTTTCCATACTGAGAACAGCTAGATTTCTAAGACGATCGTCTGATGATTGTCAGGCTACATAGACCTCTAGTCGTGTGGTGGAATTGCTGCCAAGTCGGATATTGCGCCTGCCGCGAGTACTTATGAGCTACGTCAAGAAACGGAATTGCCAGATCTATACAAACATATATACGGCAAAATAATAACAAATTCCATTGAAACTTGAAATATAATTAAGAAATTTTGCCTGGTTCGGCCGACACATGCCAAATTCATGAGGACATAGCGACCATCCGTATGTTTGCAAAGAGGGCTAATGGTAGTCGGCACGGACCCGCCCGTACATGTGATGGAATGAGACGAGAGGCTAATAATACCGCTGCAGGGCTCTCAAGTCTCATTCACGCATTTCAATAAGTTCATACGCTCACACATGCCATTGCTCACGCTGAGAAATGATAAAACTTGCTGCACATTAGTAACATAGGCTGTAAAAGAGATTAGTAATCTATGAATGGATGAGGCGAAGGCAGACGGCTCTGCTTAAACCAGCAACTTATCAGCCAACCAGAAAATAGTACTTCTTGTTGCCAGGTGAAATAGCAGCGCCGTAATCAGGTCTTCCACACGCGCGCGAATGCTCTTGTGTCCACACGACAAAGAGCTGGAAGTGGAAATCCGAAATCAACTTCATCACTTTTTTTTATTCCAATAACTGCTTATTGAAGTCGAGGAACTATGTAGGATATTTGCTTTATGGGTCCATTTTTACCTCAATTTAACAGCTTTGGACGGTAATGGTTAGATGAATTGACTTGTAACTTGTTACGGGGAGAGTGGGGACTCACTGCCCTCCATGTAGTGTATTTTGGCTGAAAACAAACCCTGCTCCGATCCGGTGTCAGAGGTGGTACCGCAACATCTCTTGGTTGTGACTGACAAAACGATACAAATACACAATAGAATTGTTTAATTTAGCCTTTGTTATACTGGGGCGTCCCAATGAAATCAAAAAAGCTCAGATATTGGGGGGAATGAAGAGTCACTTCTTCTTATTTGAGTTCACTGGCAGCCGTGACTATTCAATAACTGATCCTGGTGTGCCATTAAGTGATAGAATATTGTAACTGCGTGCAAAAATTTGCAGCTCTACGTTCACTGGCGGACACATCTGCACAAAGATAGACCGTTGTTGTTCTCGAAAACGCCAAATCCAGATAATACCGTAAATGATGAATTATCGCATTGTCAAAGTAAAGAAGTTAAAGTATACAACTTCAAAACTGTAATGAAGTACATGTACATCGTTACTATGCACCTTTGAAAACGGGAGTATCCGCCCCCGCCTTATTTGTCTTACCCTTCCTGTGCACGGTGTCAATGATCGACTTATGGACAACTGTCAAGTGAGTAGTACTCTCCATGATTGTGTCGGCTACTGAACCAGACTGAAAGACCATTTAAAAGGCTCAGGTGTGACACTACTAGTTTTCATTCTTGAACTTCTTCACAGTATTCTAATTTTCTGAGATACTGAATTTTAGGTTTTCATTGGCTGTCAGTTGTAATCATCAAAACTAGACAATTCCCGCAGAAACTGTAATAGTGGGCCAGGCTTCTGCAGGTCGCGAAACGGGTGCCCTGGGATGCTGCTGGGACAGCTCACTTGTTTATTTTGTCTCTGTCTATATTTTGTCTGCATTTTTTAGACGTAAAAAAACACTACCGTATAAAAAATAAAAACAGTGTTTAGTAGCAGTTCAGAGGTGAGGCGCCTCGCTGTTTTTTGATGCGCTTCTTTGAGGCGCCTCGAAAAAAGGCAATTCACGTCATTGTCAGTCTTTTCCGTGCTGTCCAATCACGTGAAAAAAAAAACTATATATATAGTTACATATATATATATGGGAAAAAAACTGAAATAAGTTCGCTGACTTGTTCGTTGAAACGGTAAATTTCAGAATGTTCGCAGATGAGTGACAGGAACGTTACTTAGCAAGAGAAAAAAGACGCGTCCAGCGCCTTTTTACAACATTGGTTTAAAAAAAACAAAACAGATCAGACGCGCCTCGCGTTTCCAAGCCGATAAAGCACGTCCGGTGTGATCGGCTCCTTACGAGGTCCTAACAGTAGTCACCTCTGCACAGCGCGCCATTATCCTCACTCGAGTCACGGAGCGCTACCAAACTGGTTGGCAGCTATCCAGTACACTGATCTATGTAGAATAAGAGGGACTCATATAGTGTAGTGATGGCCTAACGAGGCTTTATGAAGCTTCGGACCCTTTCGGACCTTTGTATTGAAAATTGCTTCACTACTCGAAGCTCCATTCATTGAGCACGTGGGTGACATCTGCTGGCAGAGAGATTGTTGTACAGCCTTGCAAAGGTGACGCGGACGCACCTTGAGTGTGCACTTCGAGTATGTTATATTGTGAAAAATACTTAAATAAAGCTGAAATCGAACTTCGTCTTACACGTGTCTGTTGTTTTTCTTCCTTACCTTAAATATTCATATTATATTAAAATAACAATAATTACATCCACAGGCTCATTGAATCCTGTAAATATTTAGTCTGTCCAAAAAACATATTGTATTGTTTTTTATTGTTCTTGGTGTATACTGGGTGTGCTTGAGCGACTTAGACATTTTTATTCATAAATAATAATGGCAAACAGAGCGCTGTTTCATCCATGTTAAATACATTTGATTTGCGGCAATGTTTCAAAGCTCCGCCTATCGAACCAAACCAGTCAGCTGATTCAGTCTGAATGAAGCAGTGAAGTGGTTCGAACGTCATCAGTCACGTGGTTTTTCACGATATGAAGCAAGCTCCGGCACAGTGCTTCAGAAAAATATGCCGTCGAGTTTGAAGCGTGCTTCGGAGCCTTGGTATCAGCGGTAACATCACTAATATAGTGATCCAGTATCGTCATGGCTGCCACCGTCCAATGCGATTTCCGTATTGCAGCACGAGAATCTAACGCGTATATTCTCTTTACTGGATGTTTGCTGGACGTCGTTAGACACCCCAGTAATTGATTTGTTATCGAGCATTAAGGTAAGCCGAAGATTTCTGAATTTCATTCTATTGTGCCCACCGGTTCTGTGTGGTACTCTTACCGAGCTACTTGGCTGACATTAGCTCTTGAGCTAGGTGGCTAACAAGGCAAGGAGCAGGCTAATAAAACACAGAGAATTCAGTAACGCTACTCAGAGGTTGGATCAAAAGTAATCTCAATGAGTAAAATGACACTTTACTGAAAAGCTAACAAGCTACTTTAAAAGTTCGTAACTACTCAGGGCTCGAAATTAACATTTTGGCTTGGTAGCGCTGCGCTCCCAAGTTCAAAAAGTAAGGAGCGCGAGCCAAAATTTTGGAGCGCACACACCAAAATCTAAGAGGTACTAATATAACGTATTATCCCTCTTCTTGACCAACGTCGTATACAGCTCATTGATTGAAATCGGCAAGGATTATCGTCATGTGTGCAGCCCCCCGCAATTTTAAGATCTTAGATTTGGAAACTCCTGTGGTGTGCACCCAGCCAAAGGCACAGTTTTTGTAAATGGTATTGTGGAAAAGATGCTGTTTGACTCTGTACAAGGGATACTGGTGAGAGAGCAGCTGGCTCTCTGTAACTAGAATAGCAGTAAAGATGCAGTTTGACTCCCTTGCAGTCACTGTTCGTGGAGCCGGGCCTTTGTTTGTGTGACTGTCCTGGCCTCGTCATGCCCTCCTTCGTCTCCACCAAGGCTGAGATGATCTGCAGCGGCATCCTTCCCATCTACCAGATGAGAGACCACGTGTCCCCCATCTCTCTCATATCCTCTCTGCTCAGTGTATTGAACGTTATGGGTGGAAAATGAGAGTTCTCTGGAAGTGGTCAATATTGGTCATCAGTTGCAGCACATTTAATCCTCTAGATCAGTTCTGTGGACCCCTGTTTATGCTAGTTTTTGTTCTGACCGCAGCTGCAATCACAATTTTAATCTGCTGTCAGTTTGGCATAATTTGATCTTTTTCATGATTTTGGGGATTATTTACCCTCCAGGCGCATTGTCTGAACTACCCTTAGCAATTCGCTTTGTAGAATTACAAAGCGAGGTGAAAACCTTAGATA
Organism: Gymnothorax reevesii; assembly: GCA_029721435.1. NCBI lineage: Eukaryota > Metazoa > Chordata > Actinopteri > Anguilliformes > Muraenidae > Gymnothorax > Gymnothorax reevesii. Next base: position 22,395,433 of record CM056575.1, on the reverse strand, counting down.
TGGCTGGACCGTGTGCAGGGCTATTGATTTTCAAGAGGCAACCAGCTAATGGGGAAACTGCAACTCTTGACCAATCAATGGCGTAATTAAATATGAGTGAATAGTGTGTGACTTGATTCCTACATGTGTACAAAGGATGATGTGATATAGATGCAAAATAATGTACTGAAAGTGTTGTTAAACAATAAATGAATGTGCAAGTGGTAAGTGTTATTAGCCCATTGCATTATGACCTACACGCTTGGCATTATGGGATTCAAGCGGGGTCTCGCTGTAGAAGATTATTAGCAATTCAGCCAAAGCCTTATATAGGCTTGATATCACCAATCGTTATGCTAGTGATGCAACAAATATGTTGTAGCCGACAGGATGAGTAAACTTTGAAATCATCTGTTAAGACGCATTGTTTTATCTTACTATGTATCCATTAATGCATTGCATTACATGGATTTAAACAATCTAATGGGAATACATGTTGTTATTTCCATCAAACTTGCTTATCAAACTTCGGTGCAAAAAAATTATTTGTGAATCGGTCAAAGCCTTATAAAGCCGCGGTTTTCATCTAGCTCCGTAGATGGCTAGCTGGCTATTGCAGATGTGAAATGGAGGTATGCGCAGGTTAATTTGGTGCCTTCATCTGAGCCAGAAACAAAACTAATATCGCTTGCATAAATATTGGTGGTATTGACTCTTTTATAAGACTTTGGCTGAATAGCTAATAATTTTAACGCGCTAGTTAGCGCTTATGGCATCTGCTACTGCAAGACCCCATTTCAGTCTCATAATGCCTGTCGCCTACATCATCATGCAGTGGGCTAATTGGTCAGTTTGGGCCTTAACAGTGCGAGATGGTAGTGCGTGATGGTTAGTTGGGGCCTTAATTGTGTGAGATGGTAGGGCGCGATTGTTCAGTTTTGTGAGACGGCAGCACATGATTGGTCAGCTGGGGCCTTAACAGTGTGACGTGTGTAAGAATATTCCCCGCACCGTGCTGGAGGGCATCAGTATCATCCGCCCGCGTGAGGACCAAGATCCCGAGCGTGCGCCGACCGCTGAGGAGCTGTTCATGGCACATGGATGAGACCCTAAACCCAACCCTTAACTACATGTCCTAACCCCTAAATCCTACTTTCAGCTGTGCACCCTAACCCTTAAACCGTACACTTAATTTCCTGCCCTAACCCATAAACTCTATACTTGACTACACTCCCTAATCAAACCCTACATTTAACAACACTCCTTAGCCCATAAACCCTACATTTAACTGCACTCCCTGATCCTTAACCCCAGGACTTAACTATGCACCTTTACCCCTAAACCCAACATGTAACTGCACGCTAACCCCTAAACCATACACTTATTTACACACCCTAACCCCTAAATCCCGCTCTTATCTACACATCCCTAACTGTACACCCTAACTGTTGATCCTGACACTTCGCTGCTCCTGATACGTTCTCAATTTATGTCTCTGTCATCCAAAGAGCGCCTTAGCTCTGCAAATAGAAAATAGACACACGGGGAGACGTTGGGGAGAAGAAATGTACATTTTCTAATGGTAATAAAAGTTGACCTAATATTTGTCTGCATTAATGTTCTGCATCTGAAGCTGAGCGCCTGTACTCAGCGGGGGGCTGCTGCAGTAGTGCTAGTGGGCAACGAGACTCCTTATGGTTTGGGCAGCTTGTTATGGAAGTGCACTCCTCCTGGTGCTCATGTTTTCCCGGGCTCACTGTCTGCTCCTGTTCCACAGATATGAGGGGCTTCATGACCACCCATGGCCAGCCTGAACAGTCCCGCTCCGCTCGCTATATCCTGAAGGACTACGTCAGCGTGAGTCCCCGCCCGTTCTTCTTTGAAGGATTAACATGCTTACGTATTATTAAACAACTTCTTTGTTTAATCACATTTTGTTTATTTTACTGTCACTTTAGTTTTTTTTTTTTTAATGGTACTTTTACCAAAAATTCTTTTGTAAGAGGACATGCAAACTGATTAGCTTATACACTGTAAACCCCTTTATTCTTGGTGGTAAAAGAATAGTCTAATGGGGGCACATAAATAAAACTGTAAGCATGCTAACTGTAATGCCACATGGCTGTTTTCACACTAACCATGAGCTCCACACTGTCATTTCCATTCTAACCCCTACACCTCACTGGCATTTTCAAGCTAAGTGTTACACCTTACTTCCTTTCTCACACTAAGCTTTTAGCCACACTGCCATTTTCACACTAGCAGTTACATCACACTGCTGTTTCATACTATGACATTACACTGCTACACCACATTGCTGTTTTCAAACTGGTCGTTACACCACACTCCTCATTTCACAAGAACCGTAACACCACACTGCCGTTTCCACGCAAACTGTTACATTTCACTGCCGTTCCTACTCTGCTGTGACACTACACTGCAGTTTCCACACTAACCGTGACACTACACAGCCGTTTCCACGGTAACACGACACTACTCTGGGGTTTTCACAACTGTAACACCACAATGCCGTTTCCATCCAAACGGTGACACTCATTGCCGTTTCCGCACGAATGGTCAAACCACTCTGCCATTTTCACGCTAACGGTTACGCTACACTGCCGTTTTCACTCTCACCATTAAACCACACTGCCGTTTCCATACTAACCGCTACACCACTCTCCCTTTCCCACGCCAGCTGTGAAACCACATTTCCATTTCCATACTAATGTTACGTTACACTGCCATTACCCCAAACTGCCATTGCCATAGTAACCATTAGCCCACGCTGCCTTTTCCATACTAACTGCTAAACCACACTGCTGTTTTCAAAAGGGAAAGCTGCTATACTGCCACCCTCCCCCACACATTCGCCCTGAAGATTTCCAGCCCCAGCACAGCAAGTTTGAAAACCGACGAGCCTCTGAGCAACATGTTCCCACCCAGGAAGTCAGGAGGCCTCAGAAGATTAAAAGGATTGAGAACACTGTGGACAAAGACTTCTTCCACCAGATAACCTTTTTTCCTTACCTCTTTACAAAATGGCTTCCCTCACCGTCTTCGAGGGGAAGTCCTCACCTAGGATCAGGGGTCATTACAGGAGCTCAGTGAAAACTGCTTATATTTCACAAATGACACATTACGCATGTAAAATGTACTCGAATCTTTGACCGTTATCGTAAAACAAATCCAGATCGGTTGTCTTCCTCTGAGGTGCTTAATACATAAGGGCTGTGGTTGGTCTCTTGCAGGAGAATGTGCGCACTCTGAGCAAAGGTATGCAGTGCATTATGGGATACCGGCCTGGCAGTGGCCCTGTGGGTCCGGGGATGCCTGGCTCGGAGAGACCGGTGGTAAAGCCGTGGAAAAAGCATTGAAACGGGAAGAAGAAAGAGAAGGTGCGGAGACTCCCTAAACACCTGGAGGCCTGAACTCGGCTTGAGGAACACACCTGTGAAATACCTGGAGTCCTGATCAACACTCGCTTGTAACATCTGGTGACCTGACCGTACCTTTTTAACACCTGGTCGCTGGAAGGGACACCTGTAGATCACCTCATGTGGTATAAAGCCTGAACAGCTGAGGGCCAACCTGCGTATCACCGGCCCGACTGGAGATGTGATTTACAATGGCTCATAAAATATTGGAACTCCTTGAACTGAAAGTAATGATAAGTGCGGCAATTACTGAGCTGGACTTGGGTATAGATGTACAGAGTATCGTCTGTGAAATAATATCAGTCTGATTTCAGTAAGTTATGAGTCTTTCTGGAGGATACTCAGTGACTCAATTTTGAGCTTTGCTAGGTCACTTGAGGAAATGTGTGAGTAGCAGTGTGGTCAGGACTGGAGTCGCACAGTGATGATTTCACGGAGGATGTGGTTGAAGTAGGTTCAGACCATACAAAAGCTAATCTAAAAAGGCAGCGACTCCGAAGGCGCACACCAGGTATTGCACACGTGCAGTCCGTACTAATATGAACTGCTGGAGTACACCAGATGTTCCAAGACTGCGGAGGGAAAGCCGTATGCCTTTTATTATGGAGTTGGAGGATTCTGCTGCCCATATTTGCCGCACGGTCAGTACAGACTACTCCTAACTGAGCATGTGCGGTACTCCAAGTGCACAGTGTGCGCCCTCTCTGGATGAGTCCTGGCCCATACGTGGAAATAATCTGTTGGCGGCAGCAGCCCACAGCATGTTGAAACCGCGGAACATATCATCAGAAGCTATGCAGGAAAAGGCTGAAACCCTGCATTGCGGTGTTGCAGAATCACTAACTTTGAATTCATATACCTTTCAGAGTGAAGTTGCAGAAAAAAATACAATTAAAAAATAAATAAATAAAAACAGGATTTGTTTAAATATTTTCTGATGCCATTTTGGGGCTGATGAAAAGGCTAATCCTGCACAGAACTGTCTGCTTTTGTAAACCAACCTCTTTTTTTTTTTTTTTTTAAATTTTTCATTCTGGAATGGATGGAGCTGACTGTTCATTGTAGAAATCTCCAGTCAGTGGTTCATTGTGAATTATATTCATATCAGTGAGTTTTGTAAATTATTACCGTCATAAAATTAATTGTTTGATCTGAATTGATTTTTGATTAAATTACCTTGTTTGTGAATGCGTTTCTGTTTTCTTTCCCATGCAAGGTTGAGATTTCCAAATTTCTTGACAGCGAGGAGGAGGCAGAAGCGAAACGAATTCGCTTTTGAAACGGTGTTAAATCTGTTGACTGATTTTGTTTCGGCACACTTACAGAAACGTTCCTCAGAGAATTTCACCCCATTGTTTATTGAAAGCAAATTTTCTCCTGAAATGCAAAGTGCGGGAAAGTGGATCTTTTGGCCTCCGTCCACATCAACAGTGTTAAATGCATTTGGTAAAACTGGAGCCGACCAAATGTGCCTTTAGTTTCTTGACTGGTAAGGCAATGTTTCAACCCAACAGGGTCTTCATCAGCCGAATGACTTTCATGACAAGTAGGCCAGTATAATAAGGCAGTAAGGTCAGTGACATCATGTTGACATCATTGTCATTCAATTAAGGCTAAAAGACATTAATCACTCAATAATATACACCCAAGATACAAAATGGAAGAATTGACACTTGCCATGATATGTCACTTTGTCTTGTGTCAGTTTTTTCTATGATGTATCTTGGGTGTATATTATTGAGAGATTACTGTGATTTAGCCTGAATTGGCTGACAGTGATGTCAGTATGATGTCATTGGCCCAACTGCCTATACTGGTTTACTGGTCATGCAAGTCATTTGCCTGAAGACCCCGTTGGGTTAAGATGTTTCCTTACCAGTCAAAGTATTGGGTGCTACAACCCAATGTGCAGACATTTCTGTTTTGCTTTCGGTAGTTTTTCTCCTGCACCTGACCTAAACACAGGGGGGATGTGCAATCAACTACTACATTGTATTTGGGAGAAATTAATGATCAATTAATCAAAGACCCCACACATCCATTATGCACTGAAGGATGCAGACACACAAAAAAAAAAAACCCCAATGTGGCGATAGTGAGGATTTGGCAACTTGCTGATCTTGTCTGAATATTTTGCATCAAACTAACCAGTGCTGCTTAAAACGCTACCATCTTTATAGCATTTAAATGACCATCTAAATTGTGTTGGTGCCACAGGCAGAGTGGTACTATTCTTAGTGGTACTCAAAAGAGCCATTAGTATGAGAGTGGAATCAATTTATATTCTATGTAGTAATACAAAATAAAACAAATGTATACTCTGGTGTACTGGTGTAGATTTCCTAGGGGAGTGTTTTTCAAGAAAATGAGGGGTCATCATTGCACCGCACACACATTGCATTTTGCGCAGCCATTATGCTGGGTCTCGAAATGGGCGCATAACGCACATATTGTCACCCCACTGTACTTATGGGGGGGGGGAATAAATAAAATTGCATGCCGGTCCCGTACTGTCTGCGATTTTGACATTTCCCGCTGAATCACCTGACCCGGATAATTCGTCAGGTAAGTTGATTCCAATTGGCTCTTCCGTCAGCGTTCAACTTAACATGACGCGGCTCCGATGCATTCTCCCTTTTCTGGTGCGTCACTCTCACGTGTTTCATAGTGGAAAGAAAGGGGCTGTCAACGCTATGTGGAATCAAGAGGAGAGGAATTTTTTCGAATCTTTCTCTCGGTGGACTCCAGAGTTAACTTTGTCCTGCTCGGCGAATGAGAAAGTTTGTATCTCGATTGGAATTTGCAGCCTCTCAGCGGTGCTCTGTGTGATCGCTTGTCTTCTGTAAGTAACTATTCAGTTAAAGGAAATCTGCAGCGGCGGAGCTAGTAAGACACGTCCCTTTTTGACGCTCTTTCCAATTATCGTAATTGGCAACTGAAGACACGGTTTCTCTGCATATGCGATCTAACTGCGATTAAATCGTGGGTTAAATTCAGTACAGTGGTGGAACCAGAACAGAGAATTGGTTTGCACAAAACATCCGTTTAAAACGATTATAAATCCTGACCTGTTCTCAGTCATCTTCATGATTAACAAAAGGTTTACTCCGAGAGCACTCCACACTTAACAGGTGCTGCTTGTTCTCCCCGATTAAGTAAAACGACAGTCATTCATCTGGACGCGTATTTGCTGTATTTACATCAACGTTATTCAAAATTGCATCGCCTACCTGTCGACCCCACGGAAATGGATTGAGCCGCACAATTTTTATAACCTATTTAACCGCCAAGTGCTACTTAAAAAAAAAAAAATCAACCCACGAAATACCACTGTGAGTGAAAGTCCGCGTTTCATTGGAACACGGACCTGCTCAATCAACGCGAAGCACTGGCCAATTACTAAGTAAATTATTTTTCTGCACTGAATTTAGCCCACGATTTCATTGCTGTTGGATCGCATATAGAGAGAAGCCGTGTCCTCAATTGGCCAATTACTATAATTGGAAAACGCCTAAATAAAGGAAAATGATTGATAACTCGCCAGGAGTAAAAGGGACGTGTCTTTGACCCCCCCCCCCGCAAACTAGCTCCACCCCTGGAAATCTGTAAATACATGCTCACTGCATTCGACTTAAAATGTGAACAGAAGCACACTTTCAGCTGTAATGTATTTTATCATATAAAAATAATTGCATCTGGTTTTATTTTTCGAGGCTCCTGTGTAAAAGATACAGAAGGAAGAGCTGGTATGTCGGCGATTCTGCTGGCAGTGTGCTGTATTGCTTTTTGGGAAACTTATGCGGCACTGTGGGGGCCTTCTTGTCCTACCAGTTGGTGATCCAGGTAGGGCGAATGCAGGTGCTGCTTTTGTAATGGGCTGTGATGCGCTCCAACATTTGTGTACTATCATACACATTGTGGCGTATATCTTAGATGTATTAAAATTCTGAATTTTGCATGAAAGTAACCTTTAGGCTGAAGCGTAATTTTGGGATTATGTTTGTGCGGCTGTAGGTATTTATGGGTGTGCTCCTTACTACGCTGGACGTGCTACATCTGATTTTCATAATCATACCCGTTTTTGGAAAAACCGGTAAGGGAGGGCTCTAAAATGGAAATGTTCTCGCTCACGCTACAGGCCAAAATTTTACGAACACCCTGTATTTTTACCCATCTTATTGTTAATTTTGAGTGACGAAGGCACACAAAATGCCAAAGGGACCCTTGTATTGACTAAAAATGTTGCTTGCAAACAACTGTTCATCTTTAAATTCAACTTGAGTTGCTGTGGGATGAACTTGACCAGGCAGTCAGAGAAGTACACCCATCAAGTTCATAAGAGGTCATGAAGGAACTCATGAAGCCTGAAATGAGTTACTAGGAAGTTAAATTCCTTGGATATGTCAGGCTGTAATCAAGGCTTTGGGAGGGTACTTAGTAGAAAGTTGAATTTGAATATGTGTATCTCTTAGCAAATTATTTTGCACATTTCTTGTTAAGATGTTTATATTTTTATTCTGTTTTTTTTTTGTTGTTGCTGAAAATATAAACTGAACAAAAATATAAATGCCCCATGTCTAATATTGATGTCACATGGAGTTAACAACTCTAAGTGAGCATATGCTAACTTTCACTTGAACAAAACCCAAAACTAGTGAAGTTGGCACATTATGTAAATCGCAGATAAAAACAGAATACAATGATTTGCAAATCCTTTTCAACTTATATTCAATTGAATACACTGCAAAAACAAGATGTTTAATGTTCAAACTGAGAAACTTTTTTTTTTTTTTTTGCAAATAATCATTAACCCAGAATTTGAAGGCAGCAACACATTGCAAAAAAGTTGGCACAGGGGCCTTTTTACCACTGTGTTACATCGCTTTTCCTTTTAACGACACTCCTTAAACGTTTGGGAACTGAGGAGACCAATTTTTGAAGCTTTTCAGGTGGAACTTTTTCCCATTCTTGCTTGATGTACAGCTTAAGTTATTCAACAGTCCTGGGTCTCCGTTGTCGGATTTTACACTTCATTATGCGCCACACATGTTCAATGGGAGACAGGTCTGGACTACAGGCAGGCCAGTCTAGTACCCGCACTCTACTACGGAGCCATGCTGTTGTAACACGTGCAGAATGTGGCTTGGCATTGTCTTGCTGAAATAAGCAGGGACGTCCATGTAAAAGACGTTGCTTGGATGGCAACATATGTTGCTCCAAGACCTGTATGTACCTTTCAGCATTAATGGTGCCTTCACATTTGTGTAAGTTGCCCATGCCTTGGGCACTAATACACCCCCATACCATCACAGATGCTGGTTTTTGAACTTTGCGCCTATAAAAGTCCGGATGGTTCTTTTCCTCTTTGGTCCAGAGGACACGACGTCCACAGTTTCCGAAAACAATTTGAAATGTGGACTCGTCAGACCACAGAACACTTTTCCACTTTGCATCAGTCCATCTTAGATGAGCTTGGGCCCAGTGAAGCCGGTGGCGTTTCTGGGTGCTGTTGATAAATGGCTTTCGCTTTGCATTGTAGAGTTTTAACTTGCACTTGCAGATGTAGCAACGAACTGTAGTTACTGACAGTGGTTTTCTGAAGTGTTCCCGAGCCCATGTGGTGATGTCCTTTACACGCTGATGTCAGTTTTTGATGCAGTACCGCCTGAGGGATCGAAGGTCACGGGCATTCAATGTTGGTTTTCAGCCTTGTCGCTTATGTGAAGTGATTTTTTCAGATTCTCTGAACCTTTTGACGATATTACGGACCGTAGATGATGAAATCCCTAAATTTCTTGCAATAGCTCGTTGAGGAATGTTGTTTTTAAACTGTTCGACAATCAGCTCACGCATTTGTTCACTAAGTGGTGACCCTCGCCCCATCCTTGTTTGTGAATGACTGAGCATTTCAGGGAAGCTGCTTTTATACCCAATCATGGCACCCACCTGTTCCCAATTAGGTTGCGATTTTATTTGCGATTTACAGAACGTGCCAACTTCACTGGTTTTGGGTTTTGTACAATAGGGATTTTTTTCTCTTGATTTGTCGACCATTTTTTAATCCATCTCTCTGTCTGTGAGCATTTGCTCAGTGATGCAGTGATTTCACTCAGTACATGGGTGCGGCATTTTCAGACAGTGATCAGATCGAATGAACAGTACCCAGAAATGTCTTATACTGGGGACAATATAGGACCACCCCAAAATGTCAAATTTTGTCAAGTCATCATGCCTCAGATGTCTCAGGTCATGCTGGAACGTGCCATTGGCATGCTGGATGCAGGGATGTCCACCAGAGCGGTCGCTGTGCAGCTGAAGGTTAACTATCGGACGATAGGCCGTTTGAGAGTTTGTTTCAGACAGACGGGCAGTACTGCAAATCGACCTCATCCACGTCAGTCACGTATGACCACACCAGCACAAGATCGCTACATCTGGCTCGTCCACCTGCGGGATCGGCTCAGATCAGTGACACGCACAGCAGATGAGACCGCTGGTCTGCACAACAGATGCATCACACCAGACAGTCCGTAACCGCCTGCGAGAAGCCAACTTGCATACTCGGCGTCCTCACCGTGGTCTGGATCTCACTGCTGTTCAATGCCAGAACCGACTCGCATGGGCAAACGAACATGTTCGATGGCCCTTGGCACGCTGGAGAAGAGTGCTATTCACAGACGAATCCCAGTTCTAGTTTTTTGTTAATAAATACTCAAATTTGACATGGGGCGTTTATATTTTTGTTCATTGTACTTTAAGAAAAGCCAGACAAATTCTGAAAAATGCAATGTGTTCCTAATATTTTGGCACAGGGTGTATCTGCCAAAGCAAGAATAGCCTACATTCATCATCCATGTCATAACTTCTGATTAAGAGAATCCGTTCCATTCCTGAATTACAAATGCTGAAGGGATCTTCTACCTCAGAGGCACTCATGATCAGTGTTTGAATTGGGACAGTGGGACCTCACTGCATCCTGTTCTCCAGTGGCGTGACACATCATTTTGCATGCTAGTTTTTCTGGCCTCATAGCTTGTTGTAAGCTTAGATTGAGTAGGGATCTACTTGTCAATGTGTGCTTATGAAATTGTCATAGTTTTAAAGCCGATACCTGAATTGACGTACTAAATTGACTTGAACAGACAACCTTTTCATTGCAATTTTTTTTTTTTTTTTTTTTGCTTTCCTAGAGAGAAGGATGAAGATTATGAGGCAGAGGAGGAGGCAGAATGTCATGGTCATGTCTCTTCCCCTGGCTCTGGGAGTGGGGGTCTTCGCGTATCATGGTGTGTATCTAGTTCAGAGGAACAAAGGTCCTGTTGGAAGGCATCTGCTCAGTTTGGATTTACAGGTGAGACGTTCATTTACTGCTAAATCACCTGTTGCTGTCACTGTCACGACCACAGCCTGGCTTTAGTCTTTCATTAACAACTCCATTAGGGCCCTACTGCCCACATTCCCCATTCCTGGAGGCTTACCATTTTGTACGTTTTCATTCTAACAATGTTTACACTAATTTACTGCTCACTGATCTATTTGCCCATTGAATGGCACGTTTTGGTTGGTTTGGAACAAAAACCTACAAGTTGGTGGATCTCCAGGTTGGGCAGCCCTGCTCTAGTTCTTTAACAGGGAACAGGGAGGATGAAGTGTTGAGGCAGGAGTCAGAAGCAACCTTGCGCTGCTCAGGCAGGTCAGACAAGCGGGATCCAAGGCCGGTTCAAAAACCACAGTGTTAACGGGCCCAATGTTGCGGAGGCAGGTGAAGATAGGACGAGGGATGTGGATGACCCCCAGGAGGCGACCTATGAAGCACCTTAGAGCTACCCAAGATCTGAGTTGAGCCAAAAGGCCAAAAACCTGACTGAGCCCAAGCGGAGGATGTGAATTAAGTGGCCAAAGACTAACGAGACACAGGAGTGGAGGAGGCTGGACGAATCCCTCAGTGAGCTGCTGCAAAAGGCTTTGCGTGGCATGGTGGAGGCTAAGCTTAACCTGTTGGGAGAGATTCTCTACGAGGAGTGTAGCTGCAGATATGATGAGGTGACGGGCAGGAAACCAAGTGAAAGAAGGAAGGGAAGGAGGGAGAAGGAGATCGAAGACATGGTAGGAGACAGAAGGCAGCTCCGCAGGCGCTGGAGGAAAGCAGATGAAGATGAAAGAGAGGGCCTGAAAGTCCTGTGGGATGGCATCCGAGGAAGGCTGGCCAACCTGAGGAGGGCAGAGCGCATACGGCGGTGGAGGAAGAGGAAGGAAAAGGAGAGAGCAAACTTCTTTAAGAACCCCTTCCGATTTGCACGAGGGCTACTTGAGGAAAAGACCAGTGGATCGCTCGCTGGAGGGCCACATCCGTGGTCAATATAGCGATCCTGCAAGGAATGAGCCTCTGGGCCCCCCAGGCTATGTGCCACAGCCAGTGGAACCATCGGTGCTCTTCGATGCGGCACCACCTAAGTTCTCTGAGATCAAGTGGGTGGTGCGGCGGGCAAGATCAGCGTCTGCTCCAGGGCCGAATGGGATACCATACAAACTGTATAAAAACTGCCCAAAAGTGTTGCAGCTTCTCTGGACCCTGATGAGAGCAGCTTGGACCAAGCAGACCATCCCCTCAGTGGCAGTGGGCCATGGCGGTGTTCATCCCAAAAGAACAGAACTCCCAGACCATTGGGCAGTTCAGAAGTATAGCCTTGCTGAAGGTTGAGGGAAAATTTTCTTCTCAGTGATGGCAAAGAGAATGACTTCCTACCTGATGGACAACGGGTATATTGATACCAGCTGCCAGAAGGCAGGGATCCCAGGTTTCCCTGGGTGTGTGGAACATGCCACCATGATTTGGGAGCAGATTCAGTCGGCTAAGCGAGAAAAGAAAGACCTGCACTTGGTGTGGCTGGATTTAGCAAATGCCTATGGGTCAGTGCCACACAGCCTGATTGCATTTGCCCTGGACTTCTTCTACATCCCGCAGAATATCAGGGCTATGGTGTTGGGTTATTTCCAGGACTTGCACATGTGCTTCATGTTGCGAGGTTCCACCACTGTCTAGCAGCAGCTGGAGGTCGGGATTGCAATGGGATGCTCCATCTCACCCATCCTCTTCATCACAGCATTTGAGGTCATACTGATTGGAGCAAGACAGGTGGTGGGAGGAGCCCACCTGCCTGCAGGTCGGAAGCTCCCCCCACTTAGGAGTTACATGGATGACATCACATGCTTGCTCTAAACTGCCCCATGCACATCCAGGCTGATGAAGAGACTGGATGAGCTGATAGCCTGGGCCAGGATGAAGTTCAAAGCGAGGAAAGCAAGGAGCCCGTCCCTGCGGAAAGGGGTGCGGAACGATAGGGTCACATTTTCCATCGGCGGTGAAACTATCCCACTCATTGCTAATCAGCCCATTTGGAGTCTGGGGAGGCGATATACATCCAGCCTCTCGGACAAGGACATGGGAAAGTCCACTGCAGCAGCTCTCAGCAGGCTTGGCTAAAATCGATTCGAGCCAGTTGCCTGGAAAGTACAAGGTCTGGTGTTTCAACTTCACATTGTACCCAAGGGTAATGTGGCTTCTGAAGCTGTGTGAGGTCGCTTCATCGGTAGTAAGCAAAATGGAGGCTAAAGCCAACTCGTTCATCCGCAAGTGGGTAAGACTCCCATGGTGCCACTCATCAGCCAGCCTGTATGGAAACAACATACTCAAGCTTCCAGTGAAATCAATCACCACAGGGTACAGGCAGGAGGAGGCGAGGCTGGTGATGGAGCTGAGAGACTCTGCAGATGAGACAGTGAGGGACATGAAGGCCCGTGTATTGACTGGGAGGAAATGGAGGGAGGAAGAGGAGGTGCAGAGGGCAGTGGGCAGGCTGCTGCACCAAGAAGTAGTGGGCAGAGTACAGACGGGCCGTGCTGGTCTTGGATGGGGAGGCCCACCCATGAGGTGGTCCAGGGCTAACAGGAAAGAAAGGAAAGACCTTGTGATCTCTGAGGTGACTAAGATGGCTGAAGAAGAGTACAGGGTTAAGGCAGTGGCACAAGGGCAACAGGGATGCTGCACGACGTGGGAAGGGGTGGGGAGTTGGGTGGAAAGCTGGGCAGACTTCTGGAAACTGCCACAGGCTCAACTCAGCTTCCTCCTCAGGGTAACATATGACACCCTGCCCTCCCCCAGAACGTCCAACAGTGGCTGGGCACTGAGCAGGCCTGCGACCTCTGTGGGACCATCGGTGCTTCCCTACAGCACACCCTGTCAGGATGCAGGACTGCGCTATCTCAGGGCAGGAACAGATGGCGGCGCGACCAGGTGCTGAGGAAACTGGCAGAGGTGGTGGAGAAGCAACGGCAAGAGGCAAGCAATGTGAGCAAGCCAGCTCTACAGCGGTGGACCCAGTTCCTGAGGGAGGGAGAAGTGGGGGAAGCTGCCCTCAGGAGACCTGCACCCACCCTTCTGCTACCAGGTGTGGAGTGGAAAATGGAGGTGGACTTGGGCAAGCAGCTCCATTTCCCAAGGGAGATCTGCGGCACCACATTACGGCCAGATATGGTGCTGTGGACCAAAGCAGAGAGGTCTGCGCTGCTGGTGGAAATGACTGTGCCATGGGAGGAGGGGATGGATGGAGCCTACGAGAGGAAGAGGGCAAGATGCATCGATCTGCTTGTCAAATGCAGGGAAAACGGTTGGAGCACACGCCTCTTCCCTGTGGAGGTGGGCACCAGGGGTTTCGTGGGAGGCTCAACAACTCTGCTACTTAAAGGGGGATCTAGGGCTGAGGGGCAAGGAGCTACACAAAGCCACCAAGGAGCTGGCGGAAGAGGCAGAGAAGGCAAGCCTCTGGCTTTGGCTGAGGAGGCAGGACAAGGTATGGGGATCGAGCAACTCCTGAGAGAATAGCTGCGGGGGGTGACTGGGAGATGTCCCTGTTCACTGCCCCACCACCAGGAGATGTTCCGGGATAAGGGGCGAAACATCTGTGAACCCCGCAGCTAGCATAATGGGCACCGGTGAAGGTACGGCAGGCCTAGAGCCTAGCAGGTGGAAACATCTACTTGTCCAATCCAATAATGAGATGCGTTTTGTTAGGGTTGGAGTGTAAACCAACAGGATGGTAGATCTCTAGAAACGGAGGTGGTGACTTCATCTATGGGGGAATTGACCCCTGCCTTGTCCAGTCTGCCAGAAGTCGATTTGCATGTCGGCATCAGCAAAATAAATTGATGTGAAAACAATGAGAAAGGGTTGTATTTTTAAGATTTTGGCAAATGTGTTGCCCTTAAATTTTATGCGAGAACTGCACTGCTATGCTTACATTTTGTGACGAAAGATGTTGCCTTTGTCATCCCCCGCCACAACACAAAGTGGAACGGGACATATTGCAATGGAACTTTTCTGTCTATCCATCCAGTGGGGTAAGTGGGGGCAAGATTTCTTAGAAACTGCTTTACCCTGACTAATGAAACTTAACGTGTATGTTACTGGTTGTGACTTCGATTCGGTTCAAAAATGGGATTCCATGGTAGGGGGGTATTGATGGCAATGTCATCTTGTTTATCTTGCTCAAGGATAATCTGGAGATCTTGGGCTATACTCTTGGTTTGCTGTCTTTCGTGATTGGCTGGACTTCAAAGCTCCCATTTTTTTCCAAAGCTGTAAGTATCCTGGTGAAAACTATACTGGGACAGTTTCTCCATGCATCTCCAAAGTTATGTCACAAATAGTAATAATAATAATAATAATTATTATTATTATTACTATTATTATTATTATTATTATAAATAATAACAAATGCCAAGTTATGTTTTTACATGATTGACTGTTTACAATTTTTGAATTGGTAGTGAATCTTTGGTTGTAATTTCTGTGTTTCTTTTTTCCATGCAATGCAAGGGGGTGGGGTGGGGGAGTGGGAGGAATGTTTATGTTAAGGATGGGTAATTCTGCTCCTAAAGGCCTAGTGTTTTCGAAATCAATCACCTCCATCTCTTACCCTAGCTAAATGAGCTACTTGGCTGTGTTATTGTGATCAACAACGGTGTCATGTGGACACGTGTTGGAGTGCGGCTTGTGTAACTGTTGTGATTGTAATGTTAATATTGCTTCCCCCATTGTGTTTAATTGTCTCCCTTTAGTTCTCACAATTTTTTGTTTGTGTCTTCTTGTTTTCAGTATCAAGGGAAGACCTTGGCTGAAGGTGTGTCCTTTGGTATGTTGAGTGCTCTTGCTAATGTCCTGTATGGCTCAGCAATCCTGCTCTTTGACCTGAGCCTTGCATCTGCACTGAGGGCATTGCCATGGCTACTGAACTGCTTTGGCTGCGCAGCCTTCGATGTCGTCGTATCCTTCCTGAGGTCTTTTGACTGCGGGGGAGTGTTCGGGTTCAGAACGTACAACTCCACCACCGTATTGTGTTCTTAGTTCTAACCAACTGGATTTGCTAATTAGCTCAGGTCTTCAGCAACGAGATGGAGGTAAAAGGCCATCCACACCAAGAACTATAATTATAAATGATAACGATATGAGCATTCACACCATCAAGTGAAAACGTTCCATATTTTACGCCTTTCCAAGTTTAACAGATTTATTTTCAATAGTTGCCAGCTTTATTATGTGCAATATTGCTCTTAAAATGATCTAAACTATTTTGCTATGGATGCCTCAATAGTTTTGGCATGCACTGCACCATCCTCTTGAGTTTTAATGATTTTAATGTGTAGTGATCGTTCTAGTTCCTGTTCTAGGTGTGGGCAAGTCTTAACTGGTGATATCAAGTGAAGGAGTTTGTGGGTGGAAAAAACACTGAGCATTACTTATACTTTCTCACCCCTTGACTTAATAAGCCTGCCTTTCAGACTCATTATATTAATTGTTGCTTTGTGGAGTTTTGTTTTCCAGAATCTAAGAAAAGCAGGCCTCACTCAGGCAAGTTTTACTGTCAGTTGGACTGTGGGGAGTATCAGTGTATCAGTGCAGATACACTCATGTAACCAGAAACACAGAGCGACTGAGGATGCTCAACAATTGAGTTGATGCTGTTTGAAGTGATATCACCAAATTTAATTGGGGTCTGTTGAGAATGGGATAATTCTGTGCAATGGTGACAGATCTATTAACTGAATATTTGAGAACAAATTCTCATTACATAAAATTCACTGTTCCTGATGGTCTGGAAGTTTTTGTGAGCTGGTTTTACCTGAGCGACTGCATCCAATGAATTTTCTATCTCATTGGGCTGGAGGGGGAGCTGCATCCAGGTCATTTATGGTGGGGCACCAGGAATGTCTGTGCTGTGAGCTGAAGTTTTGTACTTTGAGGTGCATACCGTATGTATTTGGATAGTTGCAATTTTAAAAAGTCCTCATTCTTTTATAGTGTCAACTTCATATAGGCAGTAAATACTCAAATGGATGCTGACGGTCCCAATTTGTGGACCTCAATGTACATGAGCTGTTGGCATAATTTTTCAAATGGAGAAGACAAGCTCAAGGTAAGATTTTTTTTTTTATGCCCCCGGAATCAAAGATACGGGGGCATATTGTTTTGCACCAGTCCGGTTGTCTGTCTGCAGCAGCAAAAAAACTTTAACCTGGGACGTAACTTTTGATTGGTCAGAGGTAGGCCTTTGATACTTGACTTGTGTATCCCTTGTCACAAGACCTTACGGATGAGGTCATCATTTTTGACCTTGTGACCTTCACCTTGGCGTCATTTTCATTTCACAATATTTTCCTGGAAAAGTTTTCTAAGTGTAATTATTTATTTTACCCTTTGCAAGTCCAAGCAATTCCATCTGGTCCTTTTCCATATTATAAATGGAAACTATGCTTATATCCGGGGGCATCAGTGTTTCACAAATGCATCTTGTTGTTGGTTTTTTTTTTTATTTTTTATTTATTTTTTTTTTTTTTTTGTGCCTGGTGTTTTCCTTCAACCTTGTCTTTTTGTAGATCCTGGGACTGTCCTGCATTAGAAAATGTCAGGAACAGGGCACCTTGGAGCTGTGGGACACCACGGACACACAGTCCCTCCTGGGGAGCCCCCCAACTGAACCCCCCAGCCCAATGCACCCTGTGAGCCTTCACACCTCCATCCCTCATTCTATTGGGTGCCTGGCTGCAGCCAGCCTCTCTGATAGGCTGAGGGGTCCAGATTTCATATACTTATTGGCTGATTGATTCTGGGCCTTCAACAGCTTGTTTCAGATGCAACTTTGACATGCTGTGGATTTAGCTACACCTCCAGAATGTACACAATCAAGTTTTGTTTTAATTATTTAAAAAGAAAGGAATATAAAAAATGAGAAAATGGGCCAAATTCAATTCGGGCCAATAAACTGTCTCCCATCCTCTCACTTCCAATGACTGAGCAGTGCTAAATAAGGGATTTGAAATTCATCATTTAAGCTATTTAATCATTTAAGTTCATCTACAGTCGCCATTACTGTGTATTTTCTCAATAATTGTTGTTGTTTTGTGTGGTTTGTCTGTTTCGAGGGCTCGGAAAAGACATCACTAAAGACTCCACGCAGCAAAAAATGCCTTAAGAACACGGCAGAAATTGGACAGTATTTAGACGTCAATATCCACCCTGTACAACCTGTTCCAAAGGTGTGCTTTTCTGTAATATGGTGTACACTTGCTTATTCTATTTAGAAGTCCTGTTTAGTTGAATTAACTGCAAGCCGTCTGGATGAACATCAGCTATATAACTGCAGTTAACCTCGACAGCTCCACAGTAAGAAATGGGAAGCAGAATATTGAGCTTAAAGTTAATGCAGTGGTTTGACTCACCATTTCCATGGTCACCAGGTGTTTCTGCAGGAGGTGAAGATCTCTAATGAGGGCCAAACTGGCTCTTTGCCACAGAGGAGTACCCTCAAGGAGGAGCGAGAGGTGGACCCCTGCTCCTCCGATAGCTCCTCGACATCCTCCTCCATCAATCCTGACCTGGAGGTGCGTCCTAAAATCACTAGCTAGAGTGGGGTGGGCTGGCTTGGGTCTGGTCCGATGCAGCCCCTGTGTGTTGGCTGGTTTATGATCCTGCTGCAGATACTAGCCCTGAGCAGGCGAGTCCATGAACATCTTTTAAAATTATTTACTCTCTAAATTTCATACTATTACGATCCTGGTCACCCTATGTACAAATTCTTAGTCATTTGCTTTATGTCAAATTATTCTATGACTTTATTCTGGAATAGCAATGCATGTTTGCAATTGCTAAAAATGAGAAGCATTAACTACGGTATTACTTGCATTGCACTTGTGTGGCAGTAAGTGGCACTAGAGTGCAAGTACTACATTTACGGCATCTGGGTGGAATTTCTTGGCCCGCAAAGAATTCTTGTTATGCATTTTTAGCATTTATAATGAAAGGTCACATTAATAGACATTGACATTAAAATGTTTTTTAAAAAGAGATCATGATGTACAGACACTTTTAAGATCATTTAGCATTGAGAATTGGTTGGCAAATTCAGTAATGATGATTTAATTACCGAGGAATAGGATAAACCGATCTTGAAAGATTTATCTAGAAAAAGAAGCATGATAGTTTTCTAAAGTATTAATTTTCATTATCTTAAATACTTAATTAAAATTTTTTTTTTTTTTCACACGAATTACCTAAAATAATGATGCACAGATTAATGTTTCAGTATTTGAAAACTACAGTGGTTAATGCCAATTCATGTTCAACTTGCAAAGTTGCAAAGGGTTGCCAGCATATTTGTTATTCCAAAATATTGACCAAAAGGTTACGGCCCCACCCTGTTCTCCTTGGAGATATACCTGGCTACGCAACCCCACCACCCCATCCCAAACAGGCGCCCTGTCCTGGGGTGCATTTCCCAAAGGCACAGTTGTCAACTATGGTAGCAACTTGCATAGTTTGAACCATTGACTATATATGGTAAAACTATGCAAGTTATTGGGGAAACATACATCTGTATTAAATGAGTCCCTTAAAATGGAATCTGACAGTACTGCTCATCTAAAATGCCTCATATTACTGTACCTGAAATGAGGAGCCTACTGAGGTTAACAGACTTTGGGCCAGGTGGTCGATGGTTTGTTAGTGGAATACTGTCCTGAGCAAGGAATTTTGCCTCCAGTACTCCTGACAAAATTCCAGATGTTTATAAGGCATCTCCTCATCTTCCCTGGAAGGCTTTTGCTCACAGCCCAGCACTAACAAACCTGATTCAACTGAGCAAGTCCTGGCACAGGCCTATAATTAGATTGTCATCTTGATCAGAGTGTTCTGTGCTATTCAGGAATGCCAACTTGGACACCACTACAGGGACACATTGAACCAGAGAGGAATCTGATGTCACTGAGGTTATTGTTATTTTAAAAGAAATTCAGCTCTGTGATTGGATACACTGCCCCACGAATGTTCATGGTATCAATCCAGGGACATCTTTGTTCAGCGCTGTAGAAATTTTGAGTTTTCACACCTGAAGAAGATTCACTTATTGTGTCGTTGGTCTTTAATGCCATGCTTTAATGCTGAAAAACTTTTCAGTAACTTTAACCCCTTAGCACTCTGGTTACATTTTCTTAAAATGCCTGTAAAGGATGTACTCAAGGTAAAATGAAATCTTTTCTTGTTTTTAACTTCCCTGATGGGCCCGTATACAGGTCGTCATTGTGGTAAGGGGTTAAGAGAGCAGGAATTGAACAAGCTTGGATAATTTTAACAGTGAATGTGCTGGCAGTTCAGATAAAGCAGCACCGAACCACATCCTGCATATTTTTGCCTCATTTTTCTAATTGAATTGCTCTCAGTCGTAGAACAGGAGCTTGGTTTGATTGCTAAAAAGTGGCCTTCTTCAGGGTATGCAACTGCATATAGTCAGGAACTTTGACGAAGCATGACAGGTAGAGAAGATTTTGTTTTGCATCATGATGGGAACATTAAAGGTTCACTCAGTTAGAAAATTTTTGGCTATTTTTCGACGAAATGTAGCAAATTAATATGTATCACACATTTGTAAATGCTTTCTATAACTTTATCATTATTTGAAAACTAATATTTGGCTGGTTTGTACGGTCCTAAGCCCTACCCCTCAAAAAAGTTGTTGCACTCGGACCTCGTAGTCATATGACCTGTGACGTGTGAAAAGTAAGTTACAAACATTCCAAGCTGATCGACCAGTGGTTTGTTCTATACTGGTAATTGATTTTGCTTTGATCAATCCTTGATTTCGTTGATTTTGAGATAACATTCATCAACATGACAAATAGGTGTGTAGTGGTAGGCTATAACAAGACTCCAAACGATGGTATGAGTTTACATCACTTCCCAAAAAAGAGATGCCAAGTCTCGCGCATTAGGTAGAGTCTCTCGCCTCTTAGTGGCATTCACCTTCCTGTGCCGTACTTCGCAATTTTCCAATCAGCGCGCACTGGAGAAATTCACTCGCGGAATTGAAGTCATTGTTAATCAGTTTCACGTGCATTACGGTGGATTTCCCCACTAGTGTCATTGAAATCGGTTATGACTTGGGAATTCTCATGCTTGTCTTTACTGAGAGATTAAAAGCAATGGAATTTCATAAAGACGTTTCAGATGGTCTTATTTCATTAAAACAATTTAAACGATCATTAAACACATGCATTGTTTCTTTTCCCTCAGTAAAGAGAAGCACAAGAATTCCAGAGTCGTAAACGCTTTCCATGTTGCTTGTGGTGAGGTCCACCTTTACGCAAGTGAAACTGAAACTTAAATACACAAGGATTTTCATTCCGTGAGAATCTCATTAATAAGCTTTCATTGAATAATTGCGGACCATGGTGAATAAGCCTAAAAAATGCTTAGAACCTATGTCGAATGCGTGACACTTGGCATCTCTGAGATACGTTTTCACACTTACTCCTCACTTGCTCAGCTGCCACCCTGCTGGGCCCAGCGCTGGTAGCCCACGGCCCAGCCCCGCTGTGCGGCTTTGGTGTTAATGTCTATGTAAGAGTGCTGCGAAGACGAGCTGACAAGTGAGCTTGTGTTTGCGTTGCTTTGTTAGTAACTTGGTATCGTTGATCATCATTGTTGTTAATGATGACATTCAAATTTTGCATTTGTGTTTGTTTCTGAAACACTGGCCATATCGTGATCCTAGTCACTGGGGACTACTAGGATTTCGGTATGGCGCATATCCGAAAGCGAAACATAAACACAAGCGACTGGTCCATGCGAGTATGAAGTTGCCGTACAGTCGCTTACCATGTTCGAAGTCCAAAATTAGCACTCACTTTGTGCAGTATACAATGCAAGAACGCTTAAAACAACTGTACACACGTTTAAGACCAATGCAAACTTTTCGTTTTGCAATCCCAGATGAGATCAGAGCTTTCTTCGCAGAAAAGTTAAAAACCCACAAAATCTGGACAGTTTGTGTCAAATCAGTTCATAGGGTATGTAGAAAATGTATCGATAAGAATATTTGTCCCAAATAAGATAACTATAACTTGTCTTTCTTTCACAAATTGGCTGTTGAATTAAGGAGTCTGCACTAGCTCCGGTGCAACTTACTTCTCAGACGTGGCAGCCGAGTAGCCAATCGTTCGCGAGTGTTAAGGTGCGGTCTCAAAGTGTCTAGTTTCTTCCTTTTTTTGCCAATATGGCATACAATTACGAAAGTTAAATGCTGGATTTGTGAATTACAGGCAATAATACGTGTCTACAGCGTGTTTTTTTCTCCTTTACTTAGTAGACCTTTAAGGCCAATGTTTTGCTTCAACTTGTGCACTGAGTAGGGGTGTTATATTGGTGAATTAATCCAGGATGGCGTGACTCACGCACTGTGGAAATTGCTTGCACATTCTACATTGAAAATGATCAATGGTGATGTAAACTGAGGGGCTGAATATTCTTGCTTTAAACCAAGGGTGAGTTTGAACGCAAACCCCACATGCAATGACTAATTTTCTGTTAAGAATTTTTAGTTAATGTGCAGTGGTTTCCAGTTTGGAAGCAAGTCTGGCCTTAAATTTATGTACCACTTTATACTTTAAGCTTAAATGTTTTAGGATTGGTTATAAAGGATTTCTCTCTGTTTTCTTTAGTGGGATTTTGAAGAAGCGAATGCTAATTGGAATAAGGTGCAAAGACCACTGAAGAGAACCAGTGTTTTTCCTCTTCGGGAGTGGAGAGTTCAGTTTGGGTTAAAACACATCGGAAAAATAAAGTCCAGTTTTGACATGAGACCTGGAAACATGGAGAAGAGAAGCGTTTCGGGTGGACAGCAAGTGGCAGCTCCAAGCACTGATAAGTGAACGACAAAGGGTATGATTGCTAGCAGTCAGTGGTAAATCAATAACCAATGGGACACCACTTTACAGTCAATGGTAAATGAAGGACGAATTGTATGACTCTTTGCGGCTGTGTATGCAGCATTCGCACCCTGACTGATAGAAGCCTTCCATTATTGCGATGGTAAATGCACATTTGTTAAATTACATTTGAAGGCAATAAAATAAAGCACAGAAGTATTTGATTTTTTATTTATGTCTCTTGCGAGTGACAACATTTTTGATATCTTTGTTGGTTGTACCTTGAACCATCATATTGATGAAATGAATCAAGAAGTTTGTAAATTAGATGTGGGAAAGATTTAAGGGGGTTTTACTTGATTCACAATGTAAATTCATTCCAAATCTGTCCAAAAGTAAGCTGAAAAGGCAGAATCCTCTGGATGACCACAGCTATCGGTAGGAGTTTGAGGGGAAAAGAAGAATCTTTATAAGATGTACTTAAAGGGTAGCAATGGTCAAAAAAAGAGCTGAGGAATGTTAGAAGACTGTATGAAAGGCAAATTGTAGAACAGGCAAAAACTAATCCTAAGTGCTTCTCTCAGTACTGCAGTAGAAAAAGGAAAGTCAAGGAGGAGGTTAAGTGCATAAAGAATTAATATGGATCACTGCTATATGATAACAAGGATATTCCAGATACCTTAAACAGTTACTTTGTTGAGAATTTTACCTTGGAGCGGGTTTTTATTCGGCCAGAGGGCATGTCTAATTCTCAAGATTATTTAGTGGAAATTGAGGTTAGGGATAATGAAGTATTAGAGAAGTTGCATAAACTAAACCCAGATAAGGCCGCAGGTCCTGATGGCTTATATCCTAGAGTGCTCAGGGAAGTTGGTGAGATCAGCTGCTTTCCGCCATCTTCAGACGGTCTTTAGAAACTGGACAAATACCAAATGATTAGAAGCAGGGCAATATAATACCTATATATATGAAAGGGGATCGTACTGAGTTAGGAAATTACAGGCCAGTCCGTTTAACTTGCATTGCATACAAAATATTGGAATCTATAAATTAAAGACTTGCTGGAATTTTTTTTCTTGAATGTAATAATATCTTAAGGTAGGGATTTGCATTTTACGTTCAAGATGCTTCACAAAATGTTTTCAACTTCGTGTATGCTTTGAAACGCTGAAAAACCAAGGCTAATCTTAAAACGGTTTGTTTTGAAGAAATCTTTTTAACAATATGCAAAAATTCTATGAGAGGTGGGATGAGGTCTGCTATGTATTCAGATTACTGACACTCTTTCAATCTAACACAGCAGCCTGGTTAGGTCTGTCTGCTTCTCATTATCTCTTAATCATTATTGGCCACATTTTGGTTTTGATCAGTCAGTTGGCTGAATAAAGGGCTTGATTGCAAATTAGGCAAAGTACAAGGAAATTGATTTAAGGTAAGCCAGTTAGGCCAAGGCGATGGAGGCTGTCCAACCTCACTGGTAATTAGCGGACTTCAAATCAGTTTTCGTCCCAGAAGCATTTCAAATGACCGCATTAGGTATGTGTCATAGAAAAGGTAATAAGCAAACTCATCTGTCTGCCTCGTAGTGGCAGTCACTTTTATTGCCCTTGTGATAACCACGATTCCGTATATCGTGCAGCCCTATCTTGAGGGATAGTCAACATGGTTTCCGAAAGGGAAAGTCATGCCTGAAAATCTTCTGGAATTTTTTGAAGAGGGCACGAAGTCTTATGATCAGAGCAGGGCTTATGACATACTTGGATTTTCAGAAAGTATTTGATACAGTACCGCATAAGAGGCTAATTTTTGAAATGAGCTGTGTTGGAGTTAGATGAGCTATTCTGCAGTAGATACAAAACTGGTTACAGGACAGAACACAAAGAGTGGTGGTCAGTGGTATGTCATCTTAGCTAGGTATCCCCCAGGGAT
Organism: Gymnothorax reevesii; assembly: GCA_029721435.1. Taxonomy (NCBI): domain Eukaryota; kingdom Metazoa; phylum Chordata; class Actinopteri; order Anguilliformes; family Muraenidae; genus Gymnothorax; species Gymnothorax reevesii. Next base: position 22,370,834 of record CM056575.1, on the reverse strand, counting down.
CAGTATTGGGACCCCTGCTGTTCCTCATCAACATTAATAACCATGATAAGAATATTGAGAGCAAATTAGTTAAATTTGCCGATGATACTAAATTGGGAGGTTTGGCAAATAGTTTAGAGTCCAACAATAAAGCGATTCAGGGTGATTTGGATAGAATCCAGAATTAGGCAGAAATGTGGCAAATGAAATTTAATCTAGCAAAATGTCAAGTTGTGCATGTAGGTAATAAAAACATTAGACAGGATTACTTCACGGGAGGTTTAAAACTGGAATGTGCTCCACACGAGACAGATCTGGGAGTGATTGTTGACTAAACCCTCACAGGTTCTAGCCACTGTGCCATAGCAGTTAAAAAAGCCAATTGTATGCTGGGATACATTGCCAAAAGTACTGAGGACAAATTCAAGGAGGCGATGCTTCTCTTGCACAACACATTCTTCAGACCACATCTGGAGTATTGTGTAAAGTACTTTAAGAAAGATATAATGGCTCTAGAAAAACTTAAGAGAAGAGCCAGTAAGCTGATTCTGGGTATAAAAGATGAAAGCTATCAGAAGAGGCTGAAGATCCTGAATCTCTTCAGTCTTAGGAAAGGGAAACTTAGGGGTGATCTGATAGAGGTCTTTAAAAATGATAAAGGGATTAATAAAGTGAATTATGTAGGATTCCTTTGGCCAAGTTTTGTTAAAACTTGGGGTCACAAATGGAAGTTGAGCTAGGGTAAATTTAGCACTGATATTGGGAAATATTTCTTCACAGTAGGCTGGACTTAAAGCGAGATACCATTGAGTAATTGAGTCACTGAAGTGATATATTCACAATATTAAAAAGAAACTGGCAAGCCTAGTTGGGCTGTTTGGCCTGTTCTCGCCACTCATGTTATGTATCATTGTTCCGGTTTAATTTTTCAGTATAGCAAATTTAAATACTCAGAAACATTTATTTAACTCCAAACTTACTTTGTAAATTTCTTTTTTTATTTAGCATGTTGTAGTATTGGTTTCTATTGTATCAATGTTCGTTTTCCTGGCCAATATGTCATATTTCCTGTGAGTAATGCCTGAGTATTTAGGCAGTGGGCCAAGCGAAGCTAGCTGCTTTAGTTCTTCATTTAGTATTTCCCCATCAAGAGAGTAGGAAATATTTTGCATTTATGTAGATTAATTATTTATAAAACACAATATCAAATGTTTGGGGTGCAAAAGTTGGCCGTTTTAAATAAAAAATTAAAACAAGTGAACAAAACCAGTCTAAATGTTCCAACCAATCAAAGCGCCCATAGAATGACACGTGGATTCAGTCGGCCAATCACGCTCTTTGTACTGAAGGGAACCGGACATTCTAAAGCTTGCACCTCTGGTAAACAGACATAATAAATCTTTATTTTGTCTATGCTGGTAAACGCAACACGAGGAGGAGAGCAGCGACTGAGCGAAGGATCGGTAAAGCAAATGTTTGTATTCTTCTAATGATTTTGATTATTTGACATATTCTTATGAAAATGGATGCAGACTGAGAATGAGCCGTGTTGATGATGGCACAATATAATCCTAAACATCCAGAGTTTGCATAGTTCTACAGCATGCCGCAAAGTTTAGCAGGAGCTAATCATTTAGAGAAATAATAGCTCCATATTGTTATACCATTAAACAGTGGCCAATCAGTTTGCACCCCTTTAGAGAGCTGATCCACAACACGTTGGCTCCGGCGTCCATCGAGTCGCTTGCTGCAGTATTACTAAGTATATTGTGAGTTTGTGATATTATGAGTTGAGTTACAGTTGGCTATTTGTTCCAATTCTCTTAAATGTTTTATGCTCAAGTATTACTGATTTACATTTTTATCCTTCTTTTCCGTTCAGAGCTTCAGTTGCTGTGGAACTCCAAACCTGGGGTACCTTTTCACTCTGAGCTTCAAAAGGCTGAGTGGAAAAGTCTTGAGATATGCATGCAACATGCAATATTTCATTCAGCTTTAGTGAGTTATATTTAATGCATTTTTTACAAACCTTCATCTTTGGCTGATTTTTCTTTCCTCCAACGTGCTCTTTCGATGTTGTCCTTATTTGTGAAACGCATGTAGCATTTTCTGTGATATCCCACACTACATGGCATGCTAGGAACATCTTGGTCTTCATTTAGACCTATATTGAAAGTACAAATAGCTTTTTCTGCAATTTCACTCTGTAGTATTAAGGGTCATCCACTGTCTTGCACATAACACAAATTTGTTCCAACTTTTAAGGGAAAATGGAATTAATGGGGTGTTTGCATCAGATGCCACATGCATGCAGCACTCCATCTTTCCACAGACGCCTTCGTGTGCACGAATAAACGTGAGCAAACAAGAAACAAGTTATTTGACAGGACCCCAGATAGTCCTGTCAGAGGATCTGTCAAGGATGATGTGATGCCTGAGGATGCTGGCCTCAAGTGGTGCAATCATTATATAAATCATTTAGGTGTATAGATTGGTTGTATTACTAATAGCTTGTGATGAAAAACTTAACGGTAATATTACAACGCAGTTTACACTGTATGTTCCATACAATTGACTATCAAAAGGATAACCATCAAGATGAGTTGTCCAAGCCAAACTCCAAGGTAATCAATTCCTCGTCATTTAGCGACAATTATACTATGGTTAATGTGGTATAAATGAGACACAGACGGTATGAACAACAATCCAAATTTTAATTTTTAAATTATTTGGCATCGTCGGTTAAATACACTTTCATGTAATGAACGCATGTAAGAATATAATCTTCACTGGAGTGGAAAAAATACGAGATCGTGCACTTCACGTGGATGAATAGTAGCGTGCATTTTCGAAACTTTAAAGTAGCCCTGCTACGTTAGGGATTGACTATTTAAAAGCCTACATTATACATTTTAAGCACGTCCTTGGAGAAAACATCAATATGCTCATTTGAAGTCATTTAAAAGCCGGCATGTTAGCCTTTTCCATTGTAAACTTCAATGTTGTCATAGAGATCCTGTTAGTAGTCCAAAGCATTTGCCTGCTTAAAAAGGTAAAGTTTAGATTGTTCCCGTTCATTAACGTCCACGAGTCAAACCCCAAAAATTTGTTTACAGTACTTCTAAGAAAGTTATCTGTCAATTATGAAAAAACTGTGTACTCTCCGAGTGTGGAAATATTTTGTAAAACAAACAGTAAAAGCCAACGGCCCACGGTCTAATTGGAGACTTCCAACTGCTCCGTTTTGAAATTTACATTGTACGTTGATTTTTTTTTTTTGAATAAGTATAAAAACAACATATCTCTGTTCATTTCAATATATATATTCAAAAGAAAAGAAAAATAAACAAATCTTAATTTGCCCTGTTCGACTGTATTAAACAAGAGTGGGATCAAATTCTAATTGCTAAACTCAAGAAACTTGTCTCCTCAATGCCCAGAGGCCTCCACTCTGTTAAAAAGAGGAGGGGATGCTAAACCATGGTAAACAGGCCCCTGTCGCAACTTTTTTGAGACCTGTAGCAGCCATCAAATTTGAAATGAGTTCATTTTGTGTATAAAACTGTGAAATTTCTCAGTTTCAACATTTGCTATGTTATCTCTGTTCTATTGTGAATAAAATACAGGCTGGTGTGCTTTGAAAGTCGATGCGTTTTCACAATTTACACTTTGTCCCAACTATTTTGAAATTTGGGATGTACTTGGTTTAGTGATTATTGGAGATAGGCCCACACGATACACTGAATTGGTAAACTCTTCTCTCATTTTATGTTTTTTTTTTATTTTTTATTGAAAGGTCGATATTGAAATCATACATAAGTTTGTGCATAGATTTTATAAATATGCTTTCCATCCAGTCTTCAATTCTTCCAATATCTGATCTAAGTGCTCCATATATACAGCTTACAACTATGTTTTTTTTTTTATCTTTTCAAAATAGATTTCCGCTGTCATATACTCAAGTAAATCATCGACAGCCGCCGTCATATTTTCAATAATTTTATACCTTGAACTTTTATCCACATATATGTTTTATGTTTTATTTATTTGACGTATTGCCACCCCTACTGCATTCTTGTTCTTTCTGTTCACATAGTTAAATTCATATCCATCCAGATCAAAATCTGCTCCTTTCTTGTCATTAATCCAGATTTCTGATATGGCTATGATATTGAATGGATTATTGAACTACCTGAGATATTCTTTTGTTATTACCTCCGCCAAGGAGGTTATGTTTTAGGCAGCGTTTGTCTGTTTTGATCGTTTGTTTGTTTGTTATTTAGCAAGATAACTCAAAAAGTAATGCACCGATTTTGATGAAATTTTCAGAGCAGGTGGGTATTAAGTCAAGGAACAGGTGATTAAAATTTTGGCATATCTAGGCCAAAGTACAGCTGAGATATATGCCGACGTTCAAGATTTCAAGTCTTTAGAATGGGCCGGAGTTCCAATCGCCGTGCTTTTGGGTTTTGCTGCCCCCTGGCGGAGGTCTGCGCTCTGTGTGCTTTTCTAGTTAAAATTGGCATACAGGCTTCTGCTGTTGAAATAATTAACTATTTGGGGATATTATGTTTTTGGTGGCGCCGCCCTACGTGTTAACATGATAACTTCAGTAATATTTCAATTAGAAATTTCATGTTTTGCATTTATGTAAGATTCATAAAGAGGAAGAACTGATTTGATTTTGGACAATTTACAGTTTCTAGATTGGCTACTAGGGGCTAAAAACTGAAAAATCACTGTGTTTATCATACCTCTAGAAATATTTGACCGATTGACCTTAAATCAAGTGCAAATGCAATGTCATGACCTGAGGATGCGTCCCACGATGACATTATACCTGTTTGGTTCAACATTTTGACACAAGCTGGGGCTTTGTCACATAAAATTCACCAATTTTGCCATATCTTTCGAACCATTTGTCCAATTGACATGAAACTGTGCAACTGCAAGGTCATGACCTCACAACGTGTCACATGATGACATCATACCTGTATGGTTCAATATTTTGCCACTAGGTGGCGCTTTGTGATGGAAAATTACCATTTTGACCATATCCTCAGAACCATTTGTCCGATTGACCTGAAATTAAGTTCAAATGAAAGTCTATTCAAGGTCTATTCAAGGATTGGGGAATTGGAGGATTGGGGGTGTTCGGGGATATACCCCATGCCGTCGCCTCCAACAGCATAAGCCTAGTTGACACATGCTCTGATTTAAACATTTTATTGAACTGATTTTCTGTGTGATAACTGTACCTGTTGTTATTAGTCGATTGTTTTCTGGATCAATACTATTTTCCATATCTTGTGTTTTGTACTCTGTGTACACAAAAGTATCCAGCCCCCCCCCCCCCCCTTTTTTTTATTTACAAAATGAACTGTCTATGAAGTTTGTTGCTGTTCCCCATCTCCAGATGGACATGGCTGAATACTGTCAGTTTTTGTCATGATTGTGTGGTGTGTTCAGTCCGTGAGTTTTGTTCATTGCCTTGCGATATTTTTCTTCATTTGCATGTGTCCAGCTCATTTATGTCTCTAATGAACAACACCCTTGCCTCTTCTGTTGTTCCTTGAAGCTTAATAAATATTTTGCCATTTTGTGTCCAAGTATTTCGAATTTTCCCTTGCTATCTCAGAAGACGAGCCTTTCTTGCAATGTCCACATTTCTTTTTGTTGAATGTTCGTTTAAATATACATCTGAGTCCTTCAGTTTTCTTTCTTGTTTTAATAGTTGGCAAATCTGATTATGATGGCTGGTTTATCTGTTTTGCTTCTCCAGGGGAGAGGGTGACAGGCTTCAATGTTGTTTTTATCCACTGCAATCCCTTTGGACTGAAGGAAAGTAGTCACCTGCTGCTCCACCGATTCAACGTCCTCCTCGCTCACTCTTCTCCATTTTTCCTCGTCACTGCCCAGGCATATGACCAGGGTTTAGTCTCCAGGCCGGTGACAATGATGTAATTTATCCAAGAGTACTCCTCCAGATCAGCCACTTAGTTCTCCAGGAGGACAATTCGTTTCTTCTTCTCCATGTTCTGGAATAAATAATTAAGCCACGCAGATTGCGGCAGGAAAACACTTGTGGACCAGGTGTTCTCGTTGTAAATTTACCCTCAAGGAATGGACTTATTCTCCAGAGTCTGATGCGATTGGTTTTATTGTAAGTAGCTCAAAGTGAAATACAAATGAAAGGTCATTCATAGAATGACGACTTGCCGAAATCATGCACAGTTCTCTGAAACAAAATGAACCGAATGGAGTTGGTTTCAAGTCTCTAGCTGCAATAGTAGCAAAGTTCAGAACCAAAATGTGGTTTTAATGTTTTAGGAGACCTTTACTTTTGACCTATGGACTAAACAAAATATAGGCTAGTGGCGACTAACCTCCGATATTACATGGTGAAGTTTCATGAACATAAACCATATTGAAAGGGAAAAAAAGTGTGCTTCTAACAAACAGACAGACAAACAAATCAGAAAAATGTCAATTACGTCACCGCACTCAAATTTGGTGTGTGAGGTACAAACTTGATCCATGGGCTACCCGATGAAAGTGAAAAATTCAGCTAAATCAGCAATTTAACGTCATTTTGACATACTTGTAATGATATGGCGTTGAATTGGCATTGATATCATAATACAACTGATGTTATTAGTCGCATCGTGATTTTCACCTTGATTGTGATCATGACCTTGACCTTGAAGATGGCAACTTCTAATTTCTTACAGCGTCTTATATCCCTGATGTCAACAGTTAAACAAAATTTAGTCTGTACACAATGGAAATGGTTCAATAGCAAATCATAAAATGCGATTTGCGCGTCAGAAAATGTCAATTACGTCATAACCATTTGACCGATTGAGTTAAAATTTGGTTTGTGAGGTACTTGGACAATGGGTTATACGAAGAAATAAAAAAATTTTGTAAAATTAAAAATTTTCGTCATTTTGATATCATTTTGACGTACTTTGACCGGAGGATTGTCTTCGGGACCCGTATCCGCTAAAATGAGCTATGTACGGTGAATAAAATGGCGTTGGATTCAAGTTATCAACCAAAATGTGTTTTTGACATTTTGCCTCACATTGACCTTGAAGTTATTTTTACAAAAATCAATCGGCTTCTTACAAGGTCATAAGAGATTCAAAATCTGCAAAGGAGATTTCGATTAAGCCAAGACTTTAAGAAAAAATAGCATTTCTAACAAACCGACAGGTGGACAGACAAACAGACTAACGGAACCGACCAACATGCTTGCAGAAATTGCGATTTCGGCAAGTAAAAACCCAGGCTGGTCTGCGTAAACCAGAAACCATTCGTTCTTCATCAGTCACCCGACACAGACTGACCACTGATCGTCCGAACCCTCGTATTTATTAGCCTTTGGGAAGTCCTTTTTGGTGGGATTAAATGTGACTGTTTCTACCTGATCAAACATTGTTAATTTCTGATTGGTACATTCTCATACAGCAACATTCAACGTAACCCTTAGTTACAAGCTTGCCATTATATAATACAGTAGTGTAAATTCATTTTAGGCCTCCAGGGATGTTTGAAGACTGTATCTGATCCTCCCAAACCTAGGGTTTATTTGAAGGTCAGTGTGGATGCCCAAGTTTGCTGGATCCCTGGATATTTCCAGAATAAAGTTGAGTGAGCCGGCTCATATATACTGCTCAAAGTTTGATAGGGATCATAGGAATTTTTTTGTGAAATGACATGCAAATTTGGTAACTGCCACTGATGAGCAATATATTGGATAAATGACATGCAGTCAGACACAAAACACATTTGCGCGTACATTTCATGACATTAAATGAGCAAGCAGCCTCACATTTTGGCTTTGACGAACACTTCACCAGTTCAACTCAGGTGTGTGTGTTGCTTGTTGGTGAAAATTTGGAAGTTCCCAAATTTTTTGCATTACATTTAGCAATAACAATGTCTCCTCAACGTCTTAGACATCGTTTGACTCCAGAGCAATTGGGAAGATGCATCGGAATGCTTGACTCTGGCTTCTCACAACGTCAAGTTGCTAATGCACTTCACGTCGCCCAAAGCGTTGTGAACAGAGCATGGAACCGGCATCAAACGTTTGGTACAGCAGCACACCACCATGGGAGTGGTCGTCAGACATCGACTACTCAACAACAAGACCACTTTCTCACACTTCAGGCACAACGTAGTCCTTTCTGGACAGCCACCACCCTACGAAATGACGTTCATAACGCCTCGGGGGTCAGGGTATCCACTCAGACGATACGGAATCATCTTCATACTGCCGGCCTCAACTCAAGAAGGCTATGTGTTCGAATCCCACTGACCGTGCGTCATAGGCGTGACCGTTTGGATTGGGCTCACGATCATGTCACATGGACACACAACGATTGGGCTCCAGTTCTCTTTACAGATGAGTCCCGATATTGCTTGGACTTTATTAAATCGCTCACGTTGTCTTCGCCACACCTGTTGCCTCCTGTCAGTAATGCCTACATCAACGAACACAACCGTTATGGTGGCGGATCAATTATGGTCTGGGGAGTAATAAGCAGGAATGGCAGATCGGACCTACATGTCGTGGGGAGAGGGACGATGACAGGGGTACGGTACAGGGATGAGATCTTCAATCTGTACGTGAGACCATACGCTGGTGCTGTTGGCCCTGATTTCATCTTGATGGATGATAATGCCCGTCCCCATCGTGCTGGGGTGGTCAATCAATTCCTAGAGCAGGAGACAATTGTCCGCATGGACTGGCCCATGCGATCGCCAGACCGAAACCCGATCGAGCATGTGTGGAACAAGCTGCAGGTCGCCATTTCTGGTCGTAGGGCACAACCCACTACTCTTGAAGAGCTCGGAAATGCCCCTGTTGAAGAATGGAACAACATTCCAATTGCAAGCATGCGGGTTCTGATTGACAGTATGACCCGACGTTGTCAAGCCGTCATTCAAGCTAGAGGAGGCCATACCCGTTATTGACATTAACTGTGGTATTGAAACATCAAATGAACACTGTCTTTTTTCACTTAACTTGTCAGAGGTGAAACCATGAAGTGTTTGTGAAAGCTAAAAGTGTGAGGCTGCACGCTCATTTAATGTAATTAAATGCACTTGCAAATGTGTTTTGTGACTGACTGCATGCCATTTATCCAATATTTTGTTCATCATTGGCAGTTACCAAATTTTCATGTCATTTCACAAAAAATTCCTATGATCCCTATCAAATTTTGAGTAGTATATACAAAACCCAAAACCAGTGAAGTTGGCACATTGTGTAAATCGTAAATAAAAACAGAATACAATGATTTGCAAATCCTTTTCAACCTATATTCAATTGAATACACTGCAAAGACAAGTTACTTAATGTTCGAACAGGTAAACTTTGTAATTTTTTGCAAATATTAGCTCATTTGGAATTTGATGCCTGCAACATGTTTCAAAAAAGCTGGCACAAGTGGCTAAAAAGACTGAGAGAGTTGAGGAATGCTCATCAAACACTTATTTGGAACATCCCACAGGTGAACGGGCTAATTGGGAAGAGGTGGGTGCCATGATTGGATATAAAAGCAGCTTCCCTGAAATGCTCAGTCATTCACAAACAAGGATGGGGCGAGGGTCACCACTTAGTGAACAAATGTGTGAGCTGATTGTCGAACAGTTTAAAAACAACATTCCTCCACGAGCTATTGCAAGAAATTTAGGGATTTCATCATCTACAGTCCGTAATATAGTCAAAAGGTTCAGAGAATCTGGAGAAATCACTGCACGTAAGCGACAAGGCCGAAAACCAACATTGAATGCCCGTGACCTTCAATTCCTCAGGCGGTACTGCATCAAAAACCAACATCAGTGTGTAAAGGACATCACCACATGGGCTCAGGAACACCTCAGAAAACCATTGTCAGTAACTACAGTTCGTCACTACATCTGCAAGTGCAAGTTAAAACTCTACAATGCAAAGCGAAAGCCATTTATCAACAGCACCCAGAAACGCCGCCGGCTTCGCTGGGCCCAAGCTGATCTAAGATGGACTGATGCAAAGAGGAGAAGTGTTCTGTGGTCTGACGAGTCCACATTTCAAATTGTTTTTGGAAACTGTGGACGTCGTGTCCTCCGGACCAAAGAGGAAAAGAACCATCCGGACTATTATAGGTGCAAAGTTCAAAAGCCAGCATCTGTGATGGTATGGGGGTGTATTAGTGCCCAAGGCATGGGCAACTTACAAATATGTGAAGGCACCATTAATGCTGAAAAGTACATACAGGTTTTGGAGCAACAGATGTTGCCATCCAAGTAACGTCTTTTTCATGGATGCCCCTGCTTATTTCAGCAAGACAATGCCAAGCCACATTCTGCACGTGTTACAACAGCAGGGCTCCGTAGTAAAAGAGTGCGGGTACTAGACTGGCCTGCCTGTAGTCCAGACCTGTCTCCCATTGAAAATGTGTGGCACATTATGAAGCGTAAAATACGACAACGGAGACCCCGGACTGTTGAACAACTTAAGCTGTACATCAAGCAAGAATGGGAAAGAGTTCCACCTGAAAAGCTTCAAAAATTGGTCTCCTCAGTTCCCAAACGTTTACTGAGTGTCGTTAAAAGGAAAGGCGATGTAACACAGTGGTAAAAAGGCCCCTGTGCCAACTTTTTTTTTTTATGTGTTGCTGCCTTTAAATTCTAAGTTAATGATTATTTGCAAAAAAAAAAAAAAGTTTCTCAGTTTGAACATTAAACATCTTTGTAGTGTATTCAGTTGAATATAAGTTGAAAAGGATTTGCAAATCATTGTATTCTGTTTTTATCTACGATTTACATAACGTGCCAACTTCACTGGTTTTGGGTTTTGTATAATGAAGCTGCCTATTGGTTGACGACCAATGTGGTCATTCTGGCAGATTAGCTCATTTAGTCTAGTTTTGCTATCTGGATTTTTTTTTTTGTTTTTGCCTCTTCTCATCTCCACACTTTTGCAGCAGTTTTAAAAAGCCTCAAGAACCTGGCTGAATTCTCCCTGTTGAACTGTGATCATGGTGAGACATTGAATTAAGAACATTCTGGGATATTTTCCCTTCCACAAGATTCTGTTATCTTTATTTTGTTTGTAATGCCCAGGGCCCGGATGTTCAAAGCTCTGCTAATTTAACAGCTGGTTCGCGCTTAACACCTGACATTATGACCACTCTCTCTAAAGAGGATTAACGCAAATGCTCTTCACTATTTAAAGGGGACCTATTATGCTGATCCTTCTTTTAATACATATTTATAATGTTATAATGTTGATTGTCCATACTCAACCTCTGAAAAGTTTCTAAACATAAGATAGAGGTTTTGCAGTAATCCAAGAACGTGATTTCGTGAACATGATTTCATCTCTGAACAGCTCCTCCCCAAGATCTTTGCGAGATCTGGGCAAAACCTGACGTCAGGTTGTGCTGTCCAATTAGTACAGACCTAGCCAGAGCCAATCACAGCGCTGGACCTGCCCCCACCAGAAACTATTTGAGCAGGCATTAACAATGGCAGATTATACTATGCCTTAGCAGCGTCTATACTTCAGTCAGGAGAACTCATGTTTCAATAAAATTGAACAATTTATTCAGGGGTATAAGCATTACATTGTATATTGGCGGTGGTTCTGCTCTGGAGGAATGTCCTACCTAGGCACAGTGAACAAACAAACATAGTCATGAACAGAAATCAAAATCCCCCCGATGTGAGCAGAACCCAACAGATGGAGGCTGGGGTGGAGGAGGCAAAGAAAGAACCAAAGAGCACGTTGCATAGCATGAAAAGTCATTGCAAACAGCGGCAGAAGTGAGCGAGCTTGACGTCTTTCAAATAGACCGCTGTATGACCTTGTGATGTGTTGTGTGACTTCTGATGCTGACGTGGCTGGAAGCTTACCAGGCTGCTGTCAGATGATGTTGCTCTTCTTGAGTTTCCTGCCTGAAGTAGTTACTCATGTTTGGAAATACAAAATAAGAACCGCAGATCATTTGAGGTGCAGTTTTGTCAGCATCTCTCCCAAAGCTGCTTGTCCATTTACTTTTGTACGCGAAGAAAAGCACCTATTTTTCTTCCAAAAGATGATGCCACCAGAAATCAGTGGGTAGCTTTTTTTGTTTGCTGGCAGCAAACAGCCACGGCCAAAGGGAACGTTAGCTGTTTGTGCTCAGCATTTCACCAAAGGCAGCTTTGTCAATTGTTATGGCCCCAATTTGTTATTACATTACAACACAACAGCAACAGCAAGGGATGACAGACACAGTTTTTAAAACTCAAACACATTTAATTAACAAAGACTAAACTACTATTTACAACTTAGACCAAGATTGAATATATATAAAAAAAAAGAAATATTTACAGTCCCTTGTTTTGGTGGGGTGGCTTGGTGATGTCCTGGGTGAGGAAAATGCTGTAACAAAGGCAAAAATCCACAAAAGAAACTTCACAGGTCCTGAACAGAAATGACAGGTCTGGTCACATATATCCTTCTTCTTGCAATTTCTCCTACTACTTTATTGTCTCAATTCTTTGCCTTATATACTCTTTTGCAGACCCCACCCACATTTAGACCTCTTTTTTATTTTATTTTCGGGGACTTGCCCCAGACATGTCCAGGACATGTCTAAACAAAGCTCCAGTCTGAGCTGAATAAAAAAAAGGTAAATACTGCCATCTAGTGGCCTATATTCACATTACACCTCCATTCCAAAAGGGAAATATTTTGACTCATAAAGGCAAAATTTTTCTTTTCAATACAAAATGGTTAAGTGAACACTTGTCTATATATACATATCATACAATATTCAAACACATGATATATATATACACATTCAAACATGGGATAAGCAATCAGCAATTACATTGTCTGTACCCTTCACATGCTTAATTTCCAAGTCAAACTCCTGTAAAATCAAACTCCAATTCAACAATCTCCGATTCTTGTTTTTCATCTTACTCAAAAACATTAACGGATTGTGGTCAGTGCACACAATCATTGGCTTTTGTCCTGTACAAACATAAACCTCAAAGTGTTGTAAAGAAAGGACCAGAGCCAACAGTTCCTTCTCTATTGTGGAATAGTTCCTTTGGCGGCGATTGAACTCCCTGGAGAAGTATGCCACGGGATGCTCAATGTCATCAGAGTCACTTCTCTGTAGGAGCACAGATCTACAAGCTTGGTCGCTAGCATCGACCGCGATGGAGAACGGTTTGTTGAAGTCAGGAGATTTGAGCACGGGAAAGTGACACAGCAGAGACTTCAGGTGATCGAAGGCTCTCTGGCATGCATCATCCCAGGTGAACTTTACGCCTTTCTTCAGTTGGTTAGTTAGACTGAGAGCAATCTCAGCAAAGTTCTTGCAGAACTTGCGGTAGTACCCGATCATTCCAAGGAAGCGGCGCAAAGCTTTTTTGTTGTCAGGAACTGGAAAGTCCATGATGGCTTGGACTTTAGCATTTATGGGTGCCACCTTACCCTGGCCTATGACGTAGCCAAGATGGGTGACAGTAGCACAACCAAAGTCACTCTTGCTCAGGTTAACAGTCAGGTTAGCCTGGGTCAGGCGCTGGAACAACGTCTCTACATCTTTTAGATGTTCTTTCCAGGAGTCACTCCATGTGATCAGGTCATCGATGTACGCACCCGTGTGTGGCAATCCGGCGATTGTAGACTGTATCCTCCTTTGGAACGTGGCTGGGGCATTTTTCATGCAAAAGGGTAGGACTTCATACTGGTACAATCCAGATGGTGTGGCGAAAGCAGAGATGCTCTTGGCCCTCTCAGTTAAAGGCACACACCAATAACCCTTCAATAAATCAATCTTGGTCAGAAACTTTGCTTGCCCTACACTATCAATACAATCATCAATCCTAGGTATTGGAAACACATCAGTTCTAGTTACAGCATTGACTTTGCGATAATCTGTACAGAATCTAGTACTTCCATTAGGTTTTGGAACTAGCACACAGGGTGAACTCCAATCGGAGTTGGAGGGTCTGATAATATCATGTTTTAACATGTACTCAACCTCTTTCTCAGCAATCTTTTGCTATTCAGGATTCATCCGGTACGGATGCTGTTTTATTGGTTTGGCATCACCAACATCTACATCATGAGAGGCTATAGAAACTCTTTTTGGAACATCAGGAAACAGATCCTCATATTTCTTGATCAACCTCTTAAACTGATCTCTCTGTGAGGGTTCTAAGTGCTGGAGTTTTACCTCAAGATTTTGCAACACTTCAGAATTTGACAATTTACATGAAAGAACTTCAGCTTTAATTCTAGGTTCATCATCTTGAAACTCCCCCTCATCTTCACACATCTCGGCCATAGGAGAATCTGAAGTGACAGCTGCAACCCCAGCATTTCTGTCATGATAAGGCTTCAGCATGTTAATGTGACACAATTGTTTTGGTTTTCTCCTATCTGGAGTCTTCACAATGTAATTGAGATCATTGAGTTTTGTCAGAATTTCATAAGGACCATGAAATCTAGCCTGCAATGGATTGGACTGCAAGGGAAACAACACAAGGACCTTGTCTCCTGGTTTAAACTCACGGCTTCTAGCCTTATGATCAGACCAAGTTTTCATTTTTCCCTGACTTGATTTCAAGTTCTCTTTGGCTAGGTCACAAGCTGCACGCAATCTTTCCTTGAACTTGCTAACATAGTCTAACAGACTGATATGCGGCTCTTTCTCTTGCCATTGTTCACTCAATAATAGCAAAGGTCCTCTCACTTCATGGCCAAACACTAGCTCAAACGGGCTGAATCCAGTAGACTCCTGCACTGCTTCTCTAGCTGCAAACAACAGCAAATGAACACCTTCATCCCAGTCTTTCGCATGGTCATAACAATAAGTCCTCATCATTGTCTTGAGAGTGGAATGAAACCGCTCTAAGGCACCCTGACTTTCTGGATGATAGGCACTAGAAAGAATCTGCTTTGCACCTAGTTCATACACAACCTGCTGAAACAGTCCTGAAGTGAAATTGCTACCTTGGTCTGACTGAATTTCCCTGGGAAGGCCAAAGAACGTGAAGAACTTTATCAAAGCCTTTGAGATTGCAGTTGCCTTGATGTTACGTAGAGGTATGGCTTCAGGGAATCTGGTAGATGCACACATGATTGTCAACAAGTACTGATTTCCAGATCTAGTCTTGGGTAATGGACCAACACAATCAACAATGACCTTAGAGAATGGCTCCCCAAATGCTGGGATAGGCTGCAATGGAGCTACAGGTGGGTCTAACTGGTGTTTTCCAACTACCTGACAAGTGTGACAGGTTTTGCAAAAGTTGGAAACGTCTTTCCGAAGCCCAGGCCAAAAGAAGTGTTTCATGATCTTATCAACAGTCTTGTTAACACCAAGATGACCTCCTAAAGGTAAACTATGAGCCATTGTTAAGATCTCATTCCTGTAGACCTTCGGAACAACAACTTGCCTGACCACTGCCCAATCTGCATTGGCAGGGATATCAGGAGGGCGCCACTTCCGCATCAACACACCATCCTTGAGATAATACCCAACTGGAACTGCGTCTATTTCTCTATCAGGAAGGGCTCTCCTCCTTAGTGCACAAATTTCAGGATCATTAGTTTGCTCCTCAATCAACCACTTTCTGGACAGAGATAAGTCTCCAGACACATCAGAATCACAAAACCCATCTGGCTGGCTGAACAATGAACTGATAAAAGTGTCTGATATGGTTTCTCCGTTTGAGAACTTAGTAGGCCAATCAAAGTCATGAGGCGAACCACCTGAGTCCTGAATATTCAATGTGCTGGGCGGCACCACAACATCTTTTTTAGGCTTCTTGGCCATCGCACGAGTCACTGCGCAAGAAGGATACAGATATGGGTATTCATCCCCATCTTCAGTGCTCGGCTGTGAAGTAAGATGTACAGGGGGAACTACTCTGCCCCCAGCCAGGTCATTGCCTAGCAACAGAGAAACACCCTTTATAGGTAGACTTGACATAAGTCCCACCTTTACCTGTCCTGTAACTAAATCTGACTTCAAGAATATAGAGCGCAGGGGTACAGATACAGTCCTCCCTTCAATACCTTGTACAAGTATGAAATCCCCTGAAGCGGTCTCATCACGTAACTCCAAGGAGTCCATCAACAAAAGTGACTGAGAAGCTCCAGTATCCCTTAGGATATATATGGGGACAGGAGTAGTATGCTCATTCAGAGCCACAAATCCCTCTGACACAAATGGAAGAAATTCCTCCCTCACAAAGTCAGCTGTATTAGGCTTTTTAGCCCCACAAGAAGCAGGCAATTTAGCAGATCGGTTATCTACTACAGGGGTTTCTAACCTTGTTTTCACAAAGGCATTTGGTTTGGTATCCTTTTCTTTTTCTTTCTTAGCTTTTAGGAACCAACAGTTAGTTGTAACATGACCAGATTTCTTGCAATAACTGCAAACTAGACCACTTTTGTCACTGTCAGCGTTCACACTTTGATCAGACCTGTTACTGGATTTCTGAGCACCATCACCAGATTTGTCTTTGTCTTTGGGTGAGGAATCTTGGGTATCACCGTAACCCTTTTTCTGAAATTGGGACCATCTATTGTTACTGCTAGACTGAAATTTGGACTTATGTGTGAGAACATATTCATCTGCAAATTTGGCAGCTGATTGCAAATTCAATGCTTGCTTCTCATTAAGGTAGGTCTTAACATCATCTTTTACACAGTTCTTCAATTCTTCAACTAACACCATCTCTTTTAGTGAGTTGAAATCATCCTTGACCTCCATAGAAGTACACCAGCGCTCAAAGCAAACCTTCTTCTCATTAGCAAATTCCACATAAGTCTGATTTTCAGATTTCTTCAGACCTCTGAATTTCTGTCGGTAAGCCTCTGGAACCAACTCATAAGCTCTCA
The DNA here is from genome assembly GCA_029721435.1 of Gymnothorax reevesii. Taxonomy (NCBI): domain Eukaryota; kingdom Metazoa; phylum Chordata; class Actinopteri; order Anguilliformes; family Muraenidae; genus Gymnothorax; species Gymnothorax reevesii. Next base: position 22,353,946 of record CM056575.1, on the reverse strand, counting down.
AAATAACCTTTTTGACAACCTCATAATCAGAGGAATCATCTGCAGACAAAGCCGAATAGGCTTGTTGAGCTTTACCCTTGAGGACAGTTTGCAACATCAGAGGCCAGTGTTCCTTTCGCCACTGGCAACTCTTTGCTACCTTTTCAAAACACTGGAAATAGTTGTCTACGTCCTTTTCAGAAAATGGAGGCACCAGTTTTACCTCCTGACTGGCACAAAATTTATTTTTAGTTTCAATTTTAATTTTTAGTTGCTCCATTTGGAGTCTTTCTTCTCTATCGAATTTCTCTAATTCAACATCTCTCTGTCTCTGTCTCTCTCTTTCTGCTCTTTCCTCTTTCTCTCTCTCAAAGTCTCTTTGTTTCTCTTTTTCCTCCCTTTCTTTTTCTCTTTCCTCCCTTTCTTTCTCTTTTTCCACCCTTTCTTTTTTCTCTTCTCTTGCTAATTTTTCCAACTCAAACTGCCTTTGTTTTTCTTTTTCTTCCATTTCAATCTCTAGCATTTTTAATTTAAGTTCCATTTCTATATTTGGATTTTCCACTGGAAACTGTTCCAGATCTCCTGCTGCAAACACATTTTCATCAATGTAATATTCAACTATCTCTCTAGCCAGTCTTGCTTTTCGCATGGCTGGTTTTACCTCTGTCAGCTCCAAATGTCTGCATATTTCCAACAGTTCGGTCTTTTTAAAAGACTTCAAAACCCCTACGGTTGGTGATGCCAAGAAATCATCCATTGCTGTTGTCAATATATTTATATAGGAAAATTCACAAAAACAATTTTACAATCTGAAATGTTAGATTTTCAATAAATTACTCACAAAATGGTCTATGCCGGACTTGAGCCCCCAATTTGTTATGGCCCCAATTTGTTATTACATTACAACACAACAGCAACAGCAAGGGATGACAGACACAGTTTTTAAAACTCAAACACATTTAATTAACAAAGACTAAACTACTATTTACAACTTAGACCAAGATTGAATATATATATATAAAAAAAAAAGAAATATTTACAGTCCCTTGTTTTGGTGGGGTGGCTTGGTGATGTCCTGGGTGAGGAAAATGCTGTAACAAAGGCAAAAATCCACAAAAGAAACTTCACAGGTCCTGAACAGAAATGACAGGTCTGGTCACATATATCCTTCTTCTTGCAATTTCTCCTACTACTTTACTGTCTCAATTCTTTGCCTTATATACTCTTTTGCAGACCCCACCCACATTTAGACCTTTTTTTTTTTATTTTCGGGGACTTGCCCCAGACATGTCCAGGACATGTCTAAACAAAGCTCCAGTCTGAGCTGAATAAAAAAAAGGTAAATACTGCCATCTAGTGGCCTATATTCACATTACACAATAAAGGGTAATTCGACACAGGATAAGTGTTTCAGCAGCTTCTCAAACGTGAAGCGGTTGCATCGATTATGCGCTTGGAGCCCCAAGTTGTAAGTAACGATATAACGGCAAATAATGTCAGTAATGTAAGTGAAGCTAACGTGTTACGGGTGGCTAGCAGTGCTAACCATCTCTAGCGGTCCTAACAACTGACCTCAAACGCAGGCTTTATAAAATATCTGAAGATAAAGCCTGTATTGGTCCCCACTGTCCGTGACTCACAGAAACAGAAGCTGTGAGTTGCTTCCACTACATAAACCAACCTGACGTGATGGGGTGATTCTCACAAAACTGTCCTGACTTTTGCAAAAACAATTTTAGGTCAATTTTGTTAGTTTTTATTTCTCACATTAGTAGCAAGCAAGGTCTCAGTTAATTGGCTCAATTAAAATGAGTGATCAATATATGTTTTTTTAATACATTTTCAGAATGTTTTATTGAGCCATTGACCAAATAAGTTCATTACCGTCACACATTTTCAATTGATGATTACTGAATATGTTTGAAAGATAGACCTTTTATTTTTTCATGTATGTTCTATTAATAGTTGAATAGCTGCTTAGTGTAAACATTCAGGAAAATGTTTATTGATATTATAACTTTAGTTATTATGTTCATTACTGTTACAAAATTACATGTTTTATACTACATTTTTCTTGTAGTGTACATTTCACAAATACATAAAAAATGTCAATTCAGTTATCTGAAAAGACTTGACAAATAGTTCCTGTGCAAAAATAAAATTAGAAGTTATCACTCATTCCCATCCAAATCTCTCAAGGAAGACGGTGTGTGTCTGTGTGTTCGCCATGCACGGCCATATTTGTGAATGGATTTTTTTCTAATTTCACAAGGTGATACCTGTGCTTCCAAACCAACACCTAAGCCAGGTTTCAATGACGTGCCCCTCCTCCCCCTCCCGATCGGAGAAGGTGCCATGCCGGCCAAACGGCTTAAGCAATCAACTTGATGGGCTTGGCGCTACGGCGTCGATTTCATCCAAGTACAAGTTACAAGTGACGGGCTTGACGGGTAGTTATAGATTATAGAAGTTACAAAAAAGTTGAACAGTAAAGAAACTATACAAGCTTAGCTTAACATTCTCCATTTTGAATGACGTTTCTAGCTAAAAGTATGACAGAGTAATAAATGGCTGAAAATAGCAACATTTTGTAAAATCTGTTTCCTATGGGACAGAATATTGAAATAAAAATTAATAACTCAAAAAAAATATGAAAGATATCAAGAAGATGAACACAACATAATTCAGAACAAGCTGAGTTTTTTTAAAGTTTGAATGAAGTTTCCAGGCGAAAGTATGTAGGAGTAGTTAGTCAGCAGAGAAATCGGAGAATAAACAAGAGCGACGCAGAGCGTGGCATATGCCCCCGCCTGTATGTTGATCAAGGGCATATTGAGATGGCTGCTGTGGCGGCCATATTAGATATCGCACGACGCTGATTTTCGAAAGGAACCTTCCTCTAGCCACTCCCAATACGCCGTTAAGAAATGGCATCAATCCAACGAGGGATTCCATAGTTATCCCTCGGAAACGAAAAGTTAACAGACGATGGACGGACATGGTGTCGACATAATGCCCCCTTTACTCATTGGGGGGTGGGGGCATAAAAAGAAAGGCATAAAGAAAGTAAGAAAGAAAGGAAGGGCATTAATGTGCAGCTCCACAAATGATTTATCGATGTGAGTTTTTTGCCAGTCGTCACCATTCATATCTGAGCCCCTCAGAACAATAGTGGTCTAACTCCATTTTTTATCATTTTGAGAAAACAGCTTCCAAAATTTTGACATTGTCAAATTCAGCATGCCAGTAAGTATTTAGACCTGTCTTAAAGTGACATCCTTTGAATCTTCACTTTCATGGTCAGAAAGTATTTTTTTTTGTCAACATTGATAATTTTTGTTATTTTTGCATGTTTCGCTTAAAAACTAGAATTTTGGTGTTAGACCTCTCTTGTACTACTATCTATATTTCAGAGGTGGAACTAACAATCTTCTGGCCCATTATTGCATGAATAGATATTACTTTAAGCATAAAAAAGTATGAGACTAACTCGGAAAATGAGAAAATCAGAGTTAGACCACCATTGTTCTGAGGGGCTCATCTAAACAATGGGCTATGATGAAATTTTCACTATAGCATTTGACCTTTTTTTTTTCAACTAGACGAATCATTGAGAACCAGTTCTCATTTACAATGATGACCTAGCCAAGAAGCCTCGGCAAGAGCCCATAAGCACATAAAAGGAGCAAAAAAAAAAAAAAAAAAAAACAGCATAGTCAACAAACAACAAAACATGAAGCAAAGATGGCTACAAACAGCACGGGAGATGGAACAGGCAAAAAGGCAAAAGCACATAAAAAGCGAGTTACAGGATATTATTTATTGAGTTTTAAAGGCGAAGAGAGAGAGGCGGGGTGATCAGCAGGTACAGCTGTCAACAATGATCTTTTGCAGATTTTGCTTGAACATATTAAATGATGTAAAGGCTGTAAGTTGAAGCATGTCTTGCAATTTATTTGAATCATGTGTGGCAGCAGTGCGGGAGCTATGGTATCGGGCTCCGTCCGTGCATGCGTCCATCGACAAAAACTTTGACATTTTGTTTATCTTAGTGGCGGGAGCTTCTGGGGCTGCCAGTGCTCTATATTTTAATATAGGAGTTAATGGAGTTTCGCTGAACGCTCCTAGTGCTTTTCTGCTTCTACTGCCAAAACCCTCTGTCCGATTGCTTCCATTGTTACATTTTCGTGAGCAGCACAACTTTTGCTACAGCTTGGATATAAAAATATTTATGTGGAGTGAAAACTGGGAGTTAGAGCAAGTTTAATAGAAGACTTCTTGAAAGTTTTACAGCTGTTCTTCATTCTAACAGTGGCGTCACCATACTGAGTTCCCAGAATTTATTGTAAAAAAAAAAAAGTTTAAAAAATATAATATAAAAATTAAAGACATTGCAAAAAAGTTGAACAGTAAAGAAATTATACAAGCTAAATTTAAAATTTAACTGATTCTGATACTTTGACACACTTGAGTTGATCAGTAGGGTATAGGTCAGATTAATTAGGGCCTGAATCACTGCTGATCATCGGAAGCAATCAAAGGTGAACTTGACTGTTTGCACAATGCTCATTTTACTCTAACCGTTAATGAATTTATCCTAAAACCTCTTTTAATCATTAGGAAATTATATTAGTGCCAAGAGATATTGCATAAAAATAAGGCATATAAGCACAAGTGAAAGTGCCCCACAGCATGTCTGTCCATCATGCATGTGATAGATGGACATTTTGTGGGACGGAAAGAGTAAAACTTCTGTGGTTCAGGGGCCAGTCAGAGTTTCGGGGGCAAACCTTGTGTTCACATTCCTTATTAGTAGATATTTCTCCAGCTATGGTATAATTATGATAGCCCTCTCCAATAAGGAGAAATTTGCACTGTTATGCACAGACACTGTGGGACGGAAAAATTAAGCAGTTATCTTCAGGCTGGTTACAAAGAAAAAAGATGTGATGATGAGAAAATGTACGATTCCACAAAATCTATGTGATGAACAAAGTGGTATTCTAAACAATTTTACACAGGTAATTTGGTAAATTTAATCGAATGGAATGCTCAGTTCCCAAGGTAGGGTCAAATTTAGCAATTTTTTCAAATTAGTGAAATGTCATTCAAGCATCCCGAGTACTTGAAATCTCAACAAAGATGTAACTTATTATATATCACTGGAAAGTAGAGTTCATTACAGATCCACTGGTATCCAAATTAGATAATCAGACTTGAAGATAAGGTTTTTACACAGGTAAACTGATGCTCTTTTTCAAATGTTAAATTTAAATGGTTGCTGTAGGTACACAGAACATGCACTATACCGAGAATTGTCTTTGCTGCTTGATGGCATTCATGTGCGAAATAAATTGACCCATATCTGTGACAAGAAGTGGATTTTAACTTTGCTACAGCTTCAAAAAGTTGTAAACTGGAATTGATGACCAGCATTGTGAACACGCTCACTACTGTATCTAATGAGGCAGGTGGCATATGTACCCGTAATCAAAACGTTCCTATAGCACAATAGTGTGCCTGGTGAGGGTTTGGATTTGCCATGAAAGGGGATTGCCTTTGAGGTACCTGAATTCCTGAAGCTTCTTGCTCAGGCCTGTGCTATGCTGAGAGTGCACTGCTGAACAGGTGACGGCCAAGTCCTCGAGACCGCTGCAATATCACAACATACAGACAGCGAGAGACACAGAGCATGTGCATTACATCACCTCCCGTCAGCTACCATGAACTCCAACGCTTCATCCGTCAGTTCAGTAGTAACATGCATTTTACACTAAACAGAGAAGGCAGGGCCAGTGTAAAACATGACGGTCATTTCAGTTTGTCCTGAGCGAAAACAAGCAAAAACAGTACCACAGGCACAGTAGCTCAGCAGGACATTCAACTGTTTTGACCAGAGTTAATAAATGTTTCCAGGACTCCACAGGAATTGACCAACATGATAAAGACTTATAATGTATGAATAAATTATTAAGTGTATTAACACAATATGATTTGGCATGAGGTTGAAGAATGTTTTTTGTTAAAAAGAAACTCATCAAAATTCTGAATAACAGTCTGTTGACAAATTTTGACGGCTTTCTTAATGGTATCCTCAGTGATAGGAAAATGTCCATGCAGGTGTAACTCCTTGGACAAGTAATTTCAGAAGTTCTTTAAAACATTAATGAAAATTAGGGCCAGGGTCAAATATCAGAGGTCAAATCAAGATGAAGTTTTCAAGATGGCTGCTGTGACAGCCTAATTTGAAAAAAGATCATAATTTATTTAGATGTCTGGTGTCTTCATTGGTTTAGAAGAAGTCCACATAGTTTCAACCTCCTTGGTCAAAAAGTTATGGAGAAGATTTTTGAAGGTTTTCATAAGATTTTCGGGTTGAGGTCTGATGTTAGAGGTCAAATCAAGGTTGAAATGTAACATGTGCAAAGACCCATTACACCTGTGTTATGTCATGCTGCCGAGTACCAACATGCTAAATTTCAGCTGAATCACTGTCATAATTATTATCAAATGTGGCAAAATGGCATTTTCACCGCGGCTGCAATGACAACTACTGTAGAAGTCGGATTGCAATGAAATATTTGAACGTTGGCGTCCTCATTGGCTGGAAGATTTCTGTAAAGTTTCAACGTCACTGGCCCAACAGTTTCAGAGAAGTTGTGTACGGATGACAATGAACAACGACGGACAACCAGGCCACGACATAAGCCCACCGGACTGTTGGTCCAGGTGTGCGAAAAAGTCTGAGAAACGCATGACGAGACGCAAAAAAAGTCCTTACGTTAATACTTCAAAGTTCTGGAGCTTATCATTCCAGTTGTACCTAGTGATTGTGGTGGGAGAAATAGCAAATCTGAGAGAGAGAGAGAGAGAGAGAGAGAGAGAGAGGAGGAAGACTGAGGTTGAGGGAATGAGGGAGTAGGAGAGAGAGAGAAGGAATGGAGGGTGGAAGAGAAAGAGGGAGGGAGAGGGAGACAGTCAAAGAGGGGAAGAGAGAGGGGGAGTGGGAGAGAGAGAAACATGGAGAGATGAGCCTCAGCATTACGCCATAGAGACACATCACAGAAAGGTCACAATGCAGCATACAAGTGTGAGGGATTGAGCGAGGTAGGCAGGCAATTCTATGTATGAGTGCGTGTGTATGTATGTGCACGTGACATTGCATGTGAGATTGTGTGCATGTGTATGCATGCACGCACTTGAATGTGAATACTGCACGTGTGTCTCCTTTTTACCTGTGAGGGCTGGAATTCTGCAAACTTCTTGATGAGGTTGTGCGGTTGGCTGTCTGTAGGTTGGTAGGTGTGGTTTGTGGGGAGTAGGGCTCTGGAGTGGGTGGCCATTGGCCAGGATGGGGGGAGGCGGCCTGGGAATCCAGGCTGTTAAAAGGGCTCCTTCCAGGAGCCAGCATTACCCTCACCTTAGACAGGAACCAGGTCTTGAACTCATCCTGTACACACACACACACACACACACGCACACAGAAACAGAGGCCAGAATTTGTAGCTCAATTGTTTCCCAGAGTGGTGGTAAACCTGCTGCACACACACAACTGTTAAGGGGTCTTCAGGGTAAAGTGTAGAAATAACCATAATAATGTAAAAACTAAGAAATAAACACACTCAACATGATTTTAACCTCATAAAATGTAGCATTTTGGCAAAAATATACATTGTTGCCATGGAAACAATACTTTAATGACAAAATCTGAAAATATTTTTGGCACTGATATTTCAATAACCCATGGTCAGATTTTACTCAAATTAGTCTCAAATGAAAGGTTTAATACAGTTCTAAGAAATGTCATAGGATTTTGTTGTTTGGAACATGGATACCCTGTTGTTTGGAACCCTAAAGACCCCTTAATGGTTAACGTAATATAATTATTGTATAATGAATAATCTAGATCGCTTGAGTTTACCTGTGCAAGTACATGCAAGTGCGTGGTTATTTCTGAGTGCTTGAGGGGGTGTGTCGCTGTGTGTGAGTTTTCGTGAGCATAGTTGGCCACTCAAAGACCCCACAAGTAACGTACAGTCTAAAAACCAGCACTAAGAGGACCTTTTTTTTGGATCCCCATAACAAAAAAGCTTAAGCAGGAGCCTCAGACCAAAACTGGGGGTAGGGTAACACTTGGGCTTATGATCAGGACTGTCTATGTTTAGGGTACAAGAATTAGGCTTTCGGTTAGGGTTAGGAGTCAAATAAGATGAAATATTTGGATATTGGGAGGTGCACAGGGTCTGGCCAAGTATTGGGGTTTAGTGATGGCTAGGGAAGGGGTGAACGTTAAGGTTGATTGTAGTGTTCTAGTATTTACATATACAGCAAGTGTTACGGTAATGAAAAGCTTTGTTACGGTAATGACCTCATAGAAGCCATGTTTTTAATATTGACAAATTAAGCTATATGGTCCCATCTTTTTCACTTCATCATATAAGGCTACATTAGAATTACTGAATGATTAGATTGTCTTGGGTAATGACTAATGAAGCTTCACTTTACAAAAAAACAATGACTCGAGCAATTCATAACAGAATTACAGGTTTAATTGTGCAATTCATTAAATAGGCAGCATAACAGTAGAACATGTAGGTAAACAGCATCGGTGGTGAATTGCAGCATAGGCTATGTTTGATGGAAAAAGGGTTGAATTTCATCATGCCCACTACCTCCATCAGTACGTTTCTTAGGAAAATAGACAAGAGTGATCAATGATGGCCTCATGCCTGCCATCAAGTTGTAATATTGACTCACTGATGGCCACTCTGGGGTTATGTGCAATATTTAGTGACTGTGTGCAATGTAGAAGGGTATGTATGAACAACTAGTGTTGTGTGCAGTGTATAAGTGAATGTATGGTTAACTGTTGTTATTTATTAACTCACTGATGGCCACTCTGGGGTTATGTGCAATATTTAGAGACTGTGTGCAATGTAGAAGGGTATGTATGAACAACTAGTGTTGTGTGCAGTGTATAAGTGAATGCATGGTTAACTGATGTTACTTACTGACTACCATGGTGGCACTGATGGTCAGTTTGGGGTTAAGTGCCATTGAGACTGTGTGCAATATCTTAGGGGGAGGGGGAGAGAGAGAGTGACAGTGTGTGTGTGTGTGTGTGTGTGTGTGTGTGTGTGTGTGTGTGTGTGTGTGTGGGAGATAGCGCCATTGGTAGATATGCCTGATGAATTGGGGTTGGGGTTTTTATGTATCCTGTCTGGTTGAGTTGGTGTGTATAAGCTGGATTGTGTACATGCATATGTCAATTTTGCGTAGGGTGACTGTGTATATGCATATGTCAATTTCTGTAGGGGATTGTGCATACTCATTTGCCAATTTGTGTAGGGTGTATCAATGTGAATGTCTGTATGTAACCTATGTAATCTATCTCTCGATTGCCCAAGACGAATTTCTCTGCTTTGAGAAATTAAAGGCTAATCTAATCTAATCTAATCTAATATAATATAATTGTTTGACAGGCTTCTCCAGGCAAATCCAAGATGACAGACTCGTGTTTGACAGTTGGCAGTTGGGTTTAATTTCTTGTGCTGCTATTTGTGGTAGTCCATGTTACTGATGACACACCGGGTTGCTAGGGCACGCGCAGCACACATTCATGATATCAATATTCTAAAGCCCCCTCTCAAAAATAAAATCCCCCAAAACATATTGGCACCTCCTTTTAAAATCGTACTGCCAAATAAAAAGCCAGAAAAATGCAGAGATTAGATAGAGAATTCTCTCTATGCAGGAATAAACTACTCCTTCTTGCTGTATACCTCCCCATTTAAAACTACCAAGGTGGATACTTTAACGTACTGTATTGGAATTTTGGCATACTCAGGTAAGGTACGATATTGCCCACTACTCAGTAACATATCTGGGTTAATGGGAAAATATACTGCAAACATGCACCAAAATCAATTTCGACCATCTTTCCGGCCATCCATTGCACTAACCCAGCAAGATACCAAGGTACTATTCACTGAAAATGATAGTCTTGTTGTGAGTAAACGCATAATAAACCATTCTATATTGTTATATATCCGGGAGGTTATTCCCATTTTCAATTTTTACAGTTATTTCTCAAATAATTCTGGCTCAATAACATAGTTACCCAGTTTGGCACAGATGTGGTGCTGATGTCTATCCAGGCTTGAAGTTTCTAAGGTCATGATAAAAGTATGACATATTTGGCACTGTGTATTCTTAAGTCATAATCGTTGATGTAAAATGTGGTGTTGACAGCAAAACTAAGCCACTTTCATGGCTTCCAAGTGGCGCTACCGGCAGGCAAAGTAAGATACTGACCTAAAAATTTGGCTTTTTCCATGAGACACCTGTATCTACCTATGCGCCAAGTTTCATTCAATTCCAGGGGAGTCAACTGCACACCAAATGTCAATCTCTCATGGAATGGCACTTAAACTGTCTGACTATTTGTTCACGCAGTTGTTCACAAAGTGGTGAACCTCGCCCCATCCTTGATTGTGAACGACTGAGTCTTTCAGGAATGCTCCTTTTATACCTAATCATGACACTCACCTGTTTCTAATTAACTTGTTCACCTGTGGAATGTTCCAAACGTGTTTTTTGAGCATTCCTCAACTTTCCCAGTCTTTTGTTGCCCCTGTCCCAGCCTTTTTGGAACATGTTGCAGGCATCAAATTCAAAATAAGGGAATACTTCCCAAAAAAAAAAGAAGTTTATCAGTTTGAACATTAAATATCTTGCCTTTGTAATGTACTCACTTGAATATAGGTCGAAAAGGATTTGCAAATAATTTAATTCTGTTTTTATTCACGTTTTACGCAACATCCCGACTGGGAATTGGGGTTTGTAGATAATGGATGTGTTCACACAGGTGAGGCTTGACTATTATACCCAGGCTAATGGTTTTTTGTCATCGTTATCAAGCGAATTAGATACGTGTGCAAAATCTGACATCTTGCCTCATTTGACCGCTCATCCCATTGTGTCCTTATGAATCGGAGAAAGTGAATTCTCTCAAACTCGAATCATTGGCTGTACATCAGTGCATCAGTCTTGTGCACTTTACTTTAGACCTCTAAACCTGATACAAGCAAAAAAGGAATTGCAAAGGTGCCAGTCACAGGACCAAGGTAACAAATAATAAAATGCCTCCGAAAGACAATAAAAGGTCTGTACAACATTAAATAGCTCTTCCATTACTCTAAATATAAACTGTATGTTTACGTGCCTGGCGGGCCAAAACACCGAATTATCCACGCCATTAAAACATACCCAGAGGAAAACAGACAAAACATGACCATATCAACAGTTTTGAATCAATGTTTAATGTTTAGTGTTTAATGTGAATTAAATGCATGGATTATTAAAAATACACAAATGTGATGACTGTGACAGAGTCCAAGCACTGCTCACTGTTTACAACTGTGTAACTTCATGTCATTAAATAATGCTCCTTAAGTGTTTTGGAGTGAAGACACAGTTGGTGAAGAGTGAATTGACAGTTGGTCAATTCAGTCCGCTATTATGAAAGACTTTTGCGACACAACTGTATGGAGCCTTTGTTGCCATACATTTCTCTTCTTAATGCACTTCAAATTCTTAATCAGAGACATATCAGGACTGCAGGCAGGCCAGACTAGCACTTGCACACTCTGCTTGAGCAGCCATGTACTTGAAATTCATGCAGAAAGTGATTTGGTGTGACCTTTCTAGAAAATGCAGGCATGGCCCTGGAGAAGACAATGTCTGGATCACAGCATATGTTGCTCTAAACTGACACTCACCCTGGATGGACTATGACAGACACTGGCTTTGTTACCTGATGCTGATAACTGCTTGGGTTGCCTCTGTAGTCTTTGTTCAGGTGAAAAAACATGGTGCCATTGGGCGGCTGTCAATCTCAGATGACAAAGAGCCCAGGGAAGTTGGTGGCAATTTCGGACAGTGTTGATGCATGGCTTTGTTTGCCTTGCACCTGTGGAAAAAGCGGTGAATGGTCTTGACTGAAAGGGCTTACAGTAATTTCATGCCCATTCTGAGATATCTGTTAGTTGTGTGACGGTTACTAGAACGGCAACATCTGAAGGACAGGAGATTATGCACATGCAGAAGTGGTTTCCTGCCTTACCCATTCATCACACATTGAGATTTGACTGGATTCCTTCAATCTTTTAATAATACTATGCACTATAGAAGATAAAACACCCAAATGTCTATTAATTTGTCAGTGTAGAACATTGTGCTCAAGGTAATGAATGACAAGCTTATGTATTATTAGGCAAATTGCTGAGCCTTAGACGATCTTGGGTCTTGAGGAGCAATACCTTTTTTTGGAGGCTCCTTTTATACTATAATGCGATTAGCTCACCAGTGTAATATCATGTTTCACATCACCTTATTACTGCAACTTGTTACATTATTGGCAGAAAATGGTCCCTGTTCAGGGATGGATCCAGGTTTTGAAGTGAATAGTTTCCATGAGTAGTTTGCAACATGAATAGCCAATCAGAATGAGGTTTGAGTGAGTTCCAACACAATGAAAGTGTTTCCAGCCAGTCAATGAGGTGTTTGAGTGAGTTCCAGAGACTACTTAAACTACCCTGGATCTGCCCCTGCTGTTCCCACCTTTTGGGAGTCTGTCGTCATCACCAGATTTAAAATAAGCCTATATTTTCAATGAACCTTTGAAATCTCAAGTTGAAGTATCAAATTATGCATTGTTGTTCAGTTTTAAATAATGTTGAGGTTGAATGGATGTTTTAGAAGATTCTTTTTCAATTTCATTCGCGTTTTTCATAACGTGCCAACAACTTAGGGATTAACTGCATTTATAGATTGAAAAATGGGTTTTAGTTTGAATTTTATTTTAGTTTTGTGAAACAATTGGATTTCCACCATAAAGAAGCAGCTGAAAGCCATTTGATTGAGGTGTACATCTCAGTGGGTCTGTCAGCCTCAAAATGACCCTCATTACTTCAGTGTTGGAGCAAGATGCTTATCCTTCAAACCAGCAGGTCATACAGGGTGAAGTTTAGCATATGCTGCTACCAAACTCCTATTTCAGTACATGGAGCCATTTACCCTGATTTGACACTTAAGTATTTACATTTTAGTCTTTTACCACCTGACAAACAGGACTTGTGTCATGATCTGTTTTTAACATCCTTCTAAAGGACATCTTGTGCCAGTCTGGCTGCAGAAATTGTGTCCTTATACCATTCAAAAATTTTCAGGTTCTTATTTAGATTGTGAAAAGAATGAGGGCTATTGTGATTGGGGAGGAATTGTGACTGTTTTTTGTTTCACTGACAGGTAGGCTTCTGGCCGGAACTCATTTGTAATTACAAAGAGAAATGACCTGGAGTAAGGTCACTGCTATATGCACCAGCCTCTAGTCTCACCACTGGAATGCAGTGACTTGCAATGAAAATCAGTGGTTTTGTTTTATTTAACTTATGTTTTTGCAATTACCTTCTTCAAGTTTAAGATACAACATGTTTTGTGAAGTTAAAGGGGCCGTATATTGCTCACTTTCCCATTTAAAATGTTCTTTTTGGTTGTTTATTTACAAAAATGTTCATGTTTTTGTGGTCAGCTGGGCAGGCTAAGTGTGAAGCACCTCTGGCTCACTCAGCCTGATTTCTCCCCCCCCTTTAAAGCCCACTCAGTTCTGATTGGCCAACTCCGTTTCAGGAATCGGTCTCCGCGAAAATTGTGGGGAAGGAATAAAAGGTTGGGTGAAGACTTTGTCATCAATAGCCCCCGCAACCATGGAATCCTGTTTTAAAACTCAGTTAAAGGGATAGTTCACTTTTTTGAAGTGGGGTTGTGTGAGCTGCAAATTGCCACTACTTACATTAGATGCAATAGAAAACTCTCTGATTTCCTCCAGGTAGCCGCACCAGCGCATAGTTCTGGGTGGAAATTTAGGCGATACACTGTTGCGAACGGGACCAGGAAAACAGCGTATTTTTGCGGCCTAAAAAGGGTCCTACTTGAGAATAATTCACCATTTCAGTTGTACGCTACATTAAAAAGAATCACAGTGCTTTACCTGCTAAAAAGGAAAACACAGTTATTCAAGTTTACGCCGAAAGTGCGCGAAGAGCTCGCCAGCTCCAACCTGCTTTACTTTCTGTGCAGTGGTAATTTGGCTGACCGGCGCACAGCGCGCACGTCACTGAAACCTCACAAGCAGGTTTCCAGAATGAATTCGCCTCTTTGCATTGACTTTGAATCTAATCTGTCATGCGGGGCGGCTGTGTCAAGGTGGGGGGAGACTTCTTTTTTTTTTTTTGCCTTAAAAACAATCTCAAATATGGGACTTATTTTTCACAGGACGCATATCTTCCGAACATCCTGGCGCTGGATTGAAATTTTTAAGACCAACAGATCAGGAGAAAATGAACTTAGTTTGAGACCTGTCTCTCTCTCTCAGCAGCGCTCACGTAACATCTGGCAAGACAGAAAAACAGTATGGGCTGCTGGAAATCACAAATAAAACTTTAAAACTGAAAAAATGTGTGGGGTATGCATATTATTGTCATTGAGGTTTTATCGTTTTTAGAGGGGAGAAGGAATATAGTCTGTTGGATTGCTATAATCTTGCTCTGGTGTGATATCAAATATTGCAAAGCAGCTAAATAAGGCAAAACATTAAATGTGTACAGTATCTTTGCGTTGTCGTCCATGCGTGTTAAAAATACCGAAACCTTGTGCAGCAATTGGGTGTAATAATAGGAACACGCTATTCATCTTTTCTTTTCCCAGGGATGCAAACAGGTAAGAAATAAATGAGCAACTGTCGTATTTCATTCCAGCTTCATAAGTTTGAATAAACTCTCTGATGTTTTGTTTCGCAGTGCCTTTCAAGCTCTCATGGCATTTACAGCAATTCACGTAATTCCCTAGCTAGCCAGCTATCTCATATGCGTAATTCTTATATAGACGTTTGCAGCCTAGAAAAATATGCCTGAAGAAGCAATGTAAAATGAAATCTTAATGCATCATATATAATACAGATGCTTTTATATTCCAATAATTACTGCGAGCACAATGAAATGTTATGAATATAACTCCTGATCCCTGAAGGAGAGGAATGAAGTACAACACATATAGATTGGGATATCATGCCCTTGCATAGTCTGACTGAAGACACCTCTATTCCTATTCCTATGCCTAACAGGTAAATAATCTGGACAAGTGGACACCCTGTGCAGGGCCACATTAAAGAACCATGGGCCCCGGGGCTACCACTTTTCCAAGCCCCCCCCCCAAGCATCATTGCCGCACCAATTACCATCACAATTACACTACTGACCTGTCCCATCTGCGCATCATCAGCCCTGCTTACTTTCTATGCAATAATGCATCAACAATCACTTGTAACTGCAGTTTCAATTCATGACCACTACAGCACAAAATACTGTAATCATAGAGAGGCTTCCACATATTCAATAAAATTATACAGAAATTGCGCCACCAAAAAGAATAAAGACCATCAGTAGGACAAGCATCTCTGTAACACACAACTCACACATTTGTGCGCTCATACACACACACTACAACAGCTGAGAATAAGCGCCCTGTCGAATTGTATCCTCCAATCCAAATTACAAGTTTACTGGGGAGTGCACAAGGATTCAATCTCTATGAACCCGAAGCTGTCCAAAGCCAGACTACTAATGCACCTACTGGGCAGGATGTCAGCCAGTCATGTGATCGCTCCCCTGGGACGACTTCACATGAGAAAAATCCAGAGGTGGTTTCCTCGCCTTCACCTCGACCCAGTTTGATAGGGAAGGTGCCTGTTATCTATTCCCCTGTCTGTGCAGCCACTCAAACACCTTGTCTTAGTGCTGACAGACAAACATGTAGCGAGAACAGACAACATGATGGCGGCAGTCTTCATGCACCACCAGGGCGGCGATCGATCAGCCCAGCTTCTGGAAATTGCCAGAAGCATTCAAAAATCGTTTCACACGAACCTACTTTACGCTTTTCCCCTGGTTCCGCCAACTCCTCGCCTCCTGACACAGATTCAGGCGGAGGACTTGTCAGACGTATTTTTGGTTCCAGAGCGCACAAGCTCGCCATGGTTCCCAGCACTGACACAACTGCTATCCAGGGAACTGTGGTGAATCCCATAGTGCGCGGACGACCTCCCGCAGCTGAACAGTGCGATCAGTCAGTTCGCTGTAATAGGTCAATGATTATGGGCTTGGCCCCTGAGAGGGAGCGATTGGAGAGATTAGGATTAGCCCCTGAGGTGGTACAAACCATTCAAAGGGGCAAGGGCCCCTTCAACCACTGCTTGTTACTTACTGCTTGGTTGATTTGTCCATTTCTCAAATGTGAGCATGTGACCGGTTAGCGTCCAAGCTGAAACTACTGCCTCATATTTTTCGCTAAAGGGGACTAGCGCAGTGTAGTTGTAATTTATTTTGACTCCTGCGCTTGCGGTATAAGGCGGATGTATGTTAATGCTTTTACGCTGGTGTCACAGGGGGGCAAAGACTACATCCGGCTTCGCCCTTTATCCCAATAGCGACAGCCTCAAATGGCGAAGCTCATGTGAAATAGAGCGGTGGTTAAGTATTGTAACCCCAGAATCTATTAGTATGAGCGTAGCCCTATGAGTTTCCGCCCTACGTGCTCCACCATCATCAGCTGAAGAAAAAGCTGTCTGTTACTGGGAGCCAAACTCGGGTCATGCGAATGTAATATACGGTGGATGCGGACCTGATTGGGACCATCATACAGGACAATGGTGGGTAAGAAAATCTTCAGAGCTACGCATGCGCCGAGTGATTAACCCAATAGCGACAGCCTTAAAGGGCTATGCTCATACTCATAGAATTTTGGGTTACAATACATAAGCAACATAATTTTTCTTTTCTTAAAAGCTGGGACTCCCGCAGCAATTTCCCAAGTTGATTTATGCATTTTTGAGCCCCGCTGTCACATTTCTTTCTAGGTTTTCATGTCTTTTGTCTAAAATTTCCATTCCAGGAGTATATTAACAACTGTTGCCTATTTGTATATTTTGAATTCAACGACTCATTCATTGGACAGTAACAATTGGCACGCACATCGTCCATTAACCAATCACAGTGTCTTATTTATGCAAAATATTAATGCACCTCGTCTCGTTACAGGGCAGGCCCAACACAAACAACAATCAGAGCACTGTATAAGCATTATTTTGCGTTTCTGCCGATGATGGTTTTCATCCCGATCCTCCCGATGGCTCTTTCACGCGTTGCCCTTGCATTAATGCGGCCCTGTGTTGAGACAATTTTCCCAATTGTACAAAACCCAAAACCAGTGAAGTAGACACATTATGTAAATCATAGACAAAAACAGAATACAATGATTTGCAAATCCTTTTCAACTTATATTCAAATGAATACACTGCAAACACAAGATGTTTAATATTCAAACTGTGAAACTTTTTTTTTTTTTGCAAATCATCATTAACTTAATTTAAAGGCAGCAACACATTGCAAAAAAGTTGGCACAGGGGCCTTTTTACCACTGTGTTACATCGCCTTTCCTTTTAATGACACTCAGTTAACGTTTGGGAACTGAGGAGACCAATTTTTGAAGCTTTTCAGGGGGAACTCTTTCCCATTCTTGCTTGATGCACTGCTTAAGTTGTTCAACAGTCCGGGGTCTCCGTTGTCGTATTTTACGCTTCATAATGCGCCACACATTTTCAATGGGAGACAGGTCTGGACTACAGACAGGCCAGTCTAGTACTCACACTCTTTTACCACGGAGCCATGCTGTTGTAACACGTGCAGAATGTGGCTAGGCATTGTCTTGCTGAAATAAGCAGGGGCGTCCGTGAAAAACACGTTGCTTGGATGGCAACATATGTTGCTCCAAAACCTGTATGTACCAGCATTAATGGTGCCTTCACATATGTTGCCCATGCCTTGGGCACTAATACACCCCCATACCATCACAGATGCTGGCTTTTGAACTTTGCGCCTATAACAGTCCGGATGGTTCTTTTCCTCTTTGGTCCGGAGGACACGACATCCACAGTTTCCAAAAACAATTTGAAATGTGGACTCGTTAGACCACAGAACACTTTTCCACTTTGCATCTGTCCATCTTAGATGAGCTTGGGCTCAGCGAAGCCGGCGGCGTTTCTGGGTGCTGCTGATAAATGGCTTTCGCTTTGCATTGTAGAGTTTCAACTTGCACTTGCAGATGTAGCGACGAACTGTAGGTACTGACAGTGGTTTTCTGAAGTGTTCCTGAGCCCATGTGGTGATGTCCTTTACACACTGATGTCGGTTTTTGATGCAGTACCGCCTGAGGGATCGAAGGTCACGGGCATTTAATGTTGCTTTTCAGCCTTGTCGCTTACGTGCAGTGAATTCTCCAGATTATCTGAACCTTTTGACTATATTACGGACTGTAGATGATGAAATCCCTAAATTTCTTGCAATAGCTTGTTGAGGAATGTTGTTTTCAAACTGTTCGACACATCCTTGTTTGCGAATGACTGAGCATTTCAGGGAAGCTGCTTTTATACCCAATCATGGCACCCACCTGTTCCCAATTAGCCCGTCCACCTGTGGGATGTTCCAAATAAGTGTTTGATGAGCATTCCTCAACTCTCTCAGTCTTTTTTGCCACTTGTGCCAGCTTTTTTGAAACATATTGCAGGCATCAAATTCCAAATGAGCTAATATTTGCAAAAAAATACATTAAATTAAGTAACTTGTCTTTGCAGTGTATTCAATTGAATATAGGTTGAAAAGGATTTGCAAATTATTGTATTCTGTTTTTATTTACGATTTATACAACGTGCCAACTTCACTGGTTTTGTGTTTTGTATTACTAATTTGACTATAAAAATATCTTGATGAGAGACTTCCGGTTGTGACATGTAGAGAGAAGACGCACACGAGGAGGCTCCCGGCTCACTTTTTGTAACTCTCCCTTCTGGGACAAATTTTTCTGTAAAACTTATAACACAATTTTGACTGTTGAAGCTAATTGAACTAGTTTCTAAAAGATGAGCACATCTAAACAAGCGCAGTTAGTAAATGTACAAACTCCAGCCACACGTGCTGCGGGTAAGCTAATATCCTTTGCTAACAACCCCCCCCCAACAACAGCGGGAGCTCTGGTGACACCCAAAAAGCCTGCAGCTGCAGTGTTGGCTATGGATCACCTTTCCACCAAGTTGACTAAACAGAGAACCACACTTAAGGAGGATGTTTTCACTCTGATTCAAGATGCCATTAAACCAATACAGGAGTCACTGGACTCACTACAGACGACAGTGACCTCATTCCAGAAACATCTTACCTCCGTCGAGTCTGTAGCAGGTGATAACTTTGAATGGTTAATAGTAGCAGAGTCCGCTATCAAGACGCTCCAGAGCCAGAACCAGTCGCTGCTGGACCGATGACCTCGAAAACCGCTCGCAGAGATCTAATCTCCGTATATTAAACATTCCCGAAGGAAGCGAGGATGGGAAAGACCCCGTAAAGTTCATGTCAGATGTTTTGATGGAAGCGATGGGCCCCGATGTTTTTTCTACACCGCCTGAGCTGGAGAGAACCCACCGTATCCCGACCTCCAGAGCCGGCCAGAGATCGACCCATCGTACGCTCCTGGTCTGCTTCTCCAGATTCCAACAGAAGGAAGCTGCACTGCGCTGGGCCAGGAATCATGAGCTCAAATACCAGGGTGCCACCAAAAGGATCTAGCAGGATGTCAGCGCAACACTTGCTATAAAAACAGCTGCGTTTAACTACATCAAGCAAGCCTTGTACCAGAAAAACATCAGATTCCACCAACTCTACCCAGCCCGGCAACGAGTGATGTGTGAAGACGACGTGTTTACCTTCGACTCGCATGATGAAACCCAGACGCTTTTCGACCGGAGGTTTGGTAAAGAATAAGACTCTGTGTCGCGGCTGAGACTGCACAGTCTGACGATGATTAATCACATGAGATCAATGACGTGTAAGTTCACCTTGTCGGCATGGAGGCCAACCTGCGGTTCGTGGACCCGAGTTATGGACATTCAGTGATGTTAATGATATCTAGAATTCTTGCTCTATATTAACCACCTTTGTTGCTTTTTAATTTTGAGGTTATATACTTTTTTATACGATTGTATC
The DNA here is from genome assembly GCA_029721435.1 of Gymnothorax reevesii. NCBI lineage: Eukaryota > Metazoa > Chordata > Actinopteri > Anguilliformes > Muraenidae > Gymnothorax > Gymnothorax reevesii. The sequence goes on along the minus strand of CM056575.1, from coordinate 22,333,820 downwards.
TGCCCACTTGTTTGACAGTTATTGTCTTGCTCAACCATCTTGTTTTTATTTCTATCCTGGTGTTAAGAGGTATTATTATAGCTTATCACAGGAACTGGTAGCCTTCCTAGGTAGAGGTGTTGAGAAAATGTGCCTCCAGAAGTTATTTGAAATGGTGTTTAGCCTGCAGCTTGGCTCAAAGGGAACGACAAGTATAGGCTTAGTTCTAGTTTTGTTTTTGTTTTTGGACAGGGTTAGGGATAGGGACACCACCATATTTTTGCAATGTATACTCGCCTTTATTCATGTAAGAGAAGAAATGTTCCAAACCATGCACTCTAACATAATCACTGCATTACCTTTACCTTTTTATTGCTCCTCTTCTCGTTTTATTTTATTTAGTTAAACATGGTAAATGGTATTGATGCAAAGATGATCGCTATAAGATTCATTAGTTGGAACGTTTAAATGGGCCTGTTAAAAGAGCCAGGATATTTAATCATCTTAAGTACTTAAAATGCGATGTTGCATTTCTCCAGGAAACTCACCTGCTCGTAAAAGATCAAGTCAGACTCAAAAAAGGATGGGTGGGGAATGTATTCCATTCCAATCTTCACTCTAAAACTTGTGGTACAGCCATATCGGTTCATAAAAAAATTCAGTTTAATGCAACTAATGTTATTTTGGATCCACAAGGACGATTTGTGATAGTCCCTGGGCTCCTTTACCTCAAGCCTGTGATTCTGGTAAATATCTATGCCCCGAATTGGGATGACGATAAGTATATTGGCAAAATTATATAATTAATTCCAGATTTGAATTCACAACAATTGATTTTTGGGGGAGACCTAAACTGCGAGATGAATCCAGCACTTGACCACTCCAGAGCTAAACCTACAAATCTTTCCAAAAAAGCCAAAATATTATTGCTTTTTATGGACCAGATAGGAAGTGATGACCCCTGCCGTTTTTTATTTCCACAAGAGAAATCCTTCTCTTTTTTTTCTAATGTACACCACTCATATAGTAGGATAGACTATTTTTTCATTGATCAGAACCTTCTCCCCTTTGTCAAAAAAGTTGAATATTCATCTATAACAGAGTCAGATCACGCCCCTGTATTTTTGGATCTTGCATTTCTTCTTCACCAATTAGAGCACCCCTCCTGGAAATTAGATAGAAATCTCCTCGCTGATGAGAGCTTTTGTGAAATGATTTTGACTTTATAAATTTCAACCAAAAAGATGACATCTCCCCTTCTCTCCTCTGGGAAACATCTAAGGCTGTAATCAGGGGTGAGATTATATCGTATTCAGCTAAAATAAATAAAATGAAAAGAATTAAGTATGAGGAGCTTATTAAAGATATATCTATGGTGGATGCTCAGTACTCTGTTTCTCCCTCCCCTGAGGTCAAAAAAGAAAGCTAGACCTCCAAACACAATATAATTTGCTATCAACTGAAAAAACAGAACGTCTCCTATTAAAAGCACAAGGGTATGTCTATGATTGACAAAGCTGGGCATTTATTAGCTTATCAACTTAAATGCCACTCAGCCTCTCAACAAATCCCACAAATACAGAAAGATGATGGTGAACTAGAACCTAGAATGGCAAGGCACTAGAATTCTATAAAAAAGTTTTCTGATAAACCGTTTACAATTTTACTTGATATGTTTAATGATTCTTTGTTTCATGGGTCACTCCCACAGACATTGACTGAAGCATCAATTACCCTTCTGCTGAAGCCAGGTAAAGATAGCACAGAATGTGGCTCGTATGGTCCAATCTCTCTCCTAAACTGTGATGTGAAGATCTTGACCAAAGCCCTTGCCCTACGCCTAGAAACCATAATGCATGACGTGATATCTGCTGACCAAACTGGTTTTATATCAGGCCGCCATTCATTTACTAACATTCGCCGGCTCCTAAATGTCATCTATTCTCCTGTGTCCAGCGCGATACCAGAAGTGGTCATCGCGCTGGATGCAGAGAAAACATTTGATAGGGTAGAATGGGGTTATTTATTTGCTTTTTTAAAGAAATTCGGTTATGGCCCTAATTTTACATCATGGATTAAACTTTTGTATACCTCACCCAAAGCCTCTGTAACCATGAACAGTAAGCGCTCGCAATATTTCCAGCTGTCAAGGGGCACTGTCAGGGCTGTCCGATCAGTCCATTGCTATTTGCCTTAGCCGTAGAGCCCTTGTCTTCAACACTCAAAGCATCACCATCAATCCCTAGAATTTATGGGGTGGGGGGGAGCATAAAGTATCTGTTTACGCAGATGTTTTATTAATGTATGTGTCTGACCCTGTTTCAGGTGCTCCCCATATTACCCATGCTCTGAGGAGATTTGGTGTACTTTCAGGGTACAAATTGACCTTTAGTAAAAGTGAATGTTATCCTGTTAATGATCTGGGTCTTCAAATACAGGATGGTACTCTACCATTTAAAATGTCTGGGAATGGCTTTAAATACCTGGGCATTAATATTACAAGGAACATGCTTAATCTTTACCAAGAAAACTTCTGTTTGCTATTTGATAAAGTCAAATAAGACCTGAAGAAATGGAGATCACTTCATCTATCCTTAGCGGGGAAAGTGAACTGTATCAAAATGAATGTGCTCCGCAAGTTTCTTTACCTGTTTTAATGTATTCCTCTTTATCTTCCCAAATCTGTTTTTAAATCTATTGATAAGGCCTTAATTTAATTTATATGGGATGGGAAAAAAACTAGAACACGGTTAGAACTGTTACAGAGGCCCAAAAATCAAAATAAAATATACTCTCAGGGGGTCCAGAGACAAATTCTTCTCTGACTGGGATCCAGTGTTGAAACGTCTAGGTAAACTTAGAGCTGTACCCATTTAACGACCACTTAGCAGTTATCTTGCATCTATATTTGTTTTTATGATTGAATCCATGTGAACCATTTCTGGTTTAGTGCACAGCTTCAGCCTTGGTGAGTTTATGCATGTTTTCTTTTTTGGTTGTTGTTTGTTTGTTTGCTGTTGTCTTTTTTAGGCGGATGGATGAATGTGTGTGTGTGTGTGTGTGTGTGTGTATGTATGTGTGTATGTATATACAGTGCTGTGAAAAAGTATTTGCCCCACCCAGATTTCTTATTTTTTTGCATATTTGTCAACCTTAAATGTTTCAGATCAGCAAATAAATTTTGATATTAGACATAGACAATCTGAGTAAATAGAAAATGCAGTTTTTAAATGATGATTTAATTTATTAAGTAGAAAAAGCTATTCAAACCTACCTGGCCTGGTGTGAAAAAGTAATTACCCCTAAACCTAATGACTGGTTTTGCCACCCTCTGCGACAACAACTGCAATCAAGTGTTTGCCATAACTGGCAATGAGTCTTTCACATCTCTGTGGAGGAATTGTGGCCTACTCTTCTTTGCAGAATGTTTTAATTCAGCCACATTAGAGGGTTCTTGAGTATGCACGGCCTATTTAAGGTCATGCCACAGCATCTCAATTGGATTTAAGTCCCAACTTTGACTGGGCCACTCCAAAACCTTCAGTTTGTTTTTTTTAAGCCATTCAGAGGTTGACTTGCTGAAGTGTTTCAGATCATTGCCCTGCTGCATAACCCAAGTGTGCTTGAGCTTGAGGTCACCAACTGATGGTTAGACATTCTCCTTCAGAATTTTCCGGTAGAGAGCAGAATTCATAGTTCCATCAATTACGACAAGTCGTCCAGGTCCTGAAGCAGCAAAGCAGCCCCAAACCATCACACTACCACCACCGTGTTTGACTTTTGTTATGATGCTCTTTTTATGAAAGTATAGTAGAGTAGATTGAAGATTAGTTCAAATTGTTTGTTTAATTAAATCTGTTAAAGTTTTGTAAGTATGTCTGTCATCCCTTGCTGTCCAATATGTCATAACAAATTGGGGCCATAACAATTAGGAGCCATGACACCAGTAGTGTATTTGTTGTACCCAGTGAAGCCACTGAAACTCTCAAAATTCTTTGGCGACCAAGCCCACTTAGGAGACAGGAAGCGTGACCAATTTTTACAATGGGGATCAATTGGGGATGAGAGGACTTCCTTCCTTAGTGGGTGCATCTCAAAGCATACGCTGCATCCTTTGAAGGCTGTATTTTTAGGGATCATCACTTACTTCCATCTGCTAAACTGACATTTAGAGTAAGAGACAAGGTTAAATTTAGAGTTAGGTATTGCGTTAAGGGTTGGAGGTAAGGTTTAGGTTAGGGGAGCTAATGACCATTCACTGAAACCAAAGCCGTTTAACAGAGATGAACTAACATTATGTTAGTTCATCATATGGAATTATGTGATGATACCTAAATGCAGCCATCAAGGGATGCAGTCTATGCTTTGAGATGTACCCAGTGTCATCAACAGGGAAAGCTAATTGCAATATACCCTGCTCAGGCCCATTGGATGCCATTGGCTATAGTCTCTTCTCAGGGGAAGACTAGTAATAATTCATACATTACTGCGCAACCAGTGTTTTTAAGGTTGGAGCCCTCATTTACAACCTAGCTTAGTTATTAGTTGGGGTTAGGGTCAGTAGCATAGGTCACGGGTAGGGGTAGGGTTAGGGTTAGCAAGTCAACGTCGTCACTGGCCAATCAGATGACGGCTCCTCATGAATATTTATGAGATTCCCAGACTCCTGCGAAAATGAATAACGCGTACCATTGACCCTCCTTACTTCAAATTATTGGTTGAGCTAATCAGCCAGTATCGTGCACAACGACATCACTTGCTCCGCAATCTGTCAACATTGCGCATGCATCGCAGTAGTGGGCGCCCGGCGTCGAGCACATTTCTAATTCAGACCACCATTGGATACAAAAATTGTGTTTTCCTTCTTTACAGCCTGTTTCAGACTCATTATGACTTTCAGGTGATTATCGAAGAATCCAGGTGGTTCTGGGTAAGTGTTACTAATTTAAATGATCTTTGGCCAAACGCTGTTTAATGTGGTGGTCCACATGTTAGCCATGACCTCGTTTGCGCATGGGACTCCTCAAGCGGGGATACCATGGTATTTTAGCAAGTAACAAACCGAATGAACATTTGTTTGTCGCCCGTTTATGTGATATTTGATGCTAATGACGGGTATATAATTTGCTGAAATGCATGACTTTTAAAAGTGCCGGCAAGATAACTAACGTATCGCGATGTCTCCAGTTGCGTGAATTCTGCCAAATATATTGTTGCTGCGGCGTTGATGTTACCTTCGCGTTTTATGAGACTAATGAGTTACATGTGATACTTGCATTAGTTTGCTAGCCTGTTATTTTACGGTTTGTACGATAAATTCAGCCGTCATGTTCTCTGAATTGGCTTTGCTCGAGAGCGCTTGCTTTTTGTCTTGTCTTCCGAGCTTCATGTTTGATGAATGAATGAATAGCGGGCAACATTTTCTACGGCTTTAGTGCGAACTAACACGAATATATTAAAATAAATTCTCCTCTTTGTCTAAAATATAACGTGTTTTTATTATTAACCACCTGCATTGTTAACATGGACACTATCACATTCACTAATCAGCTTGCTTCATCACGAAGGTTAGTTCAGTAGCTCGCTGCGTTACTGGGTTTGCTACATTTCATAGGACTGGCTTTGGCTTAGCGAGCTAAAGCTGCTTTCACACCGGACGCGAAACGAATTTTTAACGCGTCTCCCTGCTGGTAAAACCAGCCTAGGCTGGTCAGGCTGGTTTAAGCTGTGATTTGGACAGTTTTAGCTGGTCGACCAGCCCTTCGCCAGCTGAAAATACCAGCTTTACCAGCTTTGACCATCTTCATCAAGCTTTAGAGACCAGCTATGACCAGCTAATAACACAACTCAGACTATCTTAAACCAGCTTAGAATTCTGCTGGGGTCAGCTGGTCGACCAGCTAAAACTGTCCAAAACACAGCTTAAACCAGCCTGAGCAGCCTAGGCTGGACAAAACTGGAATTTTCAGTGGGGGTATTCGCGTCTTTGCATTGACTTTGAATGTAATCTTTCATGCGAAAATTCGTTTCGTGTCCTGTGTGAAAGCGGCTTGATTCAGAAGCTGGCTGGCGAACCCAGCATCCCCATCGCATCGCTATAATGTTTGCCGGACTGCTTGCAAGCGAGCGCACATTTAAAATTGCCACTGATTGTGATCGCCGCAATGAATTTGAAAACCTCTGTAATGTTGGCTGGATTGTTTTATATACTTTCCACTGTAACGTCACAGGCCCATTAAGTTGGCTGTCATATTGCTTGATAACTGGAATGATGCAGCTTACGTTACACAAATCGACTGCAATTGTGTCGTTCAGTTGAGTAAGTTGAAACCAACTACTTCATGTTTACATAAGTTTGATTTGAGGAACCGTTAATTGAACAATACAATGTAAATCAATTAGCCTGGCTATTACACCAGAGGGATAAGACAATATGGGTGGCTGCTCTATTTACTTTGGTGGTTAATCTTCCCTTTGCAAAAAGTGGTATACTTGAAGTTCATTTTTATTAAGTATACTTCAGTATAAGTCTAGCAAGTATACTACGGACCCATGTACTTGTAGGATACTAGAAAGTATACTAATTTAATACTACTTCGGACTAAATTGGAACATTTTCAGTTTATAAAAGTATACTTTTAAGTATACTTCAAGTTTAAGCAAAGTAAACTGAAAGTATCCATCTAGTTTACATCTAAGTTTTATTCTATACTGCAAGTACACTACAAGTGAACTTTTTCATATACTGTGAGTGAACTAGTTGTATACTTTTCAATTTATGAAAGTACATTTAAGTATACTGCTAGTAAACTTACAGATATACTGCTAGTTTATTAGTTGTATACTTCTAGTAAACTTTTCAGTTCATGAAAATACTGTGAAGAAACTTAAAAAGAGCGTCACTGGATGTTTATTGACTACAATGAGTCAGGACTTCAGGTTCACATCTCATCTTATGGACAGCATCATTATCTCTGCACTATTGTATATTATTCCACCAGTGGGAAGATCCCAACCTATTGGCCCACCAACACTACCAACTTACTTTCCTGAAGCAGTCTCTCATCCAAGCACAAACCAAGCCTACAGCTGCTTAGCTTCAACCACACAGCTGGTGCAGATCAAGTTGTGGTATGGTTGCTTGTTTTAAAACTAGTTTGAAAATACTGTGTACATTTATCTGTGAATCTGCAGATAATGGCTAGCTAGATTGAATTGATATCTCACCTTAAACACAGCAATGTTTGGTACAGGTACAATATGCAGGGCTTTGTTGTCCACACTCTTGTTTAAAAATGATTAAATCATTGATAAAAATAATGTACCATCTTTTAAGTATTACAGCACCGCTGCATCTCTTCTTTAGTTGGTCATATTTTTGACTGTGATGCAGAACTCCATTAACTGAAAAACATCATCGGTGTACTCATTTGGAATATTTCATCAGGTTTTGCTGGAGACCTTCTGCCTTCTGGTCAGGCTGAAGGCATTGATAATTCATATTTTATGTGTATTTCTGGTTCCATATGAGAGAAAGAGGTACTTTTGTTTTGAATTGGGATTTCAATAAGAGTTGCCATTGCTTTGTTCTTATACTTCGGCATCTAATACAATATTGTGTTTGAAAATTTAATTTATAAAGGAATCAATTTTGTTCTCTCCTGAGTATGAGCTCCACTGTAAATCCTTATAAGTACCTTCATCTATGAATTAAAGCAGAATGCACTTCAGCATTGTCTACTCATAGAGTACATGAGGTAACCTCTCGTCTACTTGCGTTAAATAATATCTGAATTGCAACAGTAATATATATATTTTAGATTGCAATAATCATAAGCTGTGAGTTTGATGTTAAGTTTGAAGTATACTTGCAGTTAAAAAAAACAAAACTTTTAGCTCCCTGAAAGTTTAAAACTAAATTTAAACTATAGAGGGCTTGAAGTATAGAACTAGTGGACTTGTAGTCTACCTATAAGTTTACTTGCAATATACTTCAAAGTGTATTTTCAAGAACTAAAAAGTTGGCTTGAAGTATATAACAAGTAAAGTTGTAGTACATCTGAGTTTACTGTCAGTATACTTCAAAGTATACTTTTATACATTAGACATTGTGCTAGAAGTATATAACTAGTGAACTAATAGTTCATCTTTAAGTTTACTAGCAGTATACTTCACAGTACACTTTCATGAACTGAAAAGTTTACTAGAAATGTACAACTAATAAACTAGCAGTATATCTGTAAGTTTACTTGCAGTATACTTAAATATATACTTTCATAAATTGAAAAGTATTCTAGAGGTATACAACTAATTAAGTCACAGTTTAATTAAAAGTTCACTTGTGTACTTGCAGTACAAAATAAAACTTAAACTTAAATGTTTCTTCGGTCTCCCGAAGACCCCGTTAAAATGTTTGCGTTCGTGTCGGTTTCCGAGTTTCCTTGTTCTCAACTTGCGCCGATCGGCCAAATCATTACAACCAGCAGTGAAAGTAGGAAACGTTTGACTTTTGTCCTCCACACTTGCTGGTACCCAGGAAAATATGTTGAATTGTGCATTAGTTTGCTAGCCAGCTAGTTATCTAGCTTGACCTCGTTCATTAAAGTACCCATCTAGTTTACATCTATGTTGCTTAAACTTGAAGTATACTTTTTTTTTTTTTTGCAAGAGTATGTATCGTCTGTTAATACTGCAATAATTGTCAAATTTGTTCTCAAATGAAATCAGACATATGTTTATCTATTTCTTTGTGGGTTAATAACACGGCATAAAAATCAAGTTCAGCTCTACCCATGTGCTATTTACTCTGCTATGCTGCCCCCAAGCTGACTTTTTACTGCAAACATACATGCAAGTCCATGAGATAGTAAAAACTGAGTAAAAATATAGTACAGTATACTTCAAAGAAGCCAATATGTATGGTTAAAATATTTTAATGTGGTTATGCTTTTGATAGTTGCCTAACTGGAAGCCAGTATACTTTAACATTAGGCATGAATATTTTAATACTTAGATATACTCAAGAAAAGTATGATAATCAAAAGTTTTGGTACCAGTATTAACTAAATATACTTGGCTTATACTGAAAAGTACACCGAAAAGTCTAAGTATATGTAAGTATTACTTCGCTAAGTATATCTCTGATAAGTACATCAGAAGTAAACTGAAATTATACTCTCTTATTTTTAGTTTTGAAGAAGTATACTAATAGCACACATGGATAAACTTTTTTTTTGTATGTATATCTCTAATAAGTACATCAAAAGTAAACTGAAAGTATACTCTCTTATTTTTAGTTTAGAAGAAGTATACTAATAGCACACTTGAATACACTACTTTTTTGTAAGGGTTACCCTGTCTAACTTCCGTTGACGAGTGTCCAAATATATGATAAGAGCCGATCTGTGAGCGGGATTGTGTTTCAGCCCAGCGATTTTCTACAACTGATCCAGCTAATTTATAAATCAGTTTATTTCATCAAAACCACGCAACCATCAGGCTTGTTTCCATTTAGACGCCATCATGGGTGATTGGGAACAAAGCAGGCTAATTCCCGTTACTGAAAATAGTTTAGTTACAGTTGCTAGGCCTGTCCATAAATTTCGAATTTTTGTCAACTTCTAAGAAGACAGCAATAATGAGGGAAAATGACTGTCAATTTTAATGGTATGTCGCGACTTCGGTGGAAGATTGTGAAAATTTATGGGGTGTACATAAGCTTGAAAAAAATCCAGCCAGTTTTGGGTGTCCGCAATTCCTTACAATGGGCCTTTTCATCTGAGCCATTTCTGCGGACAAATTTTTCTTTGGCAAATAAAAAAATATATACATGTTTAAAAAAAAAAAAAAAAACTTAAGATTGATTTACTTCAGTAATTTGTAGAATTGATTATGGCTTCAGCTACCCCTTCTTATGCTGCCATGCATTGTTCTTGGAACTCGGAAAATTGCAATGGAATGGTCTTTTAACATGGAACTCCAACTCGGAAACTGAGGCAAGATGTAGTCAGCCCTTGTTCGATGCATGAGCACATTTGACATCGCAAGAATATGACGGCGCGCAATAGGCAGAATGACCATAAAATTTCAACTTAAAGGTTCTCTGACATTAAATAGGCTGAAATTGACATTTAGAACTTCCCATTGTATTTTTTCGTGATGAAAACAAAGATGCAAACTCTTCTCCGTGAAAATTTGTTGTTTTTAAACTATTTCGGATTAATTAAACTGATCGGGAACGCCCCCTTCGGAACTGGCCTTCTATGGCAACTGATGTCAAGCAAGGCAGCCAGCTGGTCATATCTCCAGTCACCACAACGAATTGTACATACACTACGCTTTACTTACCATAGCCAGCTGACAGATCCTTACAAAAAACCACTGTTGGAATACCATATAATTTTTCACCAAAAAACTATAGTATTACTGTAATAATTATGTTTTTTTTTTGGAACGCACAATATAGATTTTAGCGTTACTATTGAAATATTGTAGGGCTACCATAGCTAATGAAATGACACTACAGAAAAAAAACTAGCCTATACTATAAACTTCAGGATTATTTGCCAGAACATTTGCCAAAATAGGTGACATTAAGCCACTTTCACACCAGACGTGAAACAAATTTTTCGCACGACAGATTACATTCAAAGTCAATGCAAAGACGTGTGTATTCGAATGTAATCTGTCGTGTTTGTTTCGCGTCCGGTGTGAAAAGCAGCTTTAGATGCGCACGCAAGCTAGATATCCTGATCTAAACTGAAAAGGCCCAAGGGGGATCTGCGCTCCCCGGTGTGGATAATTAAATCTCTCAAGAGAAGCCGGTTGTCATTTATGACAACATGTGCACACTGCATGTCTGGTCGGGTCCGACCACTGATGGAATCAGTTCTTTGAACCTCCTCATCAGCGCCTTCACCATGATCTTTTAGTCGACTGAGAGGAGGTTGATCGGCCGCCAGTTATGGAGGTCCTTCAGGTCCCCCTTCTTTGGCACAAGAGCGACTGCGCTCTACCTCAGTGAACCGCCCAACCGGCCTTCCCTGTACGCCTCTCTGAAGACTTCCGCTACGTCCCCCTTCAGGGGATCCCAGAAAGCCTGATAAAACTCAGCTGAGATTCTGTCAGATTCAGGAGCTTTTTGTTGGTTTAAGGACCGCACGGCCCAGGTGAGCTCCTCTGTGCTCAACTCCAGTATCATACACTCATCGCCCAGGCGTCTGTCCTGGCTGTTCAGGAAGGTGTCCATGAGAGCTGCATCCGAGGGCCTCTCACTGTACAGGCCCTCATAGAACTCCCTGGCCACCTCCCGGATCTCCGCTTCTCCAGACACCACCACACCTCTGCTGTTACAGAGAGACAAGATGTTGTTAGTCTGGGAACGCGCCCAGCGGAAAAAGTACCATATGCATCTCTCTTGTTGCCTGAAGTTTGCAATGGAAGGTGTATTTTTTCCCGCTTTTCCTGGTAGAGGGTGGCGAGGTTTAGCCGAGATTGTGCTATTTCGCTGCTAACATTCAAGCCTCGTGACTGGAGGAAGCTCAGTGTTTGTAGAGCAGCATGAGAACGATCAAACGCTGCCCTCCTTTCCTTCACCTTCCTCCGCCTGATTGCCTGGAAGTAGCCCCGCACTCGCTCCTTCACCACCTCCCACCACTCCACCGGGGAGTCATATAGATGTTTCAGACTCACCCACTCCAGATATCTTCTCAAGAAGGAGAGACGCACCTGGGGGTCTTGGAGATGGCTGATATTCATCCGCCAGAGCCCCTTACCCACGGTGATGGTATTACCCCAGGCCAGAACACGGTCACCATGTGGTGGTTTGAGAAGTGCACAGCCTGCATGGAGTAAACCTGCAACCTCAGGCCTGGGGAGAGCAAAAACGGGTCAATCTGGTAGCTCTTCCTCTCAGAAGAACTCACCCATGTATGCTGGGGTGGTGAGACGCCCCCGGCATCGTGGAGGGAGAAATCATTTATGAGAGACTGCAGCTCTTCACTGGATCTATCTGTTCTATGGCGGTTGCGGTCCTCACCCCAAAGGGAACATTTGAAGTCTCCCCCCACGACAAACTAGCATGGTGGTGTGGGGAGATGGTGGGAGTTTGGAGAAAAGAGAGACCCTTTCAGCTGTGCTGGTGGGGCCAGACACATTGATTATTCTGAGTGGGGAATCCCGTCATCCAAATTGGTGATGAGGATTTGCCTACTGTCTTTGGTAATGGTACTTATAATATAGCTTCATCATTTGACTGCGTTACTTGTAGGACACTCCTGTCATTCTGTATTTGATTGAGCAGTTAGCCCGGCATGTCTGTCTTAACAGTGGGAGCAAAGTTAGGGGAACACTGGAGTTTAAAGCAGGACAGAAGTGTCACCCATTTTAAAATCATACTGAGTTATTATTCGAGACAATGCAGGTACCAACATTGGCTGTAAAGCTCTTAAAAATAAAAGGTAGCTCTTTTCAGCAAATGTACCATTGCTGTGGCCTTGCTGTGAATTATGGGTAATAATGCAACAAAGGAGGGCTGGACCTGTTGCTGACTAGGAAAGAAATTAATTGAAGCCAATGGTGAACTTCATTGGGTGCAAACCCTACTGAGTCAAAAAAGAAACTTCACACTCATAAATTTGTAAATATTTTCTAGAAACTTTTAATAAGAGTTTTTATCATCACTAGGGGTAAATGCGTTGTCAAAGACATCATGACGCACATCAACTCCGACGTACACAGGTATGTAGCACGTGCGAGCCTACTTGAGGCTAAAACCATGTTCTCTCGTGTGCCTAGTCACGTGACCATATGAGACATGTGCAACTGAGCTCACGTCACTCTAACGTGCTAACATCTCGGAAAAACGTTTTTACATTTAATTATTCCTTGATTTTCAATGCCATGGCTGTCAAACATTCAGCATAAACGTGGCATTGGCATGCTGAATACGGAAACGTCCGTCACTGACGTTGCAAGGGTTATGGGATGCAGTCGACGGACTATTCATGATCTTCGGACACGTCTCCAACAAACTGGCACCACAGCTGACCGACCTCGTTCTGGTAGCCCACGTGTGACGTCAAAAGCAGAAGAGCGACAAATTGTCTTACTTCATTTGCATCATCGATTTGTCACTGCAAAGTCCACTAGGAATGAATTGTTTAGAGGTCGTGTGACTGCCCGAACCATACGTAATCGCCTGCGCTCTGCTCTTATTGAAGTTGTAACTTACATTCTTACTCTTGGACATTTCCGTAGCATTTCCGGTGGAACTGGTTACATTATGGACATTATTTTTATGACATACCATCTTTAATGAGTACAGAATCAAATAAAATCATTATTTAAAACCTCATTTCTGGTATGTTCAACTTTTCGACCTCCAAATGAGTGTAAAGTTTTTATTTTGGTTGAATATAGCAATGATCTTAAATTTTTCATTCCCATATCATCTTTTTGATCCCCAAAAGTAACACCACTCTAATGAGCGGTGAATCAGGGCGCAAAACAATTTATATTTATCAAAGTAAAAAAAAGCCTTTTTGATGTAATCTAATTGCCTCAGCGGATCAACTTGGCCGCAGCATATGAAGCACTGATTACTAAAACCCCACAAGTCAAGTCAAGTCAAGTGTGACTTATGGGGTTTTAGTAATAGGTGCTTCATATGGTACTTTGGGGCTCCATCTGTTCTGTGTCAGTCTACTGACTGCTATTGCTTCGTCATTCATTATATCTGCTCCTGTTTGCACATGTCTAAACCACGGAGCCTCTGACAGCATAGTTATTACTGTATGATTCAGTGTTCTGGTGTGATACAAGAGCTTGTTCTTAGCAGCTGGAGGTAAACCAAGATGAAGTGACAGGCTAGCTGAAGTTGCTGAACTATTATTTTTTCCGTCAGAAAAATTAATGTGCTTTTGTTAGACAACGATGATGTTGTTGCTGGAGCCTTTTGGATTAGAAATGGTGCGGAAATGGGCAGGTGTAAATTGCATGCTAAAGTCCTTTTGTGAGGTCAGCACTTCTCGAGCTGAGCTCATTTGGGTTGCTTTGAATGTATCTGTGTGTGCCTACGTGGAAATATCTTTGAGGACCGTGGCAGTGCTCCTGCAGGTGAGTGGCCGAAGTTTGATAGTAACATGCCTGAGTGAGGGTATTGGCTACAGCGGTGGACGTCTAGCTCAGCTGTGAGGTTGCTAAATTGATCATCGGCCTTGGCGGGATCCTTGGTGCTCGTACTGGAGGTAATTCGCCAGTCATCCTCCCAAATATGCAGTTCTAGATGAGCTAATTCTTAGGGAAATGTATATTCACCCCGTGGCTTATAAAATGAAATCATTAATTGGCCCAACTGCGGGGCAAATGGCAGAAGTGCTTCTCTTGCAGTGTGAATAGCGAAATTGCTTCTCTTGTTGACCCCGCTGCGGGGCAGATAGCCGATATCCCCCCCTCAATTCTGCGGGGCGAATAGCCACTTCCAATTGTTATAGTAGGGCTATGATGTCCTTTTGACACGGCGGTAGTTTCTCAGCCGTTTTTCAAAATTCATAACAGATATTTTTGAGCTTTCAAATGCCAGTTATGATTGAGATATCAGAATTCTGATGATTGCTTATTTAGAATGTACCTATCTGGCATCATAACGTATTAATTACCCGATTGCTACCATATGTGAAAACACGGAGTACGACCAGGATCAAGGAAAAAAGGAGCATGAATTGTAAAAGACGTAATTATGATAAAAGTGCAGTAATTTCCCTCATGAATAGCATGTTTTTTTTGTCGTTGTAATGTTAGGCAGGAATTGTGTTTTTGAGAACAATGATGGGCGGCACGGTGGCACAGTGGTTAGCATTGCTGCCTCACAGCAAGATGGTCATGGGTCCGAATCCAGCCTTTCTGTGTGGAGTTTGTTCTCCCCGTGTTCACGCGGGTTTTCTCCGGGTACTCCGGTTTCCTCCCACAGTCCAAAGACATGCACGTCAGGTTAATTGGAGACACTAATAACCATTGGAATGAGTGTGAAAATGAATTGTGTGTGCGCCCTGCGATGGATTGGCAACCTGTCCAGGGTCCACCCTGCCTTTGCCCGTAGCCAGCTGGGATAGGTTCCAGCTTGCCCTGCGACCCTAGTGAGGGATAAGCGGAGAAGTAGAATTAATAGATGGCTCAAATGGCTGTGTTTCTGAGAAATTAAGTCTTTCTGAGATTAATGTGAACTGCTCCCTAATCAATGTTCTTCAGTTTTGCTAATTGTAATTGCTCATCTGTGCGCGTGTGACTGGGCTTAATGCCGCTTCCTGTTCTGCCTTATTTTTTGTTTCATTAATTTAATAGGCACCTTTCTCTTATTTCTGTCTTTCCTTTCCCGTTGCTGCCGTAATGTAATTCCTTTTTTCAGGATAACTGTAAGTACTAACGTGTCTGAAATCCGAATGCCCCAATGGTTGCTCAGCAGCTGCTGCTGTTGTTTGCCAAAGTGTCCTCCTCTGGGTTTACTCACGGGTTTTAGTTTTGGCAGTTGCTACGGGTACGGCAGTTTTTTAATGCATTTCAATGTGACAGTCCCCATTTCAAGCTCTGCCCTAACCTAACTCTAACCCTAAGCCCTAACCCCAACCCCTAACCCTTCCCCCAACCATAATCCTGAATCGTTATCCTAATTCCTTGAAATCGACCGCCATACCAATAATTAAAATGCTGTGCCTCTTGGCACTGCGTTTAGTTTTGGTCCTTAGTTCAAGATCTTCACTATTGAGTCACAGAATAGCAAGTCTGGTGCTTCCAGTCGTCTAGTGTTTCAGTATGACAGTGCCCCGATGCACTAGGTCTAGGTCCCTAGTGAACTATGTCCCTACACTGTAAAAACTACAAGATCCCTGAAGAACCTCTGGAGGTTCTTCAATTTGAAACTGTGGAGGAACCTCTTAAGGTGCTTTGAGGAACCATCACGAAAAGGTACTTGGAAGAACCTGTTCTTGAGGTGACTTGAGAAACCCTCTGAAGCTCTGTGAGGAACCTGTATAGGTTTTACAGTGAAAATGAAAAATCATCATACAATAATAATAATAATAATATTATAAAATTATAAATTCCAAGTTTTGCATATAAGTAATATAAAGAGGAAGAACTGATTCGATTTTGGACAATTTACAATCTCTAGATTGGCCACCAGGGGCCAAAAACGGAAAAAATCACTGTTTTTATCATATCTCTGGAAATATTTGTCAGATTGACCTCAAATCAAGTGCAAATGAAAGGTCATGACCTGAGGATGTGTCCCACAATGACATTATACCTGCTTGGTTCAAAATTTTGACACAAGGTGGAGCTTTGTCACATAAAATTCACCAATTTTGCCATATCTTTGGAACCATTTGTCCAATTGACATGAAACTATGTGCAACTGCATCCTTGAACCACTATCAAATAGAAGGTGAAATATCAAAAGGATCAAAGAAGAATTGCAGTCTGTAGAGCATTCACAAGAAAATCTACAGGCGTGGACGTGCAACGACTGCATATCCATAGTACGCTACAATAAGACATGTTAGCTAGTAACATACCATCTGTATTGGCCATGTCACTGAGGCTTGACAGGAACTCTTTTTGACTACCAGATTTAGCTGCCTTAATTATGTTGGGGGCAATCCCTGAGAGTGAGTTGTCAAGGCTCAACTCCATGTCTTGGCCAAAATGCATTTTCATTCATAGAGAGAGAGAGAGAGAGAGAGAGAGAGAGAGAGGGAGAGAGAGTGTGTGTTGTGGTTACCAATACATAATATTGTATAACACTAACAGTACTGAAAAAACATTATAGAATATTACTTTGTACTACCTAACAGCCCTGGCACCTGAAAAAAGGGGAACGTGCCCATCACTTCCTCAGTTGGCTTGTCCATGAGCGCAACCCTTTTGTAAACTGTGTGCCTCATCCAGTCTTTTATTTTTGCGATGTCCGGCTGTCGACGGCGTATCTCATTATTGATGGCATTAATATGTTTCATAAAACTCAGGTCATCCTCCCCAACAGTCTCAATGTCGAATACATTCTGCAGGAAAATAATAAAAATAAATTAAACGGAGAAAGCAGAGTATATGAGCAATGATTACATAAATGTTGCAAGCCAGAAATACATAATTATTTAATCACCAAAATATTGCAAACCTCTTGTGTAAGATCAAAGTTCACAGATTGATGCATTGTTTTTTCAATTCTGCATCAATTTGCTCTCTGAAATTAAAAATAAGAAAGCATCTGCACTGCTATACAGGGTAACAGTGACAATACTGAGCAGATGGACATACAGACAGACACACTGATGGGCTTTAGACAAGCAAGAATCCCAAAAATGGTACCTGATGTCCAGGTGGATCTTCCAGGGGCACATCGTCAACTCTTGGCCTTCTTGCAGTAAATTTTCTTTTCATTTCCTGGACTGTTGTTAGGTGGACTAAAGGACACCTTTCCTTTTTGAATTTATTTCTTCAGCATTCCACTAGGGTTTCCTGGGGTACTGACATACATTATGAAGCTCATGTACTATAGACACTAAGGAATGACACACAGTGCATACACACAGTGGAGAAATAGCATGCATATCTGGAGGAGCAGTCATCTTTCAAAAATTGATATTTTGTGATTAGACACCCCAGAACATCTGAGCATTATTTATGAGTTGGGTACCTGAAAGATCATGTTAAGAATTAGAAGTGTACGACTCAATTTCATTTTGAGTCTTTCCACCACATTTAAAAGGTGCTCCATGCGCAGATAGGTCGTTTATAAACGAATTGCACTTTCTATAACATTCAGCTAATACATTACGGAATACAGTACAGAAGGTATGGATAAACTACCTTTCTATAAAATAGTTGTGTTGGGCAAAAGCATCAACTAAGAAATTTAAACAATAAAAAAAAAATCATATAAATGAACACAATTTCCACCATCCATGCATTAGAGCACCTTTAAGCCAGCTTAAAATATATGGAGGACTAAATGTGCCAAAATTAAATAAATAAATTCACCATTAAATAATTAATTAAATGTGTCATTAAATTATTTAAAAAATAAATTCACCATTAAATAATTAATTAAATGTGTCATTAAATAATTGAAATTGCAATTTATTTTATGTAAAAAATATATTTCATTTTTTCACTATTTAATTATTTAATGGTCCTGAGTTGCAGTGCTTCATGAATTAATTTTACCTGTCAACCTTGCCCATCAAAGTTGGTAGGCGGATCCTAACACCTGATTGGTTACCCTGCACATCAAGTCAAGCCAAATAAGCCTATCTCACAAGATGGTGATCATAACCGAATGTGAGCGCCTTGCTTCGCTTAGCCACTAGCTAGCTTTGCCCACATTTAATTTAAAGGAACATTATAACCTTAGCTAAAGCAAAATTCAACGGATTTTGTTTTGGTTGTATTAACAGCAAGTTGTTTGTTTGCTGTATCATGTGATACTATGAAACCTTCGTTGCTGGCTGTCCGTTAGCATGTAGGCTACCTTCCTACTTTCGTAAATGGCACAAATTTCTTTAGTCGGTAGGATTTCAGGGTCAGCGGGACTTACGACCTGAAATCCTACTGACAAGCGAAATTATGGCAATTTACGAAATTAGGAAGGTACATGCTAAACCTGCATTCGCTATCACCTGGTAGCTACGCCTGTCTCGTTTGATACATGCAAGAGAGCATGCTGGCTTGGGTAACTAACCATAACTTCAAACAACGAGCGTAGCAAGCTGTAAGTTTGAAGTACACAAATTTTGTGTTGGCTAGGTCACACAGCGAACATTTTCCCCGTTTCATCTTAAATCGTGAAACCTTGCTTTACTTATTGCCAATAAAACTTACATTTTCTGTGAAATGTGTCTTTGTCTCTGTTTGCCATCATATACGTGCTTAGTCTAAACATTATTGCTGGAGAAAGCGAATATACCGTGCTTTTTTCTTCTTTCTGCGGGATCGGGGGTCGAATCTGAGTAGAATCAAATACTTCTCATGTGTCATATTGTCGCCAGACACATTGGAGTGGAATTGTTCTCGTTTTAAGTGTGTTCGAAACATGCCAGGAACTGCTAGCAAAATGATGACTCCGTCTGAGATATGACTGCTGTCTCGCATAAATTCTTACTTTACAACAAAGATTTTACTGTTAATAACGCACCGGTTCCTGCTTCTCACTCGAGTCATTTCCAGAATTGACAAATTTTTATTCAAACTGTCGTTATAGCCTCGTAAAATGATTGCCTATCTCTTAAGGTTTCAAGAAAAAAAAGGAGTAAAACGATTTTTTTAGGCTGCAAGAAAGAACAGGCAGCCGATATCGGAATTTGGCAATAAATAAATAATAACCAAGGCAATTATGCTGAGTGGCTTACGAAATAATGCTCAGGACTGATGCAATGCTAGGTCATGCGCACAACTCCGCGTTGGTTCACTGTGAAGATAAATGTCGAGCTTTCAGTTCAACTTTTTGATTAATTCGCAGAAGAGCAGTCACTATTGAGGCATAAAGCTTGGGCATTGAGTGAATACGTTTTTGTAGTTGTCAAGCTGTCTAATCATGGTTTATGATCATTTCTGATTAAAGAAACTGAGCAAGGTATATTTGCTTGATCGCGGAGAGTCAGAAAGCGTAATTATGCGCGAATGACACGCAACGTTACTGGTTTCCCTCGCCTACATCGTCCATCATTGCCTGTCTAAACATAAAGCGAAGCATTTTATTCCTTTGGTTAGACTTATATGCCTTGACTTGATGTGCAGGGTAACCAATCAGGTGTTAGGATCCGCCCACCAACTTTGATGGGCGAGGTTGACAGATAAAATTAATTCATGAAGCACTGCAACACAGGACCATTAAATAATTAAATAGTGAAATAATTATATATTTTTTTACCTAAAATGAATGGGTATTTTAATTGATTAATGACACATTTAATAACACATTTATGTATTTCATTCCAATTTTAATTAATTAATTAATGACATTTAATTAATTATTTAATGATGTGTTTATTTATTTAATTTTGGCACTTAAAAGAATGGGTATTTTAATGAATTAATGACACATTTAATAACACATTTATGTATTTAATTGCAATTTTAATTAATTAATGACATTTAATTAATTATTTAATGATGTATTTATTCATTTATTTTTGGCACTTTTAGCCCTCCATAAAAATAACCCACACACCATTCTCAATAGTATGCAATGAAGTATGGCAATACCATGTGTAAACTGAAATGTGGTCAAGTAACATTTGTATCAGCAGGGCTCTCCGGTGGGATTTGTCCTTTTTTTTGAAAGAAGGATCTTTTCTCTTCAAAGCTTTCTCTAGCTCTGGGGGCTGAGTTGGAAGAGCGTGCAATGGTGGCCATGACCCCTGGGCTCCTTGACTATGTAAAAATGAAAAGGAAAAGAAAAAGTAAAACACACACAACACATGTAGACACTTCCAACACCAGATACACTTTGCTTGTTTGTCAGCCTTTGCAAGTTGATGCATTTAAGAACCTGAGAGAGATAACAGTGAACTGTTCAACACTTACTGGCTACTTGACTCAGCAAGTAATGCATTGAATGATGCTGGTACTGCTTGCCTGCAAGGATCAGAGGCAAGAGCCGCATCAATGTAAATCAGAGTAACTTTGATAGCCTACTATATTGCAACATCGGAGAAGAACACAGAAAAGTGATCATGAAAAACTTTAAAACACTTGAATCTATGACCTGTCTTATCACTTTGCTGACTGTTGGCGAGCTAGTTCTAGTTCTAGCTGTTAAGCTGGCGTTAGTTAGAATGTGCTAACTTATTAGGACGGGTTGAACGTCACTGTTGACACTGACACAACTAAAAAGCATTATTTTGATGCCTGTTACTTGCCTACAATAACACAAAACAGTCAGACAACCTTCTGCAAATGCACTTTGCATTGCTGGCTGACGTTAGCTGGCTATCTAAACTAATGACAACTCTCCAAGCCAGTATTGGCAATCGGCAGATTTCTTTCCGAACATAGTTAGTTAGTGAGAATGCCACTGAAAAACTACAACAGATAGACACTGAAAATAATGTCAGTGGCAGTTGATTTAATCGTCAGCCTAGTATGGAAGTTGAAAATTTATATTAATGATGGAGATGCCTGGCAAGGAGCTGTTAGCTAGCCGTGGTCGAACGTTATTCATAAACATAAAGCAAGTCTCAAATCTTCTGTGTCAGCTGATCTAAATTACTATTGGGAACGCCCACTCACATTTATGGGTCTCCCTCATAATTTTTAAAGGAATATCTTTGCACTGTGAATGGAAAAAGGAGAGGAAAGTTCTGTGTGCTTACCATTAAAGCAAGTGTAGGATGAGTGTCTCCTGGAGGGTTCCATAAACGGTCGTTGTAGTTCAAACAATCCTCTCGTGAAGGAAATGGCACCTTTTTTGAGCTAAAGGTACCATTTCCATGGCAAGGAACCCTAATGGTTCTATATTGCACCCTTAAGAACCCCTTTTTTAAGAGTGTTAAGTCTTTCTTGTTTTTTGCTCAACGAACAAAAATGAAGTAGTGCCCTAGTAGGACCCCAACTCCCACTGAGATATAATATGGCTTTGCAATGTTGACTCCATTCATGTGGAGAGAGATTTCACATCTGGCACTGAGGGGGCTCCCTCTCACCAGCTGCACAGGTGTAGGAGCCTGAGTCATCTCTGACTTCAGTCACTCTAAAAACAAACACAAACTGAAAACTTTAAAAAATTGGAAGGACTTTCTGAATGAAAGCAAAAAAGCTTCAATCTATGTGGTCCACAACATCATCCTTAGAACAAACATGAACCATGTTTGGAAATGCACAGGAAATTTCACACTTATTGAACAATTTCCCAGAGTGGAATTCCATTTTTCTGCGGAAACAAGTCAAATAAGACAAATGAGAAATATGCAGTATAAATGACAGAGCTTTCTTAAGTTTTATGGAGCAGGTCAAAGTCCAGTCACATGAGGCAAGTCTTAAATCAATTCTTTGTTATTTTATGCGACAAAACAAGAAACCTCACCATCTATAACTAAAAGCAGGAATTCACGTGTAAAAAATGACTTTGTATGCTCCGGTTGCAGTGCATGCTTAAATTTAAAAACTGACATTTAGGTCATGGAAATAAATGTAAGCTAGCCAACATTTTCATGTACATATAATGTTCTTATTTATTTTCTGAACTCAGTCACGATGGATGTGCAATATTATATATTATAAAACTGGTGTTTCCCATTCTTAAATGTGATTGGCTGAGCCGCGTTCCATGCCGGTATAAAATTACTGTGACCTACTGCGGCAGGCCGCAGCACAAAATATCCCTGCGCGCAACAAACTACTCTGCGCTCAACTGGTTACGTTTGTTTCAAGACTTTTAGCTCGCTATTTCAGTGTCAGCGAAGTTTAGCCTTATAACCCGATAAACAGGTGGCTATCTACCGAGCTAGCTATTGCATTACAGACTTCGATATCACTTTTATGTTGCAAGCTATGTTGCTAACTTGCTCGCTATTTCTGTAGCCTATTAGCGATAAATTGTTGACTTTTTTTCTTGCGTGTTTATTTTATGGGCTATATGTAGGGTTACCACATCCGCTGTAGTGAACGCTAGCTAGTTGACAAGCTGGCTAGCAAACTAATGCACAATTCAACATATTCTCCTGAACACCGGTAAGTGTGGTGGACAAAAGTCAATCGTGCCCTACTCTCGCTGCTGGTTGTAATGATTTGGCCGATCGGCACAAGTTGAGAACAAGGAAACTCGAAAACCGAAACGAACGTAAAATTATTGAACAGGGTCTTCGGGAGACATTCAAAATAGCCTGCTTTCATAGTATTTCTTCATTAGCGAGTCCAAATAGCCTGATGTGACATGATAATGGTGTTAGATGAAAAAGCAATCTTAGCATCTGTGTTGCTGACCAACCATTCTGTCCACTCTATCTTGCTTGGTGGAAGAAGTAGTCAATTTTATTGTTGCATTATTATGAATAAATTGTCGATTTTTTTTTTCTTGTGTTTTAATTTAATGGGCTATATGTAGGGTAACCATTTTATAAAAGCAATAAGCCCCTTAAAGCAGTGGGTTACAGTGATTTTATAACGCACTAGAATGCCCCTCCGCCGTTGTAAAATCTCTGTAACCCACTGCTTCTCGGGACTTATTCCTTTAATATAATACAAAATAAAAAAACAAAGCTTATCAAATTTATAAAGTATGGCCTCCACATAAAAAAATTTGCCAACTTGGCCACAGAACTCACATTTCACTTAAAAAGTGGAATGATAAAAAATATCCCAATGTTAAAGCGCATCTGCCGGGCAACTTCAAAGCTTTTTCAACTGAAAACGAACTTGGGGAGCAAACTAACGTTAACTGTTAAGGTCTTAAGTTAGATAGCTAACGTCAGCAAATCACTTCGCGATTTAGCCAACATTTCGTTTTTATTTGTTACCGAAGTGGGTTTTTATTTGCGACTAGGCATGTATAGGCTATTGAACTTTAACGTCTTAGGCTAGCTTGCTAACTGTGGCACTAATCTTTGTTACTGTCTCCCCTGGAAAATGGCACGAGAGCTCTGCTTAGCACATCAAATCAATCATCCGAGGGATACGCGCAGCCAAACAGTCTGAAGCTGGATTCCACATAAATGAATCATCATCTCCGTAGTAACCGGTGGCAGAGGCACTGGAAATGAACTTGATGTAAAATATCAGCTTCCCCTGCTTCTGTTTCTGTGCGAAAGCAGCTTTCGTTCAGCTGCTCCAGTGTCCAGCGGTACGCATTTATTTATTTATTTTTCATCTGCATGTTGATTTATTTTATTGTGACCTTACCTAGGACCTGTTCCAAGTTCACAAACTTTAATAGCGCCCTTTATCGACCAGTTTCTCTACTAATTAATCTAACGACATCTGTCACCCACATAAACTTCTCTTTCTTGGAAAATAATAATAAAGCGATAATAGGATGAACAACATTATATCTGCAGTAATTATGGAATTATTTTGCCCCCATAAAGTATGCAATAGTTTTTTTTTTAATGTTCATATAGGCTAAGAAATCTCACTTGTCCAAGTGAAGGCTTAACAATAAAACATAAAGGAGTAGCCTACACAGTCCTCAATATTTATTTTAAAAAAAATCTATAGGTAATCTGGCATAAAAAATATTTTATAGAGTATTCTTCAAAGGACAGCATTCCCAGCCAGGGCCTCAAATATCCTGTCCAGCGCTGCAAAAAATATAGTGTATGACCATGCAGTTGTAGACTGGTCTGCACATTGATGTTAAAAACATGGGAGAAGGAAGCGATTGCACAGCAGAGGTTTACTTCAGTAAGCTCCAGTCAAGAAATTCCTTCTATCCAAATACAGCAGTCTGAAGTTCCTCCAGGAACCTTAATTCAAATGGGCTATTTGAAGAAGCGGAATTCATGCTGAAGAATGCCAACGAGTTCTTACAGGCACCTCGAAGTACATCGAGGAACGTCTGAGTTCTTGTAGGAGCCCCTCAGTTCTTGGAGTAACCGAGAAGTTCTTCAAGGAACTTGCCATTTTTTACAGTGTACTTGCTCTGTTGAGATGAGTGTTGGAGAAGTTTACTGATCAACACAGAGCCTTGACCTCATCCCCTTTAAAAACCGCTTGCGCCCAACTTACTGGTTGCGCCCTGCTGCATTTTGAAAGCCCAAAACAATTTTTTAACATTTAGTGCGAAGAATTCTGGGAAGAGCAGAGGCTGCTCTAGAGCAGCAGAGCAGGAATGACTCCAAATAAAGTTCTAGGAATATCCATTATTTTGGGACCAGATGTGCGACTGCATTTTGTTCAATATTAATAGAACATTATATTAGCCTGATCAGCTCACTGGAAAATACTTGAAATTCTAGAATGCACACCTGGTGCAATACCAGCTGTGCCTGGATTTATGTCGTAATTCAATGACTATCCTGCCACTGTATTGGGTCAGTGATGTGAAGTGTAGCCAAATTGAAGCAGTCATTTGCAGCTCGTTAATGGATGTGGACTAATGCTGCATTCGGTAACACTCGTAAACGCGAGTCGTGTCGTGAAGTAAGTCGAATGTACGAGAACGGATCATTTGGACAGTGAGGTCGTGTTGTGAAAAAAGAACGGAATTCACCAGTCGTATCTCGAAAAAACGGCTCGTGGGATGTGATGATGAATGCAACATAAGTTAACCCATTACGGCAGTTGTCTTCAACGTCATTCCTGGGGACCCACGGTGTACACTGGTTTTGGTTCCAACCGCAATAGTATTCACAGGAATTTAACGAGCTGTTAATGTTTCAATTAGGTGTTTTCCATGTATAGAGTTGTTAATTACTCTCCTTCAAAAATTACATAGAAAAATCTATACATGATGTGAAGAATAAAGTGTCCTAGAAGACAGTGTGTTTATTTCTGTGCTGCAAGAAATTTCTTGTAATATAACATTTCAAACAGATCAAATTAGACATTGAGGAAATCCATAAACCACAAATTATGCTGCTGGATTCAACTATTTTGAGTTCTTTAAGAAAACTTCAGGTGAACTTAAATGAAAAAATCACAAAATGGGTTTGATCTAATTGGTGAAGCAGAGCCAGTTGTTCAGCTGAAGAGGGGTTGGACGACATTAAAATGTTTGAAACACATGTTCTCTGTTCAGCAGTCCATGCCTGTTCTGTTCTTCCTGTTCATCTCTTCTTGTTTTTTTTTTTTGAGGTTCAGTCTGACTTCTTTCTATATTCTGATGTTTTATCATATCAAAGTTAGTGTTTGAATGTCCTTTTCTTGTGAATGGGAAGCGATTAAGAAAGGAGCCGTTTATCCTGAAAAATATCCTGTCCTGTAGGCGTGTTAATTAAACCTTGCAATTACCTTGATCCAGTAATCACAGATAAGAACGGTACTTAAACTGGAACATTCTTAGATTACCAGAAGCTATAAAAAAATTTGTAATGTTGTTTTGGATTTTCAATCATTTTTTAGTGTTGATTCTTATTCCTGGTTAAAACAGATGCCTGTTTGTATCCAACCAGCGCCTGTGACTTCAGGTTATAGCAGCAACGAGTAAATAAGTGACTTTGTGTTATGCTCTGTGATTATTCTTATACATGGGTACATTGAATTCTGTAATTGAATCTCGCTGTATTTGCATAATCAAAGACTGTTTTTATACCCAGTTGTGATGGTGGGGAAAATTTTGGTCTGGCTTTTTTTTTAACTGAACTATGTCAGATGAATTTATTTTAAGACTTAGAAGACTTATTTCTATCACCATTTTTCTTAGCAAGACAAAA
This sequence comes from Gymnothorax reevesii, assembly GCA_029721435.1. NCBI lineage: Eukaryota > Metazoa > Chordata > Actinopteri > Anguilliformes > Muraenidae > Gymnothorax > Gymnothorax reevesii. Next base: position 22,307,481 of record CM056575.1, on the reverse strand, counting down.
AATTTGGCCTTGATTTGAGGATATTTCAACTATCTTGCCAATTGGGATAAGTACAGTTATACTTTTCAAGAAAATAGTAACTTGTTTTTAGTACTATTTGCTTGACAAGTGGAAATTTACTTACCCCACTGGCAAGCTAGTCAAAATAACCTCAAATCAAGGGCACATTTTTTGTTGTGTTTTAAGTCTTAAAATAAGTAAATTCACTCAGTGTTTTTTTTTTTCATTTATTGCAGTATAAAGGGCCCAGCCCCAGCGGCAGTTTTTTCACAACCTGAACTCTCCAGATGCAAATCAGAGCCCCACCTAAACTCAAAGCAGCAACCCTATTGGATAATTCTATATCCATCCCTCTCTCCAGCTTACCATCGCCAGTGCAGATGGGGGCCACTGACGTCTGGGATTTCAAGTTTGATTTGTCGATCTCTTGCAAAAACCTACTGCCTATGGATCAGATCTGACAAACAAATCAGACATGCCTGCAGAACACACTGTAGACATGGCCTTATGGTGTTTGCAAATCTTGCTTGGTTTCCATCTGAAAAAAAAGACATTAATCTTTCCCATATGATCAAAGCTCCTGTATTTTAACAGCTGCTGTGTATGAAAATATACCTCCTCAGATGTTTACACTTGGAAGAGCAATTTCCATTAACTATAGGGATAAATTACAAAATTATTTTTTAGCTTCAATGGATTGGAGGCAGGAAGAATAAATGATATGAATGAGCCCGTAGGGTTATGTTTAGGACGGCGATTCTTTGCCATGACTGAAGATAAGATCATTCTTTCAGTCACCAGCACCTCCAGCTTTTGGGACCGCAGTCAAAATAGAGAAAATACTTCATTTTTTTACGTTTTTTTCCTTTGCCTCCTGCTTCGCGATTTCCTGGGCATGTGTAACCTTAGCTGTTTTGACCCGATATTCATGGTTTCCATTTGGTACAGTGCCGGTTCAGGGAAATGCAAAACTTTTTGGACAGCAGAGCAATTCATTTGCGTAAATGAATTTCGGTGCTGTCCAAATAACTTTGCATTTCCCTGTATCTCGTTAAATAAATGTTGAATCAGACATGAGCTCATTTGACTGACTGCTGTTTTGCAGGAGTCCAGGTTGTCAAAGGAGACGAGGCTTGTGGTGAGAGGACCGAGGGCTGTCTGCTGTGGGACGGTGAGTGGTGCTTTCGCCTTTGCTCCCCGACCCAGCAATTCCCCATCCAACGTTTAATTGGCTCCAGGACTGAACGTGATATTTGTCTGCGAAATAGGCCCTCAATTTTCACACTAAGTTTGCCTTATGGGCCAGTCCAAGGTTTTGTCAACCAAATGTCCCGTCCGTGACAGACACTAAAATCATCCCCCAAATGGAAATGGAGGGGAAAATTTAACTTTTTCCTCCCAAAAATAGTAGTGCACTATTATGCCCATAAATTGTAAAAAAAAACTTTTTAATACATCTGCAGAATTTGTTTGGGGGACGGTTAAGTGTCTCGTCACAGAGTGAACATTTTATTAAAATGCCTCGGAATCGCCCATATATCATCCTACACGTACAGCTTGTAATTGAGTATATTTCAGCCGATATTAATCCTTTAAGACCTTAGTTGCCCCCTAAAAAGAATTCTAAAACTTAACAGAATTGTTAGAAAACAACCTCTTAATTCACAATTTTGGAAAACCCTGAGGTTTTAAGATGAAAACTAATATAAAATATTTGGACATTATTATTATTATTATTATTATTATCTTCATCCTTCTGGATCATTTCAAATCTGTCCCTTAACTTGGCTTTGGATTATCATTTCTTTCACAGTCCAATGACAGCTGGACCGAGTTTTGTTCCCATTTCGTTCTGCATATGAATTTGTCTCAGCCACATGTCGCAACCACTATCATTGCACCATCTATCAGGGTAATCTTTACCCCTGGCTTGCGGGCATACTCAGTCTTACGACTGACCCCTTACGACTGGGGGACACTTCACCATTTTCCAGGCAACGTGAAATCCTGCAAACTCATTTACAAAACCCAAAACCAGGCCAGTCTAGTACCCGCACTCTTTTACAACGGAGCCATGCTGTTGTAACACATGCAGAATGGCTTTCGCTTTGCATTGTAGAGTTTTAACTTGCACTTGCAGATGTAGCGATGAATTGTAGTTACTGACAGTGGTTTTCTGAAGTGTTCCTGAGCCCTTGTGGTGATGTCCTTTACACACTGATGTCGGTTTTTGATGCAGCACCGCCTGAGGGATCGAAGGTCACGGGCATTCGATGTTGGTTTTCGGCCTTGTTGCTTATGTGCAGTGATTTCTCCAGATTATCTGAACCTTTTGATGATATTACGGACCGTAGATGATGAAATCCCTAAATTTCTTGCAATAGCACGTTGAGGAATATTGTTTTTAAACAATCAGCTCACGCATTTGTTCACTAAGTGGTGACCCTCGCCCCATCTTTGTTTGTGAATGACTGAGCATTTCAGGGAAGCTGCTTTTATACCCAATCATGGCACCCACCTGTTCCCAATTAGCCCGTTCACCTGTGGGATGTTCCAGATAAGTGTTTGATGAGCATTCCTCAACTCTCTCAGTCTTTTTTGCCACTTGTGTCAGCTTTTTTGAAACATGTTGCAGGCATCAAATTCCAAATGAGCTAATATTTGCAAAAAATTACAAAGTTTACCTGTTCGAACATTAAGTAACTTGTCTTTGCAGTGTATTCAATTGAATATTGGTTGAAAAGGATTTGCAAATCATTGTATTCTGTTTTTATTTACGATTTACACAACGTGCCAACTTCACTGCTTTTGGGTTTTGTAAATGCTCCTAGAGCTCAAATATGTCTCTCCCACAGAACTTTGGTTATTGCCATGGCCTGAAATTCAGCTTTGGAAACTTTTATTTTAAATACAAATCCCATAATGGATTTTTTCTTCCCAGCAGGTATTTCAGCGAATCACAATGATTTCATTGGTCACGTTTCTTAAAAACAATTGTATCATCTAAAATGCGGGAATGTAGTGTCCAGTCTTGAAGTGAGGAGCACAAGTCTGGATGCTACATTTACACATTTTAGATGATAGAAACATTTTTAAGAAACGTGATCGATGAAATTGTTGCGACTTGCTGAAATTTATGTGGAGAAGGAAAAATCCATTATTGCATTTGGTCTTAAAGGGCTATACATGCAAATGTTGCTTCCAGCCTTAATGAGTTATTCAGGAGGTATAATTTTGTCAGAAATTTGTGAAATGATGATTCTGTCTGTGGTCTCTGAGCACAAACCTGCCCTTTTTTAAAGGGTGTTTGTGAACTTGTGGATTTACTCTTTTGTTAAACTGTGCAGGCCCACACATACAGTTGGCTAAATTAAGTGATGGCCTCACTCGACAAACACTTAAAGTGCTTATACAAAGGGTTTGATCTTGTGCAAAGCTGTTTGTGAGTGCTTGCATTGTAGGGAAGGTCTTCTTGTGGTTGTGTAATAATGGTCACTGAATTGGCTGGGTGTCTGCAAGGGATCCCTGGATTGGCCCAGATGCCAATGTCAGTGCCCTGGAATCTCTGACTAAGAACAGTGGTTGTGGTCAACCACCGAGTTGAGGTCATAATTTTATTCTTGAAGACTTTAACAACGCTTTTGTTTCACTGATGCCATTTAGCCATGGGCACAGGAACTAAACTCAGACAGTTATGTCATGAATGTCGTTTCTACATGCCTCAAATTGTTTTTTTTTTTTTTTCCCTACACATCGTTGTGGAACAGTGTGGCCAACATGGCTGACCTTTCCAGTTTTAGGCACTTCTGCCTCAGAGCAAGAAGATTGTACGTTGAAATCCGGTCCTGGGGTCTTTCTGTGTGGAATTTGCTTGTTTTCTTGGAGTTCACATGGGTATCCTGGGCTCTAGGACTCTTTGCCCCCAGGATTCTTGTCCCCGGACTTATCGTTCCCATGGACTTTTCCTCCCCAGACTCTTGTCCCAGGATGGGTCATCCCCATTAATGCTATGCCCTCTTCCTGTATTATAACCCTAACCCTAACCTTAACCCTTATAACAGTCCATGGGAACGAAAAGTCCGGGGACGAAAAGTCCTGTAATTGGGTTTCCTCCTGGAACTCCGGTGTCCCCCTGCAGCCTCAAAACATGCATGCTTGGTAAATTGGAGACTGTAAATGGCCCGGTGGTATGACTGCGTGTGTGAAAGGTGTATGCGCCCTGTGATGGATTGCTAGCTGTCTGTGGTTCTTGGCCTTTCACCCATAGTTTGCCTGAATATAGGCTTCAAGTCCCCTGCAAATCTGATGAAGAAGAACGGGTTTAGATTATGGAAGGATGGATTTTCATAATGGGTTGAAATGAAGATGAGTGGAAGAAAGAAAATATGAATGTAAATATAAAGAATATTAGAAATGAGTCAGTTCTCTATATTGGCTCCTGGGGGCTGGATTGCTGCTCATATGGTAAAATGTGGTCATTTTAGGGGCCTTGAGAAGGGGAGGGCCCATATGGGGCCCCAGACACTACAATATTCTTTCAGGAGACTCCTAATTCCTTGTGGCACCCCTTCTCATTATTAAATTGAATTGATAATAAAAATGAATGATAAAAATTGGCATTCACGGAAACGTGCCAATATATCTGGGAAAACTGTATAACATTACCATCGCAATTGCTGAGCATGTCTTGTATGGTGGAAGCGTGTGCTTATGGCATTCCCGCAATAGACAGATGTACATGCGGCCAAGCTGCCTGTAGATGCTGACTGTGTTTCCCTTTGTTGGCATGTCATGGATAATGCAAGTAAAATAAAAAAAAAAACACTCATTTGAAAAGTCTCTTCACCCTCTATAATATTGAAAACCGCACAACAGCGCATTATTTGACATGAATGTAATTGCTTATTTAAAATATACAGTATCACACTGCAACTGAGTCCAAAGTTAACTGTTTATCAGTGTATAACATCACCATGTCTTTAAGTCACATGCATTATACATTTGAGAACTGAAGAAGCTAGTTGCTCAAGTCTACTAAGCAAAATATTCTGCCATTCCTCCATTATGCTGGTCTTCACTTGCAGAATTGTGCATGGCTTTTGTTGCCTTGTAATTAGTTTCATAATGTTCCAAACATTCTTAATCAGAGACAGATAAGGACTGCAGGCTGACCAATCTAGCACCCCCACTTTTTGTTTATTGCAATTGTGTACTTGTAATCTGCGCAGAATGGGGTTTTCTGTTGTCTTGCTGAAAAATGATGGGATGTCCTCTGAACAGACATTTTGTAGAGGACAGCATAATTATGCTCCACAATTAGTACATATCCTTCTGCATTAATTGTTCCCTCATGAGAAAGTCACCCATGCCACATGTACTGACACTCCCCCACATACTATGAGGGACAGTAGCTTTTGAACCTGACAGGATAAGTGCTTAGGTTGCCTCTGTCATCTTTGGTCGGCAAACACGCTGACTGTTTTTTTCCGAAACCTCTTGGAGTGTTGACTCCTCGAATCACGAGAATATTACGAACATGTAATTGTTTATCAAAGAGCTAAGACATTATTTATTAACTTTTTTTCTGAATTTAAAAAATACCTGGTTGATGATGTGCATATGATAATATATCATGAAATCCCTAGTTTCTCTTCAATTTAGTGCACATTTCAGGGTGAAACTGTTCAAACAGTATTGTGTGTATTACTCAATTTGGTGGCTAATAGTTTTACTAGGCTGTGTTTAGCACCAACTCTTGGGGCTTTAGGTTTTGGACAAATTGTGTTTTAATACTAACCATTTTTGCTGGCTGTGTTTAAATGCCAACCATTTTGGCAGGGTTGCATTTCAATGCTAATGGTTGTAGCTTGACTGTGCTAATTGCTAAAATGTATCAGGACTTTCATTAAATGCTAAGTTTTTTGGGGATTTGTGTCATGATAAATGTTTTAGCGAATGCTGGCGGCTTACTTTGTTTTCGCTGTAGTGTGTTTCAGTTCTAACTCTTGGTTTTAGCTGGACTGATTTCAAATACTTTCTCAGGGCTGCTTTTAAATCCTAAATCTAGTGAACGAGCTGCATTTCTGTGGGGTTGTGTGTAAATGCCATCTCATGGGGCATTACCCTAGTTTAGCTGGGCAGTATTTAAATGGTAACTTGGGGGACCAACTGATTTTTAGCTGGACAATGCATCATCACAAACTCTGGTGGCTAATTCTTTTAGCAGGGCTGCTTTGGACTGGAGGCTGGTAAAAGAGCTTCAGTGAAGGATGGAAAAGGATGAGCCAAAGATCGTGAACAAGGGGATGGAGGACGAGATGGTGAGTTAGTGGGGGTATCCTGTATCACCAGCAGGATGTGTAGTTTCCCTAAAACATGTCTTGTTACACTGTTGTTCATTTGCCCTTCAACATGTACATTTGGGTCTGTGAATAATTGGAACGGTGCAGCTTCGGTTTCATGAACCAAGAAGAAAAAATGGGAATAGGAGTATTTTAATTCTTGTTATTTGTGTTTAAATTGTGTGTTTAACGAAATCCTTATTTACCCCTCTACCCTGACTAAGTGGCGGAGGGGTATTGTCGTCGTGCACGTCGTCTGTTTGTCAATCTGTCCATCCGTCCACACTTTTATTCCGGGCATTTACACACAAACGCCATAGTCGATCATCGATATTTTTGGTGAGTGTTGGGGCTGGGTAGTTACAGAAGCCTATCGATTTTGGTGGCTCTCTGGTATTCAAAATGGCTAACAGAGCCGCCATCGTGAATTTACATTGACATCATCTTTGTGTCCTTGTTCATCAGAAAGTTACAAAACTCCACGAAACAGTCGAACAACAATGAACGGTCCTCATGACAAAATTTTTGTCAAATATTAAACTCACACTGCTCACACTTCTCAATGTGGGCTGAGGGGTACTGCTTGCGGCAGCGTAGCTATTTTTCTAACCAGTAACAGGCTGAGCACTCCTTGGCAGCATTGTTACCATAACTCACTGTGCAGCCATCTACAACAAATCGAGTTTTTGTTAACAGTTGCTGCCATTCATTACTTTGTTGGTTACAGCTAGTGCAAGCACCTGTCTTGTTTCTAATGAAGCCTCTCTGGTATCAATCATGGTGTGTGTGGGTGTGTGTGTGTGTGTGTGTGTTTGTTTCCTCTCTCAGGAGATCTCGGGGTACAGATACTGCCACTGGAAGCTGGCCCTGGTGGCTGTGGGGGTTCTGGCCACAGGGGGTTTCCTGCTGCTGCTTCTGTATTGGATGCCAGAGTGGTGCGTCAAGTGCACCTGTACCCAGACTAGTCTTAGAGATGCACAAGTCATCCTGCTGCAGTCTACGGTTAGTAGTACACTGCACCCAGACCAGTCTTAGAAGGCATAAATCCTAGTCCAAAAAGGTTCATACTGTCTTTAGTAACTAATTAGCTTTGACGTTCTTATTTTCAGACAAAAGATTTATCCTACCTTGACATGTTTCGACGGAATACTCCCGTCTCGTAACATCAGTGGCTATTCTGAAGAAGACGGGAGTATTCCTTTGAAACATGTCCAGGTAGGATAAAACCTTTTCTGTCTGAAAATAAGAACGTCAAAGGTAATTAGGCACAAATCCTCCTGTGGTCTATGGGTAGTACAACACTGCACCCAGACAAGTTTTAGAGGGCACGAATCCTCCTGCGGTCTATGGGTGGTACTACACGCTGTACCCAGACCAGTCTCGGAGAGGCACGAATCTTACTGCAGTCTAAGGGTAGTACTACACGCTGTACCCAGACCAGTCCTAGGGGAGCACAAGTCATCCAGCTGCAGTCTGCGGTTGGTACTACACACTGCACCTAGACCAGTCTTAGAAGGCACGAATCCTACTGCAGTCTACGAGTGGTACTACGCGCTGTGCCCTGACCAGTCTTAGGGAGACAGGAGTCACCCTGCTTCATTCTACAGCAAGTATTATACCCTGTACCCTGACCAGTTTTGTTGAGGCATCTGTGATCCTGCTGCAGACTACAGTTAGTATTGTATTCCTAAACACTAGAACACTACAATCAACCTTCAAGTTCACCCCTTCCCTAGCAATCACTAAACCCCAATACTTGGCCAGACCCTGTACACCTCCCAATATCCAAATTTTTCATCTTATTTGACTCCTAACCCTAACCTAAAGCCTAAAAACCCCCAGTTTTGGTCTTAGGCTTCTGCTTAAGCTCTTTTGTTATCGGGATCCAAAAAAAGGTCCTCTTAGTGCTGGTTTTTAGACTGTACGTTACTTGTCGGGTCTTTGAGTGGCCAGCTATGCTCACGAAAACTCACACACACCGACACACACCCTCAAGCACTCAGAAATAACCACACACTTGCATGTACTTGCAAAAGTAACCTCAAACAATCTAGATTATTCATTTTACAATCATTATATTATGTTAACCCTTGAGGGGTCTTTAGGGTAAAAATGTCTATTTTTTTTTTTTTTTTTGAAAATTTCAATATTTTTAATTTTCGCATAAAATGAATAAAATAAATAAAGGAATGCAGTGAGATGCCAGTTAACACCAAGAATCTCTGTTTTTCCTCTGCATCAGTCGTGACTTTAAATGCAAATTACCGAAAATCACAATTTTGACTGATTTTTAACCTTGTCGCATTCATAAAATTATTCATATTCATCTGATTGACTTGAAATTTGGACTGAAGTTGTATCTGTTGGAGATCGATGAAATGACATAGGACTTTCTAGATAGGTGCATCTGTAGGGGGTTAATTTTGAAAATGAAGCAAGTTGATGATAGCGATTTTTGTTATGGTTACATAACAGAGCTCTTTAAATCTTCATGAACAAAACAAATATTCATGTTCCAAACAAAAAAATCCTTTGTCATTTCTTAGAACTGTATTAAACCTTTCATTTGAGACTAATTTGAGTAAAATCTGACCATGGGTTATTGAAATATCAGTAAATGAAGAAAGGAGAAGACGCCTGCACACTTTCTCCAAGCCACCAAAGAAAACTTCATTAATTATAAAATGACAACGTTTCGATTCGACTTGGATCTTCGTCTGGTCAGCAATTCTCAATTCAGTGAATTGCTGACCAGACGAAGATCCAAGTCGGATCGAAATGTTGTCATTTTATAATTAATAAAGTTTTCTTTGGTGGCTTGGAGTAAGTGTGCAGGCGTCTTCTCCTTTCTTCATTTACGCATTTTATTTGATAGCCTTGCACCTATACGCGATGTGCGTGTAACTTTTCCTTTGTTATTGAAATATCAGTGCCACAAAATATTTTCAGATTTTGTCATTTAAGTATTGTTTCCATGGCAACAATGTAAATTTTTGCCAAAATGCTATATTTTATGAGGTTAAAATCATGTTGAGTGTGTTTATTTCTTAGTTTTTACATTATTATGGTTATTTCTACACTTTACCCTGAAGATCCCTTAACAGTTGTGTGTGCAGCAGGTTTACCACCACTCTGGGGAAAAAATTGAGCTACAAATTCTGGCCTCTGTTTCTCTGTTTCTGTGCGCGTGTGTGTGCGCGTGTGTGTGCGCGTGTGTGTGCGCGTGTGTGTGCGCGTGTGTGTGCGCGTGTGTGTGCGCGCGTGTGTGCGCGCGTGTGTGCGCGCGTGTGTGCGCGCGTGTGTGCGCGTGCGGGCGCGTGCGTGCGCGTGCGTGTGCGCGTGTGTGCGCGCGTGTGCGCGCATGTGTGCGCGTGTGTGCGCGTGTGCGTGCGTGCGTGTGCGTGCGTGTGCGTGCGTGTGCGTGCGTGCGAGTGCAAGTGCGAGTGTGTGTTTTTTTTTCCTTTTCTCATTGTGTGTGTGTGTGTGTGTGTGTGTGTGTGTGTGTGTGTACAGGATGAGTTCAAGACCTGGTTCCTGACTAAGGTGAGGGTAATGCTGGCTCCTGGAAGGAGCCCCTTTAACAGCCTGGATTCCCAGACCGCCTCCCCCATCCTGGCCAATGGCTGCCCACTCCAGAGCCCCACCTCCCAACCTACAGACAGCCAACCGCACGACCTCATCAAGAAGTTTGCAGAATTCCAGCCCTCACAGGTAAAAGGGAGACATGCGTACTGTATTCACATTCAAGTGCGTGCACACATACACATGCACACAATCTCACATGCAATGTCACGCGCACATACATACACACGCTCATAGTATTACTCAATCTTACGCACACTCATACACAGGCGCAGTCGCACAATCTCCCGCAAATATACTGTACACACGGACATTAATGCACACAGTCTCACAGACGCACACATGCATGCAAACACAGTCTTGCACACCATCTCTCACTCACACACATTCACACGCTTAGTCACACATGCACACGTACACACGCTCAGTCACATGCACAATGTCACACACGCATAGCCACACACACAACCTCACTCACACATACATGTAAACATGCACACTTGCACTTACAATCTCATGCTGTAGGTTCAACCTACTTTAGACTTACTCATTTTCTGTCTCGGATGGGCACGCGTGCACACGCGTGCGCACGCACACACACACACACACACACACACACACACACACACGCACACACACACACGCACTCATACATACAATTGCCTGCCTACCTAGCTCAATCCCTCACACTTGTATGCTGCATTGTGACCTTTCTGTGATGTGTCTCTATGGCGTAATGCTGAGGCTCATCTCTCCATGTTTCTCTCTCTCCCACTCCCCCTCTCTCTTCCCCTCTTTGACTGTCTCCCTCTCCCTCCCTCTTTCTCTTCCACCCTCCATTCCTTCTCTCTCTCTCCTACTCCCTCATTCTCTCAACCTCACTCTTCCTCCTCTCTCTCTCTCTCTCTCTCTCTCTCAGATTCGCTATTTCTCCCACCACAGCACTAGGTACTACTGGAATGATAAGCTCCAGAACTTTGAAGTATTAACGTAAGGACTTTTTTTTCTGTCTCTTGTGTTTCTCAGAATTTTTCGCACACCTGGACCAACAGTCCGGTGGGCTTATGTCATGGCCTGGTTGTCCGTCGTTGTTCATTGTCATCCGTACACAACTTCTCTGAAACTGTTGGGCCAGTGACGCTGAAACTTTGCAGAAATCTTCCAGTCAATGAGGACGCCACAGTTAAAATATTTCATTGCAATCCGACTACTAAAGTTGTCATTGCAGTCACAGTGAAAATGCCATTTTGCCACATTTGTTAATAATTATGACAGTGATTCAGCTGAAATTTAGCATGTTGGTACTCGGCAGCATGACATAACACAGGTGTAATGGGTCTTTGCACATGTTACATTTCAACCTTGATTTTGACCTCTAACATCCGACCTCAACCCTAAAATCTTATGAAAACCTTCAAAAATCTTCTCCATAACTTTTTGACCAAGGAGGTTGAAACTATGTGGACTTCTTCTAAACCAATGAAGACACCAGACATCTAAATAAATTATTATCTTTTTTCAAATTAGGCTGCCACAGCAGCCATCTTGAAAACTCCATCTTGATTTGACCTCTGATATTTGACCCTGGCCCTAATTTTCATTAATGTTTCAAAGAACTTCTGAAATTTCTTGTCCAAGGAGTTACACCTGCATGGACATTTTCCTATCACTGAGGATACCATTAAGAAAGCCGTCAAAATTTGTCAACCGACTGTTATTCAGAATTTCGATGAGTTTCTTTTTAACAAAAAACATTCTTCAACCTCATGCCAAATGATATTGTGTTAATACACTTAATAATTTATTCATACATTATAAGTCTTTATCATGTTGCTCAGTTCCTGTAGAGTCCTGCAAACATTTATTTACTCTGGTCAAAACAATTAAATGTCCTGCTGAGCTACTGTGCCTGTGGTACTGTTTTTGCTTGTTTTCACTCGGGACAAACTGAAATCACCGTCATGTTTTACTGCCTCCTCTGTTTAGTGTAAAATGCATGTTACTACTGAACTGGCGGATGAAGTGTTGGAGTTCATGGTAGCTGACGGGCGGTGATGTAATGTTCATGCTCTGTGTCTCTCGCTGTCTGTATGTCGTGATATTGCAGCGGTCTCGAGGACTTGGCCGTCACCTGTTCAGCAGTGCACTCTCAGCATAGCACAGGCCTGAGCAAGAAGCTTCAGGAATTCAGGTACCTCAAAAGCACTCCCCTTTCATGGAAAATCCAAACCCTCCCCAGGCACATAATTGTGCTATAGGAACATTTTGATTACAGGTACATATGCCACCTGCCTCATTAGATACAGTAGTGAGCGTGTTCACAATGCTGGTCATCAATTCCAGTTTACAACTTTTTGAAGCTGTAGCAAAGTTAAAATCCACTTCTTGTCACAGATATGGGTCAATTTATTTCGCACATGAATGCCATCAAGCAGCAAAGACAATTCTCGGTATAGTGCATGTCTTCAATTTTTTTATTATGATTTTTCAACTTTTTTTTTTAAATTTTTTTTACAATAAATTATGGGAACTCCATATGGTGACGCCACTGTTAGAATGAAGAACAGCTGTAAAACTTTCAAGACCTCTTCTATTAAAGCTCCAACTCCAAGTTTTCACTCCACATAAATATTTTTATATCCAAGCTGTAGCAAAAGTTGTGCTGCTCACGAAAATGTAACAATGGAAGCAATCGGACAGAGGGTTTTGGCAGTAGGAGCCGAAAAGCAATGGGAGCGCTCACCGAAACTCCATTAACTCCTATATTAAAATATAGAGCACTGGCAGCCCCAGAAGCTCCCGCCGCTAAGATAAACAAAAATGTCGAAGTTTTTGTCGACAGACACATGCACGGACGGAGCCCGATACCATAGCTCCCGCACTGCTGCCGCACATTATTCAAATAAATTGCAAGACACGCTTAAACTTACATCATTTAATATGTTCAAGCAAAATCTGAAAAAGATCTTTGTTGACAGCTGTACCTGCTGATCACCCCGCCTCTCTCTCTTCGCCTTTAAAACTCAATAAATAATATCCTGTAACTCGCTTTTTATGTACTTTTGCCTTTTAGCCTGTTCGTCTCCCGTGCTGTTTGTAGCCATCTTTGCTTCATGTTTTGTTGTGTGTTGACTATGCTGTTTTTTTTTTGTGCTCCTGTTATGTGCTTATGGGCTCTTGCCGAGGCTTCTTGGCTAGGTCATCATTGTAAATGAGAACTGGTTCTCAATGATTCGTCTAGTTCAAATAAAATAGGTCAATAGCTATGGTGAAAATTTTAATCATAACCCATTGTATAGATGAGCCCCTCAGAACAATGACTAACTCTGATTTTCTCATTTTCCGAGTTAATCCCATATTTTTTATGCGTAAGGTAAAATCTATTCATGCAATAATGGGCCAGAAGATTGTTAGTTCCACCTCTGAAATATAGATAGTAGTGCAAGAGAGGTCTAGCTCCTAAATTCTAGTTTTTAAGCAAAACATGCAAAAATAACAAAAATCATCAACGTTGACAAAAAAATACTTCCTGACCGTGAAAGTGAAGATTCAAAGGATGTCACTTCAAGACAGGTCTAAATACTTACTGGCATGCTGAATTTGACAACGTCGAAAATTTGGAAGCTGTTTTCTCAAAATGATAAAAAAATGAAGTTAGACCACTATTGTTCTGAGGGGCTCAGATATGAATGGTGACGACTGGCTAAAAACTCACATCGATAAATCATTTGTGGAGCTGCACACTCATGCTCTTCCCACTCTTTATTTCTTTCTTACTTTCTGTATGTCTTTCTTTTTATGCCCCCGCCCTCCAAAGAGGAAAGGGGGCATTATGACAACACCATGTCCGTCCATCAACCGTTAACTTTTGGTTTCGTGGGATAACTATGGAATCCCTCATCGGATTGATGGCATTTCTTAATGGCGTATTGGGAGTGGCTATAGGAAGGTTCCTTGCGAAAACCAGCATCGTGTGATATCTAATATGGCCGCCACAGCAGCCATCTCAATATGCCCTTGATCAACATACAAGCGGGGGCATATGCCACGCTCTGCGTCGCTCTTGTTTATTCTCTGATTTCTGTGCTGACTAACTACTCCTACATACTTTCGCCTGGAAACTTCATTCAAACTTTAAAAAAACTCAGCTGGTTCTGAATTATATTGTATTCATCTTCTTGATATCTTTCATATTTTTTTGAGTTATTAATTAGTTTTTATTTCAATATTTTGTCCCATAGGAAACAGATTTTACAGAATGTTGCTATTTTTAGCTATTTTTTACTCTGTCATACTTTTAGCTAGAAATGTCATTCAAAATGGAGAATGTTAAGCTAAGCTTGTATAGTTTCTTTACTGTTCAACTTTTTTGTAACTTCTATAATATAAAAGCAAGTGGACTCGGTGTGCGTACGGGTGTGGCCGGCCAATCAGTGAAAAATATTCTGGAAATGACTCAGTCACGTGACCAAAGTTCACTTCGCTTCCATATTATCGTGAACAATGCACCATTATGATGTCATCACGTTGCTGTGGTGTTTCCATAAAAACCATTACATGACCAAACCAATTTATCCACAAGAGTCTTGAATCCAAAGCCAATTCATCCACAAGAGTCCTGAATCCCAAAAAACAGACCCACCTTAAAGCAAATGCTGAGTCTTCACTGGAGTGACTCAGTCATGTGACCGTGTCTGTGCGCCATCATAATGGTGCACACAGACTCCCCTTCGCTGCTGGGCAAATAGCAGAACTGCTTCTCTTATCGGCTCCGCTGTGGGGCAGATAGCCGATGTCTTTCCTTGAATTCACCCCGCAGTGGAGTTAATAGCTTCTTCCTTTATTTTTATGTCGCCGAATAATTCCTATAATCTTAAGCAATATGTGTAAATATAATATTGATGCAATTTTACGATAAATAAACTACTTTGTTCTCATACAGTAGTTTTCTTTTGAAGCTCGTGTATTCTTATGGCAATGTTTAAGTAGCCAACACCATCAATTTATGTCAAATAAATATATGAAGTAGGTTTGATGTGTGGTTACACTGCATCTTGGGGAGGTCTTCCAAAATAAGTGCTTTCATACAACTTCATGTCAAAAATCCAAACTATCCCTCAAACGATGCAATATCCCACAGTCACAAATAATTTTAATTTTAAGAAGCTTTAAACTCATGTCCAGCAGCTTTAACCTCACATTGTCAGCAATCCGGACTTCACATTATCGCCCGCACAGTTTCCCCTGGAACTGCACTTTTCTAGTTCTAAATGAGACTTTAACACAGCTTACAAATGGCAAAAACCCAAAATGACCATTGCACACATTTGAGCCATTAAAATATTGAATAAATGTGGTTCCATTTCTTGAACTGGTTTGTTTTTGGAGAACAATCCTTCCTTTTTCCTCCTCTTTCATGCTCCTGCCTTATCTTTAGACATCTTGTTCGTCTTGTTCTCTATCTCGTGATGGCTGAATGAAAATCAAGAATGCATCAGGAACTGCATGTGGTTGGGTGAGTGAGAGCAGGAAATTATTAAGCATGGCATCCACCAAAACATCACGCTGCTGAGAATGGAAGGTTGCAGGTTACTTGGCCATCTTCAAGGTCAAACGAGGACAAACAGTTCAGTTTATATAGGTTAAATAGTCTTTCAACCCATCGTGATAGCATTCAGATTTAACAATGTTAAACCTGAAGGTTGATATACTCTCAAAATTCACAAGATCATCTTCAAATTCTTAACTGGTGTCAAATAGTATACATAATTTGGATGAATGTAATGGCCTTTCAGCTATCTAATTCCAATCCAAACTGTGTATTGTACATTTTATTGCAATCATAAATTGGACGTTTTGTTGACTGACTTGTCACATGCTGAAAATCCAGAAAGTACATAGATTTGCTGTATAGGTAAAAAAAATTTTCTGTATCAGTAGAAAAGCATTAAATATGCTACTTTAGCTGATTTATAAAACAACAACAATTTTAACGAGCAAGTGCCAATAGTCTCTCTCCAGTAGAGACTATTGTCATGTGTAATGTGAATATAGGCCACTAGATAGCAGTATTTACCTTTTTTTGTTAAGCTCAGACTGGAGTCATGTTTAGACATGTCCTGGACATGTCTGGGGCAAGTCTCAGAAAATTGAAAAAAAGAGGTCTAAATGTGGGTGGGGTCTGCAAAAGAGTATATAAGGAAAAGAATTGAGACAGTAAAGTAGTAGGAGAAATTGCAAGAAGATGACCAGACCTGCCATTCTGTTCAAGACCTGTGACGTTTCTTTTGTGGATTTCTTTGCCTGTGTTTGAGCATTTTCTTCATCCAGGACATCACCAAGCCACCCCACCAAAAAGGGTCTGTAATTATTTCTGTTTTTTCTTATTTATCAATCTTGGTCTTTAGTTGTAGGTTGTTATTAGTCTTTGTCTTTGTTAAAAATTCTTTGTTTTAGTTGTTAAAACTGTGTTTGTCATCCCTTGCTGTTGCTGTTGTGTTATAAATGTAATAACAAATTGGGGCCATAACCAATGAAACCCTTGCATTTAGGAAAATGCAGCGATGAACCACACACAGAGAACAGATGCCTCTGAAAATTTGCTAATTGTGCACTATATACTTTTACGGCAGTTTGTGGTGCGAGGTAAACCTATGGCCCCCGTAAAAGTTATGGATTATATTATTATTATTATTATTATTATTATTATTATTATAGATTCAATTATTAAGCTTACTCATAAACTAACGTCATGTTTATTCATGTCTGCCCTGATAACCCGGGGGAGTTCAGAGATGTATTGCAACACACTTCAAGCTTCATACAGTTTTTATGTAATCAAGAATGACTGCACAAAAAAATAACTTAAAGCTACCTAAACTGATATCAAACGGTTGCTAGCTGTCACCTGCAACATGTTATTAACGTTACACAAAAACTGAGGTTATGTTTGGTCATATTCCTGAAAAAAAATTAATGCCCTGTGGGAACTTCATAGCCAACTGTCACTCGCAACGTTTGGCTAGAGTCACCATACCAATATGTGCAGGTTCATTCAATTTACACTTCTAGCCTTTCTGTAAATTTCATGTTCCATTTTCTGTTCTCCATCACAGTTAAGCTAACCTTAAACTGGCTACGGTTTCTTAACTTTGAAAGCAGTCTTCTGTGTGTGTGAAACACAAACTAATTCACAGCCAAACGGATTAATCCTCCAATAACACTCGTTGCGCGTCACCCGTTGGCAAGCGTAAAGCACCCATGCACTCCTGTCATGCAAGTTAAAACACAGAATTTTGTCTCAAAAAATTTAATAAAATTTAAACGTTTTATTTATTCATACTGTGCCATAGTCCTATTTTGTCCACGAACCCCAAAGCCTAGCCCAAGTAAATATTTATTTTATTTTATTTATTAATTTATTTTTTTTGCGTGAGAAATTGGAGCTGTGGCTTGTGAAGTGGACCAATTGCGCGTTCGCTGCTTTGCTCAGTCAAATTCCTCGAACGGAGAGGCGAATAGGCAAGCGCATGCGATATAAAGGCTGGCTGTCCCTGCAAGCACCTCTACTTACCAAAATCGTTTCCTCGGGAGAAATTGTGAGAAGATTAAGATCAGGCGCAAGTCCAGTTGCTGTGTGCTACCGACCCCAGCAAATTGGTTAATTCCTCCATATTGATTTTCGAATGCTTTTACTCCAATATGTTGAGTGTTTATAGCACATATTGGGTTCTTTGCTCCTACAAAATATTCTGAATCATTTTGTTATTTTCTAAATATTCATGCAACATAAAATTTATGTTTACCTTTATTTTGTGCAGTCAGATAGTTGACTAGTATAAAACAGTCCACTGTCTAAATGGCAGTTGTTTCATCGGTCATATTTATCTCAATTACAGGAGTAGCATTTGCACTTGAATCTTCCAAAATGTCAAGAAAGTACTACTTGAAGCACTTCAATCTCTTTACCTACTTTTATGTACAAATCCACTCTAACTAGTATTTTCCTTCGGCATTTTCATACCTTTTAAAGTGTGGTGATTTTTCCCCATTTTTTTATTTTGTGTTGTTGTTTCTATCACAATTAAATGATAAAATATCCTACCGTCAGAAATTATTTTAATTTTCAGAAGCTTTAAGCTCATTTTCAACAGCTTACATTTTGAATAACTTTCACCTCACATTATCGACAGGTTCCAGCTTGCCCACGCAATTTCCCGTGGAGCTGCGCTTTTCTACTTTAAAGTCATATTCCTTCATTTTCAAATCCAGTGTGCTGTAGTACAGAGCCAAAAATGTACTGTCTCAATACTTCTAGACTTTACCATATTACTTTATCATCCCCCCAGCATATTATGAGAGAAGATCACAATTCCAATCCGCCCCCTGAAGACTCGAGCCCTGATCCCTCGCTGACTTAATTGACGTCAGCTGTAAGGGACTGAGTCTGAGAGGGATCCAGATCCTATAAATTGGAATGGAACAACGCTTTCCCCCTTTCACGTTACCAAACTACACGCAGATGTGACAATCAACGTTAATACTGACTCGTAAACTTTTTCTTTCTCGCTCCTTCCATTACCTCGATCGGAACGCTCTTCGGTTTATTTACCGTTTTTTTTTTAACATTGCCAGTATTCCAACGGCAGCCCCCGTATTTGACTTCACAATGCAATGCACTGTGGGTAATTTCCTTACCCAAAGTCAGCTTTGGTGCTGACCTTCGGTAAGGGGGCAGTAAGGGCTCATTCACGGACTCACTGACTTCATGATCTGACGGTGGAACAGCCCTCACACACTCACGGACTTCCCGTGAACGCGCCTCTAAGTCAGTGAGTCCGTAAGGGGTCGGATTGGAATTGGGCCATAGTCGTCAGTGTGGTAGTCTCGCTGTCCGTCTGTACGTCCGTCAGTTCGTCTTTGGACATTTCGTTTCCGGAGCAGAACCCGAATACCGTTGAATATTTTTTAACTAAACCTGCTGTGCATATTAATCAGGCCCTTGACTGGTTCCTTTTGATATTTTGGGATTTTCTGAGATTAGATTGCGGGTGCCGAGAGGATCTGATTTCTCTCGTTTTAGTGGCCTCTGATGTACATATATACAACCTGTCCTCTCGGTGCAGGTATGTATGCTAGCTGAAGACTTGGCGTATACAGTACCAAGCTAAAATCTTAACCCTGTAATGCCTGAACCATAAAACAACAGCCAGAAAATTCTAATTTTTTAAAAATGAAGTATTTATTGGACCTTTAAATAAAATGCAAAAGAAAATTGAAAAAAAAATTGCATATATGAAATTCCTTTTGTATCATATTTGTTTTTTTTTTTTTGTACAGTGATGTCAGGTTTCAAAAACTGGTCTGCAATGAAATGGCTACTTTAGGGACTACAATAACATCATCACCCAGGAGTAGAATTGGCCTCATTATATCCACTAGAGTCCATTTTCCTGTCATTCCCAATTTATGAAATTCCAGGACTGTTTAGAGACCCCAGTATGCAGAAATAGTCAAATTCAATGGGACAAAAATAATACAGTGATGCTGTATGCAAAGAAACTGAATTTTTTTTTTGCTCAAAACTCCATGCTTGAGTGTTATGGAAAAACCTAGTAAGTCACAAAAAGCAGATTCTGAGAAAAAAGGTAGAAAACTGTATCCCTCTGGGGTTAAGCTCTTGTCCCGACAATAAAACTGACTTGGCCTCTCAAGGTAATTAAAAAAAAAAAACTTTGAAGATCAAATTTAGATTTTGAAACACTTCAGAGTGCCTCAGACTACTATAGAGTCCTGTACATGCTACTTGGTTATTTTTTTGGCCATAGATGGTCACACTTTTGTCGACGTGTTTTTACGTTCAGTGTGTTAGTGCCAGGACGTTTTAATTCGCTCCCCTCTGCAGTCACCATTTTCGCTGTGATTGTTATGGCTCAGCATCTCTTCCACCCCTCGTCTATCTGCAGGCGGCTGTTTTTTGAAGAGAACGAAATCAAAGTCGAAGTGCCTTCTGTTTTCAAGCTGCTCATTCAAGAGGTGGGTCTCTCTGCCTGGAATTTCACTTTAATTCCTGTATAGGCCAGATTTTACTTGTTTAGTTCAGACTTCACCCCCTCTGGTGAAGGGCTGTTAGACTGAAGCTCGACAGAAGAATTTATCTTGGCAATTTTTATAAAGTAATATATCTGAGGTATCTTAAGTTGTTCCATTCTCTATATTTTTATCAATTGGGAATATGATAAATTGCACGGCATGTAAATGGAATCTGCATGGAGTTATTTGGGCATATTGGCAACATGTTGTCATTTTTCAATTTTATCTTAAAATTTAAGATAATGTACACAAAAGTACATCGATCACAATCATACCAGTTAAACATTATCGTAAAGCTGAGCATCTCGAGTGGATTTGGACCAAGTCGGGGATCTTTAAATGAAATCCTTGAGGTTTGCTGTGTCTGTTGGTTTTTAGCTCACCAGCACCAAAAATCCACGTGAGCTATTGCCATCACTTAGCGTCCATCATCTGTCATCGTCATCTGTTGTTAACATTTTTCAAAAATCTTCTCTGAAACTACTGAACCGATCCAGACTAAAATTAGCCACAAGCATCCTTAGGATGTCTACTTTAAAAATTGTGTCGATTATGCCCGCTGTCTGAATAACATGGCTGCTGTTACTAAAAATAGAACATAGGGGTAAAACCACCTGTTTTCAGCTCTATCTCAAGAACTAAAGCAGCTAGAGAGAAAAAAAAAAACCATCACCTCAAAATGATCAGCAGATGAAACTCTCAGGAAGTCTTTATAGGATCAAAATCATACAGTGCCTCCTGTAGGAGTTATTGGCCTTGAAATGTCAAATTTGACGATTTTACTTTTTTTTTTTGCCAACATAATGAAAACTATAACAGATAGAGAAAATTGCTAAAATAATAAGCAAATAAAGCTCTACAAAAGGCTCCATGACACTGAAATTGTGCAATGGCTCCTTGTAGGAGTTATTCACCTTAATACGTCAGATATGATTTTTGTTGTACTGCACTATAGCATCTGAATAAACCATCGCATTCAATTTGCTCATTATATTCTTGAAATTATTATTATTTATTCATTTATTTTCCATTTAAAAATCGATTTTGCTCAATTTTGGGACGTGGTCGGAATTGTAATCATGTTTTTTGGCATTTAATTAAAATCCTGTTCCTTGTTACTGGTATGCTGCAGTAGGTCATGTTTCTGTTATTTTAAAAGTTAGTTAATTTTTTATACAGATCCAGATGAGTGATTCAGGCTCTCTATAGCAGGGGTCCTCAACCTTTCCCAGAAAGGGTCGGTGTGGGTGCAGACTTTCATTGCAACCAAGCAGCTACACACCTGATACTACTAATCAACCCCTGGATTCTTTGCTAATAAGCTTGTTTAGTAGTATCAGGTGTGTAGCTGCTTGGTTGCGATGAAAGTCTGCACCCACACCGGCCCTTTCTGGGAAAGGTTGAGGACCCCTGCTCTAGAGCCTCTAGTTTTATGTTCCTGTGCTCAAGTGCTTAACTCCCTGAAGAGCACTTATGTCAGTGATTGGCTGATGAATGGAAGGAGATCTGCAGAAACTGTTGCCTCCTGGGGTGAAGGTGGGCACCCCTGGATTGATTTATAGTTTGAGGGGCTGCTGTTTCTTTTATAATGGTGTGTAAGTGCAATGGGATGGTTTCTAAGCCCTCACTTTGACTATTTTATTCTCCCCCCAGGTCCTAAACCCCTTCTACATCTTTCAGCTCTTCAGCATCATTCTGTGGTGTTCCAATGACTACTTCTACTACGCCATCACCATCCTCTTCATTTCCATCATATCTATCGCTTCCTCCTTGTACACCATTAAAAAGGTAGTGGGGCGCAATGAACAGTGTGATTCACCGATGGGCTGGGCTTCAAACGATATGACATGTACAACACCCATGTAAACTATACAGCAACTATCGTAATTCCTAAACAAGTCTTACGACCTCTGTACAAACCTTTTAACACCTATTTGAACTAGCCACCCGAATACAAGCTATTCCACATAAACATACATTTTCTTAACAAACTGTTCAAACTTTATGCACTTTTTACACCCCTTATACAAAATATACGACCCCCATACAAACCATACAATTCCTTTACAAAGTATGCAATACCTACACAAATGATACAAACCTTCCACAAACTGTACTACCCTTATACAAACTGTACAACCCCTATACATAAACTATATAACCTCAATATTAGCCATGCAACCCTTTACAAACCATGCAGCCCCTTCACAAACCATGCAACCTCTTTACAAAACGTGTGACCCCTAAACAAAATAAGCAACCTCTGAATGTGCCTTGAATTCATAAATATTTGATTTATATGTTCTGAACTGAATATTTGAGTGATGGTGTCATAAATACAGCTGGTTGTTGAAATCATTGGAGATCTTGGAGAGATTTAATGTCACTAATATGTGCCCAGAATGTTCTTATAGGTTGCTGTTGATTGAAAGGGCTGGAGCCCTACAAGAACTCTCCCAATTCTGGGGGAAAAATGTTGCGTGAAGACTGTGCTCTTTAAGTGGAAGTCAGTTTCCTGCTTTGTGGGTGAACACATGCCTGTCTCAGCATGTTCCATCAGTGAGGTTGAATAAATACTAGTGCATACGGTGCTACTTCGGCCAAAAAAGAGGAAGAGCAGGGAATGGAAAGGATGGCTAAGCGTGTGAAGCACAGTGTCACCAAACCTTGTGAAGATCACCCTAATCCCCATGCTTTAAAGCTCAGTTAGACATGGTCTGCTTCCCTGAGAAGGCCTTCAAAGAGAGAAAAAGCCTTATTATCACAAAGGATTTGTGTGCTCTGTCACTCACAACTATGTATACACACACACACACACACACACACACACACACACGCACGCACATTTTTGTGTGTTTTTGTTACCTATTGGGGACCTTTTCCAGTATTAAAGCGTACCTTGTCGAGACCAGTTGTCCTTATGGGGACCAAAGCCTTGTCCTAATATGGCAAAACTTTCTGAGGTCATGGTTGAGGTTAGGGGTCAAGTGTAAATTGAGGTTTGGTTAAGGTAAGGGTTAGGCATGATTTAGTTAGGGTTAGGGTTAGGCTGTCCATAATGAATAAAAGGCAATGGAATGTCCTTATTAGGACAGTTGTGCAAACTTGTCTGTGCGCGGGCGGGTGAGCGGGCGCACACACACACACACAGAGACACACTTACTGCGTGTCTCTATGATCACCCTCCTCCACGCCCTGGCAGGAATCTGGGGTGTGACATTCAGGTGCGATGACCCTTGTTGCACGTTTTGACCCCAGGTGACGCCATTGGACGGCAGCTTTTGCCTCTCAGCAGTCAGTGACGCTCATTTACTTAATCTCAGTCGACTCCCTTTGACAAGCTGGGCTGGGGTGCTATTGAAGCTGTTGTTATTTTAATGTTTTCTCTCTTTTCTGAAATCCCCTCTGGCTTTGTGTTTTTTTTTTTCAGCAATACGTCAGCCTGCGCGACATGGTGGCTACCCACAGCATCGTACGAGTGTCCGTCTGCAGAGGGAAAGACGGTATGAACAAACACCCTCCTAAATTACATTACATTATATTACAGGTATTTTACTGACGCTCTTATCCAGAGTGACATACAAAAGTGCAAAAGTTCGGCAAAAAAGTGCTGAGCTCCAAGGAGACAAGTTAAAGTGCTAAGAGATCAAGTGACGTCCATTCAATTCAAACATCTTTATTGTCCACGAAGGGCGATTGGTTTTACAGCGAGTTATCATTCTCATTGCAAAAAAAACACATAAAGGTAAAAACAACTATGGGGGCAAGTGACATGAGGAACACTAAGTGAAATTTATAAAAACAAAATGAACTGTTGCCAATATAAAAAAACATTAAAGTTAAAAAACGACCAGTAAAGTTAACAAGAGCCATCTGGCAATGGCGGATCCCCCCGGCTGTAGGTTGTGTAACCTAAAGGTTGTGTGGACAGACGGACGGACCAAAACCCCCTGAAGGCACAACTAGACCATAAGGAGAAGCTCCATACCAAATTTGGTGTTTGTAAGTGGTATAGTTTTCGAGTTCTGGTCCGAAGAACCAGAACTAAACGATAATCAGGCATTGTAGGCGATGACGTTAGGCGAGTTAAACAGAGGCTGAGTAGCGGAAAGGTGGAGCCTGAAAAGGTGAGTTTTCAGGCTGCGCTTGAACATGCTTAAGGACTCTGATGTCCTGACCTTGATAGGTAGATCGTTCCTGGACAGACAGCATTCTTGAGCGGGATGAGCTGGAGTGGAGAGGAGGTGGAGCCAAATGACCCGAAGTGGCAAAGCGAAGTGGTCTAGCAGGCATGTATGGTCTAAACAGCTTCTGGATGTACGCTGGAGCTGATTTTTTTGTCTGCCTGATAGGCTGGCATCAATGTCTTAAATTTGATGCAAGCCGCAATAGGCAGCCAGAGAAGGCTAGCGAGCATGGGGGTTGCATGGGAGTGTCTAGGGAGGTTGTGAACCAGGTGAGCTGCAGCATTCTGGATGAGCTGCAGGGGTCTGATGGCAGAAGCTGGGAGGCCAGCGAGGAGGGAGTTGCAGTGGTCCTGGCGGGAGATGGAGGAGTTTCCGGGTGTTGTAGCAGAAGAACCCTGCAGGCCCGGGTCACTGCTGCAATGTTCGCAGCAGAGGAGAGTCTGTCATCAAATAGGACCCAAGGCTCTTTGCACATGTCGAAGGTGATATTGTGTTTCCTCCCTTGGTGATGACCAGGTCCAGGAGGGGAGAGGATGGAGCAGGGATGTAGTTTATATCTGTCTTGCCTGCGTTGAGCTATAGGTGATGGTTTTCCATCAAGCTTTTAATGTCCCGCAGGCAAGCAGAGATGCGAGTGAGGAACTGTGCATCAGAGGGGGGAAAAGAGGGAAAGAGTTGTGCGTCTTCAGCATAAAAGTGGTAGGATATACCATGAGCAGAAATGACATGGCGAAGAGACTGGATATAGAGAGAGAAGAAGAGTGGATAAAGGACTGAGCCTTGGGGAACACCAGTGGCAAGGTGGCGAGGTGTCCATACTGCACCAACCCAGGTAACCAGGAAGGAGCGACTGGAGAGGTATGACTTCATCCAGTAGGGGGCTTTACTGCTGATCCCCAATGCAGACAGGGAAGACAGGTGGATGGGGTGGTCTGTGGTGTGAAGTGCAGCAGAATGGTCGAGGAGGATCAGGCCAAAAGAGAGAGAAGCGGCACGTGTTGTGAGAAGCACCTTGTTGACGGAGATAAGTGCAGTCTCAGTCAAGTGGGCAGTTTGGAAGCCAGACTGGTGAGGGTCCAGGAGTTTGCTGTCTGAAAGAAAAGATGAGAGTTGATTAGCAACAGCTTGTTTGACAGATTTTGATAGGAAGGGGAGAAGAGAAACAGGGAAATAGTTCTGAATGGCTGAGGGGTCAAGGGAGGGATTTTTCAGAAGTAGGGTGACAAGGGTCTGTTTAAAGGAGGAGGGAAAGCATCCAGGGGACAAAGAAAGTGAATAAGGGAGGTGATAAAAGGGAAGATGTTGGGTGTGATAGATCAGAGGAGGTTTGAGGGAATGGAGTCGACAGCACATGTGGTAGGGCG
Source organism: Gymnothorax reevesii (assembly GCA_029721435.1). NCBI lineage: Eukaryota > Metazoa > Chordata > Actinopteri > Anguilliformes > Muraenidae > Gymnothorax > Gymnothorax reevesii. The sequence goes on along the minus strand of CM056575.1, from coordinate 22,281,915 downwards.
GTGAGAGAGGAGGAGCTTGTAGACATCACAAGAGGAGGGGGGGAGGCAGAGAGGTAATGGGAAGAGAAAAAGGGAGAGGGGGAGGAGGGAGCGAGGGGGGTGAAGGCGTTGCGAATATTTGCAATATTTTCGTCGAAGAACACCATGGAGTCCTCTGTCGAGATGGAGGTCGGAGCTGCAGCAGGTGGAGGGCAGAGGAAAGGGGAGAAAACGGTAAACAGTTTCCAAGGGTTAGGTATGAAGCTGTGGATTTTAGAATGGTGAAATTTATTTTCGACAGAAGTGACAGAGCATGTGAAATCTGATGGGAGGGACTAGTAATGGGACAGGTCTGCTGGAGCCCTGGTTTTTCTCCATGTCCTCACTGCCACTTGTGGCCTTTTTCTGCTGGAGCGGAGAGTGCCGGCCTGAAAACTAGAGGAGAGAGGGTGTTAAGTGAAGATGAAAGGGAAAAGAGCTGAGAAGATACAGCAGATTCAGTGGGCAGATCGGAGAAGGATTCAAGGGACGAGAGGGAAGCAGTGACACGGGAAGCAAGAAAGGAAGGAGAGAGCGGAGGACAGGCGAACCCTATTAGTGGAGGCTGGAGAGGGAGAGGGGAGTAAGGAGTGGAAGAGGGAGGGAGCATGAAAGAAAGTGGTTGTCAGACAGGTGAGTAGGGGTCACAGTGGGATCTGTAATGTCGAAAAAAAAAAGCCACTAGATGGCAGTATTGACATTTATTTTTGTTAAGCCCAGTTTAGAGCTAGGTTTTGGGCATGTCCTGGGCATGCCTCAGAGGGCAAAGTCCCAGAGAATTGCAAAAAAGTCTGGAAGGTGGGAGGGGGCTGGAAAAGAGTAAACGAGAAAAATTGAGAGTAAAGTAGTAGGATAAATTGCAAGGAGAAATTGTGGAAGGATACTGTAGTGGTTTAAAACGGGTTTCCTTTTCAATCCCATGTTTCTTGTATGTCTGTTTTAATCCCTTGGAGAAAGCGGGTGATGCATTGTCCTGACTCGCAACTCAGGCCGAAGAAATCCAAGAGTGTGATAGTTGACTTAATGTTGCCGGTAATTTATTGCAAATGAACAAAAGTACAAAATAACTATGCAATGGTATGCAAAGAGAGTCCAATTTTGTTTAACAGAGTTAATTAGGCTGCAAATCGAAGATCAAAATATCAAAGGAGTGTGCAGCGTTCTCCACGAGCAGAGCCAAGCTGAGTTGAGGTCGATGAACTGTATCCGCTAGCCCGCCTTCCTCGCGTCATGTGGTAGCAGCCAACATTTAAGCAGTAACACCATCATCTACTATAGAGGGTGCAGACTTGCAGAATCCAAAGAAAACATAAATCATTATAAAACATGAAAACGTAAATGTGGCTCCTACAGATACATTTGACCAGACATGTCACTCTTTTCAAGACCTGTGAAGCTCTTTTTGTGGATTTTTACCTGTGTTGGAGCATTTTCTTGTCCCAGGACATCGCAACACAGAAACCCCATCTCAGTTACCACGGGACTGTAACTATACGGGACTGTAACTATCTCATTTTCTTTTTATCTTTTATTTATTTAATCTTGGTCAGGCTTTGTTTTATTAAATCTCTTAAAGTTTTACAATTTTGTCTGTCATCCCTTGCTGTCCGAGATGTCTGTCATAACAAATTGGGGCCATAACAAATTGGGGGCTCAAGTCTGGGATAGACCACTTGTCACCACTGTATGAGTCATTTATCGAAAATCTAAAATTTCAAATTGTGAAATTGTTTTCTTGGATTTTCCTAGATATATATTGACAGATCAACAGCAATGGACCGTCGAGGATTTGAAGTCTTTTAAAAAGGCAGAACTGCTAGAAATATGCAGACAGTTAGAGCTGACAGATGTAAAACCAGCCATGCGAAAAGCAAGACTGGCTAGGGAGATTGTTGAATATTACATTGATGAAAGAGTGTTTGCACTAGGAGATCTGGAACAATTTCGAGTGGAAATTCCAAATGTAGAAATGCAACTTAATTAAAAATGCTAGAGATTGAAACAGAGGAAAAAGAAAAACAACAAGAGTTTGAGAGAGAGAAAGAGAAACGAAAGGGAGGAAAAAGAAAAACAAAGGCAGTTTGAGTTAGAAAAAATTAGCGAGAGAAGAGAAAAAAGAAAGGGAGGAAATGGAAAAATAAAAAGAATTTGAGAGAGAGAAAGAGGAAAGAGAGAGACAGACAGATTTCAATTCACAGAAGTTAGACAGCGAAGAAAGGCTCCAAATGGAGCTACTAAAAATCGAAATGGAAGCTGAAAACAAATTATATGCTTGCCAGGAGGTAAAGCTGGTGCCTCCATTCTCGGAAAAGGAGTTGATAAGTATTTCCAGTGCTTTGAGAAGGTAGCTAAGAGTTGTCAGTGGCCAAAGGAACACTGGCCTCTGATGTTGCAAACCGTCCTCAAGGGTAAAGCTCAACAAGCCTATTCGGCTTTGTCTGCAGATGATTCCTCTGATTATGAGATTGTCCAAAAAGGTTATTTTGACAGCTTATGAGTTGGTTCAAGAGGCTTACCGACAGAAATTCAGAGGTCTGAAGAAATCTGACAATCAGACTTATGTGGAATTTAGAAACGAGAGGAAGGTTTGCTTTGAGTGCTGGTGTACTTCTATGGAGGTCAAGGATGATTTAAACTCATTAAAAGAGATGGTAATTAGTTGAAGAATTCAAGAACTGTGTTAAGGATGATATTAAGACCTACCTTAATGAGACGCAAGCACTGAATTTGCAATCAGCTGCCAAATTTGCAGATGAAAATAGATGGTCCAAATTTCAGAAAAAAAGGTAACAGTGATACCCAAGATTCCTCACCCAAAGACAAAGACCAGTCTGGTGATGGTGCTCAGAAATCCAGTCACAGGTCTGATCAAAGTGTGAAAGCTGACAGTGACAAAAATGGTCTTGTTTGTAATTATTGAAAGAAATCTGGTCATGTTACAACTAACTGTTGGTTCCTTAAAGCTAAGAAAGAAAAAGAAAAGGATACCAAGCCTAATGCCTTTGTGAAGACAAGGTTAGAAACCCCTGTAGTAGATGATCGATCTGCTAAATTGCCTGCTCTTTGTGGTGCTAAGAAGCCTGATACAGCTGACTTGGTGAGGGAGGAATTTCTTCCATTTGTGTCAGAGGGATTTATGGCTCTGAATGAGCATTCTCCTCCTGTACCCATATATATCCTAAGGGATACCGGAGCTTCTCAGTCACTTTTGTTGATGGACTCCTTGGAGTTATGTGATGAGACCACTTCTGGGGATTTCATACTTGTACAAGGTATTGAAGGGAGGACTTTATCTGTACCCCCGCGGTCTGTATTCTTGAAGTCAGATTTAGTTACAGGACAGGTAAGGGTGGGACTTATGTCAAGTCTACCTATCAAGGGTGTTTCCCCTTTGCTAGGCAATGACCTTGCTGTTCATTTCAATGTAGTTCCCCCTATTCATCTTACTTCACAGCAGAGCACTGAAGATGGCGATGAAGACCCATCTCTGTATCCTTCCTGTGCAGTGACCCGTGCTATGGCTAAGAAGGCTCAAGAAGAAGATAATGTAGTGCCATCCAGCACATTGAATAGTCATGACTCAGGTGGTTCACCTCATGACTCTCTTGGCCTACTATGGTTTCTCCGTTTGAGGAGAAACTGTTCTGCCAGTCAGATGGATCTGGTGATTCTGATGTGTCTTGAGACTTGTCTCTGTCCAGAAAATCAGTTTATTCAGGAGCAAACCAAGCATCCTGAAATTTGTATACTAAAGAAGAGAGCCCTTCCTGATGAAGGATTAGACGCAGTTCAAATTGGGTATTATCTCAAGTCTTGATGTGGAAGTTGCGCCCTCCTGATATCCCTGCCAATGCAGATTGGGCAGTGGTCAAGCAAATTGTTGTTCCAAAGGTCTACAGGAATGAGATCTTAACAATGGCTCATAGTTTGCCTTTTGGAAGTCATCTTGGGTGTTAACAAGATTGTTGAAAAGATCCTGAAACACTTCTTCTGGCCTGGACTTCGGAAAGATGTTTCCAACTTTTGCAAAACCTGTCAGACTTGTCTGGAAAACACCAGTTAGACCCACCTGTAGCTCCATTGCAGCATATCCCAGCATTTGGGGAGCTCTTCTCCAAGGTCATTGTTGATTGTGTTAGTCTTTTGCCCAAGACTAGATCTGGAAATCAGTACTTGTTGACAATCATGCGTGCATCTACCAGATTCCCTGAAGCTATACCTCTACGCAACATCAAGGCAACTGCAATCTCGAAGGCTTTGATAAAGTTCTTCACGTTGTTTGGCCTTCCCAGGGAAATTTCGTCAGACTAGGGTAGCAATTTCACTTCTGGATTGTTTCAGCAGGTTGTGTATGAACTAGGTGCAAAGCAGATTCTTTCCAGTGCCTATCATCCAGAGAGTCAGGGTGCCTTGGAGCGGTTTCATTCCACTCTCAAGACAGTGATGAGCACTTATTGTTATGACCATGAGAAGGACTGGAATGAAGGTGTTCATTTGCTGTTGTTTGCAGCTAGAGAAGCAGTGCAGGAGTCTACTGGATTCAGTCCATTTGAGCTAGTGTTTGGCCATGAAGTGAGAGGACCTTTGCTATTATTGAGTGAACAATGGCAAGAGAAAGACCCACATATGTTAGCAAGTTCAAGGAAAGACTGCATGCAGCTTGTGACCAAGCCAAAGAGAACTTTAAATCAAGTCAGGGAAAAATGAAAACTCTGTATGATCACAAGGCTAGAAGCCACAAGTTTAAACCTGGAGACAAAGTCCTTGTTTTGTTTCCCTTGCAGTCCAATCCATTGCAGGCTAGATTTCATGGTCCTTATGAAATTCTGACAAAACTCAGTGATCTCAATTACATTGTGAAGACTCCAGATAGGAGAAAGCCAAAACAGTTGTGTCACATGAACATGCTGAAGCCTTATCATGATAGGAATGCTAGGGTTGCAGCTGTCACTTCAGATCCTCCTATGATCGTGACTTGTTAATATTAGAGGGAATTTCAAGATGATGAACCTCATTCATGTAAATTGTCAAATTCTGAAGTGTTGCAAAATCTTGATGTAAAACTCCAGCACTTAGAACCCTCAGAGAAAGATCAGTTTGAGAGGTTGATCAAGAAATCTAAAGATCTATTTCCTGATGTTCCAAAGAGAGTTTCTATTGCCTCTCATGATGTAGATGTTAGTGATACCAAACCAATTAAGCAGCATCAGTACCGGATGAATCCTGAAAAGAGAAAGATTGCTGAGAAAGAGGTTGAGTACATGTTAGAGCATGATATTATCAGACCCTCTAACTCAGATTGGAGTTCACCCTGTTTACTAGTTCCAAAACCAGATGGAAGCACTAGATTCTGTACAGATTATCGCAAAGTCAATGCTGTAACTAGAACTGATGTGTTTCCAATACCTCGGATTGATGATTGTATCGATACAGTAGGGCAAGCAAAGTGACTCCTGGGAAGAACATCTCAAAGATGTAGAGATGTTGTTTCAGCACTTGACTCAGGCTAACCTGACTGTTAACCTGAACAAGAGTGACTTTGGTTGTGCTACTGTCACGTATCTTGGCTACGTCATAGGCCAGGGTGAGGTGGCACCCATAAATACTAAAGTCCAAGCCATTGTGGACTCTGCAGTTCCTGACAACAAAAAAGCTTTGCGCCGTTTCCTTGGAATGATTGGGTTCTACCGCAAGTTCTGCAAGCACTTTGCTGAGATTGCTCTCAGTCTCACCGATCAACTGAAGAAAGGCGTAAAGTTCACGTGGGATGAAGCATGCCAAAGAGCCTTCGATCGCCTGAAGTCTCTGCTGTGTCACTTCCCTGTGCTCAAATCTTCTGACTTCAACAAACCGTTCTCCATCACGGTCGATGCTCGCGACCAAGCTTGTGGGTCTGTGCTCCTACAGAGAAGTGACTCTGACATTGAGCACCCCATGGCATACTTTTCCAGGAAGTTCAATCGCCACCAAAAGAACTATTCCACAATTGAGAAGGAGCTGTTGGCTCTCGTTCTATCCTTACAACACCTTGAGGTTTATGTTTGTACAGGGCAAAAGCCAATGATAGTATTTTCTGACCACAATCCATTCATGTTTTTGACTAAGATGAAAAACAAGAATTGGAGTTTGATTTTCCAGGAGTTTGACTTGAAAATTAAGCATGTAAAGGGTACTGACAATGTAATTGCTGATTGCTTATCCTGTGTTTGAGTATGTGTATATATCACGTGTTTATTAGCATATTATATTATATGTGTATATATATATATACAAGTGACTACTAAACCATTTTTGTATTGAAAAGAAAAAATTTGCCTTAATGAATCAAAGCTTTTCCCTTTTGGAATGGAGGTGTAATGTGGGGGAAAAAAAAGCCACTAGATGGCAGTATTGACATTTTTTTGTGAAGCTTAGTTTGGAGCTTGGTTTTGCCCTGGGCATGCTTGAGAGGGGAAAGGCCCAGAGGATTGAAAAAAAAAGTCTGGAAGGTGGGAGGGGGCTGGAAAAGAGTATATAAGGAGAAAATTGAGAGAGTAAAGAAGTTGGAGAAATTGCAAGGAAAAATAGTGGAAGGATACATTTGTCCAGACTTGTCAATCTTTACAAGACCTGTGAAGCTTTGTGTGGATCTTTGCCTGTGTTGGAGCATTTTCCTGTCCCAGTACATCGCAACATAGCGACCCCGCCTCAGTTACCACAGGACTGTAAATATCTCATTTTTACCCTCAGCCCGACTTCAGCCCGAAGGGTGTTGTCATCAGTTTGTCATCTGTCTGTCCTGTCTGTCTGTCCGTGTGTGCACCTCTAAAGTGAGCATCAATAAACTAGTTACCCATGCCAAAACATTGGCGGTAATGTAGGGAATCCAGGCTAGGAAAGACTTCTTTAGATCGGACCATTTTTTTTAGGGAAAATATGGCATTTTTGGTGTTTTTGGAAAAAAACTTTGTCGTGGACTGATTTTGATGAAGCATTGGAGCTAGGGGGTTTATACCTGGTGGCACGGTCATATATATATGCGGAGCTCTAGATTAGTGAAAAAATTTGAATTTTCCAAAATTTTTGTGGGACTTTTTTGTATTTGTAAATGTATGTTCTCTGGAATTCTACTTTGGTTATTGTGTAATTGTTCTGGGACACTTCATAAGTCAGGCCGAGGGATTTCAAACGCGGGCGTTTCTTGTCTTTATTGTTTCAATCTTGGTCAGGCTTTGTTTTATTGAATCTGTTGAAGTTTTACAATTTTCTCTGTCATCCCTTGCTGTCCGAGATGTCATAACAAAGTGGGGTCACAACAAATTGGGGCCATCACAGATCTGAGGAAGAGCAGTTTCGAAGGTATACTGAATCGAGGAGGTTGTCGGCTTTGTGGGTTGGAGGGTAGGGCTGGAGAAAGAGGCCAACGGAATGAAGGATCGAAAGAAAGGTAGCAGACTGGGAGGCTTTTGGGTGGAGGTTGAAATCTCCCAGGAGGATCAGCGGGCTGCTGTCCTCGAGGAAGGTGCTGTGTTGGACGTCCAGCTCATCGAAGAAATGTCCCACGGGACCTGTGGGACAATAAACAACAATGATAAGCAAGTTAACTGGAGATGGTATAGAGACAGAATGAAATTCAGAGGAAGAGATAGAGATGTGAGAGAGTGGGAGAGGTGAGAATTTCCATGTAGGAGGCATCAGCAAACCTGTCGCATCACCCCGCCCAGTTGGCCGGGGGGTGCGGGTGAAGGAGAAGGAGGTGGAGAGAGCCATCGGCATTGTGGAATTATTTGGTGAGATTCAGGTCTCAGTCATTGCCAGGAAATGGAGGTACTGGACGGAGGCATATTTATGAATTAGTTCTTCGATCAGATAAAGGATTTCTCCACAATTTCTGCACCTTGCTCTCATTATGTAAGATTACATTACTTTTTTTTTTGACAATACCTTTAGTGAAGGCAACATGAGGATCCTTAGAATGGTGACAAAAAGTTTCAAAAAAGGCAGAATTCTCATTCTGTGGCAGTCATCCAAAGCCATGAATGGCTGTATGTGTGTGAGTGTGGCTCACTCGTAAGGATGGGCAAAGTGGGTTAAGATATGGTGTGTTCCTGGGGGAAAGGTATCAAGATAAAATTTGCTTTAGCAGGGAGGTCACCCGGAGTTAAAATGTTGAAAGGGACACTAATTTGCTGTTATATTGCATAAAAAATATCCTTTAAAAATCTGTGTTTCTAAATTTATGGTTTATCCACATCTGAATGGACAGGTTGTCTATGTGCTTGTGGAAAAGGGGTGTCGAATTTCCGCTTGGGGCTGTCTCTGCAGGTGTGCCATGTGTTTCAGGAGGCTGCTGTCTATTTTAGTTCTGCTTCCCGCGGCCAGGCACAGTGTTTCTGAGACTAATTCCTTAACCGGTATAGCCACTCTGGAGATAGCAGACCTAAAACAATCCCACAATTCTTTGCCCTCAGCCGTAGGTGATCTCAGGGGTACGGCCTCCTTCAGCGGTAAACAACTCTGCTCAAACAGATCTACCATCCTGTTGATTTTTCAGTTCAAATTTGATTCGGTGCGCGATTTTCCACTCAAAAGCTGCGCAAGAGTATTGCTTGGATCAGGGTCACTTTGATGGGGCTCGAGTGAAAACCTGCAGGATGTTGGAGCAGAGCTGGTGAACCCTCGAAAGCACGCACACTCAAAGCAGCACAGAGCCCTTTATATGGAACTGGCATATTGCTGTCTGTTGGCTGTCAGCTGGCTCAGTCTGACGTCTCTGCTAATTGATCTCTGGCACCCCCTGTCTGCAGAGATGGAGGAAGCCCTGTCCACTGACCTTGTCCCCGGTGATGTCATTGTCATTCCCTCCAATGGAACCATCATGCCCTGCGATGCAGTTCTTCTGAGTGGCACCTGCATTGTCAATGAGAGCATGCTCACAGGTACATCAATAAACACCCACACACACTCACACACACACGGAGATCATGCTCACAGGTAACACTTCGAACACACTTGTGCATGTACCCACACTTGTGCACTACGAGACCATGTTTTCAGGTGACACAGACACACTATACATATTCAGTACACACACTCACATGTGCGCATACTCATACACACACACACACACACACACACACACACACACACAAAAATGCTTGCTCACAAGTAGCACACACTCAAACAAACTTGCACACACCTCTTAAGCATGCACACAAACACAGTGGCCCTCATTTATCAAACTTGCGTAGGATCTGGTGTAGATTCTGGTGTAAATATCAGCGTTCTTCAGGTGTCACGTCTGATTTACTAAAAGTGTGTACGTCGCAGATTTCTGTGTAGAACTGCCATGGCGTTGATAAATCTGGCGGCTGAAACCATCGTAATTTACATGACACGCCCCTATAAATTCATGCTCCAGGAAGCATAGTCCTGCCCACTTTACGACAGGGACTCTAGAAAGATGGCAAAAAAGAAAGAACTTCACAGAGGAGGAAATATAAATGATCACGTCAGAGGTGGAGAAAAAAAAAAAATTTTTATTTGGAAGCTTTTAAAGTGGCATAAAGGGAGCCCAGAAGGCTGCAGTTTGGAAAACTATTGATGCTGAGGTAAACCCCGTTGGGGTGGAAAACCGGAGTGCAACAGACATTTCATTAATAAATCGAAGCGACTATTCGCACTTGTGTGCCCAGATGCACATTTCTCCATTGCCCACACTTGGCCAAATTTTAAGCGGTACTTTCTATTAGCGGCACTGGAATGGTTATCAACTGGCACACCTATAAGTGTGACCAAGAAGAAAAAAAAAAGAGCATTGGCCACATGTATGAGTGCGAAAAACATCAGCCTTAATAAATTCGATTTATAGATCCATGATATTTCATGTAATAAAGCCTACATAATTGACAATCCAAATGCTTTACATGTAGGTTAAAAAAAAGTGGTCCGATTTTAAGATCGCCACCAAAAAAAAAACGGGTTGCGGCGCTGAGGCTAAGCAGCACACGGGCCGGTGGAGGCCAACCAGACTCCAACCTCCGGCTGTCACCGTTCGAGGAGCGGATGAGTCCCCACCGCCTCGATCGGAGCTGCATGACGGTAATTGTTAAAATGCAGGCTGCAGAGATCACTCTTTGTTGTACTTTTAATAGTATTACTCCATGATATTTTATTGGGTACCACACAAAATGAGCAGCCACACGTCACTTTCCCGGAGGAGATCTCTGTGCCGACAGTTCCTCTCACGTCAGACAGAACCTTATTCCTCTAGCAATAGAAGATCTGCCTTTGTCAAAATGTGATCACGGTCAAAGTTTTTGTTATTAGCCTATATATATCTGATTGGATGAGCATCTGACCCATCACACTGCATAACTGTGAAGCCACGCATTGCGCTTAATCAAATTGATTGTAATTGCAGCCTTCTGGCCTGACAAGCAGGTTGTTTCCAAATAAGTGTAATTAATTTCTCAACACAGGTGCAATTTATTTATTTATTAAATAATTTTATTTAATTCAGTCAGCTTAGAGCAGCTCTCTGACACAGGTTTCACAGGTTTTGGTGTGTGCGAGAAGACAGGCAAGATTGGAAAGTTTGCCATCAGTTTGAGTACGCAGCAACACCCCTTCACTTCGGACTTAGCCCAGGGCGCCCAACACAGCGGTGAGGTACAGAGAGAAGAGAGTAGATTAGTGTGCTTTGTTGGGGTTAGAGTGAAAACCATCAGGGCAGTAGACCTCCAGGAACATGTTTGGACAGCCCTGCCCTAGCTGTTTAATGAGATGCGCTTTGTTTGATTTGGCGTGCAAACTTACAGGTTGGTAGTGTGGGTGGCCTCATCCTGTACTGCCGTGTCTCACCTGCTGTTTCATGTGCTGACCCCCAGGGGAAAGTGTGCCGGTCACTAAGACCAACCTGCCCAACCCGGGCCTGGATAACCTGAGCTCGCTGGAGGACTGTGCCTACAGCACAGCGGAGCACAAGCGACACACACTCTTCTGCGGCACCAACGTTATACAGACGCGCTTCTACTCCGGGGAGCTGGTCAAGGCCCTTGTCGTCTGCACTGGTGCGTATAAACAAGTGGCCACCATTGTTGCCCAACAAGCCCCAGTGTGGATGTTGGGATTTTGTTTCATCTTGATGATTTCCTGATTCTACAAATCAAGGTCTCGATTGGAGATTGCAGATAATTCATTTGTTTAGGCAGGTGTCAAAGTGCAGGGCAAAAATGAGAACTCACATCCATATCGGACATTTTAAAGTTCGAACTCCCCTGGTACGATCCCTTGGTATTGCACTGATCATTACACCTAAACTTTAATGCTCAACCGTATTGAATATACTTTCTAATGGTCCCTAATTACGTCACCAGACGTTCCGCTGATGAGACATTACAGACCATTTCAAAATTCGTTCCTTTTTGACATCATATGGGGAAGTGACTTCCAAGATGCGAGAAGGACTGATAAACTTCAGTCAACCAGTTAATCAGTTTTTACCCCTCGGCCGACCCTGGCCGGAGGGGTATTGTCATCACCTGCGTGTCCGTCTGTCGTCCGTCGTCTGTCGTCCGTCCATGATTTTGTCTGGGGCAGTACTCGGCAACTAATAATCACAGCTTCACCAAATTTGGTATGGTAACTCACTATGACTGACAGATGTGCAACGTTGGGTTTTTTGCTGGATTTGACCTTTGACCTTAGTGCTGTGACCTTGAACATGGAAATCTTGTCTGGGTGACATTGTCCAGTTCATTATTCAGCAACTAATGATCGCAGCTTCATCAAATTTGGTATAACTCACTATGACCCATAGATGTACAAAGTCAGGTTTTTTGCTGGATTTGACCTTTGACCTTAGCTCTGTGATCTTGACCTTGGAAATTTTGTCCGGATCAGTACTCGGCAACTAATTATTGCAGCTTCACCAAATTTGGTATGGTAACTCATAATGACCCATAGAAGTGCAACATCAAGTTTTTTTGCTGGATTTGACCTTTGACCATAGCCCTGTGACCATGACCCTGGAAATCTTCTCTGGGTCAGTACTCGGCAATTAATCCTCACAGCTTCACCTAATTTGGTATGGTAACTCACTATGACCCATAGATGTGCAGTGTCAGGTGTTTTGCTGGATTTCACCTTTGACCTTGGCGCTTTGACCTTCACCTCATAAATCTTGCCGGGGTCAGTACTCGGCATTTAATTATCGCAGCTTCATTAATTTGGTGTGGTAACGCACTATGACCCACGCATGTGCAACATCGGGTTTTTTTGCTGGATTTGACCTTTGACCTTAGCTCTCTGACCTTGACCGTGGAAATCCTCTCCGGGTCAGTACTCGTCAACTAAATATTGCAGCTACACCAAATTTGGTATGGTAACTCACTGTGACACATAGATGCAACGTCATGTTTTTTGCTGGATTTGACCTTTGATCTTAGCGCTGTTACTTTGAGGCAGGAAATCTTGTCCGGGCCAAGGGGTATTCAGCAACGTGTTATGTTCTTATTAATCTGGGTGGTCTCTCTTCCTTGTGATGTCAGGAAGGGAAATATTTTGAAATGGCTTGTGATGGATATTTGTCCGTGCACACGGTGACATGATAGGGAATCTTTAAATCCGGGACCCTAGTGATCGATTTCTTGCCACATACTACGAGTAACACAATCTATTGGGAGAGACTAGTTTTTTACGACCCTAGTAATACCCTCCCATTATTGTCCATTTATTAGCTGTGGCCCATGGTTTTTAAAACATTGCAATTTCGGACTGGTTTTTAAACCATTGTTATTTCGGACTATGTAATGTTCTGTTAGGGTTTCGAACACCGTTATGTTCTCTTAAGAGACCATAACGGTGTTCGAAACCCTATCACGGATATAGTGCACTCTATAGTGTGTCCACCATTTTGTAGTGTTGTTCGAATTTTTTTCATCCACTATGTAGTGGACTATAAAATACACATAATGTACAGCGGAATAGAGTGAGCAAGCAATGTACTCAACATTGTAGTGCTGTATACCGCAATTCACTGCAGTCGTGTTTTTCCCCAGAAGAAGAATGTGAAGAGCGAGATGGCTCCGCCCTGCAGAAATACATTCTCCAATGTTCCCATAAAGCTGCTTTCACACTGGACGCAAAACAAATTTTTCGCATGGCAGATTACATTCAAAGTAAATGCAAAGATGGTAATTGTCCCCCGTCGCCCCGGCGAGACGGAGGACAAAGAAATGCTGTTCGTCCGTCCGTTCGTCCGGGAACTTTTGACAGCTTTGATGGAGGATCACCAAATTCACACCACATATGCCTCTCATGAAGGCCTTGCTCAAGTTCAATGATGAGTGACCTTGACCTAGTTCTCAAGGTCACTGAGCAAAAACATGTGAAGAACACTGTACTCGCAATAACTTTTGACAGATTTGATGGAGGATCACCAAATTCACACCACATATGCCTCTCGTGAAGGCCTTGCTCAAGTTCAGTGATGAGTGACCTTGACCTAGTTTTCAAGGTCACTGAGCAAAAAGATGTGAGGAACACTGTACTTGAAATAACTTTTGACAGCTTTGATGGAGGCTCACCAAATTCATATGACATTCTTATTGGTTTGTTAGGTAGGTCTCAGCCATGGGCACAAAACTATGCCTTGGCGATGCATCCATCATCCGCAAGTCATGAAAATTGTAATCTCTCTCATGACCCATGGTTATATTTGCTCATATCACAATGATCCATCCCTCATCCATTTCTCTGTTCAACCAATGACCAATGAGCTACAGTGTCATTGTACTTCACATTATTAGTGGTACAGTGCACCACATATTTTCAGCCATCAAAACAGTTTTTGCCACCTGTTTCTGGTCACTTGTACGACGGGGGACACAAGGCCTTCAGGCCAGCAGGCCATTTTTTTTTTTACATGATGCTTGACATGTCCGCTTACATCACAGGAATATCCATCACATTTGCTGACGCAACCATGTTCAGAAAATTCCGGCGTAGTCTCCAAAATCTCCTTTGGTCATTCCCTATGTAGAGCACTGTATCATATACACGATTAGGGAATAGGGAGTGAGTGAATGATTGGACGATTTCGAACACAGCTCATGTTTAATGTTTTGATATTCGTTGTGTTCCACCCTCAAGACACCTGATGCAACTATTCATGAGCTTCTATATTCGCACCAGGTGTGTTTAAGGTGGAATACAAAGAAAACACCTGGATCAAGCTGGTGTCCAACTTGGACAGGTTTCTCTTGTAGCACCCAAAAACAAGAAAGTGCACCTGATTCCGAGAAATTCCTGTAAGAACTTAAAATACACTGAGGTTTACTTAAGATTTTAGGCTAACTCGGTTAACCACGGAAAAATTTACCGAGGTCGACCGAAGTTTGTCTGCTTGGCCTATGCTCACACCAGAACAAAGGGGAGGCAGGACAACAGTCAAAACACATACCTCTTTAAAGACCTCCCACCAGTACTGCAGTCCAAACACCAATTAATTATGCAAATTACCAGTACTGTCTGTTCAATGAGGTGCAGTGTATTTAAGCCAGGCCCTAGATGCAGTCTGGATGAAGTACAGGCTTACACTACTAGTCATTCCAAAGTTCCCCAATCTGAAATTCGCCGAATTTTCATTGATAATTCATTCTGCGAATTTTATTGAATTTTTTTTAGGCCACTAAATTTTTAGTGGAAAACTATCTGAAAATTTTTTCGACCACCGAAAAATGTTCAGATCTATGAAAAAACATGAATATTCGCTGAATTTCATGGGAACTTGGGAATGGTCAGTACTGTAGTTCAGCGTGCTGTGTCTGTGCTGCATACAGGAACTGGAAAAGTGCAGACCACCACCATTATATCAAGAACAACAAAAACACATGTTCATTATTCAGAGAATATATTCAATCTGCAAAAGCACCAATTTACAAACAAATCAGATACACAATGTAATTCTGTGCGTCCACAATTGTCGTTCTAGCGCGATAATAGGTTTTGGATTTGACCTAATTTTGAAAGTTATATAGGTCAAAGGTCGTAATGTGCCGATTTCGTTTCAGCGCCCTAGCGCCCTCAGTTCTTAACGGATCCTTTTTCTATTTTATATGCATATATATGGGCCCAAGATCTAGCCATTGTTTGATTTTGGTAGTGCTGCGATTCTTGGTTTAGCCACCAGGCGGCTTTTTCTGCAAAACTTCAAACAGCTCCAGCCACCTTATTCTACGAGTTGAGATGCTTAAATTTTTAGATAGGTTGTTCTGCCAAGTGTTCATCATATATGTAATGGTTTTTTGATTTGACTTAAATTTCAAGGTTATGTAGGTCAAAGGTCATAAAAATGCACAAATTTTCTTTCAGTGCTATAGTGCCTTCAGTTTTCAACGGATTCTTTTCATATTTTATATGCATGTATCTGGCCCCAAGACCTAGCCTGAGTCTGATTTTGTTCATGCTGCGATTCTTGGTTTGGCCACCAGACGGCTTTTTCTGCAAAACTTCAAACAGCTCTTGCTCCCTTATTCTACGAGTTGAGATGCTGAAATTTTTTGCCCGCTTGGCCAAAAGGCCCAAGGGGCTTATGCTATGCTCGGTGTCTTTAGTGGTGGTCTGTCGTGCGTGCGTGTGTAAACTTTTGGCTTGTCTGCGCTCTAGCGTCTTCAGTTTTTCACCCATCCTTTTCATATTTCATTTGTGTACACTGCTCAAAAAAATAAAGGGAACACTTAAACAACACGGTGTAACTCCAAGTCAATTACACTTCTGTGAAATCAAACTGCCCACTGAGGAAGCAACACTGATTGACAATCAATTTCACATGCTGTTGTGCAAATGGAATAGACAACAGGTGGAAATTATCGGCAATTAGCAAGACACCCCCAATAAAGGAGTGGTTCTGCAGGTGGTGATCACAGACCACTTTTACCACTTTTGGTCACTTTTGAATGCTGGCGGTGCTTTCACTCTAGTGGTAGCATGAGACGGACGCTACAACCCACACAAGTTGCTCAGGTAGTGCGGCTCATCCAGGATGGCACATCAATGCGAGCTGTGGCAGGAAGGTTTGCTGTGTCTGTCAGCGTAGTGTCCAGAGTATGGAGGCGCTACCAGGAGACAGGCCAGTACATCAGGAGACGTGGAGGAGGCCGTAGGAGGGCAACAACCCAGCAGCAGGACTGCTACCTCCGCCTTTGTGCAAGGAGGAACAGGAGGAACACTGCCAGAGCCCTGCAAAATGACCTCCAGCAGGCCACAAATGTGCATGTGTCTGCTCAAACGGTCAGAAACCAACTCCATGAGGATGGTATGAGGGCCCGACACCGCCCAGGACGTTTGGCATTTGCCAGAGAACACCAAGATTGGCAAATTTGCCACTGGCACCCTGTGCTCTTCACAGATGAAAGCAGGTTCACACTGAGCACAGACGTGACAGATTCTGGAGACACCGTGGAGAACGTTCTGCTGCCTGCAACATCCTCCAACATGACCGGTTTGGCAGTGGGTCGGTAATGGCGTGGGGTGGCATTTCTTTGGGGGGCCTGACTGCCATTAGGTACCGAGATGAGATCCTCAGACCCCTTGTGAGACCATTGCTGGTGCAGTTGGCCCTGGCTTCCTCCTAGTGCAAGACAATACTAGACCTCATGTGGCAGGAGTGTGTCAGCAGTTACTGCAAGACAAAGACATTGATGCTATGTACTGGCCCGCCCATTCCCCAGACCTGAATCCAACTGAGCACATCTGGGACATCATGTCTCGTTCCATCCACCAACGCCACGTTGCACCACAGACTGTCCAGGAGTGGGCGGATGCTTTAGTCCAGGTCTGGGAGGAGATCCCTCAGGAGACCATCCGCCACCTCATCAGGAGCATGCCCAGGCATTGTAGGGAGGTCATATAGGCACGTGGAGGCCACACACACTACTGAGCCTCATTTTGACTTGTTTTAAGGACATGACATCAGAGTCGGATCAGCCTGTAGTGTGTTCTTCCGCTTTAATTTTCATTGTGACTCCAAATCCAGACCTCCATGGGTTAATAAATTTGATTTCCATTGATAATTTTTGTGTGATTTTGTTGTCAGCGCATTCAACTATGTAAAGAACATAGTATTTAATAAGAATATTTAATTCATTCTGATATAGGATGTGTTATTTTAGTGCTTCCTTTATTTTTTTTAGCAGTGTATATAGCTTCATAAGGTCTAGACCGATTTTGAGCCCAATTGGACCGATACTTTCGCCAATAGGGGACGTTCCATTTTTGTCACGTTTTTCCATGCGAGCACAGTGGCTTTGCCACTATTTTTAAAAGGGAGCACCTTGAGAGAAAGTGAACATTGAGGTGTTGACCAAACTTAAGTAAAAAGGACAGACTTCGGGATACCTTGGTAAAATATTTCCAAGGTTTACCGAGTTGGCCACAAATCTTTAGTAAATCTTGGTGTATTCTAAGATTTTGTTGGAATTTCTCGGAAAAACGTGTGCTTTCTCGGTTTTTAGGTGCTCCTAGTGTTTGGCAACCACTGATCATAGGAAGTGTGTAATGCACCAGGTGCATTCTGTATTGAACTGTGTGTTATTTTTTGGTTTAGCATTATGTTGGATTTTGTCATTTTTGGGTTTAGTTCTGTAAGGGACCATGTTTAATTTTTTTTTTTTTTGCTTGGTCCATGAAAGAAAGTGTGTAAAGCTCTAACCGTATTCTGTCTTTCAGGCTTCAGTACCGCTAAGGGACAGCTGGTACGATCCATCCTCTACCCGAAACCCACCGATTTCAAGCTCTACCGGGACGCCTACCGCTTCGTCATGTGCCTGGTGGGCGTGGCGGCAACCGGCTTTATTTACTCCGTAGTGATTAGCACCATGAACAATGTGAGAGCAATTTCTTCCCGTCTTCAGTTAACCTGTCTGGTGGTCTATCAATGCATTGCATTTACTTCACTGATGTCAACCAAAGCATTTCTGGTTCATCTGAAGCATTTCGCAGTTGATTTGATTAGTCTGTGCCAATGCCCATAGGGGTAATGTGGGGTTAAGGGCTTTGCTCAAGGACCCAACAGCTTCACTGCATCTCATTGCAGCCACGCTGGGGCTTAAGCCATTCACTGGTTTCAGCCGGGTGTAGCTGCAGCCTGGCCACAGGTGACCAGTTGAATCCAATTATGGCAAGTAAGGAGTCGAGTTTTGCTTTAACTGAGTGCTGACACGCCATGGCCTTACCTGAAGATTGTTATTTGCTAATATCGATATACAGAGTTAAGCAAATTTATTAGACCACCGCCCAATGTAAGGTTTATGCCACAGCTGCACTAAATTAAGCACCGATACTGGCCTATTTTGCTGTACTCCTACTTGTCAAATACACGCTAATGACAGCACCCGATACCTACCTGTGGCGTGGCGTCAGATGTCAGGAAGGACTTCAGTAACATCACCCTTTCCCGCATAATTGCTCTTCAACTGTTTGCGATCAGGTTTGCCTGATTAACAATCAAACAGTTTATTAACTGAACAGCCACCACCAATGCATGACACAAAATGATTAAGGAATTCTAATGACAAAGCGATTATCTATTGGCAATGTTGATATAATTGATGCAACTTCGCAAGGATGAAAATCTGCAAAAAATTCCAAACCTTTTGCTGACTTCGCAGCAGTTATTTTCGTAATCACTCAGCTGTGCATCGTACCTAACAATGCACTTTAGCTGTCACTACATTCAGACTATAGAACGGATTCTCATGACTTATTGCTCAATGAACCTGACAAACTAATTTACGCAAATCCAGAAATTATAAAGACGTAGGCGATTGATATTTTTCATAGTCATTGATGTGCAGAAATAAAAGCCGTGTATTTTCGAAGTTCAATGTATAACAAGGCTTTCAAAAATAAATTGGATTCTCGTCGGTTCCACCAATCAGTCTGAGCAACTGTTTCTAATCGGGGAGGTAAACTGCGAGAGGTGTCTGTCCTTAAGAAGTGAAAGGTGAGGTTATTGCTGGCCCTGTGTTTCTTCCGAGCAAGTGGACGTGGTGTGCGTTTGGAGGAGAAAATAATGTTGGCAGTGAGATCATACTTTACAATTTGCGGTAGTGACAAGAGCAAAGCCGAGTGCAAACTGTGTGGTTTCCACAAAATGTCTCGCAAATATTTGTCAGCACCTTGCAGCAGTGTGGGCAGTGAAAGGCTTTTTAGCTCAGTGACGCTCATCATTGTTGATTAAACCAGAAACAGGATCACACCTGAGCACGCAGAGATGCTTCTTTTTATTTAAAAAAAACCTGCCACTCACTTTTCCCAAAGAAGCCACTGAACCGGCTTAGCCCCCTCACAGATAGCACTACACAATATTTTGGTTTTCAGTTGTTCTACAGTTTCAGACAGTTGTTGTACAGTTGTGTCGTACTGAAGGTTACAGGTTACTTGTAATGTGTAACACTACATGTTGCATGTTGATTCAGGAAAGATGTTTTATTTTATTTATTTTATATTATCAGCACATGCATAGATTGCTCAGGCTAAACTTGATATGTTTCAAGTGAAATCTGTGTGGCAGTGGTGTCATGTTTGGTCAGGGAACATGTGCTGAAAAAATAAAAAATCATAATTTAAAGGGACATTGTGTAGGAATTACTCCCATCCAGCGTTGGAATCGTGTATTACATTCAAACGAATAATGCACTCTAGGGCCTCACTTATTGCGACTACGGCAGCCACCGTGAATCAAAAAGCCTTGTCAACGCTGATGAAACCATAGATATACATAAACACTAGATGGCTCAAGCATGCTGCGAGCCAATGTGAAGTAACGTCGTCACAGGGCGGCCATCTTGGGACAGGGCTGCTCGATCACTCATAACATTGCAGCCAATGGAGCACGGACTTTGAAATAACTGTAAATTGCTCAACTCTCCCAAATTCTCGACTGATTTTCAAACAAAAGGCTTGGTTTGTCGGGTAAACATCAGAGATGTAGTTATTTTGCTGCATACTTAAGAATAATTAAAACCATTTAATTCGATATAAAAAGTACATTAAGGTTTGTAATAACCCAATCCGTTTGTAAATCCGTCAAGAATTCAGCGAGTTACGAGTATTTAAGCGAGTAAATCATCCATCTTACCTCCGACTACAGCACAGCGCACCAGAGCAGTCCCCTGTCCTAAGATGGCCGACCAGTGACGACGCTGCCGACTCTGCCTTGAGCCATCTAGTGTTTATATATATATATATATCTATGGATGAAACCATGGATATATTAATAGAACTGATACTACTGAACCGAAAGCCAGCATATCGAGGGCTGACTGCAATACTTATGCCCAATACATAAGATCAGGACATAACTGTTTATTGCAGTCAGCCCTCGATATAATACATGCAGCAGCAAAACACAGTAGCGTCAATCAGTGTAAGATATTCAAAGTAATGGTAATAAAAATAAAAAAATGCGCTTAGGCGCATCTTGAACATTTTATATTACGAAAAGGAAAAGCAAGTGTTCGCTACATGCACACTTATAGGATGTGACCTTCAACAGTTACCAAATACATGCCTGTCATTCAACCCAAATTAACCAACAGCAACCTTTGCTACCTCACTGTTTATTCTGTTACGTTACATAAAAGACAGGTGAAGCAGTCAAGTCGCTACATAACAAAGCCATTCATCAAATACAATAACTGAAAACACTGGTGTCGTTACACCTGCTCACTTCACCGACTTGCTAATGACATAAGCCGACAGCACGGAATGTCCTGACCAGTGCTACACGCAGAGAACCGCAGCAGTGCAGCTTACGAGAACGCTCTTAGAGACAAGGTCCCCTTGGTCTTCCCATAGCCTGAATTAATATATTTAAAAAATAAATAAATAAATAAAAATAAATGGTCTCTGCCGTGTAAAAGGGCACCGATAATTTACAAGAGAAAAATCAGATTTGCGGTAGTCAAAAAATTTATTCAAGGATCTATTAGAGTGTCTTTTTCAACTGTTCCTTATGGAATCATTTCCTTTTCCCCATAACGTCACTTGCGATCAGCTTGACCGCGAAGTCCTTGTTGGCGAGCGCTTATCTCTGCGCGTATAGAGCTAGCACCAAGTTAAAACACATTTGTTTGCGCATTGCTAAACAAGAGTTTTAAGCGTTTATTACAAAAAACGTAATATTTTACTACACTCACCCTAGGTAAGCAGATGTTTAGCGGTACTCGCGGTCAGGCGGAATTGACCACGTTTTATTGTTCGGCGTGTTACTTGCATAATGCTTTAGGAGAAGTAGGTGAAATTTTATGCCCTGTTTACACCAAAATACGACTGAAATGGCGACTGCTGCGACTTGTAAGATCACAAGGATTTGATGAACTCGCACAAGTCTTGTATACTCTTGTATACTCTCCAATCTAATCGCTAATTTGCGTTCACACCAAGCTTCCAGTGAGACCACATTTGAGATACAGTATATAGTAATAAAAATTAGGCGATCTATGCGACATAATTTACGATGACTCCTCTTTCTCTTGTTTGGTCTCTCTTGGTTTTGTGTTGTTGATGCGATCGTTGCAGCAAGTGATGAACCGATTAAAACAATGGCTTTATATAGGAAACCCACTCTCAGAAAGAATCGCATGAAAGCTCGCCATTGGTCGCAATTTCCCTCTCACTGATCTCACATTTCGATCCCATCCATCACTGATGCTCTCGCAATTTCACTCGCCACAACTTTTTTGCTCTTGAAGGCATTGCAATGGGCTCTTGTTCAGCTCGCAAAAACGATCGCCATAGTTGCATAATGAAAAATATTCTGATATTTGGAGATTATTTGTGCAACCTGTTTGAGAGTCCATCAAGAGTCCATCAAGACCTGTGAGTCTGAGTTAAGAGTGACTTGAGAGTTATAAGAGCTCATTACGATTGTTTTTGAGATCTGCATTTATTTAAGCACCTTTCGTAGTTATGAGCCTGTATGTTTACGTGGTTTCAGTAGCTTTAGTCGCGATAAACGCCGGCTTTTACTCACAGTAAATGCCTACTTCTAAAGTCTACCCACCTGCTTCACTGCCACTAAAAGCCAGTGGGTAGGCTTCAAAATCCGGCGTTTACCGCGATTATGAAAGCTACTGAAACCAAGTAAACATGCAGTTCCATCTGTAACAAAGAGAATGCAGTATTTTAGCAAGATCTTCTATTATGCTGCTTATAGGTAACTAGCAACACTGTATAACAAAACTGAATGAGAAGTTGTGTTTAGGCTAATTTAGGCAGTACAGTTGACTTGTCGAGGAGAAAGCTGGCAGCTTCAGCGTCCCTTAGAAAATATTTCTCTTTCATTAGCTCCTTCCTCCTGGGGAAGGCTAGCCCGATGTTCACCCTTGTTTTTTTAGCGCGCCGGTCGCGCTGCTTTTCAATTCTCTTTTTCTTTTTTTTTTTTTTTTTTTGCGGACGAGGATTCCATTTCCTGTGCTGCTGCTGCATATGTATGGTCCTGCATTATGCTGCAGTAGTACTGATTTTCAAAGTCACCGCAATAGCCTCTCTTCCTGATTTCCTCCAATGTCTCAATCACTCTGCACTGGCTGGATTTATTCCGCATTTGGTGCTATTTGCTCGCCGGCGGCAACAGTTTCAAGATGGCTGACTGTCATGGCGCTTCCTTACCAGCTTACCCGTCCCATGTACAAACAAGTCTAAAATTCTTCATTTACGAGAATATATCAGATTATAAGCGGAGGTCATAGTACATCAATGATGACATGTATATGAATGCTGACTTAGATTTTGGCAAATAAAAAAATGTAAATGTTACACATTGTCCCTTTAAGTTTGTGATTATGGTATTAATAATTACTCGTATCGGTACTTTCTATCGGCAAGTATTCAAATGTCAGTAATCGTACTTGTACTTGGTCGGCAAAAAAGTGGTATCGGGACTTCCCTAGTAATAACCAAAATAATTTTTAGGCTTCTGTAATGGTTAATCCACCAGTATTTGCAAGCTCTTAAACTGAAATTATATTTTGAATGCTAAAATATAATTATTGTTGTTATCCATAAATTTTCAAATTTACCGTTTTAGAAAAAAGCTGAAAAAATAGTAAAGCACTTTTTTTTTTTTTTTTTATTAAGATGCCAAATAAGTTTTTTTTCTTGCATTCCTGAACATAAAAATTTGTTTTAGTGGTTGAATGCAAGAATGCTAGCTGTTATCAAGGCCAAGGGAGGCCATACACACTCTAGTTTTTTTTTGGGGTCATTTATGTGTTAATAAGGAATATTCACTGGTTTCAGTTTGTTATTTGCCAAATAAATAACAAAATAATTTTTAGTTTTAAGCAGGTTTTTGACAAATTTCTTTAATATTCATGTTTGCTGGGTTTTTTTTTTTTTTTCTTTTCCCTATGACCGGTGGTCTAATAAATTTAAGCACTGTAGGTGTGCATAGAATCAGGTATCTTTGGGATAAGTTTGGACACCCCTTCACCAGACTGAGACGGTTCCATTTTTATTGCTGAGGTTTCTCTGTGAAGCTCGTTACTTCTCTCGCCCCGTAAGCAGGTTTCCGCGGGTACCATCATCGTGCATGCACTGGACATCATCGCCATTGCAGTGCCTCCTGCGCTCCCGGCCGCCATGGCTGCGGGAATCGTCTACGCCCAGCGCCGGCTCCAAAACATCGGCATCTTCTGCATCAGCCCCCAGAGGATCAACATCTGCGGCCAGCTCAACCTGGTGTGCTTTGACAAGGTACGCTAACTCAGGCTATCGTAGGCAACCTACCATATCAGTGCACTGATGTTGGTCTCTTTCGACAAGATACGCTAACTCAGGCTAGTGTTTGCTGCCTACCATATTAGTGTACTGATGTTGGTCTCTTTCGACAAGATGCGCTAACCCAGGCCAGCCTAGGCAACTTACGATATTAGTGCACTGATGTTGGTCTCTTTCAACAAGATATGCTAACCGAGGCTAATGTAGGCAGCCTATCATATTAGTGTACTGATGTTGGTCTCTTTCGACAAGATGCGCTAACCCAGGCCAGCCTAGGCAACTTACGATATTAGTGCACTGATGTTGGTCTCTTTCAACAAGATATGCTAACCAAGGCTAGTGTAGGCAGCCTACCATATTAGTGTACTGATGTTGGTCTCTTTCGACAAGATACGCTAACCCAGGCTAGCGTAGACAACCTACGATATTAGTGCTCTGATATTGGCCTCTTTCAACTAGATACGCTAACCCAGGGTAGTGTAGGCAATCTACCATATTAGTGCACTGTCATTGGTCTCTTTCGACAAGATACGCTAACCCAGACTATTGTATGCAGCCTACCATATTAGTGCACTGTCATTGGTCTCTTTCGACAAGATACGCTAACCCACGCTAGTGTAGCCAACCTTCCACTTTAATGTGCGAATGCGAATCTCCTTTAACAAGGTGTTCCAACTCAGGCTTGTCTCGGCTACCTCCCACACTAGTGCACTAATTTTGATCTCCTTTGGGAATGTAATAATAACAATAAACTTTATTTATATAGCAACTTTCTTAAAAAATGTAGCCCAATATGCTTCACGTAAAATCAAAACAATTACAAAGTAAGAAGACAGAGTTTAAGAGCAAGGCTAACCCAGGCTCCTGTCAGCAACCTTCCACAATAGCGCACAAATGGGAATCTGCTTTGACAAGGTTATCTAATCCAAGCTCGTCTTGGCAACCTCCCACATTGGTGCACTAATATTGGCCTCCTTCTATAAGATACGCCAACAGAGATGAGTTATTGGCTTCCCACTAAGTGCCCCACATGGGTCTCACACCTGTGTTACATTGAAATCATTTTGACAGTTGAGACAAGGGTATGGAACAAAATTTGTTCCAACAGAAATTGAATTGAATTTTGGTTTTGAATAGAATTTAATTATTTTTGAATTGAATTTAACCTGCTTTGAATTTAATTTTATCAGGTTTTGGATTTAATTTTGGGTTTGAATTGAATTTAATCAGCTTTGAATTGAATTTTATCGGTTTTAAAATTGAATGAAAAAGTAATCTGAAACTGAATCCAATTATTTGTATTGAATTTTAAGATAAAACTTGAAGCATTTCATTCAGTTCGCACTTTCAAATTCAGTTCATAAAATTCAAATTCAGTTCTTTAAATTCAAATTCAAGTTGAGTAAAATCACATGAATGTGCATCGCGAGCTGCAGCCCCGCCTCCGTCCCTCGTGGCTTGCCTTATTTGGAATAAGTTGACCTATATAATTTCCAGGAAGCGCACCTCAGAACGAAACCCACCCAACTCTACACCGAAAACGTTTATAAAAACTTAAGCTCTTTATCAGTTTATTTGTTTTAGCTCATCATATTAATCTTCAACAGTTAACCCTGAGTCAGCCCAAGATCATTAGTAAATACACTCGCTAATTTCTGGCATTTCTTCGGCGTAGTAAAAAATGCTAACGTTGGTTACAATTGGGTCACTTTTTCTCTCAATCGGTATGTGTGAATATATTTAGTTGGCGAGCCTACACGTTCAAGCTCGTGGGCTTCAAGTGTAACCTTATATTCAGTCAAAATCAAAATAATTTGATCGAGCTGTTTCGAGCTTAAACTTCATATGGCTTAATGGATCAGAATACCTGGAGTCACAAAATGATGACATACCCGCGAGGAGAAGAGGCTGCAATTAATCCAGTTGGAGTTGCAGCTGAAACAGGTCTAAGGGATATTCCGTTTTTGGAGCGATACTTCACGCACATGCAAATTCACTCATGCATGAAAATATGCAGTTAGGAGTACGGGGATATGCTCTCTGCTGAAATACTCTGGACACTGACTCTTGTTTTCTGTCCACAGACTGGAACTCTCACAGAGGATGGATTAGACCTGTGGGGTATCCAGCGAGTAGAGAATGGCAGGTGAGTGGCATCTCGGGTTTTGAGGGGGAGTCGGCGGAGTCAGTACTGTTGACCTGGTGTTCCTCACGTTCTGGGTATTCCGGCAGGTTCCTGCCCCCAGAGGAAAGCACCTATAAGGAGGCTTTGGTGACGTCTCAGTTTGTGGCCTGTATGGCCACCTGCCACTCCCTGACCAACATCGACGGCCAGCTGTCCGGGGACCCACTCGATCTCAAAATGTTTGAGGCCATTGGCTGGGTCAGTCCCGCCCCCTGCATTTAGTCCCACCCCTTTCTGGTGCATGAGCTCCGCCCAAACCTTTATCCATTCCCCAGTCTCTGGCCCGACAAGCCATCCTTAACTCCACCTCCTGCCTTTACTCACATTCCTACATTTAACCCCAGTTCCTCTTTAGCTCCACCTCTAGCTTTGTTCACACCTCTCTCTTACTTCTGCTGCCATTTTTGCCAAGGTTTAGAGAGGGTCACAGCTTTTCAGATGCTTTCAAGGCTTGGCCACACCAAGAATGAGAACTGTAGCAATTATTACAAATACATGGTTTTATAAATTGTGAAAATTTAAGTGGATGGTATAGTCCATTTCACAGCCATGAAGACAATGAGAGGCCATATTTTTGTGAACGCCTTCAGAGTCTTTTTTTTTTTTCCTGCTGCGTGAAGAATGGAAACGCTGACAGCCCTTCAAAATCCGCAATGAAAATTCTCTGGGCATCACACTGTTTACGGAGTTTTATCACTCATCGGTATAGATGCTCACGTCATTACGGTATGATTGCGCATGTCTGTCTTTGTGTGTGTGTGTGTGTGTGTGTGTGTGTGTGTTTCCTGCAGACTCTGGAGGAGGCCACAGAGGAGGAGACGGCCCTGCATAACCGCATCATGCCCACAGTGGTGCGACCCCCAAAACAATTGCTGCCCCAGACTGCTGCTCCTCCCAAGGACGTGGTACCTGCTCCTTCACATTTATACCTACGAGTAACTGCTTATACCTGCTCATTCCAGCTGTAGTCTATTCATGCCGGTTTATACCTGCGCCTACCTGCTCATACCCGCTTACACCTGCACATACAAAAGCACCTTTTTATACCACATGAAACCTGCCCATACCTGTTTATACCAGCTCATGCGTGTTTAGATCTGTACAGTCCACGGTATCGCATCACAATTGGCCCCACAAAAGCTC
This sequence comes from Gymnothorax reevesii, assembly GCA_029721435.1. NCBI lineage: Eukaryota > Metazoa > Chordata > Actinopteri > Anguilliformes > Muraenidae > Gymnothorax > Gymnothorax reevesii. The sequence continues at coordinate 22,254,803 of CM056575.1, read as the reverse complement.
CCTTGCAGCGAAGCGAATCTCACCTCGCGTCACTTGGGGTGCAATACAGAATTTTACCTCAAAAAAAGCAAAGTTTTTTCACCAAAATTCACAACACTGCACTAATATTTTACCCAAGAGGTGATCAATGTTCTAAAAGATCGTTGTCTTCTGTAAGCGGCACCATACTGTGAAAATGCACAGTTGCATCACTGATCTGTATTGAATAACTGGATGGCTGACAAAATATTAAACTGCGCTGGAAGGTTGAAGCAACCGAGTGGCCGTATTGGTATGCCCGGTTGTAATCAACCATTACACTGAATCCTATGGCAGGGCTGAACCCGAGTGTATCTTTCTAGCGCAGCAAACATTTATCTAGGGATTTGGCAAGACAATTCACTGGGTGTAGTTAAGATTGATAGGTTTTGATTAATATTTTAACGTTAAATGGCTATTTTCAATCTACCTTAACACATGAGCTAGCTATAATCAACATTAGTCAAGTTGGTCATCTCTGCAATAGCAAAGTTCAGATTAGTAACCCTTTGGACAGTTTAATTTATACACAAGGTTTCATGACTGTGTTTGACATTATTAATGAGATCCATGTGAAATGCCATGACTTTCTTAATCCAGCATCATCGATACACAACTCTGTTTGATAATAGATTAGGCTTACAAAACTATTGTTCGGGCACCTAGCTATTAACCAAGGCTCCAACTGAACTTGCTCCACCTTCGCTATTTCATATTTATTTGAGGTAACTTAATACCGTTACACACTTGAAATGTTAGTGCAGCAGAAATACACATTTTAAACTGCTTTGGTCCCAAAAAAAAAAAAAAAAACTACTCCATTCTTGCTTCTAGTTATTTTTTCCAACATCAAAGCTATATGGCTCCTGCCCATATTAAGATTCTCAAAATTCTTCTGGCGCGACGAAAAGTATGATAAGGATTCACGGTTTCCAACTTTGAAAAGATCGTTATTTTTTCAGTTATTAAAAGTGCAAATAGCTTTAGTAACAAAAGCACATTCAACACTGAAAAAAGATATGTTTTGTGCGACACCATTTCAAAACAGTCCTTGCAATTGAGAAAATATGAGAATGCCGAAGTTATACTTCATAACATTAATTGATTTTCTAAACCATTACCTTTTGAGAGGTTAAGAAAGCGCCATAGTATGCCCTATAATCACGCGTCCCCGCGAAGCTTGCCAAAATGCAAAAAAAAAAAAAGAAAAAAACGAGATGCCTGCTGCTTCCCTGCTTCTCTATGAGCTATATGTGAAACGCCGAACATCCCTGGCTATTTTCAAGCTCAAGGGAGAAAAAAAAAAAACGTGCTGAAAAAAGTAGCGACCTTTTGCTGTACATGAATTGCATTTTGAATTTTATTACTGTTGTGGTCAAGTTCAAGTTTTTTTGTTGTAGTCAGATGCAGTCCTGTTTTGTCTTCAGTACATAAGTCAGGTTCATGCTGCTAGATATAAATAAATAATGTTTGTAATTTCAATTTCTGGCCTAATCTGAGAACCTCGTTGTCAAGTGTAAGTTACCATGTTAGAAATATTTTTTTTTTCTTTTAATAAAAGGCAGAGTTAACAATCTGAATATTCTGTGGACTTGCTTTATTTTACATGCCTCTTTCATTCAATACTCTAAAAGAAAAAAAAGCCTTCTCTTGGTTTTTGTGGACCATATTGACTGTTATACAATTCAAAAAGAGTGCTATACATTTCAGGGTTTGTATAGCAAGCATTGCTATACAAATTTTCAACCTGAAAATATTCCCTGTACATACCTCCTTGCACAAACATATGCCTGCTAGTAGCTGCTAATAACTGTTGTGCTTCACTACCTGCTTGTACTAGTTTGTAACGGCTTACACCTGCTCAAAACTTGTTCAGTGCCTGTGTATAGCTGATCATACCTGCTCATAACTGCTTTCATATGTTTAATTCCTCCTCTAAATCAGGGCTTGGTAGTTTGCGACCTGCACCTGTTAGGCCTGTTCAGTACCTGGGTTTTATCTCCTCATTCATATGCATACCTGCTAAAAACTGACACATCACTTACATGCTCGCAACTGCATATGCCGGCTGCTCACAACTGGAAATCTTGCTCACACTGGTACATATCTGGTTACTGCTGTTCAGTTTTCTAGATGCAGACATGACAATGTACTATCGTTTATTCTGCTTGTAATTATCAGAATATGTTTCTCCGTACATGTTTATAATTGTATGTTATCAGTTTCTAACTACTTATAGTTGTTTACACCTGCTTGCACTTGCTTATACCTGACCTGTTTCCCTTATCTATGATCTGTAATGCAATGTATTATTGTTCTGTTTTTTGTCCCTCAGGAACTGTGTGAACTGACGGTGAGTTGGATTCTGTTCCTCTCTGTCCTTTTCAGCAGAGATGTGCATCAAGGGGTCAGAAAGTAGAAATCTTGCCACGTGTTCTTTCCACCCATGAGCTTAGAATGCAAAATCGTTTCACCTCTTGGGTGAAGGATTGCGCGAGACCTGATGGCTGTGGTTGGGGAGCCCAGTGGAGTTTAATTACACTTTTGGGAATGAAAGGCCTGATGCTGTCAGTTTTTAGCCATGTATGAGAGAATGAAAAAAAGGCATTTCTTAAGCGCGACATTCCTGGCGTTTAGAAGGGACAAGGCCAAAAGGCACCCCCCAAATGGACTTTCATTTACACTTGGGAGAACAAGGCTGAAATTTACATTGATCATTGTAAACATACTGCCGAGTGAAATTGTGCAACATAAGAGCACACTGATCCTGGGGTTTTCAGTTAAGAAGGGCCCTTTTTGGGGGTCAATAAGGGGTTCCATTTACACTTTTGAGAACGAAGCTGAAATTTGTTCTGGTCAATGCTATAACTAAGGTTGTCTAAAATATATAACTTAAGAAACATTTTTCTCTGGCATTACTGCTTAAGAATAGACATAATACACTTCTTCCATATAGCAATGTGTAAGTTTTACAGAAATTCTATTTAGGCCTCCATCTTGTCATTCAAAGGCGCTGTTGTAAAGAAGGCGAAATTCAATTAACTTGAACACAAAAGATTATTTTGATTAGAGTTCGATTGTCACTTATAAACTGACTATCAAATATATTATTTGCCAGTGCCAATTTCTGCAATACCGAGTATATATGAAATTTGCCAAAGTCGATTTCTGCCAAAGCTAAACAATATAATAAGGTGGCTTTTCTAGTTCACTCACTGTCATCAGTCTCTTGGACACATCACTGTTGTCTGAGTCCGAGTTAGATTCAAGGCTGTCTCGAGTCTTCACGACATCGCCATCATTGTCAGCCAGGTCAGCAGGTTCCGGCACAACTGTGTCCGGCATTTGGGAGCCTTTGAATCAAACAATCCGATAGGCATTATCCACAAATTCCCATCCCTTTTGTGGTTCTTTTGGGACTTCCTTCTCACACGCTGAATGCCAGGTCCTAGCGACGAAGTTGCAACGGTGGATCTTCTGCATAACCACATTTTGGCATGGAGGTAGGCTGCTGGCATCCGCCCCTTTGAGGCTTGAAAGTGGCCCCTTGCCCTTCTTTGGACCAAATGACTTCTCAAATCGTGATAGCGGTGCTTGTTCAGGGGCATAGCCTTCTTGGCGCCGTATAATTTTGCTGTTTATTCCTCGATAAGGTCACATTATGGCTGATCGACTTCATTAGTTGACAAAGCCGCAAAGGCATTAAGGTAACGTTCATTGTCCTCAAGAAGTTTCAGTAGGCGCCTCTTTCCCCTTCTGATAAAGCATGCGGTGTAATCACACCCAGTGTAGGCGTGAAATCCTGGCAAAGCTTCACAGACCTTTGGTCGAATCTTTTCCGCTATGGCCGATATACTGACATAGCGTCTGTCTTTCTTTCCATGTGCAATGTATACCAACGTTCCATCCGTTCAACACATAGTGAGGGGCACAGGTGTCAGAGGGTACTGCAGCAGGTATTCCATGTCTACTTTCCTCTTGGCAGCAATGATGGCAATCCGTCCAAAGAGGTCCCTTGTGCACCTAAGTTCCCGCACAATTGGGTTGGTAGCTCGCTTGTTTCTTGCTCCCTGGTCGGCAAATGTTTTCAAGGGATTTTTAGAGATTGGCTTCTCAAACCTGTCGGCGTTTTCTACACACTCTGAGACAAAAGCATCATGCATTTCTTACCTTTGCTGTCAATGTTGAGTAAAGACGCTGCGATTTCAGCAGTAGCTGCCTTGCCTGTCTGAATATTAACAAGGGACTCTGATGCGACAGTGAATGGGTTGGCAAATCCTTCTTGTGAGTCAGGAGCTTTCGTCATTCCAGCTATTTCAAGCAAGGCACTTGCAGAAGCAGCTCTGGCCCCTTTCGTTGCTCTCCATCGGAGACGGGCGTTGAAGTTATTGGTTGAGTCTGTGTTGCCTGTCATCCTGGATACGGCATCCGCATTGATCGTTTGTTCGAGAGTCAAATCTCTCGGTTCTCTGCTGAATTGGTTTTCTGTTCTTCTGATACTGAAAAGCCCCTTGCTCAGCATTTCTTTCAGGCCCGGATGTGTGGAGGGCTTGATCTATAGATCAAGCTGGTGTTTGATATCCACCTGGAATAGTTTGGTTGATTTGTCCCAAAGAATATGTTAACAGCGGGGATGAGTGCCCATGTGTAAAGGTCAACGTCACATTCCCGGACTGCTCTGTCAATGATGTGATATAGGGTGACTTTCTCGATGTACTGCATGTAGAACCTGGCAGTTGGTCCATGGGCTCCGTCCAGCGTTGACTTGGCGTCACGAACATAATTTTCAAAGACAGTGTCGAACTCTGATCTGGCACACAGCTGGTCCCTACCATCCTTGGTGTCAAGTGAGCCATTTAGGATGTCACGAAGATTATCCACATCATCCTGGTATTCCTTGCAAAATTCACGAAAATGAAGGATCTGGAAGGCAAGTGCCAGCATTGGATGTCGACGTTTGCATCTGTTAAAATTCTTGCATTCCAGAAACCCTTTCAGTGAGCCTGATGCCAAAACCCCTGTTTCGACGAACATCTCTGGCATCCCTGTCTCCCGGATGATCACTCCGATGGCCTTGAATATGCACATCTGCAGATGAAACACCCCAAACATGACAAATACATTGTCAAACCTGGGTTGCTCAGTGACTTGTATCTTCACTGCCCCCTTGGCCACGTCCAGGTCATATGTTACCACTCCATAAGGCTGTTCACATTCTGCGGCACACTTCTGTGTAATTGAAAGAGTTTCAACAACAACATCATCACTTGTGGGAGACTGGTTTATGTTCGGCATGTACAGAACTAGTTGCTTTGGAAGATTGTCTGTGTACGTTTGGCTGTTGAAACCTGTCCCCATAGGAATACTTTCTATTTCCATCGCATGAAGAACCATCCACAAAAAGTCTCTTCTTCGTGATGGAATCGAGAGATCTGTGTTGCTGCGGAAGTCTTTCTTTTCATAGGAGAAGTCATTCATCTGTGGCTTTCTCCTGTAGGGTGGCAGATCCTTGGACGGGACATCTAATCTCCTCCTTTTCTTGCCAACCATACTCGGCAAGGATCGATCTTTCCCATGCTCACCAAGGACATATTCTGTTTGGCTGCTGGTCTGTGGTGGTTCAGCTCGAGGATTGCTCTGTGTCTGATACAATATCCCCATTGTATCGTGCAGTGTGTCTAACCCTGAAAGTGTGTGAGTTAACTCATCATAGTTATCGAATGCTAGGCCACATGGTACCCCAGCGACTGTTCCAGCTGGACAAATTTTCTGTCTCTCTAAGATAGCATAGGCAAGATCAGTCTCAATTTCTTCAACAGCATGGTAGTTAAGTGAATACCCCATCCGGTTCAAAACCGAGACTATCTTCTTGCTGCCGGTGAGGGACTTCAAGGACAATCCCATCAAGATGTGCTTCCGTGGCTTGATGCTGCCATTGTTCCCCAAAAAGAGGGCGTCTTGACTCATGGAATCTGAGCGCCGATTGACTGCCTCAGAAGACTGTCCTGTAATAGGTCCTCCTAGTGTTTGAAAGAAAGTCTCGACAAGATCAGGTGGTTTTCCCTCACCGTGCTTTACATCTTCAAGAGTGAGCGGATGTGGGAGTGGCTTCTTCTTGACAGCCTTCAGCGCTTGCCGGAGTTTCAGGGCTGCTTTAACAACCTGCCCTTCAGGAGATGACTTAAAGTCGTACACTGTCTTGATCGAGTTATACTCAAGCACTGCATTGTGCACAATAACACCTTGTTGTCGGCTTGCAGGAGAATGCAATTTAAGAGAACCCTCAAACTTTTTGGTGAGAAGTTCCCCTAAATACTGAGGTTTGCCTACTGTAGGGACAACTTCAAGCTCAGTACAAAGGTCAAGATATTAGTCGTAAATGGATGTGAGGGACTCTGGACGTTTACCATCAATGATGTTGACTTTGACATACGAATACATCTTTTCAAGGGGTACCTTTGAATTAATCGGCTCCTCGGCAATTGGTGTCAGGCCAAACCCTCTTACCCTATCAGCCCGGCGTATGTGCATTGAACGACAACTATGGTGAAACACTGCCTCTTTAGCGATCAGGTCAACCCCACTAATTCTGACACGTAACTGTGCAAGCTTGAGGGTATCTACAATATCTCTGATCTTGTCTTCTGCAGATTTAGTCAACCGTTTTCCTGGGTACTCTTTTGTTCCATCAGACCTTGTTTTCACTCTCTTGTCACAGAACAAACATCTCTCGGGGAAAATACCTGCAGTGGATACACTAGTGCCAGGTTCATTGCTAGGCCTGTTAGATACAAATGATGGAGTAGCTGAATGCAAAGTCTTGCTTTCTGGGCCTACAGCGTCATGAACAGGACTACATGTAATAGCAGTGAAGTTCTTATAGCATTTACTGTGGTAACCATCTTGCAATCCAGGATCTTTCGGTAATGCCTCAACAACTTCTTTGTACTTTGACGTGTGGAAGTTCTTAGATTTCTTCCTGGCTTCTGCCGCAGGAATCACAACCGACCATTTGTCAACCTGCCATGGAAGTATCTTTGCATTCGCCTCTGGTTGAACATGTCCATCTAAATGTATTATGCATCTTGACGGCGATGTCTGCTGGGCAGGCACTGTAAGCAAAGACAAAAGAAACTGTTATGTGACCATGTCTGCAATCATTTGGATAATCAGACCTCTTGGACAGCACTGACTGAGGGGTGGGTTGGGGGAGTCGAGAGTGTCAACAGCTTTGTGATACCATACCAGTGTCATCAACTTGGTTTGCATCTTTGTCGCAGTGCTGGTCACTCTGAGGCTGGTCAGCCATTCTTGCCGCTTTGAGTACCGTACGTCCAATCCAGGATATTATTTTAGATCTCTATACCTGCAATGAAGTCACATCTGTACGAAGAACTTGGTTATGGAATTCACCCAAACAAATTTCTGCTTTGTAGTGTAAATGGAACCCTTTATTGACCCCCAAAATACCCTTAACTGAAAACCCCTGAAATATTTCATTCTTAAGTTGGATATTTTCACTCAGTAAGTCGTAAAGAAAGGAGGATGTTAAAGTCAGCACTGTTCTGCAAAGAGTAAATGTGAAGGGTTTTTGACCCTTCGAGAACCTTAATGACCCTTCTTAAGCAGCAATGCCGGGAAATGCATTTTCTTAAGTTATGTTATTTAGACAACCTTGGTTATTGCATTGACCGGAACAAATTTCAGCTTCGTTCTCAAAAGTGTAAATGGAACCCTTTATTGACCCCCCCAAAAGGGCCCTTCTTAACTGAAAACCCCAGGATCAGTATGTTCTTATGTTGCACAATTTCACTCGGCAGTTTGTTTACAATGATCAATGCAAATTTCAGCCTTGTTCTCCCAAGTGTAAATGAAAGTCCATTTGGGGGGTGCCTTTTGGCCCTGTCCCTTCTAAACGCCAGGAATGTCGCGCTTAAGAAATGCCTTTTTTTCATTCTCTCATACATGGCTAAACACTGACAGCATCAGACCTTTCGTTCCCAAAAGTGTAATTAAATTCCACTGGGCTCCCTGACTATTGGCACAAACTGAATTTCCTGCCTCTGCTTATTGGGGTCTTCTGTGCACCCCCCAATTTTTTTTTTTCATTCCTCGCTGATGCAAAATGCATAGTAGGGCGGTGGGGACATGGTATTCAGCTCCATCTATCCGTCTGTACCTCTGTCCTGTTTGTGTTAATGCGATATCTTAACCCCTTTACGAGGAATACCAATAATAACTCATCATTTTTGTGGAAAATTATTCCAGTGAGGCAAGACATTTGGAAATTCAATTACAGCATTATTTAGGAATAAAATTTTGGGATTTACAGACGCTGGCTTCTATATCTGTGCAAAGGGGTTAAGGACCGATTTTGCTCATATTTACCACCAATATGTACTTGAGAGGAGGGGGGGGGGGGGTCCCGCGACACCAGTCGGTTTTGGTGTCCTTGAGGTCATTTTCAAGGTCACAGCACTATTACACAGATTTTGCCTTTGTAAACCTTTTTATCGCAAAATTAATCTCTCTTCTTTTTCTACCACGTGGTTGTATGATCAGTGATACTTAAAGTTTGATACATGGTTGATAGGAATTTTTTGTCAAAAGATCTTTCATGCAGCGGGGGGTTCAGTCACGTTAGTGACAATTCCTTGTTTTTTATGATTTTAACCCCTGGCACGTTGCCCCCCTCAGGCGACGTATGAGATCGGTATTGTGCGCCAGTTCCCCTTCTCCTCGGCACTCCAGCGGATGTGTGTAGTGGTGCGCCTGCTCGGTGAGAAACGCATGGACGCCTACCTCAAGGGGGCGCCAGAGGTGGTGACCAGCCTCTGCAAGAAGGAGACCGGTAGGTTTATGTAAATATTGAGTATTCATTTACTCCTTTCCTTGTGTAATCCCATGAACTTAAAGGACCAGTTTATCCAGAAAAGAAAATTCTGTCATTATCTTCCCACCTCAATGCCAGTTGAAACACAGGTGAAGTTTATTAGTCCAGACAACAAATTTGGAATATACCGGCAGTATGACTATAACTTTACAGCAGCCTTCTCTAGGGCAACTGAAGTCAATGGCGACTTGAACGTTGGCATTCTTTCGAGTCCTAAAAAAACAGCCAAAAATTACGATGAAATTACTCTGAATAGCTCTTGCAGCATAATTTAGGTCTTCAAAAGACAAATCATCGCACTGACAGGAAAATAGGATTGTTGAGGATTGTATCAAAAATTTTTACAGCAGACATTGTATTTAAAAACAGTTCAGGATTGCATGCTACCACCCTGCCTTTACTCATTCGCGTTCTGCCTTATGAGAACTCCAGGCACTTTCGTATCTTCAATTCAATTCAAGCCTTTATTTAAACTCGGAACCCACTGAGGGAGACCCTCATTTTCGGTGGGGCTGAGTGCACAAATGGACAATTTTAAAAATAACAAATCATACAAAGAAAAGGAGGGAATACAAAACAATTAATTAAAATTAATTAATTAAAATATTAATCAAAACACACACATGATGATGCCAATAAGTCTCGGATCTTGACCTTAAACTGATTGAATAATGGAAGAGAGACCAGTTAAGGGTTATCATACCGCGTTAGTAACATGGAAATGTAAAGCGGCAATTTACCAAGAAGTGCTTTCAGTATAAACAAGAACCAGTGCCTAGTTCGCCTCATTTCAAGAGATGACCAACCAACCATATCATATAAAAGACAGTGGTGAGTATTATAACTTGCAACTGTGACAAATCTAAGGGCGGAATGATAAACTGTATCAAGCAGCTTTTATGTTGTAGCGGCAGCATGTCTATAAATTACATCTCCGTAATCCAGAACCGACAAGAAAGTTGCCTCCACAATTCTTTTCCTGCAAGACATGGGAAAGCAAGATTTGTTTCTGTACAAGAAGCCAACTTTCTGACAGAGTTTAGTGACAAGGTTACCAATGTGATATTTGAAATTTAATTTATGATCTATCCATATTCCAAGATACTTGCATTCTGAGTCTCTCTCAATGGAGGAGCCATTTGCCGTGGTGATGCATTGACTATCAGGATCAATATTTTTTACATTTGTAAAAAGCATAAATTTAGTCTTACTTGCATTTAAAACGAGTTAAAGGCTTAAGAGTGTCTCTTGCAGGGCATTAAATGCTTTCTGGAGTCTTTCAGTTGCCAGTTGTACAGAATCTACCATTCAATAGACAATCGTATCATCAGCATAAAAATGGGCTTGGCAGTTTATTAGAGTAGAGGCAATATCATATATGTACAAAGTAAAAAGGACAGGACCCAATATCGAGCACCGCGGTATACCTTTTGAGATGGGTAACAGCTCTGATTGGAAATTTCCTGCCTCCACACACTGACTCCTCTCATGCAGAGAGCTCTCAAAGAATTTACAAGCAGTAATATCCATACCAATATTTGAAAGTGTTTGTCGGAGCAAATGATGGTCTATGGTATCAAATGCCTTTGAAAGGTCTACAAAATGGGCAGCACAATGCTTCTTTCAATCTAACGCAGTTAATATGTCATTTGTAACCAAAGTGACAGCAGTGATTGTACTGTGATTTGATCAAAACCCAGATTGAAGAGGATTGAGAATTGAATAAGACGAGAGGTAATGATTTGAGTTGAGTGTTAATTAAGGTTTCTAAAATTTTTGCCAAATATGATTGCTTAGAAATTGGCCGGTTATTATTTAACTCATTAGTGGTGCCACCTTTATGTGGAGTCACAAAATCTGATGATGTTTTAAGTCATATTTATGCAGAAATAAAGAAAATTCTAAAGGGTTGACAAACTTTCAAGCACCACTGTATATAGTTTGTTTGCAGACAAGCTACCTTCAATTAACTACTTGGCTTTCTGTGGATTTAAAATCCGTAAACGTTCATTCAAATGCAAATGAGAGACAGAGTCATGGAATCAGCACACTGCTCAGATACAGCAAATGGGAATCTGCGACCACTAAGGTGCAAAAAGAAATTAAATTTGTTTGGTAGTAAACAAAGCTGTTGAGAACCGCGCACCTCCCCCTAGCAAGTGTCTATTCTGCAACTGGCGTAAGAGTTTATAGTTGATAAGCTCCAGCGAGAATAGCCAGCGGTCTTATTGCTTAAAGCTTACGCAGTGACTTCGCCACTCATTCGCGTTTGAATGACATTTCATGGATTTTAAATCTGCAGAAAACCAAATAGTTGACTACCGGTGGCTCATTTGCAAACAAACTATATTCACAAATATTCATTCAGTACCTCTCCATAACCAAATGGAGCTAGTTCGCTAAATAACAACGTTCACCAAGAAATGAGAGTAACAAGCCTACCGATATGTGTGCAGGACTAGGAAAAGGGGTCATTTGGGTCATTTTATGAAAATTGGGAATGTGCAACAAAATCAATGAGTGATCCAAGTTTTTCAATTTGAGAAAAAAATGGGTGAATTTCTGCACAGCAATTTGTTGTAAATTGACAATACAGTAGTGCTGGGATATCACTGAGATACCCCATTAATCTCAGAATGGGAAAAAATCCCAAGTGACCCCTTTTCCTAGTCCTGCACACATATAAACAAGTCCGAAAGTCATACAAGTGTGCATGCGTATTGTAAGTCATGGTCAAATAGCCTTGGAACTGTAAACCTGGTTCATGGCCAAAAGAATATCGATATATATCGAGTATCGCCATTCAGCTAAAAAAATATTGAGATATGATTTTTAGTCCATATCGCCCAGCCCTAGCGTAGGTCATATTGTGTTGTTTTGGAGAATTTGTGAGCTAGCCATTAATGTAGTTTTTTTAGCATTTGTGTTGACATTGCGGTTGTTTTGGAATGTTTGTGAGCTTACAGGACTGGTTGGTGCCTTGTGTCCCGTTGGTGAGTGGGTTTTTTGAGGTTGTTTTTTGTGCTGCAGTACCGGAGCGCTTTGCTGAGGTTCTGGAGGATTACACCAAGCGGGGCTTTCGGGTCATCGCTCTGGCCCACCGCCGTCTTGAGTCCAAACTCACCTGGCATAAAGTGCAGAACATCAGCAGGTACAGTGAGCTCCGTAATGTTTGGGGCAACAACTTTTTTTTATATTTGGCTCAGTGGCCCACAATCTTAGATCTGTGGTCAAAAAGCACATACAGTGGGGGAAATAAGTATTGAACGCGTCAAAATTTTTCTCAGAAAATATATTTTTAATGGGACTATTGACATTAAATTTTCACCAAATGTGGGTTACAACCAATGTAATCCACACATCCACAAAACAAATAAGTCCATAAATTATGCAAGTTATGTGCAATAAAGTGTAATGACACAGGAAAAAAGTATTGAATACATGAAGAATAGGAGGTGGAAAAAGATATGAAAAGCCAAGAAACCAACTGAATCTGTCAGTATTTAGAGGACACTCCTGCCCCCTATCTCTGCAAATTAATATCACCTGGTTTATTCCTAATTGATGGCGTATAAAAAGGTTTCTCATTACCAAAATGTCACACAAGAAGCATCTCATGATGGATAAAAGCAAAGAGCTCTCTCAAGACCTTCGCAACCCTATTGCAGGGTGTGCGCTACCCGCTTGCCACGTCGCCAATGGCGAAGTGATGTGGCATGTGGCGACCGAAAATTGGCCACAAAGCGCCACGCCGGCGAAAGCTTAATTTTGGAGAGATTGGCAAAATAATAACCTCAGGTTTAGTGCCACCACTTCCTCATGCGTACATCAAGTCCAAGCGCCACTTCGCCACCGTCACTTGCTACCATATTTGGTTCGTACTTGATTATCATACATCAGGCATAAATTATCTTAATAACGTTCATTCCGATCACACTGATTGGCTGACTATTTCATTCACATGTCTGAAAAGGGAATTCCAGGTTAGGAACCTCACTCACTTCCACCACATTAAAAACAATGCAAGTGACTCGAGATTGACCACCTCAGTAATATTATGAAATCTAGCGGGACAGCCACTGATAAACGAAAGTAAGCACGCAATGGCGTATGTTACTGAACAAACATTTCTTACAGCAGCGCATTAATGTCAGTGGGACAAGATTGACAGTGAAATCTAAGTGTGACAGTTGAAGGGTCCTGTCACTGGAAATGTCTCCAAATTTTTATTTATTTATTTATTTATTTATACTGGGAGTCCGATTGAGAGCAAGCTCTCTTTTGCAACGGAGCCCAGTTAAGAACCATAAAAACAACCAAATACAACAATAAAACCAACCGAAAACTACACAACACAAGTACATTCATACTTCATGGCAGACAATAAAAGACTTCTGAAACAATCAAATGAAATAAGTCCTGCCAATTTTAACAATTATTGCAGCCTATTCCATTTCTGAGGGGCATAGTACTGGAAGGCATTTTTACCCAGTTCGGAACGAACCCTTGGGATGTCTAAAATCAAATAATCGAGACCACGTAGATGGCACTCCCCCATTCTAAAATTGAGCAAACCTGCAATATATCCAGGCAGCTTACCCAACAATGCCTTATATATAAAAAGGCAACAATGTTGCTCCCTTTTAATAGCCAATGAGGACCAACCAACCTTTAAATATAAACTACAGTGATGCGCTCTAAAACCATCACCTGTTATAAACCTTAAGGTATACTGCATCAAGCGACTTCAGCGACGAAGAAGCAGCGTGAATATAGATTATGTTGCCATAATCTATTCTTGAAATAATAGTTGCCTGAATTGTCTTCTGCAATTCTTCGGAAAGCTGGTTTTATTGCTATATAGCATGGCCAGTTTAGGTTTTAAATTCTTATCCAGCTCATCTATGTGCTTCCTAAAATTAAGTTTATCATCAACCCAAATGCCCAGGTATTTGTAGCAAGGAACCCTTTCAATTCGAATTCCACTTATTGTAATAATGCTACCATTATAAAATCTAGCACCAGGTTTCTGCGAAAATTGCATGACTTTTGTCTTCTCAGAGTTTAAAATCAGTTTGTGGTCTATAAGAGCTTGTTGATAGATTTTAAAATCTGACTGCAAATTTGGAAGAGCAACCTCAGCAGGAGTGGCAGCTGAGTACATTACCGTATCATCTGCATATAAATGAATTGTACTACTAATATTATTAGCACCCAAAATCGTTAATAAAAAGTGCAAATAGCAGGGGCCCCAAGATAGATCCTTGAGGAACCCCCTTCTTAAGATAAATAAAATCAGATTGATAACCATCAGCTACAACTGCTTGACACCTACCGGAAAGATAATCTTTAAACCAATTTAAAGATTTAATATCAAACCCAACGGCACTTAACCACTTTATGAGTAGAGAATGGTCAACAGTATCAAACGCCTTAGATAAGTTAATAAAAAGGGCAGTGCAATCTTGCTTATTGTCCAAGGCAAAAACAATATCATTTAAAACCTTAGCTGCAGCTGACACAGTGCAGTGGCCAGGTCTGAAGCCAGATTGAAACGCATTCGGGACAGCATGGTCCGATAGAAATGATTGAATTTGATTATTGACCAGCTTCTCCAAAACCTTAGCTAAGCATAGCAGTTTTGAAATTGGTCGATAGTTATTTAAATCATTAGAAGAGCCACCCTTACGAAAGGGTAGAACAAAGGCTGTTTTCCATAAGACCGGAATCGAACCAGTCAACAGGGATAAATTTAAAATATGTGTCAATATATTAGCCATTAAGGGTGAAGCCAGCAATCAAGGGCCTGGGTTTAATTTATCTGCACCAGTAGACTGCTTAGGATCAATGCTAAGAAGTACATGAAGCACCTCCCTTTCGGAAAAAGGACGCAAGGAAAAGCTGGTGAAATTATGGGGTACAGGCACAGAAGGCCTGTTATCACCGCTAGGGAGACCCGGCAATAACCCTAAATTTTCAAAGACCTGCATTGACAAAATGTTTATTGAAAATATCACAAAGTTCTGCCTTATCTGAAATAATAATCGAATCCTTGGAAATCTTACTGGGTAAAGCCAAAGAGGAGGACTGAGACAAGGACTTAAAGGTTCTCCAAAATTTCTCTGGATTGTTGCCGGAGTCAGATAAATTGGAGAGATAATACGACGCTTTTGCTTGCCGAATAGCTGTAAGGGTTCTATTACGAAGGCAACGAAAATGTTGCCAGTCAGACTGCAACCCAGAAACGCGTGCTTTTTTCCATGCAGAATCACAAGCTTTTAACAGCTCCGAGATATCAGAGGAACAGGGATATCGCGCTACAGGGTTTCAAATTGGGAAGGGACTGCCGTATTTGGGTATACAATAACAGCTTTGTTCATTGCTCCAGCGCCTCCTGTTGGCCAGACGGGCGCTCGTCAGGAAGACTCCGGATTGGTTCATGTCCGGGTATCCTCCGCCCTAGTTCTGAACTTGCGAAGATTCAACCAATGAGTGTATAGGAATCAGTGGCAGACAGGCACGTGCTTCGGAGGAGAGCCGTGAACTGTCTCACTATCCTGAGTGGGCAGCAAGGGGTCGCATACGAGCAAGCTTTGTACATAGTTCCCCAATTGGGCATTCCAGATTCGGGTGGGATTGGAGATGCCAAATTAAAAAAAAAAAAAAAAAAACTTTAATCCAAAACCAAAAACTAGCTAAAAAGTACATACAACATCGACCTTTCTCATGGTATACAGTTGAATCCGAAAAAATCTACCGATATTTATCCAAACCAATGGCAAGATTTCCCTCATATTGGCATACGTTTTCCTATAACACATTTTTGACCACAACTAGTTTGTCATTAAGGTAAAATTTTATCTAGATGGTAATCATGTTCAAATCTGAACGTGTTGCACTCTGAGCAAATGGAATTTACATAATGTAAATATGCAAGTTTCTTGTTACTTCAATCTGACATTTCTGATGAGTTTTAGTAAAATAATTCTGACAAACAATTATTATTACCAACTGAAAGAAGATAAGTGCTAAACTGAGTGCGGGTTTATTGCATTCAAGTCTTATTTTACTGTATAAGCCAAATAAGGTTGCATCCAAGTGTATAGATGCAAATTCATAGTGGCCGCATCCTGGGATAACTTTTAATCCATTCCACACCCTGAATAACACAGCAACCTGCATGACTAAGTTGGATCTGTTCATGTTGTAATACATGTAATAATCACTTCGCCACAAGTGGTGATCACAAAATGACAATCTTTGGCATGGTAAGCTAGCCCTATCAAGTTAGTAATTCAACTATTCGTCATCAAAGTGATATTGGACTTCTATCGATAAATTTCCCATTTGTCTAAAGTAGAAGTCAGATAAGAAGACCCTAGGATTGACTTTAATAGTCCTTAATACCTATGCAGAGTTCTTGCAAAGCAGGCACTTGAACCAGGTATCAGTCGTCAGTCGTAATTATTTTTCTGTGAAAAATATGTAGCAATTCCATTTTTGTGAACTACTTTCTGTTTTATTCTTTTCATCTCTAGTAGCATGCAAACCACATTATGGCTGCAGGAAAGCCAACATGTCAGTGGTCAGGATACTAGTACAGTGTTCTCTCACCATGCAATTTAAACAGGGTCGACGTTACCCGTTCAAAACTGTTTAATGGATTTCCGTCCATTTTTGAATTTTAATCACACTGTTTAAAAATGTGATTTTAATGCATTTTGCAGCCTGTACAAATTTCATTGCCACTCTATTGGAAAATTGCTTGTAACTGCCAATAACCACCCTGATGGAAAGAATACCTGACTAAGACACTATAGTACAAGTAGTCACTGACAAGCTGATGTATACCTATTTGTCTCTGGCTGTCTGTACACTTGCTCTGTGACTGTGTACGCACACTGCATGCCTGAATCCAAGTTCCCTCAGGTTTCTAACTAAAATTCAAGGCAAAATGTGTGGCTAAATGGTTTTCTCTGTGGCTAACTGAACTTCACGGTGATTAGCCACTGTGGCTAAGTGAAATTTTTGGCCAGCGCACACCCTGCTATTGTTGCAAATCATACTGATGCCATTGGTTTCAGATATATTTCTAAACTTCTGAATGTTCCAGTGAGCACCATTGAGGCCATAATCCAGAGATGAAAAGAACATAATTTCTCCGTAAACTGGCCACAACCAGGTGCTCTTTGCAAGATTTCTGACAGAGGAGTCAAAAGAATAATCAGAAGAGTTGTCTAAGAGCCAATAGGACCACTCGCAGAGAGCTTTAGAAAGACCTGGAATTAGCTGGTGCAGTTGTTATAAAGAAAACAATAAGTGATGCACTCAACTGCCATGGCCTCTATGCACGTTCGCCACACAAGACTCAATTGCTGAAGAAAAAGCACATTGAAGCTCGTTTAAGTTTGCTGCATAACGTTTGGACAAGCCAATTACATACTGTGAGAGTACAGTCTGGTCAGATGAGACCAAAATTGAACTCTTTGGATGTCATAGCACATACTGTGTTTGGAGGAAAAACGACATTGCACAACCCCCCCAAAACACCATAACAACAGGGAAGTTTGTAGGTGGGAACATCAGCATATGGTACTGGCAGACTTCACATAATTGAAGGAAGGATGAATGGAGAAATGATCAAGACATTCCTGCTGCCATCTACCAGGATGCTGAAGATGAAACGAGGGTGGACATTTCAGTGAGAAATTGATCCCTAACTCACATCCAAGGAAACTCTAAATTGGTTTCAGAGAAAGAAAATAAAGCTGCTAGAATGGCCCAGTCACATGAATCCAAATGAAAATCTATGGAAAGAACTGAAGATCAGAGTTCATAGAAGAGGCCCCCGGAACCTTCAAGATTTGAAGACAGTTTGTGTGGAAGAATGGGCCAAAATCACACCTGAGCAATGCATATGACTAGTTTCTCCATATAGGAGGCATCTTGAAGCTGTTATTACTAACAAAGACTTTTCTACTAAGTATTAAATAAATTTCAATATGCGCGTTCAATACTTTTTTCCCGTGACATTCCACTTGATTGCACATAACTGAATTTTAGACTTATTTGTTTTGATTTATTTGTATGGGTCAATTACTTGGGTTGTTCCTGACAACTGGTGAAGATTTCATGTCAATAGCCCCATTAGAAATATATTTACTGAGAAAAATGTTGACGCATTCAATACTTATTTCCCCCTCTGTATGTGCGCAAAGTGGAGGTTCTTGCCTGTCAACTAATTGTATTTTAATGTGTCTGAAAATCTCCCACCACACCTTGACTACTGATCAGAGGCTCTGTGCAGCCGGTGGGAGTGATTCTACCATTGGCTGGTGTGTGTGGATGACATCACAAACAAGAAATACAGTTGCTAAATGATGAGGTACAAATCACTGATTAGCTGCAAATACAGAATGTCGGCTTGATACTCCAAATGTACAGTCTCAGTACAGCTTGCTAAGTGCCTAAAATAGGGCAGAGAGTTCTTCTTAACAGTATATTACAATAGACGGCATAAAAAGAAGGGACCGTGGCGTCTCCCATTGGTTTCAGCATACCATTTAGGGAGCCTCAATTTTGTCAATTTTTTGCCATTTTGTCATTTTGAAGCCGAATGTGATTCCTATTGGATGAGGGTGTGAATTGAAGATCCAGGGAGGAGTGAGGGGTGGATCTATGGGTGGATCTGACCGTATCTGTGGAGGGCCAGAGGATAGCCACACCCCCAAAGCATAGCTGGCTTTATCCTTTATTCTAGTCTATTTGGGACCATAATTTACAAAAATGGACATGATAACATATTGAAGGAGTCTTGAAACTTGCGATAGATACCATAAAATAATGTGGAAAATCATCATCGAGAAAATAAATTTGGTAATTTTCTCATAGACTTCTATAGCATTGAACTTCTCTCTGCAACCACCGATGTCGCCATCTGCTGCCCATTAAATAGAATGCAATTTTTAGACTCTTCTGCATTAGCTTCACTTTTCAGACCCGGGCGCTGCGTCCATCTTTTTATACAGTCTATGTATTTTGCATAGATGAGATGGTAAGATCCGCTGGCACTTTGCAAGGCTCTTGGAGATTGTCAGTCCCTGGTTGCTGGGGCTGATCAGGTGCTGAATTTTTCCTGTATCCCCTGCTCTTTTGTTCACAGGAATCAGATTGAGGTGAACATGGAGTTTCTGGGGCTAATCATCATGCAGAACCAGCTGAAAGTGGAGACCCCTGGTGTTTTGGAGGAGCTTCGGCGGGCTAACATCCGGACTGTTATGGTCACTGGTGCGTGAGTGCCTGGCTCAGTTGATTTTGTGTTACTTGCGTTCAGAAAAAGTTGCAGGGTGCAAGACACTGCAGTCTTTATTGCATGGCGTCCTTCGGCTGGATGGAAGTGCTACCTGAATCTACTGGTGCAATCCTGAGAACAAATCATTGTTGTGATTGATTTGAGTGGGAAATTATGTGTAAATTAGGGGTGTACAGCCATTGCACTATTTGTATTCGGGTTTTTTTTTAAAAAAAAAAACTTCGGATTCGTTATTCGGGAAGAAACCGGAAGTGGGCGCACTAGAGACTTCCGCCGAGCTAGCTGGCTAGCTTCCGGTTTAGCTCCTGCCAACTAGAATGGGAATAATTTAATCTTGCGGCTCTAGACTTTCCAAATGTAATCGGACTGAATGGATCAAATTTTGCTTGAGTCTTGTGACACAAAAAAAAAAAAAAATCCGTTTTATAGTCTTTTCATTTTATTGTCTAATATGTTTAGGTGTGACCTAGGGGGGGCGAGTGCAGTTGTTTGTATATGCAACACTGTCCTCCCCTAAAAAACTTGTGGTAAATGTTTCACCATTGAAAATCGTTCATGCGATTATATGGACGCTCCACATGAGAGCCATGTTGAGGACACATGAGCCAGGGAAATTATATCCTTTGGAATTGAATCCAAAATGTGTATATCAATGTTGAATGACTAGTAGATAACAGAAAGCACAACTGAGTGGGAGTGAGAAAAGCCTCTTATCGACCCGATGCAATAACAAGGTCTTTACTGATAGCGTATCAATCACTGTAGAAATATACACATCTGAACAAATTCACGGAGTACTTTAACCCCTTTATGCAGTAGACCCCACCACTTAGCAAATGCATTTTTTGAGAGACGTGTGCGGTTCAGGTGTACCTTCTCTCGATTTACTGGTGGAGTGAAAAATTTCAGGTGCATACGGCCGCCGCCACCTACTGTATCAATCTTAGTATGTCAGGGGGTCACAACACTTTCCCCTGCCACCCCAGCACAGGTACCCTTCCCAAACCCACCAGCCACAGACAACCAGGACACTGGAGTTGCAGGAAGTAAATGGATTAATTTTATTTAAACTGTGTTGTTGTATGGACAGCACCGCTCTGCTAACCCCTCCCCCCGTCCTCCCTCCCCACGCTACTGCAGCTCTTCCTTGTCGCACCGCTTTGAGGTGACAACTCAGTGCTGAGAGTGAGACTTCACCCCAACACACACTACAAAGGGAAAAGAAAACCCACCCCCACACACTACTCTGCACTTCACTGCACTGACGCACTCCCGAACAGAGCACACGACGGTGAAACCTCTCGGCCGCCCGAGGGGGGAGGGGAATCTCTCGAGGATGGAGGTGGTCCACACACGCTGGAAACAAAGTGGGGCGTAGCCAGGCCCACACCACAATGCTGGACCTCACTAGCGCCCCCTAAAAATAAAATAGACTGAGGCAGGAGTGCTGCGGACACTTCCCCCAGGCTGCTGCTTCCGAACACCAAAGTCAGCCATTCTCCAGTGACTTGGGCAGTGACCTGGACCGTGCTGGGAACACAAAGGGCACAGGGCAAATCACCCACACTACAAGGCTGGGCAGACCAATCAAGTGGCCTCATGCACACAATGCAATTTCTGGACACATCCCTTACATCACCTGGGATTAGCCCCTCTGCGCCTTCTGCCCGGCCTGGGTTCTGCTGCCTCCCCTGCCCTCTTCAATGCTTCATTCCCAGCCAGTCAATGTTCTCAGCCTGTGGGCTCTAGTGCAGTCCTGGTGCAGCACTTTGCCTCCACACACTCTAAACTCCCCACATTAAACAGTTCCTCTCAGGATAACCCTCCACCTCAGAAACAAAAAACCCAGGAACAAACAAATTAAATCCAACAAAGGAAAATTTGACCAATTAACACATCTTCCTCCCCCCTCAAAATTTAGTACAGCGCCTGCTTCCCTGCAGCCATCCAACCCCCAACTACCTGAACTACCACAATTTTATATCTGCAACTCCAGTAATGAGCAATTCAGAGCAGCCGTGAGCCCCCCGACCGACCAGCAGGGCCACTTAACCCAGCCCAATGAGGCACCGGGTTCTCGTTACCAGATTCAAGCCGAGGCCTAACCAGGCAGCAGTTTACCTCCTGACAAGTGCCCCATCTATGAGCTCCATATTTAAAAACATGCACTAACATGTTTTGTTTACATTTTGTTTTAATCTCTTGTATGTAATTGCCTCAAAATCCTGCTGAAAACACGCGTTTTTTTTTTTGTCTTTAGAAAAAAGCTCTCGAATAATAAGGAGAAACTTCGGACAGAAAAACTATTCGGGATCAAAGCATTATCTGTGTACTTCCGAATATCATATTCGGGTTTGGGTACATACTTAGTGTAAATATCATTTACAAACTAAAATTTGATGAAACCAATATTAAAATTGTTTTTTATCCAACCCCAGTTGGTCTGTCATTTTATGATGAAGAGCCTATTATGAGTTCATCCAATGCTCTGCTATTGTATGAAAAATAATTGATTAATATGATACTTATTATTTAAAGGTTTACTGAGTAAGATTTTTCGGATTACGGTTTGTAAACATAACATTGAAAGTTGGTCCCGCCTCCCTCGCCCAATGACACGAGTTAGTGCTACAATGAGGTACAGCGTTATGTCCTGCCCTCAAACCTCTGTTATTGGCTGGGGACAACACACCCACTGCTCAAAGGCTGAAGACCAGAGACATCCTACACAAAGAAAAATAAGAAAATGCAGGCAGCTGGCAGCGTCTTTGCAGATACAGACTCTGCCACACACTTCCAGCGTCATGAGTGATGATTGAGAGGTATTATATTTTTTTTTGAGGAGTTTATACATTGTTTTTTTGAGGAAAATACTGCAGTACACCTTATAGTGATACATTCACCCCTTACTCATCATTTTAATGCTTAAGTAAAAGCATTAAGTATTAAAAGTAAAAGCATTAAGTAAAAGTAAACAATATTTTACTTCTTTCTCTCTTGGTAACCATTTCTCCAGTAATAGTTCCTGTATGTGGCCTTGTTATTTTTTACAGAATTGTTTGATGGCTTTTGAGATTCAATGCAGTTCAGGAGAGATGGCTGATGTATTAAAACGTTCATATGTTTTAACAGTTCAGCAAACTAAATGAAATGAAAATTCACAGGCTTCATTGAAAGCCCTAAGACTGTGCGGTATGCTGAAATTAAGTTAATTATACCCCAGTTCATTCTGTAATAGAATTACTCTCTCAAAGCCCAAACTAATGAACTCTATCTCAGCTTACTGCTTATAGGAAATCTCCCCAGACTACAGGGGTCATTTAGGCTTTTGGGTTGCAGTCACGTTCTTGAAAACAATTTTGAGTCCTGCTGCGGAAATGATTTGATCCTAGAGCTGTAGCAGCAGAGAATGCTGGCTTGAATTGAATCTTGAATTCCTTTCTACACTCCTTCATTAAGCGCCAAATCGGCTCTACTTGGATGATGCTTCTCAGACTTATTTTCATCCTGGTCAGGTTGTTGTATCTGGGGCCACTAGGAAAGTACTACTGGTCTTAGTATGTGAGTGAGCAAGTTTGTGTATGTTTGTGTGTATATATGTGTGTGCGTGTGTGTTTTTGTGTGTGTGTGTGTGTGTGTGTGTGTTTGTTTGTTTGTTTGTTTGTGTGTGAGTGTGCTGGCGCATGTGTACGAGGGTGTGTGTGTGTGTGTGACGCCTTCCTTTGCCCTTTCTATGGATTAGACATTCAGGGTTTGAGTAACCTTAAAGTCATATTTACCCTGTTCTTCAAGCACAACTTTACAAACCATCAGGCCCAGGTATAACCTAGTATTGGACTCAGTTGCCATTAAGTCCTGGTTAGGAGAGTTGACCTCAGGGAATGCTATTAGTATGGGAAGAAAGCAGTCAGTAAGCTGTTCCTCACCTTTCACCCCTGATGATGTCACTTCCTGTCTCCTTCACGCAGGTGATAACATGCTGACAGCCATTTCGGTGGCTCGTGACTGTGGCATGGTCCCACCGCAGGATAAGGTCATCATCGTTGATGCCATGCCTCCCAAAGATGGCCGGGTCGCAAAGATCAACTGGCGGTATGCGGAAAACCCCATCAAACAGGACTGCAAGGGCGATATGCTACAGGTGAGAAAACAGAACTTCAGCAGTTTGACAATAACAGGGTGGAGTTTGGATTTCAGCTAGTAATTTCAGACTGAGATGCAATGAGCAATATCTATGACAGCCTGAGAAAGCATTTTTTCATATGGAGGGAGCCATCTGACCATCCATCTCTTCATCCATTAATCCTCTCATCCATCCATCTATTCCTCCATCCATTGTCTTACCCACTAACTCCCAGGGTGGATCATAGTGTCAGGTCTATTCCCCAGCATGCATTGGGATACACTGTTAACCTCTTTGTGCAGAAGCCAAATTTGGCTATTTATGGGTTACCCACTTTAATGCTGTATAATTCAAGATTTAAGCTTCATAAAGAGGAAAAATGTGGCTCAATTCAGAAAAGACACTTACAGCATTTAGAATTACATTGTATTTCAGTTTATTTTCATGATTTTGGTCGAGAAAATGAGCTGCAAACATGAGAATTCATGAGAATTCAGCATTGAAATTGCAAAAAAAAATAATTCTGAGGATTGAAAAACTGCTGGGGCCTAAAACTATACATTTCTGGTATCATAAACTCCTTGACCACAAGTAGAATGCATCTTCAACATTACATTCTAGATTACCTACATGCTATTATCCAAATTATACTGCTATCCAAGTGTCTCCCCAAAGTCTCAAAATTATTTCCTGTCAAATCATAGTAAAATCATGTATATAACACAAATAAAGTTTTAAGGCATGAAATTTAATATGAACAAATTATTTTCTGGTTGAGTTTAGTATGAATTTATCAATCTCAGTGCAGTTGAATATCCGTGGTCACCAGTAACCTCTCCAAACACAAAACATGCCTTTTCTCCATAATAAAGTTTAGAGTTTTGTCCATTTTTCTTCTAAGTCTCCCAAGCCAGCACAAACACGCATTGCATTTTATAAACTGCTGATTAAACAGTCAGAACATTCACCCTGTAATGGAAGTTACCAGTTCCCAAACTCACAACCTCATTTCAACCCTTATAAAGGAACAAGTACAACTCACTAACTCAGTAATATCTAAATTCTGAAATATACCTTATTTTAACAGAACAGACATTCCACTTTCAGGGAACATCACGCAATATATATTCCTCCCTAGATTCAACAGAACGGTGCAATGATCGTACCAGGGGGTCCACCTAAATGCATGGGCAGTTCACTTTTAAACAGGAAAAAATGTCAGCATTCGACTTTGTTGAGTACGGTATACATTCCAAAACAGAAAGCAAAACTAGCAGCCTACCGTTTTTCACGAATCCCTCCTCCAGAGACAGATGTATCGAGTAGAAGGAATCCTCCGGTCCTGTTTCATTCGAAATAATTCCCATTGACCATGTCCTTATCTTATTTAAATCCTCTAAATATACCTGAACACTTCAAGGCCAGTTTTGCGCGTATTTTTTAATATATATATATATATATATATATCGCGTCTGTTTCAGCCGCGTAATGCGCGCAACTTAAACAGGATACAACCGAGCCTGCTGATACGCATAGGCTTGTATGCTCTGTGTTTGTCCAATCAATATGTTTCACTTACTGTAGAACGTTGAAACACTCGGGAATTGGATAAGAAACGAGCCAATCAATACGTTGTTACGGCGGAAGTTTCACGAGGCCGTGAAGTCTAACTGCGCAGTTAGCCAGAAGAGCTTGAATGTATTATTGAGTCATTGGCTATCAACGTCAGTACTCGGGTGGATATAAGGAAGCGCTGGATTTGTCAATGAAGGAATCTACATGAAAATCCACGGTAGGGAACTACGCATTTTTTGCATTTGATGACTGTAATTGACAGTAGAATGTGAGAGAATCAATACCATGTCGAATTTTTTGCTTCAGAAAACAGATTTTTCTGAACCACTAATTGGAATGCCGTTGGCTCACTGTTGCTAAAGTGGTTGCTACATAGGAAAACGATTTTTTCTGTCGCAAAAGATCATTTTTAAAAACTGCTGGATCGATGCTATGGGCAAGGATATTGACCAGTTTTCACATCAGGCTTAGTTGAGGAATTTAATTCATGCAACTCTCGAAAAACAGGAAGTGGAGTGAACTTCCCCATATTCAAAACCGCGTTAGAGGTCTGCTTGCTTGTGAATATTCAATAACTGATCCGGGGGTGCCATCTAGTGATCGAATACAGTAACAGCCTGCTTAAATTTGTAGGTCTATAAACGCAGGCGTCTACAACTGCAGAAAGGGGTTAATCAGTCACCAAATCAAGAACAGAGTTTTTTTTCCCACTAAATTGTTCCTCTCCTGCCCTCGAACTTTTGACCCCTGACCTGTATAGGAAGTCACGCTTGACATGGAGGAAGTGGATCACGGGGGCGAGACCAGACCGCAGGAGCGCTATCACTTTGCTATGAACGGAAAATCCTTTGGCGTCGTCATGGAGCACTTCCAGGACCTGGCTCAGAAGGTCTGTGACCGTTAATACAGGAGAAAAGTCCTGGTGAAACATCCTGTCTCTGTTATGTAGGGAAGTCCAGCTTTCTCTCTGGAGAAGTCCATCTTGGTTACATTTTTGTAATAAGCATAATAATTTATTTATCGAGTCTAAGGTAAAGTTGAAAGACAATAACTCAAGTCCATCTCTTTACAATTTGAAGCTTTTATAGTCAGTTTTGCATAACTCTAAACCCTGCTTTATTTTGTGGGCTGCAGGCAGGAATTAGACGCTATGAACTGTATACAGTATGTGTTCTTGGTATGTGATATAAATGGCCTGGTTATTGGAGCAGCAGGACTCAGGATGTCCTTTGCACTGTGGAGATGTGGAGTGAGGTTTCCCTCTCCTCTGCAGCTGGTGGTTTACGGGACTATTTTCGCCAGGATGGCTCCAGATCAGAAAACTCAGCTGGTGGAGGCACTGCAAAATGTAGAGTGAGTAACACACACACACACACACACAATCACACAAAAGCGGGGTCACACAAAGCTTACACAAGCGCACACGCGCACACACACACACACACACACACACACGCGCGCACATATATATACTGTCTCTCACAAATCACAAGCACTCACGCGCACACACACACACACACACACACACAGACACACTGTGATTACACCCTTGAGATAATTTACAAAATGAGGAACATCTTAAAAAAACAAAAACAGGGACAGTCTTTGCTCCCTGCGTCACAATTTTCTGGCTTTTTGAGAATCATTTCTACCCCTCGGCCTACTCTGGCCGAAGGGGTATTGTCGTCACTTGTGTGTCCGTCTGTCGTCCGTCGTCCGTCCATGATATTGTCCGGGCCAGTACTCGGCAACTAATGATTGCAGCTTCACCAAATTTGGTATGGTAATTTACTATGAGCCATAGATGTGCAACGTCAGGTTTTTTGCTGGATTTGACCTTTGACCTTAGCTCTGCGACCTTCACCCTGGAAATCTTGTCCGGGTCAGTACTCTGCAACTAATTACTGCAGCTTCACCAAATTTGGTATGGTAACTCACTATGACCGATAAATGTGCAACATCAGGGTTTTTGCTGAATTTGACCTTTGACCTTAGCGCTGTGACCATGACGCTGGAAATATTGTCTGGGTCAGTACTCGGCAATTAATGCTCACAGCTTCACCAAATTTGGTAAGGTAACTCACTACGACCCATAGATGTGCAACGTCAGGTTTTTTGGTGGATTTCACCTTTGGCCTTAGAGCTTTGAACTTCACCTCGGAAATCTTCTGGGTCAGTACTCTGCAACTAATTATCACAGCTTCACCAAATTTGATATGGTAATTTACTATGAGCCATAGATGTGCAACGTCAGGTTTTTTGCTGGATTTGACCTTTGACCTTAGCTCTCTGACCTTGACCCTGGAAATCTTCTCCAGGTCAGTACTCGTCAACTAAATATCGCAGCTTCACCAAATTTGGTATGGTAACTCACTCTGACACATAGATGTGCAACGTCATGTTTTTTTTCTGGATTTCCCCGTTTGACCTTAGCGCTGTGAGGCAGGAAATCTTGTCCGGGTCAGTACTCACCAATTATTGATCGCTGCTTCACCAAATTTGGTATGGTAATTCACTGTGACACATGTATGTGCAAGGTAATGTTTTTGCTGCATTTCACCTTTGACCTTAGCACTGGGACCTTGTGGCAAGAAATCTTGTCCGGGCCGAGGGATATTCAGCAACGCGTTATGTTTATCCTTTCTCCTACGAAATTCTCTTTACGGACACAGGCGCGCACACACGCACACACACACACACACACACACACCTGTGCAGCAGCTGAGCCAGCATGTTCCGGAGAAAATGCATAAAGTTTGAATGCTAAGGCATGTACGCTTATCCATACGCACAAAACTTAACGCATAACGCAGATGGTTTTATCATTTTCAGGAATGTGTTCCAAAGTACACACAGAGCAGTGGGCATTCAGATTTTCCTTTCCTCCTTGTTTCAGTTATTTTGTCGGGATGTGTGGAGATGGTGCCAACGACTGTGGTGTAAGCACATTTTTATAATAACACTATAATAACACTTTAAAAATGAATATTTAAAATGATTTTGCCTTTTAGCTGCTGGACTTGCAGCCAGGGAAGTAGATATGAGGGTACAGCTGTAACTATTTGGGAGAAATATATGAATAATATACGCATAAATATAATTAATATAGAGAAGTATGAATATTGCGCGTTATCAGGGATTCCTGTCTTGTCTGTATTCTTGTTGATGGTGGAAGTGGTATCCCATAATGCTGAGAGTCGGGTTACTCCTGTGAGGGGTAACTCCTCCCTCCCATAGTAAAGTGTATGTTTGTGTGAGACGTTAGCCATGATCCCTTGCTCACCCAGGCCCTGAAGCGAGCGCACAGCGGAATCTCTCTCTCAGAGCTGGAGGCCTCTGTCGCCTCCCCCTTTACCTCTCGAACCCCCAACATCTCCTGCGTGCCCAATCTTATCAGGTACCTCATCATTACTCTACCTCGCTGTCACTTAGTAAATGCAGTAATTCAGGGCTACTTGTTGTTGATGAGGCTCGGTCAGTGCCGATTCCCCCCAGAGCAACATGGGATTTAAGGCCAGTCAAACGCTCTGGCTGCCGGGCTGTTGTCAGCCAAACATTGTCGAAAGGTTTCACTTATAATAAATTATCTCACAAAAGTGAGTACACCCCTCACATTTTGACAATTAATTTATTATATCTTTTCAAGGGACAATGCTACAGAAGTGAAACTTCTATATATTCTAGAGTAGTCATGGTACAATATGTGTAGCAGTGCAGATTTACTGCACTGTCCAAATACCTGAACAAACAGTCACTATTTCCAAAATGGATGGCAACAAAAATGAGTACACACCCCAATTGATAATGGTCAACCAAGCAATGAAACGGGACTTGTTCATCATGTTCATGCTTTTGTCCGTTTGACTGGGCCATATGAGGTTGTGTAACATGTTGAAGGGTTCAATTGTGGTGCTTTGAGTGCGATGCTCTCATTCTGGTCACTGGATGGTCAACATGGCACCTCATGGGAAAGAACTCTCTGAGGATCTGAAAAAGAGAATTGTTGCTCTCCACAAAGATGGTCTAAGCTACAAGAAGATCTGTGAAACCATGAAACTGAGCAACAGCACGGTGGCCAAGGTTATCCAGCGGTTTTACAAGACGAGTTCTGCTCGGAACAGGCCTCGTCACGGTCGACCGAAGAGGTTGAGTCCTCGTGCTCTGCGTCAGGTGCACAAGTTGGCTTCAGAAAACAGACGCAGGAGTGCTGGCAGTATTGCTAACAAGGTTGTAGCAGCGGGATAACAGCCTGTCAGTGCTCAGACCATACGCCATGCTCCGCGCAAAGTTGGTCTGCATGGCCGTCAGCCAAGATGGAAGCCTCTTCTGAAGCTAG
Organism: Gymnothorax reevesii; assembly: GCA_029721435.1. Lineage (NCBI taxonomy): Eukaryota > Metazoa > Chordata > Actinopteri > Anguilliformes > Muraenidae > Gymnothorax > Gymnothorax reevesii. The sequence continues at coordinate 22,225,546 of CM056575.1, read as the reverse complement.
CCCACAAGAAAGCCCGAAAACTGTTTGTTGAAGACAACCAGTCCAAGAACATGAACTACTAGAACCATGTTCTGTGGTCTGATGAGACCAAGATAAACTTGTTTGGCTCAGATGGTGTCCAGAATGTGTGGCGGCACCCTGGTAAGAAGTATCAAAACAAGTGTGTACTGCCTACAGTCAAACATGGTGCTGACAGCATCATGGTCTGGGGCTGCATGAGTGCTTCTGGTCCTGGGGAGCTGCACTTCATTAATGGAATAATGGATCCAGCATGTACTGTGAGATTCTGAAGCGGAACATGATGCTCTCCCTTCAGAAACTGGGCCGCACGGCTGTTTTCCAACATGATAACGACCCAAAACACACCTCCAAGATGACAATTGCCTTCCTGAAGAAGCTGAAGGTGATGGTATGGCCAAGTATGTCAGACCTGAATCCCATTGAGCACCAGTGGGGCATCCTCAAGAGGAAGGTGGAGGAGCAGCAGGTGTCCAACATCCACCAGCTCCGTGATGTTGTCATGGAGGAGTGGAGGATCCCAGCAACAACCTGTGCAGCTCTGGTGAATTCCATGCCTCAGAGAATCAAGGCAGTGCTGGACAACAATGGCGGTCACTCTAAATATTGACACTATGGACACAATTTGGCTTGTTGACAGTAAGGTGTACTCACTTTTGTTGCCACCTATTTTGGAAATAGTGACTGTTTGTTCAGTTATTTGGACAGTGCAGTAAATCTACACTGCTACACATATTGTGCAATGACTACTCTAGAATATATTCAGTTTTCATTTCTGTAACGTTGGCCCATAAAAAGATATACAAAATTAATAGTCGAAATGTGAACGGTGTACTCACTTTTGTGAGATACTGTCTGTGATGATCTACTCTTTATTTTTTTAAAAATATATTTAATGTCTGTCTTGGCACCTATCTTTTGAGCAACGTCCACCTCTATCAATAGATTCTGTTATGCAGTGTGTGTATAAACACTTCTTATGATGGCATCTTGTCTTGAGAGATAATAAATGTATGAAACGTGTCTCATAGGTATGCATTGATTGGTTAGTATGTAGGGTTGAAGGTTGTGAATTGGTGAGTATGTGTTGCTTGCTGTAATATGCTTGCATAGTAGGTGGCAAGTACTGTGATTGATCAATAGTGGTCCTGGTGGAGGATACAGTTGTTTTTCTGTTCATTGTTTTTTGCAGGGAGGGTCGAGCTGCTCTCATCACTTCCTTCTGCGTGTTCAAGTTTATGGCGCTATACAGCATCATCCAGTACATCAGTGTGAATCTGCTGCACTCAGTGAGTACCATACCATAGATACATTAGTGTGACTCTACTGTACTCAGAGAGCACTGTACCATAGATACATCAATGTGACTCTACTGTACTCAGGGAGTACTGTACCATAGATACATCAGTGTGACTCTACTGTACTCAGCGAGTACCGCACCATAGATACATCAGTGTGACTACTGTACTTGGCGAATACCGCACCAGTGAAGTTGGCACGTTGTGTAAATCAGAAATAAAAACAGAATACAATGATTTGCAAATCCTTTTCAACCTATATTCAATTGAATACACTGCAAAGACAAGTTACTTAATGTTCGAACGGGTAAACTTTGTAATTTTTTGCAAACATTAGCTCATTTGGAATTTCATGCCTGCAACATGTTTCAAAAAAGCTGTCACAAGTGGCAAAAAAGACTGATTGAGTTGAAGAATGCTCATCAAACCTTATTTGAAACATCCCACAGGTGAACGGGCTAATTGGGAACAGGTGGGTGCCATGATTGGGTATAAAAGCAGCTTCCCTGAAATGCTCAGTCATTCACAAACAAAACATGGGGCGAGGGTCACCAAATGCGTGAGCTGATTGTCGAACAGTTTAAAAACAACATTCCTTAACAAGCTATTGCAAGAAATTTAGGGATTTCATCATCTACGGGCCATAATATCGTCAAAAGGTTCAGAGAATCTGGAGAAATCACTGCACGTAAGCGACACGGCCGAAAACCAACATTGAATGCCCGTGACCTTCGATCCCTCAGGCGGTACTGCATCAAAAACCGACATCAGTGTGTAAAGGACATCACCACATGGGCTCAGGAACACCTCAGAAAACCACTGTCTGTGACTACAGTTCGTCGCTACATCTGCAAATGCAAGTTAAAACTCTACAATGCAAAGCGAAAGCCATTTATCAACAGCACCCAGAAACGCCGCCGACTTCGCTGGGCCCAAGCTCATCTAAGATGGACTGATGCAAAGTGGAAAAGTGTTCTGTGGTCTGACGAGTCCACATTTCAAATTGTTTTTGGAAACTGTGGACGTTGTGTCCTCCGGACCAAAGAGGAAAAGAACCATCCGGACTGTTATAGGTGTAAAGTTCAAAAGCCAGCATCTGTGATGGTATGGGGGTGTATTAGTGCCCAAGGCATGGGCAACTTACACATATGTGAAGGGACCATTAATGCTGAAAGGTACATACAGGTTTTGGAGCAACATATGTTGCCATCCAAGCAACGTCTTTTTCATGGACGCCCCTGCTTATTTCAGCAAGACAATGCCAAGCCACATTCTGCACGTGTTACAACAGCATGGCTCCGCAGTAAAAGAGTGCGGGTACTAGACTGGCCTGCCTGTAGTCCAGACCTATCTCCCATTGAAAATGTGTGGCGCATTATGAAGCATAAAATACGACAACGGAGACCCCGGACTGTTGAACAACTTAAGCTGTACATCAAGGAAGAATGGCAAAGAGCTCCACTTGAAAAGCTTCAAAAATTGGTCTCCTCAGTTCCCAAAAGTTTACTGAGTGTCGTTAAAAGGAAAGGCGACGAAACACAGTGGGAAAAAGGCCCCTGTGCCAACTTTTTTGCAATGTGTTGCTGCCTTTAAATTCGAAGTTAATGATTATTTGCAAAAAAAAAATTAAGTTTCACAGTTTGAACATTAAACATCTTGTCTTTTCAGTGTATTCAATTGAATATAAGTTGAAAAGGATTTGCAAATCATTGTATTCTGTTTTTATCTACGATTTACATAATGTACCAATTTCACTGGTTTTGGGTTTTGTACATCAGTGTGACTCTACTGTACTCAGCGAGTACTGTACCATAGATACACCCATGTGAGACTACTGTACTCAGCGAGTACTGTACCATAGATACATCAGTGTGACTCTACTGTACTCAGCGAGTACTGTACCATCGAAACGTCAGGTTGACTCTTCTGTACTCAGTGAGTAGTGTACCATAAATATATCAGGGTGACTTTACTGTATTCAGCGAGTACTGTACCATAAATGCATCAGCGTGACTCTGTTGTACTCAGTGAGTACTGTACCATAGATATATCAGTGTGACTCTGCTGTACTCGGTGAGTACCGCACCACAGATACATCTGTGTGACTATTGTACTCAGCGAGTACTGTACCATAGATACATCAGTGTGACTCTACTGTATTCAGTGAGTACTGTACCATAGATACATCAGTGTGACTCTACTGTGTTCAGTGAGTAGTGTACCATAGATACATCAGCGTGACTGTTCTGTTCTCAATGAGTACCAGACCAGTGATACATCAGTTGAACTTTACTTTACTCAGTGAGTACCGTACCATAGATGCATCAGCGTGACTCTACTGTACTCATTGAGTATCAGACCAGTGATACATCAGTGGAACTTTCCTGTACTCCGTGAGTACTGTACCATAGATACATCAGTGTGACTGCTGTACTCAGTGAGTACCATACCGTAGATAGATCAGTTTGACTCTACTGTACTCAATTAGCACTGTACCATAGATGCATCAGTGTGACTCTTCTGTGCTTGGCGAGCACCTGTTCTAATTCTCACCTGGGCTTGCTTTGCAGATCCTCAGTAACCTGGGAGACTTCCAGTTCCTCTTCATTGATCTCTGCATTATCTTTCTCATGGTCTTCACCAGTGAGTTTTTTGGGAGGTTCCGCAGTGAACTAAAGCACAGTCACTGTTCACACAATAAACTGCAGTCTTGTCCAGTATTCAGTAATATTTAGTGTAATTTTGTGTAACTGTTTCTGTGTTTCCATGTATATACTTGCAGTGTGAGTGTCTGTGTGCATGTATGTATTTGTGTCCTTACATTATTTGTGCCTGCGTGCATTTGTGTTCGTATTTGCAACTGGGTCAATGACAGATAAGCCATTTAAAAATGTTTTTTATGACCCCCCGGGGCATATAGTTTTTCACCTGTCCGTCTGTCCGTCTCTGTCTGTCTGCAGCGGAAAAAAAAAAACTTAAACCTGCAATACTTTAACCTGCCGCCGGGGGCATCAGTGTTCCACGAACACAGCTTGTTTTAAATAAATCTTTAATAATGTCGAGAATTTATCTATTTGAAGTTGGAAGAGTGTGTTGAAACAAGTCTTAGTGGTTGCACAACATTTGCAGGGTTTTAGTACAGTTCTAGACTATTTGCAATTTCCCCAGCCAAAAAAATGTCAGGTGGCCCAACCAAACGTTTCATGAAAAAAAACACACTTCCCTCTTTTCTTTCAAAGTTATTTTTTTGCGTAAGTATACCTGAGAGTGTCTCCTCTGCCTAAAACATTACTATTTTGTAGTTCAATTCAATTCAATTCAATAACTTGATTTGTCCCCCAATGGGGAAATTCAATTTCAGGAGTGGAGGAGCATTAAAAAAACCCAAAACATGAAATACAGATGACGATAATACACACAGAAAAGCAGTGGGAATAAAGGATTGTTTGTATCTGTTGGTTTTGATACGTGGAAGTCTGAAAAACCTGAGGAAGAAGCTCGAATCGTTGATATAGTGGATGGGTGCTGTTAGACAAGATGGATTTTGCTTTGTTGTTGTACATGTCCTGCAGAGTTTCCTGATTCATGCCAATTATTTTACTGCAGACATTGACCACCCTTGACCGTAGGTTTTTGTTTTTGATAGATACATAGTTGAGCCAGGGTATTAAAAGTAATTTATGGATGCTTCATTGTAGGGGTGGGTATCTTGGTTTTCCAAACAATTTAAGAACAATTAAACTATTAAACTTTGTTTATTTGAAAGGTTTTCATAATAAAATAATGTCCTGATACTAATATTATCTTAATACATACTTTAAATTTCATATTGAATACATTTCACATAGTGTTAACTTGCTCGGACAGTTGCGCCACCTGACATTTTGAGGGTTTGAGATGGCAAGACATAAAATATATATCATTTGTTGATAGACTGGGAATATGTCCAAATTAAATTGGTTTTATAGAATAAAATTATGCATATTATGAATCATTTGAAATTATTTTAAACTGAAGTACTGCGCTTGGACACAAAAATCTGCATGTCACGTCATTGACCCCAACTGCATCTCCATTGTTGTAGTCTTGTCTCCATTTCATGGTTTATTATGAGGTGCAATGGCCCTTTTATTTGCAATTTGATCGTGTAAAAGTGCTCGTTAAACAAAGAGTGGCTGATCGATTGGCTGTCTGGCTGATTTACTGACTTAATAAGAAACTGATTTGATTGACTTGCGGGCCTGATTGTTTGAATGATTGACTTACATGACTCATAGGATTTAATTGCTTGATTGGCTAATTTGTATAATTTGATGGACTAACGGACTTCATTGATTGATTGATTTGATTGACTGATTTCATTGATTTGATTATTTTATTAATCAATCGATGGATATGTTTAATTTCATAAATTTAATTGATTTTTGTATTTGATTGAATGTCTCTCTGTGCAGTGAGTCTGAACCCGGCCTGGATGGAGCTGGTTTCGCGGCGGCCGCCCTCCGGCCTGATCTCTGGACCTCTTCTCCTCTCCATGCTCTCCCAGATCCTCATCTGCTTCGCTTTCCAGCTCATCTCCTTCCTGTGGGTGGGGCAGCAGAGCTGGTATGAGGTGTGGACTCCGGCATCTGAGTGAGTACTGCCAAGGGCTACATTTGCTTGGTTATGTAGCCGTTAGCTTGGATCTCTGACTATTAATTGAATCATGGAGTAACAAAAGGGCCCAACTCCATGATTTAGAGAAATCTAGGTTATCCTATCTTGTATATTGGGTTAAGACCTATGAAAATGAATTGAAGAAAGGCCCAACTCCAGTGCATAAAGCTGTTAACTGAGGTGAGTTCTTTAGCTTTGAGTTGAAGAACGGCCCAAGTCCAGGAGTTGGGCCCCTCTTCAACGAATTTTACTGGTGGCCACTAGATGGCAGCACCAGTTCAAACATAGAAGCGCCCACAGAACAACACATGTCCGATTCTGAGGTGAACAACCCAATGGATAAGCACCCACAGGCAGTGTTTTGGAAGTGTAGACCTACTGTCATACCCTAAGCAGAAGCAATGCTGTAGTTTGAAATAAAGTTCAAATTTCATTGTAGAAATCATTGTTGTCCTTTCATTTTGTCCGTTTAATTACAAAAGGGCCCAACCAACAAAAGGGCCATGTTTCAAGTGCTACCATTATTTTATGTGACAGACAGTATACTTCATGTTCAGCCTAAATAAACCTCTGTTTGGCCTTAACGCGCGACACTTGGCTGTTTGAAATTTCATTTGATAGCATTAACAGCAAACAGAAAAATGCTCTCCTGAAAAAAATACCTTTGTGGAGTTGGGCCCTTTTGTAACTCCATGATTCAATTGTAAGCTGGCTTGGGCTGCTAACTGCCATTGGATCTGTGTCCTAATGGCTATGATCTATTTTGCTCCGTCTTGCAGGCAACTTTGTCTTCCACTGAGCGCGGAATGTCAGCGCAACGTATTCCCCTTAATGGTTATTTAGTTTTAATTACTATAAAAACATTGGTTGCGTGACAGCCACCTTGGTGTGGGAACACCATAGCAACGTGATGACATCATAGAGGTGCATGTGATGGCATCATGATGGTGCATTGTTCACTATAATATAAAGACAAAGTTACATAAAATAGTGCTAGTTATTATGAATGTTTCTACAAAGATATACCTACTTTTGGATTTTATTTTATTTTATTTTTTTTGGCTTTGTTCCCTGCTGTAGCGCCTGTAATGTTAATCGTACCCATCCGAACTCCACTGCAAACCACAACGTAACAGAAGAGCTGCACCATCAGGACCATCGCAACTACGAGAACACCACACTCTTCTACGTCTCCGCTTTCCAATACATCATTGTCGCCATCGTCTTCTGCAAGGGAAAGCCATTCCGGCAGCCCAACTACAAGAACTGTAAGGAGAGCTCTGACAGGGTCCGAAATGTTGGAAAAAAGATGTATCATAACAGTTGCTACACAAAGATAAATTTGTATGTCTATGAATGAAATTTGTATAGCACTTTTACTTTCAGGTTTTGCCCATTTTCTACTTTCTTCTATTCTAGTGCGCATGTTAGCCTGCCATGCCTGTCATTAATCTGTAGCACTGCTTATCACGCTGTGCCTTCTTGTATTCCCAATTGCTTTGTAATGGCTCCATCCAGGGGTGTACTAAGACTGCAATGCGGCCCTGGTATTTTCAGTTTCTGATTGTTTAGCTCGGAGAAGGATCTGTCGGTATCTCCTCCAGCCAGGCACTTCAGTGCTGTACTTGAATTGCTTCATTCTTGAAGTAATGAAGAAGTTATTGATGTTTTTCTTTTGGTGGAAATGTCTTATGGAAGTGTCAGGATAGGAATACTCCTGATGTTGCTCTACATCGAGGCTGAGGACTCAAAACCGAAGTTTCTCTGAGGGCATTGCACTGCAGCCGCCCACTGCTCCTCAAGACATTAGGATCGGTTAAACTTAGCACACTAATTATTAATTATCCCGCTAAATGTATAAATTACATCATCCTGTGATCTTAGACCATTCTGGCCTCAGGATCTGGACTTGATTCACCTGAGTAGCGTGTGCTCTATCACACCGATTCCCAAAGGTGTCCACAGGGTGCTTTCAGCTCACCTTACAATGGGTTGCAGGTAGATCACTTTTGTCAGATGTGCTTAAGGTGGAACATTGCACATACCTGGACCAAGCTTGTGTGTCCCAAAGAGAGTTTTATGAAGCTCTGATTCATCATATTCTGCATGAGTTCATGTGTGAGTGTTTGTGTGAGCGAGACTAGGTGTTGAGTTCGGGTTCGTATTGCTGTACCTGCGAGAAACAACTCTTGGCAAACTGCAGATAGTGTGAGGACATTTGGGGTGTGTGAACATTTTGGGTGGTCCTCGCTGAGGATTACGGCCGACTGATTAAAGCCTGGGCGATGGTTACAGTTAGGTTAAGGTTTGGGTTTAGCATAATTTGGTTACAGTTAGGGTTTGGAAATGAATGAAAGTCAATACAATGTCCTCACAGGTATAAGTTTTCCAATAGCTGTGGGAGAGGATGCGTGCATCTGTGCTATTGATGTGTCTGATCACAGTACCTGTTATTGCATTCGTCCGTCTGCAGGGCCTTTCATTCTGTCCACGATCCTTCTCCTCGTCTTCCTCCTTTTCATCATGTTCCATCCTGTCTCTGCCATCGATGACTTCCTGGAGGTGAGTCTGCAGCTGTTACAAAAAATTCAGGAATTCAAAGCTCCTTTTTCAGGTTCAAGTTTTTACATAATTTTCTCCCTCACCCAGAACTGTAACCCAGCCACATGTGCTGAGACGGATGTTGGTGGAACATCTGGAGAAAATGCAGAGCTTCTCTACATTCTTGGAATTTATCCTCACTAAGGATGTCTGACTTAATTTCTGATTCCGATATCCACTGATACCAATACCGACATATGCAGGCTGTTTTTTCCCCAGAACTGATTTTAGGGAACATCACATATCTCCTGTCGTGGAATTAACACATCACGCCTACTTTTCTTGTGATTCACCACTGGATGCATTCACAAATACAACAATGCTTTCTAAATGTAAACATTCCCGATGCAAAATAAGAAAACTACAAAACCCAAAACCAGTGAAGTTGGCACGTTATGTAAATCGTAGATAAAAACAGAATAAAATGATTTGCAAATCCTTTTCAACATATATTCAATTGAATACACTGCAAAGACAAGATGTTTAATGTTCAAACTGAGAAACTTCTTTTTTTTTTTTTTTTGCAATCAATCATTAACTTAGAGATTAAAGGCAGCAACACATTGCAAAAAAAGTTGGCACAGGGGCCTTTTTACCACTGTGTTACATCGCCTGTCCTTTTAACGACACTCAGTAAACGTTTGGGAACTGAGGAGACCAAGTTTTGAAGCTTTTCAGGTGGAACTCCCATTCTTGCTTGATGTACAGCTTAAGTTGTTCAACAGTCCGGGGTCTCCGTTTTCGTATTTTACGCTTCATAATGCGCCACGCATTTTCAGTGGGAGTCAGGTCTGGACTACAGGCAGGCCTGTCTAGTACCCGCACTCTTTTACTACGGAGCCATGCTGTTGTAACACGTGCAGAATGTGGCTTGGCATTGTCTTGCTGAAATAAGCAGGGGCGTCTAACATGCGCAATAGAATAGAAGAAAAAGACGTTGCTTGGATGGCAACATATGTTGCTCCAAAACCTGTATGTACCTTTCAGCATTAATGGTGCCTTCACATATGTGTAAGTTGCCCATGCCTTGGGCACTAATACACCCCCATACCATCACAGATGCTGGCTTTTGAACTTTGCGCCTATAACAGTCCGGATGGTTCTTTTCCTCTTTCGTCCGGAGGACACAACGTCCACAGTTTCCAAAAACAATTTGATATGTGGACTCATCAGACCACAGAACACTTTTCCACTTTGCATCAGTGCATCTTAGATGAGCTTGGGCCCAGCGAAGCCGGCGGCGTTTCTGGGTGCTGTTGATAAATGGCTTTCGCTTTGCATTGTAGAGTTTTAACTTGCACTTGCAGATGTAGCGACGAACTGTAGTTACTGACACTGGTTTTCTGAAGTATTCCTGAGCCCATGTGGTGATGTCCTTTACACACTGATATCGGTTTTTGATGCAGTACCGTCTGAGGGATCGAAGGTCACAGGCATTGAAGGGGTATTGGTATTGCATTGGTTTTCGGCCTTGTCGCTTACGTGCAGTGATTTCTCCAGATTCTTTGAACCTTTTGACGATATTACAGACCGTAGATGATAAAATCCCTAAATTTCTTGCAATAGCTCATTGAGGAATGTTTTTTTTAAACTGTTTGACAATCAGCTCACGCATTTGCTCACTAAGTGGTGACCCTCGCCCCATCCTTGTTTGTGAATGACTAGGCATTTCAGGGAAGCTGCTTTTATACCCAATCATGGCACCCACCTGTTCCCAATTAGCCCGTTCATCTGTGGGATGTTCCAATTATGTGTTTGATGAGCATTCCTCAACTCTCTCAGTCTTTTTTGCCACTTGTGCCAGCTTTTTTGAAACATGTTGCAGGCATCAAATTCCAAATGAGCTAATATTTGCAAAAAATTACAAAGTTTACCTATTCGAACATTAAGTAACTTGTCTTTGAAGTGTTTTCAATTGAATATAGGTTGAAAAGGATTTGCAAATCATTGTATTCAGTTTTTATTTACGATTTACACAACGTGCCAACTTCACTGGTTTTGGGTTTTGTACTTGAACTTAAGTTACGGAAATTTGGGCGAAATCCAGGCATTATTTTATAATATAAAAAGCCAATAATATTTTCAAATATTAAATTTTTATGCTAATAACGGACCGATAATATGGGTCCACCAATATCCCTAATCCTCACACCAGACGATCTCTGTTTAGAGTAATTTTTTGGGAGCATTGAACGGTGGGGAGGGAATATGAGAGTATTTGCCACATTATAAATTTTATATTTATTTATTTATTTATTTATATTTCAATCGAAGAAATGCTCAATTAAGATGCAGTGATTGTAAGATATTGATGAGAACTTATCAGTATTTAATTGCTGAGAGATGGACATAGGTTTTTTTTTTTTTGCCGCTCTTCAATGGGTTTTATTGTGGAACTTTGACCTCGGCACACATCCATGTTAGGCTGATTGGTGACCGTAAATGTGTGTATGTGAATGAATGCTGTGTGTGCGTGCTGAAATACATTTGTGAACTGGATGGGTGGATCGATATGTGCTGAAGTGTTTCATGGTTGGTACAATGGCATTACCTCAACTTAGAGATCAAAACTGCGACCCCTGACCCTACTTACTCTGTTTTGTGATGTTAATGGATTCTCCTCCCCAGATTGTGTGCGTTCCTATGGAATGGCGTCTTCGAATGCTGCTCGTCATCGTGGTTAATGCGGTAGTGTGCATCCTTATGGAGGTAAGCCGCGCACTCCTATATCCATATAAGCATTTCTCCCGCAGACTGCCGACATTAGCCATAAGTCCACCACAGAATGCTTCCTATTTAAATTGCCTACATTTCCCATAATTCTATCTCACCAAGTGCCTCCTGAATAAAATTGCACATACTTCCCATAAATTTCCCACTGAGTGTTTTTTGGAAAAATGACAGACACTTCCCAAAAATCTCCCCCACATAGTGCCTCCAGACCAAATGACCTAAATTACCCTTGAGCCTTTGCCTGAGCTCAGAAACTGTAACTCAGGGTTTTCAGTGTGCTTGTGGTTTGACATAACCATGTCGCAAAGGGGCAGTCTGTGGTCAATATTTGTGAGGTCATTGTGATATTAGTGTTGTTGTGGTTGCGAGGTGGCTGATGAAAAACCATTGTTCGAGGGTAGTGATGCTGAAGCCACATTCCTCAGGAGGAAAAGCTGATAATGAGGTTCGCTGTGACCTTTTCCTATTGGATGCTCCAACGAGTGTTATTGGGGATATCCCACAACCGGAATCTATATGTCCTGCTTCAGAGCCTGCGCTTATAATCAAATCCAGCTCTCAAATCTAAAACCAGGCCAGGTTTTCCTTTTTGCCTTGTACTTCATGGAACATTTTGTGAGTCTGATGAGACTGACGGTCTTCACTCCTCTCTGACGCAGAAAGAGAGGCCAGAAAGCCTGTAGGACTGGGTCGTGATGATCTTTGGACTGCAGACTCGTTGTCACTGGTGTTCGAGCCCTAAAACTGATGGCTGGGTTTTTAAGATGGAACCAGCTATTGTGGCTGCTTGACCGCAGCCTTTTTAACGTGCCTACTGCCTACTACTGAATATGCATGAGCGATTTGCATGAAAAATCACGTCAGATCAGTTATCTGATTCAACTGCTAGTAAATAAATTACATTTATGCATTAGAAATTCATTTCTATAAATACGTCTCGGTACAAATATGGGAGGATTTCAAGTACCTTAACGATTGTAAATTGCAAGAAAACCAGAAAATTGAGCATTTAGCACCAGCGATCAAGTTTTCTCACGTATCCAGCAAAAGTTTGGCCACATCTTCATTGGAAATATCTCCAAACCTGGCTTTAAGAGGTTGTTAGTGATCACTTTGGCCTTTTATATATATCCTGGTCTTCAATCGATCTTCCTGGCCTAGTCTAGCACTTTTACGGTTCGAATCAGGTTGATATTTCTTTGGCTGCGGCATGTTGCTCTTGGCAAACTTCTCTTCATTTTGGCGTCCACCGCACACATCTGCTTTCACGCGACATCATTTTTGCTTACTCCTGAATACTAATGAGGTATTTCAAATGGCGTGGGGAGTTTTAGTGGGACGCAAAAACTATTTTCACATTCAATTTTCGGGGGGTTTCAAGCGTTCTCGGAGAAAACATTTATTCATTCCAGTTTGTTTTGGTCATATCTATTAAATTATATCAAAAAAAGGGAACAGATTGGTTACCTTAGAAATACCTCTGAATCGCCCACGTGTCAGTGGATCATCAAGATGTCCATTTTCCCCCTCCTCGTTGACCCTGTAGTATGTATTCAGCAGGATGTAGCCTCAGCTATGAGTAGCCTTCCCTACTACAGCTCCATAGAGTAGTGTGCACTAGCCACTTTGCATAGCATGGTCCCAACTCTGATTCTCTGTATTGTGCATCAGTAGGTGTGTACAATGAGCACTTGATTGTGAATCCACCAAGATCTGCAGCGAATCACTGATATTTATTCTGTAATGAATAAATCTATATTCACATCTGTATGTTTTTTTGATTATACCCCTCCACTGTTGCTCATCCTTTGACACTTACCCTGTATCATGTGTAAGTGTGGAAACATGGGAAGGAACATAATTAATTACAAAGTAATTATTATAATTATAGACCAATGAACCACATAATAATGAACCCCCGTGTGATTGTAAGCTCTTGTGATTGTCCCCCTGCTCACCGTGCTGCCCTGTAGAACTTCCTCCTCGAAGTAGTCCTGCAGAGGCTGGTGTTCAGCCGAGACAAGCAGGGCACCATTGTGGTCCCCTCGGCGGAGCAGATGCCTCAGGTCTGAAACCTTCCACGAACCCCTCCGCTTTCGCTTTTTACCTCCTCTCTCCCTTCCTCTTCGTCACCTCTGTCCATTTATGTGACCTTTGACTTGCATGCAGTGATCTGTCTCTTTCCTCCTTGTCATGTGACACTCTACCACCTACCCCTCATCGGTACAAGATGGCAGCCACAGAAAGGGCGGAGGTCATGCCCATTGCTTGCTCACAACCCTCTTTCCTATTTGCTGAAATCTTCCTGATTACCTCCTGATTTTAAGGCTTCATGTTGAATATAGGGACTTTCTTGAGGTCAGTGAAGAAATTTAGCATCTGAAAATGGGATTAATTGACGAAACTGAGAGGAAAGAGAAATTTTAATATCACTTTTCCCAGCCGGGCTATTTTTAGTCCGTCTGTCTTCAATGCTGGGCCAGACTTCCACCCTTCCAGGGGTGGCCTTCTAACAGTGACAGTATTTGTTCGCTTGTGCCTTAGGCTCCTCCCTGGGCTTCGCCATCTTGTGTATGTATAAATGTCCAATGAGGCACATTTAAACAGTAGGTTGAACATGGGTGTAGACAAATTAGAGACTTGTTTTCCGTGTTCTTTTTTTTTATCCTTTCAAATTTAAAATGGACACGAATAAGGAATTGTAATCAAACAACAATATTTATTTAAAAATGTATTTAAATATTTTTTAACTGTGGTATATATTCAATGTTTATTTAATCGGAAGACATTACAGAATTATTGGAACTTCAGCCGTTGTCCCATATGAGCGAGTTTATACGAGCACGGTTTACGGCAGTTAATTGAACGTCTGCCCCGTTATACATACACAGGATGGCAGTGGCGTGCTGCCGCGGAAACGACGCGATTGTCCACTCTAGTGTTTTTATATCTCTGTGGGTAGAACAGCCACAGAGTTCTCTCTCACAAACATTGACTGGCTAATAATGGCGGAATCCACGAGGAGGTCGGTTTCCAAACTTCTCCGAGACGCTGCCAATCACTTGGATGATTTGGAATGCGGTAAGTATGAAATATGTTATGTTTTTACTTAATTCAATTCAATTCAATTGTTTATTTCAAACTCGAGGTTCATAGTATGGTACAAAAATACAATAAAAATAACTATAATAATAATAATAATACGATACAGTGACTAGATCAATATAAAATAGTTCGCCACTACTTCCAGATGTTGGAATGTAGCGGGGTTGATGAATTAACAAGTGCAACAATTAAACAATTTGAACACGATTGGAGTCGCCTGATAAAATTATACACATTTTTACGCAACAGTTCACCAAAAGACGGAATATTGACTAAGACAAACGTATCACTTGCACTCGCTCGCCTAGGAACACCTAACAATCTCCTCAAAGAGTTATTATACGCAGCATGTAACTTATTGTGAACAGTAACATTGGTGCTAAACCACAACGGTGAGCAATACATGGATGTACAATAAGTTTTAAATTACATACATTTCACATCTGGTGAACACCTATTGAAAGTTCTAATCAGTAAATTAGTCTGAGCATACATTTTCCTGATCTGCCTACTACAATCAGCATTGGTTTTGTGACATTCAAACCAGACGCCCAGGTACTTTGCCTTCTCAACAAATTCTAATGGATTTCCACAGAGCAACATAACTGGGTCAGAGGTTTTCACACCTCTGGGCTTAAAAGACATACACATGGACTTCTTGGCATTGAACAAAATGTCATTTTCAGAACCATAAGCTTCACAAACTGATAGAAGTTGCTGCATCGCTGCAGTGCTAAGACTCAACAAACAAAGATCATCGGCATAGAAAATGTGATTCAGTTGAGTATCATGCAATAGACCACCAAGTTTGGTATCATTCAACAAAGTAGACAGATCGTTAACATACACATTGAACAACAACGGCGAGAGAATACCACCTTGTTTTACACCATTGGTAACAGAGAACTTCGAAGAGATAACATTTCCCCACCTAACAAACATCGTTTGACTTCTGTACCAATATAACAAAATACCAAGAATATAAATAGGAACACCTCGATCAATAAGTTTCCTAAGCAGTGACCAATGATTGATCTTGTCAAATGCCTTACTAGCATCAAGAAATGTAACATATACACTAATAGAGCGACTCCTAAAATAATCTATAAATTTGTGCAGTAGGTAAGCGGCCTTATCTGTGGAATGAGCAGGTTTAAAACCAAACTGGTTGTCATTAGTCCACAAGTAATCCTTAATCCTGTTCAGAATTAGACCTTCTAACACTTTTGAGATAACATTGGCAATAGCAATGGGCCTGTAATTGTTCATATCTGAGAGACTAGCGCACTTATTCTTAACTAGAGGAATAATAACAGACTCAATCAATATGGCCGGCATATATCCATGAACAAACATACAATTAAAACACAGAGATAAAAGCACACATACGTTGTAGTTAGCATTAATCAAGCTTTCAGCCGTAAGACCATCGGGCCCAGCAGATTTGCCCTTCTTGAGACCCTTAATGAGAGTATCAACTTCATTTGGTGGAACAAAAGATAAATCAGTAGTATCGTTAACAGAGTGAACATCACGTAACACAGATTCTTTCAAAGACGCATTCTTAACAATTCTTAACAGAGTTGAAAATAGATTCATAGTGACATTTCCATTTTTCAGCTATGTTAACATCACAAGAAACACCATCAATAGGATTAGATCGAGCAGACTGAGAAGAGCTCATGCGTTTAATCTGCTTCCAGTTTAATCTTCTTAAGTCCAGTTCGTGTGTTGACTCTCTTTACTTCCTGCTTTTACAAGCTCCGACTGCGGACGAATTTCGGGAAGGGGGGAGATGGCGGGGCACATGTAAGTTTACTCATACAACGTTAAGCTCCCTGGGGATTAGACGATAGGACGCGATTATTTAACTATTCGGACGCAGCCGAGGTTCCGCTGCAAGCTAAAGACGGAAGTCTCAGAGCGCATCGGTGATGCATCAGAGCGAAACACGTTAGCAGAAACCAGCAGTAGCCAATGAGATTTTGTCATTAACTTTAAAGCCCCCTGTGAACTTTCACAATTGGTTACTGACAGAAAGGAAATGCCCTTATTTGGATTACACAGCGTTGTGCAGGAGAATCAGTCTATAGCGCTCCGGGGGCTGACGTCATGCAGTCAGAAATCGCCATATTGGCAGGAAAGTGTGTGGTTAAAAACACTGGCAGGCATACGGAAAGCAGCTAATTTGCTTATTATATTCATGAAAAGTGAATAATTTTATTTCTTAGGTAATTTAGACAGTCATTCAAACTTTGATAACGTGGTGACACAAGCTAGTTAACATACACCTTGAGCAGAGCGAATAGCTTGTTACGTTATTCTGCCCAGTTGCTAATGCTAACGTAACTGTGATGAAGAGGCACTTAAGGCCTGCGTTCACAGGCAGCGCTTTCAGAGCTGGAAGCGCCCGTGATCACATTTACAGAGCGCTCATCTCTAGCGCCGATTTTTGATAAAAGTTGCTAAGACTGTGTGAGCATTTCCTCTATGCATCGTTGTAAATGCATCGTTATTCTATGAAATGAAACCGCGAATAACTGTCGCAACTAAGCTAATGAATGTTCATTCCCAAAAGTGCAATTGGAACCGAATAAAGTCAATGATTCCGACTATGTAGCGAAGTTGCTAATGTAGCTCCCAACCATGCTTTGGGAAATCTAGTGACCCAGATTAAAATAAATGGGAACCTAAGCAATCACAGAGTACCAAGCTGGCTAAAGCTGTTGGGGTCTACAGTTGTCATAAACATTAATACTGAATAATTTGTCAGCAAACTTCATGTCCCAAAATGGGGAACAGTAAGCAAACTTAAACTGTAGCAAGCTAATTGATTAGAAACTCGACTGTGGCAGCAGGAAACGTTTCTCACTATTGATATTGTTAGTGCCTCCCAATTTACGATTATGATTTGTCAGCTAGAGAGAAGTGACATTAATGAGCCCGGCGGTGTTCCAAAAGTTGAGCTATTTCCAGCCGAGAGCGCCGTGGGAAAAAGCTGTAAGCTGAGGACGTTTTGGTTGCTGAGGACGTTGAGCGCTGTCAATGCTAAACTTCATTGTATTTGCATTAAAAGCGGATACAGCCAGCACAAAAAAGAAGTTTCCTGACACAGGCCCTATTCATCACAAAGCTAAATTGCGTCCATTTGTATCCCTCAAGGCTCTTGTATGCTTTGTGAGACTCTATGAAGGGAAAGTTGATCAGGTATTCGTAGTTGCTGAATACTGCAGGTATGGAACATTGTCCGAGCCCGCTGAGTCAATACTGGGGAAAAGCACACCTGAGGCATTATAAGGGTCAATAATGTCTAACCTATTAAGTGTTTAATTATATAGCTCAATTTCTTGACATGTAAAGCAGGCAATTAACTCTGATGGCTTGAAATCAGCACTAGCGCCATTCATTTTCGCTTTAGCTTTTACTGCCAAAATGGTGGCGTAAACAAAAGAAGTCACGTGGGGTCCGGAGCTCTATACCGGACACGACAGACTTCAGTGACGAGGCGAAGTATTGTTCGTTGCGTTGAAATGCTAACTTTTTGGTAAATTCGGTAGAAACTCACTGCCGCAAGTAGACAAAATGTAATAAAATAAATGTATAATTTAATGCTTTCTTTATAGCAGTTTGAAAGAATACATATTCAAGGAGTAAACTAGCCCAAAATCTCAAATTTGACCATTGCATGAAAAATCCATGTATTTGCCTGCCGGTGTTCTGACCAATTTTGCTACCTATCAAAATATGCTACCTCGCGGTTCTGCGCTCGCGCAAACCTGAAATCTCGGGCTATTTCTTCGCTCATATCTAATGTCTCTTCAAAAATCATAAAAATAGATTCATTTTCAGTGCGCATTTCGACCTGTAAGCGTACATATATTTGCATGTACACGCTGGGTTTTCCTGAAAATGCAGAAATTATATGATAATGGCGTATATGGGCATATATCTTCAAACAAACTAATCCAACTCATTATAACATCTGCTTTTGTTATAATAAGCTATCAAATAACGAAGTCACTATTGTAACCTAATTCATATTGCAATATCAAGGCGAAAACAAAGACTTTATGATCGCTTTGCATTACGGTAGCATTTTTGACAAGGGAGCAAAATTTGACAGAACACCGTGTCTCGCCTTAAGTGCACTGTGGATCGCTACACAGCGCCATGGTAAAAACTGACAAATTTTCAGTTTCGTATCACGTAACTCCCCACAATAAGTCACGACTATTCCGAAAACAAATTATTGTCAGCGTGAACCTTACTTACTGAAATGTGTCAATTTCGCACCACTATTATGCGTGAAACCACAAATAGCCTGTCCTTGTGGAAATGAAACTCCTCGGAGCTTAACGTTGTATGAGTAAACTTGCATGTGCCCCGCCATCTCCCCCCCTTCCTGAGATTCGTCCGAAGTCAAAGCTTGTGAAAGCAGAAAGTAAAGAAAGAGTCAACACTCGGGATGTTAAGCTCGAAGCAGACGGCTCGACATACTTTTGCTTTGAAAGATCGATACTATCTCAGCAATATGTTTCGATGCCTCGCTTCACCGTGCAAAAAACCACGTGACTCCCCAAATGAACCATCATTACGTCACGCGCGTATCGGCGACGTGTTACTCGGGCTTTGAATCCATGTAGTGGATGCAATGCGCTTACTCCACTAAGGAAAGTGTATATGGGTGTGTGTGTGTGTGTGTGTGACAATACTGGGAAAAATAAAGAGGAATCTACGTCCCGGATCTGACTTACCTTACTATTACAGTATACATTAACAACACACAGGGGTTCAATATTTAACCATTTATTATTTTAATAATAATGATATTAATAATAAAACAAGTATCTAATAAAGGGATATGAACAGGGATGAATACATATATATTGAATCGGTCCTTAACCATGAAGGATGAAATTACAGGGGAAGTATTAAATAAGCAACTGATTCAATTAACCACAAATTTATCAAATAGGTGGCCTAGAGCCCAATCACGCTCTCATTCACACGTCCTATTAAACACATTAATCAGCAGACTTTAGATTCACAGATAATTGGAGATTATACTAGGCTATTTAAGTTCATTGGAATCTGATATTAACAATAACACATTACATCTTCTGATAATCATACAATACAGTAATGCAGGGATATATTCAGCAATCACAGTAGGCTACACCCCGAAATGTCCCGTTGATTGTCCCGTTTAAGGCGCACTCTTCAGCCAAATGTTCCAAGTAGGCTACAGTTTGAATCGGAGTAGCGCCGTTTTCCGTTGGGCCAGCTGGGTAAGGACAACAGCGTAACCGGCTTGGCTATCAGTGTAAGAGTGTGTGTGCAAAACTGTTGATCTCTCACAAGGAAAATTGGAACCCAGTACCTTGGCCGGTGAGGAGGGAAGATTAGGGGTCCGGTGGGCAGGAAAGGGTAAATAAGTTCAGCCGGCGTTTTAAACGTTGCCCGAGCAACGAAGGCTTCTTGGCTGGTTCTTTCCGTCTTCCTTGAAACACGGAAAACAATGAAACACGGGACGGGAAACAAGTGAAGCACGGTACGACCGAAACACAGCGACTCCCCTAAAACAATAAGCCTACACCTCCGAAACGTAGCACTTCAACATCGAACTATTTTTCTTTCTTTTTCTCCTTCGTCGCCTGGTTGCTCCGTCTGCCCCTTTCGCCGTTAAGTGTCGCCGAAGCTCCTTCTCCCGTAACCCCGGTTACCAATCTTCATAAAAAAATCTAAGAACCCTCGCGTGCGTTATTATGCCTCTGTAATGCCCCCATTACACTATCTCAGCAATATGTTTCGATGCCTCGCTTCACCGTGCAAAAAACCACGTGACTCCCCAAATGAAGCATCATTACGTCACGCGCGTATCGGCGACGTGTTACTCGGGCTTTGAATCCAGAGCGGGATTTTTGGAGAAGACCCATTAAAATACTTGTACTCAAGTGCAGCAGTATATCCCAATCTTTACAAGCTTGCCCGCAGATATCTTCATATGCCAGCAACTTCTGTGCCATGTGAAAGGGTCTTCTCCACAGCTGGAGAGGTAGTAACAAAGAAGAGAAACAGACTCAGCTGAAATGATCTTGTTTTTAAATAAGAATCTTTGAACCCTGTAAATCCCCTTTCCAACTTATGCAGCATTTTACTCGACTACTACAATAAGTCCCTAGTTGCAAACATTTGCTATTTTCCCCCAAAATTAAAATTTGTATTTCGATCAATCTTGCAAAAGCATATCTCCATTACATACAGTATTTTATGACGGCACAATCACATTACAACACAAGTATCTTATTGTCTGGAAAAAAACAGTCAAAAACTACAAGATGCACATAGAACCTTTATTGTTAAACGTACATAACAGTGCCCGTTTCATGACACCTTGTCCTTTATTGTTCCTCGCAAATGCTATGTTGAAGATTGGCCAGCAGATGTCGCCATATTTGATTGTATCAAATGCTTCGCAACCCTGAACCATTCAACACAATTGCTTCATAATTGATTCAGTAGTTCAGAAAGCTTCGGTTTCTCCATCACTTGTCAACGCACCTGAACTGGACTTAAGTAAAAACATAACACGTGTTACATATTTCATATTTACCGCATTCCAAATCATCCAAGCAATCGGCAGCGTCCCGGAGAAGTTCGGAAACCGACCTCCTAGTGTATTCCGCCATTATTAGCCCGTCAAGGTTTGTGAGTGAAAAGTGTATGGCTGTTGACTGGTGTACCTCTGCACTCACACATTTCGATCAACCAATGGGCGAACAGTTCAACCCAAGGCACACTTAGGACCGCCCCCTCATTTGAATAACATTTCCTTCCGAATTACATGCTGACAGCAAAAAATAAATAAATGAGCTTTAACCTATTTATTTGATAGGTAATTCTATTTATACATTTATTTTTCTATTTATTTTTAGTTTTTAAATGTTTTTTATTTCTGTATCTATTTTCACTTTTATTTATATGCATTTTTATTTTTGGATTTATTTTTACTTTTATTTATGAATAAATTTTTATTTTTATTTTCACTTTTCTTTATTTTTGGCATTTTTGGTCCTCCATACAGGGAGGGGAGTGAACAGGATCACTTACATATGCTTAAAATCGTTTGGCTCCACCTTTATACGTTTCGTATATCGGGGGCAGAGGTCAGATTATCACAGTAAAGTGTTTGGTGTTGAATCATTTCTTACAGAGTACATATGCCCCTTATTGGGCCAGTATACTCTGCTTATGGAGTTGAATTTACAGCACCCTCCATTATTATTGGCACCCCTGGTTAAGATTTGTTCTTTAGCTTCTAATAAATTCAGTTTTTTTCTAAATAATATCGGACCACAATAAAAAAAGAGGAAAATCCAACCTTTAATTCAAGTGCATTTATTCAGTGGGAAAAAAAAATGTATTTATTTTTTATTTATTTTACATCAAATCATGAGTGCCACAATTATTAGCACCCCTGATGTTAATACTTTGTACAACCCCCTTCTGTCAATAAAACAGCACCCAATCTTCCCTTATGATGTTTCACAAGATGGGGGAATACAGAGAGAGGGATCTTCAACCATTCCTCTATGCACAGACTCTCTAAATCATCCAGCAACCTGGGTCCTCTCCTCTGCACTCTCCTCCTTAGCTCACTCCACAGGTTTTCAATTGGGTTGAGGTCTGGAGACTGAGATGGCCATGGGAGGAGCTTGATTATGTTTCTGGTGAACCATTTCTGAGTAGATTTGGCCACATGTTTAGGGTCATTATCTTGCTGAAAGACCCAGTGACGACCCATCTTCAGCCTTCGAGCAGAGGCCACCAGATTTTGATTTAAAATGTCAAGGTATTTCAAAGCGTTCATGATGCCATGCACCCTAACAAGGTTCCCAGGGCCTCTGGAAGAGAAACAGGCCCACAGCATCACCGATCCTCCCCCATACTTCACAGTGGGCATGAGGTGCTTTTCTGCATACTCGTCTTTTTTGTTCCGCTAGACCCGCTTAGAATGCTTGTTGCCAAAAAGCTCTATCTTGGTCTCATCTGACCAAAGCACACGGTCCCAGTTGAATTCCCAGTACCACTTAGCAAACTCCAGACGTTTGCATTTATAATTGTGAGTGAGTAAAGGTTTTTTCCGTGCATGCCTCCCAAATTGCTTGTTGGCATATAGATAGCGCCTGATGGTCGTTTTGGAGACTTTGTGACCCCAAGATGCTACCATTTGTAGCAATTCTTTAACAGTGAGCTTTGGGAGATCTTTTTATTTCTCTTACCATCCTCCTGACTGTGCGTGGTGGCAAAATAACCTTGCGTCCTCTTCCAAGCTTGTTTACCACTGTTCCAGTTGTTTTAAACTTCTTAATGATTCCTCTGACAGTAGATATGGGCAGGTGCAGGCGAGTGGCTATTTTCTTGTAGCCATTGCCTGACTTGTGAAGGTCAACACACATCTGCCTCACTTGAATGGTGTGTTCCTTTGTTTTTCCCCATGTTGAAGAGTGGATAAGAGAAATGTTTATACCCCAGGGAAACAGGTAATGATGATTTACTAATTAAATGTTCCTAGATACTCCGATCAACTTTGTAAAGTACTGTAGAAATGACAGAAATACTTCAATTACATTTAATTCCTAGGAATTGTTGGGGTGCTAATAATTGTGGAGCAGGTGATTTTATGAAAAATAATTACTTCTTAGTCGGGGATTTTTTTCCCTTAAAATTCACTTGTTGAAGGTCACATTTTTCTTCAACTTTCAGTGTGAGAGTATGCTTCTGCAATAAAAATTGAATTTATTTTAAGGCTTTTAACACATCTTAACCAGGGGTGCCAATAATTATGGAGGGCACTGAACACTTAACACCTTACAGTGCAGCTCTGTGGCTCCTGTCTGGAGGGAGGCAGTGATTTGGGATGCACCCTGTTATTTCGGATGCCTACAATGCAGTGGGTATTTCTAGTTCTTGCTATCCTGAGGGTTATTGTCTGAGAAAGTAACTGACTGCATATTGTATTATTGTTTTTGGTGCTTTTATTGAAATACGTAGTGCAGCTCAAAAGTTTGAAATCACCTATTAAATCTTTTGGTTTTGATTGTGGGGGGTGATTAACGAGAAGAATTTGGTCATTTTTAACACTTCAATGTTTTGGCTGTATTTAAATCGGTTTTGTGTCAGATTGATTCATGGCTATGTCAATTTGATAAAACTTCCTGGGGAATTTCAAACTTTTGAATGACACACTATACATTACCAGCTTTCAGTTGCCCGTGGTATAATAGAGGTTTGCTTATGGTGAAAGCACTGACCTCTGACTTGCAGAATGCCTATTTCAAGTTATGTGGAGAATTACATATTTCAGGAACACTTTTGTCCCTTTTTTTGAACACTTTTTGAATGAAGGTATTGACTGAAAACTGTCAGTTAGTTGGTTGAAGGGGGTGTTTCAGTACTGGGTTTAAACAAAGCCTGCGCAGTATACCTTTTCGGGTGAAACTGGACGTTTTTACTATGATGGTAGTGGTGTCTTTATGTCTATTTTCTTTCATATGTATTTGATTGTGTTTATTTTGCATTTATGATTGTTTATCTTGTTTTTTTTTTTCTTTTGTTTTTATTGCATTAGTTTTGTGTTTTTGTTTTTTTTTTTTTGTGTGTGTTTTTGATTGTGATCGTTTTTTTTTTTAATTGCGTGTTTGTTCTGTTTGGTGACTCTGCTTGCATCCTGATTTTGGTTATGTCTACATTATGGTTTTGATTATGTTTGTGTCATGATTTTGATATATTTCAGGACTTAATTTTTCAAATCTTTGCGTGAAAGATTTGCCGTTCGCGTGAATGCATAACCGCATAACCCACCGGTTCCCAAAATAAAGTTTTGCATAACCGATCGTTTGCCTCATCGGTTATGGAAAAATGGAAGGTTTGAGTTTATGCTGCAGATACTGTTCTAACCCTGCCCCCCATTTTGCTGGTAATATCTGGAAACTTCAAAAGTTTACCCTAGCTATGATGATGAAATCAAACCCCTTTACCACAGTTGTTGCTTACGGGTTATAACTCCAGTCTGTCAGTAGCCTAGCTTGACTTGGCGTTGCGCGCTACAAGACAGTATCCGAGTGGCAGATTTAGAAATTTGATTTGGCTTATATACAGTCGTCGTCCATACAAATAACCACTGTAAGATGTATTGACCTATATGATTTCCTACTAAGAACTGTTACGTTGTGAATAAGTCCATCTTTGTGTTAAAATGTTACCATTATATTATGTTGACCGTAATAATTCATCGGCTTTAGCAAAAACATGTGTAAAACATAACCCGAATATATTAAACCCTGAAATTAAATCAATAACGTAACACTTCTGAGCTGTATCAATGTCACTGGACTGTCACAACATGGCTTGGAAATAATAATTACTCTGGCTGAGTATGGCATACACCGAAACTTCTAATTAATTTGTTGTATATTTTTGTATATTTACTTCTGTATTGAGACATTGGCTTTGTAATTGACTCAGTTTTTCAGAAGTCAAACCTAATTGTTGAAGACAGGAGAGCAGACCTATTGGTTAGATGACAGTCATCGCACGTGTTTTCCGCTACTGTTGTCTTGGCAACGGACAAGCCAGAGTTTCACAGAATGTGGCAGGTTTACCAGTGTTCATATCTTGACACGATGGCTGGACAGGTTTACATTGCACATGTTAAGCCGTTATGAATGGTGAATACCTGAGCCTTCTGTAAGTATGCACGCAACTTTTATTACGGCTTACTACCAGCTCTATAATTTGGTGAGAACCGCGACCGTTGGGGTGAAGTTGAGCTTGCTTAGCCTTAACATAACCTGAATGATTCTTCGGGCCAAAAATTAAAGCTTGTAATTTGCATCTTGAGATTGATTACATTTGCGTTGTGGTTTTGATAATGTCTGCGTTGTGATTTTGATTGGATTTTGATTTTGTTTGTTTCGACATGATTTTGATTTTGTATGCATGGTGATTTTGATTGTTTCTGTTGTAATTTTGATTGTTTACAATGTTGTTTGATTATGGTGATCTCTTGCTGTCCCCGTTATTTTTTCTGTGTTGTCCTCCCCCCCTCAGGCTAGTACAGATCGCTGGAAATTGAGTTGGCTATCCTACCTGTGCTGTCGCCGGTCGAAGGTCCCAAAAGCGCACTACATGCGCCTAGCCCAGGAGCTCCGAATCGATCCCGACTGGCCCCCGAAGCCCGAAACCATGACAGAGGCCAAAGCGCCACCCCCCTGCAACAAAAATGAATCCTGTCCTGTTATTGCCCCCTCCTAGCACCCTCTCTCCTTACTGTTTGAACTGAGACGACCAGGAAAATATTATTTCATTGTATTAGCAGTTTTTGGCTGACGCTTTGACCCCAAGAGATTCTCAGTTGATTGGACTTAGCGGAACCCTCTAAATCAATATTGCTTTCAGGCCCTTTCTCAGGGGCCCAACAGCTGCACCAATCCAACTGAGGCTACACTGAGGGTTGAACCACTTACCCTCCAGGTCCCAGCTCAAGCACCTTTGCCATTCAGCAATCGGCCGGCCGATATGCATAACATGATCTGTTGCACGCAGAGACTTGGGATTGAATGATTGCATTGCACTGCACAAACCGCATACAGAAATGGCTGTTATGTTGTTGACCAGAGGACAGTGACGTGTTTAAATCAGAAATACACTGAAACACAAATCAATGTGTGGTAGAACTGTTGATGGGACGTGCCATATTCGAGGTGGCTCTTTCGAGGTTTCGCTGCTGCTGTTGAATCTGTTGTACTGTTTAGCCCCTGGGGGATGATGGGATTTCTGGGTCCTCCTTCCTCAGGACAGGGGAGTGGGGCTGTGGTTTGTTTGTATTTCTGTTGAACTATCTGAATTTAAATGTCTGGACAAAAAAGTGTGCGCTGACTTTTAACAGTAATGAATTTTTGTTGTGATTGGTTTGACATCGATTTTACTCCAAGAACATTTTGAGAACGTTGTTTTATGATTGAAACCATGTGGCATATCACCCTGACCTTTGAATCGCCCGCAGTCATCTTGCTTATAAAAGTCCAACCAAAGAAACTGACTTTCTCTGGCTTGTTGGCCACATGACCTTTGCTGCTGGATTTTACATTTTTGTAAAATCAACTTTTCTCTCCTCTTCATCCTGTATAAGAGCAAATGAGGCGGAATAATCTTTAAATAAATGTCTGGGGTGATTCATGGCCTGAGGTAGCAGCTGCTGCTTCTTGTGGTGGGGTCAGGTTTTGACAGACAGCTGTGGGACTGCCTTGGGAAAAGTTGTGAGGTATCTCAACGATTGACTGTTGGGTGGTCGGGCGGGGTTAGCTTCGTGGTGTGAGGACTAATCTTGCCATGCTGCGTGCATTTTGTTTTTTGTTATGTTCTGGGTTTCTGTAAATCCCGCCTCCTCTGTCCCCTCTATGCCACTCAGCAGTGGAAGCACAACCTGCCCCCTTTTGCATCACCCACCACTGGAAGCCCTGCCTCCTTATAAGTCATTTAGCACTGAAAGGCCTGACCCCTTCTGTGTTGCTTAGCGCTGGAATACTCATCCCTTTTTAGTCATATAGCACTGGAATACTTGGTGCCCTGCACCCAGACAGTTGAAGTAGATCCTTTGAGTTCTGTTAGTTGCGACTTGTTGCTCCAGCACATCTCACAAATGTTGATTTAATTGAGATCTGGGGAATTTGTCTCTCCTTGGACTGCTGTCAGTTGGCACTCACCACTGCTGACCGGGAGCACCCATTGAGCCTTGCCATTTTGGTTATGCTCTGACCCAGTCATCAGGCCAGAACAACTTGGACCTCATCAGAGTTGCTCAGATCATCACGTTTGTCCATTTCTTACACATTCAACACATTGCCTTGGAGAACTGACCATAATGGATGCAGGACCATCAAATTTGCAGATAGTACGAGATAATCAACGTTATTCTCTTCATTAGACGGTGGTGATAATTTTTTCCCTCATCGGTGTGTACACCTTGCGTGCACACTTACACATGCGTGGTTGCACGCAGTGGAACCTTCGAGATGTTAGCCTGAGTTATATATGATCACAAATATTGGCATTAAGCTGAGAACCCTTTACGTTTAAACACGTTGAGCACTTGTGCGTAAGTGGAGAAAAACGTGTTACCAATTCGCATTTGTGCATGGACAGCTTGGGGGGAAAAAACCCGCGGACTAAGTCTATGCTCAAACTCTCAAAGACAAATGGACCAATAGTTAAATTAAAAGTGAACTAGTAGTGAAAGGGGCCAGGGCTTTCACAATCAATGTGACTCTACTTACAACTCAATCCCCAACTCTGTATGACTCATGGATCATTAGAATGAAGGATTTAGTATTTAAGGATAAAAGCTGAGCTGATAAGGAAAGGGGGCAGGGCTTTCTCTATTTCCCTGCAACCCTCTCCTGAGTCCAACATTCCAATGGCCTACTTTCTGTAATCGATGGATTAATAGGATCAAATATCACCCCATGTGGGTATAAGTGGGATGGAGTGATGAAAAGGCAGAGGAAAGCAGCATGCGTGTATATTGTGTGTGGGGAGACGGTCAAACACATCAACATCCATTCTTTGGGAAAGTTGTTTGTTTTGTAACAAGTTTAAAGGCTCCAACTTAGAAGTTCCATGACTTGGTAAATGAATGGAGTTTAATCGAGGATGGTGCAATAGAACAAAAAAAAAAAAAATGAAGAGGGTTCAGGGATACTGAAACTTCAAAATACTTCCTTAGGAAGTCCTAATCTGGGTAGGAGGTTTGTAGGCTTTGTCATCAAATTGTGGACGTATGAGGGCTTTTGAAAATGAAAGGACATTAATGCAACTGAGAAAGAAGGGATGAAA
The DNA here is from genome assembly GCA_029721435.1 of Gymnothorax reevesii. Lineage (NCBI taxonomy): Eukaryota > Metazoa > Chordata > Actinopteri > Anguilliformes > Muraenidae > Gymnothorax > Gymnothorax reevesii. The sequence continues at coordinate 22,197,239 of CM056575.1, read as the reverse complement.
ATGGGGGATTTAAAGTTCAGGATGATAGTGAACATGTTGATAACAAATGTGAATTAACATAGTTGCACAGCAAGATTGAGGTTTCTTGCTGTGAAATTTTATGCGAATGGGTAGTATCTTTAAATGTCCCATTATAAGTCTGTGAGGAAGAGGGATGATAAAAGAAGTCAGCTATCCATTCAAAAAGCACTTGCAACTCGAGTCCATATTCTTTTGTAAGGTCTTTTTTTAATGAATGATAATTACTCAGATTTATAGTCCACAGATTTGCTGAAGCCTAACTGGTGAAGATATGCTTAGAATTCAGGGACTTGTTTTCAGAAGTCGATTTAGAAAAAAAAAATCAAAATGGAGCACATCAAGAGGAATATTAACATTAGCTATAGAGGCAAAGTTGTTCATCAAAAGGAACCTGATTTAATGATGCATGAGAGAGGACTTTTCTTCAACCACAGTCAATGGTACATTCACTGAAATATACTGATTTTCTCCATTGCCCCCAATGGCCGACTCACTCCAAATTTAGCAGTCCTAACTTGTCTAGATGTCTATGTACCCATGATGTTTCACATCGATTGGTCATCTCTAGGCCTGTTAAATAGGGGCTTTTTTTTTTTAAAGGTCTTGCTTGTTCAATAGAAGGATTATAACTGTAAACACATACAGGGTGCAACAGTAGAACAATTTAGGTCTCATGGTTGAAGAGATGTAGGCATTTTTATACTTTAGCTCCCTAGTGCACCACCTAGTTTAGGTGGAAATTTGATCAAGGTCTACATATATGTACCACATTTCTGCAAGTTTAGAAAAAGATTTCTTAAATTATAGCAAAATTTTTTAAAAAATGGGCCATTCCCACAAAAAAAAATAACTGACATGACTTTTTTTTTTTGAAAATCAACATTTCTAATAAGATCTGGGATGCATAGATCCTCAATTTCTTGATTTTGAGAGGCTTTGCCAACTAAGGTAGGTTTCAGTTTTGGGTTTTGTCCTGAGTGAAGGAATCAAAAAAAAAAAAAAAGTTTCTCGTTCATGCAGTTCATGAGTTATAAGGGCAAAACTTTAGCCATAGCACCCCCATCAGGCCAGTATGTGGAAGGGTGATAAAATGAGAAACAGCACAGTCAAATTTAAGCAACAAGAGGCAACATGGAAAGATTCATGTTTCTCAAAGTAATTGTACAAGAAAAAGCAGTTTAAATAAGTGTCCCGTCATGTCCTAGCAATGTCTCTGAAATACTCAGCGTCGTGTTGTTTAACGCTGTCTTGATATTGCTGCAAGATTTTGAGTATATTTTGGGTCAGTTGGGGCCGAGAGGACTTCCCTCAAAGTCTGTCTGGTGTCTGTCTTGTGGTGCCTTGTTGACGCGCATTTGAAATGGTCTGCACTGCTCAGAGCCTTTACAAATGTTTGAGGGCACACTAATGTGTAATGTGAATTTCCAATAAAATTTTTTTTATTATTTTTGTGAAAATTTAGGTTGGTACCTGCAGCCAAAGCCTGTATTAAGGAATGCAATTCCATCTGCACTTTGAAGACAAAGATCCAGCAAAATAGCCTAGTTGAAATATTTGTAGCCCCTGATGGAAGTCAGGCGGCTGCTATGAATTTGCGGCCCTCATCTCTGCTGCCGAGCCCGCAGAGATTTTTGTGCAAGCACTCTACAGGCCATGAATTTCAACTGATTCCTTTGAAATTTGGTGTGGGTGTAGGATATTGTTGGGTCACCCCATCTATCGTTTTTGGTTTCCATGGCAGCAGAATTGGCCAAATAAAGCACAATTTCACACTGAAAATTGTCTGTTTCAGTGTATGGCTTGTAAACGCTCTGGAGGTCAGAGTTTTCAAGGTATCACAAGTGGGCACTCAGGGGGGCTGCACCCATGAAGATGGCCTGACCAGACTGTTTAGTTTTAGAGGTGTAAGAAACACAGGTCTGCAAATAATGAAGATCATGTGAAAAATGTTGGTTTATGTCTGATCTTTTTTATGCAGAGTGCTCTTTGCATTTCTGTTCTTAATTTACTGTGAAATGAATGAGCCATTATCCCAGTTTTATCATCTGTAAGAATGACGGCGCGTACATGTCAAATGAAAAGATAAAGTAATTATGTTTCGTAAGTAGTGCTTTTAATCATCTCTACATTTTTGTTTCAGCCTTTTCCTGCACAGGACTGCAGTCAGATATTTGTAGATGTAGTTCATAAATTAATTACATAGTTGTGTACCTTCTTCACTTGTAGCTTGGGGAATTAGTGCGGGTTTTTCCTCACTTGGAGAGAATAGTAAAAGCAATAAATTAGGATGGAAAGCAAAATACTTCCTGATAGAGTTTTACTCCATTATCTTTTTACAAACCTTGAGGTTTCATAAATCATATCACAGCAGAAGATGGATGTATTTTAATGTCAATTTGGGCTGTACTACTTTATCGATGTTTGAGATGTGAGTTTTACACTTTGGTGTAAAAACCTGAGTATTTAGTTGTAAAATGTGTTGGATGTTGTAATTTTTTCTTGTATTTTGGTTGTAGTGGTAGGTTCTCTAATGTTACTCTGTTGGTTGCTGGATTTATCATTATGAAAATCATTATTATGTTTATGATTACTGTTTAAATCAGTGTTTTATGTCTTGAACAAGATTCAGCACAAGTTTGGGGGAATATATGTTTGTTTTTGTTTGATTTATTTTAAAAAGACATCAGGGACTAGGGATCATTACTGCAGAAGATGGCTCATGATGAAACAACAGTTGAAAGGATACCGCGGTACTGTTTGACCCATCATTATTGGTTGTATTTAACGCAATGCCACATAGCATCATGTTCAGTGTTTACCTAACTCTGATAGAGTTCTTTTAACTATAATCGAGTACATGTGATCTTAACTAGACTCATATAAACTCTATTAGATTTGAATTAAAACTTAAGATTTTCTGTGGCTTTCATTTTCAGTTTGAAAATCAGAACAATCCTAACCTGAATTATAATACTTCCAGGCTAAGCTACATTATTGTGTTCATGGAACATATTTACAAATATGTTTAGGAGTTTTGGGAATATTGTAATTAGCACCTCTTTTCACCAAGTTCTTAGAATGTCTGCTGCTGTAGCCACTTATGCCTCCACTGGGAATTTGGTGCAAATACTTTTCCTGGTTTTGGGAATGTTTTCTTTAAATGCAAATTTCTCTTCTGATTGATGAGCCAAGACTTACTTGTGGAAGCAAAGGAGTGTTGTAATGAGACTTGAACGTCACTCACTTATCAAGTCAATCAATCAATTGGCTGTTAGCACGACCACAGTCGCTCAGATTCACAAGCGGCTTTATCCAGGAGTTCATGATGGTGTCACTTTTATCCTGTTTGTGACCCCTGATTGGGTAGCTGTCATCCTTGTCATTATTTTCTGTGTAATGCCATAGTGGTGTTTTCAGCTGCGACCAAGCAGCTCTATGAATGCTTCTGGCTGTCTGTCCGTCCGTCCGTCTGTGACACCTTTTTGACCATGTTCCTGTCGTCGTATCATCATGAAATTTTCAGGAGTTATCCACCTTCACCAAATTGATGTCCATGCACGAGGTCAAAGGTCAAGTTCACAGAGGTCACGAACTTGCCTGCGGGTTTTCGCGCTGTAACTCCAGTTATAATTCATGGATCACTATGAAATTTTGGAAATAGCTTCTAGGCATAAAGGAGGTGTTAATAGTGTTTTTCAAGGTCATCGGTGAAATCCCAAGGTCACACAGGTAAAAAAAAGTGTCAATTTTGCCCGATTTGACGGCTTTTGCACCGTAACTCTAGTTTCATTCAATGAATGGCTGTGAAATCTTAGAACAAGCTTCTTGGTATAGAGGAGGGGTTCCCTATTGATTTTCAAGGTCATATGTTGAATCCCAAGGACACAATGGTCAAAAAAGTGTCGATTGTGCTCCGATTTCACAGTTTTCGCACCGTAACTCCACTTTAACTTGATGGATGGCTATTAAATCTTACCAAAAAGCTTCTTGGTACAGAGGAAGGGTTACCTATTCATTTTCAAGGTCATTTGCCAATTTCGAGGTCACACTTGTACAAGAAACCACCAGTCATGGACACTAGGCCACCTGACGGATGCTAGGCCAGGTCGCAGCTATTAGATCCCTCTGATCTACTTGTAAATGAATGACTAAAGAGATATATTTCACTGCAGAATAAGCCTGGCTGTATACACTCAGAAACTCTCAAATTTGTATCTACCTGCAAAATCCAGTATTAAATTGCATGTTCTTCTGCAGCAGCTTTTGCCCAAGTTGGAAATGATCCCTCTGGGCTTCGGGTTATCCATGTCTGTTTGTGTGATCTGGTTTGGTTTTAACCTTGTTCTGTGGTTCTGAGATTTAACACTGGGCTTGTCGTGAGCTGCACTTAACTTGGAAAAGTGTGTTTTTGTGGTCTGACCCTCAATGGGTAATTTTACTGAGTGAGGGTGGCGATGTACATACAGGCATTTCTTTTGTTACCCCTCAGCCCGACACGGGCACGAGGGGTATTGTCGTCCCTTCGGCGGGCGTCTGCCAATTTTGTCCGGGCTATTTCTCTGTAACCACTTGGGTTAGGAAGTTCATATTGCATATGTGGACTCCCCGTGGGGGGTAGGTCTGCCTTTTTGAGGTTTCGTCCCAGTTTGACCTTTGACCTTGCAGCAGTGACCTTCGGGGCTTAGGGTTATTGCCCGCTTCAGTGCGGCCCATTTTTTTAAAAAGAAATGAACATTCTGGCATGGAAAACAAACTCAACCCATTATTAGGCCTACTGATCTATAATTTTCCACCTTTCGAGATTTTTGGTGCAAGGTAATTCATCCTCCTCAGGTATTTGCCCAGTGTTTACTGAATGGTGCAGGACATGGAAGTGTTCTCTATCCCTAAAGATGTCACATTTAGTGTGATGACTTGCAACAAAACTGAAGGATGGAGTCGAGTCAAAACGACTTGACCACTGGATTGGTTTAGTTCCTCAGGGAAATTGTAATAATAGTATAAGAATAAACAGGATAAACAACCTTGGTTCTGGTAAACATATTTTTCTGCGTGTGTATATTTTTAAAGATTGTTGACTGAGATGCTTTATTCCTCTCATTCATTCAAGCTTAAACATGATCAATTTTGCGAAAGATTGTATATAACTTGAGATTTTTTAACTTGTGAATTTTTTTTTCTTTGTTTCTTACTGAATAAATATTTATAAATGCATCTGATTTTTCCCTTCTTTTCAATAAACAACATTCTTGGAAAAAATGCCGATGGGCTTACGTTGATTCATGGATTAATCATTTCTTTTGTATTGATGCCTTTTTGCCATTTTTACTCCTTTTGAGTTTTATTTATTTTAATTTGTTTTTTGGTGTTTTGTGGTCATGCGTCTTGAATATAATGAAAGAATATGTATGATTACCTGTGCAATGCATTGTGAAGTTCTGTCCGACAAGAACATTCGCTACTCAAAAGCAGTTTGCCCTGATCCCCGCGGTCCACAGCATGTAGATCTATGTAGATCAATCACCTGTTTCTGATGTCGGAAATGTTTTAGCTGTAACTGCTCCTCATCATTCATTTTCACTCGGTACTTGATAGCGCTTGAGGTACAGGGCTGTTTGCTACATTGCGCTAATCACATGATAGAGCAGATCCACTATGCTGTAAAGTTCCGCAAGAGGAGTTTGTTTTGAGTAAATTTACGTAAACTTATTTATGATTCTCTGATCCGTTAATCATAACCAGTTTCATAATTACAAAATGGCGTTCAAATTGCCAAAATCGAAGCTTTTTAAATGGTATTCTGAAACCAATGGGTGACATCACGGTTGCTTCGTCCATCTTTTTATACAATCTATGGTCTATGTAAGGCCAAAGGCGGACACGGAATCCCGGCTTAGAAGATGCAATGGTGAATGAAAGCTTGAGATAAACCTTCAGTCGCTGTGGTACAGTGTCAAGCCAATGCAAGCATTAGGCGGAGGCTTACATGTTCAACAGGTCACCACAGGCAAGCAGTGGACGGAATGGAGCCTCAACTTCTTTTTTTTTTTCTTGGAAACAAGCAAAATGCAAGATTTGTTTCAAAAACAAAAGCCTGACTTGAGCTTCAGTTTCTTTGCTGACATATCAATGTGAGGTCTTTAAGTTAACCATTGTTGCATGTCTTTTTTCCTCTTTGCCTAATAAAGCTGGTGGATGGGTTTGGTTACTTTAGAAAGCTCTGTGTCACAAAAGGTTAAACAATCATCAATTTAAGTACCTAGATAATAATACTGTGGCAATAATTTAATCCGACAGCCTTGCAAGGTTATATTGGGCCATATTTATACAAACATGCAAATACTTATGAGCAAAAGCTTTTGCTTGGAAGTAAAAGCTATATCCATGGTAGCAAATACTTAACAAACAAGCAAATGCTTGAAAATGTAAAACTATTATGCATAAAATATGCTATTTACTCATGAATTGATGCATTTGCTCATAGTTTTGTAAGCTGCTTCATGGATTTTCAGCTTTTGCTTGGCTTGTCCTTCATCTGTCGGCGTCATGCTTATACTGAGGTCTTGGAGAACTCTCATTTCAAATTACTTTGGCTTGAGAAGAAAAATGTTGAGCTTTCATATTGAGTTGGAGAAGAAGAACGTTAAGTGTCTTTCATGTTCGCAGTCTTCTTCAAGATTTGACTTCCTATCATATTTTCCAAGTGTCTGTGGCAATGATCAGCTTTTTTTGCTGGAGGGCCTTCACCTTCTTTGCTTTGCACAAGACTGCTCGCTTGTTTCTCCATTAAGAAGTGTATATTCCTTAATGGTAAAATGTTCAATGGACTGCATTTACATTGCGCTGTGTAGTCACATGACATGACCAAATGTTTACATTTTACATTTACATTTATGCCTCACATTCACCCCAATGGCGGAGGCTGCCATGCAAGGCGCCACCCTGCACATCAGGAGCAGTGTGGGGCTCAATGTCTTGCTCAAGGACACTTCAACATATTCTCTGCAGGAGCCAGAGAACCTTCTGATTCCTAGCCCACGCACTCTACCTCCTGAGCCATGCCACACCAATGAAGTTCATTAATGCTGTATTTAGATGTTGGTTGGTCTGAGCAGCAGTTTGGTCATTGCGTCTGACGTGATGTTCCTCAATGCACCCAATGTAAACCTTTGTAACTGGTAACTGACCTTCTCACAACTGGCATTCAAACAACTGGACTTCATTTGCATTCACACAATTGGCTGCCAGCGTGCTGCTGTTGTACACACACAAGCATTTGCCAACCAAGCTAAGCAAGAGGTTTTAGCACAAGCAGAAATTTATACATTCAATTTTAGGCAATTGCTTTTGATTGATCTTTTGTTTAACAAGCAAATACTTTTGCTGGAAGCTTTTCTTTGCCAGAATTTGCTTATTTTATACTTACAACCCAATATTAGGAGGAGAAGCTAATGTCTTCCTTGCATTACAAAACGGCATCGCTTTTGTTCTGTAGCATTTGGCACCAGTTTCAAATTAATCAGTTGTGACTCTACAATACCAACAGAAGACTGCAGATACTCAAGTGATTGAGCAAGAGTGGCACTACAGCAGTAAATTCCAATCATTTGCATAAATTGGAGTTGTACATTAGAAACATTTTGATCCTGGTTATTAACATACTGTATACCTGCAGCATGCTCCGCACATGCTCGATAGGGTTTAGGTCCGGCGAACGTGCGGGCCAGTCCATGCAGACAATTGTCTTCTGCTCTAGGAATTGATTCACCACCCTAGCATGATGGGACGGGCGTTATCATCCATCAAGATGAAATCAGGGCCAACAGCACCAGCGTATGGTCTTGCGTACCCATTGAGGATCTCATCCCTGTACCATACCCCTGTCATCGTCCCTCTCCCCATGACATACAGGTCCGTTCTGCCGTTCCTGCTTATTCCTCCCCAGACCATAATTGATCCGCCACCATAGCGGTCGTGTTCGTTAATGAAGGCATCATTAAATCGCTCATGTTGTCTTCGCCACGCCCATTGCCTCCTGTCAGTAAAGTCCAAGCAATATCGAGACTCATCAGTAAAGAGAACTGGAGCCAAATCGTTGTGTGTCCATGTGACATGATCGTGAGCCCAGTCCAAACAGTCACGCCTATGACGGATGGTCAGTCGGATTCGAACACTTGGTCTTCTTGAGTTGAGGCTGGCAGTATGAAGACGATTTCATATCGTCTGAGTCAATACCCTGACCCCCGGGGCGTTATGAAGGTCATTTCTTAGGGTGGTGGCTGTCCAGAAAGGATGACGTCGTGCCTGAAGTGTGAGAAAGTGGTCTTGTCATTGAGTAGTCGATGTCTGATGACCACCCCCATAACGGTGTGCTGCTGTACCAAACGTTTGATGCCGATTCCACGCTCTGTTCACAATGCTTTGGCTGACGTTAAGTGCATTAGCAACGTGACGTTGTGAGAACCAAGAGTCATGCATTTCGATGCATCTTCCCAATTGCTCTGAAGTCAATCGACGTCTAAGACGTTGAAGAGACATTGTTATTGCTAAATGTAATGCAAAAAATTTGGGAACTTCCAAATTTTCACCAACAAGCAACACACGTCTGAGTTGAAATGGTGGCTGCACACTCATTTAATGTCATGAAATGCACAAGCAAATGTGTTTTGTGTCTGACTGCATGTCATTTTTCCAATATATTGCTTATCAGTGGCAGTTACCAAATTTGCATGTCATTTCACAAAAAAATTCCTATGATCCCCATCAAATTTTGAGTGGTATAGTTAATTTGAAAATGGGCCAATAATTATTGAAAGCTGTAGGGTCCTTCCCGCTTTAACATAGGGAGAATACATGCATATTCCACATTTTGGGACAACATTTTAGGTGAGGGTGAGGTTAAAAATGCTTGATAAGGGTTTAGCAGTGAAATCAGCTGCGAGTGTAAAAAAATATGGTTCCAGATTATTTGGACCTGCAGGTGTTAAATGAAAGAAGGGATGTGGACTTCCACAGGAAGGGGAACAATATTAAAAGGCTGAACACACACACACACACACACAAAGCAATCAACAATTGTATCTAAAGAAGGCTCGGTTTTCCAAGGCAGGGACTGCTTAAACAGGGAACTGGAAGTGAAAAATTGCTCGTAAAAACATTCCAGCACAGTGGATCAGAAATGGATTCCGTGCCATTGAGGATTCAAAAAGCCTATTCATTGAGAAAATCAGTTGCTGGAATAGTGTGCAGTGTGCACACAAGTTGTGGCATTTGAGGTGGGGATGGAATTCCTCTGTAGTTGGCTCCCTCTTGTCTCACGATAATTTTTCAAAAGCCTCATTCATCCCCTCTTTGTATGAAGAGAAATATTGCCTTATAAAGTTGGATGAAGAAAGGTCGTAACGAAGCAGCAGACCTGCTGCTCTAGTATGAATTTTGTGAATTTTATCTGTGCTCAAGTGTTTGATATAAAGTTTGATCTCATATTAAACATGGAAAGAAATATATTTTAGTATCAGAAAGTCGGACGAAGATATAGATAAGTATAATTAATTAAATTCGGCTGGTTTCTTGAAAATTAGCAGTAATCGAATAGCGGAAAGTAAAATGCAGTTTTTGTTTCGGGTCGGTACTATTTGATGGTCGGACTGACTTTAAGGAAGTACTGCTGTCATTCGGTTATTTGCCGTGTCCTTGTTCGCCAGGTAGACAGCGAGCAGGTTAATGTGTTCTAAAATTAAACATGTTTTGAAGCAGAAGGGGGAATTATTATAACGCCTGGTATTTATCCCGACTTGTTCGTAACATGATGTTACGAGCCGGAACAGTAATTGCCTGGTAAGTGAATTTCATGAATAACACTGTGAGGCTATCTGCGAAGCTGGCTAGCACTAGTGATTTTGTCCTGGCTCAGTTGAGGCATGAGGACAGTTGACAGGTGTGGTAATTTGGCAAACAAACAGCACTCCAGCAACATACCATTTTGCGAAACTGTAAAAACTCCCCGGAGGTACACGCTCAATCGCTCTTAGTGTGTGAGAAACGTTAGTGAGCTTGTGTTTCCGTGTGGATCTTATGACTGATAATACGTGCGGGCTCTCTCGCGTAGCTAGCCAAATAGGATGCTGGAAATGGTAAACCTCATGGTTATGTTAATTTTGTAAGGGAAGTATTGTGGTCATTGCCGCTATCTCTTGCTAGTTCTTGTTGTTACTGACGTTGTATACGTTGCCTGGCCAAGAAATCGTCGCTTGGGTGTAAATTAGCAAGCACTTTAGAGCCTAATATTGAACCATATTGCAGTGATTAACATGTTCCATGTAGGGTGTTGCCTCTGATTTCTTTAACAAGCATGTCGGAAGATGTATTCAATGATCGTGGAAAGATGATAATGTATTCCAGGAAGGGCGAATTGCTGAAATCACTGGGATTGGTTTAAGAACTATTATTAAAACTAGGAAGGATTGTGGTGAACCGTCAACTTCGTGGAAGGAATATGTTCGTAATGAATGAATTATTACAATGATCTTGAATGATCTTGATCGGAGAGCAGTAAAACGATTGTTGAGGCATCGTCTTAAAAATCGACAGTGGCACTCACGGCTGTCGTATTGAGAAAGGAAGAGCACTTCCTCACGCGAAACGTGACAATAACGTCCAGGATTGGGATTGAGATTGAACGCCTATGTGGCCACAAGAAAGTCTGTGGTTAGTGAGGTTTATCTGAAATAAAAAAATCGACTTCACTGTGCCCGGGGACGCAAATATTAGACTTTGGAGCAATTTAAAAGCGTCATTTTGTCTGATTAGTGCAGATTTTCCCTATATCAGAGCGATGGCGTGCCGGGGTAAGAGAAGAAGCCAATGGTGCTCACTGTACAAAACTCTGGAGGCAGTGTTATGATCAGTGTTTGTTTCAGTTGGCCTGATCTTGGTTCAGTAACGTTATGCAGCAATAAAATGAAGCCGGCAAACTATATGATGGCACTGAATTGACCAAATCATTCTATAAAAGTATTTTTAAATTCCTGATGGCGGGGGCATGATTCAGGATGACAATGCAAAGATTAATTGGACTCAAATTGTAAATGGGTAGTTAAATAAACCTCAGAAATCATCTCATCACATGAATTGGCCACCTCAGAGTCCTGACCATAACCAGTTGAAAGTCTTTGGGATATGCTGGTAGAGGCTTTATGTAGCAGTTTGACTCTTCTGTCGTCAGTACAATATCTCAGCCAAAAATGAATGTAACAGTGGTTGGAAATTAGTGTTATAACGTTGTATAAGATTGTGGAAAAGATGCCAAGATGAATGCGCGCCACGATCAGAGCTGAAGGTGGTCAACCAAAATATTAAGAATGTGCGACTGTTTCTGGCCAGATAGTGTAGATCATCGGTGTAACACACGAAACTGCCACATTTTAACTTTATAATTTGAAATTGAATGTCGTCTAGATCATAGCCAGTCAGATATAACCTTATCGACCACACTCCCACCTTTTGTGCAAGCATTACGTGTGGGCGGCCATCTTGAATTTAACACTTGTAACATGTACATGCAAACTTTATATTGGTGTCAACACTTACAAGCCTTTCAATTCATAAACATTTTTTGAATGTTTTGGGGCTGTGTATCTGGTCATTTGGCTATGATTTGTTGAAGGAGGTACGCTTAAGTGAGCAATGGTATCATCTGCATAATCTTGCCAGCTAGCCAACTGAATATTTAGCTACATGACCACAATATTATAGTGTAGCGCTGTGCCATTCTGCACATCAGCATTATTTGGGCAGACGCACGGAGAGGCAGGGTGTACTGAAAGGGCACTTAGAGCACTTAACTTAGAGCACACCTCTACTCTTTATAGTTTTATTTTCGATATTGTCTACTGTGCTGACACATTGTAAGCTTCTCATGTCATATGTAGTATGTACTTTATCATGCTCATGGAGAAGAGTGAAGGATAATCATTTGTAGAGCTGTCCGTAAAGTAGAATCAAGGTCACTGTTAGTAATAAAAATCAGCTTGCAGACCGGCCCTTTTGGAGCATTTCTGTGCTCCTGAGCTCAGCCCAGAAGCTGGGAGGTGTTTCATGAAGCAGGATTTTGGACTTAGCAGGATAAACATAGAGTGTAAAACCCAGAATCTTCTCATTTCTCAAACCATGACTGAAGTAGAGCTGCTCCTGGTTTTACTTAGTAATTCAGTTCCCTGAAATACTCGCCTGATGTACCTGTTTAACCTCTTAAACTTTAACTCATCCCTTAAATTTTCCGTTATGTAGGTTCAAAGTCAGAAAAAAGTTTGTTTTTCGTATTTAAGGGAAAGATCACATGCGTATTATTTACCTCCTGGTTGCAGTGCTCCGCTGAAGCTGCATTACACGTGTATTGAGAGAACTATTCAAACCCAGGATGCCATGTTTTTATGGCCACTGCATTACATCCAATGGAAAATATGTGGATCTCACATTACAGATTTTGCACATCATTTTATACACATTTCCCTGCAGTTTAACTAGTCATATTTGGGATTATTGGAAACCTTTGGATCTCCATTAGTATTTAAAATTGGCCTGAAGTTCTGCATGTCTGAATACAGCAGCTGCACTTGACATATAGGGGTCAGTTGGTTTGATGGGATTAAACATCAGTGAAATGTGGAGTGTGAGCTGTGTAAAGTGTGATAATCGGTGTGAACGGTGCTCCCTCCCTGCTCCAGTGCGGCCTGTAGGGGTCTGCTTAAGCCCAGTGTTGGAGTGCGGATAGGTGTCCCCCTTCAAAAGCTCCACCCCCTATCCCGGACGGCCCACCGCTGCTACTCCGCCCCTCCGTGCCCTGCCCATCGCACAGCTGCACGGTACTTCACCTCCCTGTCCCGCCCTGGCCCTGCCCGGTCCAGCCTCTCCAGAGCCCCGCCCATGGGGTGGAGCTACCAACAGCAGCGCTCGTTTTGGGTGGCTCGCCTCGCCGGCCGTCTCTTGAAGCTCCGCTACCTCCTGCTGGGCTCTGCTGTGGGAGGGGGTTACACAGCTAAAAAGGTAGGACCCAACCCCGCCCAGGCTTGTACTTTCTGTTCATGAGCTGATTTCTGATACACTTGGCCCATCATTACCTCAGTAGCTCACCAGAAAGGATGTTCTAGTTCCTAATGGCTTACCATGTGACAGGTTTTCACCTCAGCTCTATCAAAGCATACCTCATTCAATCTCTAGAGCAGTGCAGCCCAGCTCTGTTCCTGGAGATCTAGGAAGTAGTCCTGGGATGTTCTGACAATATAAGAGCTGGCAAATGCATTTCATGTTTACTATACGGTGCAAGGACAATGACATTCCTTTTACGCTTTCCATCATTGAGACACAGAGACATTGTCCTACGCTCATGTCTAGTGTACTAGCATAATACAGTTCACTTAATTTCGCAGCTAGTGATATTGTTTTAGCTGCTATTTAGTATAGTCATGCCCATAAAAACACAACACTTTGAGCGTTTATATCTTTGTTTTTGTTTTCTGTATGCATCACTATATTGTTCACAGTTGTTTAATCTGCTCTGTACACATCCATTGTAATTTGAGTGTGAATTAAATTAAATATTTAAAAATTGTGATGCATTTCTTGGGGGTCCGTTTTTGTGGTCATAAGTATATCACTTAGTTTATATAATTACCTCCGCCAAGGCGGTTATGTTTTCACCCTTGCATTTTTGGGCGTTTGTGGGTTTGTTAACAGGATAACTCAAAAAGTTATGAACAGTTTGGCAGTGAATTTGATAGGGGGTGGTCCAAGTATGAGATGATTCAGTTTTGGAAGTGATCTGGAGCATATTCTAGATTCTGGATCTGGACGAATTAAAATATCGGTCTAACACTGGTCTGTGTGATATTTCTCACTGGGTAACTCCAAAAGATATGAACAGTTTGGCCTGAAATTTGGCAGGATGATGGCTTGTAGTCCAAAGATGAGATGATTTCATTTTGGCCGTGATCTGGAACATATTCTGTAACTGAAAGAACAGTTATATGGCGTGGTGGAGGTATGCGCTCTACAGAGTGCCCTCCAGTTTAGGTTGAAATGAAAACCTTCAGGTTGATGGATCTCCATGAGCTGGTTTGGGTGGCCATTTTGTGGGTAGTTAGAATAGTTTATTGATGTTGATTGTGACTTTCCTGTTAAATTGTGCATGTGTGTGTGTAGTTAAGCAGATGTTGCTACTCAACGCAGAAGATTTTTCTGACTGCAGTGGTTTTGAATGGACATGAAGTTTGTGAGTTTACCTGAATGGAGTACACAGTGATTGTGAATCTGTGTCAGGATTTTTTGCTGACCTTTTTGCTCTTGCGTAAGGAGCCCAATCATTTATTTGATCTGGCGTTTGGATGAAGTCACAAACTGCAGTGAACTGCTAATGTCCTTGGAGAGGGACACTAGGCTGTTTCACAGAGCTGAACTGTCACTCATGTAGACAGACTGCTATTTGGATCAAAACTTCATTTCAATATTGATCCTCAGTGTTTGTGATGTGATGCAGGAAAAATGGGTGGAGCCAGATTCCTTTATGGGTGGGAGGGAACTGACCCCCCCACCCCCACCCTCATTGGGTTCAACTGACTGCAGTGTGGGTTTATTTACTAGAGGCTTTTTATCCAAAGGACTGACCGTTGATTTGACTCAGAAGGGGCCAATCTGTCTGAGAAAAATGTGGGATTAAGAGACTTTTTCAAGGGCCCAATGGGCGTAATAATGATGTTATTGTGGCTCCACTGGAGCTTTTAGGTCCCAGAGTGGGGAACCGTTGTCATGACTACAGCTGGTTTGAAACTGATCTTTCTAGATTCTGTCCTTCTCGCTGATTGAGCCTGAATTTGCTCTTATGTGAGCTCTTCTGCTTTAGAGACTTCCAGATGGCAGCTGTTTATTTGGCAGATTGTTACTAGTAGCTTCAAAGTTACTTTTGGTAAAATCTTGCTTTGTGTGTTATACCCTCATTTCTGTAAAGATATGGTGGCGTAAACAGTTGCCCCCACTTGTCACCAACATTTCTGGTGAGAACATCTGAGTATTTATTTTTCCCTTTCGCAAATTGGATTTGGATCTCCCATTGGTTAAAATCCTCTGTGGGATTAGTTTGCTTGAAGTGCAGTGACTTTTCTTTGACACTGAGAAGTGCTGTTGCTCTTTTTGTCATTGGGTCCTTGGAGTGATGTATGTAAGACCGGGCTATTCATAACATTATCCTGCAAGGGCCAGCATGGGTACAGGCTTTCATTACAACCAAGCACTTACACGCCAGATACTACTAATCAAGCTCATTAGCAAAGACTCTTAGGGTTGAATAGTTGTGTCAGGTGTGTGAGTGCTTGGTTGGAATGAAAGCCCGCACCCACACCGGCCCTTGCCGGACACAGTTGAATAGCTCTGATGTAAGATATGCTCATTGCAATGGATTTCATTAGTTCTGCTAGTATGCACCAAGTCCCTTGTAGCTAGGAGAACTTCATTTCTTACTTTTTCTCTTGCTTAGTGTCCGTTAGCCTTTGATTATGCTTGGTGCAAGAATTTTGCTGAAATTCCATATTGCAAGGTTAGCGAATTGGACTCTGAAGGTTTTTTTTTTAATTTGGCATCTTCAATCCCACCCAAATCTGGAATGTTCAATTGCGGAACTATGTACAAAGCTTTTCGCATATGCGACTCCCTATTGCCAGCTCAGGAGAGTGAGACAGCTCGCGGCTCTCCTCCGAAGCACTACCGCTTCTTATACACTCATTGGTCAAAACCTTGCAAGCTTAGAACGAGGGTGGAGGATACCCGAACATGAACGAGCTTAGAATCTTCCTAACGAGCGCCCATCTGGCCAACAGGAGGCGCCTGAGAACTTATTATTATGTACAAAACCCTATCCTAGCAGACCCTTCCCAATTTGCATCCCAGTAGTGCAGTGGCCAATTGCGCGCTACTCTGAAAAGAGCTGTCGACCACTGCCGGCTGGTACAAGGCAGGGATCGAATCCGCGCCATGATGGTCACTTCTGCTTTGGAACGTGATGCTTTACCCGAGTGAGCTATCCGGCAGCTCTGGACTCTGAAGGTTGTTGGTTCGAACCCCAATGTGGCCTCGGTTAGATCAGTGAGCTGTTTGACCCTTGAGCAAAAGCCTTGACCCCTCATTGCTCCACAGGAGTGATGGGCCCTTGCTTGGTATAATCAACTGTAAGTTGCTTGAGACAAGAGTTTTCTAAATAAAAGAAGTTATATGTTTAATGCTTCCTTCGAGTCATTCCTTCCAGCGGGATACTTACTTTGGTTTCATTCAGAGCAGTTTATTTTGAAGATGTTGTGCAGGAAAGCATGAATGTTTTAAAGTGCCCTGTAATTGTTGTGATGTCATCTTTCAGACGTACGATGAGTGGAAGGACATGTTGCCGGATCTCAGCGAATACACCTGGATAGTTCCTGACTTCATCTGGGAGCTGCAGGAGAATTTCGACTTTGGTATATCTCTCTTTTTTCAAGTTTGATGAATCCCTTTTAGCAGACGTTTGTGACACTTTCTGATAAAATCTTTTTTTTTTTTCTGCTTTTGATGTTATGTCATCTTCGCAAGTCCTGCTGCCCAGCTGCAAATGTATGTCTGTCGTCTGAGGTGACTTGTTCGATCAAGTGCTGTTTCAACTACAAGAACTGGATAAAATTTCCGAAACATTTGAAACGAACTAATTACAAGAAGGCCAACTTTTGCTTTCAGAACTGTTTTGGTCCCTACAGCTAATGCAGCCATACAGTTACTCAACTGTGAGATATTAGCCCTTTCTTCAGGGAGGACTGTCTCCAGTCTCTTCTTTGAGGAATGAAGGAGATTGAAATCTAGTTTTTGTTTGGCCGTCGAATGGTGTCATAAAAATTCAGTTTGTTCAGATCTGGGGCCTCATATACTAACAATTGCGTGAATTTTATACTTAAATATTGCGTACGCTCATAAAAAGAAAAGTAGCATTTTGTAAAAAGTATTAAATTTATAATATAGCGGGCTACCAATTCAGCTTGCAAATTTGAATGAAAAATCTGAATCAACTTTAATTTTGCAAAAATGCTAAATTCTATTACTTTTTTGCTTTTTTTTCTAAAGTCACGTTTGTTTTCCACGGAGCCCCTAAGGTGTCACTGATAATCTTTTTTGGGGGGTGTTGAGAAAGCGTGCACTCACTTTGCAGAGCGTGCTCTCATTTAATTAAGACGTGCGCTCGTTAAAATAGAGCGTGCCCTCGTTTACCTACATTGTGGACTCGTCTTACTAAAGTCGTGAACTCGCTGCAATTCAGTGTACCCACATTATATACCTCGTGAGCACAATTTACTAAAGCGTGTGTTCACTTTGCAAAGTGTGCTCTCATTTAACCAAATCGTGCGTTCGTTAAAATAGAGCGTGCACACGTTTACCTAAATTGTGGACTCGTCTTACTAAAGTCGTGTACTCGCTGCAATTCAGTGTACCCACATTATATACCTCATGAGCCCAATTTACTAGTAGCCTAAGTCAGATGGGGTTCTTTGCCATTTTGCGATGGATCTAATCAGGGTTTACCATGGGCTTGGTAAGGAGTACAAGAACATACTTTCAGCCTTAGCGTCCCGACATGGTATTATCATGAGTCTGAGCTCGTTGAAAAGAAAGCTGAGGGCAATCGGTCTTCGCCGCCAGATGTATGATGATTTGGGTCCCGTGATTGATTTCATTTTGAACCAACTCCAAGGCCCAGGGAGGTTTCATGGGTATCGGTGGATGTACACGAAATGTGTAAGGTACGGGTTGCGGGTAAAGAAAGAAGATGTGCGCATCATTCTTAGTGCGCTCGATCCCGCAGCGTCCCAGTATCGCCGCCAGAGACGCCTGAGAAGGAGACCGTATTTCTCCCACAAGTAACCAAAACGAGCACTCAAATCAGTAATCGCGCACTCGTTTTTTTAAAAAAACGTGCTCTCAATTTACATGATTGACTCAAAACGAGGGCACGTTTTATACAAAAATCGTGCGCACACTTTAAGCGAATTAAAAACGAGAGCACGTTTTAGATAGTCGAGGGCACGACTTTATACTGCAAGCACACAATTTAGGTAAACCGAGTCCACGATGTAGGTAAACGAGGGCACGCTCTATTTTAACGAGCGCGCGTCTTAATTAAATGAGAGCACGCTCTGCAAAGTGAGTGCACGCTTTCTCAACACCCCCCAAAAAAGATTATCAGTGACACCTTAGGGGCTCCGTAGTTTTCATACATCTGACATCCGCAAAAAAAAGTAGCGTACGCATCTTTTCTGATCGTACGCTCTCTTCATACATGAGGCCCCTGGTGATTGCACCAGCCATAGAAGGAAATTGACCTCTTCCTACAACCAGCCTAATGTGATTTGAATGTTACACGTCCGTGGAGAGTAATCACTGGTCCCGATGAGGCTCATGAAATGCTGTGATCCACCTGTGAAGATGCTTTTGTGATTGTGGGTTTTGATGCTTCAAAGTTAAAGCTATTTTTCAGGGGTGCTTTTATTATTTAAATGTTTTGCCCCCAATATATTCACGCTCAGAGCTGAACGATAGTAATTCATTGTAGAGGTTTGATGAAGTCTGTAGGTTAGGATGATAATTGTGTAAGCTTTAGCTATAGAAAAGTTTGACGGCTTTAGGTATGAAGATGATCACACCCTGATCTTTGTGCATTAACCTGTTCAGTATGTCAGCGTTTGTATGAACCGTTCGTTAGCCCCATATTGCTAATCCACAGCTTGCCTGAAATAGTTTTCATGTTTGTGTTTCTCCTTTCCTTATGAAGAGAAGATCGCTAACGCCCTGCCTGATATGGAGGAGCTCGCCAAATTAGTGCCCGACCTGGAGAAGATCGGCGAGAACTTCTCCTTCTTGAAGACCTTCCTCTCCAATGGTAGGTCCTCTGGATTCTCCATTCGGGGTGCAGTGCTGATGTAGGCTTCCTGTAATGGAGGCTGTGTGGCTCTTGTCTGACAATCCTGGCAATGAGTTAACCTGAGATTACTAAACAGCCCTCCCCATTGTCACACATATTCATGAAAAAATTCTCCTTTCTAAGGTTATTCCAAAAAAGAATGCTCCTCTTAAAGACTATTCCAGAAAGCATCCTCCACTTAATGGCTATAACAGAAAGCATTCTCCTCTTTAAGATTATTCCAGAAAGCATTCTTTTCTGAAAGGTTATCTCAGAAAGCATTCCCCGACAAAGTTTATTCAAGAAAGCGCTCCTCTCCTAAATGTTACTTCAGAAAGCATTGAAAGCATGTTCATCTTAAACATCATTCAAGTAGGCATTCTCCTCTTAAAAGGTTATTCAATGAAGCATTCGGCATTCTCCTCTTAAAGGTTATTCCTGGAGGTATTCTCATTTTATGGGATGTTTTGTGAACCATTTGTGAAACTTGCTGTTGGTGCTCGTCTTGCAGCTGCTTGATTCCTGCTTTCATGGCTGCTTGCATAGATTCACAGATCATCTCGCTTTCAAATTTCAAGGCCAGGCGCATAATCTGTACTTCGGTGCTGCACATTACCTGTCCTGTGGGCCGTTCCTGCCAGTTGATTCTTAATTCCCTGGTACTGATTTTTCCAACACTAATTTTCATTTTAATTGACTTTCAACGGACAAAATTTCTTGCTTGACAGCCTGTAGAAGTTTATTTTTAAATTACACTCTTCGAAAATCCAAGCGATAGCGTGACCCATCCTGCCCATACATCCCCAGAAATTTTGGGTTGTTGTGTATGACTCTCTATAGCGGCTTTTAACCTTCGAGAGCAGAGCTAAGGAAGTTCACATGCCTCTGCAGCATCTCCGCTTCCGAAACTGATTCGGGTCATTCCATATGAAATCACCAAAGCTCCCAGTTTAATGGTCTCAGAATTGCTTGTTTCTTTGATAGATTGTAGTGTCTAGGGATAGAAGAAGATCGCAATTTGTTTTAGCGCAATATCTATCTGCATTCAGGTTTTATAGGGGTTTGAAAAAGGGGGCGTGTCAGCATTAACCGCCTGTCAGCAGTTTGTGAGCATTTACATCTCCCTATAAATCAAAAACTAAGAAAGCTAGCAACTTAATTTCTTCAGAATATGTTTGCTGTGTCTCAGAGTCTTAATTGAGAGCATTTTTCACAAAATTAACCCTTTAGGGGTTATGCAATTAACAATCAAAAATTTAAATTTGAACAAAGTGTCACTATAACTGACATATTTGAGGGTCAAATTTCTCCTACAACTCATAGGATATGGGTCTAGGAGTTGGTTTTCAAGTAAAGTATACATGTAGAGCTTCATGAAATTGTGGAGAGGAACTTCATACTCTCTCCCAATTTTGGGCAA
Source organism: Gymnothorax reevesii (assembly GCA_029721435.1). Lineage (NCBI taxonomy): Eukaryota > Metazoa > Chordata > Actinopteri > Anguilliformes > Muraenidae > Gymnothorax > Gymnothorax reevesii. The sequence continues at coordinate 22,176,837 of CM056575.1, read as the reverse complement.
GGTTAACCCTTTCCTGTCCAAAAATCTGGGCGTGGCCCTTTTTGACCCAGATTTTGACCCTGTGGCTACCTTTCAATTTCCAAAAAAATTGGTGTCATTTTAAAGCCCTTGATGTGTACTACGAAGTAAATGTAAATCAAATGTTAAACAAACAACCTGTCATTGGAAAACTGTGTCCCTTTTGGAGATAAAACCCTCGTTTTAGCAGCGTTCTTTACATACAGTAAAATGTACACAAATGTACAGGAAACATATGGTATATTGCAGTCTATTTTTTAACGGACTCTGGCCATGGGTTAACGGACCAATATTTGGAAAATATTAAAAGTGGGTGTAGGAATATGATTTTTGAAAAAATGCATTTGCTTGGCATATTACATATTATTGAGTGGAACTAAAATGGAATTTCTGGATATGTGTTTCAGAACAAAGCTGAAATTTTATTTGAAGGGGCTTTCACATATGTTGTACAAGGGATATACAAACAGGTCTACGACAGAAATTTGGGGTAATTCGCCGGAAGCTTGTGAGTATGCCCTACAAAATTCAAGTATTCTATGACGGAAAATTCTGTCATAGACTCGTCGTAGAATGTTGAACATGTTCAAAATATTTTTGGCATCGAAGGCGATTCTCTATGTCGGGCCCATTTCTTAGGTTTTTCGTGTGGTGCCCAAAGAGGTTTTTCAACTGTGTTATGCTAGACCTACGAGTTTTGTTCGATTTTTGGGGTCATCTGAGGTCCTCATTATCTTTGGAATTTCCTACTATTAACCTATGGTCGTCCTACATTAAACCCATGATAGTCCTTCGAATGTTCCACCATTGTTCGTCCTTTCTGCGAATGTCATGAGTTAATTGAACAATTACCGTTCTATTCTACATCATTCGCACAGCTGTTTTAAAATTTTTAACGAAATATTTTCCTACGATGGTAGAACAACACCGATGATGTGACTGCTACTATGCTACCTTCAAATCCTCCTCTCCCCTTCTGTCATGGACCCGCTAAAATTGCACAACATAAAAATCATACGATGTATGTGAAAGTCCCTTTACTCATTTTAGATGTAGTGTACAATAGAAAAAAAATGAAAGTATTATTTCTGGGTATCGATGTAATTCATTATACACAATGCTAAAATGCTATAATATTCCATATCAGAAAACCCAAGTATCATACGAAGTGGACACTATATTGTAGGAGGCGTTTTTTTTTTTCCCTTGACCATAATCGCACAGTATGCTGTTTACCTCTCTTATGTGTCCTGGTGGACTACACACCGAGCACTTGCATGCGTGTGTGTTCATGGCGAGCGGCGTGTTGGTGTTTGTGTGGGAGGCAGTACCTCCTGCACTCGTTTGTTGTTTTGTCTCCATCATTTATCCACTTGTTTTCATTCATTTGATTTTTATTCTCCCCTCCCCCCTCCCGCCAACTCTTTCGCAGGTGTGGGTGTGGTTAGTGATGTCACAGGAGCCTCTGGCCTGCGTCTGTTGTTAGGTGTGTAAACGTCACGTCCAGAACCTCTCTTCCTCCCCCCCCACTGACACTGATGCACAACCCAGAGGTCAAAGGTCAAGTCATGCCTCAAATTGCATCCTTCACCACTGATGTCCCACACATACACACGCTCGCACACAGATGCCCTATTGCTTTGGCCCGGAGTCAGAAAAGAGGACATGTGAGAATGCACAATTTGTCTACCAGCGATTTTCCGTCCAGCACAACGTAAAGCATACGTAAGGTGCAAGAGCAAAACTTTATTAGTCACGCCTTAGTTATAGAAGAATGTAATTTTCCAGCATGTTGAGCTAAGTTTGCAAAGGTGTGCAGAAAATCATCAAGTTTTTGCTGGTTGCCTGAAGTTTATGGTGGGTTCTGGGCTGTGCCATTTTGCGGGGTTCTGGCCCTCTTGGAAGTTGTGCTGTGAGGTAGTTTCATTGGTGCAGTTCTCTGGGCCATCCATAGACTGTACTGTCTCTGGGGCCATCCCATGAGCCATCCAGAACAACTGGCGTCGTAGGAAATCTAGTCCTTCCAAGACAATGAGTCCCCCCACATCAATTTGCATCATTTGTGTCATTTACATAGTTGTTGCAGTGGCAAAGTACGCTCAGAAATAAGCAAGCCGACTCATAACATTCTAGGGTAGGATTACACTTGAAAGGAGTTTTGAAATTTAACCAACCTACCCAATACATGTGTGGATTTGAGATCTCGCCAGGTCACAAAGGGCTGAATCTGTCATCTAATCGGATAAACTCAATACTCATTGCAGAAGTTATGTTAGTGGATGTTATGCCATCGTTCGCTTGGACTGTAATAACAGCTAGCTAGTTAGCTTTCTGATTAGGGCTACCATTCGCTTGTACTGTAATTGCAGCTAGCTTGATAATTAAGCTGCGGTTAGCTTGGACTGTAACAAGCTAGCTAGCCTGGTGGCTAATTTGGCCACTGGTTACTTTCAGTGTAGTAAGCTCACGGCTGCAAAATGCATATTAGATTGACACATTACGTCTCGATCTGTCGTCTGACATCCAATCAGTCGTGATGTTGCTAGCTAGCTAACAAAGCTAAAACTGCCCAGTAAAAAGCTCAAACACAGCAACAGATGTATACTCATGATACACTTCCTTAAACAGCCATTAACATTGTGCCGGCACTGAAAAGGTTTAACAAATGCCAGTACAACCCCAACCAAATGTCTGGAATTGGATACAGCTTTTGTAAAGTTACATGCCTTTTCGTCAGTTTGAAGGGGATTTGGAGAAAAAGCAGCAAGCTGTGGTGAAAGCTAGGTCACAATTAAAACGCACAAATATAGCTAGCATGGCAAAAAACATGACAACTTTAAATGAATTTGCCTTAGTCAAATTCACGATCGGTATAACCAGCCAGTCCAACGTTAGCTCAGCCTCAGTACTAACATGCTTTTACAACTATAGCAATATAGTGGACTTGAGGATAGCCGATGTCACTTACTGGTTTACATTGCCACGAAATATAGCTGGGTCTTCTCCTCTTAAAATGTAATAACCTTAGCTAAGTTCTGTCATTCGCGAACACCCAACACAGTCAAACCGATGCAAGAAAAAGACGAGGAACTGAAATAGGCCAGCAGGGGCGAACTGTTGGCAATCTTTATGTGAACCTTTCAAAATTTTGTCAGTGCTTACCGGTTTGACAGCTGGTCTAGCACTGGGCCTTTCACAAACCGCCGCATCATACAATCAATAAAGAGCATCTCTAGTGAAGGCCTGTGAGCGGTGTAATTTTTAAGTCCTTTCAGTGTCAGTTATTCAAGTTCCCCTGCATCCATTAAATATTGCAAGTTTGTGCCCTTTACGTAAATAACGCTCCTGTAGGATCTTTTGAGGCTCATCGTTTCCACACCGACGCCACACTGAGCATTTTGCAAAGGCCTTCTCTCCGCTTGGCTTTGGCTTTACCGGTTTCTGTGACCAAACTATCTGAAAAGTCACTTTTATCACTGGCACTTTTCCCAGAACAATCCATTTCAGGTTCAAAAATATACCCATATTGCCCTGGAAATTTCATAGCTTCTTAAAATTTAGACATTTTGAGAACCGAACCACGCACACAAACAAAAGTACTGAGTGACTAGCCGACTGAACAAATCAATGACTCAACTTCGCGGCAAAGTCGAATATGGTTGCTTGCCACATGGTTTTCTGCAAGGAACTTGCCATTTCTCGTGTACCAAAATAAAACACTTTAACCTTGCAAAATGTTTATTCTATGGCTAAATATCGATTATTGTTCCATATAAAGGTGCACCTTAGGTATGCTTTAAATACTTTTGGGTAGCCAAATTAGCATTTTCTTGTATCCTTGTAGATTAGTCTATCATGGTCATTTCGTTCCCTGGGTCAGCGTCATGTTCAGCAGTCAGTCCACTGTCGGTGGAGCACAGGAATCCAGTCCGCGAAACAAGACTTGGTTCTCATATGCGAATGCAGGAAGTATGAACTACTGCAACTCAACAATGTCATATTCAATTAAAATCAGTCCATTTTGGTGTAGAAATGATTGTTGCCTCATATCTCTGCATTCAAAATTAGAAGTTCCCACTTGAATTGGGAACTGTTATACAAGCTTATCGCAGTTCAGACGGTTTAACTGAAATGACAGGTTTTTGTGTTGTGTTGTGGGCCTGGTCTCTAACAATGAATGATTCTTACCCTTTGGTGAGTATGGCATTTTCATCTCTCCCTCTCCCTTATCCCATTCTATCCTGCTGTCCTGTTTGTTAGTCTCTCTCTTTCTCTCTGTCCAAATGGCATTTGGCTCCCGGGAATTCTCTGCTCTTTCCTGTTTTTTTCTCCCCTTTCACTCAGTAGGAGGTCATCTCTTCTGCACGGATATGGTCCCTCTTGGATACTGGGATGCCATATTGTTTCATTATTTTGCCTGCTTTTTTGCTCAAAAGCTTAGGAAATAAGTGACTGCATTTATTGATACTATGCAGCTTTACAGTTGCATTGAGCCCCGCGATAAAGGCCATCGTTTTCTCCATTTTGAGGGTTGTCGTCATGATTACTTGCGTGAGTGCTATTGTTAGCATTATTAGGATCTCTCCTTATTAGCACGCCTTTCTCTGAAGATGGTAAGCTGCACTTGACCCTCCTCTGCTTAGTTAATATGGCATTTTTTATCCTCACCCAGCAACTTTCAGAAGCAGTCCTGCCTTAGTTGGTACTTTCAAAACGCTGCAATCATGGGTCTCATTTTCTCAGCTTTTGAGTTTGACTGTTGCCTTGTCGTCCCTGGAAGTTATTGTCGCTGCACTCTTTTTACATTCTGCACGTGCCACGTGACTCATAATATCTACCAACTGTAAACTGTGTTTTCCATTCTTTGCCTTTAGTTTTGAAGGCAGGTTTTGGCGTGCTGTAAACTGAATGACTTCAGTGAGCACTGGTATTCCTTTTCTGAGGAGGTCTGAGGCTTTCTCTTCTTTTGTGGTTTATTTTTTTCCCCTGCAGAATCTACGGGTGAGACGGCATTCAGAGCAACGGAGAACCAGGGCTCTGAGGGCGGTGAGAAACAGTTTAAGAAGGTAGGATGTAGGGCAGAATAGGCAAACCCTTTTGCTTTTCCTCTTGCTCGGACTTACAAACGAGACAAAGTGACAGCATTAACTCTCAGAGTTGACGGTACATTGCAACTATTCAAAGTCGTTTACGGCCGACTCGACTGAGATGGAGCCCCCCAGAGCAATGTGCGGTCAAGGGCCTCACTCAAGGGCCCGACATGTGCACTGATCCTGTTGTGATTGGAAGTGTATCACTGTTTAACATTTTCCTCCCGCATTTTCCTTACTGAATGGATTGTATAGATATAGGGTCTCTGAATAATCTGTGGATGTTGGTTCTGTTACTGTGGGAATGTCTGTGTGTGACATCTGAGAAAATATGACGTTACATACAAATGACTCATATCTGATTTATTTCAGCTATTTATTGTTTATTGTCGCTCGCCACAACACGAAGTGGAGCCGGGAATATTGCGATGGGAAATGTCCATATGTCTGTCTGTATGTCTGTCTGAATTAGAGGGGAGTAGTTTTCTTCAAAACTACGTTACCTCGATGAATGAAATTTTGTGTGTATGCTACTTGTCATGGCTTTGGGTTCTAAAATGGGATTCCATTGTGGCGGGGGATATTGATGATAATGTTGTCTTGTTTCATTTATTTTGATTCAAAACTGCTTAAAATTGATTGGAATTAACTGGGACCAGTTCCCTCTCCCTCTGCAGAACAGTGTTGTGCTGTGGGGCCTTGCTGAAGGGCTCGGCAGCTACACAGTTTACTTTCTGTGGTTAGAGCGCGGTTACCTGACAAAAAGTAAAGACATCTCTGCCAAGCCGGGCAATGACATTTTCTGCCGATAAACCGGAAGTTGTCGAATTTTCCGTTTTATTGCTTTGCATCGCTTTACCTCAACATTATGGCTGTCTTCGAAAGCTGCTCGCGCGAGGATGCAGTCTCCGGTTCGACCCAACTGCGCTGAATTGACTGTGTTCCTTTGGCGCGCTGCTGCCCCCTACTGTTTTAAATGAGAACAACCACTGGAGAAAAAAAACCACGAAATGAAGAGAGTGTTTTTTATACACTTTTTTTTATTTTTTAAATAATCGGCCCACCGAGCCCTGTTACTTGAGGTACGTTTTCTGCCTTGGGTTTTCTTTTAACCCTAATTCGGCTCTCCTGACTCCACTAATTAACAGCCCAGTGAAATCACCTGCATTTTAAATGAGGGGTACTTTATCAGAGTTGGAGTGAAATCTAGAGGACGGTAGATCTCCAGGTACAGTGTTGGGCAGTCCTGTTCTAGCTGGTGAATGAGATGACCTTTGTTAGAGTGGGAGTTCAAACCTTACAGAATGCTAAATCTCCTGGAACAAGATTAGGCAGGCCTGATTTAGAAACATCCCTGATTGGGTCCTTGCAATAAAATGACTCTGGTATTATTGCTATTCGCATTTTATAAGTGTTCCATTATAGGGCGACATTATGGAACCTTAGTACGATTGTATTGCTGTGTTCCATTGTGTTTTTGCCGTGACAACTCTCTTGATGTCAAATGACCGGAATAGGAGAGCAGCACTGTACGAGGAACCAAGTTAGAAGTATTATTCATTAATCACTGTCTCAAAATTTGAATTCTTGTTTATTCCAGTGGCGGTTCCATTTTATACTTCCCCAGTTGCAGTGGGAGACCACTCAGCCTTTATCTAATGCTTGCTTTAATCTCACATTATATTATTTTACATGCAAAAGTTGGCTACTGTAACGTTATTTTATTGAGTCATTTTATAGAGTGTCATAATCGGCGATCCATCTTTATCTCTCTGTGACACTACAAGCACACTGAGGCCAGGATGATCATGAATTCAGGAAGGAGTTCACATTAATCATTACTGTCCTATAGTAAGCGCAGTCTTTTATTCCAAGTTTTATTGCTTGTTGTGTCCATTCACATCATGTCCTAATATCCCTATATGAGAATGCGCCCTGAGACAAACAGGAAGTGGGTCAGGATGCTCTTGTATGATGGGAATGGTAGTGTCTGAAGTGGAGACTGGAGCAGCTGGTGTTATTATACTGGGAGACACTGGTTATGGAGGGTCAGTAACCTTCAGTGCAGTAGGACTGACTGTGCAGATTATAGAAGCTGAAGCTGTGGAGTTATGAAGCGCCGCTTCTGTAGAGGAGAGAAGGGTTAGCGTTAGCTCTCTGTCTGTCACTGCTTCTGTCCTCCCGATCTCTCTATTGATCTCCATCAGTCCAGCATCTCACTCCTCCTTTCTCCTCTCTTTCTCCACACCCCTGTTTCTCCTCTTTCTGTCCTCTCTCCATCTCTCTCAGTCCTGTCTTTGTCATTTCCATTAATGCTCATTCTCCCTCTTATCCTCCCTCTCATTCTCTCTCTCCCTCTTGTTCCTTTCTGCCCTCTTAAGCATTTCTCTCTCTCTCTCTCTCTCTCTCTCTCTCTCTCACTGTCACACACAGAGCTGAGGCCTCCCTCGTATATCTGGACTCTATGGAAAGGTTGTGCTTGCTGGCTGTGTTCTCTCCTTAACTTGGCCTGTGTTGCTGGTTGTTTGAGAGTCGTGGAGTTTGTGGGCGGGGCAGGCTGATTGACGTGTCTCCCCCCCCTCCCCCCTGACAGGGCTTGCTGGGAGAGCTCATTCTAATTCAGCAGCAGATCCAGAAGCACGAGGAGGCGGTCCTCAGGGCCACGGCCAATAGCGTCAGGCCAGAGCCCCGTTCGGCCCCGCCCCCCCAGAATCCAGACCCACCCCCCAGCCCCAGCGCCCCCCCGATGGCCGATCCGACCCAAAAACGCAAGGTGAAGATTCGCACTCCCCAAAAAAACCAAAAACCCACCAGCCACCAGTGGGGTAATCCACCACACTGGGCTCCATACTTTACTGGAATGGGTTCTGAGGGCAGAGATTGTTGTGACTGGTTTTTATTTGGCTCCTAGCCAATCAAGGAGAAGGTGGTGATGGAATCATATGAGGGTCATTCCATGTTGAGTCGCAGACCTAGTTTGGTGGGCATTCTCGGATTTTCTTGAAAAAAAAAATTCAAAAAATTTTTTTCCAGAAGAACCCCCTAGTTTTAGCCCTCAGTTTCCTATATTTTCAGAAATATTGTCATTTTCTGAAACAATGTCACCCTAGTTTTGGAGGCTTGTCAGTTGTGTATTTAAGTTTGAAGCATTTTTGGAGGCTTGTAGCTATTGAAAAACAAATGTTAGAAAGCTGAAACTTGGTAGACTGGCTAAGTCTGGCTTTCAGAGTGTCCCTGATTTTGTAGATGTGGAATTATAAGCATTTATATACTCAGGTTTGATTTGTGGCAAAATTCTAGATCTTGATTTTTATTGCCTTGCTGGATCTAAACTACACTGAGAGGCATTAAAAACGCAAAGTGGTTTTTATCGTCTAATTTGAAAACTGATAGTTTTTCCTTTTGCTGATTGACTTGATGACCATCAGGTATGGTAAGCATTGCAAAATGCCTGGGTTCGAATCCTTTCTTGGTTTAACACCTCATTATGATTTATATACAGCACCGTTCCCTGGATCATGGTCGTGAATCACACTGGGAGAAATCATTTTGCACATGAAAAGTTGAAGATCAGGGCCAATAAAAACGCATAAAGTCACATCATTCCCACTTCAAATGCCACAAACAAATAAATCTCTTAAGAATCAAACATTTTGAATGTTGAATGATGGCCAGTCTCACAGAACAGATTCTGGATGCATTAATGTCCATTAAATGACTGTATCCGTACTGCAGGGATGACACAGAATGACCAGATGTGTCAGCTGTCGTCCCCGACAAAACACATTCCATAAAACGTCTTCTGCCATGTCAGATAATGCATAAGAGCTGCTGAATTGACTGCCAATGTAACAATAACAGTGAAGGCAAGTCTCACTTCCAAAAGCACAGTCTCCCGAGTGTTTTGCAACTACAAAAGAAACCATTTACCACTACTTAAAATAGTATATTTTATTATGTGTTTTTAGTGCCTCTCAGTATACTTAGCCTAGGATCCCTGTTATTTATGTGTGGTATATTTGGGCACAAGTCTATAATCACAAGAAGTTATGTATCACTAGTGCCATTAACAAGGAAATTATGGGGTCAGTTTCAACATGAGGGCAGATTTTCGGGCCCTTCTGTTTCATCTAGGTTTTTCAAAAAATGCTTTATTTTCTTTGTAATTTTTTTTTCCATTTTTTGAAATTGGTCTGTCATTGATTTACGAAGTCAGCATTTAAATAGAAAAGGGATCGGACTTATACTCTCATGAAAATAACCCTGACTCACCTTCCTTTCTGATTGGGCACCAAATGGAACCATTCACTTCTTGTTCTACTCTCAGAACATTCTGGAAAATAAAAGTGAAGAACCACCCTTACCCCCCCCCCCCCACCCCTCTCACCCTCACGCAGGTGCACCTATGATCTCCCTGCGAAATTCACACTAACAGAAATTTGCCGGGTCGACTCTCCTGTTTGTCCATTGGAGATTTATAATGTTAACTGAATCATATTAAGCTGCCCTTCGACCAGCTCCCTCTGCCAGTCTCCTAAATCCAGTCTTTTGTATTGCTCTGGGAAAAAATACGTTGGAATATTTCCCCCCCCCCCTTTAGTCAGTACTACTTTGTGCCACTGGTTTTGGTTGTTGTGGCACAGTTGCGTGTAGTCTACTTTGGTTTTGCTAATATTTTTTATTTGTTCCTTTTCATATTCATTCATAATCCCAGTGGAAGTGCCACCCGTCCCCTCAAAGTGCTGTTAGTGTGAATGAGACATTGTAAGGCATCATAAGGCTGTCATTACACCCTCATGAACCTTCATGTAAAAATGTGCACTTCTGGGCGATTTATTAACGTGCCTGATTTCATAACCTGTTTGAACATATTCAAATCCAGCCAAAACGATAAAATGCTGGTGTGGATTTTTGGAATTACTTCTGACTGCATGGACTCTACTCATATCTGCTCGCCCACACACACAGACGCACGTTTAAACCCTAGGGCTGGGACGAGTGTACTGACCAATGATGTGCATATGTGAGATATTATAAACGCTGCAGCGAAACTCACGCAGAGCTGTTCGAACTAAATTGCACTGAGCTGCGCAGGTGCTATGAGACCGCGGATCTGAAGCTATGAAACCTGCTTCCCGATTGGCCAGTCGAGTTTCCATTTCATCACAACAAATCTAACAGTCATTAGTTCAAGCTGCTTTTTAAATGGTTAATGTCAGATACTGAAAGTTGGCCAGTTGTTTTGGAGAATCATACATCTTGCACATCATGTTACATATTTGCCCATTTCCACAGGGAAGTGCAGCAGATTTGGTTGAAAACGTTTTCATGTTTGTTTGGGATTCACCAAAGTTGTGAAAAGACTTAATTTTTTGCTGACTGAATTGTTTGGTATGACGCAAGTCCCAGCCCTTGTTACTAATATCCATCTATTTGAACTGGTTGCGCTCTGGTTGCAACTGGTCTTGTGATTTTTGGATGTCCTGATCGGAACACTTTATTTTTTTTTTATATATAAATCAAAACACCTTTTTGACTGCCATGATGCTGTCTCGCATGCCTGCTGTCATCCAGTCTGTCTCATTAGATTTGTATGTGATTTCTGTGTGTCCAATATGATCTCTTTGTCTCAACAGAACGGTGTGTCTGTGTTTGGATTTGGTGCTGCTATTCCGTTGGATTGGGAAAAATCGCATTGATAATCTGCCTCTGTTACAACTATTTTGGGAGAGTGGTTGTTTTTTTTTTTTTTTTGTGGCCTTGATTAAATGTGAATGCATCGAATCAGGTCTGCTGTGATCCAGTGTTTATGCCCTTTTCTGAATCAAGTGAATTGCTTTGCACTCATGATCTCTCTTCTGCGTGTGTATTGAAGGTTTTGTGTCTCTTCCCAAGTGCCTATGCTGAATCAGGACCCTGTTTGCCTGGATCTCCTAATACAACCTTATAGTTAAGGTTAATGTTATCCAGGCACCAGATAACCACTCTCACTGTGTTCTTTAGACCTCAGATAAGGAACGAGTAGACCAGCTACAAGAGGAATTACTTCGAACTCAGGTGAGTTTGATCATTGTTGTTAACTTTATTGCGGCACTGAACCAGTTGTATTATGATTTCAGTATAGTATGTTTGTGGACTTTGATTTGTTTTTAGTGTGCTGACATTGTGATTTTAATGTGCTGTAAACAAGAGAGTGAATGTGTGGGTAGTAAAGTGTTTTTGAAAGATGGTTTAATTTTGACTGCGATGTGGCCATCTTGCAAGATCTTTCAGTGTTCTGGACATTGAGAGGTGAAATATAGAGCTTGCAGTGGAGTATACAGGAATACAATTTCTTGTAATTTCCATATTCTGATGAAAGCATTACTCCTTGTATAGCTTATCAGAATTAACGATTTCTTGCTCGCAGTGTGGCAGAATCATGCTTGCCCTCATGTTAGAATGACGTTGTTTCTGGTGAAATTGGTATTGTGTGGGATTGGAAGCCGTTCTGTGTGCAGTGCGTCAGGAGGAAAATTTGCTTGTGTTTTGTTCAGTTGAAGTACCAGAGGATGCTCGAGCGTCTGGAGAAGGAGAACAAGGAGCTGAGGAAGGTTGTTCTGCAAAAAGACGACAAGGGCATCCATCAGCGGAAGGTCAAGGTGAGGTCACTGGCATTTACTTGAGGAAGGTCAAGGTGTGGTCACAGACATCAATCTTTGGAAGATCAAAGTGATGTCACAGGCATCTATAAGATAAAGGTTAAGGTGAGGTCACCAGCATCCATCAGAGGAAGGTCTTGGTGGGGTCATGGGCATTCATCAGAGGAAACTAAAGGTGAGTTCTGAGGCATCCATCTGTGGTAGGTCAAAGTGAGATCACAGGCATCCATGAGAGGAAGGTCAAGGTGAGGTCACAGGTGTCCATGAGAGGAAGGTCAAGGTGAGGGACTCATTCAGCCACAGTCATTCATCTCAATATATGAGCCACAGAAACGTGGAAAATGTCATACTTACATTCACTTGCTTCATGATTCTCTCTCACTCACTCACTCACTCACTCGGTCACTCAGTCACTCACTCAGTCACTCTCACACACGGACACAAACACACACTTACCCAGGTCTTAATAAAATGGTATAGTATCTTTATGTGTATTGTCCTCACTTTTTCACATTGCCATGGAGCATTTAATTTATTTACTTTCGTTCTGTCCTCGGTGCTACAAAATCAGGACCCTCCCGGGCATACGAACCAAGTTCCTCTGGTGCATTTTAGAGCCCATCATACAGATGATGTCTAGAAATGCCTCTCTCCCTCTCCCTGTCTCTAGGTTTCTCAGTCTGAGTCTTTTTTTCCCAAATCTCCTATTGCCTCTCTTTCTGTCTACAGAAATCTCTCATAGACATGTACTCGGAAGTCCTGGACATCCTCTCTGACTATGATTCAAACTACAATACCCAGGATCACCTGCCAAGAGTAAGTTCCAGTCAAACTACAATATTATTATGAAATAATTTGAGAGCTCTCTGTTGCTGCGTGCTGATTGGTTGGTTCTCCATGTTTGCATGTGTTCATTGCAGAGTTTTCTGTCTATCTGTGCTGATGGGAGCACACATTTTTTTTTGCTGTGTTTCATTGGAGCACTCTCTCTCTAGGTGGTTGTAGTTGGAGATCAGAGTGCAGGCAAGACCAGTGTACTCGAGATGATCGCTCAGGCCCGGATCTTTCCTCGGGGGTCTGGAGAGATGATGACCAGGGCACCTGTCAAGGTGAGAAAATAACCCTATAGGTCATCTGCCCCCAAACGTAGGAGCCTGGTTTACCTCACCCAGATGATTGAAGAAGTTAATTTATATGACATTGTATTTATTAACCCCTTTCTGCAGATGTAGACGCTTGCGTCTGTAGAACTGCAAATTTAAGCATGCTGTTACTGTACTCGATTACTAGATAGCACCCCCTGATCAGTTATTGAATATTCACAAGCAAGCAGACCTCGAACGCGGTTTTGGATATGGGGAAGTTCACTTCACTCCCTGTTTTTCAAGAGTTGCAAATTCGACATGGTATTGATTCTTTCACATTCTACTGTCAATTAAAGTCATCACATGCAAAAAATGCGTAGTTCCCTACCGTGGATTTTCCTGTAGATTCCTTCATTGACAAAGTCGGCGCTTCCTTATATCCTCCCAAGCACTGGTGTTGATAGCCAATCACTCAGTCATACATTCAGGCTCTTCTGCCAAACTGCACTCACGCCCTCGTGAAACTTCCGCGGTAACAATGTATTGATTGGCTCGTTTCTTATCCATTTCCCGAGTATTTAAACATTCTACAGTAAGCGAAACACATTGATTGGACAAACACAGAGCATACAAGGCTATGTGTATCAGCAGGCTCGGTTGTATCCTGTTTACATTACGTTACGTACCTACAAGTGTTCAGTTATATTTAGAGGATTTAAATAAGCACGTGGTCAACGGGAATTATTCCAAATGAAACAGTACTGGAGGGTTCCCTCTACCCGATACATCTGTCTCTGGAGGAGGGCATCAATAAAGAAAAAGGTTACACTTCTACTCTGTTTGCATTTTGCTCAATATGGCTTTTGCTGTAGAATTTATACCGCGTTTAAAGACATTGAATGCCGAGGTTTTCGTTTCTCCAAATGCATACAGCCCACGCACGTCGGTAGATCCCTTGGTATGTTCATTGCACCATTCTGTTGAATATGGTGGCATATGTCGTTTGATTTTTCCTGAAAGTGAAATTTCTGTTCTGTTAAAATGAGGTATATTTCAGAATTCAGATATTACTGAGTTAGTGAGTTTTCACCCTTATAAGGTGTAACGTTATGAGCTCGGATGTGAGAGCGGTTAGCTTTTCATTGTAGGGTGAATGTTATGGCTGTTTAATCAGCACTTTATTTAATGCTTGGGGGACTTTGAAGAAAAATGGACAAAATTATAAACTTTATTATGGAGAAAAGGCATGTTTTGTGTTTCGAGAGGTTACTGGTGACCACTGATGTTCAACTGCACTGATATTGATAAATTCACACTAAACTCAACCAGAAAATCATTAGTTCATGCTGAATTTCATGCTCCAAAAGTTAATTTGTGTTAAATATATGATTCATGTATGATTTGACAGTGAACCATTTTGATGAATCTCAGACTTTGGGGAGACACCTGGATAGCTATCTAATTTGGCTTAGCAAGCAGGTAATCTAGAATGTAATGTTCAAGATGAATCGTACTTGTGGTCCGTTGAAGTTTATGAACCCAAAAATGTATAGTTTTACGCCCCAGCAGTTTTTCAATTGTCAGGATTATTATTTTTTTTTTCAATTTCAAAGTTGAATTTTCGTGAAGATTTTTTGTGTTTGCAGCCCCTTTTCTCCACCAAAATCATAATAAGAAACTGAAATATGATGGGAGTCTAAATGCTTCAAGTGTCTAGACTGAATTGAGCCAAAGTTTTTCTGTCTGTGAAGCTGCAATCTTGAGTTATAAAGCCTTCAATCAGGTAACACCTAAATAGCCAGATTTGGCTTCCGCGCAAAGGGGTTAAGCTGCATTAACCGTAGAAAATATTAATGACTACTAATGAAGTAAAATGGCTTTCGGTCCTCCCTAAGCACTCTGCTTGTAAGACCGATATGAAGACTTTGTGTTGAAGGAGGTGCAGTTACAGAAGTAAGGGGGGAAAGACCGAAGTTGATGGCTGAGCTGTTCAGTAGGGGCAGCGAACTTATCGTATAATTACTGTGTGGGGTAGAGGGCTACAGGTAGCACTGTGATTGGACAGTGGTGTGGGTGCGGGGGTGTGGAGGGGGGAGTGGTTGGGTGTCTTACCGATTAGGCGTGTCTCTTCTGCAGGTGACGTTGAGCGAAGGCCCGCACCACGTGGCCATCTTCAAGGACAGCAGCCGCGAGTTCGACCTGAGCAAGGAAGAGGACGTGAGTGGCGCGTTAGCTTCAGCGGCCCTCTCCATGCTATGTATAATTATATTGGGCTGCTGCTGTGCTAACGTTAGCATTAGCTGAGCCATTTTTTGTTCACAATGCGTTTTGGGTTCAGAATTCTCTATCTCTGTGGTGCAGCTCGCGGCCCTGCGGCACGAGATCGAGCTCCGCATGCGGAAGAGTGTGAAGGAAGGCCAGACCGTCAGTCCTGAGGTGAGAATCCGCTTCTGGTTGTTTCCATTGTCACCTGTAGACCACCTTTCCAAGCTAACAATTTTCTGTAGCGTTGAAGAGGCTGAGGGCTGTTGACCGGCTGTGTTGGTTTCAATTCTATTTGCTGTTTTGTGATGACAAACTTTGTTTTGGCCTAAGCATAATAAGTTAATTGAGCACTGAACATTACTAAAGACTGCAAGTTAATGATGACTTGCTACCAATAATCATAAATAGTAATTGAAAACACTGTACTAAAAACAATAGTAATGATTAAAATATTTATAACTGTGTTGTTGAGAGTGATATGTATGAATTATAACCATGTAATAATGCAGTTATAAGTAAACGGACTAAAAATAACTTGTTGCGTAATGCATTTTTGTGATGCGATGATCTGTCCTTGTTCAAGACCATTTCCCTGAGTGTGAAGGGGCCTGGTATACAGAGGATGGTGCTGGTGGATCTGCCTGGAGTCATCAGCGTGAGTACGCCAGATTTAACCAATCACATGCCAGAATAAAGCCGCTATAAACAATCACATATCAGCACAATGCAGCTATAACCTATCACAGGTTTGAGTGAGTACACCAGATTTAACATTTCACTCGCCAAAATGAAGCTGCTGTGGCCAATCACCCATCGGAAGCTATAAGCAATCAAACATCAGCTTGAGTACACCGATATAGCGATTATTTGCCAGAGAGGCACCATTACAACCAATGAGCATGAGGCAGCTATCACAAGTCACGCATTGTCTTGATTACATTAGGTTTAACCAATCACTCGTCACCGTGAGTACACTGGAATTAATCAATCGCACGTCAGTATCAGGCTGCTTTAAACATTAACATGTCTGTGTGAGGCTCATACGTAAGTGTTTAGCCCCCTGTAACCTCACTCTGTAGTGACGGCGCTCAGATACAGTGTTCTCCCTGAAATCAGAGCTCTCTCGTGGACGTGCCTGCGTTAAGAGTGGGTGAGGTTTGCCTTTATGTGTTTTAGACTGTGACGGCGGGAATGGCGGCCGACACTAAGGAGACCATCTTCAGCATGAGCAAAGCCTACATGCAGAACCCTAACGCCATTATCCTCTGCATACAAGGTGAGAAGTTTGTGTGTGTGTGTGTGTGCGCCACGCGCACTTGATGTACTGTGTACTTGATGTGTGTGAGTGATGAATGTGCGTAACGCTCACATTTAAAAGCTTCTCTCTCCCCTCCCCCTCTCACAGATGGCTCTGTGGACGCCGAACGCAGTATTGTCACAGACCTGGTGAGCCAGATGGACCCACATGGGAGGAGGACCATCTTTGTTCTGACCAAAGTGGACCTGGCCGAGAAGAACCTAGCCAGCCCCAGCCGAGTGAGTACTGCAGTCTCTAAGCGTAGCCACAAGAGGGCACAATTTAACCACACAACAACTTCCTGGAAAGCAGTGTTCTCTAACACATAGTCTGAGGGACACCTGTTTATGACAAAATGAAACTTGCTTCTGTGTACATTTACACCTCGTAAGCCTTAAAAAGCTTCTGTTTTGGGATTTGAGGTTCATGGACACTTATGGCTCCATCAAATATGACAATTATTGTTGGGTGCTGAATTTTTGTTTCCTTGTACACCCATGTCATGCTTCTCTTTTGTAATTTTACAGTATTAACCTTTTTCTTGTTTATATTTTCGTGAATTTTACATTTATTGTGCCTTTTTATCTTGTTCATAAAATTTTGGGGAAATAATCTGAGGGCAAACCCAGTTCAGTTAGCACTTCAGCCCAGCTGTGCTTCAGGGGAGGATCACTTAGAGCTCTTAACAAGTCTCATCACTCCTGCAGTTGGGACTTGGAGTGTTGATGTTAACTATCTTTAAAGACTGAATTCTGTGTCCTCATGTTATACAGATTCAACAGATTGTGGAAGGAAAGCTGTTCCCTATGAAAGCTTTGGGATACTTTGCTGTGGTGACGGGAAAAGGTAGGATGATTATGACTCGAAATTATGATCAACGTTTTCTTTTTTATGATGGTTTTTGTACATGGTTGTGCAAAACCCAAAACCAGTGAAGTTGGCACGTTGTGTAAATCGTAGATAAAAATAGAATACAATGATTTGCAAATCCTTTCCAACCTATATTCCATTGAATACACTGCAAAGACAAGTTACTTAATGTTTGAACAGGTAAACTTTGTAATTTTTTGCAAATATCAGCTCATTTGGAATTTGATGCCTGCAACATGTTTCAAAAAAGTTATACACAAACAAGGATGGGGCGGGGGTCACCACTTAGTGAACAAATGCGCGAGCTGATTGTCGAACAGTTTAAAAACAACATTCCTCAACGAGCTATTGCAAGGAATTTAGGGATTTCATCATCTACGGTCCGTAATATCGTCAGAAGGTTCAGAGAATCTGGAGAAATCACTGCACGTAAGCGAAAGGCCGAAAACCATCATTGAATGCCCGTGACTTTTGATCCCTCAGGCGGTACTGCATCAAAAACCGACGTCAGTGTGTAAAGGACATTACCACATGGGCTCAGGAACACTTCAGAAAACCACTGTCAGTAACTACAGTTCGTCGCTACATCTGCAAGTGCAAGTTAAAACTCTACAATGCAAAGCGAAAGCCATTTATCAACAGCGCCCAGAAACGCCGCCGGCTTCACTGGGCCCAAGCTCATCTAGGATGGACTGATACAAAGTGGAAAAGTGTTCTGTGGTCTGATGAGTCCATATTTCAAATTGTTTTTGGAAACTCTGGACGTCGCATCCTCCGGACCAAAGGGGAAAAGAACCCTCAGGACTGTTATAGGCGCAAAGTTCAAAAGCCAGCATCTGTGATGGTACGGGGGTGTATTAGTGCCCAAGGCATGGGCAACTTGCCCTTAACACCATTAATGCTGAAAGATACATACAGGTTTTGGAGCAACATATGTTGCCATCCAAGCAACATCTTTTTCATGGACGCCCCTACTTATTTCAGCAAGACAATGCCAAGCCACATTCTGCACGTGTTACAACAGCATGGCTCCATAGTAAAAGAGTGCGGGAACTAGACTGGCCTGCCTGTAGTCCAGACCTGTCTCCCATTGAAAATGTGTGGCGCATTTTGAAGCGTAAAATACGACAACGGAGACCCCGGACTGTTGAACAACTTAAGCTGTACATCAAGCAAGAATGGGAAAGAGTTCCACCTGAAAAGCTTCAAAAATTGGTCTCCTCAGTTCCCAAACGTTTACTGAGTGTCGTTAAAAGGAAAGGCGATGTAACACAGTGGTAAAAAGGCCCCTGTGCCAACTTTTTTGCAATGTGTTGCTGCCTTTAAATTCTAAGTTAATGATTATTTGCAAAAAAAAAAAAAAAAAAAAGAAGTTTCTCAGTTTGAACATTAAACATCTTGGGCTCTAATTTCCTGGCGCAGCGCAGCTGGCGTAGCGAGGCGCAGCCCGCGCAGTGGTAATTTCGTACGGCGCAGCCCGCGTAGTGGTAATTTCGTGAGGTGCGCAGCCTTCGGTAGACGAAGGTGCGCCGAGATGGGTGTGGCGGCGTAGTAGGGGGAGGTGTCACATATTCATCAAGACGCAGTGACAATTTCGTAGAAAAAGTCTCCGCTGGAGTTGCGCAGAAAACTCGCCAGCTCCAACCTGGTTTAATTTTCGTGCAGTGGTAATTTGGCTGACCGGCGCAGAGTGCGCACACGTCACCGAAATCTCACAGGCAGGTTTACAGAATGTCAGGCACATTTCAATGCAAGAAAAAATTACAGGAAGCACTATTTAATGTAACTATCTGAATAAGGACATAAATTATTGTATCTATATCGATTGTCCTGATGTCAGGCGGTTGCCACGCGTAATGTAAACTTGACCTGGCTTAATCAACGCAACTGAATCTGTGATGCAAACTAAGGACTTCACATCTTTCTCAGCCAACCACAAACTGTATAATATATGTATATATATCGAATGCTTGCGTTCTATGCTCATTAAAGCCGCTTGCACACTGGACGCAAAACGAATTTTTCGACTGATTACAGACAAAGTCAATGCAAAGACGCAATAGTCGGACAGGGTTTTAATATAGCTCCGTGACCGAGAGTCATAAAAGTTCTAGTTTTTCCGAGTATTCCAGGAATTATTAGACGTGCAAACTTGGCTATGTTTGTGTTCGGCCTTCACAAAATGCAAATTGATAGCTATCGACTTTTCTTGGTCTTTTTAGCCTTTTCATCTGTTTTCTTCCGTTGAAGATAGACATCAGTATTTATTCGGTCTTTCTTTTGAAAATTAGTCAGATGGATCGAGCACATTATTATTTCCACAGCAGAGATAATATAGTGCGTGAGCAAATCAATTCCATGACCACTGACAGAGTGAAGAAATCATTGCATGCACAATCAAGACTGTCCGACACGAAATGCAAATTACTCCATGTCCAGCAGCCAGCAAAAAGTAAAAGTATTGATATGAGAACAGATTTATAACGAAATAAAGAATAAAAATATATCAGCAACAAACGTGATATCAAACAAAGATGACCCGCCAATAAATAAATCGCAGTGTTCATTGGATGCTCTGTTGTTAAAATGTTTCTTTTTATTCTTTATTTCATTATCAATCTGTTCTAATCGTCCTTTTTTTTTTTGGCTGTCAGACACGGAGGCATTGTACATTGTCTCGCGCCAGTGTCGACTCACTTTATTGCGCAGAGCTTACACAGAAACATTGATTGAAATTCTCGGTACTCATCTTGAAGAACTGAACCCTCTTATCAAACATTAACGTTTAATGTCTGAAAGAGTCAGTAGATTTGAAGAAATTAAAAACAATAATAGACTGTCGGACTCGACGATTTATTAAAACCCTGTCAGACCTTTGGACACAAGACGCAATCTGTCGAGCGAAAAATTCGTTTCGCGTCCAGTGTGCAAGCGGCTTAATACTAGGCTACTATTATTGTCACTTATGTTTTATCGTCTTTAGTGGGGGAAAGGAATGCAGCCTGATTGCTATGATCTCGTACTGAGTTAAGATCACATGTTGGAAATAAATGTGTAACGTATCTTGCTTTGTTGTATATGCATGTTAATCCCAAAATTTTAAGCAGCTACAGTTTCTAATAATAGGAACACGCTATCCATCGTTTCTCTTGCCAGTGAGCAATATTTGACTCGGCTGGGTCGCCTTCTATATTCTAACACATTAAAGGTGAGGTGAGGAGCTCATTTGACTGGTGAAGATTTGACTCTGCTGTGTTATACCCAAACACGCCTTCTTTGCCAACTTGCGCTGGAAGGAGGGGCAGAGGCGGGACAGAGGAGTACTTGCGCCAGGCTACGCCGGGCACGAAATTGCCACATACGCCTGGACACAACCCGTTGGCGCGGCGCACCCCCCATGCGCCGCGCCTGCGCCGGGTCTACGAAATTAGAGCCCCTTGTCTTTGCAGTGTATTCAATTGAATGTAAGTTGAAAAGGATTTGCAAATCATTGTATTCTGTTTTTATCTACGATTTACATAAAGTGCCAACTTCACTGATTTTGGGTTTTGTAGTATGTCTTTATATAGCTGTATCACCCATAGCTTTATGAAACTCTGATGCATGTGTATTCATAAAGAGGCAAGCTTACTAGCCACGTTTCTTTACGGAACTGTGGCACAACTGCTGCACTGCTTCTGAGCCATTCCTGAAACAGTATAGTGCCATCTTTGGGCCAATCATAAGATAGGGTAGTGCCTGTTTGTTTGAGCCAATCATGAGGCAGTGTGGTGGCCTTTTTGAGCCAATTCTGAGATGGCATATTGCCCGCATTGCGCCAATCTTGAGACAGAGTTGTACCTTTTTGAGCCTAGATGATGTAGTGTCTGCTTTGAACCAGCCCTCAGACAGTGTAGTGCTGTCATCAAGCCGATCCTGAAACGCCACAGTATCATCTTTGAGCCAATTTTGAGACAGTAAAGTGCCCTCTTTGAGCCAATCACAAGACAGTGTAGCACCCAGTTTGAGCCCACCTTGAAGCTATATTGTGTATTTTTTCTGAAACTTGTATTTAACCCGGGGGTAGTTCCATCAAGAGTATGTTTCACTTTTTGAAGGCTGCACTGAAAAAACTGCCAGAAAAAACAGTTGCAATTGAGTCATGATGGTAAGAATTAGGGTTAAAGCTTCTGGAGCAGTTTTTGGGGGGCTAAAGGCCTTGCTCAAGGGTGGAGTTCCCTACGTCATCTCTCCTGATCAAGTCAGAATCCCGAGCCCCATCAGGAGTTTGAATATACCACTCTGGTTACCAGACAGGCAAATAATTACTCAGCTACTCTGCCTCCCCCATAGGGCCATCTTTCATCCAATCCCAGGACAGTATAGGACCCTCTTTGTGTCAATCCAAAGGAAGTTGATTTGCCCTCCATTTTCAGGCTGCAGTAACGAGAGCATTGACTCCATCAAAGACTATGAAGAAGACTTCTTCCAGAACTCCAAACTCCTCAAGTAAGTGTTTCTGTCACCAGGCAGTTCACGTACATCTGGGCTGCTCTGATTGGTCGCTAGCTCCTTAATCTTTGCTCCGACCCCCGCCCCGCAGGAACGGCATGTTGAAGGCCCACCAGGTGACCACTAAGAACCTGAGCCTGGCGGTGTCTGACTGCTTCTGGAAGATGGTGCGCGAGTCAGTGGAGCAGCAGGCCGACTCCTTCAAAGGTGAGGGGTGGGTTGGGTTTCTATTGCTGAGTGGCTGTAGCTTTTGGCTAAATCCTGTAAGGTTGCCAATTGAAGCCTCCGTGTAGCCACAATAAGCGCATCTCAGTTGTTTATCCGTTTTCCTGTTCATTTCTCGACTGAGTCTAGCTCATCTCTCTCCTTAGTCTAGCTTATCTCTCTCCTGAGTTGAGCTCTTCTCGCTAATGAGTTTAGCTGTTCTCTGTCCTGAGTTTGGCTCACCTGTCTCCTGATTCTAGTTTATCTCTTTTCTGAGTTTAGCTGATCTCTCCTGAGTCTAGATCATCTTTCACCTGAGTCTAACTCATCCCTGTCCTGAGTCTAGCTCATCTCTCTCCTGAGATTATCTGATTTTTCCCTTGATTATGCCTCTTCTCTCTTCCTTGATTTCTTGCATGGGCTCAGCTTATCAGTCTCCTCCGTTGATCTGCGATCAGGGTCTGGCCTTTCTCGGCCCAGTCTCAGAGCATGGAGCTCTGCTCACCCCTAAGTCTTTGCTGCAAATAGAGAGTGACTGTACACGCCACCACCCTCCCACTCCCTCTCATGGCAGATTTATGGTCCTGTCAGGAAACAGTCCACTTCCCTTTGTGTCCCACATTGATTTTTTTGGGTCATGAAATAGTAAGTGGAGACTAGAGGAAGGGACGGATAGCTGGGCAGTTGGCGTGATTGTTGCTGTGCATGTGCGCATGTGTCTGTGTGTTTTTGCCGGGACTGTGTTGGGGAGCACCTGATTGGAGACTCGCCTCCACTCGACCCATGGGAAGTGAAGTCATGATGTCAGGGTTACGGTCTGTTCTGGAATCACAGGGGCTGTTTGCTCCCTCCTTAACTCCCGATGCCTGAGAATACATCTTGATTTAATGATGACTACTTGGCTTGACTGGTTTGATGACTGCTGTAGAGAGTACTGTTTTTTATTTTTATCCATCAGTGGATAATGATGTCACTTTCTGCAATGAAGTTGTATGATTTTCGAGCTCCATATCATAAATTTGTATTGTGGGGGTATCTTGGTTAAGTTCAGTCAAGCCTTGTAGAACGTAAAATCTAAAGCAGTAACTTTTAGCATGCTAGGTGCTCATTTCCATCCGTTTCTCTCCGTCTTACCCTCAGCCTCCCGATTCAACTTGGAGACAGAATGGAAGAATAACTACCCTCGTCTGCGGGAACTGGACAGGGTACGCAGGGGAGGGGGGGATAACTAACCTGGAGATTGGAGTTCAGGTCTGGGGATACGAGGCCAGCTGTGACCCATGGTCATCTTCTTATCTCTTGACAGAACGAACTGTTCGAGAAAGCCAAGAACGAAATTTTGGACGAAGTGATCAGCTTGAGTCAAGTCACCCCTAAACACTGGCAAGTATCACCAAATCCCAGTTGCTGGGGACGCAGGAGAGTACAGGTAGAAATTCTCGAAAATTGCCTGAGTAGGCTATCTTTTGAAGGGATGAACCAGGAGCAGGGCATGATGGGAGGAGTTGATTGGGTATTGGATCTGAAGGGTTAAACCCTGAGCAAGGGGATGATAGGAGTTGCTGATTGGGTGCTGGGCGTAAATGGTTAACTTAGATGGTGGGTGTTATGGGAGATGTTGATTGGGTGCCGTATCTGAGAGCCTGTTTAGACTCTTGGTTGCGGTAGATTGATGGCAGTGATGAATTGGCTGCATGACTGTGGCTAGCTGTCTTCATTAGTTGGCCTTTTTCAGGGGGACTTGTCTCGATAGAAGGGGCGCGTGATAGGGTGCGTGGACCGCGCTGAAATATGAGTGCTGTCCCATGATAAACGAGCGCAGACTGGGGGGGCAGGCCGTCCCACAATACCTCTGGCTCTGTTTCCTGGCATATTTCAGAGAGAGGCGTGAAATTAACGGTTCAGGAAGTTAAAGTCCTGCCATGCATTTGCTCCACCTATAAACTCAGCCAACTGATTATGTAGATCAGTTTTATCTCCTGGCTGAAGATTTGTGCTAATTAGCAAATGCTGGAGGTTGAAAATAAGTGCTGTAGAGGACTTTTACCATCTGAATCTGGGCTCTATTTCACAAAGCAGTGTTCCTGAGTCAGGCAAATGGAGGTAATATCCTGAGCGCGCAAAAATCGGGAGCATGGACTATAGTGTAATGAGCCATTATGGGGTTTCGCTGGTGCAGTCATCTCGTTGGCAAACTATGTAATTCTGCTTTCTGAAAGAGACCAATCGGCTCTCCAACTCTTGATTAGAAACATTCTAGAGAGATATATTTGCCCATGATTTGTCCTGTTTGAAATGGCATGGGTGTGTTGGTCCTGGTGAGGCTTGAATCTACTCCCTGCTCACCCCATCACCCCACCCCCCCCCCCCCGTCTCGCGCAGGGAGGCCATTTTGCAGAAGAAGCTGTGGGAGCGAGTCTCCACTCATGTCATCGAGAACATCTACCTGCCCGCTGCACAGACCATGAATGCTGGGACCTTCAACACCACTGTGGACATCAAGCTCAAACAGTGGACAGACAAGCAGCTGCCCCACAAGGCCCTGGAGGTACCGCACGTCCATACTGCAGCCCATGCTTCTACTCCATACTTCATACGTCACATCCATACTCCATTTTGTGCCTTCCTAATACAGCTCCATACTGCTCCTCCATATTGCAGCAGGATACTTCATCTCCATACTCCATACTACACCTTCCAACTGCAGTTCCATACTGCTGCTCCATGGTTGTCTCACCTCCATGCTGCAGCGACATACTTCTACTCTAGACTCCATACTTCACTGCCATATGCCTTACTTAACTTTTTTAACTCAACTCCATACTCCTGCTCCACACGACACCTCTATTCTGCAGCCGCATACTTCAGCTCCATACTTCATACTTTCCCTCCATACTTTGCGTAGAAACGTTGTGTTTCTCTGTCACTTGGTAAGATAATACTCCTTGTATTAAATAAAGGACGCATTACGTGGTGCGCATATGCAGATGACACCTGTGTGCAAAAAATCGGTCTCCGTACCAGACATCAGTCAACAGTTTTTGTGGTAATTTTACAGTCAATCTGAATGCACTTATTGGCATTAATATTAACATCTTATCCAGTGAAGGCTTTGGACTCTAGTCCACGTGTTACGGCAGGCTGATATGCTGGGGGGGGGGGGGGTTATGTGAGGTCAAGGGTTGGGTAAGACCTCACTGTAACCCTCTCCCCAGTATAGAAATGACCGCCCGGGAGGAGGGAAGTGAAGTGGGCCAGTTTAAATACATGGTTTGGTAAAAGTAGCTTGCTCTGAGGAATCCTTTTTAAATGACATGTTTGGGTAACTGCAGGCCTTCATAACGGCTCCCTGGGCAGCTAGTGTGCATTCCTCCCAAGGACCCCGATATGCTGACAG
Organism: Gymnothorax reevesii; assembly: GCA_029721435.1. Lineage (NCBI taxonomy): Eukaryota > Metazoa > Chordata > Actinopteri > Anguilliformes > Muraenidae > Gymnothorax > Gymnothorax reevesii. The sequence goes on along the minus strand of CM056575.1, from coordinate 22,151,479 downwards.
CAGCCATTTTAGCTGGGCTATAAGGGGCACTCTGTGCTACATGCTAACCTTGTCAATTGACTAAGGCTTGAAAAGCCAGCCTAACTGCTGCTACTTTGTCTGTTGACTTCTGTTCATTGTCATCACAAGTCTAATGTGTAGCATGATGCATCTGTGAAAGGCTAATGGCAGCCTCACTGCTCAAAGGAGGCATGTTTGATGCTGGCTTTTGTGGGGAAGGGAGGGCTGCATCTCTGCATTCTGTGTGGTTCAGAAGTATTTGGACGGTGGCCATTCTGAAGGGCTCCAATTCCTTCACGGCTTACTTGTTATAGATGTAAAAATCCTCATTTTAAAGTCGCACTTGAACTGAAGAGTATTAATGCCATAAGCAGTTAACCTTGTAGAACGGTGTTGCTGTCCAAATGCCTCCAGACCTCACTGTAAGTCTTGCTTTGGTGGGCAGTGTTAATCTGACCCTGTTAATTGCAGGTTGCCTGGGAGACGCTGCAGGAGGAGTTTGCGCGCTTCATGGCGGAGTATAAGGGGAAGGATCAGGACGACATCTTCGACCGGCTGAAGGAGGCGGTAAAGGACGAGAGTATCAAGAGACACAAGTGGAACGAGAGCGCCATGGACAGCCTGGTACTGCACACACACACACACACCCGTTCTCACACACTCACGCACACACACACGCACACACACACACACACACACACACACACACACACACACACACACACACACCCGTTCTCACACACACACACACACACACACAAACATACCCTCTCACACACACACACGCACGCACACACACACACACGTTCTCACACACACACAAACATACCCTCTCACACACACACACACACGCGCGCGCGCGCGCACACACACACACACACACAAACATAAGCATTGACGCATACACGCACACACAAACACACATACACACACATTCATGAGCACACACTAACGCACACCCTCGTACATGATCTCGGTGTGTTTTCTCTCAGAGAGTAATCCAGCACAATGCCCTGGAGGACCGCAGTATCACAGATAAGCCTCAGTGGGACGCAGCCATACAGTTCATGGAGGAGACGCTACAGACTCGGCTGAAAGACAGTAGGCCTTCCCGTCGTCTCACCATGCGTGTCTCCTATCTGTTGCACACATTACACAAGCTCACACGCGTGTAATTCACACGTTACTGGCTCACGCGTTTGTATGAGTCACACCTGTGTATTGCTCACAAGTAGCCAGCCCGATTTGTTTAGTACACTCATGGCAAACTGGCTCTCAAATGTGCATTATTTGTGTGGCACATATCGCACTCCTGCTCCACACAACATACATACAGCTGCTACAGGCTTCTGTCTTGCCACTCGTTCCCATCTAACACATGCCTCAGATGCTCCTGCAGACCCCCTTCTGCCTGTCTGTACCGCCCACAGCTGAGTCTGTCATCGGGGACATGATTGGGCCGGACTGGAAACAAAGGTGGCTCCAGTGGACCAGTCGTACACCAGAACAGGTAAAGGGGCGGGGCTAACATAATAATAGGGAGTCACAGCCCTGTCGTCACTTGGTATGAGGCTTTTTTTCGCATTTTTCCACTTCAGGTTCCAGTGGTCGCATATCTATGCGAAAAATGGATGTGGTTTTCGAACATCAGCGAAGTTAATTAGCCGCTCGAGGTGTGCAGTTGTTTAGGGAGATAACACACCCTTTACCTTACAACCACGTGAAAATGAAACACTCAATGTCCATTAAAACGCTCATCTTACTGACGGTATGCTATCATGAACAATAAGTGAACAGCAATCATGGATGGCGTTTGAACGAGCTGATCTGAGACCAGTGGGGGATGTAGTTCCATGTAACTTCACCCATAGCGTGTTGATGGCCACATTCTCCTTTTAGGGTCTCCAGTCCTTTTATTTTTGAAGAGGTTTCAACTATTCAACCACATTATCACGGGAAACAATACAGTTACGCTTTCTGTATGTTAATTTAGTCATGGCCCTAATTTCCCCAATTTTCAAAGACCTCATTCATTTTTACCGCAGACACTGGACCTCTGGAACCAGAACTAAAATAACGTTAACGTTGCTGCACAAAAATTTACATCACGTTGTGACTCTCCACAATGGTTATGATTAGGATGATAATGCAGAACATGAGGATGATGTATATTACGATGCAATGGTGGTGATGATGATGATGATGATGATGATGATCATGCTCCCTAACATCCCGCCGTCCCAGCACATCCGTAACGAGACGAAGAACGAGCTGGAGCGCCTGCTGAAGCTGCAGGAGGAGCACACAGCGTACCTGGCCAACGACGAGGTCACCACCGTGCGCAAGAACCTGGAGGCTCGCGGCGTCGAGGTGGACCCCGTGCTGGTGAGGATGCCGCCCTCTCACGGTGTTTTCTACGAGGACCACACTCAGGGCTGTCCAATGGGAATTGAAGCATCTTTACTTTGCATCAAAGGATTCTGGGTATTGTAGTCTCCTAATATGAGTTAATCTGACTTAGATTAAGGACACATGGCACCAGTTGTACCGAAGACACTTCCTACAGAAGGCCCTTTTCCACTGTAACCTCTGCAGGAGAGGCTTCTACTACTACCAGAGACACTTTGTAGACTCAGAGGTGAGTGGAATCTATCGGTCAGTCAGTCACTCAGCATGTCTGTCTGTTTGTGTGTGTATAGATGTGCCTACCTACTGATCTGGCGGTCAGTATAAGATGTCTGTCTCTGTTTATTTGCCTGTTGAGCTGCCACTTCCAGTCTGTCCATATCCATCTGCCTGTCTGCATGTTCGTGTGTGTGTCTGTGTGTGTGTGTGCGCGAGCGAGTGAGCGACAGAGTGGTCCCCCATGTTAGTGAATGAAAATATTGGTGGGCAAAGTTTCATTGTCCATGTTTGGATGTGTATATGAGGCTCAGTCGTGTGAATATACTGTCATACGATGAGGTCACCTCCACACTCTGAGTTCGTGTGCTGTTTGCAGCTGGAGTGTAACGATGTCGTCCTGTTCTGGCGGATCCAGCGGATGCTGGGAATTACCGCCAACACGCTACGGCAGCAGCTCACCAACACTGAAGGTAGGATGTGGCGGAAGTTGCCCCGGGCAACCAGCCTGCCCACGCTGCTGGATTTTTAAAACTAAAATGATGATGGGAAGCCATAATGCTTCAGGAAGATGTTTTAGCGATTAGAGCTTTATTGTCCCTCTATTTCCTTAATTAATCGGGTGGAGTTAGCATTAGCCCTAAAACAGATGCTGTGTGAGTGTGTTTTTGCTTTCAGGGTGTCTTTTTGATGTGTCAGAAGTTGTAGGAGTTGTCGGCTTGCATCTGTCTGGGTTTGGTGCTGTGTTCTTGCTTTATGTGTGTTTTTGACGTAGTGTGTGTGTTGTCTGCTGTTGTGTGTTATGTGTTTAACGCAATGTTTGAGTTGTTTTTGATACTTGGGTCTGCTGGGTGTTTTGTTTGATGCTGTGAATGAGTGTCTGTGTGTTTGACCCTGTGTATATTGTTCAGTATTGTATTGTGTCTAATATGTTGTAGTTTTGAGGCTCAGCATGTACTTTGAAGCAGTGTCTGTGTTGTCTGTGTTTTGTACTCACACTGTAGTTTGATGCAGTACGTTTGTGTGTAGCTTGTGTTTTGCAGGGCAGATATGTGTGTTGTTGGGTGTAGGGTGTATGCGCAATTGTGTGTGATTGTACTGCTGCTGCATATTGTTTGATATTGTGTGGTGTGTAGTGTGTGTTGTGCACTGACTGTGAGTGAGCATGTCTTTTGTCCTGGTGCTGTATGTCATTAGATGCAGTGTGTGTATGCGCTACGTGTGCTTTGTACTAACAGTGACTGTGTAAGCAAGTGTCTGTTTGCATAGTGTGTGTTTTATAATGATTCTGTGTGTGTGTGTGTGCGCGCATGTGTGCGTTTGTTCGGTTCTCACACTTTGCGTCCGGATCTTCAGTGCGGCGGTTGGAGAAGAATGTGAAGGAGGTGCTGGAGGACTTTGGCGAGGACAGCGAGAAGAAGGCCCACCTGATCACGGGCCGAAGGGTGCAGCTCGCCGAGGACCTCAGTAAGCCCCACCCCCCCAACCACATGCTGCTCTGCACTCACTCTGATTGGCTCACTGACCCTGATCACAGTCTGTACTCTACAGACTCTGATTCTAATTGACTGTCTGAAACTGATCACAAAGTGCTGTTATGACCAGTGCTCATTCTGATTGGCTCCAAGAGCTGAGTCTCACACCTCATTGGTCACACACAGGTTCTAATTGGCTGTCTGATCCTTGACACACTGTACTGGTCACAGTCTTTTCCTGATTGGTTGTCCATCCTTGAGAAGCACCCTTGTTGATTGATGTTCAACAGCTGTCGTTTCCTCTGCTGCAAGAATAACACTTTGATTTTGGCTTTTTATGGAAGTATTGAGCTGTTGAACTGAAAGCTATGATGGAGGTTTTATCTTTTTTTTTTACAGTTTTAGCAGGAACTACTGTAGTTTATGGACCTGGATCAGGCTTCACTTGATTGAAAACATGGAAAATTGTTTGAGGAACACTCGGGCTCCTTAAGATGAAGTTTTAAAAAGAATAGCTGTGCAGACCAGTAGGGGGCAGTGTTGGCCTGCAAATGGTCATTAGTGTTGGAGAGAGATGTGTACATCTCATTCTTATGAGTTCCAAGGTCTGGCTTGAATCCTACTGCATCTCCTGCGTAAGACTGTTTATACGTTTGCATATTTTGCGTAAAACAGGTCTGCAAAGAGGTTGCATGGGATGTACAGCGTGTGCAAAGGTTGCAAACCTTGTCCTTGTAGATGTTGCTTGCCTCAAAAATTTACATGTTTGTTGAGTTGGCAAACTGTGGTCACCTACTCTGCGCTGATAATGACTGGTTGGCCAGTGATTTGATGCGTGATGAGTCACTCCTGTAACAAATTTTATCTGACAAAAAGTGAGTCTATTTAGTGTCTATTTAGAAGCTAATTAAAGAAGTTTAATGAAACTGGAATGCTTTCTCAATACAGAAGAATTATAAAAAAAAAAAAAACATTATGCCAGAAAACTGATGATGTAGCCTGCACAACCTTTGCTACATGTGCATGAATGCTCGTCCCGTTTGAGAATCAATCCAATCCTTTATTTAACCAGATAAAACCAGTTGAGAACAAAGCCTCTTTTTCAGTGATGATCTCGCGAGAATGTCGCACATAATGCAAATTGGGCAAACTACGTGGACCACACAGAAAAATAAAACTGCCTTGTATTAAGAGGAAATAATGCTACCATAGGAGTCAAGTTGTTTCACCAATTATGCAAAAGTCCTTTAAAATCTGTGGGTAATCGGTCTGTTTTAGAAACGCCAAAGTGACTATGTACTGCACTCTGAGTCCACCCCACTTGACACATGTCTCTCAGCTGCACCAGGTGTTATGTTGGGGGCAGGTGAGGTCTATCGATTGTTCCAGGAGGCTGGCCTGGACGCGTCTCTCCGTCCGCTCCTTCGTTCCTGGGGTCATGACTTTGGTAACGACCCGCGGCAATCCTCTAGAGAGCTGGTGTTTGGTCTGCCTCGTCCCTGGTTACTGAGGAAAAGCGTTAGAGCAATAAAAATGCCTAGCGCTATTTAATGGGCTACACAGGCAAGCCCGAGCCTGCCTGTGTGCGGTCACTGTGACCATCGTCCCCCCATTAAAACTGATACCAGAGATTATAGCAGTGTGTGCGGACACACTATACTGGACTGTGGGAGGTGGGAATGGCTCTGAGCCGACCGTTACTGGTTTTCACCGATTGCCTTCTCCTTCGTCCAAGAATTCGTATGCACTGTGTCAGATTAGATGTCTGTTTACTTTATCATTGTGGAAAAGCAACAGTTCTTCTACCCCGCTATTCAAATTAATAATATTTTTTAAGTTTGAGCTCAATTTAACCCCTGCAAAAAATAATTGTAATTGTAACCAATTGTAACCAAAGTTTCTCTCGCCGCTAATTCAGGCGTTTTTACTGGCCATCTTAATCGCCCAGTAAAAACAACAACACTGCCCCCATCCTCCCCTTATACATTAAGTATTGACAGTACATGGCTACTTTGAAATGAATGAGAATTGAATGAGACGGTGCCCTCAGCATTACTCAATTCTCAAAAAGCACATGACCACGATGATACTTTTATGTAAAATGACCCCATCAACACCAATGCATAAAACATGTTTGCAGAACTCATATTAATTTTTTTGAGTTAATTTAATGTTTTCTCCATGAACTCAGGGAAAAAATTTAGCTGAAAAAGTGTTTTGAGGATGTTTTTTTGACATGGCAAACATTGAATGAGATTCAAATGACCCCAAAAATAATGAGGTTCAGCAAAATCAGGCAAAGCACTGACATTTTAAAGTTGAGAGTGTTTGATGGTAAACATTCACATCAAAGCTAGAGTATAACAGATGCTCCCCCCCCCCAATTTTTTCAGTCCCACCTGCTTCATAGTCGATTAACAAAGTTATCATGTTCTGGGGTTAGAAAGTAGACATCCAGTTGTGTGTTTCTTCCTCACACGAATTCAAGCCAGCTCATTGGCTCTGCCCCTGACGCAAGAATTGCGCTAAATTGACAGATTCTGGTGACTTGAACAGAATCCCGGGGAGGACTCTTTACCATCTAAATTTGGATTGTGCACCTCTGTCCCAGAGCAACTTTTAGCAGAGGGCAGTTGCATTATATGGACTGTGCAGATATGAGATGCTGCCCTTTGGAGTGCCCCTCACCACGTGTGGCTGGTTTTGGGGATAGTGATGTGCATAGAGCTTGTTGTGGGTCTCTCTGCCATTGCCCTGGCACTCATGAAGCTCTCTTCAGCTGATGAGAGGTGGTGTTTGTGATAACAGGATGCTCTCAGTGTGGCAGAAGCTCTCTGACTCGCAAAACAGCCTGGGTACTGCACTAGGTCTCTGGTGAGCGTGAGAGAGGAAATAATGGTGTGGGTTGGGGGGTGTTCAGGGGTTTGCTTTTGGGAGGGGAAGTGTACTTAGTGCGCCAGGAGTTACCTTTTCTCAGCCTTTGTCATGGTCTCTGGTACTATTATATACACACACACACACACACACATTAACTGTCTTGGGTATGCATAAACCGACACACAGTCTTTCCTCTTCATTGGGCTCCCTGAGCAGATAAGCATGCATGTGGGTTCATTCTATTATGGCTGCAAATACACATACATACAGTCACACATTCCCTCTCGTATTCGCGTGGCCACTTTTACGCACACACGTTTACACACACGCGTGTTTTCCTTTCTACCACGGTCCCTGAACAGATTTACACACACTTGTATACACACACTCAAGTTCATTCTTTTGTGCACACACACACACACACACACACACTCAGACTTAAACACACACAAACTCTCTCAGGCACACACAGACATGCATACACACTCTCACAAACACGCAAACGCTCTCTCTCTGACACACACATACATACACACACGCGCACGCGCACGCATACATACTCGCTCTTTCTCTCACACACAAGCATGCACAAATACTCATTCTCTCAAACACACGTGCGACAACATGCAGACCTGCCACGCTTACGCCTTCCAGCCCCTTTCGCCGCTGCCAGAGTCGATAAGAAACCTGTCATCATCCGTCAGCCGCGCCGCGTTTAAAGAGCTTAGCGTACTTCCTGAGCTCCAGGGGCAGGTTTACCTTTCGCCCTGCTTTCCGAGCGGCGGGATTCCTGGGCCTGTCCGGCCTCGCCCTGCTCCGGGCCGCTGTCCCAGCTCCCGCCGCCGCCTTCCTGTGGGGGTGTGGAGAGTCTTTACTCGGCATGCTGCGGCCACGGGGGTCATGTCCCAGGCCTTCGCTGAGGTCATTCCAAAGGGGGAGGTTTTTCACATCACTGAACGTTTTTCTCCACTCTTTCCTATATTTGGGAATCTGGCCAGGCGCTGCCTTTTTACTGTGTTGGAGAGCTCCTTTGTGATTTACTGTGAGATTGAATTGAAGGTGATGCCCTTTGACAGGGATCATCAAATCATGGGTACTTGAGGTCAGGAGAACTGCAGATTTTCCGCTCACCCTTTACCTGGGGCGTTGGGTATGTGTGAAGTCTGTCCACGCAGAAGCGCTAGTTGTTAATTTAATTAGTTACTTAAGTGGGGGACGAGAAAACCAGAGCGGGATGTGGCTTCAAGGTCCAGATTTGATGGTTTCTGCACTAGGTGTGTGGTAATTAAAGGGTGGTACTCAATATATTTTTGTGTGTGTGTGTGATACTCTAGTAATCACATCGTAACCCCTTGACTTCATCCTTGTAATACTCCAACAACTACCAACAGAAGAGCCTAGCAGGTAAATTGCAAGGCCCAATCAATCACCTAGTATATCTTCGTAACCTTGTTAACAATGGAGCCCCTCCAAATCAACGCTGGACAAACAGTGGTTCACACACACTCCAATTGTTGGCACTCAAGTAAAAAGATAAAACGTGGTGGCACCTGCCTTCTGTCTTCAAACAAAAAAAATTTTAGCACCCCACTACATTGGAATTGGTAAATGCGCTTAAAAATGGGAACTCTGTAGAACCCCCTCTTACACCTCCAAGAATACTTTACCACCCCCCAATAGCTTTAAGCTTACTTCTCTTCAGATTAGTTTTTGTTGACGGCCGGTGGTTTGGGATCTCGTTCCAGCTCAGAGCGCTCGTTAAGCTCTACCTGGGCCGCTTGCGTTAATGACCTCTCCTTCTCGTGGACTTTTCCACGCTTTTCAGAAAAGCGGTGAGGTCTGTCAGTCAGAGACACGGAGGCGACGCGATCTGCTTCACGGCACTGCCCAAAGTTTTGCCGCTAATGCGGAAAACTTTCCCACAGCTCCGGAAAATTGGAGCACTCGCTCAGCCACTCTAGTACTGACGGTTTGCCAGCCCGGTGAAGGAGAACTGTGCTTGCGGTAAATGTGTTACGCCCCAAGATCTTGGAAAGCAACATCTTGTTTCTACGTTTTGCTTGAGTTTGAAGACGAGCTCTCTGTGTTTCCTTCCACAGATACTCCACCGTACATAAATTTCAACACATAAGCATAAAAATGCACAAAGCATCGATATGGAAATCCGTTGATTATTATGGATACACCTTCAAAGTGTGTACCCATGGCTATCTTTAAATAAGGGGGGGCTATATGCAGTTGTGTGCAATGATGATCACACACGTGATGAAATGTTGATAAATCATTGAAACAAACTACTATTCAAGTATCTATTTCAGGTAATATTGGATCATAGATGGAAATAAACTGATAGCGGCTGCACCTCGGTGAATATCACTTGTCGCAGGTGGACATATCATTGGATTCACCTCACGTGAAGTCAATAATTGTATAATATAGCACATCTCCACAAATGTCGTCTTTCATTGCGTAGCTGGAAAATTCTGTCTTCCTGTTAGAAATATTAATCGGTTTTTCATGATAACTAAGGCCTTTGACTCCTGGTTAAGAAAAAAATATAGATTTTCACTGTGAAAGAAACACAAGCTAGGGAAGAAAAATGACCAAATACTTCCTTTGATTTGGCTGATGACATTACAAGACTACAACCCAGAAGAGGTTGTACAAAGTACTAATAAATACTTAGTTGCCAATAATTGAGGGTTTTTCCCCCTCTCAAAAGTTTTCAGAGATGAATCTAATCCACGCAAAAGTGAATTTTATAGCCCCTTTTCACTCATCTTTCCCAGGGGTGCTAATAATTGTCCCCCGCGCGCGGAACGCGCGAAGCGGCGGGACATAGTATTCACGACCGTCCGTACGTCCCGAATCCTTGTCTGCGAGATACCTCAAGAACGAATTGACGGATTTCCTTCAAATTTCGTGTCAACATGTATTAGGGTGATACCCCGGCGCCAGTCGATTTCGGTGACCTTCGCGTCACTCTCAAGGTCACACCGAGACATTGTGCATTTTCACACTGATAGCCTTGTGGCGGGGGACAAAGACACGTTAGTGGCAAATACTTGTTGTTGAGGGGACTGTGTCTGAGAGCAGCTGGATGGGGCTGTCCTCTGTTTGTCTCTGCGCAGGGAAGGAAAGAGTGAATGACGCTCTTGTGGCTTGTGCTCTTTTTAATGAAGGCAGATGGGATTCACAGTGCAGCTGTGCTCAGATGCAAAATAATAGCAGGAATCTCCCTTCCGCAAGGTTTTCATGCAGATGCATGCTCCTGTACCATAAAAAAAAAATTTCCTCCTTGACAAGCATTGTACTCTTATGATGAGACCTCAAAACCTTTATCTGCTTTCAAAGGGAATGCATTTGCTTATTGTAATACATTCGTTTAATACATTAGCTGTATTCTTTACATATTAATTTTCAACCCCATGTCGGTTAACCCCAATGGAAAATCTTGAAATTGGGTGCAGAGAACCTTCTCACTTGAGGGAAGATATGAAAAACTTCATAAGAGCACGGACTTAACTGCGGATGTGGATTACCAATTCCGGAAATGAATCATATTATCTAACCTCTCTGGCAGATTTTAGTTGGCTTGCTCAGCAAAAAGCTACCATAGATTAGACTTTGAGTCTAAGAGTAGGACTAAAGTACTTGCCTCAATCAACTAGTTTTTTGGTTTTTTGCCATATTTGTGTTTGGCGGGGTTGAGCGATGCGTACCTGTGTGTTTACTGTGGTTTTCGCACGCTTACTTTCTTGCTCGGAGCAGATTCGGGTACGTAAAGCTGGCACAGGTGTAGATCTTTTGGAACGTCTTTCACCTGGACTGCGAACTTGGCGAGGAGCTGTTTTTACACGCCATCGCCGGATCCTGGAATCATAACACCCCTACAGATAGTTTACAGTCTCTCAGCTGCGCGTGCTGGGAGGTGGGTGGAAGAGGGGCTGTGCTTGCATCCTAGCGGGGCCTGGGGCTGAACGAGGACATGTGTGTTCGAGACGAGTGTCCGTACTTGTCTGCGTATTATTCGGATTACTTGCTTTTTGTAGGGCCTCTCTGTCACCTGCAAGTTTATCGTACTCTGTCCACTTTGCCTAGGTTGTGTCGACTCACTAATTTGGGAGTCAGTTTGCATTATGTTGACGGATTGGAAGTTGTATTTGTGATGCAAATTTTTAAAGAAACGTTGCTGTAACTGGACTGTAACGTAACTTTGAAAAACGGTTCCCTCCATATAGGTGCCCTGGTTTGACATTGGGGTGGTGGGGGGGCGTAGGAGGAGTGTTGTGGGTTGATTTCCTGGGGAAGTCCTGACGTCTGTGGAGGCTTGAGAATGAGGATCAGCTTATTTGGGATGAGACAGGAGTGTGCCTGGCTGATTTTCTGCATTAGAGAACAGGGGTTATGATTCACGGGGCTGTTCAGATTCCTCATAAATCTCGTAATGCCAGCCAGTCATAAAAAAATTTAAAAAAAGAAGTTCAGCATTTACCTGCATAGCAAGATTATTTATCCTCACGAGCGGTTAAGTGAACCGATGTTATCAGCAGTTATATGAAGTTCTGACTACGCGTGGATGTTATGCTTTGTGGAACCTTTTTATAAACAAAAATGGGAAATGTTTATTTTTCAAGGAGATTGGATTGATTGGTTGGATGCAATGGGATGCACTACATACCAAGCTGACAGCAGGTTTAAAACTTGTCAATGTGTGGTCATGGGTGTTCATGTCTCTGTGTGTGGGTGTCCATGAATGTGTGAACTGGAGACCTATACATCTGTTTTTTCTGTTCACAAAATACAGGCTGTTCCCTGTCTGTGGTTTGGGAAGTGCAAGATGAGCAAAGTTGTCCCATGACCAAATGCGTTGGAAGGGGTTTTGAGTGTTAAAAGTGACCAAACCCTCAGGTCGCGGTGATCCTCTGATCGTGCCATCAGACCCTTATCGAGGATCTGTGTTGGGTTGCTGACAGAGTTTTGGAAACCGCACTGAACCCCACAAAGTTTAGGGTGCCAGAGCTGGGGGTTTGGCCTCCTCCCTGTCTGTCATTGTCATGAAGTGCTTCCTGTGAGGCCAGCTGGCATGAGTCTCCCTCATCTCGTGCTCTCTTTAGAACGAGATGAGATGAGTTCAGATTTTGCAGATCAAGATTATTCTGGATGGTTAATACCATAAAGGCACTGGGCTATATGGCTATTACTGCAATCCATTCTGTTTCCCATCAAGACAAAAATGTAAATATCTTGGTCTGGTGAGCAAAAAATCTGCTGGTTGGCCATGTGTCTTATTGATTGTGTCCCTCAAGGACTGGAGTAAAATTTTTAGACACTGCAGCTGTCCAGAACTGGAGTTAAACCAGCAGACTCTGCAGCCCTCCGGGACTGGAGTCAAGCCTGCAGACTCTGTGGCTCTCCAGAACTGGAGTTAAACCTGCAGACTCCGCGGTCCTCCAGGATCGGAGTTAAACCTGCAGACTCTGCCGTCCTCCAGAACTGGAGTTAAGCCTGCAGACTCTGCGGCGATCCAGGACTGGAGTTAAACCTGCAGACTCTGCGGCCCTCCACAATTGGAGTTAAACCTACAGACTCTACGGTCCTCCGGGACTGGAGTTAAACCTGCAGACTCTGCAGTCCTCCAGGACTGGAGTTAAACCTGCAGACTCTGCGGTCCTCCAGGATCGGAGTTAAACCTGCAGACTCTGCCGTCCTCCAGAACTGGAGTTAAGCCTGCAGACTCTGCGGCGATCCAGGACTGGAGTTAAACCTGCAGACTCTGCGGCCCTCCACAATTGGAGTTAAACCTACAGACTCCGCGGTCCTCCAGGATCGGAGTTAAACCTGCAGACTCTGCCGTCCTCCTGAACTGGAGTTAAGCCTGCAGACTCTGCGGCGATCCAGGACTGGAGTTAAACCTGCAGACTCTGCGGCCCTCCGGGACTGGAGTTAAACCTGCAGACTCTGCAGTCCTCCAGGACTGGGGTTAAACCTGCAGACTCTGCGGTCCTCCAGGACTGGAGTTAAACCTGCAGACTCTGCGGTCCTCCAGGACTGGAGTTAAACCTGCAGACTCTGCGGTCCTCCAGGATCGGAGTTAAACCTGCAGACTCTGCCGTCCTCCAGAACTGGAGTTAAACTTGCAGACTCTGCGGTCCTCCAGGACTGGAGTTAAACCTGCAGACTCTGCGGTCCTCCAGGACTGGAGTTAAACCTGCAGAGTCTGTGGCCCTCCAGGACTGGAGTTAAACCTGCAGACTCTGTGGCTCTTCAGAACTGAAGTTAAACCTGCAGACTCTGCGGTCCTCCAGGACTGGAGTTAAACCTGCTGACTCTGCGGTCCTCCAGGACTGGATTTAAACCTGCAGAGTCTGTGGCCCTCCAGGACTGGAGTTAAACCTGCAGACTCTGCGGTCCTCCAGGTCCCACTTAGACCTTTTGCAGCCATTACCCATCAACCCCCGACTCTCCCCTCAACCCGCCAATCCGTCAGTCTTCCATTCAGCCCCCATCTGCTTCTGTCCCCTCGTAAAGGACCCTGGCTGGGACAGCCTATGCTGCTGTCATCGGGGGCCAAGAGTGATGCATTGGCCTCCCATTGAGTTGGGGGAGGTGTGAATCAGCATTTTCTCTCACTTCCTTGTTCTTGTACTTACATGGTTATATTTCCGCTTCGGCCTCATCAAAATCATGTGATCCTATTTTTTCATTCTCTCCCCATTTCTTCCTCATGGCCCTGAAAAATCACCAGATCAGGCTGGACTTTGGTTCAGCAGACCGTGAACTGACTGAGAATTTAATTAAGGTTTTAATGTAACAAACCAGTGCTTCTTTAGTGAAGTCATTTTGCAAAAGAATAAGCATTCCAGAGTAAAGTTGGGCTGAGTCACAATCATTAAGATGATGAATTTAGTTCTTCTCCTCAACAAAGAAAATTGAGTCGAGTAAGTCCCTGAAGTGAAGACAGAGGTGGCAGCCTTTTGACGATCAGGGCACAGGGGGCCTTCCGTTGGGACTCTGTGATTGGCCCAGAGTTTATTTGAGGACTGAGGGAGGCGTGCCCTGTCTTGGCGAGGGTGTGAGGGGGTAGGTCTCGACATGACTGTTTGTTTGCGGAGACCGTCTCAAGGTCAGTGGAAGTGCTCTGATTGAGTGACTGGGAGTAATGGGGTAGGGGGGGTTTGCAACACACACACACACACACTGACACACACATGCCTGCGCTCACACACTCACCCACACGCACAAACACACTCCCCCCCTCTTCAGCCCCCTCTCCCCTCAGTGCTGTCCTCTCTCTGCTCTGTAAAGCAAGACGTCCCGCCAGGTTGAAACTTGCTGCGCTGCAGCGACCTGTCTGTAAACCCTGTTATTAAGTACTTACAGTTGGGGGGCAGGTTTTCGGAGGGTGGTCTTACGCTGCACCTGGGCCCACGAGAGGGATGGGCCTGAACAGGTAAGGGTGGAGGTGGATGAGGGGGGTGGTGGTGGTTGGACGTGCTTCTGGGGTGTCCTCACCAAAACTCTCAAACACTCCGCAGAGTCTCCTCCCTGCTCTCACTTTTTACTGGGAGGCTTTTAATCCTTTGAAGAATTTGGACAAGCAGGGTTCCACTCCACACCCACCCAAGTCTCCACTGGTGTTCTAGAACGGCTTCCTGTTTCCAGGGTCATTCCATATGAACTCAACCAGAGATCCCACGATGACGACTCCTATTTGGCTCAAAAAATTCTGAGAGTACCTTCACAAATATAATGAACACATACAAAATTATAGGCTTCACCTACCAAGGGTTTCTGAAGTATGCCTCTCCATAATTGGGGGGGCGTGCTAACTTTTTTGCAAACATTAATTTGTAGGGGGCTTTGGAGGCCAATATCTTGGTAATAAATCAGAGCTTTTGGCTGAAAATTGCTACCCAGAGTAACTTGTCAACCAAATATTGGCAAAAATTTTATTTTTTTCCTGCTGGGACTGTTTCCATAAGCTCTTAACTCCCATATTAAGCGGTATGTGTATTCAGTATTCTTATTGTAGACAAAACTGTCTCTAAATAAAAGGAATCCAGCATAATTGACCTTCTGTAAGAGATTGTGGGGTAACAGGAGGTCCTTGGAAATTAAATGTTTGATTTCTGCCCATAAAAAGATTCAATTTGAGAGGCCAATAACGCTAAAATGAGAAGAGGTAGACCAATTTTCATGGCAGATTCTGGAAGCATGGGCCCCAATTACCTTGGATGACAATTTTCAGTCCAAAGCTCTGATTTATTTCCAAGATATTGGCTGCCAAACCCCCATACAAATTAACATTTGCAAAAAAGTCACCATGGCCCGCTGAGTTTTGGGGGCTATCGCAAACATTTAGGAGTTGAAGCCTAAAAGTTTGTCTCTGTTCATTAAACACTTTAAGGTACTCTCAGAAATATTTTTGCCAAATCGGAGTCCTTGTCTGTGGAAGATTCCTTAACTTTGGTTTAGTTCATATGGAATTACCCTGCAGAGATTGAAAACATCAACACTCGAATTTTCAGTTTTAGAAAATTCGAATCTTATGTTTTTTTTTTTTTCCATCGTAGCCCTTGAAGGGTTAAGGAGTGTGCACATTGCTTTTTTTCGTATTTCATAGCTTGTCTTTCTTGTATTCTTGGAGTCTGGAGGTGTTGGTTACTGTGTTGGAACTTGTGGACATGCTGAAGGTTCTCCTTGATTCCAGCACGTAAGAAAAAGATAGCCATGCAAAGCAGGGTAATACGGCCTCATGGCAGCCTTGATGATGATATGTAATTACAGTCATCAAAAACAATAGGGATCCTTTTCATATCGTCATTGACCCACAAAACAAAAATGAAAAGAATCCAACTAAAATTGTAGGCTGTAGAGTTTGAACAACAAATTGTGGACAGATGAACTGAAGGATGAACATGGGTGATCGCAGTATATGTGGACTGGGAATGTAATAGAGATAGCAACCCCTTTCATATTTAATTTGAGGATTCTTCATCCGTTTTGCCCTCCTGAGATAAGAGTTAGGTGGTTTGGGGGTAGGGGGGTGTTCTGGCCCGAGGCCCTTGGTCTAGGCTCCTGGTCTATTGTTGACATGTTGTTTTACGGGGTACCTCTGCCTGAGCCTCTGTCTGTGCGTTTGGGGTTTAGGTCGGGGCGACCTGAGCCTCACAAAGAGGAGTCCAGTGTCCCCTTACCTGTGCCAGCTTCAACATCCGGCCAACGGCCAAACTTTTCAGCATTTATTTAGCCAGTTACCACTTCTGTTTTTGTGGGGTTTTTTTTTTTAATCGCTGTTTAGAATGATTATAGCCCTGGCTTTCACCCCGGTGTCTTGCTGACAGGGAGCTGAAACGGGTTGGGGCTCCAGTTTTTTTGCCCAAAATGGTAACCACAGAAATCGCTCCCTTTACTGCCTTTTTTTTTTTTTTTTTTTTTCTTTTTTTTTTAAATCAGTGGGGATTTTTACAGCTGCTGTATCGGAGCGCCTGAGGGCCTTCGGTATTGGCTTTCTCTTTTCTCAAACTCTCTGTCTATCTCTCTCTCTCCCTCACACTCCTCTCTTGCACCTCCCCTCTTTCGCTCTTGCTCCTTCTGTCTCCCACCCTCTCTGTCTCTTTTTTCTTGCCTGGTGAGGCAGGTTTTTTCTTTTAATACTATTTTTATTGGAGAAGTTTTTTTTTGTTTTATTTATGAATACAGGTGTCAATTTATACAAAAAGTGATAGAGAGCCTTTAGTCTTTCTCTCTCCCTCAATATCTCTGATCTCTGACCTCGTCCTTATTGGCTCATTACATTCAGGTGACTCGGTATATTTTCATTAATGGTGGCTAAGATCAGGCTTAGCTTTTATTTGTAAAAATTGAAATAAAAAGAAGAATTAGTGCAAACAGTCGTAGTAATTGGGAACATCATCAGGGTCATGACTGTATTATGTGGATGTAGGTGCATATTCATATTTTCTTTGCTTTTTGGCGACCTTGGTTTAAAAAAAAAATAAAAAATTGAGTGCTAGTAAACCTTACCCTTAAAAGGTTGCGTACTTGAAAGGTAGCTTACTTGCCATAGAGGTGCTTTTTATTGCTGTTATCTCTGTAGACTTGTTGTGTAGGGCTGCTGGCGTTAAAACAGTTACCCGTTAGCTTTCACCATAGCAACCAGGAAGTTGTACTGTTGGCCGTGTTCGCAAATATTAGCTACTGTAACTGAAGGCCAGCTGTCTGTTTAGCTAAATTTATGACTGTTGGATAGTATGCTAACGTCACACTAATGTTAGATAGTGTAGCGCAAATTTATGACTGTTGGATAGTATGCTAACGTCACACTAACGTTAGATAGTGTAGCGCATTTTGGAGTCTATGAAAGTGAGAGATAGGAACCTGGCATGAAAAACACACCAACTCTATCACAGTTAAGACTATTACGAACCGACGAATGACTTAAAATAGTCTGAGAAAACACTTCTCACGAGACTGCATGTCTCCTTCTTTCTTGTTTTATATCCATTGGTGCATTCCCTTCCTGGCAATCTTGGTGCTGTCTCTCATAACGTCACGCTGGCCCAGTATTCCTGTCGCCTCATGTCGCATATCAGGACAAAAGGAAGTGTTGCCACTAATCTCGCCATTTCATTTTTGAATGTTTCATTGGGTATTTGTCAGAAATGAAAATAAAATTAATGTCAAATCAACATAGTGAACTGGTCTTTGTTTTGGCCTCAGCAGATCAGGGCAGATAATAATGCCTGGCAGGCCTGTTATTTCTGCAAGAGGAATGGGCCGCTGCTCCATTGGTGTGTTCCAGGCTGAGCCATAACGGTCGTCAGGGGACTAGGGATTATCGTTCCTCCAGAAGCTCGCAAACTCCCGTGGTTACCAGAGGGATTGTTGCTCAAGCCTCCAGTGCCAAGAAGCTCATGTTCCCCTAGAAGTGTGTTCAAAGCTACTGTTTTACCCCTGCAAAACTATATTGTTTTGGACATTCCATCTAAGCAGTCTGATTTTTTAGCACTGATACAAATACTCTGCAGTATATGTATTTTATTTTTGTATCATTCCCATTTATCCCTCCCTGCTAAAGTACTCAATGCTCTTGTGCCAAAAAGCCCCTCAGACAAATATGGCCGCCTCCATGCGCTGGCTTCATGCGCCATTGAGCGGCTCCCATAGGGATCTACTGAGGCCTGTGAGCAGCTCCCAAAGGGATCTACCGAGGCCTGTTGGCAAAAGACGTCTCTAGTGCTTATACTTTTTGATGATGCGGGGTGGTTGCCGGGGACACCGGGCGCTACCGGCGCTTAGGGTACCCCTCTCACTTAGGAATGTTCCAGATGAACAACTTTTGAAATTGAAAAGCCAGAAAAGCAGAAAGAGAAGGCACCATTGTGGCTCTGTCCTGTTCTCCTCTCCTTCTCACCCACTGTCTGTTTTTCTGTAGAAAAAGTGCGGGAAATCCAGGAGAAACTTGAAGCCTTCATTGAAGCTCTACACAAGGAAAAGTAAAACTGTGCGTCTCATAAATCTCCCATTACTGTGCTCGAACTGCCTTCAGTCACACTGTCTCTAACCCTCATACATGAATACATTTTCAGAAACGTACTATGGCTAACTGATTTTTTTTGTAGCTCATTATCACTAACCCATAAATCATGAGTCATTATTGCTTGCTCATCATCACCAGCTCAATATCACAAACTCGTTATTGCTCATGTATGGAGTCGCAGTTTGGAATGAATTTGCATGCGGCCTCCGTACCATTGTTTTAGTTCTAGTTCCGTTATTCAAATGACTGTGAAAAATGAATGGGGTTTTTGAAAAATCAGCAAAAATAAGATCTATGATTAAATTAACGTGTGAGAAATGTCATTGTTTTATTGTTTGCGATAATATTGTTGAACCTTTCAAAAATGAAAGGCTTCGAGACCCTAAAAGGTGGTTGTTGCTATCGACTTGCTAAGGTTGGACTTGAAGTGATATGGAACTACATCACCTCTGATCATCAGCTTGTTCATACATCGTGTGTAGCAACCTAGGTGGGCATCTGCTTGTAGTTCCGTTATTGTTCGTGTTTGCATATCGTTACAGACATTCGCATTCTATAGACACCGAGTGCTCGATTATCTCATGGTTGAAAGGAATTTTTCTCTGGACAAAGCGCATACCATCTCGGGTGACAATTTTTCTCATTGACCTTGTTTTCGCCAATTTTCAAAAACCCCATTAATTTTTTGCATAGACACTGGAGCAATGAAACCGAAAGTTGAAAAATGTTAACAAAGTCACGTACTAAATGCAAACAGGGCTGTGACTCATCACCTGTACAGTACTTCAGTACTGAACCATCATCAATTCAATATCGCTGACCCATTATAGCGAACACATCATATCAGTAGCACATTATTACTAATCAGTTATCTTTAACTTGTTGTTTTATTATCAGATTACCTAATTATAATGAATGTTGTGATACCACCCTTAAATTGACAATTTAGCATTTGAAATTAAAGTATAATGGTTTTGAAGCACTGTTGGTGGGTAACCACTCCCTTCGTATCATTAGCAGGCTATATTGTCTCCTTTAAGTCACTGTCTTTCTTGAAGTTTCTGGAAAGTAACATGCTCCTTCCCTCTTGGTGTTGTTTCACAGCTTTCAGATGTAGAGTGTGGACTTTTCGAGGAGACGTCGCTCAAACTCTCCTGGTTCACCTTTGACCCCTCACCTGTCTGTTTGTAAATGACTGCCTGTCCGCGCCACCATCTTCTGCGCCCCCTGTCCGTCTGATCAGATCGTCCCCAGAGTCCCTCCTCACCGCGGTACTTAATGGGGTGATTTGAAAAAAAAAAAAAAAACCACATGGAGACCTGAGAAAGGGGCATTACTTGGCTTATTTTTATGAGCTGCTCAGCCAATAGATGCACATTGATGATGTGACGGAAAATCTCCAATGCTCTGCTCTGCTTTGCTGTTTATTTACTCAGCACTTTTATCTAAAGCCACTTACAGTTGATGAGACTTGATTAGATCTTCCTTCCTCCCAGGAACAATGAGGAGTTAAATTTGTGTTTCCCCCTCTTGAATCTTGCTGTCGCACATCTGGAATCGGCAGTGTAGGAGTTCAGATACACGTGACTTGGCCCCAAAGGATGCTGGGATATGACATTCTGCCGAGATGTGCATCTCTGCTTCAGCTAACGTTCGTCATTCCCTCCCATTCTGACCTCAATTTATTAAACGTGAAGCACTTCTTGTGAGCACACACACACACGCACACGCGCGCACACACACACACACACACACACACACACACACACACACACACACACACGCGCGCACACTAGCACTTACACACCAACACTATGCAGGTGCTTCATTCACACTTGTTTGGCTGTAATTGAAGTGAAGAACAGATCCTGTCTTGTCAGTTTATCTCTTCTGATCTCATGAGAAATATTACAGTAACTTTGAAACACCAATTAATTAATCTCATGAAGCACTTCTGCACAAGCCAGGATATTGGTATTAACTTTACTGTTTGGAAGGTACAATTGACTGTGTCCTTTTTTGTATAGTTTTGTACGTAGCAGGCTTCATATGAGTGTGAAGACTCTTTTGTGTATAGTTGAGCCTCCATTTTTGCCCAGCCTATCAGGAATCAGGATGGCAACTTTGGCAGGAAGGTGTGCCTAGCAATCACCTTCACGCAGACATGCTGTACGCGGGCAAGCACGCGCACACACACACACACGCACGCACGCACGCACACACACACACACACACACAGGTACACATTTGTATCACTATAATTGTGAGAACTGAAAAGATTGTTTGTCATGATAATATTACTTCCCTACCCCAAACTCTGGGGTCAGACTTAACCTTTTCCCCTTCCCTAACCCTTTCCTTTAACCATAATCTCAACTGTAATCTAGAAATCACCCAAAGTGACCCTAATTTCAACCTTAATTTAGCATGAGACCTTAAACAATGGCCTAATTCTGATACCTTACCGTAAAACTTGGCTTAGTCCTGACCTTAAGTCCTATTGTAAGTGTAGACCGAAACCCTAACCCTTGGACCAGAATTCAGCTTGATGTAGTGACGACCATAAAAATGTCTTCATAAGTCAGTTTTTTGTCAGACTAGTTGTGAGATCTTTAGATTCTCACTAGTACATTGGTTCAAGCAGATGCACAGGCCCACATACACGAATACTCACACACACACACACACACACGCACACATTCATACTCATAGACACACATACACACGCCCACACACTAGGGTTGAGTTCTGCTGAGTAGACAGTCCGCTCTACCACACGTCTCCTCGTTCTGGCTCGGGAAAACCAGCTTGGAATGTTGGAAGTCCCTCCGGAGAGTCCCTGCTCGAGCACGTGCTTTCCAAAACGTCCACCCCCACCCTTACAAACTGACCAACCTGCCCCCGCTGTAAGTGCACTGCACTCTCTCTCCAGACGCCAGGAGTCTGATGTTTTTTCGAGTGCTTGGCCTGTCTAGATTGGTGTGCAGTCTGTACAGCGAGGTCTGTGGGCTTCTGGAGGGTGATTTAGCTTTAAAGGGCTCGGCGCCTACCCGGAAGTCTCTGTACTGGCGTAAATGAAATGAAATGGCTCTGTTAATTACAATGGTATTCATATCTATAAAGAGTGAACCATGTGGCCATTTAAAATTGTGGCGCCTACCTTGCGTGTATGCAGATGTACATGTTCAATAAAGAGAAATATTGATAAGCCGTCAACCTGTCATTACTGTAAGAAAACATGTAGGGTGGAACGTTCTGTCAACAAGTATTTCCATTGCTTTGTTTAAGAAATGCATTTGTGTTTTTTTTTTGTAGAATTTGTTTTATCTACGTGAAGACATTGCATGGTGTTCCCCATCATTGTGGTGTTTATTTATTATTCAATTTGATTGTATTTAAGAGTAAAACAATATATTAATAAAGATGGCATTTTCCAAGAAGCAAGAAGGGCGGTCGATGTTCAGGCCTGTGTGGTGTTTGTGGTGTTCTGCTGGTGAATTCAGTACAGGTACAATATTGCCTTAAGGTTGGACATTTGTAATTGTATCCCCAGATGACAAGTCGGGGATAGTAGGGATCAACAAACGTCACACCGCATCCCCCACCACATCCTCAGAGATCTGTTTGTGAGCACTCTAAGTAACGCAAATTTCAACCGATTTGTTTAATATTTGGCGTGGGCCTTGTGTGTGGTAAGGTTAAGAAGCCTATAGATTTTGCGAGCAGTTGCTTTTGCGGCTCTGGGTATATACGTCGACCAGCGGGTGACTGATGGTCCAGTTGTAATGAGCTCAAACCATACAGCAACTACACTTAAAAATGAATTAATTTTGGTCTGCGTGTTTAAACAAGACGATGAAAATGGACACAGTGCCATAAAGCAGCTCCATATAATATAAAAATAGAAGTAGTAAATGCTTAAATTATCTTGAATCTTGCACTGTCTGGCATAGTCTTCGTTTAATTCCATTGTGTCTCTTGGCAGCGCTGTTTGCCCATTATGTATATTTTTTGGGACGCCCTGTCAGATGTCATGCAAGTGGGTGACTAACGGCTACATGCATAACTTAAGACTTCAAGACATTTCAAGCCAAAAATGGCAAAGGTTGTTTGAGACCTTTTCCGAAGAAACTTTCTTCAAAAATCAAGTTTGTTTTTGCTGACTTTCATGGTCTTTCTCCTCAGAGTACAGAATCACTGCTACCTGACTTAAACCATTGTCATTTCATCCAGTTCACTTTTATGCACACTGTAACGGAGTATGCTTTTCCAGATAAGGGCTTTTCATGCTTGTATTTTTAAGGCATTGTCTGATGTTGACCACTACAATGTCAGTTCACATGGCCTTTTAGTCAAGTATTACTCAGTAATTTTAGCGAAAATTCACAACTCTCCAATTTTTATCTGATTTGAAATCCAGTGTCAGGTGCAACAGGATCTCAAACAGGAACTTCTTCCACCCAGAGGAAGTGGATTCACCATCTTGAATGTGTCTGAAGGTCTTGGTACCCAGGATCTACATGTGAAAGTTCGATGGGGCTGAGCAAACTAGTGAAAAGTGGCAGTCGGAGAGACCACCTCGCGGTTCCAGCACTGCTAGTCAAATACACTCAGTTTAATTGGTGAAAAACGTATTGCTGCAAACGATCTTAAAAACGCCGAGTGAAGGAAGTAAAATTGGCTTTGAAAAAACATGCATTAATGTAAACATGGTTAACAGAAAATGTAAAGGTGAACAGGAAGACGTCTGAGGAAGAACCCGACTATGGAGCGCCTCCAGCGAATGAAGGAGAAGGAAATGTGGGGATGGAAGGAGGAAGAGATGTGAAAGCCAGGCGCTGCAATGTAATATGCCGTTTTGCCAAGTGTTAGGAAGTGGAAGACACATTCTGTGTAGCTTTCCCTGCATTAGCTCTTGATTCTAACTGATTACACTCATTCATTCTACTTCCTGCATGAGCTGATGAGCTAATCCTTGTGACTGGAACTAAATAATGATGCTCATTTATTGGTGAAATACCTCGACTTTCTGAGCTTGGGTCCTTGCAGGACTGGAACAAGAGGTTGGTGTAGAGTGAGAGGACAGGAAACGATGGAGGATAAAGGGATGGGGAGACGGATACATTTTGTCGTCTCTGAAGCCCAGATCTTGACTGTGCTGAAATTGAGCAACGCTGTGGGTAGAGGTGGTCCGTGCTGAGTTAATTTGCTGTCTTCGCCTCTGAAAGATGGCGACTGTGTACCCCTCTGTTTCTCGACAGAAAGGAAAGGGTGAGGAAAAAAGCTTAACTTTCTGACTTCATACAACTGTTGAAGATCCCACCCCCACCCCACCCCTTGACACACTACGGCCCCCTTTGTGTTGACTGATAACCCTTTCCCTTCGGTCGGGGGGGGTTAGCGCTCACGCTATAGCACCAATTAGCATTTCCAAAGCCCCTCACGTTTGACTAATAGTCCGCCCACAGCGGCACCAGTTGCTGGGTTTGCGTTTGGCCCATTACGTGCGGACCAGCACAAAGCCGGTCGGGGCTGGAGACGAGGCCTGTCAGATCTGCTCTTGCCACCATCGCCCCAAAGCCTCGCCTCTTCCCAGGCCAGAATGACTTTGTGCTTTGTTCCGTTTTCCCCTTGGAAGGGGGCACTGTGTGTGTGTTCATGTGTATATGTGTGTGTGTTTGTGTGGGCGTGCAATTAATTCAGTAGGCGGACATTAGTGGGCTTGTCACGGTTTGTTGGCAGCCTTGTTTTTGGGAACTGTACAGCCCCCTGCTTTTTGTCATCCTTCACCCTGCAAGAGTCAGGAGTTACTTGAGGGGATTGTGTTCGGCTGACCTGCAGGAC
Organism: Gymnothorax reevesii; assembly: GCA_029721435.1. Classification (NCBI taxonomy): domain Eukaryota; kingdom Metazoa; phylum Chordata; class Actinopteri; order Anguilliformes; family Muraenidae; genus Gymnothorax; species Gymnothorax reevesii. The sequence continues at coordinate 22,127,116 of CM056575.1, read as the reverse complement.
TGAACCAGGTTTTGTGGGTAAGTGGGTTTGGGGGGTGCGGAATACTCACTGTTGGCTGTTGCCTCGGGGTGGTCCGAGGGATGCAATGTGCTCCCCGACCCCATAAAAAATTCTCTTTTTATTGCGTACGCTTGGGTGAAAAAAAAAATTATTGAGTAACATTTTTTATTTCTCGCCCCATTCTTCTCATTCTTATTCATCTGTACTGAGTCAAGATAGCGAGGGAAGGATACAGAAGTCTGTCTTTCGATCTCCTGGCTAAACGGCAGCAGTGAGGGGTGGCAAAAGTTCCAGTGAACTCCAGTAGGGCGTTCCAGGTGCCTATCACATCTTCCTTGCTTTCCTTGCTCTTTCTTTCCTTTCAGTATAAGCAGAGCAGAATGTGAGTGAAAACTGGATATCCTTCGTTCCTTTCCTTGCTTTTAGCTCCACACATAGTGAACGAATTGTTGGAGAATTGAATCTTTCTCGCTCTGTCAAACGTACAGGGACACCTTGACCAAGTGATCCCATTCCTGCATGTGGAATCTCAGTAATGATGGTGGTTCTTCATAAATTTCCAAGTCAAGTGCACTGGTAAAATCAACGTATGGAATAAGCTGAGTGATAACAGCTAACAACACTGCTGGAACTCTGTTGGCAGATAAATACATAAGAATGAGATACACTGAACATTGCCGTAAAACTGCTAAAAAACCTTAAAGATTCAAACGAGCTGTACAGAAATATCTTGTAGTTCAAGGTGAACTTAGGGATGTGCAGCACTGAGAAGTTACAAAAGCTATGTTGCGATGGCAGCCATATTTAAATGAGCAGATTTATACTGACATAATTTTATATTAATTTGTGCAGTGTTACAATGGTTTTGTCAAGCTTTGCATTTAGCTCTAAAATCAGTAGAGTAGCCTAGTGGAAGATTGCTCAATTGGTAACAATAGAGTTGGTGGTTTGAGTTCCGCGTGGGAGTCCTGGGATTCTGACTTGCATCTGGAGAGATGAAGTTTAGAAGACCTCTGCTGTTGGGGCCTTGAACAAGACCCTTAACCCCAAAACTGCACTAGGGGGCTTCACTCCTGTGTCTATCACTCTTGGCGGATTTCAAAGCATAGGATGCAGACTTTAAAGGCTGCATTTTTAGGACTTAATTCCGTCCACACAACTGACATGACGTCACTTCATCTCCATTAAACAGCTTTGGTTTTAGCAAGTCGTCACTGGTTTCCCTAACCCTAACCTTAGCTCTATCCCCCAAGCCTAAACCTAACCCTAACCCTAAATTTATCCTTATCCCTAATCGTAAATATTAGTTAGGTGGTTGGAAGTAGGTGATGACCCCTAAAAATGCAGCCTTTATAGTGCAAGCTATGCTGAGATGCACCCAATGTCTTTCTCCCTGCTTACAACATATTTCTCATATGGTGTCCTTAAATAAGAGGGATGTGGACATCAGTGAAGAATTAATTAAATAAATTAATTATTCAGATATAAATTACTTTAGCAAGCTGTGAAGTCAACAGGTCGCATTTTGTTTAATACCACCACTATGACAGAGAGACAGGCCTGTTCCACTGGTCCTGGCTTTGTGTTTATAGGAGAAAAGGTAAAATCAGTAGTCAGTCTTTGTGTCTGATTATGTGCTGCGCATCTTCTTATTTCAGCATTGAGAAGAGCTTTCAGGACAGCCCGAGATCTAAGCCCCATGGGGATTTCGGACAGGTCACAGGGTCGCAGGTCGCACTGCCCCCACCAAACACCCTTGCCCTGTTACGGGGTGACCCTAAAAAAACCACGATAAACATTCAACCTCACCCTCTCCTCGCCAAATCCTCAATACCAGATAGCGGAAATATTAGCCCCTGAGTAGCAGGCCCGACCAACAGAGCCTTGGACTTAGTCTGTTTGCCGATTGTCTTTATCCACTGGTAACAGGAAAACCCTTTTTAGTGATGTTTACCTCACTCTAAACCCCCTTTTTATAGATTTGTTTAACTCATGTTTGTGTAAATGGAGACCCTCTTTGCTTGCTCCCTCTGTTTAAACACTGGAGTCTCCGTACGTACTGCGTTTGGGACGGTGTCCTCGACTTTTTCCTATAGAGCATTCCAGGATTCCTCTGAAGCCTCTGCAGAATCTCCATATTTCCCAGTGACCGCAATCACGGAAATGTTGGCTCATGTGTCCTGGGAGGAACCGCTGCAGTTCTTTATGAAACCCTCTTAGTTCCCAGAGCTGCTTTTCCCACCGTTGAACCCTTTAATGTCTATGGTTCCTCTAAGGAACCATGTGGCTGCTTTATGAACCTCGTAAGAGTGGCAAAGCTTGGAAATTGTGGATGTGACAAATATCGCATCACTGTGCCTTAGCGGTAGTGGGTGAGAGGATCAGAAATGAGTCAGTGCTTCTGTGTGTTGATTAAGAGCGTTTCAACTCACTTCCACTGGCAAAATCAGAATAGCCAATTTTCTTTACTGCAGAGCTAATTTTGTTAATTCCACCCAACACAAGCCTTTCTCACAAACAGAGGTGACCAGACGACTTTTAAAGTTGGAGTTAGATTTGTCAGGCACCCAGTTTAACAGACAAGTAGGAGGCAGGGAATGTGAAATTTTAATCAGAAAATGACTTATAGAAGGGATATAATCGGAGGGTTTTGGGGTGGTCCACTTTTCAACTGAAGGCTTAATGTCTTGCGGGGATTGGTTTTCATGGAAACAGATCAGCATATTCCCAGTGTGGGTGTGGGTATTTGTCCATAACCTCCAGCATTACAGCAGGTGATTCCACTTCTTAAGTAATCACGGCTTCCACTGGAGACTTTCATAAGTACAATCAGGGTATGTTAGTTCTGGCCTAAAAAAGAAACCTGCAGGCACACCAATCCCTTTTCAGATGAGATTGGATCTTGTAAGTTTACATACCGTGTTTATGTGTGTGTGTGTGTGTGTGTGTGTGTGTGGATAGGGGGAATGGAAATGGTGGGGTGGGGGTCAGTTTCAGGGTTTTGTGTACCGAGCGCTTCTTTAGCGGGATTAGAGGCGTATTCATGACCGCCACAAAGCCAGCAGGTGAGGTTTCCCAGGCTGCAATGAGCACAGCTCATCCTTTAGGTAAACAGGGCCCCAGTGCTGAGCGCACGGCCACAAGGATGGGAGTGTAACCCTCAAGAAGGGGGGAGTGTGAGCGGGGTGGGGAAGGATGGGGTGGATTTAAGTGATTTTACTCAAACCCCAACAAAGCACACCTCAATCAGCTTCAAAAACAGGGCTACCCAACCCCGCTCCTGGAGATCTACCATCCTGTAGGTTTACTCTCCAACCTTAACAAAGCACTCCTTATTCAACAGCTAGAACAGGGCTGCCCAACCTTGTTCCAGGAGCTCTAATGTCCATTAAGTTTTCAGTCCACCCTCATGAAAAAATAATATAGTTCCAAGCTGTAGTTATCCTATAGTAAATGGATGGTACTTTTGCCACCATAGTGTAGTATTACTATAGTGATACTATAGTAATTCAAACGACAGCAATACAGTTGTGTGGACTATATGGTACTGTTGACTGTGGGTATACTATAGTTATAATGTGATAGCTATAGATCTACTCCAGTTATACTATCCAAACTATAGTATTACTATAGTTATGCCATAAATATTGTATTACTAGGAAATAACTATAGGATATTTTAATAAGGGCAACTCTAACAAAGCACATCTCATTCAACAGCGATAGCACGGCTGCCTAACCCTGTTTCTGGAGATCTGTGCACCATCCCATTCAATTACTCTCCATCCGCAGCCAGCCATGCACACCTCTCTTAACAACTCGACATCTTGCTGGGGGGGGGGGGGGGGTTACTGATTATTATTCAGATCTATGTCAAGTTTGGACTGACATGGGAACCTGTAGGATGACAGATTGTCAGGAATAGTGTGGGTTGCAGGTGCATTTGCAAGCTCAAACGTCCTTCGCAAAGTTGGGTGCTCTTATTTTGTGCTGGAATTGGCCTGGAATTTTGGGCTTTACTCCTGTCAAAATCAGGGGCAGTGAAGGGAGCATAAATGTTCCCAACTGCTATGGGGGGTTAATTCAAGCAGATGTGTAAAGCAGAGCTTTCAAACTGGTTTATAAAAAGGGCTGATTGGGCTGCAGGATTTCATTCCAGCTGAGCAGAACCATACCCGATATAACTAATCAATTGAAGAGTTTGTTTCCAAAATTCAATACATCCATTTTACTCACTTTAAGTATATCAGCTCTTTCTGTCATGGCACTTGTTGCATTTTGTAGAAAAACACGATCTTTGACGATGAAAAAGTACACTTTAAGGCATGAATTTCATAAAAATGGATTTTTGCACCACGTGTAAGGAGCACGGGGCTATTGCTATGTGTATTATCTCAATTTTTGTAATCTTGGCACATATTGCCTTTTTGGAAACTGACTCTTCTATGCGGAGTTCATTTGATTAAATTAGTTGTATCAGGTGTGCTTCTGCTTAGTAGGATTGAAAACCTGCAGCCCCTTGGCCCTTTTTACAGACCAGTCTGAGACCCCTGGTGTTTAGCCATGTATTAACTCTCAGCTTGGCCTGGTCTGGGAGCCACCCCACCACTCGCCTCCTGCTGAAACATTGGGGTAATGTGTCATTGGGGCCACTATATCAGCACTGTTGCTGTAGACACTGGCAGCCTGGGTCTCTGGCCTTACTTAGTGCTCAAAGTGCAGTGACCTGCTGGAACAGCTGGCTCCCTGCGCCCTGATAGGTCACAAGCAAGTGTGACTGTTTTCCATGCAAGATGCAGCTAAATGATGTTTGCTATTTGTACGATAGTTTTGTGAGTGTTTTATGTGGTGTGTATATACTTGTGTCTGCGATTGTGGTGTTTGAATTTGTTTGTGTGTTTGTGTGTGTATATGTTTATGAGGTGTGTTTGTGCATGAGGTGTGTGTGTGTGTGTGTGTGATTTATGTATGTGCGTGCATGGGTGTTTATGAGGTGTGTGCATGTGTTCATGTATGTCTGTGAGTGTGCGTTCCTTTTTGTACTGCTAAAACGAAATCTTACTACGCATTTTAATCCTGTATTTAGACCTCAACATTTAAGTGAAATTATTTTACCCTGTGGAAAAATCTAGAAAATGAGTCCAAATAACTTGAAATCAGTGGCAGAGTTTCTTTTCCGAAGAAATAGGTCATAGAAATAAGTGTTTGTCTAACTATAAGATTGAAATGCTTGGTGAGGTTTTGTATTTGCAGTGTGGCGTATCTGAGTTTGTGCCTGTGCCTGTGTTTGTATGGGTTTGTGTCTGATCGTTGTGTTCCGTCCTGAGGAATGTTTGCTGTGCTAACAGAGAAGACCCGTCTCTTTCTCTCTCTGTCTGTCCCTCCTTCCCTCTCCCACTCCTTCTTTCTCTCTGCGTTCCTCTTTATCTCCCCTCATAGTCCCCCTTTAAAATGGAAAGGTAAATAATTACAGGGCTTTAATTGGTGGATAATGCTCTCCCGGGAATACCAGCCTCTCTCTCAGCAAACACTCGGGTCCACTGTCCCTCGCCCCGGCACGTTTCTCCTCTCCAAAATCGCTTATTTAATCGCCATCGCTTAGCGGAACCGCAAACAGCCTCCTGCAAGCTCGGATATCCCCTAATTACGGCCCGAAATTGCGACTCCGGCAGATCTTACCTGCTACTCATATGTATCAATGACCTGCAATAAGGGATAACTATTGTAACTAAAAAACAAAAATAGCTCAATTGAAGCAACTTGGTGAATTTGATCCAGCATCTGCTCCGAGTGTCATTTATTTTTAGAGATGCCCACTTTGCACATTGTCTCCTGGAATAGTCTATTGTGATGTTGGTAGTTTAGTATATTTGAGAGCAATTTATTCTCTAGCCATTGTTGATTGTACCTTTATTTAATTACTGTTTTATAGGGTAAGAAAGTTTTTTGAATTTTCTTGAATTTGTTTCTCCATTTTTTTTTGTAACAAGAAACTGTTAAAAATTCTGCTTGTCCTGCTCAGTAGGGGCCAAATCTTGTAGCACTCAACCTTCTGGTCCTATTACACTGCCTAAAATTTAACATTCCTCCCATCCCATCCCATCACACACACACCCTGCAGGCCCAGACAGTCACTCTCTCCTTCCACATTATTTCAGTTTTACCTGTGGCAGGTCCAAGTAGACTCAAACTCCTCAGCCCACCTTTCTCTCTCTCTCTCTCTCTCTCTCACACACACACACACACACACACACACACACACGCACACAAACAAATACTCCTTTGGCCCCAAGGACTCATTAAAATTGTCTACCTGCTCAGTTGGCCTATGCCCTTTGACCCCTGACACACAGCCTCGGGGTGAAAAAGAGCAAACAGAAGCAGCCGAGCGAGACCTCCCCTGGCTGACGGGAAGTGACCTCACAGGCCAGAGGCTGTGGCCTGCCCTGACTGAGATGGAATGCAGGGGTTGTGAAACAGCAGTTCAGTGCAGATCATATTGAGCCAAGATGGCAGTGGCTAAAAGATGATTCCTATATCACCCAACTTGTCCCAAATACATATTACAGTAGTAGGGTATGTATCCTTAAGTTGACAGGAGAGTATTTAGAGGAGCTGCAGAGCCAGATGGTCAGTGGTTTTCAGACCTGAGCTTCATTGATTTAAACTGTTTCAGTATTTAGTGCCCTGGTACTCAAATCACAATCCCCGAGGTTTGAGAACTATTGGTCTTCCACTCCCCTTCATCCTGAGAGTAAGGTGTAAAGAAAATCTGGCCAATCAGAGGCACTAAGTGTTCATTTACTTAGCTGGAATATAAGAAATCCTGGGCTGGATTTGAATTTGAGGTCCAGATATGAGGATCTCTCTTAAATGTTTAAATGTACAAAACCCAAAATCAGTGAAGTTGGCACGTAATGTAAATCGTAGATAAAAACAGAATACAATGATTAGCAAATCCTTTTCAACTTATATTCAATTGAATACACTGCAAAGACAAGATGTTTAATGTTCAAACTGAGAAACTTTATTTTTTTTTGCAAATAATCATTAACTTAGAATTTAAAGGCAGCAACACATTGCAAAAAAGTTGGCACAGGGGCCTTTTTACCACTGTGTTACATCGCCTTTCCTTTTAACGGCACTCAGTAAATGTTTGGGAACTGAGGAGACCAATTTTTGAAGCTTTTCAGGTGGAACTCTTTCCCATTCTTGCTTGATGTACAGCTTAAGTTGTTCAACAGTCCGGGGTCTCCGTTGTCGTATTTTCGCTTCATAATGCGCCACACATTTTCAATGGGAGACAGGTCTGGACCACAGGCAGGCCAGTCTGGTACCCGCACTCTTTTACTACGGAGCCATGCTGTTGTAACACGGGCAGAATGTGGCTTGGCATTGTCTTGCTGAAATAAGCAGGGGCATCCATGAAAAAGACATTGCTTGGATGGCAACATATGTTGCTCCAAAACCTGTATGTACCTTTCAGCATGAATGGTGCCTTCACATATGTGTAAGTTGCCCATGCCTTGGCCATTTATACACCCCCATACAATCACAGATGCTGGCTTTTGAACTTTGCGACTATAACAGTCCGGATGGTTCTTTTCCTCTTCGGTCCGGAGGACACGACGTCCACAGTTTCCAAAAACAATTTGAAATGTGGACTCGTCAGACCACAGAACACTTTTCCACTTTGCATCAGTCCATTTTCGATGAGCTTGGGCCCAGCGAAGCCGGCTGCATTTCTGGGTGCTGTTGATAAATGGTTTTCGCTTTGCATTGCAGAGTTTTAACTTGCACTTACAGATGTAGCGACGAACTGTTGTTACTGACAGTGGTTTTTTAAAGTGTTCCTGAGCCCATGTGGTGATGTCCTTTACACACTGATGTCGGTTTTTGATGCAGTACCGCCGGAGGGATCGAGACACGGGCATTCAATGTTGGTTTTCGGCCTTGTCGCTTACGTGCAGTGATTTCTCCAGATTCTCTGAACCTTGTGACAATATTACGGACCGTAGATGATGAAATCCCTAAATTTCTTGCAATAGCTCGTTGAGGAATGTTGTTTTTAAACTGACAATCAGCTCACGCATTTGTTCACTAAGTGGTGACCCTCGCCCCATCCTTGTTTGTGAATGACTGAGTATTTCAGGGAAGCTGCTTTTGTACCTAATCATGGCACCCACCTGTTCCCAATTAGCCCGTTCACCTGTGGGATGTCCCAAATAAGTGTTTGATGAGCATTCCTCAACTCTCTCAGTCTTTTTTGCCACTTTTTTGAAACATGTTGCAGGCATCAAATTCCAAATGAGCTAATGTTTGCGAAAAATTACAAAGTTTACCTGTTCAAGCTTTAAGTAACTTGTCTTTGCAGTGTATTCAATTGAATATAGGTTGAAAAGGATTTGCAAATCATTGTATTCTGTTTTTATTTACAATTTAAACACATGCCAACTTCACTGGTTTTGGGTTTTGTACACAGGACTCACTTGTTGGTGACAAAGATTCTTGCCTGAGCCTTTGAATGTTGGTGGTTGGGGCCCTAGTGTACCACCGCAAAATCAGGACAGCTGTTGAGCTCTTGAGTAAGGCCCTTACCCCCACACTGCTCCAGGGGAAACTGACTCCTGCCCTCCCTACATCTCACCTTCAACATCTGGGTCCCAGGTGTCTAATTGTCCCCCCATCAGCGTAGCTGGACGTAGGGCACCCTGGATCTGAATCTGGCCCTGTCTGATTCTGGCCTCTGCAGCCCCAGAGTCTGTGGGGATTTGATTTAAATTAAATTTGCGACAGAGAGACCTGCGATGTGTGCTTTTTTTGTGGTGCATCAGAGCGTAAGCTGCTTTGGCCGCTGGTCACCATTGTGTGGGTGTTTTTTAATCTTTTAAATAAAGTGTCCGGCATTTTGCTTTGAGATTGGCGGTAAGGCAGGTCAGCGGGGGGCGGAGTGGGCGAGTGGGGGGTCAGCTCGGCCACCCTGACCTCCGCGCATTCCGGTCAGGCTCCGGCCTTTTGTGGGGCCGCTGTACAAAGCAGGGGGACCTTGGACTCTGCAGCTGAGCTGATTAAGGGTGTGACCCAGGGTCTGTGAGGGTAGGGCCCCGCAAAGGGGGGAGGGCTACACACACACCTCCGCCTCTGGCCAGAGAGCCAAGGTCAGCCGCCCCCGCGACCCTGCGACCGTGGTGTGTTAGGACTCGTCTGGGCGTTAGCGTGTCCGCAGCGCTAATCCGCCCGATTAGAACATGGGGAGGATAAAAGGGCACCTCGCCCACCACCGCCGCCCCCAGATAAAGGTCACCATGGATACTGGATGGAATAAGCGGGTGTCCAATGCCCCAGCGGCCTTTGGCCTTTTGTCAGGATCGCATTACGCCAGGGATCATCCTGGATTTTGGGATTTTTTAAGAAAATGTATCAGTCCAGAGGAATCTGCTCTTTCGCTTCCATTTCTTTCGAGTTAGAGCCCTGAGTTTTTGGTCTGTCACCTTTTTCTGGTGACTGTCTGTTATCCTGAAATCCTACAGCACATCTGCAACGATGAGCTGAGAGCCACTGAGACTTTCTACTTTTGACACGGGCAAAAAACAAGCTCTGACACAAAGTTTTAACAAACATTCTCTCAGTAAAACTACCACTGACAATGTTATCAAAAGAAATTCAAGCAATTTGGAAAATCTGAGTCACACTACAACATATACTTCATGACTTCCTTTGGCTTTGTCACTAAAGAGACTGGAATATTATATTGACCTCAATCACTTAGTTTTTTGACGTCATGTCAATTGCTGCACCGGTAAAAATTGCAGGTACAGCAGAGACTGCTCCACAGGTCAATCATTTCTGCTGGGTGATACATTCTGGAAAACATACTTCTGCTAGGGATAGTCCCCTCAGTTCTTGCTCAATATGTCTGGGAGAAAGCTAGAATTTTTATTCCCTAATTAAATAAGTCAGAGTGATGAGAACAGGCCGTGCAGCCAACAAAGCTTGCCAGCTTCTACCAGTAAAATGTACCGAGGACCTAATTTACTGAAAACCTAGATATTGTCTAGCACTGTATTAAGCCTTGTCTTGGAAACAAAACCCCAGAGTTCCTGTCACTCACTACATGACCTGGCAAACACTTCCACATTGTGAACACTCTTGATGTGGAAACAAAATCTTTGCGGAATTGTGTATATGTGTATGTGTGTATGTGTGTGTGTGTGTCTGTGTATGCACATGGCTGAGTGCATGTGTATGTTTTTACTGGTTGGCGTAAATGTTCTTATTGTGTTGCTCTCAATAAGGAATAGTCCTGCTACCTCTGGCAGCTGGATGAGAGATCAGAACTGTAATCAAATAGGCACTTTATTTGAGATGGAGAGCATTTGTGAATGTGTGTGTGTGTGTGTGTGTGTGTGAACACTATCTGTTGGGCTCTTGAGCAAATGGCAATTCCTGGTCTGAAGCCAGTAACCTCCGAACCTTTAAAGACACCTGCAATCTTTTTCAACACCCTCATCATTTCACTGGGCTACTTGAGGCCATTATGTCCACAGTAGTTCAGCAAGCTATAGTCTCAGATCTGTAAACCAAACCTCAAAAGACCTTTATGCCCCTAATCACAGTCCTCTCAGCCAAAGAACAGCCCACCCTTTACCTGAGAGTTAGGTGAGTAGATGGAGGGCAGGGATGTCCTGGAGGGTCAAGCAGCCTGTTGTTCTTTTTTTTTCTAGTTTCTTTCTTTGTAAGTGATTCCCTTTATGGCTGAGGAACTTACATGCCTTCTTCTAAAGGCGTCCATTACTTGCTAATAAAAAAAAACAAAATGATTGAGGAAAAAAAAAAATGCCAATGTCTCGGCGATGTATTCCCAATTAGCAAACGCTCTCCATAATACGTCTCGTCGATGCAACTTCATTCATTGTGCCGACATCGGTGAAACGTATGCGTGCTGTCTTGGAAAAGGTGCAAATTCAGTCGCCTATCAATGATCTGAAATGATTGGCATCTCTGAATTTTCAGAACCGCATGTTTTTCACCTCAGATTTTACCTCAATATTGCGTTTCTCTCCTCACGCAATAAATTGGGGAAATTTGGTCACTCAAAGCACCCCAGCATTTGCTTTGCATATTTCTCATTGCTGTTTCCCATAACTTTGTTCGCCGGATAAGATTGATTGGATGTATGCACTTCACGGCTGTCTACCATTCTACTAATTAATACAAAGTTATCATTGCAAGATTTTGTTTAATGAAAGATGATCTTGAAAAACACGCAGGTGCTACAAATTGGATTCTAGCAGCCGTGGATTTGAATGACTGCGCTGAGACGTAATGGGATGTCAGAGCTCAAAGATTACGATCATAAAACAACAGCATTGCATGTGTGGTCTTTCTGTCACAGACCATAGCAGTTCGGTTCTTCATTAGGGACGCCATCGAAATCACTTCTGGATGACTGAGAGGCACTCGTGTGTTGCCGACTGCCAGGTCTAATTTTTTTGATGCCTGCAGATGCAGCCCTTAAAAAAAAATTGAGAGATGTCATTTCACTGCGCGTAAAAGAAAGTTATTTGTGCAAATTTGTAGTAGCTGTTAACGTGGGTCGCTATACAAATATTTTCGAAATGATCCGCCCCTGCACTGCACAGAAATTTGCACATAGTCATTTAAAATCAGTCTGACTCCAGCATTGAGATCCTGCTAGCTTTTGAGACTTGATAAGAAACTCTAAAACCTGTACAGTTTGATCAATCAAACATCCCAACTTTCAGTAACATGATCACAGTAATAATATAGCCTCTCCAAACAGATCCATGATAGGCTTTGAGGCTCATTTCCTGGTCAAAAGATGTTGCTCGCTGGTGTCACTGAAATTGGATTCAGCAGATATCATTCAGGCTATACTTTCAATCCAAGACAATGGTAGCTTTTTAACAAAAAAAAAAAAGAGATAATTTTTCTCTCCAGTAATTGCATGCTTTATTTCTGTTTTTCTTTATCTCAGCAAGCCTGGGATGGCCAAATCTGGACCTTGAATCTAAATCTATTAGGTAAATTACTGATTAGCTGAAAATTTAGTTCTTCTGATTGGCCACTGTCTTGACACCTGAATCCAAGGTAAAGGGATGGTGGAAAACCAACAGTTCTCTGACCTCGAGGATGGTGATTTGATGATCTGTAGGCTATTAGCGCCCTTTCCATAATACAGAAATACAGCAGATCAAATTCGCAGCAGGTTATGTTTCTGCATTTGATGCGCTCAGGGGAAAACTCCTCCACACTTCGTTGACTCTGGCAGCAAATTGCACAACACAGAGCCTCCTGAAAACTGCGCTTCTCTTGCTCTAAAACACTCTCTGCCAAACCTGAAGAAAATCAATCGGTGATATCAAAATGACTTGATTTGTCATTTTTCTGCAGTCAGTGGTTCCAGTGTCTTGCATCTGTACAATGTCAGTAATAGGACAATAGCTGCATGTCTCTTCTAATGAAGGCAGACCGGCAGCGCTAACAACCAGGAGGCTTGGCTCTTCTGGGCTGCGCTAATGGCGCACTGTCAGTGGGCGCTTACCTACGGGTCAGAAACCCCCAAAAGAGCAATTAAATCAAATTGGGGGGCTCCTCTTTTTGGCCAGGCTACCCACTTAATCATGGCGAATGACCCACTTCCTGCTGATAAATGGGGAGTGGGGTCTGAAATTCACGGCAGGCCATTAATCTGGGACTAATCAGGAAGGGGACAGTGCAAAGCTGTTATATCTCCCAATTAGCTGGTTATTCAAGTGAACAGATGCACGCTCCATCATTGACCAATAGCTCCAATACCTTGCATAACCCTCCTCATCCCAATGATGACACTCAAATCCAGGCAGGGGCTTTCTCAGAGAGAAAGGGTTGGTAAAAGGACCTTACCTGCACTTCCATTCTACCTGCCTGGGGGTCTAACATAACAGTGGTGAGGAGTGGTAAGCCAAGATTTACGGTCGACTTCATTTCCCAGCAGACATTTGTGCAGGAGGTTCAGAGCTCTGTACTTATGCACTGGAGTGCTGCTTCTAATTTTTTTACATTTATTGCATTTCAATTAATTTGAATACCCAAAACTGATGATTTTTTTTTTCAACTTTTTTTCGACCTGGGAATATTCCACTGAGAGTACGTTTCTTTTTTTAAAGGATGCCCTGGGAGAAATGCCAGATAGACCTGTTGCTAGCAAGCAGGAGTAGAGAGAAACAGGGGTAAAGCCCTGGGAGCAGTTTGAGGTTAACGGCTTTGCTCAAGAGCCCAATGCAAGAGATCCTCCCAATTTCATCTTTCAAGATCAAGTCAGAATCTTCAGTTACCAGTCAAGCAACCAACCACAAGGCAACCTTTATCATGGTATTTTATACAATACCACTCACTGACGGCCCATTCGCAAAGTTTGTTTTTGTAGAGAATATTATGAGAGAAAGTTGTTGTTAGTAGCACAGCCAGATCACGAGTTCAAGTCATGAATGCATCTTTGGCCCCTAGTCACAGGCTAGTTCTTTGCTCGCTCTGGCTGATCTTAACCTAAAACTGGTGTAGATCCTCACTGAAGTCGCATACTATCTAAGGTGTTATGCTGTCTTTTGGAAGAGACGCTGAAAATGACATAAATCGGATACTATTCTATCCCTGAATAAGCAATTAGCCCAGGCCTGGCCTAGGTCGTGCATGGAACAGTCAGAGCCTATAACGTGTTTGAATGGGGATTAATGAAGAAGACTGAGTCTTAGATGTACTATTTTCTACCACCAACAACATAGAGTTAGGTTGGTGCCTCATCTGGCCAGTGTCATGCTCACATACCTCCTTGTGCATAGCAGACGTCCGTAGGATTTATACGAACATACAAAAGATTTGAGTCAGAACAAAGGCCAAAATAAGGTCATCTGGCTGGACATGTTTCAAAGGGTCCGGATAGCTGCAAAACAAGCTGAGCTCAAAGGTGCGTGGAGGGCTTGTTGTCTACCTGGGTGGCACGACCGTGGCTCATTGAGTTTCCCAAAAAAGTTTTATGTTTGCTTGTTAGCTTGTGCAGTCCTCTGGTCTCCCTTATATGTATTTACTGTCATTTGTGTGTGAATCATCAAAGTAGCTTGTCCAAGAACCTTGGAGTTCTTGCAGCTGCCTCAACACAAGAGCATATGTTACATTGGTATGAGTGTAGAACAAAAATGAAAATGCGTAAAAGTTTATGGAACAACCAAGGTCGATGATAAATCATAGCTGATGGTACTAGTCAGAACATGCACCTTCAATAGAACAAATGCAAGAGGGCAACTGAAGGTGTTCTCAATAAGAACTGAGTTTCATGGTGCAGCGGTAATTTCCGAATAAAAAGTGGCTATTGGACTAAAAATGCAAGCTTGAAGTCCAGCATTAGGGTCATCTGACCTACAGTGTAAAATGCATGTTTTCAGACTGTGGTAGAAGACGGAGTGGACAAAGGGAAATCCCTCACCTTTGTGACATCATCTTCACCTACGTGACATGATGGTTACCTTTGTGATGTCATGGTGTCCTCACAATAGCAGTTTACCCTTCTCTTACTTTTTTTTATTCCTGAGGTATCCCTCAGGGGCCTGCTGAAGTCTTGCTTGAGTGAGCCCTCTATTTCTGGGTGGTCAGTGTTTAGACGGCTGGTTCTGATTGCTGACCACATGGATGCTTTCTCCCCCTTCTCCACGAAGAAATTAGGAACTGGACAATACGACACCCCCCCCCCCCCCCCACCCCCCCCCCCAAACCCCTCCAAGGCCTCCAGCCAGGGGTCACACTGCGTGGACTCTATGGGGCCACAAACACACTTCTGATGGGGGGAGGCTTTTGTGTTTGCAGCTGACCACTGTGAAAGGCCTTCAGGGGCCAGTGCTCAGGAGCAGCAGTAGAGGTGAGCGGAGAAATGGTGGGTGTTCATTGCCCTGTTGGGATGGCCTAATCTGTATGTCTATCAAAGGCAAAAGCGCAACAATGAAATGAGAAATGTGGCCCTCCCCCACCACCCGCCTGACACACAGCAATGTTTGCTCAAGGCTTTTATCCTCCTGATTTGTCCAACAACACCACCCCCCCAGCGCTTGGTGAATGGATCAAAATCAACCATTACGTCATACCTTTCAGAAACATCTGTTGCACCTTTTCGTTTTCAAGTGGAGCTGCAGTCAACAAGGCAGCACAACCCTCTTTCTAGAGATCTACTATCCTGTAAGTTTACACCACATTCAACAGCTAATGCAGGGCTGCCCATACCTGTTCCTGGAGGTACACTGTCCTTTAGGTCTGGACTCCAACCCTAACAAAGCATCTCTCATTCAACAGCTAGAAAGGCCCCTGTACCATTTTTTTGAAGATCTACCATCCCTTTGGTTAAATTATGCCCATTTTTTAATGCCCGACCCCAGTGATTAGCAGTTATATTTGCTTTGCTAGAGTTGGAATTAAAACCTTCAGGATGGTAGATGTCTAGGACCAGGGTTAGGCAGCCCTGATGTACAGCAATTTCATCAGTAAAGGTAATCTTGCTGCTGCCCTGGAATAACTGCCATGCTACAAATAGGCACTTAACATAGAACACCAGTATTGTATTGTGCTCGTGTGGCTTCTCAGTGGATCAAACTCAAGCACATTACTAAAGCCCCATTTCTAAAAACATCACTATTATATTAGCATAATTGTATGAATTCAATAGATAATAATTATAAACACAGTAATATGTACCTCATACTAGCGATATGTAACACGCATTTACCAAGGATCAGAAGGTGTTGACAACTCAGCGATGCTTTCTCCATAACACAGTACCAGGTTACTAGCGGTTACATTGTATAGCTTACACTCTGAAGTAATGCCCACTGAAAATTGGGCTTTGTAATTGTATGTAAGGATTGAATTTATTTTTAAAAATTATGTAAAAGACCATGAGTAATTTGTAATTTTTTTTTTGTCTTGGTTGTAGTTTTTGCGATCTTCTTAATGGTACTTTAGCAAATTAAAGGATCACTTTCTTTTAAAAAAAATATTTTATTACGTTTTAAAATATTAGAACAATGCTGTATGTACAAACTATGTTTGTTATAAATTGTAACATGTTTTCCCCAAGGAACAGAAGGACTTGAGCTTCGGTCATAACAGAGGAAGCAGCGAAAAGGAAAGAGCTCAAAAACGGCCGCTTCATTGTCTTGCGGACCCGTCTGCCTGTTCAAGATTTATGGGGCAGGACTTTTCTTTTAATTAGAAACTGATGAGGACTTGCCTCTAATGTGAAGGAGAAAGTTGAGGTTCAGACTGCAGGATGTGGGGTTACGTCTGGCGTCCGGTCGGCTGTGACCACAGCCCAGCATGCTGTCCGTGTCCACACGTGTGTGGGCAGGCGGGGTGACGGACAGGAAGTGAAGTATTCAGCTGTGACTTCTAAGTGATGAGTCACCCAGAGAGTGAGGAGACGGGGCAAAGGAACAAAGTGTGGAAAAATACTCATCATTTGTCACATCATTGTTACCTTAACGGCATTACTGTTACCTTTTGCGGCAGAATACTCACATGACACTAATGATGAATAGGTGTGTGGAAAATTATTTTTCTTTGTGACATCATTGATATGCTTATGACCATGTGATCATAATGTGCTTTTGTGACCAATTAACCTTTTTTTTTTACATTTGGGTCCTGAAAAGTCGACCCTCTCTTTTCCTGGGGGGCCTGTGTTCTGAGACTTGGCAGTTTCAGTTGACCACACAGAAAATATTCACTCCCATCTCCACATGCAGGAAAACAGGGAAGGAAACCTCCCCCCTCACAAACACACGCACCATCACACCCAGGTAAACTAATTTCAACAGAAGCCTGCACTCAACAAACTGATTGCAGCTGTCGTTACTATCCGGACATGCTCTGGGTATTATATCCTGGAGTATTGCAGTCGGAGGACCGTATGGGCTGTCCATTAATATTTAGTCCAAGGTAAGTTTGTTATGTCAGTTTTCCCAAATACTTGTAATTAACCATTGGTTTTTATTCTGTATTTCGCAGTTGGGAAGTCACTTTACCCCAACTGTCCCCACATTTCCATTTTAGCATGTAGCAGCTGCTTTCTGTCCATGAAAGCAGCCTCTAATGATGAGGTTTCATTATCGACTTCCCCGCCCGTCTGCAGGGTCCTGATGGTTGGTAGGAAGGTAGTTCACTCCACTACCAAACAGACAGCGCTACTAAAAGACACACGGCTCTACTTACCAACAGACAAGCCCACATACAGACAGACAGCCCCAAAAGCAGACGGACAGCTTCACTTACAGTCAACCTCACTTACAGACAGCCCCGCATACAGATATATAACCCCACTGACAGGCGGACAGCCCCCCTTACAGACATACAACTCCACTTACACACAGATGGCCCCACATACAGACAGCTTACAGAGACTTACAGACAGACTGCCCCACCTACAAGCTGACAGTCCCACAAACAGACAGACAGCCCCACATACAGACAAATAGCCCCACTTACAGACAGACCGACCCACATAGAGACAGACAGCTCTGCATACGCACTCATACACAAACAGTGCGCGTTGCCTAGGTACTCCAGGACTAGTGCTGCCTATCCCTGATGCAGCCTCTCGCTGAAATGGTGAACAGATTTTAACAGCATTTTTGGAAAGGGGGCGGGGGTTGGGGGGGCAATGGTCCTGTAATAGCCTAAAATACTTTTTTTTGACTATTATATGATACATTTAATGTTCTTCTCATTTGACAAAAAAGAAACATTAAAATAAAGCAAGGTGCTATTATGGAATTAAAAAATGAACCGAACATCAAGTGAACATCTTCCTCTGGAAGCTACAAAACATTCATTTCATTTCATTCAAAGTGGAACAATCTTTGAAAAAAATTATTTCCTTGAGGAAATGCAATGACATATGGTATTTGTAGTAAGCTACACCACACCTGTTCCACCCAAAAACTTCTCTTTAGAATTAAAAAAAAAAAATCTTTTCGAGTTTTACTACCCTTTTCCCCCCAAGAAGTCTATGGGCTTTGATGCCTTTTCATGCAGAGCGTAGATGTCTCTGGGACATATCAGTCTTCTCAGTGTCTTCAAATGAACTGTGATATGTAATCACACAGCGCTGCTCCTCGGCTCCCATCTGTGTTCTGACAGCTCTCCACTAAATTTTTGACGGGTCGTTCCCCTCATTTATTATGTCAGTCTTGAGCTATGTCCCATCGCAGACATGCCCCTCTCCAGGCAGTGAAACATGAAACACAGTTTTGCCTGAGGACATATTTCAAGAAAGGGAAAAATAAAAGAATGCAAGTATTAACTGTCTCGGTTTATGTTTCAAAGTACAGATGTTGAAGGGAGTAACTGTTTTCAGTACCTATCCCTCAAAGAAAGGAAGAAGTTTTGCCAGCACCTCAACATGCTAATGGAAACATAGAAAACGGAGGTGAATATAATCACCATGACAACATGGGTTGCATGGTGAAGGCCTTGTTTAGCGGGGCAATGAATTATGAAGCAGTTAACAATGCCTTTAAAGTAATACCTCGGTGGGGAAACTGTTTGGATAGGATCACAAACTGTGACTTACACAAAAACCCAAAGGCAATATGTATTATAATATCATTGAAAGATGACCGAAACTCAAAACCAAAGTTTTGGAGAGATTAGCTTTCCACAGCAGATGGACTCTGTCGTAACTTTAAATCTGTTTTATGTGGAAGTCCCATTTTGAAAAAGCGGTCATGCGAGAATATTATTCACAGCTTACATTTTATTTTAAGCTGACACTGAGGAGGTGGTCGATCAATTTTTAGCCTCTGAATGGGATCCCGGGGTTGTGCTTGTGAGACTTTTCATTAAGAGTGCTGTGTTTGCAGGACTGCAGCAGCTGTGTTGCAGCATCCATCTTTGCTGGAAGATGCGACGTGAACTTTTCTGAGCAATTATCGTTCAACGAAAAGGTGCAACAGCAAACATCCCAAAGCCCCCTTACTGCGACTCACAAGAGCCGCAAGTAAACTCTGCAAAGAAAGTAAAAATCATTCTTGAGCGGCTCCACAAAAACTTAGCGGAAATGAGTGTTTCGGAATGTTGTTGGTGCTCACATAATTTTTCTTTGTCAGTGCCGGACTTTTTCAGGCAAGCATGCTTCCACTTCCTCATGGAGCATAATTATATGTGCTTGTGTTTTTTCATGGTTTTTGTGTAAGGAATATTGCGCATTTGCAGAAATTCATTATAAGGTAAATTCATTTACAGTTAATGGTCTGTAGGAGGAACTAAGATTTTTGATATAAGTGAAAAAATCTGATTTTATACATTTTTTTAGTGATCTTGTAGAGTATTATTTGATAATTTTAGATGAAAAAA
Source organism: Gymnothorax reevesii (assembly GCA_029721435.1). NCBI lineage: Eukaryota > Metazoa > Chordata > Actinopteri > Anguilliformes > Muraenidae > Gymnothorax > Gymnothorax reevesii. The sequence continues at coordinate 22,107,722 of CM056575.1, read as the reverse complement.
AAACACTGTTGACTCAACACAAGAAAGCTCGTATTAGTCCTTTAAGAGCATTTACCCAATGAGAGAATTGGATAATGATGGTGAACACAGTGTTTACGTCAATTAACCACAATAAATTACGGCCAGTGACCCTATCGAGCGAGCTGGTGACTATCGGACTCTCCTCCTGATTACCTCTAGTGCACCGTAAAAAGCCCCAAAGTGCTTCTTTTATTTTGTTTTGTTTAGTTATTTCATTGGAGAGCCGTGGGACAAATGTGCACAAACATTTGAAGAGCATTTCCTTCCTGTTGCCAACAGCAGCTTTTGTGGACAGTTTTCCTTTTTGGCTAAAAGGAGTTTGTATTCTGTGGACAAACCTCAGCTTCAGCCAAACACTTGCATGTTGTAAAGTCCCTAATTAGTGTGGGCAATAGGGAGGGATGTCAAAAGATCTGACTGAGAATTGTGTGTGTGTGTGTGTGTGTGTATGGGGGGGGGGGGGGGGTAAAAGAAGATGCAAAAGAAGAGAGAAAAGAAAGATAGTCTTTTTTAAAATACCATCCTTATCTCTGGAGAGCAAATCTTGTGCCACCACTCAATGCCCCGTTTAGCCTTCTTTTGACAAAGGCGGCCATATTTTCTGTCAAAACCGTCGCCCTAGACACCAGTAATTTCCCTACCCTGTGGACCATCCTCCTCTTTGCTCTGCCCTAAAACAATAGCCCCAGCCCTGAATGCGCTCCGCGGTGCGGTAGGATGAATTGCATTCAGTGACATCGGCCGGATGACTCTATTCTGGCCCAGGCGTGTACCGTTTGTTTCCAGGCTTGTCTGAGGGTTGGGAAGGCCATGTTGAGGGCATTGTCGGCTCGCTCTGCACAGCGCTGCACAGTTAATGGTGGCCTTATTCGGGCCCACTGGTGCAGAAACTTCAGCCCAGTTTGGGTGGAAGTGGGAGGGAGTGGGGAGGGGGTACAATGGCTTGCGGGCCACCTCAGAGGTTGCTATGGGAAACTCCCTCTCTAAAAAGAGGAGGAGGGGGTTTACAAAGAAAGTGGCAAGGATAACAAGGGGAAGCTGTCACCGAAAAATGTTGGACCCACCCCTCGACTCCCGGGCTACCATTCTCGCTTTCTCATTTTCGCCCCGCCACATCTGGCTCATACGCCACTTCTTTACTTGGTGCTTTTACATTATGCACCAAAAAAACAAAAAAAACCACTCATCAGTCAATAAAAAAATTGTGACCCTTTTTTTTGCTTTCTGCTCAAAGCAGCAGCACATTTGGATTTGAAAATGACAAATATGAGGTCGAATTATCAGTTTTAATTCCTCGGTAGTTGCATCCATATCGTATGATTGATGCAAAAAATCACAGTTCACTTTACGCCGTGCCATTTTACAAATACTTGCTGACTGCTTTGAGCTGTATAACAGGTAAGACATGTACAATCTTGGGTCTGTCCTTAATTTATTAAACTCAGTCCACTGGAACATATGTCACCACAAACTTCCAATGCACTGCATTTATCTCATTTACTCAATAATGAGAAATACTACAGAATAGTATTTTTTGTCTTGTAATCGGTCTTAAACCTTTTTTGAAAGTATTTTTGAAAATATTGAATCTATTTCAAAATTAAAAAAAAAAAAACTCAGATGTACCATTGATTACTCTGGGCGCAACTTGTAGTGATTTTGCAGTGTGACTTTTGTGACCTGGATGAGTTATCAGTGTGTTCTTAGAGGAAATATGGTAGGCCGGCCACTCCTGGGGAGGTTCACCTGTTTTAAGTTTGCTCCATTTGTAGATTGTCACCCTCACTGCAGTTCACTGGAGTCTCAAAGCCTTAGATATGGTTTTGTAATCCTTTGCAGACTGATAGATGTCAGCCGCTTTGTTTCTCATCTCTTCTGAAATGTGTTTAATTTGTGGCATTGTGTGCTGCTTTTAGCCAACTTCATGACTAATTCTATTTCAGTGATGTTTAGATTTAACAGGGCTGGCAGTAATTATGCCTGGGTGTGCCAAATGAAATTGAAACCAATTAGCAATTTAATTTGTTTATTTGGTTGATAAGGTTACCAAGGGAGCAATTATGTTTCCACAGAGGGTCAGATGGTGTCGGATGGCTTTTTTTTCCCATCAATAACTGAAATAGTCATTTAAAAATGCATTTTCCACAGCACTGTACACACAGTATCTCACAGTAACCACCTGTAAATACACAGAATTGCATTTTCAGACAGTGGTCATTACTACACACACACACAGACAGACGCCCACACACACACACACACACACACACACACGCACACACACACACACCGCAAACCGAAGCCCCCTCAGCACCTTTATGAGATCTGCACTCAGCATCAGGAGATTTAGATTTGGAACCCTTGCTAGTTACCAAAACTGCGCCCACAGCATGTTCTCCTCGCTCATCTTTCTCGGAGAGACGCAGAATGATAATGCAGAGAAAAAAATGCACCCGATGGGAAGTCTTCTGAATGGACCACACGTGCAGAAAGAAATTCATCAATAATCCTTAAACAGAATTCACCACAGGAAAGAAACAGGGATGTAAGACATTGGCACATCGCCAGTGCTATTTTGGCTCAATACTAACTGAAACAGCTGTGTATCGTTAGTGTAATTTTGTCTTAATGCTAACTGAAATGACCTTATACTGCCAGTGTTATTTTTGCTTAATGCTAAGACGGCCCTACATTGACTACTATTTTAGCTTAATGCTTATCAAAATAGCTCTATATTGCCAGAGCTCTTTTAGCTTAATGCTAACTGAAACGGCCCTACATTTCCAGGGCTATTTTAGCTTGATGCTATCTGAAACAGCTTTGAATTGCCAATTTTATTTTCACTCAATTCTAACTAAACGGCCACAATCCACAGTCCTGTTTTAGCTCAATGCTAATGGAAATGACCCTATTTCACCAGTGCTTTTATATCTCAATTCTGACTGCAGTCTTATACTGCCAGTGTAATTTTAGCTCAGTGCTAGCACAGATAGCCCTATATCCTCAATGCTATTACTGCTTAGGAACTAATCACTCCCATGTTCAGAGATCAGATCGTTAGGTGGAGTGTTCTTTTTATTTACCTTTCTTATTATTTATTGTTCAATAGACGTTGGGTGAACAGGACAGGCGATCTCCTGGGTTCCGGTCCACAGTCCTACATGGGTCTTGCCTGCAGATGGATCCGGAGATTTCAGCCCCCGAATCGCAGACAGAAAGATTTACTAGAGACAAGCCCCATAAAGAACGGGACGGGAGCAACGCTTCCTGCTTGATGATTTTACGGCCGGTTACAGATATAAATCGGCACATAAATCAGTTCGCTCCCCTGGTTCCGCCCGGGGCAAATCTGTGGAGTCAGCAAGTTGTAGACATGTCAGAACGTAAACGGAGAACGGGAGAGGTGATATTTCATAATAGGCAGGAGCGGAGATGGGGTGGGGGGTAGGTGGTGGTCCTGATCAGGATATTCAGCAAGGAGATATGACTGGAAGGCCACAGGCCCTTCACAAAAACACTCACCTGCATCCTGGACGATGATTTGTTGTCCCTCAGCTTCGAGAAAGGGCATCAAAAATGCTCTAAAGGAAACTACCCACTGCATGTGAATTACAGGAAGCTCTGAATGGTTCTCCAATCTGTGAAATGGCCTTAAGCAAGCATCTGCTCTTGAAAATGTCCTGAAATGATTACTCAGTGAAACCCCAGCAATCAAGACTGCCCTGGAAAAGGACAGTAAAATGAATGATTTAATGATTCCCACCTCCATGAAACAACACTGCACAAGTAGAAAAAAGCCCAAAAGGATTTATGAGTAACTATCAGCTCTGTAAAACTGCACAAGACAACTGCTCTAGAAAAGAACAGTAGGAAACTGCCCTAGAAATGGATAATAAGTGATCTTTACACGAATACCCATTTGATGAAGTTGCAGCGCAAGCTCTAGAAAAGAGCTTAATAAAAATCATTCTCTACTATGTGATACAAAAGTAAGCAAGAGCTTTCTTGCAAAAAAGGTGGCCAAGGATCCAGATCCAAGGATTCTCTGCTGTATGAACTGGCCCTGGGCAAACTCAAGAAAAAGGCCATTTAAATAGACTCAACTTTGCTAAACAAAACTATCGCTTAAAACCCTGAATATAGTTGGACCATATAAGGGTCTAAAGTCCTCTTGAAAACGTAATTTGTAAACGTAATTAATGGCTCATGTCTATTTATTTTGAAAGAGCAATGGCCAAATGGGAAACTCCAGCACTTGATCGACCATTAGTACAGACTTTTTACAGACCCGCCCACTTTACCCACTTCCATTCCATCTACTTTTTCTGTAAATAAATTTCTGGTCCAATAAAAAGGCATTATTGTTAGAAAGCAAAATGTTAAAACCATCTTTCCCTCCATATGGTATATTCCTCATAATGTTTTGATTTCTAGAATTGGCATTAAAACCTACAAAGCTAACAGCGAAAAATAGACAACTCAGCCTGTTCTGTTTACTGCCACTGGACAGCTCTGAACTAAGTCCTGTACTTCCAATGGAAGCAAAATCCCTTTGGAAATTTATAATGAGTCTCAGACATTTTCTGGCATAACTCAAATTAGAATTAGTTTTAAGATTCAGCTCGCTTCGAAATTAACCTATGCAGATGGAAGCGCGCAAATTAATTTTTTAGTTTATTTGCGAAAATGTAAGGCAAACAGACTTCTTGTCCGGTCAGTAGTCCATTCTTGCAAACTACATATCAACTCCAAAAATGCGTGAATAGCCCGTATTTAATTCCTGGCCAATCAGGTTCCTCAATTTCAGCAAAGTTTTATGAACTTAACTTGACGGAGGGCGATCAGAGACAAACACTGGAGAAAATAAAGTCGTTTGCAAATGCAAGCTGTTGGCCTCCTCCGGAAACCTGCTGAAGCTGCAACTGAACAAAGTTATTTTGTTCAGAACAAAAATTTGGTGCAAAGAAATCAATAGAAAATCGTGAATGGCAATTATTTCACCACTAAGCTTGTGTTGGGTCTGTGAGAGAATGAGTTGTGAATATTTAGCTGGCTATAAAACAGTAGAGAATGGCGAATTTGTATTATTTTGTTACTTAATTGTCTTAGATTGGGAAGAAGTAATTTTGTAGCTATATAGCTAGCTTGGTCTGTCACACACTGATGAGATTGAATTCCGGCTCACTGGCTAGTTTATTGGCTACAAGGTTGTTATGCTGTATTGTGTTGGCCAATCATGTTGTGATTCTGCCTTGTCATGTTTATGTTCATGTTCTGTGTTCATGATTTTGTCTTTTATTTATTCTTCTTGGTTATTGTAATACTCAGGTTTTTAGTTTGTTCCATTTCTCAGTTCCATTGCACTTGTCTCCCCTGTCTTGGTTAAGTCCGTCTTCCCTGTCTGCGTGCCCACTTACTTTGGGTGATTTAAATGAATTCCGGTGTTTACAGTGTTCCTTCGATTCTCGTTTACTTCCTTCGTCTTTCTGTTCTGATTACTAACAAGACTAACATTTGTATTTTGTATCATAGTCTACTAACACTACTAATTCATGTATAGAGATTACTAACTTACTAACAAGCGATCTAGTTAAATCTGTAAAGTTGCACCGCTACTAATTTAGACTAATTTTCCCTCTCAGCAATCGCCCTGTTCTAATCTCCGCCTCTTCCTCAGCTGTTCCTGTCTTCTTCTGAGTTTCGGCGAGATCTCTTGCACATGCTTAATTACTTTCCTGCGTTCGTTATCTGTGCACTTAGAACTCCTTGACTGGAGCTGTTTAAATGTCATAGGCTGTTTGTCTGATTCCCGTCCGTGTCTTGGCTTTCGCCAATTTTAGTGGTTAGGGCTTCCCTCATGTGATTCTCCCGTTATAATTAGTCTGATTCATTACACCTGCTTCCTGCATAGCATGTGAATTCCCTCTCGTCTATTTAAGCACAGCCAGCTTCTTGTCAGAACGTTGATCAATATTTCTTTGTGCAGAGCGCCTTGTATGCCATTGAGTATTGTTTCTCTTCTACTGGATTGTCCGACTTCGATTTTTGCCAATGCCCTTTTTGTATTGTTTTGGTCTTTCTGGATTTCGACCCATTTTTGTATGACTACGATTTCTGTGTTTGGATGCCCTGTGTATGACCCTTGGCTTTGTTCATCGACTATCACTTTTTGCCTATCTTTTTTGTACCTCTGCTCATCTGTCTTACTGGTTCTGATCCCTGCCTGTCTAGTCGACACTGTTTTTGGATTTCGTATTGTGGCTTGGCAATTCCTGTGTTTTTTGGCTTTGACTCGGACTCCATTAAAGGCATACGTTTTTTGGATTTCTGTCTCTCGCGAGTGGTTCCTGAACAGTACCTCACAAATTATTTAGATTGGTGTTAGCTAGCTACCTAAATTGATGACTACATAGGTTATTTTAAAGTAAAAGACTACTTCTGCGCATTAAATGAAAGAATAACTCATACGGAGTCCAAATATTATGATTTTTTGTAGTCTTTTTTTAATTACTTATTTTTTTAAAGTTGAATAATGCTTCAAATCACAAAAATGCAACCGAGAAGCACTATATTAATTGGTTAACTGTCACCTGCCTCTTGTCTGTCTCTTGCTAGTGGGCTGTACAGTGGATGGACATTTTGGCTGGCCCTATATGCATTTCACTATCAGCTGTGCCATGTTGACTTGCCCCTGTAGTATCAACAAAGAGGTACTTCCCTAGTGTTTTACAAACACTACAATCCTGCTTGTTTGGTTATATAGCACAGCATTTTGTATATTGGAGGATACAATTTTTCACAGATTGTTAAATTACCGGTGTGTTCGGCTGTTGGGTATCAGAACACAGGCAAGTGGACACTTTAGGTCTTTGGGCCTCACTGGGGTGGCTCTTCCACTATTGTCCCCACTCTCCGCGTGCCCACTTTCTTCTGACTGGCCAGCTCTCTGGAGGGCAGATCTAGGCGGGACGATGCAGTGGCCGTTTCTCAATACCAAGAATGCTAAGAACAAACTTGCATTCTTGGGAGGAACGTTCTCGCTAGTCGTTCTAGGAAGAGTGCACTTCCAAGGCTACGAGCACTCAGAATGCTGTCGACGGTTTGAGACGATGCGTTCTCATTGGTAATACGTAATACGCCAGCCAGTGTGTTCATCCTTTATTCCCCAGTTAGCTGCAGGGGAAGAGGGGTCTGTGAGCGTGAGCTAGTTAAGGTGCTTAGCTACGTTCCGCCGGCTAATGCGGAGCTTTTCTACTACAAAAACACTGGAGCATATTCGACATAAAACATCGTAAAGCTGCCAATATTCCAAATGTACACAGATAATAGTTCCTCGCCTGAAAATGAGCAGAATAGTATTTAGCTAAGAAATAGCGAACGAGTTCCGACACATTACATTCAAGGTCAATGCAAAGACGCAAATTTGCGTCTTTGAATTGACTTTGAATGTAACTTAAACCTGTTGTACAAGAAATTCGTTTCGCGTCCAGTGTGAAAGCAGTTTTACCGATCCTGGGGTGCATTACCCGAAAGCACAGATGCTAACTTACATAGTTAGAACCATTGACTGTGAATGGACGAACTATGTAAGTTGCTGATTTAGTTAGCAACTACGATTTTGGGAAACGTCTCTCTTGGGAGTGGCGAAAGATGCCGAAAAGAATTCTGGGATATACCGGCTGTCAAGTTCACGCAAGTTACCATCCGATGCATCCTCGGAAAAATGGGCATATCAAGAACACTTCCGGGACTGCTAACCGTTCTCGTCGAGATGCAAACTTTGAATTGAGACAGTACATGGTCTCAGAGGGATGACGTTTCTCAAGTTTACAAGAACAGGAGTTCAGAGAAGAACGCATATTGAGAAACTGCCAGTGTCTCAGTGAAACGTGAGACGCGTCTGCCATCTGAGCAAAGGAATCAGCGGGGAAATTCTGCTATAAAACGCAGTACATGAGTATAGATCAAATGAAATTAACTTGTTTTAATAAACGCAACGGCAAAAATGGAGGACGCAGTGCGAAAGTCTGGCAGCTCAAGCACGAATTTGCTATCGGCTACAGTTTGCTAAGGCAACAGTTGGTGAGTGCAGAAGTTTAACTACTCCTAGGATGCAGGGGAAGCTAGAATCCACCCCATACAGACACATTTGTAGAACGGGTCGACATGCCCAAGTGTAGACCGGAGACCGTAGAAATCCGGTGGGTCTGAATTTAGAGGGAAACATTGACAGTGAGGGGCAGCTAAAAGTGGACCAACTGCTCATGGACTGCTTCGGTGTGTATTAGGACCAGCTGGTTCGTGTGCATAGCTGAGGTGTGTTGTTAGCGCGGGGAAACGAACAGCTTCCGCGCTGGCATATGACAGAGGGGCGAAAGCTCCAAGGCACACGGCCTTTTCGGAAATTGCCCGTGGTAATTCGGAATGACCAGCTTTCCTCGCGGTAAATGGGCACATTATGGATAGCGTGCAAGAGCTAGGCAGAGCTCCGGTTTTGTCATGAACATAATACAAGTTTTACAGACCATACGTTCCGTCTGTGTGAACCGTTGCTTATGTGCAGCTAGTGAATCGATCACTTTTACAAGAAAGAATTTAATATTCAATCGATGACAATGCAGCGTTTGTTATACAAAACACATTAGCCTGTGCGCTTCCCTATTGCTTTCACGGTAGTAACAGAGAGCTTGCCCAGCCATTGGAGATGTAACGTTATCATGGATAAGTAAAGCGATCATTTCATAAGCACCCAAAAACGCACCCAAAGCTCTACAAAATCTAAGTCTGGTCTAACGGCAGCCCAACTCGGTAGACACATACAGCACCTCCCCGGTTAGCTTCAACTGTAGTGGCTACAATCAGGCAACGTTATGATTAAACTGCCACATTGATGCTTATCGAAGTAACACAAGCATACCGATCAGAATTACAGCATATAGGTTAACCAGGAGCATTTTTAATTAGCAGAGCATGTGAACTAATATGCAGTAGCTGATTAGTGGTCATGACTTTGAATGTAATCTGTCGCGGCAAAAATTTGTTTCGCGTCTGGTGTGAAAGCTGCTTAACATGCATCTTTGCATTGACTTTGAATGTAGCTGATCTGTAGCGCAAAAAAATTGTTTCACGTTCGGTGTGAAAGCTGTTCGACGTGCTCATTAACGTGTATTTGCGTCTTTGCATTGACTTTGAATGTAGGCTAATCTGTCCCACGAAAAATTCATTTTGTCTGATTTGAAAGTATGGATAGTATGCAACAGCTTGAGAGAGCTCTGTTATGTAATGAGCATAATACTGGTTTTACAGACCATAAGTTCCGTTAGCACGGACAAGTTGCTTGTGTGGAGCTATCGAATTGATCACTTCAACAGGAAAGAATTACCCATTTAATCTCTGCCCTTTTCGACTTTTAACTAGCCACAACAATTTCTAAAGGAGGATGAAGTTATGTCAAGGTAGTGCAGAGAAATCATTTGTAAATCGGCAGAGCTTCTGCATTTCGCATTGATTTCATGGTAGCACCAGAGAGCTTGCTCAGACATTTGTGAAGTATCCGGCTGATCTCAGTCATGGATAAGTGAAGCGATCACTAACTGTTGAGGCTTCAATCGGGCAACGTTATGATGAAACTGCCACATTGATGCTTACCGAAGAAACACAAGCATACCGATCAGAATTACTGCATATACATTAACCAGGAAAATTTTTAATTAGCACGACAGGCAAACTAACATGCTGTAGCTGGTAACCGAGCGGTCGTAACCACAGAGATAAACCCTTGCAATACAGGTTTTACAGACAGCAAGTTCTATTTCTGTGAACAGTTGTACCAAGCATCCAAGTTACAAACAAAAAGTTAGCTTCAAATGAGGTTTATGTTCACACTCCTTCTGTAGAATTTCCCCTGATATCACTCGTGCATAATTGGGATGCAAACATTAGCAACAGTAACTTGGCTACGTTTGCCGCTGTGCTACAGCCACAATCAACTGGCTATCGTGTCAAGTTGGTTTATGCAGTAAAAGCAACTTACAGCTTCTGTCCGTGAGTCACGGACAGTCGTGACAGATACAGGCTTTATCTTCAGATATTTTACAAAGCTTGTGTTTGAGGCCAGTTGTTAGTGCTAACTATTGCTAGCGGTCCTGCTAGCCACCCGAACCACGTTAGCTTCACTTACATTATTTGCTGTTATATGGTTACTTACAGCTTGTGGTTTCAAGTGCTTGATCGATGCAACTGCTTCAGATTTGAGAGGCAGCTGAAACGCTTTTCCTGTGTCGAATTATCCTTTATTGACAAAGCTGTCTTTGGTGAAATACTGAGCAGAAATGGTTAACGTTCCCTTTGGCCGTGGCTGTTTGCTGCCAGCAAACAAAAAAGCTACCCACTGATTTCTGGTGGCATCGTCTTTTGGAAGAGAAATATTAGTTTTTTTGCGCGTCAAAAAGTTAACGGACAAGTAGCTTTGGGAGAGATACTGACAGAATTGCACCTCAAATGATCTGCGGTTCTTCTTTTGTATTTCCAAAAGTGTAGGCCCTACTAAGGCATAGTATGATCTGCCATTGTTAGTGCCTGCTAGAATAGTTTCCGATGTGGGCAGGTCCAGCATGGTGGTTGGCTCTGGCTAGGTCTGTGCTAATTAGACGGCACAACCTGACGTCAGGTTTTACCCAGATCTCGTGAAGATCTCGGGAGGAGCTGTTCAGAGAGGAAATCACACTCACAAAATCACGTTCTTGGATTACGGCAAAATCCTTGTATCTCATATTTAGAATCTTTTCAAAGGTTGAGTATGGACAACCAACATTATAACATTACTAATATGTATTAAAAAAAAGATTAGGGTTGGGGTTAGGGTAAGGGTTAGAATTAGGATTAGGGTTAGGATTAGATTTAGGTCACGGATTTACTGACAGTGATGCTGACGATCAAAATCAGATTGTAATTATTTAAATGACCGCTAGGGATCGCTAAGCGTGACTTTAGTTCGTAATAAGCTGCTTGACAAACGATCTTTGCGGGCATATTTACTTAGAAGACAGGCTCAAATAAAACTTGTTCTTGAGGCGAAAATCGCAGGTACCAAAAAATATTTTATATCATGTAAGAGGTAATTCTTTCATTTACAGTTCACTTCCGAGGATAGTTGACTTTCGCTTTAACTATGTAGAACATACAGTAGCAAGAAAATAGCAGCAAGAAAATTAGCTAGCTCCCAGACCAAGCTGTCTTTCTTATTAAGCAAGCTAGGCAATCAAAGCTAGGCAATCCAAGACAACTGCAGTCTAATGCAAAACTGAGCTCCCACTTCTTTTATTGTGAGAACCAGGTGGATCAGAGGATCTGTAGTTGTTAGACTAATTACAGGGTTTGCATGTTGGCAAAAAAATAAATAAAAACAAATAAATAAAACTATGTAAATTATTGTTGACTATGGTCTAGGACAGAGGTGGGCAGCGAGGGCCGTATCTGTCCCTGGTTTTCACGCCAACGTCTGGTCTTTAATTAGTTGATTGTCTCAATTAGCCAAACCATTTATGAAATCTGACGTTTCATGCGCATTTCTTTAAATTATCATGAAACTACAAAGACTAGTCTTGTCTCTCTTCATATAACATTTTCCTTTGATCGAATAATTGCGAAAATCTATATTTGTGCATGTAATCAATTAACTCAATTAGTCAGGGTAATTGATAGGAATAAAAGCCTGCATACTCACCGGCCCGCCAGGACCGCGATTGCCCACCCCTGGTCTAGGAAAATAACAGGAATGGTCATACAGAAACATGATGCAAAATTTCAAAATCGATGGGGACTTAAAATAATGGGAAGTGCTTCAAAAGTGAATTTTTAAAGAAAAGTTAATCAGTAAAATGAATGAAAATTTTTACCTCAGACATCAGCGTGACATAGTCACCTTCTCTACAGAACGTAAGAACATTCTCATCGCACATTTGTGATGGCTGGTATGATTCTGCCTCTTGCTTGTGCTTGTGCGTTTTTCCCCCGTGTCTCTCTTGATTTGTTTTTCAGCTCCGTTTCGGCGGTCTGACCATTGATTCCCTCTTGCCCTGACTCCTGTGATGTCGTGTGACAGCCTGCATGCCTGAGTCTCGTTGTCCAATCACGTTTCCTCTTTCGGTTTCGGCTTTGGAATTTCACTCATTGCTTCCACCTGTGCTTAATTCTGGGTCTCGCTAAACTCTGAGTGATTGCATTCTCTGATAGGGCCATTACTAACCGTACTATCCAGCTCTTATTTAAGGGTATGCATATATTTTGTGTATATAATTTAGTATTAACCTAATTAACTCATTACTAGTGCCAGTGTTTCTAGCTTTTGTAAATTCTGTCCTAAGTTTTCCCTGGAAAACTGCATTTAAAGCTATGCTTCCATTATCTGTTCTCGTGGTGCTTTTTACTCGTCAAGTTTAGATTACCTCAATCCAAACTGTCTAGTTTTATTGATCGTCTCAGCGTCTTGTCTCGAGACATTATTGTTAACCCGGTCCTTGTGAATTTGTTCATTAATCCCATGTGTTTCTGTTTCCACGGGAGATTGCCTTCTGTATCCCTGCCTCCTCCCATGTGTATTTAAACAGGGAAGATTGAAGAGATGTCAGACGAGACTTTTTTGTTTGTTTTCCTGAGTTTTCCCCGAGCCTCATGTTGCTGCGCCCATGTCTTCTCTGCCCCTTGTCTAAGTCTCCCAGTGTTCCCGTCAGTTCAGTTTAGATCCAGTGTTTGTTTTTAGCCTAGCCACTCGAGGAGTGTGTACTTCTGTTTTCCCCCTGCCTTGGGCAATGTACCTTAGTTCTCCCAGCTGTTCAGTGCATGAACCCGGTGTTTTTTTTGGCTTTGTGTGCCATCTTTTCCTCGTGTTGTGTTCTAATAATACCTTCCGGTGTCCCCCTGACTACCTCCTTAACAATGTCACAGCTTAATGGTTTAAAGTAACCGGTCTATTCCTACAGCCATAGCGACACACTGATGTTTGCTAGGCTTGCCTGTTCACTAATCCAATGAAGACAGACTGTATCAGGATGAAGAGCATTTTTAATCCTATTGAATTGTGGTTGCATAGGCAGTGAATGTACTGATCCTAATCTGTGTTCATTTTAGACCTATTAACTCCTCAGTGTGGAATTCCAGGGCCTTGTGTTTGCATCACTTTATTCAAGCTAATCAGAAGTCATAAGGCCTTTCTCCGGGTGATGCTTTGCATTGTCCGTGGGAGCAGACCGCATTCATAAAACGGCTCTTGCGAGGCAGAGTTTCTCGCAATCAGAGACCAAGGAAAAGAGTTAGGTGGATTACAGGTGAATTGTCCCCTTGATTGTGCTGTTCTTTTAGGGGGTGGGGTTTGGGGCATGATTGACAGCTCACAGATATCCAAGCAGTAAATGGAGAAGCTCAAGTCTCCAGAGAGAGAGACGGGATTTTGCGGGTTTCGGTCGCAGATTAAGAAAATAAAGGCCTGTCAGATTAGGTGAACTGTGATGATGTCATCCCTCCTAAATTTACACTCTTGTTGAATGACCTCCAAAAACCTGGATTTGTCTGGTTGAAAGGTAGAATGAGGCAGAATCTGCAGTAGTCTTATATTTGATGATCAAGTCTCAACTGAGTCACCATCTCCTGAGATCCACGAGGGTAGCAGTAATTAACTCAGTTCCTTGGCGTTCAGTCATCTATCAGGATTTCTCATCTACACCAACAAAGCACATCTCATTCAATAGCAACAGCAGGGCTGGACTACCCCTTTCCTGGAGATATGTCATTGTCAAAAGCTAGATATCATTGAAGTTTTAGTAAGTGGCATCAAATTAATGCCAAATGAGGCTTAATATGAAAACCTACGGGACGGTTGATATCCAGGAGCAATGTGGGTTGGTCACCCCTGCCCAAGATGATCCAGAGCAGAATATTCAGACGTAATCGTATGAACATTTGTGTCCAACTTCCACAATTATGTTGTTTTGTCTTTGTGACAACTAGAGTAGTTATTTATTGGGTTTAATTCACTGGAAACCACTCAATATGGATACAGCACAGTGCAAACGCCTAGGTGCTCAGCCACACTAGTAATCATGCAGTAGGTGACAGCTACCAGTAGAGGGAAGTGTTAGTAAAAGGGATCAACATTCTAGCACAGTCCAGGTGAATACAAGCAATATAACATTACAATACTCTTATTTAGAGCAAGACATAGTTAAGAGTATAAACTTCACCATTCTCAGGGGTAAACCTCTCATCTATGACACAAAAAACAGAATCTTGTGGGATGTGAATCATGAGAAGTCATTGGAGTATCATTTTGACCTTTGAAGCTAAGCCAATCATTGGAAACCAATGATCTCCCTGTGGTATTCTTCCACAGAATTCGCTTTGAAGTTAATTTCATTCCTTTAGTTGTAATACTATTTATCATTTTTTTTTAAAAAGTTCCCGTGTAAAAAAAAAAAAAAAATATATATATATATATATATTTTTTTTTTAATGTTTTGCTTAATTTTGGGTTTGTTTTGCACCCTCGTCAACTTTGAACCTGGCCTTTGTGTGCTCATTCAGACTAAAAAAAAAAAAACTAAAATAATACACGAAAACAAACGTCTAAGGGACACCGCAACATAATTGCGGGACGAGTCACAATAACATCTCCTGTTTTGAAAGCAGTTTGCAGTGTGGCACTCTTTTAAGGCCTAAATTTTTGTCTGTTGTATTTGTATCGTATTGCTCAGGATGGAACTAAACTCCAATCCTGCTACCACTGAAATATGGACTAAGCTCAATAAACCTACTCAGTACCTTTGAACTTTGACCTGAAAACAGGGATGGCCAGTAGAGAGCAGCGTGATGTCATTGTCTCTGGATCAATTTTCCATGCCTGCCTGTGCTTTGGTTCTGGTTGTTAGTTTAGCACCTGCATGTGGTTATGACTTACCTCTTGGGTGGCTGGGGCAGTTGCTCTGTGGTTAACTTTTGCTATGCTCATTATACATGTCCATTGTTTTGCACAAGTTTGGAAAATGAAGGAGGTCTGGAGGGAAAAATCACAATCTACTCCTCTTCATCTTTCTCTGGAGGTGTGGAGGACAAATCTGACTCAGTAAATGACAGTATTTGAAAAATGGAGAGGTGTAAAATGCTTTAATCCCGAGTGTCAGGATTAAAGCAAACTCCTTTCACTGAACATTGATTCCAGCTGGCTTCCTCTGAGCGTGTGTGTGCGCGTGTGTGTGCGCGTGTGTGTGCGCATGTGCGTGAATCAATTACACATGCATATGTTCTTGCGTATGAACACTCGTGTTTGGGTATGCATGCGTGTGTGAGTGCAGTTGTCTGTGTGAGTGTGAATGCATGCGTGTGTGTTCTTGCCCATATGTGTATGTATGTGTGTCGTGTGTGTGCGATTATGCATGTGTGTGAGCCCAGGAGGGACAGGGGATGTGACTAAAGCCATTTTCATAGCGGTTTATCTCTTACAGCTCTTGTGGTCTCTGTGCCTGATACTAAACCAGATTTTCATTTTAAGGAGACATGCAAAGTCTCATAACGCCACACACGGTGCTTCCTGTTTGGGCACAAGGAGTCTCTTTGAGGGGGTCGAACTGGGACATGTGGGATAATATAACCTGTGCCCGATTTTCCCCCACAATCATCTCTTCAAATTCAATTCATGTGCGCCATTCTGAAGCAATAGATTGGAATTAACATGCATCATATTAACCCTTTAAAGTGCAGCGTGTGAGTGCCCAGAGCTGAACATTCTAATGCTGATTGAACGAGTACAGTTGGTGGTGACTTAATGTAGCAGCAGGAGACAGAATTTAGAATTCTGAGAGAGAACTTGGAATTTTTTTGAGAGCTAGCACTCCAAAAAAGCATATTCTTTAAAGGGTTTGGTACAGAAAGCAGCAGTCCTGGCAGTCTTCTGGTAGACTGGCCTAGAGGTTTCAGTTTCCTCTTAATTCCTGCACCCCCCCCCCCCCAGCTACAGCAATGCAAAGGTTTTCACCAAGTTACTGGGTAGTATAATTAGCATTGTTTCATTGCCAATACGCTGTGGTAGCATTGGGTGAATGTTTAGTGCTAGTTGGGTCACCCGTGCCTTGTGTGGAAGCTGTCACCATGGAGGAAAGAGGCAAAAGTAAGCCACTTCTTCTGTCAATCTTTTGGATCAGTGTGGGTTGTAAAACTTGCAGCATGATGTTCAAAGTCAAATGAAGTCAGAGGCACTCAATCAGGGTTATCATTGTGATGGTTGAGCTTGCTGGTGGCTACGGCCGTGTTTATGAACATCTGGAATTTTGTGGTCTACCGTTGCAACTTTGACAAGTGAACTCGTGTTGATTTGTGTGTGTGTGTACGTGTGTGTACACGTGTGTGAACTGACATCACTCTGCTTCATCCTTAATGGCTTGGGTTGGGGCTTTGTGGTTAAAAACGGCCTCTTTCATTTATTGTCATCTTACTAATGGCTCTGAAGGCTAAATAGTTTTACCGAATTAATTTAATTCAGTTCCATTTTCATTTTGATGGGCTATCATGCTGAGATGCTTTTCATAGTCATAGCTGAGCAGTTGACTGGCTTACATCCCCAAAAAAGCAAATTAGCGGAAAAAAAAAACTCCCAATAGGGAGAAAAACCCTCAAACATTGGTGATAATCGTTCCCATTGGGGAGTTTTTTTCAGGAGCAACTTGGCTATAATAGGGCAGCCCATCCTCTGTTGACCTGCACTGAGAATGGTAACTGGATATGAGCAACAAGAGTTCCATCATAACTGAACAAGTAGGTTGAGTCTAAACCAGTGATACTCTACCCTATACACCGGTGCAGTTAGTCTACCATATTCTTTCTCGGCCTATCAAAACATTAAAGTGATTTTTCAGAAGGCCTTCTCTGTGCCTTTGTATCCATTCGCGAAAAACGTATAAGAGCGTGACATCCCGAGAAAACTGAACAGTTTATTATGTTCTGAATGCGATTATCGGCTTGCTTTGTGTTCTTTATTAAGCGGGATAAATGCTCCATGTCGGCGTGTTTTGATATACCGGCGTCATCTCTGACAGCTCCCTTGTGGCTCCAGGCCCCTTATTGAGACCCTCTGCTGTGATCAGTGTAACAGTGAATGTCTCTTTGCTCTGATTTGCATGGTCCAGCAGTTTGCTTAGAGCCTGTGGAGAGCTCAATCTTTAGAATCTCGACTCTCGCAGAAGCTTGGATGTCTCCTTGCAACTTTTGACTTGCTCTTTGCCGATGCCTGGAAGTGTCAACAAGACTTCCTCAAATCAGTGATAGGCACAGTAGATCAGGAATCGGCCATGTGGTCGCAATTTCATACGGTGTGACATGAGCCCCCATCCCCGTGCTGTGTTGGGGTTAAATCCCACTTCTGTCCTCAGGTTGCAATGGAGGGAGCATCAGTGACTCACCTTAAAACAGCTGGGATTGGGCTGCTGTTGATACTTATGGAGACCTGCTGATGTTTTCAAGGATGCTAGATGTTATCCTAGACCCGTCTTGAACCCATGGGGTTTTCTAGCCCAAATTGTGAGGGGCATGGTCACTGCTGATTTTTGGGCTTTCCACCATTCACTGAAACAAGGCGTGCAGGCCCTGTAGCCAGACAATTAATTATATTTAGCCTTTAAAGCAACACTCCATTCTACACGCTAACCTAGTTATGACAATGAATAGCGGTCAATAGACAACGTGTCAGCTTTTTTCAGCCTTTGTCCATTGATTTCCATTCATTGTCATGACAAGGTTAGCATGTTGCATAGAGAGTCCCCTCAAGGGCAGGCAAACATAAGATGCCAGCAGACACAGCAGCAGCCCTGCAAGATTTCAGTTTGAGACCCCGATTTTGGCAAATTAGACCCCCACCCTCCTTTCTGAAGGGAACCCCAAAGGTCTAAAATGTGGGACGCTACACGTTGGATTACACATCACTGAAATGTTTTAATTTCTGGCAAACAGGAACAAACTGTGTACTCTGAGGAACTTCTCTGGTCCTCCACGGCTAAAACAACATGAAGAGAGCCCTTAAGTAAAGGGTGTGAACTCCAGTCCTGGAGGACCACAGTGTCTCCTGGTTTTTGCTGTGTTTCTGGACCAGTAATTAATTCAAGTCACTGATTAGCCAAAGGGTCTCAAAACCTGTTCTCAAGGTAGCAAATAATTGTGTTGCTACTTGGAAGGCTGCAGACACTGCAGCTCTCCAGGACTGGAGTTAAACCTGCAGACACTGTGGCCCCCCCAGGACTGCAGTTGTACCTGCAGGCACTTCGGCCCCCCAGGACTGCAGTTATACCTGCAGGCACTTCGGCCCCCCAGGACTGGAGTTATACCTGCAGACTCTGCGGCCCTCCAGGACTGGAGTTATACCTGCAGACTCTGCGGCCCTCCAGGACTGAAGTTATACCTGCAGACTCTGCAGCCCTCCAGGACTGGAGTTATACTTGCAGACACTGCGGCCCTCCAGGGCTGGAGTTATACCTGCAGACTCTGAAGCCCTCCAGGACTGGAGTTATACCTGCAGGCACTGCGGCCCTCCAGGACTGGAGTTAAACCTGCAGACACTGCGGCCCTCCAGGACTGGATTTATACCTGCAGACACTGCGGCCCTCCAGGACTGGAGTTAAACCTGCAGACACTGCGGCCCTCCAGGACTGGAGTTATACCTGCAGGCACTGCGGCCCTCCAGGACTGGATTTATACCTGCAGGCACTGCGGCCCTCCAGGACTGGAGTTATACCTGCAGACACTGCGGCCCTCCAGGACTGGAGTTATACCTGCAGGCACTGCGGCCCTCCAGGACTGGAGTTATACCTGCAGGCACTGCGGCCCTCCAGGACTGGAGTTATACCTGCAGACACTGCGGCCCTCCAGGACTGGAGTTATACCTGCAGACACTGCGGCCCTCCAGGACTGGAGTTATACCTGCAGACACTGCGGCCCTCCAGGACTGGAGTTAAACCTGCAGACACTGCGGCCCTCCAGGACTGGAGTTATACCTGCAGACACTGCGGCCCTCCAGGACTGGAGTTAAACCTGCAGACACTGCGGCCCTGCAGGACTGGAGTTATACCTGCAGACACTGCGGCCCTCCAGGACTGGAGTTAAACCTGCAGACACTGCGGCCCTGCAGGACTGGAGTTATACCTGCAGACACTGCGGCCCTCCAGGACTGGAGTTAAACCTGCAGACACTGCGGCCCTCCAGGACTGGAGTTATACCTGCAGACACTGCGGCCCTCCAGGACTGGAGTTAAACCTGCAGACACTGCGGCCCTGCAGGACTGGAGTTATACCTGCAGACACTGCGGCCCTCCAGGACTGGAGTTAAACCTGCAGACACTGCGGCCCTGCAGGACTGGAGTTATACCTGCAGACACTGCGGCCCTCCAGGACTGGAGTTAAACCTGCAGACACTGCGGCCCTCCAGGACTGGAGTTATACCTGCAGACACTGCGGCCCTCCAGGACTGGAGTTATACCTGCAGGCACTGCGGCCCTCCAGGACTGGAGTTAAACCTGCAGACACTGCGGTCCTCCAGGACTGGAGTTATACCTGCAGACACTGCGGCCCTCCAGGACTGGAGTTATACCTGCAGGCACTGTGGCCTTCCAGGACTGGAGTTATACCTGCAGGCACTGTGGCCCTCCAGGACTGGAGTTATACCTGCAGGCACTGCGGCCCTCCAGGACTGGAGTTATACCTGCTGGCACTGCGGCCCTCCAGGACTGGAGTTATACCTGCTGGCACTGCGGCCCTCCAGGACTGGAGTTATACCTGCAGACACTGTGGCCCCCCAGGACTGGAGTTAAACCTGCAGACACTGTGGCCCCCCAGGACTGGAGTTAAACCTGCAGACACTGTGGCCCCCCAGGACTGAAGTTATACCTGCAGACACTGTGGCCCCCCAGGACTGGAGTTATACCTGCAGACACTGTGGCCCCCCAGGACTGGAGTTATACCTGCAGACACTGCGGCTCTCCAGGACTGGAGTTATATCAGCAGACACTGCGGCCCTCAAGGATTGGAGTTAAACCTACAGACTCTGCGGCCCTCAAGGATTGGAGTTAAACCTGCAGACACTGCGGCTCTCCAGGACTGGAGTTATATCAGCAGACACTGTGGCCCTCCAGGACTGGAGTTAAACCTGCAGACTCTGCAGATACTTTAGGCAATAGTGTGCTTTGAGATGAATCAATGTCATTAGAGGAACCTCAGCACACTGGGAATGTTAGAGGATCTCTTTTAATAATCCAAACTTTTGACCAGCATAAAGAAATTTTTTTTTTACCGAGGCGATTGGAGCACAGAGACCCCTTCAAAAAATCATTTATCTAACCCTTTTTAACCCATTATCAAACACATTATCAGAATATTATTAACTGGACAGTTTAATGCCGATGTCACAATCAGGGCTTGCAGTAAAAAGCGATGGGGGTCAAACAAAGAAAGTTTTTATTACGGTCAAAGGAGTCATGTGATATTCAGATGCTCACTGCACTGTGCATATCTGATATACTATATAAATGCAGCATATAATTCAATAGCATGTAGGTCTACATATTTCTCAAGTAATACAGATTGTTACATATTCCTGTCACCTGTTGAGCAACCACATGTACAACAAGACCATTCAAATTGCTGCTCATAAATTCATTTAGGCAAGGTTTAAGGCAACAAAATGAACTTCAATATATTTTGTTAAAATATATTCTTTCCAAAATGGTCCACCCCTCTCCACATGGAGTTAGTTTTGACATTTTCTGGATGTTACTAACACTTCGAATGCACGATTCAAGCTATTTCTTTCAAAACTCACTTGTGGACTGTTTGACATTAAACAAAATCTTGTGTTTTTCATCCCAGAGTAGGGGGAAAGTTCTAGTCATGTATGCTTTCAATTTTT
Source organism: Gymnothorax reevesii (assembly GCA_029721435.1). NCBI lineage: Eukaryota > Metazoa > Chordata > Actinopteri > Anguilliformes > Muraenidae > Gymnothorax > Gymnothorax reevesii. The sequence goes on along the minus strand of CM056575.1, from coordinate 22,086,767 downwards.
ATTTTTAATTCATTATTTAATTTATTTGATGAGGACAGCATGCAGAAAAAACACCGGCTAAAGCTCATTCCTATTTTTTGTCCGTAATCACCGGGTCGGTTACAGCTGTAAAAATAACATACAACAAGTATGCATTATAATGTCTGGATAATCACAGTATCATCCACTCTAATGCTTAAAAGAAAAAACTGAAGGTAGTTGGGGCCTTAAAAGGAAATGCTTTTTTTTTTTTTTATCACTGAGGGCACATGAATCTGTATTATTATGGTGAAGAAAAGCTGAGCTGCCGTTTGTTTGGCTGAAATGCGTTAAGGCTAATGTGTAGCTGTGAGACTGCAGGTGCATGCGTGGGAGGAGTGGGCAGACACGTGGGCATTGGGGGTGGAGGGGGCGTTCGTACCCCACCCTGGCTGTGAGGGTGGACCCCTTTTGGGCGGTGACGGGGGGGAGCTGCAACTCCATGACAATAAACGCCTCCTCTTCTGTCATTCACAGGGAGGAAGGCCCATACCCCAACTTCTCAAAACACCTCCATACACACACACACACACACACACACACACACACACACACACACACACACACACACTTCACCTACCCATTCTAGACCAGTGCTGCTCAACACAGTTCCTGATGATCTACCATTTTCACTCAGTGTTGGGTAATCAAAAACACCAGTGAGCTGATCTTCACAGACAGGGGAACAGTGTCATGATGGAGGAGGGGAACCTGTACAGCTTCCATACAACCTGATTTTCCCCACTGAATCACACGGCACCAATTTTTCAGTCCCAAGACACCTTGGGAACCATCTTGGCTCTACTAGTCTGATATTTCTCCCATTAACATTGTAGAAAGTGCTTATACATGCTTAGGGTTTATACATATCACCACTGCTAATAGAAAGTTTGTGTTAACAAGAGTTAAAAATTCTTTAAAGACACTTAAATTTTATTTGATCTCTTCAGGAAAACATATTATCCTGTTCTAAGTTAAGTGAGTCAGAAAAGTTAAATATTTTCTCCCCACTGAGAAATCTTGATATGGGCTAAACTCTTGCAGGCCACTGACTGATTTTTTTTTTGTCTTACTTGCCAGAAATATATAACTTATAATCAAAATAATAATTTAAGACTTAATATGATATTAAATGATTTGATAAATTGGTACTTTGTAATGAATCAGTGAGAACCAAACCACGGCGCTGGTTGGGTGCATTAGCAGCCGGCGGGGGGCTTGGCTGCTTCTCTCTCTGGCCGTCGCCACGCACAGACGCCAGGCCGACTCAGACTGCGCCCCGTAAATCATCGGCCTCCTAAATCAGCTGTAATAGCGCTGCTGGCTGGGGGACAGGGAGCAGTGGTGCACAGGGGGTGGGTAGTGTGGCCTCCCTCTATTACACTGGGAGGGCTCCAGATCGTGAACTGTGTGGGGGCTGTAGCCTGTTGCTAACTGCAGGGATCGGAGTGACGTCTGGAATGTGTGTAATTGTACATGTTCTCGATGAAGCTGGTCTTTTTAGCCAAACCATCCCCCCTTCCTCCCATGTGGTCCCCACCCAACCTTGTAGGAACTCTTCCGCACAAAAGTGTGTGTGCAAAATGAGATTATGCTGCCTCAGAATCTCTAAATCTATAATACTGGGCAGCCTGTCACCTGAAAGGTTGGAGGTTCAAGTATCCACAGTAAGATCAGTGCAGCTGTTGGGCCCTTGAACAAAGCCCTTAACCTCACACTGCTCTGGGTGATGTGGTCAGTCTCGTCAACTCTAAATCACTTTGAAGAAAATCATCAGCTAAATGACTGAAGTAGGCCTATTGTGTGACAGTTTTTACCTCTCACTTGTGAATGTTTCTGCTCACATTTAGATATTCCTGCATAATCAGTGCAGTTCATGGCACACACAGCCATTGACCCTGGTTTTAGCCTGTCAGGAAACAGATCATCATAATAGGAAGTATATCTATCTGAGTGTTACAAAGCCAGGGTAGGAGCCACAATGGCCACTTTAATTTTGGCTGAACTGGCTTGCATAGTTTGAGCCTTAATCCTTTATAAATTAGGATTTTTTGATTTCTTAATTCACTGTCTGTTTGGAGAGCAGATTTTTTCAGAATGTTTTGTCAATATCCTGCGTATATGTTCTAGACCTCAATTTGAAGTACCCGTAGTGACTTATATAGAAGCATTTAAATATACCTTTAAGAACATTTCAATCACATATTTGTCACAACATCTCATGGAGGTCGAGCCACAATGGTGGATGTCAGCCGAGACATGATGGCTGGTGGCAGGTAGGCGGTGATTGAGATGAACCATAATGGTTGGTGTGGTCTGAGCCAGTGGAGGGCCACACTAGTAGAATAGATGCCAGCTGCTATGTAGACGCGTAGTTTAACAAGATCGGAGGCAGTTTCCTTCTCTCTCTCTCTCTCTCTCTCTCTCTCTCACTCTCTATGGCATTAAGGAGTCATGGTTATTCAGATCTGGCTTCCTTTCCCACAATGCCCTAGGCCTGAAATTTGCATACCATCAAGAGTGGTTGTGGAGACCCCAATGCTGATTTCATCTGATGAGCAAGAAAACCACAATAATTACCCTGTAATCTTTTTATAAGTAACCTGGGGCTTCCTTCCAATGTCAGTAATGGAAAACATGCTCTTCTGCAGGGATAGATGCTTGACTATACCAGTGAACAGGATCTCTGTGTTTTTACTTCCGGGTCATAAGAGGCCCTTAGTTACAGGCGAAGGATGAGATGACTAACCAAAACACTACAGTACATCCTCACCAGACAGTACAAACAGCACAAAGATGAACTGGGATTAGAGATTATGCACACAGTCTACGCCAGCCATTCATAAACTTCATGAGATCAGAGCCGCCATTACCCAGCTGGCAGTGTGTCCATCAAAAGGTTCGTATGGGGTTTTGTTTCCCCAGGAGAGGAAGGCAAGGTTTCAATTTCTTGGAATTATTGTAATTCCAGTCCGTTCATCTTTGTGTCAGGGCTGTATGTGTGTGTTTGTTCTGTATGTATGGGTTTGTTTTTGTTGTCTACTTGTAAGTGTGTGTGTGTGTATGTGTGAGTGCGTGTGGGTTTGGCTGTGTAAGACCGTCTGCAAGACATTGGACAGGTTGACAGATAATGACAGTGAAGCAGTGTGTTGTGCGTGCGAGCGTGTGAGTGTGAGCATGTGTGTTTGTGCTCTACATGCGGGTATGTTGTTGTTTCCTACGTGTGTGTGTGTGTGTGTGTGTGTGTGTCGCAAGGGTTCACTCGACCACATGCCCATCATTTCTCTGCCCATCCCTCCCTGTAGTTCCTCTAATTACAGCCCTGCTCTCACTAATAGAGACCTGTCGGAAGACCGCCCAGACCCTCGCCCCCCCACTACAGACCCCCCCCCCCCCCCACAGGAAGAGTACAGAGAGCACAGAGCCATGGCCTGCACCCCCCACCACCCTGCTGTGGCAGCCCCACTTCACTGCTTTGTCTCATCGCTAATTTTTCTTCCCACCCCCGTCCCCATGTCTCATCAGTCTCAGGTCTGACAGGTCATTGTGGGGGGTGGGGGTGGACCTCAGTGTCTACCTACTGGGTCAAAAAACAAAATGGAGGCTAACAAAAGCCGACAGGCAACCATGGTGAGAGGGGCCACGGATTTCCCATTTATCTCAGGGCAGAGCCGTGAAAGCTAGTCCAGTCTGTTCGGCTCTGATCACCTGATTTCACTGACGTCCTGGGCTCTTTGGGTTAAACTGGACCTACGTCATATTGTGGCACAATGTGGATGTACCATATGCTTCCCGCAAGCAATGCTAAATGTCTGATATCTCCCCAAACAAAGCATAATTGACATGGCGCAGAAAGAATCAAAACAGACAGTGTTCCTATACATTTTTTATAATTTAATGAAAAGCTATGAAATATGGGATCTTTTTCCTACTTCCTTTTTTGTTACTTGGCTGTTACTCAAAATTCTATTGCTGTTTTGTTCTGTAGAATTTGAGACAAGTCACAAGTACAACTAGTAAGTGGAAGCATCAGAATTGTAGAAAGCTGATGTGGAATTTTGACAAAAAAACATCCACAGAAACCATACTCTTTGTAGGGTATCAGCATGAAATCCGCAATTACCCTTTCAAATCATTTATGGTGTTTAACATTATGTTATGGATGTAGATGTGCATAGTGACCACTGATATAACTTATGGAGTGCCGAGGTTGAATTCCGTTGACCATTGACAGTTGGGGTAAGCTCCAGCTCCGCAACAACCCTATACTGAAATCAGACTGCTGATGATGGAGAGATGTAGATGGATAAACGGGTGAATGCCCGGTACCACTACCATTGCTTATATATTTAAACCACTGTTGCTCTTTTCCTATGTTTTTCTTGAATTTTTACTCTGCATGAAAGTGGCCACTAAGCAAGTATGAAAAACAACTGGGAAAACTGTTGGCTCATCTCAAAATGGGATTCAAAACAGAATTGGAATTCTGATAATGCTGGTAAATCACAAAGCACTGTCATATGCGTTCCAGACATGTGTTCGCTGCTATGGAGAAATCATCTTGGGACTGCCGTGAGAGTGAGAAGGGGTCTGGGCGAAGTTTTGGAGCAAAAACTTAAACAAATAAAATAAAATAATGAAAAACACAAACCCAGTGCAACTCTCGTTTTTAAGAAAATGTCAAACAATGCTGAACAAAGCGAGTTTTAAAATAATTAAGGGATGAGACAGTCAGCAATTATTATGCGTAGCTTGTGCATTTATTCTCCATCTTACTCAAAAGGCACGCATTTTTAAGAAAGGTCTCTATATTACATCCATATTTCCGGACGTCGTTTGCAATTTGCATCAGGAGCTTAGAGTGAGATTGTTGGAAAGACACCTAATTCTCTTCTCCTGTGATCACCACATGCTATTTCTGTTTATTTGTAGGCTAAGCCCAAACACAAGGCCTTTCCCTCCCAATATTAAAGCCGTTTTGAGTCAAAGTGCACATACAGTATACATTACATATTCTTGAATCCTTCAACGGAACATACTTTGATTTTCCTCAAGCAATGGCCACGTGAACAAACTTTTTGGCTGTTTTCAGTTAGAAATAATTTGTAAGTAGAAAGCAACATTTTACTTTGAACATGGACAAAGCATTGTTTCCACACTGAAAATTTATTTTTAATGTCATTGCCAGAGTCTGATCACCCATGACTCCCTTCTTCATTACTTCAGTGAAGACAGAAAATGCAGGCTTTCCCCCACTTCTAACACTTCTCAAACAACTCTGATAATTGATTTAAGCAGGAAAATGTTTTGTTGCTGTCTCATGATGGACTCTTTTTCCTAGACATTGTAAGTGGCACCAGTCAAATCTAATTGCCAATTCCCATTCTGCTCTGCGGTTCTTTGCTATTAGAACAATTTGCATAATAATGCCCCTTTGAAAACATGTGCTCAAGATTTGTAGAAAGTCGACAAGGTCTGTTGCTTTAAACTTTTTGCCCTTTGCAAAGCTTGGATACTTGGAGACTTAAATAATTCCATCAATACTTAATAATCAATAAAACTGAATTTATCTAATTTGAAAAGATGAAGTGATAGTTGGTGATTGAAAGGCTGTTTCTCTAGCTATGGCTGAGCTTTTATAGTACAAACCCCATTTCCAATGAAGTTGGGCGTTGTGAAAAACGTGGATAAAAACAGAATACAATGATTTGCAAATCTCATAACCCCATATTTTATTCACAATAGACCATAGACAACATACCAGATGTTGAAAGTGAGACATTGTACCATTTCATGAAAAATATTAGCTCATTTTGAATTTTGAACACGTCCCCAAAAAATTGGGACAGAGCCATGTTTACCATTGTGTAGCATTCCGTCTCCTTTCAACAACAGTCCGTAAATGTCTGGGAAGTAAGGATAAAAATTTCTGGAGTTTAATGTGGGTTTATCAGATTTGCAAATCTTTGCATTCTGTTTTTGTTCACTTTTTACACAACGTCCCAACTTCATTAGAATTGGGATTTGTATATCAAGTTGCAGAACTGCATTGCTTCTTGGTTTTATAATATTGACAAATGGTGTTAGTTGTATCCACAATTATTTTCCATCCAAAGCTTATGCAGTTTTGCCTATCATATGGCATTATCTGCTACCAGTACAGATGTAAAATATAGACAGTTGTAATATATAGATACCTGGTTACCACTGCCCTGTTGACTTGTTGTTTAAAACATTCTGCATTTACTAAGCGGTCCTATTCTCAGTGTTTTTCTCAAGTTCATAATCCTCCGATGTAAATGCATGTCCTCAGATTCCAGACCAAGAATCCATGGAAAACTTGCCGTGAAAACCAGTTTGATCATCAATCATGCATTGTGTGTATTGACCTCATTTACACGAGTCCCGGTGTCCTTACATTACATTAAATGCATGCTGAGAGAGTTGATGCATCACTGTCCCCTTTAAAATAATTTTGCTTTCCATCCATCCATTCTTTTGCAAAACTGTAGAAGAGGCCCAGTATTTAATAAAGTGATGAAAATCTTGGTATGTGTTGGAATTCTCACCATTTTCAACTGTTTGCTGCTTATTGAGCCCCAGCAATATGGAATGAAGTCAGTGGTCCCTAATGTCTGTCTGGGGGCCCACTATATATTCTGGCTTTTGCCTCAACCACTATTGCAATCTTAGAGGTTTTACATTTTGTCATAATTAGGTGAATTGCTCATTCAGAACAATTATTATGCTCCCATATGCACGCAAGGAAAGTTCTGTCAACATGTGGCTTTAGAGAGTAAAAAATAGCAGCTTTGTCAAGAGATGCGCCTAATTAAGACAAATATTAGTTTGTTAGAATCTAACTATTGCTGTTGTGGTTGGGGGGAAAAAAAAAAAACCCAGCATACACAGTGGGTGCCCAAGACCAATACTGTGGACCAATCGTGCAGGATACCCTCTGCGCCAACAAAGGTAGCTAGCATTGCAGCTGAAAGGAAGTAGAGGAAGTCCAGAGCTCAGTCTGACTTGCCTTCCTCTCTTCTGGTCCTTCTGTAATTTTCCTCTCGTGCCTTCTCCGCAAAAGTCTCACTATCATGTCAAAATTTAGAACACTACTTCCGACCCTCAGTAGCTGTTCTCCATTGAACCTGAACGAGCGTCCTCCCCCAGCTCTGTCCCCCTTCACTATAGAAAATGCTACTTTCTTCAGTGAGACTAGATAGATTGATAGTTTATTGAACCCTGCGGTGTAATTTGTCCTCTGCATTTAACCCATCCTTTCTTAGGAGCAGTGGGCAGCCACAGTCGAGTGCCTGGGGACCAGTACCAGTTCTAAAGCCAGTTCCTTGGTCAGGGGTACTGGTAGGAGTGTTCCTATAATGCATGTTTTTGTGGTGCAGAGATCCCATTCTCCTTTACATCCACCTCCAAGCTCTCTGTCCTCCTCCCTTTAGGTCCTTCACCTGACGCTCCACTTTTTATTGCCCAATAGACTTTGATATCTCTCCGCTTTTCCTCGTCTCAGGCCCTACTACCTGTATTCTTGACCCCATTCCTTCAGGCCCTTATTGTCATCTCCTTTCTGAACTATTCCTCATATACTGTATGTTTTTCCTCTCTTTTCGAGCGTGCCCATGTTGCTCCGCACATGAGGAAGGCCACTCTGATCCCTTCCATCATCGATAAATATCATCCTATTCCTCTTCTTTCCGATCCAAAATGCTTCATTTTTATTGTCTTAGAATGACCTACAGTGTCCACACCAGTCTGGCCTTAAAACTCTCCATTTAACTGAGAATGGACTTCTGTTTGTCAGAGAGTCACTCCATGCTGCAAGAGCAGTCTCAGTTCCCTCTCTCACAATCCTACTTGACTTTTGTGTAGTCTTTGACACTGCTAACCGCCCTATCCTCCCGTCCCAATTGGCAGCAATGTAGATCTGTGCCAAAGCTTAGACTGGATTGAGTCTTGCCTCCCTGATTGTTCTCTTCAGGCTGCAGTATTGGCACCTTGTTCCCCTTGCCACTGGAGTCCCCCAAGGCTCAGTTCTTGATCCCTCTATTTTTTCCCTCCACACACATTTTTTTGGCCCTGTTATCTAAGCCTGTGGTATTCCCAACTACTGCAATGCTAAGGATACTCAACTCTTCCCTGTACCACACAGTCTAACATACAGGTCTCCTCTTGTTTTTTTTTTTTTTAATGTCCGAGAGACAAACCGAGCTGGATAGATAATCACGATCTTAAGTTTAACCTAGGAAAGCCCTAGGCGCTATTCATCCCTTCTCCCTTTTTTACCATCCATGACTTCTCCGTCTCCATAGGGGACATCTCAATGTCTTTGTCCTGCAGTGCGTGGACCCTCAAAGGGGTGATGGATAATGACATGTCCTTCTCTGTGAAAATTGCAATGGATCGTTGATTGTTCAGATTCTTCCTATATAACAACCGGACAATCTGTCCCATTCTCAATACCAACTTAACCCAGCTCCTGGTCCAAGTTTTAGCCCTATCCCTCTTGGACTATTTCAACTGTCCTTTGGCTAGTCTGGCCTCTGCCATCAGACCCTTTCTTTGCATTTTCTGTCACCCTAAATAGGAAGGTCTTGGGAAGGTTACCAAAGTAATGTAATTTTTTAAATCTTTTTTCTTATTGAATGATTTTATTCTTCATTTATTCTTTAAAAGCCTTTTGTTCAGACTATTAAGTTTTCCATCCATCCACACATCCTGACATTTCTGAAATGCATTAATGTCAGAAAATTTAGACTTTAATCATATATTAGGGCTGTCGCGTTTATTCATCGATTAATTTAAGCGTAATAAAAGTAACTGCCACGATGAGGCCGACAGACGTGATCGCTTATTACCTTTTCTATGACACACACCTAATGTGGTCATTTGAAATGCTTCTGGGAAGAAAACTGTGATTTGAAGTCCGCTAATTACCAGCGAGGTTGGACAGCCTCCAAGGCCTTGCCATAATTAGCTCTTTGGTTTTCATTAGTCAGTTGGCTGAATAAATGGCTTGATTGCAAGTTAGGCAAAATACACGGGAATTGATTTAAGGTGAGCTAATTATGGCAAGGTATGTGTCATAGAAAAGGTAACAAGCAATCATGTCTGTCTGCCTCATCGTGGCAGTTACTTTTTTGCGCTGAAATCAATCGCGAGTAATTAACGCGACAGCCCTATATATTTCACTAAAATACTTGTTCAGATTGATTTATGATTCCTGTTTTTTGCAATGTGGCTATTGGATAATGCCACCCTTTCAGAGGCAGCCCCAGCTACCAATATCTGGTTCAGAATTGTGTTAAAAGGCACCAGTTTCTAATTGTGCTGCTACTGGAAGGTTTTCAAAGATAGTTACTCAGAATATTTACTTCAATTCAGCGAAGCAGGCAACCTCTCTGCCTTAGGCCCTCACTCTAACCTACATGTAAAATGTATGCCTTGAATCATCAATCCTCAAATGAAAATCTAACCCTGGTTTTCTTTTGTCCCTGGTACTTGACAAAATAACTGTAATTCTGATTGGCCAGACTGTCTTTACACCTGATACCCAGGAAAAGGGAGAGTGGAAAACTAGCAGTTCTCAGACCTTGAGGGCCATGATTTGATGATCCCTGCTCCATATAATGCTCATTCACACTAGCATCATTCACTAGCCCCTTATGCAAAACAGAAGTCAATATGGGGGAGCCGATAGCCTTGTGGCAAAGGCACTCATTGTTGCCGTGGAGGAAGACCAGAGTCAGCGGTGCCAGAAGAAGCTGAGGGATCATCGTTAGCACATATTTTATCTTTCCTTGACTCCTTATTCCACAGCTGGCCTCATTCCCATCACTTATCTGTCACATGCTTTGTTCTTTCCTTTCTTTACATCTTCCATGAGGTGCACTATGGTGAAAAAGATTCTGATGCACTCATCGAGTTTGGGAACAGGAAGAAATAAAATATTCTCTGAGATACTGAACGCAAGAAAACCTAAGAGCGTCCTTACAGCATCCTTAGTGACCTTTTTTTTTTTTTCTTTCAGATTTCGTGATGTATAAATGATGGATCTACTTCACTCCAAATGCTGCTTGTGTGATTGAGGTGACTTCAGACTGGCATTTGAAAGGGTGAGGTCTTTCCATTTTCTCAATTCCTCAGTCTTCACTTCCTTCTCTCACTTACTCTCCTTGATTCTTATGATAGAAATAGCAAGGAGCCATGGAAGCATGCAACCAAATGAAAAGGGCAGCGAAAAACAGGCATTTAAAATGAGTCTGTGAGAGTGACAGACTTTCAAACGCAAGATTGTGATTGTGCCTTTCAGACAGGGTCACAATAGCCCAATGGCATAAATCTGAAAGCCCATTCAATCCTCTGCCCGATGTAAAAATTAGAACGCAGGCCTGACGACAAACGCGCAATTAATTTCCTTCCAGCCATTGTCTTGTCAGGATGTGATTGCAGATTGCGGGGACCGTGACTGGCATACGGCTGTCTTTATGGTGACTTACGCAAATGAAATTTAAAATATTTTGCGGCATTAATGGCAATGCTTTTTAAAGTTAGCGGGCAGTATTGCTCATCAAAGTAGCACAATGTAAAAAGCATTACAGAAGAGGACATTTTCCATCTCTAAACTACAACGAGCAGACTACAACTAAACATGGTAACAAAAATGAACCATTCTGCCCAACAAAGCTCACAATTTTCCGACCACCAAATGCTAAGTTTACTTAAGAATTAGACAGAATCAAGCATTACATGACGCCTCTTCTTCAATTCAACCCAAAGTTCTGCCTCAACTTTATCAGTTGGGACTCGGTAACCATTCTACTCACCGACCGATTGAAGACCCAAAAGTACTTAAGTCACAAAATGTCTATAAAATGGTCTGAATATATAATAGATTCATTAAATCTGCTAACTGAAGACCCCATTGGAAAAAAGAACTGAAGTCACATGAGAAAGATGAAATCAGATGACCATAAAAAGGTTATTTCATCCTGACATCATAGCGTGTGACATAAGTACTTGTAGCATTAGGCTCTTCAATTTCTAAAAAAAAAAAATATATATATATATATATATATATATATATATATATATATATATATATACACAGTATATATATATATAATATAGTTTTGGCCTCTGAGCTGTAAATCACAGTGTATTGAGTGGACTGTTCGGCCTGTGTTGGTGTGAGAATGTAGCCCACGCTATTACAGCTTATCGTCCTCCCTAATTAACTCTCTGCGGTGCTCTGCATGTACTACCTGGCTACATGCAGAGGGCCCTTTGATGCTATCCCACGGGGTTCTGGCCTTTTCTGTTAAATCCACCTTGACTCCCAAACTTAATGAGCAAGATAAAGAGCGAGAAAAATCGGACCCATTTTCGGATGGATTTCCGCACGCAGATGCGGGATAGTTCGCGATTATGCCTGGCTCCACCATCTTATGCGATTTAATGCCTCTCAGCCAAGCCGGGATCAACAATTTCTCTCATCCTCCGCAGTCCAAATTAAACAAGCTTTGCCCGTTTGGAGCTAATTGCGCTGCCCTAAGTCGTTGCTGACTTTTTCAACTCTAATAAAGCTTGCCATTGACATAAAGCATTAAGTTAAGCCTGCTGTTGCTTTATGTTAGTCTGAGTAAAAATGTGAAAGGATTTCTTATCGGGATTTCACTCAACCTGATTACCATTTGAAACGTATATATATATTTTTAACTTGTTTGAGATTGAGGAAATACTCATGGTTCAAAAATAATATTATGGGCAAGAACTCAATAAGCCTCATATTGACGCCTAAATATGGCATTGTGTATTCATATTTGTTTGTGTATGCTTGTGTGTGCCTTTGTGTTGATGTGTCATGTGAGTGTCTGTGTGCACGTGTGTCTGTGTATGTGTGTGTGTGCCTTTGTGTTGATGTGTCATGTGTGTGTCTGTGTGCACGCGTGTCTGTGTATGTGTGTGTGTGCCTTTGTGTTGGAGTGTTTGTGTGCATTTGTGTTTGTACATGTGCCTGTGTTTACATGTGTGCCTTTGTGTTGGAGTGTTTGTGCTTGTTTGTGAGTTCATGCGTCTGTGTGGACGTGTGTGTGCCTTTATGTTGGTGCGCGTGTGTGAGCGTGCGTGTGTGTGTGCGTTTGACAGAACGTTTCTCAATGCTCAGTTGCGTCACTGGTTCATTCATCCCCAGGGCTTAATCTAGGCCCCGTGTCCAGCCTGCCAAGATGAGGGACTGAAAAGTACCTCTAAACCCCCCCGAAACTATCCTCTGTAGTTGCTAAGAAAAAGACCCCAGAACTTTAAAAAAAAAATGCAAAATTGTTTTAGTTTTGTAAAGAGACTAATTAAAATCTTTTTTTTCTTTCACTCAAATAGAAAATTTGGAAAAGACTTTTTTTTTTTTTAACTGAACCCTTTGTTAGACAAGGGAAATGACTGTACCTCTCTCACAGCCTGAGAGTTTTGTTAATTGGTTTTCCCCACAGTCGTCTCTGCCAGTTTCAGTTTCGTTTTGTTAACTGTTTCTTGTCATTCAGTAACTGTCTTGTTCTTTTCCTCTCCTCTTGTGGTTCCTCCTCGTGCTTTGCGCACCTGTTTCGACTTTGTTAATGGAAGTCCTTGTATATTTACTCGACAGGCCAACAGTTTGGGGCCACCCTCAGATTTAAAAAAAAATAAATAAATCACACATCAACTGCTCTGTCCTTATTTTTTGCACATAAAATGACTTCAGTGCATAAAATATTGGATATCAATAGGTTCTGGGTGAATTCCAGACCTCAGACCACATTTTAAAGCTTCTTGACCGATTGATCACTGACCACAATGTTTTATAATTGAGTTCCAATGCCTTTTTGTTACACATGATTTTATGTCACTAGGACGTGAGCAATTTTACGTAACAAGAAGGCATGCTGTATATATGCCTTCCCCAAAACCAAGAGGTCACATTACACTTGGTGCACCATTAAAAATCTGAGGGGGCCCCAACGTTTTGACCAGTAGTATAAGTTCTTGGTCTTCCTCTTTAATTTGCAAGATGGTTATCTTCTGTCTCCGGAGTTAAACTCTTGCTGTAAAAATATTTATTGGTGATTCCATTTCCAACTGGAGTCTGGTTGTGGTCAGTTCCTCTCTCTCCAGTATCATTTTTATCCCAGTCCTAGAATGTGCCTCTGCCCTGTGTGCCTCAATGCCTTAGACCTGACATCCCGCCTCCAGACCTTGAGCCAGCTACTTCTGCTACAGCTACAGCCTGACCCTTCGCATCCCTGTTCGCCATGCTGGACCCATAGACTTTCTTCTGACTACACTCTTTGTTAGAGCATTGCAACTTCAGTCTTGTATTTATATTAACGAGCTCTCCAAAATTTTGTGTGTGGTCTGCGTTTGAGTACTTCGTACGGATTCTCGGCAACCTCGTTGATAAATCAAAAAATGAATCAAAGTCTCTCTCCTTATTTGTAGATTAGAGTAAAAAAAGACATAATATTTTAAGTGAAAATGTTAGACTGATCTTGCAGCACAGCTGCCCCCCACCCTTCAAACCCCAAGAGAGCCCCCAGACTGCTACATGTGTTAGTTGGAATTACCCCCCGCAAAAAACGACATCCCCATCTCTACCCACAACCCAAAATCCTGACCCCTGACCTCTGGCTCTCTCCAGCCATTTACTGCCCCTGCAACCGGCATCACAACAGTAACCCCTTTGAATTTTCAGTGTAATTTACTTTGAGATGTAAGTCAGCTGCCTTATTCACTTCATCAAGCTCCAAACAGACTTCTCAGTCTCCATGTATTTTTGTTTAGTCAGCCGGGCTGTAGAATATTTGTCGCCCCAAGATCTGTGTTTGATATGGGCATGTTTAGAACTCAAAACAATACATTATGAGATAGTGTATCGTGTGCCTTCATCTGATTGCATTTTCCAATAAAAAATAATTTGAAACTTTCTTTCATAGTGGCCTGCGTGTAGTCTTAAAAGCCGTGTCCAAAAACATGAGAAACAAATGTCATCTTTCATTTGAACATCTTGGGGGAAAAAAGAAAATCTTCCAACTGTTCACAATAACCTAACAAGAACAAAATGGTCTTTGGGGCAAGTAAAGCTCATAGCCGCTCCACTTCTAAAATCCTAGTTTCTCTCAGAAGTATACCCCCATGCCATGGATTCACTTAAAGGAATTGGCGAGACATAAACCGTTCTCAACGGGACACAGAGAAGGCTCTTGTTTAAGTCAGACTGAGGGGTAGCCATTTACAAACAGCGCTTTTTTTTTTGAAAGGAGATGCTGGGTAAGTTAATATATCAAAGCCTATTTGTTCCTCTGATGAGAGTTCCGCTCCTGTGGACGTGTGTGCGACAAGCAAACTTTAGGCAATATGCAATACAGACTATTTTTAAAAAAATTTATAATGGCAAAGTCAAGGATAAAAACAATAAATAGATTTAATGAGGTACCCTTGAAAGAGTCAAGACAGAAGTATTATATCATTTACAGTTTACAAATAACAAACAAATGATGAGAAAATTAACCGTTTTTACTTGTTTTTTTTCACTAGTCATCTCATATTTTTTTTTTGTCCTGTTTGAGTTTGTCGCGAAGGTGACTGTTCATGGCACCAAAGAATTGGTATGTAAAATCATCGTCCTGACTTTTTAAAATCACATTTCTTACACGTTTGGCTTGTGTCCAGACTGGGTGCTGACCTCTGACCCCTGGCTTAGCTGCAACTAAAGAGCGAATAAGGAGAGGCAGTAGGTGCGGAGGCCCCTGTGCTCTTAGCTGACTGCTTGTCCTGACAATCTGATTAGATACAGCTCTCCAAATGATAGAGGGCAAAACATTTGCTTCACTGACCATTGGAAAGAAAAAAAAAAACTCCACCTCTGGCACATATGGGTCATTTTACAGACGGTCACAATCCCGTTAAATGCCTGTTGTTATTATTATTTTCATAAGTTTCACCTCATGTATGGATTCCTCTCTCAATGGGCATGGAAACTGAGCGCTAATGAGTTTGAGGACTCAGCAAGTTTCAGTCTTAATGACATCATAGCACATGAAAAAAGTTGTTTTGTTCCTAACTCTCAAGTCAGTCGTGGTTGTGTGTAAACCATGGCATAATTTTGCCATCCTGACACTTGTTCTTTGATAACAGAGGTTGCACAAGTTCAGGTCTCTTTCCAGTGTAATTCTGGAGACAATTCTCAGAGATATCACTCATGTCAGATCTTTAGACTATCTGCTGAACACACAAAACAGAAGCTATCCCCTTTTCAGAGGTGCTGTATGACTGCAGCCAATGTGTCCCTTTCTCAGCTCCTCAAATCCAAGAGGTAAGACGCAAGATGGCTTTGCTTGGCATCCTAAAAATCGGCCATTTCATTAATCAAGTCTTTCGCTCATCAAGACTCATATGCTTGTGATATGATTCTAGCTAAACATTCTTGCAAAAAATTCTTGCTATCATAGCATCATGCTATTTCTTTTTCTCTTCTCATTATCATTCAGAGCTCAGTATATTATTGCAATGCTGATTCACTGCGGGGCTGTGTAGGGTTTCCTTGATTACGCAAGCAGTAATATGTGAGTTACCAGACTTGATCGTGGTCCAGATGTCACACTGTTCAGTTAATTATAGATTTGTAACGTGGATTGTAACGTGCTCGGCAGGGGTACTGGCCCCATGCTGGGGAAGTCATCCTGTAGGTGTTTCCACTTGCTCACAGGTGTTTCCTGTTACCCTCCCATTGGACCCCTGCCACCTGGCTATAATTGTCATGAGGTGTGTGGGGGCGGGGCTGCCTGGTCAAACAGCTAGCTGCTCTGCTTACTCGATGGGTCATGAGCACTGAAGTGATAAGACCTTGTAAGTCTGTTTTAGCCTTCAATTATCACAATGCCCAACTAGGCAGGACCCAAAGGCATGACTCAGCACAAAGCATGTAATATTTCCAAGTATTTAATTTACTAGTAATAGCGCAGGTCCATAGACGATCGGCAGAAGTCCATCTTACAGGCAGAAGGTCAGGCTCACATAACAAGGCAGAGACACAAATCCAAGAGCAAAGGAAACAAACTAACGGGCATTAAGACTAAACACTGAAGAATGTAAAGAAAAAACAAAGACAAAAAAACACTTGAATTCTAAGGCTGGTACGAAAGGACGAAGAATCAAGATGATTTGGCAACAAGAAAGTGGATAATGGTTGTATAAATACTGAGGGAGAGGGAGAAACAATCAGACACAGGTGTTGCTAATAAGGACTCGAGAGGGAATCACACAGTCAGGAATTCAGCCATCTGAAAGGGGCGGAGACAAGATTGACAGTCAGGTGGCTGGCATGACACCACTTTAATAATGACTCAGCATCAATACAAGTCACTCATATTTTGCTGTAGCACTCAGCTGTAGTGAAGTCATGCAGTTTTGGCGAATGTTTATTTCCTGCAACCCCAACTCAGAAAAAAAAAATTGGCACTGTATGAAAAATACATATAAAAACATAAAAAAGTGGTTTACTCTGTACATTTACTTTGACTTGTATTTAATTGTAGATTGTAGCTATCAAGACAAGATATTTAATGTGGCATGTGCTCAACCTTACAATCCATTGCTCCCGTTCAGGCATACAACATATTCAGAAAAAAAAGTTGGACGAGGGGGTAATTTATTACTAGTAATGAGGTAAAAAAAAATTGAAAAATAATATGATTTCAAAATGTGATTTGTTACAAAAGCAGAATTCTGGAAAGGCCTCGTCCATCAGGAGCAATGATGGAAAGAGGATTGCCAATTTGGCCAAAATTGCATGAGAAAATCATTGCAGGGTTTAAAAGCAACGTTCCCTCTGAGAAAGGTAGGGGATCAGTAACTGTTATTTATCTATGTCTGATATAAAAACAGGCGCTAAGAATTACTTTTGCGGGGTGCCCTGGTGGCTCATCGGTCTATGCGCTTGTACCAAAAAGGCTGTGTCCTTCCCGCGGCAACCTGGGTTCGATTCTGGCTCAGGTCATTTGCTGCATGTCTTCCCCAACTTTCCTGTATCTCTATCAAATAAAGGAAAAATTCCTCAAAAAATAATCTTAAAAAAGAATTACTTTTGCAATCCTCTGTCAAGGACTATAGTGCATAGTTATGCCCACAATTGGCAGTTATAACTTACTGTAAAAAAAGGGAGCTTTATTTTAACTGTTAAAAAGCACTGTCAACTACTGCGGGCACCAAAGCATTTGTGAAAACCATCATGCAGTCATAACCTGTATTGTGGTCAGATGACTCAATATTTGAGGCCTTTATTGAAAGAAATGGATGCAGTGTACTCCGGACCAAAGAGGAGAGGGACCGTCCAGCCTGTAACCAGCAATAAGTCTGATTACCATACTCTGTCATGGTATGGGGTTGTGTCAGTGCCTTTGTCGAGGGTAACTTACACTTCTGCAAAGGCACGATTTGTTCACAAACTATTTTTGGCATAGACTATGGTAAACAACTCCGAAGAATGGCTGCCCTTGTGAAATGAGCTGATAATTTTCTTCTTCAAAAGTAAATAAAAAGAGAGTTCAGTTGTGGTATATGGGGGCCATTGGTTTCTGGTGAAAGTCAGGGACAGAGATGGATGGGGGAGAGGTGTGGAGTGTTGAGGCCCCACCCCCTACCCCCGAAGCACTGGCCGCGAATCGATTTGCCCCGGTTCATAATTTATCGGCGCGCTCGCCCGTGTTCATCCTGCACATGACTGCTCTGCTTCACTTTGTTACACTTATGTTTATCCATCCAACATAGGGCACACGTGTTCTGTGTTCAGTTTGGATCAGATATAAACTCAGCACCATTCATTCTGTTCTTAGACTGAAAATATTCAAACGTTTGTATGTATTGCCCTGAAGTTCCAATTGAAGGGCTTAGAACCAGAGCGGTTCAATTCACAGAACATTGTTTTTGAGAAAATTTTGTAGATGTCAAAGTTTTTAAAATATAACATAAATATAAAAATCACTCACAATGTTGTTCACAGGTATAATTCTTGGTGAGTCTCTCATTTTGTTTTTGTTTTCCATTAAATTCATTCTGATATAGATTATGAAGAAAAAAAAATATTACTAGTTAAAACAGCGATGTATTCACAAACCTACCTCGCAGGGCAGGGTGCAGTGCATTGTGGATGGAGCCGGAATGAAAGGACTCCTTATTAGTCGGATCAGTGGAACCGGAGGTCGAAGAGTCTGCTCATTGGGTGAAGAGGGCAAAGGTCATGTTTCCTAGTTGTGGACATAGCATGGGGCATTGTGGACCGCCTGCGGGAGGGCCAGGGGGAGACCATGGATACTCTGGCTCCTAGGACTTAATCCCAATTCCAGGACCGCCGACAGCAGGAAGTCACTGCGAGGTAATTAGAATCCGGCAGGTGCTTTGGCATGGACAGGAATACTGTTTCCTCTCTTTTCCTGGAGTTTGGACACTTTTGTTGCCATCTCTAAATCCCTAAGGCCATTAGTCATCGGCACATTAACTCTTCTGTAAAGGTCAGCGTGACGAAAGTCTGTTTTTAGAAGCCCGGCTGGATGCTTCTGTTTTTATTTTTTGCTGCTATTTAAGCCTATGGTCCCGCTGGCCTCTATGATTAGGGAACATGATGAATCTGCAGTTACCATACAGCACTGCTCTGGTTTAGCCTTCAAAACATTTGTTACGTTCATCAGAGAAACAGAGGATTTCTTTCTCTGTCAGCCTCACATGCGTATGTATAGGATAAATTAATTAATTAGCTGTAATTATAACTGACCAACATTTGCTAAAGGAATTTTATTTTCACACATCAAACTTACTGTGCAATTGCATGAAATACAGTGTTTGCAGACAATACTACTTTTATACACCCTGCTGGCACCAATTATTGCAGGCGAAGAGGTAATATTCTGTTGCTTTTTTCTGAATAGGTCTTTGTTTCATCAGTCAAAATCAATTTATTTTAAATGTGGCTTTCACTTGGTATATTGTTCTTGTTTTGTTCTGGTGATTAATTGTGATATACTGATATTGTTGGTGTGTGTAATCAAATGCTCAAATATAGCAGATCATCAGGCAGTCTATAATAAACACATTGCATGTGAATGTTTGGTTTTAACATGATTCCATGTATGTATATGTGTGCTCTTTGATGAGTCAAGATACATGTTTTGCTATGTGATTAGTTTAGTGCGCAACTGGGAGTGTAAGTTTGCATGTGTATGTGCATGTTGTGAGGTTATAAGAATGTTCTAGAACTCTACTGCTTTCACTTTGTAATGATTGTGAGATGACAGATACTGCAAAGATAGTGGTGATGTAACATCTTTGTAGGTAAATATAATATATACATATATAATTTACAATTTAAAGGGCAAAACCAGCACTTCATGAGCAGCTGTTTATTTCTAAATCCATATTTATTTAAGCTTTTTCTGCAATGCCCTCTTTCTGCATCCTAAAAATGATATTGCAAAATATGAACACTTTCTTTTGTAAGAAATACTGAATTCCATTCTCAGGTGAAGAGCTCGGAGTCACAATGGCCACAGGCTGTCTATCAGAACTTTAAGACGGATATTTCCTAATGGGGCTTCAAATCCTTTCAGCGGTTGATGAATGGAAGGTTTAAAAGTTAATCTTGATTCTGGAATGCCCGTAAACATTAGGTTGTTTTGTCGTGTTTTGCTTGTCTTGTGACTGCAGTTGTGATACAGTTGTTGACTACTGTTGAACTATTATTCCTAAAAACATACATATGCTTCCTCCGGAAGTCAACGCCTTCACCCATTGGCTATTTTGGCCAGGATCTCCACGGGATTCCATGATGTCATGGCATGGCCATCTGCTTTACTCCGGAATAAGCAGAAACATCACAGCCTCAATCTGCATTGTAAAAATGACCAAACAATTGACCGTAATGGCTTGTTAATTATTTTATGGTCTTTCGAGATGAAATCTAGTGAAATAAAACAACAGGGCTGCCTTAATAGCCTTACATGGCTGTAAATATGTATTAACCAGATAACGACTCTCTCTTTGGGGCCATTTAGGACAGACAAAGCAAGGCCTCATTCAGAAAGCCTCAAGAATAGAGGAATTCTTCTTAGCTAATGAGCAAACTCATAGAGATGCAAAATAGAGGCACAAGGGAGCAGGTCTGTCCTGCAAGGTTAGCGCTGAAAAAAGTGTAAAATGCATGGATGTTATAGGGTTTATTTTTGGGGGGGGGGTCACGCAGGGATAACCACTGTGCAGCAGCAAATTTCCACCTCAGGACAGTTACATCTGAGCGTAACTTTCATGGCTGAGGAGGACAATTAAGAGGAGTCACTCTTTCCAATTTGGTTGAAAGGCAAGAGGTCCTTTTGTTAGGTGTGCCTTAATTAGGGGGAGGAGTTTCAGATTCAAAGGGGTGCAAACCATGTCGAGACAAGTGGCGGAGGTAAAATTCAATGGCAAATTTCAGCATAAAATGGACAGAAATTACTTTATTTCTCTGTTCTTTATATCTCTGGATAATTGGTCTCCTCGCAGATGAAGTGACCAACGGTTTCTCCTGAATTGCCTTTCAGTGATCGCTAATCCTAAATAAAACCAGCAGCAGTGCCCTTGCCATGATGAGACAACAAATTGGAAACAAAAATTTTTTTGGAATATGAAAACGAGGTGGATAGTCACAGAGTAATACTGTCAGTGGAGCAGCATAGTAAGTGCTCTCCAGAGCAATGATTGTGATAATTAAATGACCCAAAGTTTAGTGAAATTTTTCAGTTGAATGATTACTGTAAGCCTGTTCATACTTTAATGCCTAAGGACTGAATCTCTTGGTGAGAAAATTAATTATCTATTTCCATACTTTGTATAAAAATGATTTCCAAAAACCTTATTGTTCTCAAACTTGTAGAACTTGGCATTTGGAGTGGTAGATGATCGGCACAATTTGTGTCCAGATGCTCGCCTATCACTTTCAGAACATCATTTGAAGACCACAAAGAAAGAACGATCAGGGTTCAAATTTTGCATTTTTATATATTTTATATATTATTATAATATTTTATGTTTAATTTTTGTGGTCTTCATTTGTGTGTGAACCGTTCTGATATTACCATTAATGATGTAGAACATAGTTTCTCGGTAATCAAGGTATCTGGGCAAAGGAACACTACCGTTATGTGTGAGGGGGATTGGTCGGATTGAGGTACACTGGCTCAGAAAGAACGCACACAACACAGGCTCGTCACCTCCTAATTTGCACTGCGGATCACTGGAGGTCCTGCACTCTAAAATTAAGTGCTCACTTTGCTTGCATGGGCTCAGGCAACATAACTAGATTAAGTAAATCCAGCATTCCATTGATTAGGAGTGCGGCCCACTCAAGAGTGTTTGTGGAGCAGCCTTTGGTTCTTTTTCATTCTGTTTCCATGTGGCTTAGGCCTGAGTTCAAGGTTCAAAGTTCATGGTTCAGGACCTGCCCGGACTGGTCAATCCTCTCTCCTCGTCATTGGCCAGGAAAAAGTAATACCCGGTGCTCCTCTTATTGGATGACATTCCTTGCCTCTCCACACAATAACGCTGTCCCAGCCCTAAAACAGTGTTGCTCTCAACTTGGTTTAAGGTTCAAAAAAGAGTATTCAATGGGCATTTCATTTGGTATTTTCTATTTTTTTGTGTCTCTCAAGCACACTATAACTTAATAAAATGTTCCGAAATTCAGATTACCTATTAAAAAGTTACATTCCCAGCTGCCATCTTACCTGTTGCATTCAATTTACTGCTGATTTTACTGAGCGACCAAGACAATGATGTAATTGAAGCTGTAGATTGAGATGAAAGTGAGGAAAAAAAGGTTCAAAGACTACACTATTGAGTAAAATTGTGGTATTTGCCTCACTAGCTCATTTATGGCATTGCATAAATCCCTTGCAATTTGATTTCCCTCTTTTTGTTCCCTTTCTTCCTCTTATTCTTCATACAGGTATTTAGTTTATTTAGATATTCATCAAAAACCTGATGGGCTGTTAATCCCTAATTGGAGTGGTTTCAATTTCCACATTACCATACCTCTCCCTGCCTTGAGGTCATGCCTGTTTTGTGTGTTCTATTTACTTCATTCAGATATTCATCTGACGTTCAATGGGTTGTTTATCCCAAACTAGAGTGGCTTCAATCTCCCCGAGAAGCAAATGACAAAAAAAGGACAACCATCGGGCAAGCATTAGCAGTTGTGGCAGTGGCCCGGGGGCTCTCTTGTGATAAAAAAAAATCTTAATTTTCCATTATGCGAGGATGACTGTGGCAGGAGTTGGCCCATCTCCTCCTCGCTGGGCTGTATACGAAAGGCAACTGAGTTTCAATGTTATCAGGGAGTGTAACTGCTGAGGAGATGGGTGTATGCATATGAACTTATGCGAGCCAGCCAGAGCAGGGCCTAGGGCAGGGGACACATTCACACCTTTTCTCTTACTAACCAGCTTGACGTATACTTGCAGGGAGCGAGCACCCCAATTTTTAACCTATATGTATAAATTAATGTTTTTAACAAAGGCTTTAGATGGAACTTTTCAAATGAACATCAACACCCGAAGACTCCTTGGGCCTGGAGAGGTTTGTGCCTTCTCATTTATTTTCATTACAATATGACAAGTGTGCAATTTTGTAAATTGATGTGACTCTTTTGGGTCTTATGAAAACAGTAATGATTCTAAAATTAGAATATTTTTGAAGTTGCAAAATCTAAATGTATTTTTTACCAGCAATGCAGTTGAATGCCTGCAATCACCAGGTAGACCTTTATGAATGGTCGGCTGCGAGGGTCTGCTTACTTTAACTAGAGAGAACCATCATTTTACATTCATTTCCCAATTATTTTATGGGCATTTTCATTCTCTAATGAGCATGTTAATTTTCCTGGAGGGAAAGCAGTGAAGCTTTTTCAGCAGAGAGGGTTATTTTGGTAGAAGATGCCCTGTCTTTCAGACAAATGACAGTGATTTTCAACCCTGAGAATAGCTGCTTTGAAACAAAGGGGGTGGAGGCCTTCTGTAAGAAAGTCTTATATTCGCCCAAAGCGAAAGACCAGATAAGTTTTGGCTGTTCTTTGAAAATCTCTCTCAGAATTTCATTTTATAAGCTTTTAATTCTGGAGTTTCTCATTTCTGCATTTCATTTCAGTCATGGTCTCTCTGTGTCATTCATCTGAGTTTAATTTTCTCTTGTCGCCATGAATTTACTACTCCAATATTTTATTCTCATATAAGACTGTCTTCATTTTATCCCTCTCATGATATTTTCATGTTTATATTTGCCTTTTATCCTCCTACGTAAATTGCTTTGAACTGAACTATCTTTAAAGAAACTAATCTTCCAAACAGTATGCGTTTATGCTGACACGCAAGGGAAACTCAGCCAATATGCTGTTCGGGAAAATAAGCTTATAATGGGTGCCATATTTTTTTCAGTTTGAGAGGTTGCTGCTTACAATAAAGAATGTTAACAGTAGTATACTGTATTTAAACTATGTAATCTCTGTAGTAAGACATTACAACAAACTACTCATTATCACCATGAGTTAAACTCTCCATCTTGCTCCAACTTGTGCACTGTTCTGTACTACAAGACTTTGTAAAGCTTTCAGGAAAGCAAAACGTTGAGCTGTGGAATTTACAATTTCCAACAGAAATGGCAGGTCAAGTGCATGAATGTATTAGGTATAGAAATAACATCCCGTCATCCTCCCTTCCCTTCTGCTCAGGCCCCACTCCTCATAAATTTGGACATGGTCACAAAAGAGCCATATGCACCCTGTCTCAGACACCGATCTAATGAAGAGCTTTAGCACCGTGGCGTCATTGAAGCTAGACCAGGAATAAATATAAATTCACCGGTTGTCAAAAAATATATATTTTATTTCAGAAATAAGGTTTTATGACCTATTTCCGGCTGAGGCAGAGCAGAGGGCTGCGTGATACTAAGTTGTTTGGGATGGTTACGGTTGGGGTGGCAGGGAACGGAATGTCCACCCATCAAACGAGTTCCAAACAAGTGGTGACATCATCATTGGCATCCGCTTGAAGCGTTGAGGTGCCAACTTTAAAGGAAAGATCATCACGGAAGACCTGCCCTGCTGGGCTACTGAGGGACTCACCAGAGATTGGAACGATTGGCTCTTGGGTGGGGGTGTGAGAAGGGTGGGGAGCAGCCAAGTAATTTACAGCCCACACCCCAGCCCCCAGTGCACTGTAGCTCCATGAGCTCATGAATGACTCGACTAACAGAGGAGACTGTCGCCAGCCAGCTGATGACATCATTCTGAGGCAGCCTTCAGAAGCACTTAAGCTATCTCAAAGGTCACTGAGATATATAATGCACTGAAAATAATGTGAATTAAAATATGAAGATATAAATAAAAATCCTCTTTCAGCTCTGTCAGCTGAAACCTGGCCGCTATCCACTCAGACTCCTTACAGCAGGGTAACCCGCTCAGCATGCTTCAATGTTTGTGTGCATGCTTGCGTGAGTGTATGAATTTGTGTATGTAAATGGGTGCGCATGGGTATCTGGTCATGCATGTACAACCCCAATTCCGGGACAAAGTGGGACAAAGTGTAAATTGTGAATAAAATCAAAACGCAATGACTTTCAAATCAAACCAGCCAGTATTTTATTCACAATAGAACATAGATAACACAGCAAATGTTGAAACTGAGAAATTTTACAATTTTATCCACAGAATGAGCACATTTCAAATGTGATGGCTGCTACAGTTCTCAAAAAAGTTGGGACAGGGGCCTGTTTTCCATGGTGTAGCATCCCCTCTTCTTTTTAACACAGAGTGGAGGAGTTTGAGCATCGAGGACACAAGTTTCTTGAGTTTAGCCATTGGAATTTGATCCCACTCTTGTTTGATTCAGGCTTCCAGCTGATGGAGAGTTTTGGGTCTCCTTTGACGGACTATTCATTTAATTATGCACCAAATCTTCTCAATCGGTGAAAGGTCAGGACTGCAGGCAGGCCAGTTCAGCACAGGGGCTCTTCTACTACAAAGCAATGCGTTTGTAATAGCTGCAGTTTGTGGTTTTGCATTGTCCTGCTGAAATACACAAAGCCTTCCCTGCAATAGATGTCATCTGGAGTGGAGCATGTTGCTCTAAAGCCTTATTATACCTTTCAGCATTCATGGTGCTTTTTTAAACAAGAAAGTGTCCCACACCATATGAACTAGTGCATCCCCATATCATCAGAAATGCTGGCTTTTGAACTGAACACTGATGACAGGCAGGGTGGTTTTTCTCCTCTTTAGACACGATGCCCATGATTTCCAACAAGAATGTCAAATTTGGACTCGTCTGACCCCAGGACACTTTGCCACTTAGCTACAGTCCATTTTAAATGAGCCTTGGCCCACAGAACACGGCGGCGCTTCTGGATCATGCTCAACAATGGTTTCCTTCTTGCATGATAGTGGTTTAGGTAGCATCTGTGGATTGCATGGGGGACTGTGTTTACAGACAGTGGTTTCTTGAAGAATTCCTGGGCCCATTTAGAAATGTCAATGACAGAATCATGCCGGTGGCGTCTGTGGGCCTGAAGATCACGGGCATCCAGTAATGGTCTTTGGCCATCTCCTTTACGCACAGAGATTTTTCCAGTTTCTCAGAATCTTTTCATGATGTTATGCACTGTGGACGATGCGACTTTCAAAGCCTTTGCAGTTTGACGTTGAGATACATTGTTTTTAAAGTATTCCACAATTTTTTTATGCAAGCCTTCACAGGTTGGAGAGCCTCTGGCCATCTTTACTTCTGAGAGACTCAGCCTCTCTAAGACATCACTTTTATAGCCAATCATGTTACACACCTGATGCCAATTAACGTAACTATTTGCTAAATGTTCTTTCAGCTGTTTCTCTTATATATCAATAGCTTTTTCAGCCCTTTTTTTGCCTGTGTCCCAACTTTTTTGGGACCTGCTGCAGCCAGAAAATTTGAAATGTCTCAGTTTCAACATTTGAAATTTTATCTATGTTCTATCGTAAATAACATATTGGCTCATGCGATCTGATAGTCATTGCATTTTGATTTTATTCACAATTTACACCTCACCCCAACTATTTTGGAATTGGGGTTGTATTTGCATACATACTTTAGTGTTAAATGTGAATAAAAACAGAATGTAGTGAATGGAAAATCATTTAAATTCAACATTCAATTGGAAATAGTACACAGACAACATATCAAAGTTTGACTGAGAAAATTTTGTTTTTTTGAAAGATGTTTGCTCATTTAGAATTTGATGCCAACAAAGCTGCTAGAGGGGCAACAAAAGACTGCTAAAGTTATCTTGTGCTAATAAAAAATCACCAAATCACTGTTAATTAGGATAACTAGCAGAAGGTCAGTGAGATTATTGGGCATGTAAAAAGCATCCTGATAGGCTGAGTTTTTCAGAAGTAAAGATGGTGAGGGCTTCACCACTCTGTGATAGACTTGTGTGGGCAAACAGTCTCAACAGTTTAAGAATAACATTTCTATGTGTAAAATGACAAATATTTGGGCACACCAGCATCTTTGATGCATTCTGTGAATTCTTATAAGATTTAGAGAATCCAGAGAAATCTTTACTCAAAGGACTAAGGGTGGAGAATAGGTGTGAGTGAACTCTTAGGTGTGAGTTCACTGGAGCTCTTTGGCTTCTCCACAGAAAGTCGACAGAGAACCCGTTTGAGGGTTCTTCTTGTGTATTTGTTTATATTTTATGGATTCTTCCAAATGAGTTATTCTGAGGCATTTTTTTATTGAAAAATGAAATGTTGGCTTGTATAGGTGTTTTTCAGTCATTCAAAATGTGCGCATGGGGGGTTTGTGCATAAGAGTAAAGGATGGTGAAATAATATTTATTTTAAAAAACCTGTAACAATGACTGGTGAAAATTCAGCCTTATCAGTCTAACATGAGCCTGGTTTGTTTCCCAGTGTGTTTTCTCTTGTTTATGAGAGTTATAATCATGCATACCCATGGGAGCACTTTATGAGAGCCTTGCCCAGCCTTACTATGGAAGTAGCTTCTGCAATTTTTACTCTTTACCTCTGGAACTGGATATGCAGACCTGAGCTGATTCATTCATAAAGGTAATTTCTTGAAGAAATATTTTCACACAGATTTTAGTTCTGAGCATTATCCAAAATAATTCCTACAGATTACTGGTATAAAGAAAATAAAAAAATAAAATTTCACCTACATCATTCAGATGCCAGCAATCATTTAATTGCAGCATTATGCACAATGCACATTATGTGCATTACTCCGTTGCACATAATGCACAAAGCGCTAACGCTAATGATAGTGCTGAGGATTGAAGCCTCACCCCTCCTGCCTCCCTACCCCAGCTGCTGGCTGCCTAGCTGTTCCCACACTGATAGCGATCTGAAGTGCGCCATAAAGTGCAGTCAGCGGCGAATTACACTGGGGCCATAAACAGAGGCCTCCCTCCCCTATCCTGTGGCCTGATATGCGGCTGATAAGAAGCCAAGATTCCCTCTCACCCTCATTGGGGAGGATTAGGCAGACGCTTGTACCTGTGGTGGTAGGTGACTTCATTCACTTAAACGTTTGAAGACATCTTGGCAGGAGCGTTTTATCAGTATAATATGCACGCCTTGCATTTGCCCCAAACGAAGCCATTTTACTCAGCAGCAAACGGTGCCATTAACTTCAGCTTCGGGACCCAGGTCGAGATCGTTTTTTCATGGATGCCAATACTTTTCGCCATTTGACTACCCATGCCTGGTGCTCTGAATGAATGTAATGGTACTCGGAAACGCTGATAAACTCTGCCCTCATGCCTGGCAGGCTCAGATACGCTAGTCAAGGCACGAAAAAGTATTTAAATTCAAGCCTGTTCAGCCGATGTGGGTGTTTACCCATTCAGGTAACATCCCACCTGGAAATCACACCTGCAACCAGAATAGGGGTCCCCCCTCACCTTCGTACCACCCCCTCCGTCTCACTGCAGTGAGAAAAGACACAGCCCCAGGCCAAATCAAACTACAAATACTTCTGAGCCGCAAAAACAACTGGAACATCTTCAGCCGGCATTCATCTTATACAGAGATGCAAACGTTTCTTTTTTTTAACACCATTTGTTCTATTAATCAATAGACTGTATGAGAGTAAAGAAAAGCTCGGATTCTGATTTGTCAGCCCCAGGTGAAGGCACTCGTTAAATTAATCCGGGCCTGTACTGGGTTGTTCAGGAATTCATCTGTCATAGATACTATCTCTTTTTTTTGTCAGGGGCGATGCTTGTGCAGATACCAAGTCATTCTGACTAAAGTGAAAATTTCAGAGATAGAACTGAATGAACATAACTGAACTCCTGTTAATCTGTTAGACATGGTAATATACTCTGTGTTGAATCCACTGTGCTGCAATATATACACACACACACACACACACATATATATATATATATTCCCTGTTGTACTCTCTTAGAGGTGAATTGACTGCATACCGGACACAGCATGGCGTATAATACACATATCATTGAATAATATAGAGCCCTGGTCTTCAAATCATGGTCCTGAAGGTCCGAGAACTGCTGGTTTTATATGCTCCCTTTACCTGGGAGTCAGGTGTAAAGACAGTCAGGCCAATCAGAGGCACTATGTGTTCATTTACTGATGTGGGATAAGAGGAAACCTGGGCTGGTTGTGGATTCAAGGTTCAGATTTGAGGATGTCTGATATAGAGTCTATGAGATTTTTATTACACCAATTTAACACGGCAAGAAATTATTTGGCCTCTTTGGGGTTACATGTTAGTCAAAAAGGACGATGGCTTGAAAGGGTTTTTTGTTTTTTATGAATTGCAAGTTATGACAATTTACATTATGAAGGCTAAACATCAGTTTTTACTGACTCTAATTGCTTGACTGAATGACATCAATTTGAAATCAGCATCGTTATGTTGTATTTCTAAATGAGGAAGATCACATTCCAGCTAGCAATTAGACAACCAATAACACTAAATTTTGAAGCAGCAATCCAAATTCATGATCCAAGATGGCCTGCTTTTGTCATAAATGAATAAGACAAAGTAGTTAACCTTTCTACAGCACCCTCCCATTGTTGGCTGCATTTACTTACAATAAATATTCAGCAATGATGAGGTCATACAGGTATAACAGTAAAATTTCAGTCTACTACTGCCCATAGACTCCAGGCAATAACAATTCTGCATTCCTCACATCAGATAGAGATGAACTATTTATGAGCTAATGATTTAATGCGCAATTAATGGATAATTTGACTGAGGTAATAGAGAGAGGGTTCAAGGTTTATTAGCCTTTGCGTTAATGCAGTGGTTATGTATTAAAATGCACCATAATGTGTATGCTCAACTTGCCTTTGAGGTAATTTGGTCACATTGCTGTAATGGCAACGATGGACCATTCAAAGAAGGAGAGCAAGTTTTAAAAACAACGTTCTAGAAAGTAGCACACAGTCAAAGGGAAGGAAATTAATTTGATGACAGTATAACGATGATGATGCAACAGGGATTTTCATGTTGCAAATGTCATGACTCCCTAAGTTTCACATACTGCAACGTTTGGTTTGACCAAAAAGAAAAAAAAGAAATGTTGAACATAGCCACATCCTCAGTTCAAAAAAGCCAGATGCCAATTGTTTGTTATGCTACATAGAGTCTTTGTGACCATCTTTACAAAGACAAAAAGCACCATGGAAAAAATTATGAATCAAATTGTTTGAGTTGATTGCTATATTTAACCCATTAATTGTAAAGGCAACCATATTGAATTTTGTTACTCTTGCACTTGCCTCTATCTGAGTGGGAGAAAAGGTGGAACTTCAGCAGCATTTGTTTTCCATGTATCTAGGGTAAGCACATCTGTTCTACGGCGACTGAAAGTTTATTCTTGATTGAATCTCTTTCTTCCAACCGTAAAGTGTCTCGTCATGGTAAAGTGCCCAAAAGCAAGACTTAGTAACTATTCGGAACTACAGGCAAACTGATGCCATTTTGTTCAACAATGGAGGCTTTGTTCTCTTGCAGGTGGGACTGAGGGTGTCCTCCTAGAAAATTTTGTAGTCACAGGGAACCAGCAGGGATCGACACCCCCCCCCCCCCCCCCAACAATCGCACCCAAAACCTCGTGATTACCAGTGATATTGCATTTTATTAAATTCAGCTAAGGTATCACAATGCAAAGTTTCCAATTACAGAGTGATCAAAACTATAATTGTTATGTGTATTTAGCGTGTGTATTTGTGTGTTTGACTTTTTGCCTGCATAAATAAGCCCTTAAATGGTGGGTGTATAATTTTGTGTATAATTGGCGGCTAACATACAACCCTAATTCCAAAAAATTTGAGATGCAGTGAAAAAAGTAAATAAACTGAATGCAACGATTTGCAAATCTCATAAACTGACATTTTATTCATAATAGAACAGAGACAACATATCAATGTTGAAAGTTAGACATTTTGCCATTTTATAAAAAATAAAATGAGCTCATTTTTAATTTGATGGCATGTAATTCACCGACTAAATACACGTAAATATCTTATAAAACTCTACTTCAAAAAAAAAAAAACAAAACAAAACAAAATATCACTTTAAAAACCAAGAAGTTTCTGTGATGGACATAAATTTATGGGTTTGCAAATATTTCAAAGGACCTGTGTTAGTGATCTTAGTTTGCCATGGCATTATCAAACATATGTTGAGACTATACTATGCAAAGAGGACACCATATCAAGCACCGCCGACTTCGCTGGGCTGGAGCTCAGCTGATATGGACTGACATGAAGTGGAAAGGATTGCTGCGGTCTAATAAGTTCATCTTTCAAAGACAGAGGACTATGGACAAGAAATGGGGTTAGGGATAAAGAGTGAAAGAGACCGGGAGAGGGATAGGGAAAGAGAGAAGAAGTGCTGTGCGTCATGATTATTCTGTGGAGAGAGAGAGACACACACAGAGAGAGAGAAGGAGAGAAGAAAGAAGAGAAGATGGAGATGGAGTGAGAGAGGTGGAATAGAAGTCTGGTTCTGTAACAGAAGCTCGTGGCACACGGCCATTTCCTTATCACCACACTCGAGGGTCCAGGGCAGTTTGCAACAGCTATTGTGTTCGTGTGTGTGTGTGTAGTGTGTGTGCGTGTGCGTGTGTGTGTATGTGTGTGTGTGTGCATGCGTATCCGTATGTGTGTAAGCGCGCTCGTGTGTTTGTGTGCACTGCGTGAGTGTGTGTGCAGACTGTGCACGTGTGGGGAGTGCTGGTGGCCGGACATGCGGAGGGAGGAAATGAGGGATGGAGGAAGGGAGAGAGAGCGAGTTCAACAGGGAGCAGAACTTTCCCACAGTCCTGAGTTCTGACACATTCCACAGCCTGCAGCCATCTGACCAGCCGGCAGAACTCAGAGACAGGCCTGAGAGAGAGAGAGAGGGGGAAGAGAGGGGAGAGAGGGAGAAAGAGCGGCTAGAGAGGGAGGAAGAGAAATGGGAGAGAAAGGGAAACAAAAAAAGAGAGCAGGAGAAGGCGGGGGAGAGATGCTGCTGAAGATCCATTTCACTAGAGGGACATAGTGGATGCGATTTTATTGGATGGTTTTTGGGAAAGTGCAGCAGTGTGTGTGCATGTCGGAGTGTGTGTGTGTGTGTGTGTGTGTGTGTGTGTGTGTGTGTGTGTATATTTGAGAGTCTGTGTATGTGCCTGTGTGTACGTGCTCAGGTAGGAGTGCCCTGCATGGATTCTGCACCAGAGAGGATACTCTTGGATGATCTTCGTTTGTTATCAAGGGCACAGAGCTGAGCCAGACGTTAAAAGAAGCGTAAGGCACACTGCTCCTCCGACAGTACTTCAGAAAGATCAGTCTACACATTCAGAGGAGAGTGCCAGTGAAGAAATTGATTTGTTTTTTCTAAAGTGTTCCGCAGGATACGTCCATTTATATCTGCGTATCTCCCTGTAACGTTTTCAGGCCTGAATTATTGTGAAGTGATTTTCCATACACTGTGTTCATTGATTATATAATACAGTACATGCACTCTGTATACTGTATATTTGCTGGTGTAAACTCTGCTGTAAACTCTCTCTCTCTTCTGACTGGTTAGGGCTGGTGAAGGGCAAGCCAAGCTGATGGAGCGGACAGGTCGACACTCTGTTATACCAGCTAGCTGCCATATATGGTCTGGACAGCCGATGAGCAGTTGGCCGACCAGCTAAAACAAAGCTTTACGCATTTACACCAGCGAGGAACAGTTAGACCAGCTAAAACACAGCTTTTCCCAGTTACACCAGCAAAAACACAGCTTTACCCTGTTAGAGCACTGAAAACATAAGGCCCGTTTCCACCGAAGAAGTTCCTGGTAGTATTCGGGGGGCAGGAAGTACTAAAGGAACGTCCTCTCACTCTGCCCTCTCAACTGCCGTGTCTCTACCGAGAGTGTGAAGTGGGAGGTAGGTTCCTGTAAAGTTTTGTGACGTCTTTTTAAAAATGCAACCACTCGTTGTCTGCTGATTTTTAAAAATGCCGGCTATTTTTTCGCTTTCTGTTGACGTCACATCCCGCCCTAGGGAAATCCAATCAGCGCCAAGTAAACCCCAAGCCCCACCCAGGAGTTTTTTGGGGCCGTTCAGAGTACCAACTCTGAGGCAGGGACTTTTTTAGTCCCCGTAAAAGTTCCAGAACCGGCCCCGGCCCCGTAAAATTACCCTGAAGTTCCTACGGAGTAAATGGGCCTATAGCTTTATCCCATAAGACCAGTTAAAACACAGCCTCTCCCAGTTAGACCAGCGAAAGCACAGCTTCACGGAGATATACCAGGGAAAATACAGCTTTGCACAATTAGACCTGCAAAACCAGCTTTATCCTGTTAGACCAGTGAAAACACAGCTTCACCCAGTTAGATGGGCTGAAGCAGAGCTTTACCCAGTCTGACCAGCTTAAGTAGATTTGAGAATTTTTTGATGGGTAAACCTGAGGGTGGGACAGTGAGCTTTGTTTCTTACATCATCAGAATCATCTGAATTGTGGCTATTATTGATGCTAATCTTGTGCTGCCTGTCAGTGTCTCCTCTGTTGAACGTGTTTCTCACTCTTAACGTGGCGTACAAGTCTCAGTCGCTGTTTGAAACTCATCCACGTGAATATTGCGTAAATCTTTCCCTGAAGATTCATTAATGCATATGTAATGCTGTGAAAAGCTATTTGAAACGACACGAGTTGTACGTCAGCACAGACGTTGAATCATAAAAATGGTTCATTTTACGAGGCGGTTTCGCTGTCAGCGGCTAATGGACGCAGGGTCATAAACTGGCGACTAATCAAGTGAGTGCACAGTCACATGTGGGAGAGGAGCCTGCTGGCGCAGCAGGGCTAACGTGCATGCACAGTGATTAGCACAAGTGCTAGGTGAACAAAAAACCACTCAGCTCAAAGGCACTGACCGTGCTCTGCTGCCGTTACTATATTTTCATTTTAAAGTCAACAAAGAAGAAAACCAATCACCTCTTCCAGATCACCTTCTGCCAGAATAGAGTCAAATGGACTCTACTAGTTGATTGAGCATTTGTCAGTGTGGCCTCCTTTACCTGAGCTCAATAGCTGATTGTGAAAACAGCTGCAGATTTCTGCATCTGCACTGATAGTTCCACTTCAACAACAAACCTGATTAAACAAACAAGGAAACAGCCTTGCACCGAACCTCAACAGAATTGACATCCAGCTCAGGATTTGAACCCATGACCCCCTGCAGTTGGCGAACATCTCCTGCCTCCGCAGTGCCCAGGTCCCCACTGCTCCTCTCACGGACAAAATGAGCTGTTTGCTTCCAGAAATTGGTTTGTCAAGGGAGGGAACGAAGGGTAATATGGAACTCGGCCAAATCGGCACATCACCGGGTGAAGAGGTGAACAGGTAATTAGTAATGGGCGCAGATGACTGATGATTTTGAGGGCAGGAACTGCCCGAGGCAGGACGGTGACGGTGGCGGTAATGCCCGTGAAAAAAGGGAGAGCATGAAAACAGACGCTCTGCTATGTGCAGCAGGCTACAATAGTGCCTCGTCTCAAGGCAATATTTGCAGGTTTCGCCTGATATCATTTGTCTACAGCAACAAAAACTGCAACAGCAAGAAGCTGCTTTGAAAAGTTACCTCATGCCCTGGCTTACATACAGTACTTGTACGGTGCAGGGCAAAAGTATTTGTACGGCGATACATGAATTTGGCTGAAGTACCTGCATTGTTCATATACACATGGATGCAAATACCTAAAGATTTAAGTGAGATGTGTCCTCTTTAAGCTGATATTTATTATTCTTAATCTATTGCTCTGGAGGCTAGAAACAAAAAGCAAATTAAAAAATCTAAACAGCAATTTAATATAACGCCCAGCAGGGTGTCCACTGATTTTTTTTGTTTCTTCTGAGACATTTGCTTGCAGTTGGGGGTTAATCGTCCCACTCTACAGAGCAGCGCTCGCTGATTGAAGCCCCCTTTGAGCGACTGCCACCTACAAGGAAGCCGTTCCAACAAAGACCCTTTCAATTCAAACCCCGTCGCTAAATATAGCCATCTGCATTAAGCCCCGGCAAAAGTTTTACAAATGCAGATTCCACAATTCCGGCGCCTTCCGTTGCGTGCGCAAAAGTATGCCGTGGCTTCAAAACATTTCTTGAAAAATATAATGTTCCATTGTGTGTCCAAGGGCATTCTGGTGCAAGATTACTGGTGTTAAATCAACTCCGGCAGTATAAAATCAACCTACACTGAATTGGCACTATTAGAAATTGAAAGTGACTAAAAAGTTTATTTGATTGGGATAACCGCTTGAGATGTTAACATCTCGTTTTTGAGGGGGTCCCACAAAGTGAATTTTTTTTTTTTTTTTTTTATATTGAACTTTATCCTAACAGGGCTGCTATGGGTGCAGGCTTTCACTCAAGCAAAGTAGATTCGAAGCACCTGATTCTAAAACTCAAGGGTTGCGTTTGAATCATCAAAAAACCCATCCTAAATTCTTGACCACTTTTTTTTTAACCTCAATTGTGAGATTAAGGAAAGATGAATAGGGGAGTTTGGAAAGACAACCGTGGTGCTCAGAGAATCCAACTGCAGTGACATTAGGTGATGTAATCATGTCCCCTCCAATCAGGTTTGTTTGTTTTTCTGAATGGTCACATAGATGATGCGTCAATTTCAATACTGTGTCCGATGAGGAGTCAGCATTATTTTCTGTCATCTCATAAAGGATGATTTTATAAGCCCTATGCTAAAGCAAATAATATAGATAGCACTGAAGCACCTTTACTTAACATCTATAGAATTCAAACACACTTATCGAGCCTGCCACATAAACACTTCTGGGTAATTTTGAAGATATGAAGCTTCCTTTAAAAAAAAAAAGACTATTCAAACTTAGCTAAGAGCTTTATCGAAGACTCTCTGTCTCTGAACCTCAAATCACAGTTCTCTAGGACCAAAACATTGGGTATTTGAGAGTCAGGTGAGAGGACAGTCTTGACCAGCCAATAGTGCTAACTGTTCAGTTGAATATCCAGGTGGAAAGAAAACCAGGGCTGGATTTGGATTTCTGCTCAAGGGTCGACGAGTATATTCTGGAGTGAAACCACAAGGCGGGAGTTTCTGGATAAGGTTGAGAAACCCAATTTTACACTGCAGATTTTACAGTGTATCTTATAATTTTGGCTTGAAAAGTCTGTGATGGCTGGTATTGTGCTACTTAACTGCATTGGAATCCAAAAGGTACAACAGCCTCTAATTCAGAAAGTCCAGCTGCAGCTTAATGTTTGTTAGTATTTAGGCACTGAAATAATTTTTATGGGCCGTAATTCTGACACAGTTCAGTCTATATGTATGTGAAACACTGCCTTAAAGATGACGATTAGTTTAAAGGCAATAACATGTTGCAATCATCCAATTTCCACATCCGTTTTAAACTGGAATGACTCCAGTTAGAATGACCCAAGACTGTTAAGTAATTCTAAATATTTACAAATGATCCCAAGGTTCGTAAGACTGCCGACCAGCTGGTTTTCAGACAGCCAGGGCTGTTGACAGATCGTCGTTCTTACGGCCTGATTCGACGTGGTATCAGAGAGACAGACGTTTACTCTTAGATTGTGCTGTTTGAAAAGAGGGCAGGCCCCCAGTTGCATTTGAACTCCACCCCATTGGACAGCACTCATGATTGGCTGTTTTAATAGATCTGACCCCAATCGTAAGATATCAAGGGTGAGGGTTAGGGCGCAGTAAATTGGGTGTTTGTGTGTGTGTGTGTGTTTGCCAGGTACCACTCGTTGTGGGGAGCCAAATTTGTTTGCAATCACATTATGGAGACCAGTCGTCCTTACTCAGATGAAAAGTAAATCCTCATGATGTAAATTATTACATTTTAAACCGGGGACTTGTTTAAGGTCAGGGTAAGGTTAAGGTTTAGGTTAAGGTTAAGGTTAGGGTTAGGCAAGTAGTAATTATCGTTAAGGTCAGAGTGAGTCTCCACAAAATAGATGTTATTCCATGTAATGTCCTCTGAAATCATGGAGACACGATTTTGTGAGTGTGTGTGTGTTGGTGTGGGTGTGTGCGTGTATGTATGAGATAGAGTGTGTGTACACATGAGTGTGTGTGCAGAGGGTGTAAGTTAAATGCTGGGAAAAGAGAGTTCATTGCTAGAGATGGTGGGGGGCATTTATAGTCAGGCATGCATTGAACCAAAATCCAGAACATTCCAGACACCACAACCGATCAGGCTGTGCTACAGAGGAGGGCCGCACTATGTGAAATTTCCGGTGGGGTGGCCATTAGCAAAGTGGCTAATCTGTTCAATTGGGACCTAGATTTGAAACTGGGACAAGCTTCAGCAGGTTATTGTGAAATAATTTCCTTTATAATATCCGATTTCCAGGGAAGTGCAGGTGCGTCCAAACTTTTGACTGGTACTCTAAATACCAGCTTATCGCATGCATTCAATGCCCTCAGGGAAAATATACACTTATTAAAGAGTAGATAAGAAGTTTTTTGAGTGAAAAAAATAGGAATGTCTCCTATAATGACCAAGAGGACTAAGAACTTGTGAAATCTTAGTTATTAACAAACAACCGAGCTGTAAAATACACACTGTGATTTACTGTTGTCTCTACATCACTCTAAAGTGCTATGAGCAATATCACAGTTAGATACAAAATGTCATTTTGTCATCGAAGAATGACCATGCCAGCCATGGAAGGATACACAAACACTGCTGGATTGTGGGACTGTCCCCCATGCACTGGACCTATATCATAGCATTGCTTCTTTTTCGATAATCCACAGTTCTGCATTTAGTTTAGAGTAAAATAAGAAAAAAGAAATCAGAAGCACAATTCAAGCTCAAAACCCAGCTACAAGAGAAAGGCCCTTGAACACACATACAAAAAAAAAAAAAAATTGTTTAAAAAAAACTGAGGGCCTATTCTCTGTAGAATTCTCTATAACTGACCAGACGCTTGGATATTTTGGCTGAAGGAGGGCAAAAGCTTGAATGACATCTTTCAACAATAAATATGTTCATGGGCGGAGGAATCATTTGCGTCAAGAGCAAACTCTTGAGTGTGTTCTGTCGTTGGAGGAAACGATAAAGGCATTTGTTGTTCTCATTTGGCATCGACTAAAGCTTTTCTTCTCCCTCTTCCCTGTTGCTTTAAATCTATTAGGCACCAGCGCTTGACCTTTTCCACAGCTAAGAGAATATGACAGCCGTGGCACTTCAAAGAAAGGAAGGCGGCGGCGAAAAGCCACACAAAGTGCCGGCCGTGGCACCAAATAGGTAGTTTGCCATCAAACGTCAGCCATGCTTCCCGCGAGGACAGTTTGATTTCCACTCTTCAAATTAAGCTTTTTGTGCGGATAATGGGCTGGCTAAATTGAAATTGGCAGCTCTACAATCTGTGGATAATAGTCGCGGAGCAGAAGAGCATGTGAACCGTTCTCCAGTGAAGAAGAGGGGGGGGGGTGAGAGAGGGAGGGGGAAACTAATCTTTACAGGCAGGGCCGAGAGAAGAAAAGAAGAAAAAGAAAGAAGGAGTAAAATAATAAAGGGAAACAAAGAGAGAGAAAGAGAGAGAGCGAATGTACGGGAAATCAGGGGGAGGGCGAGTTCTTTAATGTTTCTGGCGTTGAAGCCGTCAGGTTCTGGAGGTTATCCTGGTTTTGCAAACTCCCACGGGAAAGGTGCTCCTCTGACAGAGAGAGGCTGACGTGCGGGTGCTGTAATCCAAAAGCAAAAGCCAATGAGAGGCTAGAATAGGAGGTCCATGGCCAATTACTCTCAGCCAATCTATTACCAGCTACTGCAGGTGACTCTGAAGTCGACAGGCCCGTACGAGTGTGTGCAATTGCCTTCAAAAATGCTGACCAGTGCAGGTGACTCCTTAGTCAATGACAGGCAAGTTCTACTAATTACTTGACCAATATGTTGGTTGTTTCAGTTTCACACAGGGAATGAGAGGGTAATGTAAGTTAAATTAATTTTGTCCTGTGCAGATGGTATGGATTAGATCTGACCAATGACAGGTTGTGGATGAAATAAATACACTGGCCAATAAGACTGTCACTGGAGAAATTTCGTAATAAAGCCCAGGGAAATGCAAAGTGAATGTCAGTAAGGGCTAATACTCAGCCTATATAAACATTGATACAAGGGGTTGAAACTAAACCAGAGCTCACAGCCAATCAAAACCCCCATCTTAGAGCTCCCATCCAATCAAATCGCTCATCTCGGAGCTCCCATCCAATCAAATCACCCATCTCAGAGCTCCCATTTAATCAAAACCCCATTTCAAAGCTCACATTCAATCAAAACTCTCATTCTACATCTCCCATCAAAGTTCCTAACCCAGAGACCCCATCCAATGAAATCTCTCATCTCAAAGCAGCCATCCAATTGAAACCTCCATCCCAGAATTCCCAGCTGATCAAAACTCCTAGCCCAGACATCCAATCAAATCAAAACTCTCGTCCTAGAGCTCTCATGTACTGAAAACTCCCATCCCAGATTAGATTTTGCAAAGGGAAAAGTCCTCATACTTTGAGCTCTTTGGTAATGTTTTTCTTCTCTTTTTCCCCCCTCAAATGTCACTCTCTCACTCTTTTTTGGGCACCTCCAGACGGTGCTGATTTACTGTAGCATTATTGTCTAATTTTAGTGCTGATTCTCAAGGCAAGTATACCTATTGTATTCCTGACTAGGGCATCTCTGCTGGTGTTTCTCTCGCTGTATGTGGCTGTACAATAGTTATCCTCAAATCACTCTTCTTCTTTTCTGATTTAGCCTTCAGAGTCACATTTATATTCAGTAATTTTCATTTTCCCTTGCTGTCGTGGAAGATTGACATGAGGATATTCAGCAACATTTTAGTGGTGCCTTTTTTTAGACAACTTCCTCACAATAGCTGTGTTCTCTCTGTGTGAATGGTAAATGCTGCTCAGATAGCTGCAATTTATTATTACTTTTTTCTGGTCAATATGGAACATTAAACTTGCAGAAAGGAAAGAACAAGCAAGACAGTTACTTCGGGCTACTCATATCCCATGTTAGCACACATAAAAACTGGTGCCAATTAAAGATTATGATTACACGTACATCCTATCGATTATGCCTGTATCTTCAAAGCCATCACTTATCTTTTCTTCACTACTGAACTGTTTGAGGAAGCTTTTGATAAGATGAAACACCTGTGATTCTGTTGGGCTATGAAGCTATCAAGCACCGACTAAATAATGCTGGCTGTTACTGTGTCAGTTTCTCAGAGAAACGCAAGACACTGGTAGTAGGGTTGTGTAGTGGTTAGCGACCAGAGTGTAGAGCTCAGAGGGTCTGGGTTTGCATTCTAAGTAAAGTGCTTCCAATGCATTCTGATCCTTTTACAGAGTAAATACAGTGCCGTGAAAAAGTATTTGCCCCCTTCCTGATTTCTTATTTCTTTGCATATTTGTTACACTTAAATGTTTCAGCTCATCAAACACATTTTAGTATTTGACAAAGATAACCCGAGTAAATACAAAATGCAGCTTTAAATGACGATTTCATTTATTAAGGGGAAAAAGCTATCCAAACCTACCTGGCCCGGTGAGAAAAAGTAATTGCCCCCGAAACCTAATAACTGGTTGTGCCACGCTTGGCTACAACAACTGCAATCAAACATTTGTGATAACTGGTAATGCGTCTTTCACATCCCTGGGGAAGAATTTTGGCTCACACTTTTTTGCTAAATTGTTTTAATTCAGCCACATTGGAGGGTTTTCAGGCATGAACGACCTGTTTAAGGTCTTGCCACAGTATCTCAATCAGACTTAAGTCCGGACTTTGGCTAGGCCACTCCATCAGTGGCGTAGCCAGAGGGTGGGCCAAAACACATCACTTTATGACAATAATTAGTCCTGGGGTGTGTTTCCCAAAATCACAGATGCAAACTTACATAGCTGGACTCATTGACTATGAATGGAGGAACTATGTAAGTTGCTAACTTAGTTAGCAACTACGCTTTTGGGAAATGCACCCCTGCCTAGTTCTCAATCATTTTCCTTTATTGACGTGTTTTCCAATTATCATAATTTGCAACTGAAGACACGGTTTCTCTCCATATGCTATCTAACAGCAATTAAATCACGGGCAAAATTCAGTACAGATGCGGAACAAGAACGGAGAATTGGGTTGCACAAAACATCCGTTAAAAACAATTATTAGTCCTGACCTGTTTTCAGTCATTTTCATAACAGAAGGTTGACTCCGAGAGCACTCCACACTTAATAGGTGCTGCTTGTTCTCCCCGATTAGCTAAGACGGCAATTATTCATCTGGATTCGTATTTGCTGTATTTAAAGCAACGTTATTCAAAATTGCATACCAGTCGACTCCGCTTGCTCTTTATAGCCTATTGAACTGCCTAGTGCCGCTTTTTTTTAATCAACCCACGCAATACCATGAGTGAAAGTCCGCGTTTCATTGAAACATGGACCACTTCAATCAACGCAAAGCATTGGCCTATTAATAAGTTAATTATTTTGCTGTACTGAATTTAGCCCATGATTTAATCGTTGTTAGATCGCATATGGAGAGAAACTGTGTCTTCACTTGCCAATTATGATAATTGGAAAACACATCAATAAAAAAAAATAATTTAGAACTAGCCAGGACTAATTGCTGTCATAAAGGGACGTGTCTTGGCCCACTCGCTGGCTGCATACTGCATAACCCAAGAGCACCTGAGCTTGAGGTCACACTCAAGCGTTTTTATGCATGAGTGGGAGCATGTATGTGTACGTGCATGTGTGTGAGAGAGAGGAGGGGAGAGAAAGACAGAGAGAGAGGGGGGGGGTTCAAATTGGCAGCGACACAAAGAAGCTAGTTACGTATTAAACAAGCAAAGAGTGCAATTGCGGCTCAAATTGGTTTGGGATCACGCTATCTCACACTTTCTCACGTACTTTACCCTCGGCGCAATTGCATTATTGTTGGGTGTATAAGGCCACACTCAGGATGCCAATAGCAACACGGCTGTGAGAGGGACGACATCCACATGGAGGAGGTAGACTATGACATGAATAGAGCTAACTCTCCAGAGCAACAGAACCCCAGACTTTAAGCCAACAATCAATGGCCATTTAGGCTTAAACCACAGCAACTCACCACCAAATTCTCATCATCAATATTTTTTGACCCCGGGTCCAATGTGAGATTTTATCATGGGGCCAAAATCCCTGATGAGGCCCCTGCACATAAAAGAAAATAGGTGTGCAGTAGATTCAATTACAGAAGTATGATGGAACAAGATTGACCCCCCCTTCTGCTTCTTTTACTAGTGCCACCATTCACAAATCCTCACCAAATATTCGTAGCCAGTCAGAATGGCATGTGCATCATCTTTGGCTGTGGTAACACTCATCTTTTTAAAGTGAAGTGTGTGATCAGATGCGCAAGATCGAAACTCAG
The DNA here is from genome assembly GCA_029721435.1 of Gymnothorax reevesii. NCBI lineage: Eukaryota > Metazoa > Chordata > Actinopteri > Anguilliformes > Muraenidae > Gymnothorax > Gymnothorax reevesii. Next base: position 22,044,704 of record CM056575.1, on the reverse strand, counting down.
CTGTGTTTGCATATGCATGTCCACATTTGACTCTTCGATGCCATCTGCCTGATTGGATAATGATTGGATATATTCCCATGAAATAGGGGCACCCTAAATTGTTCATGATGCAAGCCAGAGCCCTTTCAGTTTATCTTGCAATGGTGGCAAGACTGCTGTGAGACATGCCTTGTTGAGTAGTGGGAGAGAAGTGGAGAAGAGTGCTTAATGCTGCAATTGTTTTCCTCTGTGCTGATAATTTGGCAATTTTTCTCTAATATTGCTTTCTTTCTGAACCTGCTATCAAGGGTAGCTTGCAAGGTGACAGCAAGTCTCTTCTGTGCTCAGGTTTTCCTACATCTCTGAATCTCTTCACTTTGCCTTACATACTCAGGAGAGGAATTCCTGTGTTGTGGGAGGATGAGGTAGGGCCTACGTCTGATGAATTGTCCAGATTGCGCCCACCTCACTGAGATCCAATTCCAATGCAACCCCAGCCACTTCAATATGTGGTCTGGCTGATCAGCTCCCAATGTGAGCAAGATCCCAGAGCCTGCAATCGCGGTTACCGCGTCCTTGCCTGATCCAATGGCGAGAATTGCTCTGCAGTAACCACAGCCTTTGTTTGGAATTTGTGTCATGGTGTTTGCCTGCAGCCCCTTCCCCCTGCTACATTCTTTGCCTCCACCTTAACGAGCCACACCTATTGCTCGTTAAGGTGGAGGTGAAGTTTGGTATTTAAGAGTGGGCTGCACCTGTTTAGGTGCAGCCGTATTTTGTTTGCTCCTGAACCCTGCTGTTGTCTGCCGTGCTGCTGCTTTTAACTTTTTAATTTATATTAAAGAGCTTTTGTTTTTACTCAGCCTGTGCGTTTGGGTCCCTTCTCTCTTTTTGGGAACATGGTCCCAGCGCCCGCCGGCGGGCCGAAATCCATGACAATTTGAATAAGATGCCTGAAAGTAGCACAACATTGCAAACCTTGTTAAAAATTCTGACGTCCCAAAATATTTGTCCCCAAAGCCACATTATTATCGCCAATGAATTCTGTTTCCAACAAAGTTTTCTGTGCTGCTGTTTTTGAACAGTGTTGGGAGATTTGGCTCCCCCAGACCTGAAGTCAGGTACTTCATCTGAACTCTATGGTCCAGTTAGTTAGAGGTGGCGTAATTCAAGGCAGGCTGGGAGCTAACAGTTCCTTGCCATAAGTGCTAGGTCAGCACGTGTACATGAAAAGGGTCCTCTCTCTTAGTAGCACTGGCCTAAAAAGGTTGTGATTTGGTAAAGTGCTTTAAAAAGATGTAAATTATTTCCACTCAAGCTGTTAGTTATTAATTTGGTTTAATTAGTATGTGTTTCTCTATTGATAATTTCACATTTGCATGTATATCATTTTGCCCGGCATTTGCTTGGTCTCCAAGATGAGAAGCTTCACAGAAGCAGTCACAATCGAAGCATTCAGTATTCCTACTTTTCGGTTTCTGCTGATATGTCATGGAGCTGCTCTGTAAAGGGTTTGAGTCTCACTTCGACCACAGTATATTTCCTTGATGCTATTTTTTTCCACAATGGTAAAAGGGCAAATACGTACGTGCACATATGTAAGTTATTTCTCTTTCTGCAGGCAGCAGATAAGATTTGGGACGTTGCTCAGGTGCAGAAGCAAATCGTTTTTTATTGTTCTGTTTGTGTTTATCCATGACTATGTTTCAATGTTTTTAATTAAATGTGTCATTTTTCAATACAGTACAATTTTGGGAAACTTAGAGTGTTTAATCAAGGGCTTTTTATGCCTCTGATTTCAACAGTGTGTAAACTAGTGTTTATTTGATACAAGCATCGAAATGACGAAAATCTCTCATTTGCATGTTTTGCAAATGAAAGAGAGCTGCCATCAAAATTTCTAAAAGCGATATTAACAGGAAGCCTCGTTGCAAAGAAGCATAAGTAATAAAATATCATGCAGACTACAGCTGAATATTCCCTTAGGAATTAGGACTAAACAGCTTTGTCGAGTTGGCCTATATCAATCCCTATCTTGAAATCGAGTCTCGACTATGCGGTCAGGTAAAGCCATAAGCGAGGAAGAGCTTCGGAAAACCGCATATCGGTTTATTTATTTATTTATTTTAAATATTATTTGTCATCAGCGCACACAGTGCAGCGCAAAGCTTCGCACCTGCAGCCGGCAGTCAGGCAAAAGCTGCGCATACTCTGGCGCTTGCCCGCCACGTGTCGCGGGGTCCGGACCAGCTGAGGCTCACAAAGCGTTGCGCAAGGAGACAGTCCCGCGCGCGAACGACACAAGGTTACAGAGCAAACACTTCCCTCGCGCTTATGGCCTCAGCGTTTGTTAACTCAAGAAACTCCCGGTCCACCAAAAACTAACAAAACACTCCTCATTGAAACGACATTGGTGCAGGTAAGCTGTAGAATGTAGCAGTCTACGGCAATTTTAACGAGTTTTTTTTTTTTTTTTGCCGTCGGATTGAAACATTTACGTTGCAAGTTTATATGAAGAATATGGCAATTATGCTTTGCAGACAAAATGGTCTGCACGTGTCATTGGGCATGTTTTTAAATCTAAATACCAGACTGTTAGATTAATTAGATTACTGCATATCCACCAAGATTTACATACTTTTTGACAATTGTTGATTAATTAGACTTATGTGCTATGTTTTTGGTCAATCATTCACATAATGTAAGCTTTTCCCAAGTATATTAAATCTATACAACTTTCAGTGGTATCATAAAGTAATGTGCACGCGCCATCGTTGAAACCTCCAGGAAATTTATAAAAATTCTTAAATAAAGAATTTCATCATTATACTGAGATGCCCATTGATTTTTCTCCAGAAATTCTGTGAATATAGCCTACAACATGACTGACGAGCGCCACCCCTTACTTGCATCGCGGTGGTGCATCACTGTTCGCGCGCCTCGTGGGCTTGGAAATAACTGCGCTGTGACTCAACATTCCAATAAGCCCGATCCTGCGCGCGGTGGGCGTGGTTTTCCCAGGGTTTAACACAGCAGCTGCTATTTACCTTCCCTCTAATGTAAACCACCACCGCCACCCCCGGCCCCGGACGCCAAAAACCTCAACCACAGCGGCAATAAAACATCCTGGCACGTGCTCCATATTCACAATAGCGATCGCACGCCGGCAGATGTCAACCTGCCAGGCTTGCGCGAGCGCTGCGCAGCGCGTTAAAGGCACAGCGGCGCACTTACAGCTCAGTCCAGTGCCAGAAAATCAGCATTTGAACTGTATACACCCGTAATCTCTGCTTTTTACTTTAGCATCTTGTTGTTCATGTCGATACTGTAATTAAATCCTGTCCTTGAGATTAATATCTTACAATATTTTTTTTAAAATCATGTTCATCAGCCATACAGGTTGCCTAATCCAATTGCTGCCACAAAATTCCCAAAACAAATTTCTCCTTGCAGCTATGCGGTTATTACAAGCAAGAAATTTTAGTTTATTCATACTTTTATTTCAGACTTTATGTGTATTCAGAATGACTGAATGTGCTTATTTAAATTATGCCTTAATATGATGAAGATTACATTTATTTTGCCCCTTTCTGCTGTAGTCCAGGCATATATTTAATGTCTAGTAGATTTCTCTGATAAAGACATGTCACAAGTCTTCATTTTATCGATACATTAAAAATAACTGCGCACAAGCAAAGCTGGGCTGTTTATTATGATGTGCGTAACTGCTGGTATATTTTGCTCATTTATTTATTTTCGTATGGGTTTGATTGTTTTTACGCACCCAGGGCATTGGATCATTTTAGGAAACGGTCACTTAATCGCAAGCCCAAATTCTGCCACTTTTTTTCTGCTGGTAGAACCTAAAGCGTTAACATGTAAAAGAAATGATTGATGGCATAGGCCCGCTTGTACCCTTGGGCCCGGCAGTGTGTCATTGGCCGGCCGCTCAAACACCAAATAACCAATGGAACGGCGCCGACCACGAGCCAGCCTTCCCTCGGGCCGCGTGTCCCGCACGCTGATTGGTTTAAAGTTACTGTGGGAAAGAAACTTTGGGAAGTTTCACACGAGCCGTTCGCGTGCAGTCTAAGATATAAATAAGACTCGCAAAAGTATGATAAGGCACTCCATGCAGACGGTCTAAGCGTGAGAGCGCAGCGGTGAAGTCAGTGCGCATCACTGCTGTATAGGTGACGCAGTCTTAATGCATATCCTGCACATGCTCTACTTTGGGCACCGTTATTGTTTTATTCAGTAATTATATAAACGGAAAAAGTATTATTTTGCCAAAACTGGGATTTTTATTCTTCTTGACGACTTCGGCGGCCAGGAAGTGCTTGTTTTGATCAGGGTGCAGTTTTCTTGGCCACAGCACTCTGAGGGATACACAGATTGGTCGTGTGGAAAGCGCGTGGGATATACATCAGAAGATGCCGGCAGACTTGATGGAGAAAACGTCCGCGTCCCCGGTTGCTGCCACACCGGCTAGCATGAACTCGACACCGGATAAACCCAAAACGGCTTCTGAACACAGGAAGGTAGGTTTGTAGTCCAGTCTTCCCTATTTAATATGATGGAACTCATATAACTGTACTGTTAGTAACAACTCTCTGTTTGTCCTTCAGTCGTCTAAACCAATTATGGAAAAAAGGAGAAGGGCGCGAATCAATGAAAGTCTTGGGCAGCTGAAAACGCTGATTTTGGACGCGCTCAAAAAAGATGTAAGTAACGCTCTTGTGTGATAACGACCTAACGCTTTACATCCTCAGTTAATACGCATTCCTTACATGTCATGCGTAAAATACTCGCAGTGTTGCTGCGAGCGCGCTCTCAGTGGGATAATTTTTTTCTTAAGATCCACACGCAACTAAGCAGATTGCCTCCAATTTACAGAGCTCCAGGCATTCAAAGTTGGAAAAAGCTGACATCCTTGAAATGACTGTGAAACACCTCCGGAACTTGCAGCGAGCGCAGATGACTGGTAAGTTTATGATCTTTCATCGCAGATTTATCTAAATTTCAGTCCGCAGTCAGGATGGCACCCTTCTGCGCTTGGCTTACAAGGCATGGCTAATTGTTATTTAGCCTCCAGACGCGCTTTCTGGATTGTTTCTGGAGGAAGTTGCAAACCATTGAGTTAGCAAGTTTATTCCGAATCAACCTGTTTTTAATGCGTCGCGATCTCAAATTGTGTTTGATCAAACTGATTTTCTGGAAGCTATTTCTGTTCAGTGCAACAATATATGAATCTGTACGATGTATCGTGCTAACACACCTTTTAATTTACTTCTTGACAGCAGCTTTGAACACGGACCCGACCGTTCTTGGGAAGTACAGAGCTGGATTCGGTGAATGTATGAACGAAGTCACACGTTTCCTTTCCACCTGCGAAGGGGTTAACGCCGAGGTCAGGACTCGGCTTCTCGGACACCTCGCTAGCTGTATGACGCAGATCAACGCCATTAATTACTCAAGTCAGCAGCAAATCCCCGCCGGTTCTCCTCATCCTGCGTTTGGACAGCCCATGGTTCAGATCCCGACCGCACCGTCACAAGGCAACGTATTACCACTGAGCACAGTTCCTTGCAAAGGCGGCTCTTCCGCTAGTTTACCCTCGGAGGCAACGAAAGTGTACGGTGGCTTTCAGCTCGTTCCGGCCACAGATGGACAGTTTGCCTTTTTGATTCCGAACGCCGCATTTGCGCCCAATGGATCTGTTATCCCTGTATACGCCAACAACGTCGGCACGTCCGTTCCAGTGGCAGTCTCTCCTGGAGCGCCATCAGTTACTATGGATTCCGTATGGAGACCTTGGTAGAGAAAATGTTTATATTGAAGACTTTCAAAACGGACGTTATTCTTTAAATGTTACGAAATGCTCTGGTTTAGTTTTTTGGTTGGTTTTGTATGAAATGTATATGAGAAGATTATGCACTATATTTGTGTATATGTGAGACACGTTCATATTGAAATGAGATTTGTATCGTGATTAAGTGCGGTTTTTGTATTCGCGTTATCTTTTACCGCGTGATGCCAAAGACAAATTGAGTGCTCTTTAAAATCTTCATTTTGGAAGACAAATAAATTTCTAAAAAAAAAGTTTGTTTGTCTCGGTGTTGTTGGTTTGCTCAAATAAACCTAGACACAGTAACTAATTTTTTGAGGCCACTGCCTCTGCACATGCTTAGTAAGATAATGTCTCAATCGAGTGCGTAAAAAAAGTTTTCTCACCTGGGAAATACGACAGGCCACGTTCATTCATTAACCTTAAGCCCTTATAACAATCTATAGCAAATGTAACGGTTTCATGAATTTTCTGTTAACTATCATGTAAGGTCATGAGCCTGGGAAAAAGAAAAAAACTCCATAGTCTCTCTCTCTCTCTCTCTCACACACACACACACACACACGCGCGCACACACACACACACACACACACACACACACACACACACACACACACACGCACACACACACACACACACAGGCAACACAACACCCCGGAGGAATACGAAAGCAATCCTTTCCTTTGTTGGATTATCGCGTGTCAAACACTGCTGTCTGGATGAGTTCTCGGCCGGCCCTCATCCGCTTGCGCACGGCAATTGGCGAAATTTCAATGTGCTGAAGAGAACTCCGTTCGCACACAAACACTTTGAAAAACTTCCACCACGGTGGGGACTTCTAACCGCCATCAGAGCTTTTTGGATTTGGTCCCGAGCCGACCAGGTGTTTCGCCAAATCCAGGTAATTTCAAAATTACACGAACATAATCCGCGGAAAACGAGACTAGACAAGACCGGGAAATGACTTTAAAACCTTGAATAAACTGTGAACAATAATAAAACAAGTTTGTGTATTCTCGCGGCGCGCCCTTGGATGTATTATTTTAATGTTTATCTACTTGAATTTAAAATATGGACTCAATCAATTAACAAGCCTCATTAAAACACATTAGCTAATAACTACGTTCGGTGCCAGTGAACCTACAGCGTTCCTCAATTTCTTCTCAAATAGCAAGGCTGAAATTGACGCATTAAAACTACAAAATTTTTTGCAACAAACTGATACAATCGTATTCAGCGCTAACTTCCCAAATAACTGCTCAACACTGATACGCACGCAGTACATACAGGTACTACTCGGAAAATTAGAATATCGTGTAAAAGTCGGTTTATTTTGGCAATTCAACATAAAAGGTAAAACTAATATATTTCATTGACTAATTACATGCAAAGTGAGATATCTCAAGCAATTTTTTGTTGTAATTTTGATGATTATGATTTACAGCTCATTAAAACCTCAAATACAAAAACTCAGAAAATTAGAATATTGTGAATATAACCAATATTGTGTGTGAAACAACACACAGGCGGATGCTGGACATGGGCTTTAAATGTCGAATTCCTGTTGTCAAGCCACTCCTCAACAGCAAGCAACGCCAGAGGCACCTTCGCTGGGCTAAAGAAAAGAAGAACTGGTCTGTTTCCCAGTGGTCCAAAGTCCTCTTTTCTAATGAGAGCAAATTTTGCATCTCATTTGGCAACAAAGGTCCAAGAGTCTGGAGGAAGACTGGAGAGGCACATGATGGAAAATGCATGAAGTCCAGTGTTAAGTTTCCCCAGTCTCTGATGACTGGGGGAGCCATGTCAGCTGCTGGTGTTGGTTCCCTGTGCTTTCTCAAGTCCAGAGTAAACGCAGCAGTCTACCAGAACATTTTAGAGCACTTCATGCTTGCTTCAATGAACCAGCTTTATGGGGATGCAGACTTCATCTTCCAGCAGGACTTGGCACCTGCCCACACTGCCAAAAGTACCAAATCCTGGTTCAACAACCATGGGATTACTGTGCTTGACTGGCCCGCAATCTCACCTGACCTGAACTGCATAGAAAATCTATGGGGCATTGTCAAGAGAAAGGTGAACGAAAAGAGACTAAACAACAAAGAAGAGTTCAAGGCCGTGATTGAAGCATGCTGGTCTTCGATAACAGCCGAGAAATGCCACAGGCTGCTAGCATTCATGCTACGCCGGATTGCAGCAGTCATTCATGCAAAAGGGGCCCCAACCAAGTACTAATTACAGATGCAAGATTTTTCTTTCAGAGGCCAGAAATTTTTGTATTTAAAATCCTTTTTCATTTATTTATTTAAATCGATTTCATGTAATATTCTAGTTTTCTGAGTTTTTGAATTTGAGGTTTTCTTGAGCTGTAAGTCCTAATCAGCAAAATCAAAACAAATAAAAGCTTGAAATATATTGATTTGCATGTTATTTGTCTATATAATATGTAAGTTTCACCTTTTAAGCTGAATTACAGAAATACATGAACTTTTTGAGAATATTCTAATTTTCTGAGTAATACCTGTAGTCTAACCCTGCCTGCTCTGATCATTCAGTTGAATTTGACAGAGAAAGAGAGAGAGAGCATTCTGAAATCGATGGCGCCATCTAGCGTCTAGTCCCAAAACAAGAAAGTCGATGTGCCACAATGCAGGTATACGTTAAATTTAATTTAATTTTTTTTTTAAATTGTCTTCGCACAAGTGCGAGAACAGGGATCATTTTGTCAAAACTAAACACACAATTCATGCAATTGTACACACAAGTACCAGAACACATCAAATAATTTTCTAAATCAAACACTTAATTCATATCTATAAAATAATTGATAAAAACCCAATTTAGCCGCTGCATGGCACACACATGGTCAATGCTATAATATAACATGAATGGCAAGAACTGGCTGTCCAGCCCGACTACGCTCGCCATTTTCTTTATACTATTGTGAATATATGCCTTCAGATATGGTTTCTAGCTTTAAGTCAAGCCTGCTCTTGAAAACCCCCAAGGTCTCTTCCTCAACAATATGGTCAGGCAAGCTATTCCACGTTGAAATTACTCTTTGGGTGAAGGAATGTTTCCGAAAATCAGTGCTAAATTTACCTTTGGTCAACTTCCATTTGTGACCCTGAGTTCTACTCAGAACACTTGATCGAAGGAATCCTACATAATTCACTTTGTTAATCCCTTTAAAATATTTAAAGACCTCAATCAAATCACCCCTGAGTCTCCTTTTCCTACGACTAAAGAGATTAAGGATCTTCAGCCTCTTCTCATAGCTTTCATCTTTTATACCTGGAATTAGCTGAGTGGCTCTTCTCTGAACTTTCTCTGGAGCCTCTATATCTTTCTAAAAGTATGGTCCCCAGAACTGTACACAATACTCCAGATGTATGATTAAGTTTGAGCCATTGCACATTGTTGTATTCAATCTAAAGCACTTTTAACACTTCTGTTTTTCTGATGATATAGTCTGGGTTTCAGATATTTTTCAAGTGTAAAGTAGGCCTACATTAATATATCGAGCAAACGTAACACATTGTGCAGTGTTTTACAAAAAGTGTGAGGCTGAGAATCTGTTTATAGTTGTGCAGATCTGGGCTGAGGTTTTGCTCCTTGAGTCTCAGGTTTGACTAAATATGTATTATTTTTTACTTGTAATATATAAGTGGTTGAATAAAGAAATGTTACGCTCAAACCCATTCCCGCAGGAAAATGGTAATTTGGGATTTCACGGTCGTTCAAGATGCTTTAGCATGTATGGCCATAGCTGAGTCTGTGGCTGGTCAAAGCTGCTTAAACTGGCACAGCCAGCAGTTGGCTACACAAGTTGATTTGCTGACTATCAGATGCACAGCTTGTGAAGAGCTGATCAGCCTGCTATAATCAGTTTGAAAAAAGCAGTGCATGGGCAAGTTAAAGCTGGAATTTTCTACTGGGCAGGACAGTTATGCAGGTTTCATTCATCTCTCTTTTTGAGAAGGCATTCCATCTGACCTTTACCCATCAGCACAGGAGAATGGCCAGTGTAATACTTCCCAGTATCTGACTGCTTCATGAAATGTTTTTGGTGGAAGTATTGTGATGACTGGCTAAGCATAGCTGCTCTATGGCTGCCTATGGCGGTGGGATAAATATGTGCTAAAAATCACTGAATTGGTAAAGATCATCAATCAGCATCATTTAGACGCCTGCATCCAAGGTCACTGCTCGTCTGCAAAACGGATTTAAGATTTGAATAACTTTGATAAGTTTTATTGAATTGTTTTATTACATTACTTTATAAATACATGTAGACCTCGATGCATGTGTCTATCTGGCTTCTCATGATGTGGGGACTTTTCCTTATTTATAAATTAAATTTAAATTTAGTTTTTCCTTAAAATTTTCCCCCCTCCCACTCTCGCCATCTTTCCCCCATTTGCTCTCTCCCTCTCCCCTCTCTCACTCTCTCTCTCAAATTTTCAAATCTATATTCAGAAGTTGTATTGGCCTGACATAGTTCATATGGTATATAGCTGGAGCCCAGCCAGAAGTAAATCCCTCCCTCCCTTCCTCCCCTGGACCAGCTTATTGGCAGCTTCTTTGGGAATGTGGGAGGCCAGATCCCTGCCACACGCATCACAGCAGGACACTACTGACAAACAGGCTCGCCCAGGCCCAGGTGATGCAGGGGTGGGGTGGTTTTTTTGAGAAAAACCAGGCCCGAGATTGCCTCTTGCAATGCTGGGGAAACAGTCCAGGTACCTGAATTCCCAATCCGTGCTGCCATTTAAGCAATTTCATTACAGGCTTGCAATGCCCTGTTACTGAGCACGGATCAGGCACGCAAAGCTACCAGCATCCTTCAGCATTCTCACTGAGGCATACAGCCACAGCGGACAGGTTTTTCCTGGTTTGTGACAATACACTGTTGTGCGTATTCCTGTTGTCATCTTTGCTGTGGTTGCACTTGTAACTGAGTGCAATTTAATACCATGAATGCATTGTGGATGTGTGTATCTGAGCATATGTACACTTATTTTATTTATTTAATTTTTTTGTTTATCTGTGCAAATACATGAAAATGCGTGTATGGATGTATGTTTCTGTGTGCTTGTGGCTCTGTGTTTGAATGTATGTGTGTGTGCCTGAGTACGTATGTGTGTGTATGTGACTATATGTGAGTGTGTATGCGCATGTATCTGAGTGTATGTGTTTGCACTCAGCCAAGTAAATGTGCCTGTGTGTTCCTGTTTGTGAGTGCAGTTAACAGTATGCATTGTGTGTGTGTGTGTGTGTGTGTGTGTGTGTGTGTGTGTGTCTTAGCATATGCATATACATTTTTTTGTTTGTTTGTATGTGTGTGTGGATGCAATGGCAAGTTGGATGCACTTTTGTTTCTGCGTGTTGTTGACTGTGTTTGAGTGTGTACCTGAGTATGTATCAACCAATTGATCTCTATGGAGCTCGGAAACACAAAAAATTGAACGAATGAAATTTCCGGATTTTGGCTGAAATTAATTAGAAATGACATATATATTATTAAAATAAAAATAATAGAGCAAATGATTGTAAGCCAAGAAACACCTTCCCTAGAAATGATGCGAAATCAACCACTCCGGGGCTTAGAAACCCAAAAAAAAAAAAAAAAATTTACTGAATGAAGTTCTCTGGATTCTGATTGAAATTTATCAGAAGTGACCAATATATTATGAAAACAACAATGATAGAGCATGAAAATTATTTTAAGCCCAGAAACACTTTCTCAAGAAATCATGCAATATCGACCACTGCAGGGCTTGGAAACCCAAGAAAATTGACCAAACCATATTTTATTGGATTATGGCTGAAATAAATCAGAAATGACCTGAATATAATGAAAACATTATTTATAGGGATATAATTGTAAGCAAAGAAATATTTTCCCCAGAAATCATGCAATTTCGACCCCCTTAGGGCTTGGAAATCTATCTAAATCTAATCAAATTTTCTTGGATTATGGCTGAAATTAATCAGAAATTCATTAAATATTGTGAAAACAACAATAAAAGACCAGGGAAATTATTTTATGTTGAGAGACACTTTTTCCAGAAATCAGGCGAAATCAACAACTCTGGGTGTGAGCATGTGATTGTGCATGAGTGTGTTTGTGTGAGTCTTGAGTGTATGTGAGCTTGTGTTGGGGCATGTTTATAAGTGAGTGTGCCTTTGTTTGTGCATGTGTGCGTGTACAGAGGGGACGAGTGCCCTGTACTGCAGATAAAACACAAACATATGAGACTCAGGGTTTCGGCTGGGACATGTGAGGGTAACACACACACACACACACACACACACACGCACACGCACACACACAAACCTACACACGGACACACACCTACACACGCGCGCACACACACACACACACACACACACACACACACACACACAAACACATTCATTAATGACTGTACTGGAATGTAGAGCCTGCAGGGGGAAAAGGAGTTTAAATACTGCTTCATTGAGGGCAGTCAAGCCAGACACTCTGCAATGTAGCCTAGAGGTCTTGGACCCCTTGGATCTCTATTTTTGAGAAACTTCATTGAGAAAATGTTGACATGACAGCTTCACAACCTGGAGTGGAGGATGGGGGAGTGTGCAAAAACCATCCTCTGGTGTGGGAGTTGAGAAATATGAATTTTGCATGAACAACATAAAAAGGGGTTTCTTTCATATCATATTGCACATATTTGTGCAGATTTTTTTATGCTGAATGTAGAAGTAAAAATAAATAGAAAAAGCATGTTTTTTTGCTTTACCAGTGAGCTGGACTACTTGATGCATTGCTCTTTGCATTAGCTGCCCTTTGCAGTGTGAGGCATCGGCCTTCCTTTTGACATAATACTGCACTCAGGGTCTCGGTGTTGAAAGACCAAGGATGCCAGCCTTAGGGAGGAGCTCACAAGAAGCTGAATTAATGTACCAAAATGGATGTAAAAATTCTATTTTTGATTATTTTTATTTTTTTAAATGAACTTGCCTGTTATTTGAAACAGAAAATAAAATTTTAATTTTTCATTTAATTGTTAAACTTTTGTTTCAGACATGCTTTGATTTGATAAACTTAATCTCTGGCTCACTACTTCTGCCCTCAAGCGGATATGGTTGAATTAACAGCTTGTGCTCAACCGAAAGGTTTGTTCTCATACGCTATGCTGCAACTCCTGGAGAGATAAAGAAGGGTGTATTAATCTGCGTGAGAGGTGTGGGGGAATCCTAATCCTATAGTGTAACAGGATGTGCTGGTTTTTTCATGTTAATCAGTATTTCATTGATCAATCAAAGCAATTATTCTCACTGCTGATTCCTATGAGCTACGGTCAGCCAGTTGCCTGGTGGCAAATATATTAAACTGAGCTTTGAAAAGTTTTAGGTTCAAACCCCACTATGGCTGCCATGAGATCAGTGCAGCCCATCCCATGAATAACAAAAGGTCGCAAGTGACATTCCTGAAGAAAGCTGTTTTTCTGCACCAGGAATTACTACAGCCGTGCCTCCGTTAGTTGGCAAGCAAAGGTAGCAATTGACATGATAAAGTACTTGGAAAGCAGTGACCATCACATGGTAGCAAGTGTAACTATGGTTAGATGATGCCTAACCGGTGCACAAGGGCAGATACTGAATATACAACTTTACTCCCTTTGGAACTAATGTAACAAAAAAGAATATGTGGGTGATTTCCTTCAATGGCTGATTTTTCACAGTTCTTCAAAGTTTCAAACTGAATTTAGACCAAAGTAACTCAATGTAACTTGCAAACTTGAGCTGTTCGGCCCATCAACGCCGGCCTCTGCATGCTGTAATTTGTAATTTGCTTTCAACTGAAAGCAAATGCTTAATAACTGTAATGTAAACGTGGTCTATCTGTTGTAAACTGGCCCTGCCTGCTTTGAGGTCCGGGAGAGTAGAGCTGAGCCAGTTTTTGCCTGTATGTGGGGAGTCCATCTTTGTGCTTTGTGATGGTACATTCTCACTGTGGCTTTTTCTACAGTTTTAAAATAAACCATGTTTGTAGAATCGAACATCGGCTCTACAGAGATAGAGCAGCAAGCAAGCCTGGACAATCTGAGGTTGGTTGGTTCATCAGTCCATGCGCGGTAAACGGCCTCAGGGTGGCATGAAAAGCACGGCCCTGCATGGTTGTTCTTTCCAAAAACATTATGATTTCTGTTCTTTTATCTGCCTCCTCTCGGTCGGAGCAGGAAGGAACTGCTGTTGTGGCTGTTTAAAAGCAGATTGATTCTCCATCACGGGCTACAGAGCGCCCACACACAGGCTCACAGCTGCATAGGGTGATTGAATTGAGTCCCTAACATCCCGCAAGGCTTATTGCTACAGAAAGTGATTAGTTCAGATCCCTTGCATCCTGTGAGGCTTACCACAGCTGAAGGTGATTGGATCGAGTCCTCTGCATCCTGCAAGGTGTGCCGTTGCAGAGGGTGACTCGAGTCTCCAGCATCCTGCAAGGCTTACAGGTGCAGAAGGTGATTGGACTGAGTTTCCAGCATTCTACAAGGCTTATTTACTGTAGAAGGTGATTGAATTGACTCTGTAGCATCTTGTCTGGCTTACCGCTGCAGAGGGTGATTGACTGAGTCTTCAACATCTTGCAATCCTTAGTGTAGAAGGTGATTCGATCATGTCCCCAGCTTCCTGTAATCTTTACCACTGCTTTAGCCAAATAGTGCAGCTCAAATCTTTTACTTTTCTTCTTCAGTAAATATAGAATTTTTTTTTTTTTGTTTGTTTGCCAAGCAAGCAGTGACTAGAAACAATCTCAATTTTTTTCCCATAGGTATGAGGAACAGGGCCAGCGCTAGAACAGGGAATTTTGGGGGGGCACAGACACATCCCTTTATGACAAGAATTAGTCCTGGCAAGTTCTCAATCATTTTTCTTTATTGACGCGTTTGACAACTGCAAAAACGTTGTCACCTCCCGACAGTGGCGAAGCCAGCGGAGCTGCTAAGATACGTCCCTTTTTGACTGCAATTAGTAGTTCTGAATCATTTTCCTTTATTGACGCGCTTATCGTAATTGGCAACTGAAGACTCGGTTTCTCTCCATATGCGATTTAACAGCGATTAAATCATGGGCTAAATTCAGTTCAGCTGCGGAACAAGAACAGAGAACTGGGTTGCAAAAATCTTCAGTTTAAAACAATTATTAGTCCTGACCTGTTCTCAGTCATTTTCCTAATTAACAGAAGGTTCACTCCAAGAGGACTCCACAGTTAACAGGTACTGCTTGTTCTCCTCGATTAGGTAAGGCCACAATCATTCATCTGGACGGGCGTCCAATAGTTCTAATGTTCCTCTAGTAATTAGCTAACAAATTTACAATTAAGAAATAAACAAATTAACAAATTAAGACAATTAGCTGCTTTACTTACTAAATAAATCCAGGTTTTCTCGATGAATCCAATAAACTTCTCAGGCTAACAGCCATTTTAAAACAAACTGGGCTTGCGTGGTAGAAACATCTTTCCATTAAATTGCTAGTTCTGTTGATTGCGATTTTGGTTGATTGCGCAGTTGCGATTTTGGTCAAGAGGAAGAGAGCAAAAATAAGAAACTGAAAACAAACGTATTTTTTGCCCATCAAATGATAGACAATATTTCAAAATGTAGCTAATCGAAGGATAACAATCTGGAGTACATGGAAAACAAGAATTTATGGGAAGGTAGGGATGATTTATATACAAACCCAAAACCAGTGAAGTTAGCACGTCGTGTAAATCGTAAATAAAAACAGAATACAATGATTTGCAAATCCTTTTCAACCTATATTCAATTGAATACACTGCAAAGACAAGTTACTTAATGTTTGAACAGGTAAACTTTGTAATTTTTTGCAAATATTAGCTCATTTGGAATTTGTTGCCTGCAACATGTTTCAAAAAAGCTGGCACAAGTGGCAAAAAAGACTGAGAGAGTTGAGGATTGCTCATCAAACACTTATTTGGAACATCCCACAGGTGAACGGGCTAATTGGGAACAGGTGGGTGCCATGATTGGGTATCAAAGCTGCTTCCCTGAAATACTCAGTCATTCACAAACAAGGATGGGGCGAGGGTCACCACTTAGTGAACAAATGTGTGAGCTGATTGTCGAACAACGAGCTATTGCAAGAAATTTAGGGATTTCATCATTTACGGTCCGTAATATCGTCAAAAGGTTCAGAGAATCTGGAGAAATCACTGCACGTAAGCGACAAGGCCGAAGACCAACATTGAATGCCCGTGACCTTCAATTCCTCAGGCGGTACTGCATCAAAAACCGACATCAGTGTGTAAAGGACATCACCACATGGGCTCAGGAACACTTCAGAAAACCACTGTCAGTAACTACAGTTTGTCGCTACATCTGCAAGTGCAAGTTAAAACTCTACAATGCAAAGCGAAAGCCATTTATCAACAGCACCCAGAAACGCCACTCACTTTGCTGGGCCCAAGCTCATCTAAGATGGACTGATCCAAAGTGGAAAAGTGTTCTGTGGTCTGACGAGTCCACATTTCAAATTGTTTTTGGAAACTGTGGACGTCGTGTCCTCCGGACCAAAGAGGAAAAGAAACATCTGGACTGTTATAGGCGCAAATTTCAAAAGCCAGCATCTGTGATGGTATGGGGGTGTATTAGTGCCCAAGGCATGGGCAACTTACACATATGTGAAGGCACCATTAATGCTGAAAGGTACATACAGGTTTCGGAGCAACATATGTTGCCATCCAAGCAACGTCTTTTTCATGGACGCCCCTGCTTATTTCAGCAAGACAATGCCAAGCCACATTCTGCACGTGTTACAACAGCATGGCTCCGTATTAAAAGAGTGCGGGTACTAGACTGGCCTGCCAGTAGTCCAGACCTGTCTCCCATTGAAAATGTGTGGCGCATTTTGAAGCGTAAAATACGACAATGGAGACCCCGAACTGTTGAACAACTTAAGCTGTACATGAAGCAAGAATGGGAAAGAGTTCCACCTGAAAAGCTTCAAAAATTGGTCTCCTCAGTTCCCAAACGTTTACTGAGTGTCGTTAAAAGGAAAGGCGATGTAACACAGTGGTAAAAAGGCCCCTGTGCCAACTTTTTTGCAATGTGTTGCTGCCTTTAAATTCTAAGTTAATGATTATTTGCAAAGAAATAAAAAGTTTCTCAGTTTGAACATTAAACATCTTGTCTTTGCAGTGTATTCAATTGAATATAGGTTGAAAAGGATTTGCAAATCATTGTATTCTGTTTTTATCTACAATTTACATAACGTGCCAACTTCACTGGTTTTGGGTTTTGTATTTTATTAGACATTTATGAAAGTCTAAGCTTGATAAACCCATTACGATCCTGAGCTGCCATTGCATACAATGAGCAGCACAACCTGGGCAAGTCCTGACCTGTTCTCAGTCATTTTCATGATTAACAAAAGGTTCACTGTGAGAGCACTGCACACTTAACAGGTGCTGCTTGTTCTCAATGATTAGGTAAGACAACAATCATTCATCTGGATGCGTATTTGCTGAATTTAAATCAATGTTATTCAAAATTGCATACCTGCGCAAATAGCTTGACCCGCATGCTTTTTATAGCCTAGCCATTTTTTTTAAATCAACCCACGCAATACCAAGAATGAAAGGCAATATTTATTGGAATGCAGACCAGTTCAATCAACGCAAAGCATTGGCCTATTGATGAGTAAATTACTTTTCTGTACTGAATTTAGCCCATGATTTCATCGGTGTTAGATCGCATATAGAGAGAAACCTTGTCTTCAGTTGCCAATTACGGTAATTGGAAAATGCATCAATAAAGGAAAATGATTGAGAACTTGCCAGGACTAATTCTTGTCACAAAAGGACATGTCTGTGCCCCCCCCCCCCCCCCCCCCCCCCCACAAATTCCCTGTTCTATCACTGGCCCTGGTGAGGAATGTGTGGCATCCTTCACTGTGCGTATTATAGAGGCTAGTATGCACCAGGAGAGATTAAAGCTTTAGTTGTAATTTCTTCCAAAATTGTGATTGAAACTTCACATCTGCCGACAACCAGCTATGATAGTGACATTCAATTCCCATTCCTTTCAGCTCAGAACATTCCAATCACTTGCTTGTGACAACCCAACTTTAAAGAGCTCAGCGGTACCCCCAGTACACCTCTCCCTCTCATTCTGCTTCCCAATCCACAGTTTATCCACATTCCCAGGGTACCTGCTCTCCGCCAGAGAGAAAAGAATTCCAAAAACAAATGGACCCAGTCACATCTATGCAAAGTCAGTGGAGATTAAACATGATTTTCTTTTGCATATGAATCGTTTTTAAAATCAAATGTGAAAAGCAGAAACCCAATAGGTGACGCGCTATAAACACACATTTTTCTCATGTGATTTGCGGCAGTGACCGATTCATTTTTACTCTGACAGCTGAAAACCTACACAAAGGGCGTCAAAATAATGTGCAGTGACTTAAAATGCTGGCGCAGCGGAGTTGCGTGCCCTGTGACTAATTGCGCAATAGCCTTTCTTTGTGCTGCGTTCCATCACTGAGGGCGTCGGTAATATCCGATTGGTGTCACTGTTTGAGGACGGGGCTCGCGTTTATTACCATTCAAAGCACAACTTTAAAACGCAAGTTTTTTTTTCTTCCAGTTTGGCGTTAATAACTGTCAAGTTCAATTACCTTTGCAGTCGTGACGTGAGTGACAGTTTGTGGTGACAAGGCCTAATTTAAGGCTTGGCTGAGGTATTCAGATGGTAATTGCCCAATTGTCATTCATGCTATTGGTGAACTGATGTGTGAGTTTCACTGATGAAAATGTGTCCCTGTAGCTATGCTGATTTACAGTATAATCCTGGGCAAGTAAACAAAATAAATTAAAAAGCCTACAGTAGGTAAATAGATTTGCGAATGCATGCCTAAAAAGTGACCAAATCATCTGCCTCAAATTGCTTTGATATGGAGTGGAATTAGGACAATTAACCCTTTGATGCACGAGACCTTTCCCCTTGGTCAATACCGATGATTCTTGGTATTTCTACTTGTTTGTAGACCAAAAGACCAAAGATTATCGATTTTTTCAAGGATTTTCAAAGCTGAGGGTAATTTTTTTTTTATCCCAAATATGAGTTTTTGTAAAGCATCCATGTGCATGAACTTCACACGTGAGGTAGCCATACAACTACCTACTGTTCTATAAGTCATGAATGTAAAACAAGTTTGATGTCTTCTATATGTTCTGTGTAATCTTATATAACAGCATAACATACTACTTTGGTTAAGACTTTCCTACTCTTGCTTCTTTGGGGGGGTCAAAAGTTTAGAAACGCACACTCACCTCTTTCTCATGGGTGCAGCCATCTTGGAAATTTGAAGAGCGCTAGTAGAGACATCTGTCAGCAGATATGGAAACTTTAATACATCACAAAAGTAACATGAATGCTTTTCCAGGGGTGGATGCCTTGTGGAGGGGGGGACTAAAAAACCTCATGTTTGTGAGACATATGTGTCAAAGGGTTCAGCCGAATGAGGGCTTTTCACTCAACAATAGAGTAAACTATGGAATTGGAGGCTCATAAATAGTTAGGTTTCAGAAGAAGATTGATATGTTCATCTAAAAAGAATGATGTTGCTGAAGGTGAGAGTATGTGAAAATATACACAAACACTTGCATGCAAACCTGAATGCAGGTACAAACATACCCGCCCTCACAGACATGCACAAGCACACACACAGACATCCACATGAATGTTCACATGAGCACTCACATGCATGCACACTCATACACAAACACACTCTCTCTCTCTCTCTCTCTCTCTCTCTCCGTCACACACACACACACACACACATGCATGGTACTCAGCCCGATAGGCTCAGCAGCTCCTCTGAAAACAGCAGTGAAGGGCATCTGCTTTGGCTCACCAGTGCCAGCCAATAAAAAATTTATAGTCTGCCACTTTATTAGATAAATCTGCATCTAGCCAATGCATACTTTCACAGCAGTCCAGTTTAGCCCATGCATTGTCAGAGCATCTTTTCAGACCGGCTTGTAAAAAGTTCAGGCTCTTTTCATAGACTTTTTTTGTGTTATAGTTCTTGATGCTTCACAGAAAGGAAAGATCCATAAATTTAATGATTTTGGAGGGCTTTTGTCATGTGTTCTGTGATTGTGTCTCCTAGCCGTCATGAATGGCTAGACACTGAAAAACATAGAGAAAACTGAACAAAGAAATTGAATAAAAACTCTGACCGCTGATTTACAATTATGCAGCCAATAAAGAAGACAGAATTGTTACTACAGCGAGAGGGCTGTACAGAACGGTAGTAATGTAATAAATGAAACAGGAAAGCAAATGTTTCCTGCTTGGCACCATACAGAAATAATAATTGTTGTCCTCAAAATTGGGGTGGCAGGGACGTGCAAGGAAAATCCGGCAGGTGGTTGTTGTAAACTCAAGGAGTGACAACTTCAATGGTCGGGTATCGATTTCAGAGAAATATGGCCTTAGGTTTCTTATTTTTCTTTCCCTCAAGGAAGGCTGAAAATATTCCCAGTCCCTGCTCTTATAGTCTTGAGAGTCTTTGCCTTTCAGAATTCTATCCGCAGGTAGTCCTTAATCCTGGTTAGATGAAAAGGGGGGAACTGGTGACCCCACTCTAACCATGAGCATTTCGACAAGAACATCAAAAAGACCCGCCACTGCTCACCCGCCATGCACGCTACACTAGGAGGAAAAGAGTGTTGAGTGTCGATTAAGTGTTCCAATCTCTGGACTCCTGAAACAGAGGCTGAGTGCGAATGATCGGTGTAACTGAAAGACAATCCCGCTAGGGCAAGCGGACTCTCAAAATCAGTACTGTGTGCTGGCCAGCTAACAGCGATCTGGTGGTTCTGTCTGATCTATCCAAACTGAAAAGCTGCACTGCAACTACCCAATGATATTTGTTCAGTATTGTTAGTATTTCCTGTGCGATTTTTATTGTTGTCTTTGAATTTGAAAGGGACGAGTGACAGCAGATAACGATTGTGTCGCTATTTTTCCCATCTCTTTCAGGATGGAACTGGACATGACTGAGAGTGGAGCAGGGTGGAGAACTAGCAGCTAGGGGCTGAGGTGTGGGTGGAGGCTGGGGGTGTGTCATGTTTAAGGTGTGGTTAGTGAAACTTCTCACCTCAAAACATTAACCCCTGACATGTGGCCCATCTCCCAACCCCTTATTGATAGTTTGGCTGGGATGGGGGGTATCCTGGAGGTGTTTGGGGAAAGGATGAGGTCCATCCCTGCTCAGGGCTGTAGCAAATCCAAATTTTGCTGTATGATATAATTGCCTGAGAAATAATTGACCATTAACAATTTATTTGTGTTTTTCAGTCAAAAAGTTATTAAACTAGTTTTAAATGAATTAAATAGGATACTTTTTTGGTCATTTCACTGTCCTGTGACCCAGATAATATAATAACACAAGTACACAGTCTATGAAGTAAACCATGCCTCTTTATTATCATAAAACTTTGTATTGTTTGCCTCAATGAACATTAAACTGACAACCAAGCATTATTCCAGTATTGGAATCGATCAAAGATGCACCATATGAAAAAAGAAAAACCTCTAAGACTTGGCTTTATTGGTTTATCGCAAGTCCCGCGTCGTAATATGGAAGAGAAGTATCCAGGGCGTAAAACTAAGATTTCGGTTCATTGGCCGATGGCTAGTGACCTTTCAAATTCTACTAGCCAAACCCATTTTTCACCGGCCATAAAAAAAAGTTCATTATTTGACTGTGGTATGAGCTGGGTATGAGTCTGTGCCATCATCAATCTGTGCTGCAATACATGTATTTGTTTTTAATCGTTTTCTGTGGTGTATTGAGACCTTGGTTTACCAGTTCCATGACGGCACGCTGGTGTGATTTTGCACAGTTAAAATCAATTAACTTTAACTTTAATTATCTTTGGGGTGTTAATATAAGCATAGCCTTATGACGACAAGTTGGTAGCATACTTGCCATTAACATTGGAACCTAAAAAAAAGGGAGGTTTTTCAGGGGGAATGTCGGGGCTCTGAGAAAACGCCACGATAGCACTGTCTCAGCAGCTTTTTCTTTCATCCCTCTAAAAATGCTACAACATTCATGTTTTACTGCTTGTTTATTACAATATTTAATCAACAAGATAATATAAACTTGACAACAATAAATTAGCAAGATATAAAGATTCCAATAAAACAATTCATTAACATATTATCTGTGTAAATTTGTACAAAATATCAACATAACAGTACTGACAAAATTTTACTCAATAAGAATAAAAACAAAACTGAGTTCATATTTATGGAGTCTTGTTGTATGACACAATAAATCAGTGTATCTGTCTATCAGTATGACCTCTTACTGTCCATCATCCTCTGAGTCTGTGTCAGACCTATCATTCTCATGATCCATGAAGTTTGGCCTGCTTCAAGTATCGTTTCGTCTTTTCCAATTTTATTTATGGCTTCCCTGCCAAATTGCACGGGAATTGACTCTAGAAACCATGCAAGGAGGATAGTAGCAGTCATTGTTGGTGTCCCTGGTAAATGTATGTTTTTGCTAAAAATGAAATAAAATCATAATAAGCTGTTCTTTAAGGCTTGGACAGAGCTACATAATTGCGGACTAATACTGGAAATATGCGTTCTAGAGCCAAAAATCAATATCCAGGCTAGAAATTATAACCATTGTATGAATTTATATCGTTATTGGTATAAGCTCTCTTTGGCCAACATTAGTTTGGCTTATTCTCACCGACCAAAGTATTTCATTTTAGCAACGTCACTGCCACTGAGAATCATTAACCGTCCATAAGCAGCCAAAGCAGGGGTAACTTAGCGCCTACAGGCGATGTGCTTCCCCAGTGTATGTGTACCATTAGTCCCTCCCCAAATGAGCAATTGTCCAATAGTAGTTTAGCTGAACTCAGTTGGGCTTGCAGACAGGAACAACAGCACTGTCAAGAAATTAGTTTTTACCAACACACATTGGAAACGTGTTTGATGGACTTTGACCCATCTCATTTTGAAAAATTGCGGTTTAATCATGAAACGATTATTTTTCATAATTGTTACAGGCCTATCCCTGCTACATATACTGTAGTCCAAATGACTAACTTAGGGCCCATCCCTGATACTTAAGGCCCATCTGACTGACATAGGGTCCATCCCAGGTAGCTACTTCAGGCGGCAGGCCCATCTGAATGACTGTAAGGCCATCCCAAATAAATATAGCTCATCTGACTGACTTTGGGTCCATCCCTGATACATGTAGCCCATCTGACTAACCTTGGGTCTATCCCAAATAAATGCAGCTTATCCAACTGATGAAGAGTCCATCTCTGGTGCGTATAGCCCATCAGACTAATTTTGGGTCCATTCCAGAGAAATAAAACTCTTACGACTAATGCAGGGTCCATATCTGATAAATATGGCCCATCTGACTAACTTAGGGTGTATTTTAGATGGTTATGGCCTATCGTACACATAGGATCCATCTCAGTAGCTAAGGACTGATCTTACTTACTTAGGGTCCATCTCAAATACATATAGCCCATTTGACTAACTACCCTGAAGTCATACAATTCTAATGAGAGCTGCCGTCATTGAGCAGCAGAAGCTGCACAAAGCAATGCAATGTCATTAGGGTATGTCCCAGCTACTCAAGCCCATCTAATTTCTATTTCAGATAGATTTGGACCATTTGACTTGCTTGAGGTACATCCCAAATACATTGCACCCATCTGACTGGCTTAGAACCAATTCCAATAACTGGCATAATTAATTATAACAAAATACATGTTCAACAAAATTAGTCAAGTGCGGCTGAAGACATGCTGGCTCATATGTGGACAATTGATATTTTTTAGGTGGGGAGTGGGTAGCTGAAGAGCCATTGAGTTTTTCAATTTCACATTTTTGGTAAAATTATGTGGAACAAGAGGGAAACTCAGAAAGTAATTCAGGACTGGAATGATTTAAATGTCATTGCATGGGTAGATCATGCAAAGGAAGATAACCCAGGGTCAGCCGATTTTGCCAATTTTTGGAATACTCATGCATCAAACCAAGTTATAAATGAACCTACAATATTAGCGTCATCCATTTGGTTTTGTTGGAGTAATCACAAAAAAATGAATTTTGGACCATTTTTGAAGGATTTTCAAGGGGTTAATTTGGGTCATCCTCCACATAAAACGGCTAAACATTAAACATTGCCACTTTGTCTGAATGTTGCCCATAGGATGATCTACCAAACAAACGAGAATGATCAAAAAATATTTCCAAATGTGTCAGTTATGTGTCAATGTATTTCCCCCACCCCAAAATTTGGAATTGTGTGTAGGCCTATTCGACAGCTTATAAGTCATCTGCCGCAGGGGTAGAAACTAAGAATCATGGTGGAAATGGTGGCTAATTACTTGCTCTTTCATAATCAGAAATAAAAAAAAAACTGGTCACTCAATTCCGTTCTTCATAGTAGCACCACAAATGAGGGGAATATTTCATCGTTTTGCAGTGCTGCCACCCATATGCTGTATCTGGAACTACAAACCTGTACACTAAGCAACTAACACCACCAATGTTATTTTGTCTGCCCTGGCTTTATTTACTCAATTATAATGCCAACACATGAAAACTAATGGCATTCTACCATAAATATGGCCATTTCCCTGGGAAAGGGACGTGTCAGGCATTTTTCTATGCACAATCCAATATTCCATAAATCTTTCATATGGCACAGACTGTCTTTGACTAATTACTTTCTCTATGAACAGATTGGCCCAACCCAATATACACCTGAACACTTCGTTTCTGCTTGTTTAAAACTTTAGGTCTTGTCAAAATAAAGTCTAGAGAGTCCAGTAATGAGGCTGTCATGGACTTAACCATGTTAGCAGGAGTGGTGACACTATCTATTACCCAGCAGTTCAAGAATGACTGGCCGTGAATAACAGCAACTACCAGACTGCCAGAGAAGCCAGCATTAGGAAGTGATGAACAAAGAGACAAAACAACCTTTTGAAATTTATCTGTATTTCAAAATATTTAGGATCAAATACCTTAAGCCAGGGGTGTCCAATCTAATCCAGAAAGGGCCGGTGTGGGTGCTGGTTTTTGTTAGAGCCCAGCACTAACACACTTGATTCTACCCAGCAGGGTCCTGATTGAACCGCCTGATTAGTTAATTAGTGGATTCAGGTGCTGTAGCACTGCTGGCTAGAACAGGGGTTCCCAAACTTTTCCAAATCAGGGCCCACTTGAAAATCTAAAAAATGTCCGCGGCCCACCTTTGTCCTATAAACAGTACATAGACGAAATTATGCATTCTCAGAACACTTAAAAGCAACAATAATTGTTGTTGTTGTTGTTGTTAAGAAAATAAAATAAACATGTTAAATGTTTTTTATTAATTTCTTATTATTATTATTATTATTATTATTATAAAGATTCAGGATTGAAATGAAAGCAGGGGGATAAAGGAAGCCCAAACTTTTAATCTGTGGTGTACACACAAGACAGAATTAATTATCGAACACAGTACGTGCTCTTCCGATTATGACCCCCGGTCATGATGACCAAAAAGCTATGTTCCGATCATAAACTATATAAGGTTCCTAAAATATTGTGAGGTCAATAACACTCAATAGGTTATTACTTTCAAAATATTTTTTAAAATCGTGCAATAAATATTTTACAATAAAAATCCAAAAAAATCATATTTGCAAAAATGAATCATATTTTTAATGACCTCTCACGGCCCACCTGCAGTACCACCACGGCCCACCTGCAGTACCACCACGGCCCACCAGGGGGCCGCGGCCCACACTTTGGGAATCACTGGGCTAGAACAAAAACCAGCACCCACACCGGCCCTTTATGGACAAGTTTGGACAGCCCTGCCTTAAGCAGTGTTGGGCCCAACAGGTCCTGTAACTCCACAAAAAAAGATGATGCTAGTATGCCCAGGTTCAGCCAATAATCATGATAATGATACCATAGTCAATCTGAGCAAGAATGAACAAAACTTAACTTGACAACTGAAGTATCCACTTTGTCAGCCAATATGATGCATGATACAGAATCCATGTGAACTCTGCCAGAATTATAACTAAAACCCCATAAGTCACACTTGACTTGACTTGACTTGACTTGTGGGGTTTTAGTAATCAGTGCTTCAATTACTGCGTTCACAGATCCACCTGATCGATGACCTTTGCCAGCAGTTCCGATCTTGTTGTCACGGAGGAGGCTAACAGGTGCTGGTCATCTAAAGGATTGTCAGTATTATCCTTGGTCAAGTGGCCACACTTCTGCTGGACAGAGATGGGAGAAGTAACTTGAAGCCTGCTGGGTAGTTAGCCAGTCCTCCTTCATAACACAGGCTTTGATTCTCTTAGCCACCGCCCCAGGGTTTTCCTTTCTTCCAGTCTCTACTCTTTTCATAGACCTTGTGGTTGATCATGCTACTTTGTACCTATGGGATACCAATGTGGCTGCATCGATGCATTGACGGGGCCAACGACTTGAATGGTGGAAGGGGTGCTGGCACTTCCACGGCGGCTTGCAGTCAAGGCCAAGCTTGTATATATTTGCTGGACAGATAATGATGTCCTTGTCGACAGCATGGAATAGCCCAGCACACAGTGCAATGTCGTCACACTCCTCCAGTAGCAGTTGTGGGCCCTTTTCTCTGTGTTCTTGTCTAAGAGGAACTTCTAGTCACAAACAATGGCTTTGAATTGACTTGTCACACTTTCTCAAAGCAATACAATTGGATGTTTCTTCATTACACCACGTGCAATGGCATGAGAGACATTGAAAAACCTGCATTTTATCGCATAGTGACCTGGGATTCATCAAAACCAGCAGCCATGGCTGCCATTTGAAACTGTTTGGAATGTGTGTCAAGTGCAGGGCTCTAGGACTCTTCTTCCTCGAACTTTTTGGCCCTGGAGTTTTCGTCCCTGAATTTTTAGTCCCCAGACTTTTTGTCCCCAGGCTTTGCATCCCCTAGGAATTTTTGTCCCCGGACTCTTCGTTCCCGTGGACTTTTTGTCCCCATAAACATTTCGTCCCTGGACTTTTCATCCCTGGACGGTTCATCCCCAATAATGCTTTGCCCTCTTCCTGCATTATAGCACTATATTGATCCCTATGTCTAACCCTAATCCTGTCCCTCGTCTGTTCGTCTATCCGTCCATCCATCTGTCAGCAATGGTGGCACTTTTTTATCATCAGGGAACGAAAAATCTGGGAGTCCTGTAACCCAATAGGAGGGGCAGTCCAACACTGCTGCAGCTGTGGAGCCAGTTGAGAAGCAGATGTGAGGTGGGGGTCAGGCTGGTTAGATGGGGCATGACCTCGACTTGCCTCCTTATGGGCTAGCAGGCATTTTTACATCATCTACAGTCATATCCAGCCACAAAACATGGTATTATTATTATGGCTGCAGTTTATCAATAAGCAAAGTCTGTCTTAATTGTCAAGTATTGTGCCAAAAATTGGCAAAGTTTGTCAATTTCATAAAACTTTTGTAATGGAAATGCATTGGAAGGGTTAATTGCCCCTTACCCCTGAACAGAGTGATTATTCATCAGAAGGTTTTACCTGCCCTCATTCCAACCTAGGACCAATCTATGGTAGGAATTTGAATAAAATCCATTGACTCGCACTTCTCACTTTTTGCAGATTTTGCATGGTCTATCCATGCAATGACACTTAAGGCTTCTTAATAAAGCTCTTGGACTAAGGCACCCCACCTCGGTGCTCCCTGTTTCTTTTGCTAAAGGAGCTGATCAGGAGGTGCAAACAAGATGCAGGGCAGAAGAGCTGTAATCAAACCCTTAAAGAACAGGCCCTCGCTCCCCCCTTCTCTATCTCCATTTACTCCCTGATAGGCCACCTCCAGTCCACACAAGGTAAACCCCAGTGCCTCTCCTGTGACCCCAAGAGTGCGTTTGCAACCCCCCTCACCGTCCTGATGTTCTCAATCCTCAGATCTGCTTTGAAATACAAAACAGAAGGAAGTGTACAGCACTTAGGCACTAATGATGCTTGAAGCCACGCTTACACCCAAGGAGGGGGCAAGTGTCACATTTCCCTTTGAAAGTCTCTCAAATTTTAAAAATTTTATCTTCCATCACCAGCATTTTTTTCCATGTCTCTCCCCCCCACCCCCCAGTTCGCTATCCTATCCAGCATACCAGTATCCCCTCTCACTAGAATGCGGCCAGGCCACTGTGCATTCAGCATCCAGCAACTGATAGAAGGCTGTACAACACAGGGGTCTGTTGGGAAAGGGGGTGTATCAACACTATCAGGCCAGGACTACGCCAATCTACCCCCAATGGGGTGTGGGATTATGGGCGACTCATAGCAGGAAGGGGGGGGGGGCAGTTAGAAATAGAGCAGGGAGTGAGCGGTGTGGAAAACGAAGTTGACGTGAATTCCAGGGGGCCCCGGCGGGTGCCGTGAGGAACACCGCTCTGTAAGGCTGGCTGCGTCCAGCATTCCTCTCACCATCGCCACTGACCAGGACGCAGCGTCACATAGGTGGAACACTATTTTTCATTCAGAACAAACCCCTTCCCCCGCCATCTATACAATTCGATTCTTCAATGATGGGACAGTGCTAGCAAGGAGATCAGCTGGGAACTAGCACTCATTTAAGCTATTTAAATATCTGTTTCCGTAACATCTTTTTTAATGTTACAGATATTCTTCAATGCTTAGTATTGGGTGGAGGGTTGGGGTTTCTAAGGGGTGAAGTACACTATATTGTGAAATTTTCTTTTTTTTTTTCATGAGGTTATTTTTTTATAATGGTTCACAAAAAAGAGAGGGAAAAGAAAAGTGCTGCATGCCATCGCACCCTCAGATAAAAGGGTGCCTTGACATCCTCCTCCAAAGTTCACTTACCAGGAAAGCCATTCAACTTGTCACCACCACTGGCTTTCCCTAAGACTCTCAGAAAGAACCACAAAAAATATCATATCCCACAGCTCAGAGCCAACACATAAAAAACATACAGAATACAACCCCCATTCCAAAAAGTTGGCACATTGTAGGAAAAGCAAATAATCTGAAAAAAGACTGCTTTGAAAAGTCTGTTAACCTTTTACTGTATGAAAAAAACTGCAACAACACATTATTTGATGATTTAATTTGTGTACGAAACAGTTTCCTGAGAATGTATGTTAATTCTAAACCTGATAGCTGAAAAAGACACCAGAAAAGTTGGCAGAGGGGTGATTTAAGACTAATGGGGATGTAAAACAGGTGATGCTAAATAGGTGCGCAAATCATATTACGTATAAAAGGAACCTCTGAAAAATTCATCCTGCTGCCACTGTCATGAGATACATTATCAATAAAGCTTGGTGAGCCCACAGCAGAAGCAGCTATGCAAGCCTAAGCCTTGACACCTCCTCCCATGTGCTTCACAGATGGACTCAGAGGTTTTGTATCAAGAGCAGATCCCTTCTTTCTCCACACTTTGGCCTTTTCATCACTTTGGTTGAGGTTAATCTAAGTCTTATCTGTCCATTAAACTTTATTCCGGAGCACCTGTGCCTCCACTCTGTGGTTTTTTGCTCATTGTAATCTCCCCTTCCAATTTTTAGAACTGGTAACTGGTTAACATCTTGAGGTATAACCTCTATATTCCCGTCATCTGCAAATGATTGATATAGAGGCCTTCATCCTTGCCCTGTGGAGATTGTTTGTGTTGTCACTGATTGATCTTTTGGGGTTTTTCTTTAAGGTGTCGGTCATCTGGTCAACCTGTTCGATGTCTTGCTCAGTACACCAATGGTTTCTATCATCTTTGTGTCCACTGGGGATTCGCAAGTAGACACCGTACTAGGTAGTTGTAAGTTGTAAGTCCATAAGTCCGAAAAACTTCTCTGCTGGCAGTCAACTACTATCCGCAGTAGACACATGCATTCATTGAGTACCCATTTTCAAATCAGTCCAAGTTTTTGTGAGGGTTATCCCCAATTCTTGTGCATGCTTGCTTTTCTCCTAAAAACAGTTCTCTGTTCTTCATTCTGATTTATTTTTTCTTACACAAATGCAGTCTTACCCCTAAATGCCTCCGTGCATAATTAAATTGAAGCCTGTGTCTCAGAGGACTTGCAGAGGCAGTGGTATTGTGTGTTAGGTCCTTGTTCTTCACTGAAAAAAATGCACATTTACTATGGCATTAATGTACGAATTTTAAAGGGAATGACAGCAGCTAATCTTTTTGGTATTACACAAAATAGACCCCCACCACACCCACGGGGTTATTAATTTGTCTTGGTCTAATCCTTTTGACAACAGCTCCACAGTTGCTCTATTGCCGTCTGTTCAAAACTTCCCAGAGTAGAGTTAGACATGCCCAATTCAACTGCAACACCATTAGCACATTAGCCGACTGCGTCTACGTCAACAAATTAGGGCCCCGTGTCCAAAATATCAGCATGGCTACGTGGCCTGTGGTCAAAATACCCATGTTCCTTTCAATGGGTATGGAAAAAAAAAAAATCTCCTAATCGTCCAAGTAGATATGTGAGCCAAGAAAATTGTACGATATTCATTTTTATACTGGTAAATGCTGTTTTATTTTTTTTTGTTTGTTTGTTTGTTTTGTTTCCAGAATTACTGAATGCACTTTTAAACCTAGCAAAAGGGATTGCAAAAAGAGAAGGTCAGAGGTGAAGAGCAGAGAGCTTGCTGCAATTCGATCGCGTGTGTTTTATGTGAAGCTGTGCGCGCTGTGTTTGGGAATTGTATTTTGGTTTTCATTTCCTCTTTGGAGTGAGCATGAAAGGAAATGGAGACCTGAAACTGAGGCGCACGCCACAAATGCACAGGGAACACGTAGGCCTGTCAGTTTCTGATTTACACCCCTCAGTAAAACAAATGACCCCCCCAAAACAGCACATCCAGTTCCTGTTACTGTTGGCAAAATGGATTTGAATTTCAAAGTTAAAAAGTGTGCAGACTTGATCTCTGAAGTGTCAAAGTAAGTGCAACTAGTAGAAAAAGGTGTAAAATATACTGACCAACAAAGAAATGAGGGTAATTACCTGACCGACTGGCAAACAAGTATGAGAATAATTATTATACAAATTTTGTCGCATATTGGCACATGGAGATTTCCACTCATTTCTTATAATAACTTGCCTTTTTTTGGTCAGTATATGTTAACATATCTGATCGGCTTCTTTAAAGGAGGAAAACACGTTTCTAATATTGCAAATGCCACTGATTTTATTCATATAGGTCTGTTGGACTTGACACAATAACACAAAACTCGAAAAAAAATTTCTTAGAAGATGCATTTTTGTTTCCATTATTTTAACTCTTATAGTTGCATTTGGTGTGATTTGGTGAGATGTGTTTTGAAAGGCGGTAGCCATACACCCACTAAAGAGAGACTTAGCAGTAGCCAAAATGTCTCAAAACTGGAATCACCTGTTTTTTTTTTTTTTTTTTCTTGTGAATTTCACAACAACTCAATAATAGAAGTTGCTTACTGGATTTTTTTTTTTTTTTGAGTCCTAAAACCCAGGTCTGCTAATGGAAATGAAAGCTGCAGGCAGTCTTGCCCTTCAGGACGGGAGGCTTGGGCCCCAATTTCAAAGTTGCAATTAGTATTATTAGTAGTAATAGAGTAATAGCAATAATAGTAGTAGTAATAGAGAAGAAATCCAAAATATATGCTGACAACACACAGTAGCAGATTTTTAGCTGCATTTACATGGTGTTGCTGCGTGTAAGCATAGGTGCCTAGTCAACATAAGATGACATTAAATAAAGCAGCTACAGTAGTCACAGTAATTAGTAACTCACATTATATTGATCCCTTAAATTTCAGAGATTAATTTCAACAAAGATTATACTGTCTTCCTGTCTCCCCATCGGTCTGTCTGTTGAGACAATTTAAGTCAGTACCTCTCCAAAGTGCTGACCAGAGGCTAGTGCTGTATTTAGTTGGGGACAAACTGGTCAGGACATCAATCCTGACCGTCTGGAACCCCACGAGACAGTGACCCTGCAGCTGTCTGCTCCTGAAAACAACTCAACACGCCTTATGATCTGTAAGTCTCACTGAAACAAATTGTTTTTCGGGTTAATGTTTGCAGAGGTCCCCTTTATCTTAGGGCCCCGCCCCTCCCCTTACTGCTCCCCACAAAAGATCCCCCACTCTTCAGTGGAACTGTAATTAGCATAATTTAAATGCTGAGAAAATTTCTTTTCAGCACAGTGTGGCCTTAAAGCACAACAGACGCGAAGGCTCTTAGTGTTTTTGCTGACGTCGACCATTAACGGAAGATGTTACAGGGGGTCGCCCCAAGTCCCGACTGCGCCACTCTTGATGAATTTTCTGGATGTCCGACAACAGTATCAAGTGATGCTTCCAGGGCAGAGGGAAATTTGGGCTTTTATAAATGACTTCATACTGCACTATGGCAACCACAGAGCAAGGGGTGCTTGCTGCCTTGTTTTCTGTGACAAACTGGGGGCACGACCAGTAACCCTTTGAAGTGTCGGTTTCTTTACTTTTTTTTTTAATTTTAAGTCAGTGTTTTCGAACTACATTGCGGTTGGCTGACAGTTGTATTTCTTAAATTACCATTAGATTGCTCTGCTAAGAACATTCTAATCACAACGTGGATATTAAACCTTGAATCAGCGTTTATGAGGCAGACAAAAACTGGGCCATTCAGTGGTTTATGAAGAGAAATTTAGAATTAATTAAAAGACCACGAACTCCAGTCCTACAGGGAAACAGTAAGAGCAAGTGTCTGAAATAGTCACTATTGTCTCGACATTATTTGCATCGAGAGCATAACTGGTGGAAAACAGACACACAAACAAACAAGCAAACACACACACACACACACACACGCACACGCACGCACACGCACACACACACACACACACACACACACACACACACACACACACACAGATACTCCCATAAAGCATCACTTGACAAACCTCTTCAATGGGCAGAAAATCCATTAAGACTGATGAGGGCTGCACTTGGGCGACCACTGTTGCTTTCTCTGCTAATGACTGACATCAGCAAAACAGAGCTGGGAACCTTCATGGCCGTTAGTCCACAATTTTCCAAAGAAGGACGTGTAGCCTATAGTTTGTATGCCTGTAGACTAGTGGCTGTCACATTTGACTAGGACTGTGATGAATGGTGGTTCAAACCTCAGTGTAGCCACAATAAGATCAGCACAGCCGTTGGGCCCTTGAGTAAGACCCCTAATCTCCACACGGCTCCAGGGGGGATTGGCCCCTGCTAAGTCATTTTGGGTGAAAGTATCTGCAAAACAACCAAAATTAAATGCCTCTGTTGGCCAACAAGGGCAATTTTTGACTTCTCCACCACACCACGGCAACAACATTGGCTGGATGCAAATTGCCACACTCCACAGTGGTGTACTCAACCCACACTTTAGTCTCACGTATATGTGACTGTGTGGCATTGTGTTTGTGTGCGCGCGCGTGTGCGTGTGTGTGTGCATGTGAGGGTATGCGTGTATATGTGTGTGTAGGTATAGGTGTGTGTCTGTGTATGTTTTTTCCGTGTGAAGGAGTGTGTGTGCAGATTTGTGCATGTGTACATATGCGTGTCTGAGACGGTTGTGCGTGTCAGTGTGTGTGTGTCATACACGAAGGTTCCCTCTGCTATTCGCAGAGATATTGTAATGTGAATGTGAATCACCAAAAATAATAAAGCGTTACCAGGGTTAGCTTTATCTCACTCTATTCTAGTGAGATAAAGCTAATAATAAATATTAATAATAAATATTATGATAAAGCTATTCTAGGGGTAACACCTTATGTATCACTTTCCCTGCATTGGGCGTAGATCCATGGACGTGATGCCAAGGAGCCCGTGGGAAAAGACCAGCCAAAGTTACCATAGCCTTCCCTGGGCTAGCTTCTGGAAGTGGCCTGCTCTCCCTCAGGGTTGATTGTTGTTTAGGTTTATTTTTATAAAATTAAAGAAGATGGGGAAAAACGAGCGCCAAGACGGGTGATAGAAGGAAAGTCGACATGCAGGGATCCAGGCTATCCAGTCGTCTGCCAATTCCCCGTGAACGCTATGGCTCAGGGCTCTCGCACACACCCGGAAGCCAGCTTGAAAATTGCCGCATAGGCCACGCCCAGCAATCAGCTGACCTCTCCCACGGCCCCAATCAATGTGTGTCTTTCCCAGTTACTGACTTCATAACAGTGTGCATAGACACAGGTGTGTATCTGTGTGTGTGTGTTTGTGCATATAGATATGTGTGTGCAGAAGAGTACATGCATGCATATGTGTGTGTATGTGTGTGTACTTAGGTATAAGAGTGTGCCTGTGTGTGTTTGTGTGTGAATGTGTGTGCCTGCAGGTGTGTGTGCAGACCTGTGTGTTCATGGTGGATAGGTGGGTGAGTGCATTATACATGCATAGATCTACAGCCACAAACGCACAGACCTGATTTACTGACACACGCAAATCTGCTCTTTGATCTGCTCAAAGATCCGATCTGCAAATGCACAGATCTGATTCACTGACACACACATTGTAATTTCTAGTCAAACACAGATCTGACTCATTTGAACTAGAAGCACACAGGTCTGATCTATTGTCACACGGAGTTGTGTTCTACACACACAGTTCTGAACTATAGACACACTGATCAGAACCACAGAGACACACATACGTACATGACCTAGAGACAGACAGAGATCAGATATACAAGCACCAATTGAATCTTATCTTCAGAGACAAATATTTAACCTTCAGATTCACACAGATTTGATCTACAGACACATGCATATTTGTACCAGACACACACAGAGATATAATCTAGTCACACAAATACAGATATCTGATCTGCAGACACATAGATCTGATCAACTGTCACTCACAAAGTTGAACTACTGACACACACAGATCAGATCCACACACCACAGATCTGACCAACAGACACAAACACAAGATCTGCAAACACAAACTGATCTAAACTGACCAAAGGACATGCACAGATCTGATCTACTGACACAAACACAGGTGCAAGATCTGCAGACACACAGAGATCTGATCAAAAGACATAGAGATCTGAATAATAGACACAGATGAGATCTACAGACATGCCCGGAAGTGATATACAGACAAACAAAATTCTTATCCAAGCACACATCTGATTTACAGACAGAAATATCAGATCTACCGACACACTGATCTGATTCACATTATATAAAGTAGATTCTTCCTCTCTGCTTGAAAGTGTGCTAATCAGTGAAATCAGCAAGTGTAATGATTGGTTATAATGAAAACCTGCATATTCCATAGCACATGATTGGGCACCGCTGATACACTATACATATGCTGAGGATTTAAATTTAACTATGATGATAACAAAATAAGAACATGAAGAACAGCTCCTGACCATCAGGTGCCTAATTAATTTAGCCATGTGCAGTTTCTGCAATCATACTCAACAATGGTTATGTATGCAACAATACGTGTGCAGACGAGTACTTAGTGATTACTGACAAATAGAATGAAGCATGGACAAGGATATACTTTCTCATTTTAGAAATAATCTGTGATTATATTTCACCGTCAGAATTTCACCAATGTGGAAGC
This sequence comes from Gymnothorax reevesii, assembly GCA_029721435.1. NCBI lineage: Eukaryota > Metazoa > Chordata > Actinopteri > Anguilliformes > Muraenidae > Gymnothorax > Gymnothorax reevesii. The sequence goes on along the minus strand of CM056575.1, from coordinate 22,009,201 downwards.
TGATTCAGCTATTTTATTGCTTTCTTTGTGGTTTAGGAAAACAGGTAAATCCTGGTTTGGCACTCTGCTCAGCCTGGGACCACACCTCACACCACACCTCTTACGGTTGTGGGTAGAACTAGGAAGTCACTCCTCTCTGTCTCGCCGTTCCAGAGAAACGAAACCTAACTCCGCTTCTCTCAGTGCGAGCAGCGAAATGGCTGAAGGTAGAGGTTCTCTGGATAAGCTGCAGTTCGGAGATGTGGTGTGTGATGCCTGCATTGGAAAAAAGGTCAAAGCCGTGAAGTCCTGTCTGTTTTGTCTGGTCTCTTACTGTGAACCTCACCTCCAACCTCACTATGAATCTCCAGCCTTTAAGAGGCACAAACTGGTCAAACCCACTGGAGACCTGCAAGAGAGGATCTGCTGTGTTCATGACAAACTGCTGGAGGTTTACTGTCACACTGATCAGCAGTGTATCTGTCTTTGGTGTGCGATGAAAGAACACAAAGAACATAAAATCTTGTCAGCTGCAGCAGAAAGGACTGAAAAACAGGCAAGTACAGACACTCTGACTCTCATTAGCGAATCAATCTTTTTTTTTTACATATATGTATATCTAGCTAATTAAACATACTGTATTGAACTTGTTACGCACATTTTTACTGAATATGTTTTAGACTTTTCAAACAACAGTGAATACTACAGTGATAAAGTAGCAGTCGGAGCAGAAACTGATCTCAAGCTCTGGGTGTTTGACGGCTGTGTTCACACCCGCGTCTCTCTGTTCACTCCCTGAGCCAGAATCGACATGGTTGGAGTCGCTAGTTTGCTCAATCTAATGTCGCCATGTACATGTTGTTCCAGGAACAACACAATAATGCACGTCCAGGAGTAACATCAATTTCCACCAATAAATCACAGCTCTGATATCTCTATGCTGTGATTTTAAACGTCATACAGTATGTTTTTGTTGTAGTAAGTTAGCTGGGTATCGTTAGCAATGCAGATAAGCAGAGACTTGCAGAGATGCATGTTATCAAGAAAACGCAACAGCTTTTGCCTTGTGAATTTTACGCATCATTTTCTCACTTAATATCCTACCCAAAGGGGATTTTGTCAGTTTAAACTGTTTGCCACAGGTCCTTGATAGCCGCGTGTGATTCACAGTTGTAAAGACTTTTGTGGTGTCAAGATGCCATCATGGGAGAGCTGCTTATCATTTGGTAGACTATAATGTCAATCCTGGATAAGCATTATTTTGTTGATCCTGATACAACGCTTTCCACGGCGATTTCAGATTGTGAGGCAAGCTCACCCTTGCACTTCTCTAGTGTTATCATTAAGGCCAGCGTATTACTACACAGTGACCTACCGTTTGACAAACATTTCGTAGCATTTTATATATTTTGAGAAATTAAAATGTAGCAAGTTCTTTTCCTTAAGTGTTATGTACTATGACATTAAAATAATTTGTCCACAGAAGCGGCTGGAGCCGACTCGGAGTGTATTCCGTCGGAGAATCGAGGAGAGAGAGAAGGAGCTACAGGACCTGAGACAGGCTGTGCAGTCACTCAAGGTGGGTACTGACCAGAGGAGAAGACAACAGCTGCTGCTGGAAGAGCCATTTCAGGGCTCAGTCAGGGCTCTCCTCCAGTCAGCCAGTGGGGAGCCCAGTGTCGGGCCACTTTCCAGCCCTGTGGGGCTCAATCTCACAGGGTGATGCAAAGGGAAGTAAACTTTCTGGGGTCTCAGTAAATGTACACTCCCCCTCTCTCTGTGTCTCCTAACAGCGTTCTGCACAGGAAGCAGTGGAGGAAAGTGAGAGGATGTTCACTGAGCTGATCCGCTCCATTGAGAAAAGGCGCTCTGAGGTGAAACAGCTGATCAGAGGTCAGGAGGAGGCTGAGGTGAGTCGTGCTGAAGGACTCCTGAAGCGACTGGAGCAGGAAATTGCTGAACTTAGGAGGGGCGACGCTGAGCTGGAGCAGCTTTCACGCACAGATGATCACATCCATTTCCTCCAGGTAACATCGCTGTCAATCTGACAGTTTGTGCTGCACATTAGACATGCATATATGCTGAAGTGTGCTACTCATTCACAAACATACACTCTGGGTCCATATGCATGAAGCCACTGAGAATTACACATAAGATGGCCATAAGATGGCATAAGATGGCACATTAGATTTGACGTTTGAGTTGAAAGATTTTCACTGAAATGTAGGAAGCACATAGAGTAATTTTTAGTAAAGAATTAGTGCCATTCTGCTGAGCTGAGTTCAACTCGCAGCACAATTTACTCAGTGCTTTCAGGAGAAACTAAAATAATGTCACAGACAGGTTACTGTAAGCCATGGAATCAGCCAATAGCAAGCCTTCATAGATCAGCACAGAAGATCAAAATGATATCGATATCAGAGTTGCTTGAGAGCTAAATTTAACATATGCAATCTAAATTTTACTGATATGCATGCTGATATCTGCAGTGGAATCTGCTGTAATATAGATGTCTGTATGTCTGTCCGTCTGTCTGTCCTTCTGGCTGTTTGCAGAGAAGCCAGGCTCTCTTTGCATCTTCTGAAGATGAAGATGCACTAAACATCACTGTCAATCCACACATCTCTTTTGAGGCTGTAAGGAATTCTGTCTGTGAGCTGAAAAACCAATTGGAGGACATCTGCGAGAGGGAATTCATCAAGATTTCTCAAACAGGTTAGAACAACTGAAATACTTTTCCTGATTTCTTTAATAATTTACAAACCTCCATTCCAAAGTTGTTGGCCATGCATCTGAAATGTAAATAAAAGCAGAAAGCAATGAAATGCAAGTCTCATTGGAAATGTACTCACTTAAGCACAGTGCAAAAATAAAATATTTCAAGTTTCCGTTGATAAACTTTGTTGTTTAAAAAAAAAAAAAGCCCATTTTTAAAATGTGTTCCATCACCTTTTTGTGTAAGGATATTCAGATATTGTTTGGAAATGGCACCCAGCAGTATATTGATTCTCGTTATTTGATTATTGTCTCGTTCCTTTCCCCTCCCTCCTTGTTTTACTCCCTATGCTTGCACATGCATTTTCCACTGTGCTGATTGTCATCCTGTGTATTTAAGTTCCTGATTTTCATTTTCCCTTTGCTGGATTCTTGTCTTTTGTCCTGCATCTTCAATGTATTATCCCATAAAAACAAAGAATCTAGTTATTAGAGAAATGCCTCCCTGAGTCTATGTTCCTGGATAGTGACTCCATCTATTTTTATCTTCACTCCGGTTGAAAACCGTGCACCTGCCCAGTGCTCTGTTTCATTAGGGTTGCCACGCTGATTACTGACCTCGAATCAGTCCCTTCGACTTCACCTAGGCTAGTGAAACATGTTCCTGATCGCTCCTATCTGACCGTGAAACTGCCGAGTGATAAACACACCTGCTCCGAAAGCCTTCCACGGTCTCATTTAATTTTAATTTAGCAAACTAGATAGGTCGGTTGCCCTCGACCAATGGGTGTAGCCCCCGATCGCCCTCATTTTTCATTTTGGCTTATTTTTGACACAAACTTGTCTATTATTTAGTGAATAATGTTATCATGGCAACCAAAATTGATTGGCGCAGTGATCTAATCACAGCCCATACACATACTAAATACAAAAGAAATAGCTTCAAATTTGTTGCCTGTAGAGCTTCCGCAAGGAAATCTCTACAGCAGCGACAATGGACGTGTGTCGAGACCAAATCCATAGTAGCCCGAACTTCGTCTGGGGGCTACAATTAACCAATTTCACTGTCTTCAGTGATCTGCACTTGGTAATGTTCTGAAATTCATGAAGACTTGACGTAAGTTCTGATAGGCCATGGAGTCAAGCCTACTATCAGAGGAGCAGCTACCTGCTAGGGAGTCACCTGAGAAACGCATGACTGTCATCTGATCTAGCCGCCTGATGATTGCTTGGCCGGTAATATACTATATATACTTACGTTTTATAGCAATGTCTCTTTCGTGAGGTCATTGTTGCTTTGGCTCTGTTTCCTTGGAGGGGGGTTACTAGCAGCTCCCTGCCTTCGGTTCCTCGTTCAGACGGGCAGGGATCTCTCATAACAGAGCCATGTCGCCAAACTTAATGTATGATTGTATGCCTGAATATTGTCAATAAATATTTGCTTTTTTTTGACAAAGTGGTCCAATCAGAAATTATTGTTACCGTATCTCTGCTAGACTGTGAAGAGTTGTTTTAAAAATGCATATACTTCATGATTTCTCAATGAAAAAAATAACTAAACTTCCTTTCCTTCTTGTTATGACACTTAATAACGCATGAAGATTTTAGTGTTTGTGCATCTGACAGTTGATCCTGTGCAGTCCTCACTGCTGTAAGACAGCAGAGATTATGATATCTGCTCATCATTGCTTTAGATAAGGATTACAGCTCATTTAGGTCTTCCTCATGCTTTCACATGGCTGTCTGCCACTTCTTTTCATCAGCATAGTCTCCCGCAGCTTCTATTGCCAAACCAGCCTTTCAATAGTGATTTGACTGGAAGAAAAGCTGGTGACTCCACGGTACAAACCAGGGGCGCGTTTCCCAAAAGCATAGTTGCTAACTATGTTAGCAACTTACATAGTTCCTCCATTCACAGTCAATGGGCCCAACTATGTACGTTAGCATCTGTGATTTCGGGAAACGCACCCCAGTATATCTACCCCAGAGAGCACCAGTCTCTTTCTACCTCTTATGTCCGATTACTTCATTAATCAAATATTTCACTCTCAGATACTTTAGTCCAAATGAAAGATCACTTGTAGCTAAGATTTGTGATTAGAATCACCTGTGGGGTAGTTTGTGCTGGATTGCATCAATATTGGATCTAAATGTAAATGCTCTTATGTGTATTTTGTCCCGTCTGCCCACTTCTGACAAACATCCCATAAGTAAACAAGTGTCTGTATATGATATGGGTCCAACCTGGGCTTATGCTGCCTTGCCCTCTGCTCACCATGGCAACCATGCAAATTCCCAACTGTCAAAACCACTGAGCTTGCAGCTCTCCCCGAGCTGTCGATATTGCTTTAAAAATGAAACTGTTTTACATTTCAATTATTCTTCAACAAGCTTCTGCTTCATTTACAAACATTCTATTAGTTACAATAGATATCTATTTTTTCAGGAAATAGTATAATCAAGATCTCTTTTTGTGGTCTGTCTACAGCTGGAATAGTCTGTACCCTGGAGCCCAGGATCAGAGAGGACTTCTTAAAATGTGAGTCTGTTATTGAAACTAAACTCATAGAATTAACCCAAATAAGAATAAGAGAAAATATGGAGGAAAAGGGGCATATTTTATTTATTTTGTACAACTATATCAATGACGTATTTGGTTTAGAGATAGTTACTAATCTCATATTTTACAAGATCCCTGTTAATTCCATTGTAGTGATTCTGGTATCGATCATTTATATTATACTGTGGTCCGGGCGAATACTCTTTTGTAATTTGGTGGCAGGTGTGCATTATAACCCTGTAGTGTGCACATATTTTGGCTCAAGTTAAATCACCGTTTTAAATTAATGTGTCACCCCACCTGAAACCATAGCAGCATTAAAGAGCAGAGCTGCCAAAGCTTAGCCTGTACTGGTGCAACAAGTACAGCTGAATTATCCACTTGATGGGCACTATCTTACATCCGGTGCTTAGTTGTGCCAAGCGGAATGCAAATGTCTTTGTTCATTTAACACCGGTCCAGTTACCATTTTCCCATCCAGCACCTACGCTGTTGAAATGAACTTGTGCCCATGTGTAGGGCTGTAACAATTCCAAATTTTGCTGTCCAATTAATTGTCTGAGAAATAATTGACAATTAATTATTTAATTTATGAACAGTTGACAATTAATTATTTATTAATTATTTAATTGTCTCTCTCATCTGTGTTTATTTTGTTAGGGGGGGGATATGCTTTTCATTTTGTGAAGCAGGGAGGGTTGGGAGGTAAGCTTTTCATTTTCATGAGTTGGGGGGGGTAATTAATTCAAATTTTTTTGGCTGGGGGGGGGGGGGTCATGGCACTGTTATTGTGCAAATTCTGTATCTTCCAGTACTTTTTTCTTTTTTTTTTTCTCTGATGTGAGCATACATTATCAACATGTAGCGATTGCGCATTTCCTCAGAATTTATGGGAATCAATTTGTGGCAGCCCATCTCGTTTTGAAAAATTTCCGTTTAGTCATGAAACTGCGCTTATTTTACACTAGCTGCTACCCGCTACCCAGAGTGAAATTGCCATTTTTTTTGCATGCATGACCGTTTTTCAAAAATCAGGCAACGTCAAGTCCTTCCTGGTGTCCAAGTGGATATTCGCACCAAATTTGGTGATAATCGGTTGAGAAATGTTGGAGAAAAACGTGTACATACACACTGACAGACAGACATTAAAAATTATACAATTATTTAGTAATTGTTACAGGCCTACCCATGTGAATAGCTTGAGGCTTGTTGGTCATAAAATAAGGTGCGGTCAAGCGCATTGCTATCTTGAGGTAGCAGGAAGAGATTGTGTAATTGACCACGGGATTGTCATTTGCAAATCACACAAAAAATGGAAAAACAAAATAAAGCATTGCATATTTATATTTTTTGCGTTGCACATTTGTATTTGTTTATCCAAACAAGTTGAATAGATGAAGGTTACGCAGACCATTTTGCCATGAGCAGACCCATTTCCTTTGCAGAGGAAATACAGCCCCTTTGAATCACGTGCCTTACTTTGCGCTCAGATTGTCCAATGTTAAAATAACAAAAGTGAATTTGGACACACCCAAATTGCACTTGTGCCATACGCTTCAGTCTGAGCGCTTTTAAATTGTTAAAATATAGTTTGATAAACCATAACCATATAGCACAATAATTGTCATAGCAAATATACTGGGGACAATTTTGACCTAAAATTGAGCTTAGTTTTAATATGTTGCGATGAGTTACAGCAATAAGGCCATGACTCTTGTTACCTCACCCCCATTGTAATTTATCTTGTGACTAACCAGCATGGATGCAAATACGATTACAATTAATCTTTGTCTACTCTCCATCTGCAGTGGGTAACTCCCCCTACCCACTGCAAGCCTTCGTACTCTTTCATAATAATGGCCGCTAGGTGGCAACCGCAAGTCGACGACGACTGAGGACCAATCAGCGCCGAGCTTACAAATGCGTCGCCAGCAGCAGACGAAATGGTGGAAACCATGTGTAAACGGTAAACAATCCGCGATGATCATGGCAGAAAATACTCCCAAAAAAGGGTATACCGTTGTGCCGAAGGGCTTTCATGCTTGTGCGTGGTATGTCAGTGCGATATAAGATTAGGAACCACGTGGGTCGCCTGGAGCCAATGACAAACGATGTGTTACATTCTCAGCTTAAAGCAGGATGAGTGCGCTGATTGGAAGGTTGTGATCATGTGACTTAGTGGCCATTATTATGAAAGAGTACAAAGGCTTGCAGTGGGTAGGGGGAGTTACCCACTGCAGATGGAGTGTAATCTTTGTTAAGACAACGGTAACATCCTGCTCCATAACTTTTTGATTTCTGGAGCAAAACTCTCAACAGAAAATCGTGAATGCTTTTATCTTATATTGTTGACCACAATATAAATGGGATAATCAACTCATGTTTTGCTTTGGATGGTTCATGACCTCCACGTTGTGCCTTAAAACCATTTAACACACAACCACTCACTGATTATGTCTTCCATAATATTCATCAAAGTAATATGGTCCCGTGTGTAAGGAATTATATTTTAGAACCAGAATAATGAATCATACTTATAATAAAAAGAACAAGCATAGTAACAGGAGTAATAAATTAGATCTGGAAGAGTGACAGGAGTACTACAACCCCTAGCAAAAATTATGGAATCACCTATCTTCGAGGATGTTCATCCAGCTTTTTTACTTCATAGCTAATAAATAAATTGCATGTATGACACAAAACAATTTTCGTTCAATAACTGAACAGTCTGGCGTCATGAAACACAACTTAAACAAATTAGATTCAGTTTTATGAATCAATTGCATATTTTTTCCAGATCAAGTAAAGGAAGTTTTAAGTTCGCTTGGTGTTACGTGAATTTATTTGTATGATAAGTGATCTGTCCGCTCTTCTTTTTATTCTTCTCTTTTCTCCTCTCTTAGATTCCTGTCCCCTCACACTCGACCCCAACACAGCATATAAACGCCTCCAACTGTCTCAGAGAAACAGAGAGGTGATCTGTGTTGAGGAGAATGAGTCATATCCCGATCATCCAGAGAGATTTGACTACTGGCCCCAAGTGCTGTGCAGAGAGGGTCTCTCGGGACGCTGTTACTGGGAGGTTGAGTGGGGTGGGGATGGGGTTTCTGTAGCAGTGTCATATAAAGATATTAGCAGGAAAGGGAAGGGTTATGACTGCACTCTAGGATATAATGACAAGTCCTGGAGGTTGCGCTGTTCTCCCACCAGTTACTCTTTCTTGCATGATAATAAGCGAATTGAAATCCCTGTTCCCCCCTCCTCCTCTACCAGAATAGGAGTGTACCTGGATCACAGGGCTGGAACTCTGGCCTTCTACAGCATCTCTGACTCAATGAGCCTCTTGCACAGAGTGCAGACCACATTCGCTCAGCCCCTCTATCCGGGGTTTTGGTTTGAATGTGGTTTATTTTGGATTACAGGATCCTCTGTGAAACTCTGTGATCTGAAATGAGAAAGAGAGCAATGGGGGGATCAGCCGTGATTTAAAAGGGGAGTAACACTTATATCAGAGAGAAGAAGGATACGATGGAGTCAAATATGAGAGATGGAGTGACTAAATTGAGGAAATTGAAATAGATGAAACTTGAGTTCTTTGTCACATCTCCAGGCAAAAAGGACCACTTTCACCATGAACAAAGTTCTATCCCAAAATCTTCAGGCGATTCTTGATTCTGACCTTAAGTGTGATTGTCAGATAAATTATGTTGTCATGGGTAGTTTTCACTACTTTAGAACCATAATGAACTTAAAATTATTTCAACATTCCATGATTTTGAGATGGTAATCCATGCCTTTATATGATCCTGCATTGATCAATCTAATTCAGGGATACTCATTCTTTTCCAGATTGAGCCACAGTGGGTGCAGGCTTTCGCTCTATCCAACCTGTCCCACACCTGATTCTACTAATGAACCCTTAAAGCTTTTGCCATAGACACTTGATAAGTAGAATCAGGTGTGTAACCGCATGGTTAGAATGAAAGCCTGCACCCACTGCGGCTCATTCTGGAAAAGAGTGAGTATCCCTGATCTAATTTAAAGTGTGCAGGAATCAGTCTCTCATCCCTGCCTCACCTGCTTATCGGTCAGAACACTGTTGCTTGAGGTTTGATTGGCTGTTGAAAGCAGGATCACATGTTGTCCTGTGTGGCCTCCGTTCCTTTGCTCCCCGTCAGGTTTAGAGTACAGTTTAAGATTCTATTGTTTGTTGTTATACTATTAAATGTGTTCCATCACTTTAAATTACTGCTATCCTCTACCCCTATACCACCTCTAGATCACTGAGATCTCCCCACTACACTGCCCTTCCAAAAAAAAAGTCACCATTTGGATTTAAATTAGCAAATACTCAAAAGCCTATGATTGAATCATTATTGCAGTTATGAATATGTTTCAGCTGGCAATTTTTCAGCCCTGACTGATTCAGTGCGTAATTTCTCATTTCTTAAAGAATCATGTCGTAAGACGTATCTTATGGTTGTTGTCAAGATGTTACTATGTTTCAAGAGGGGAAAATTATTTGTCAGTATCAAGCAAAGAAAGCAGTGAAAGAGATTGCTGAAATCACTAGAGCTGGGTCATGAACTGTCCAACAATTCATTATAACCTGAAAGGATACTGATCTGTCAACTTTGCAGAAAAAATGGGTTGGAGAAAAATCATGACTGATCCTGATCGGAAATCATTGGAATGTTCTGTGAAGTCTCTTTATAAAGAGAATCAACAGTAGAACTCATGGGTATGTTTAATTATGAAGGTAAAAGCATTTCCGACCATATGCACAATGCAAAAGGAACTTGGAGGATTGGACCTAAACAGCTGTGAGACCACAAGAAATCCACTTCTTAGTCAGGCTAAGTGGGAAAAATACAAGTTCAATTTACAAGGGAGAGTGAAGATTAAACTGAGGAGTAATGGAAAAGGTCATGTGATATAATATGTCCGGATTTACCATATTCTACAATGATTTGTGCTTCAGGCTAAGAAAGGAAGCCAATGATGCAATATACCTGTCATGCATTGTGCCCACTCTACAAACTTTTGGAGGTAGTGTTATGATCTGAGGTTGCTTCAACTGGTCAGGACCAGGCTCAGCACTGTTCTGCAGAAATAAAATGAATTTAGCAGACTACTAGAATATATTGGATTACCAGTAACCCATACATGGACTTTTTAATCCCTGATGGCAAAGGCAGTATTTATTTCCTGATGACATAGGCATATTCCAGCATGACAATGCCAAGATTCATCAGGCTCAAGTTGTGAAACAGTGGTTCATTGAGCATAAGGAATAATTTTTACGCATGGATTGGCCACCTCAGAGTCTGGAACTGAACCAACTGAAATTTTTTGGGATGTGCTGAGGGCTTAACGGAGTGCTTTGACTTGCCTATCATCAATACAATACCTTGGCCAAAAATGAATGCAAAGCTGGTCTGAAATAAATGTTTAACATTGTATAAGATTGTCAAAATAGTGCCACAATGAATGTGCACTGCGATCAAAGCTTAAGGTGGCCCGACAAAACATTATAGTCTGCAACATTTTTTTTTTTTAATTGGAGATGACAAGTGTATTTTGCAGTCCCATGGACTCAGTTACAGCTGTAGGTTGATGGTTCCTTTGCTCTGGAATAGTTCGCCTCTTTATATAAGGTCTGCTTACTCTCAGGGCACTTTTATCTTTCCACTGAAAGCACATCTTTACTCCATGGTTTTTAAACCCAGTTGGGATCTTCATAGTCCAAGCATTTTTATTGCCTTTTTTAAATGTTTTTTTTTTAAATCAGTTTTCATGTACTCATGTTTTTTATATTAATCATTTACCTGCTTTTATGTACTGATTTTGTGCTGCAGTACAGTGAATGTTGGTTATTCTTAAATGGGAACAGTGCTGATCAATAAGTTGTCTTCAGAAAGAAAAATACAACGCTATTGCTTCGATTTAATGCCTTTTTTCACAGAAACATATGCACACATGACAGATATTTACCTTTGAATAGCTGCAGGAGTGATGGATTTTACAAACATGGATATCCATGATGGCGACACAGGATGTGATAGCAGTTTGGTGATACTGCCTGGTATAATTCCAGACGTCAGAGTACAGCCCTTATCCAGAAGAGTGGGGTCATTGATTGCACGTGGTTTAAACAGCCATAACCATAAATTATGTCTCATCTTAGCTGTCTTGCAATCAAAGTTGTGTTTCAGGGCATAACAATTCTGCATATATTTACTCTTTTTGTCACTATATTTAGTCTTTTTGTCGCTTTGAAAGGTTTGCTAACAGTTCCCAGATAAGTTACCCTGTGCAAGACAGTTCTTAGGAAAACAGCAACAAATCAACTAAATTACATCACAAACAGGGTTTCCCACCAGAGAGCCAAAGATTTAATGGCACAGTCCGTGAATCATTTGAAGTTCTGCTAAAATAAGAATATCAAAGCTGGTGCAGGACAAACACAAGTCAAATGATTCTACACAACAATTTGAATCTAAATTTCGCTGATGTGGTGCAAACAGCTGTCCAGTACAGTTCCCCTTTAAGTGTACTTTATAAATTAAGCATAAAGACATTCGAGCAATATTGCGCATGTGTGCCAATATTATGTGTGAGTGAAAAGAAGAATGTAAATATGCTCAGTCAACTGCTTGTTACATGAAATTTTTCAAACTAGATGAACTTGTTGAAAATGTTGAAACTTGATCATTTAAAAGTGACTGGAGTCACAATTCTTAAAATTTATTAGTAAACATTTTATTTCATAAAATAAAGATATTCCACAAGAAACAAGGCTGTTGCTCCTTGTTTGGTGGTATACTAGTGGGTAAAGCAGAATTAGTGTGTGCGTGTGTGTGTGTCTGTGTGGGAATGGGTGGGGTAGACTTTGTGTGTGTATGTTTGTTTGTGTGTGTGTGTGTGCGTGTGTGTGTGTGGAGTAGAGTTTGAATGTTTAATGTGTAGGTTATGTGTGCGCGAGTGGATGAGGGAGAATTTGAGTTTATCAGAGTGTGAGAGAGGGAAAGTTTGACTGTATGTGGGAAGGGGTGAGGTAGAGTTTGTGTACATGGGGAAGGAAAAGGTAGAGTTTGTGTGTGGGAGAGAGTGAAGCACAGGTTGTGTGTGGTAGAGGTTGAGATAGATTTTGTTTGTGTGTGGGAGTGGATGAGTAAGAGGTTGTGCCTGTGGGAGTCCTCAAACCTTCGAAGGCAAATTATGACTAGTTGATGCAAGTTAAAGTTATAGATGGGTTAAGGTTTTGGTTAGGGTTTGGGCTAAATGTGTTAGATGTGGTTAAGATAAAGGAAAGGCTGGAGAAGCACACAAAGAATGAAATGAATTCAACATAATGTCCTCAAAAGGATAGAGGTACAAGGATGTGTATTTGTTCATGTATGGTGCGCACGTGTGTGTGTGTGTGCGTGTGCGTGTGCGTGTGTATGCATGAACATGCTTGTTTTCATGTGAGTGCGTGTCTGTGTGCCTGTTTGTGTATGTTTGGAAGTACAAAACCCAAAACCAGTGAAGTTGGCACGTTATGTAAATCGTAGATAAAAACAGAATACAATGATTTGCAAATCCTTTTCAACTTATATTCAATTGAATACACTGCAAAGACAAGATGTTTAATGTTCAAACTGAGAAACTTTATTTTTTTTTTTTGCAAATAATCATTAACTTAGAATTTAAAGGCAGCAACACATTGCAAAAAAGTTGGCACAGGGGCCTTTTTACCACTGTGTTACATCGCCTTTCCTTTTAACGACACTCAGTAAACGTTTGGGAACTGAGGAGACCAATTTTTGAAGCTTTTCAGGGGGAACTCTTTTCCATTCTTGCTTGATGCACAGCTTAAGTTGTTCAACAGTCCGGGGTCTCCGTTGTCGTATTTTACGCTTCATAATGCGCCACACATTTTCAATGGGAGACAGGTCTGGACTACAGGCAGGCCAGTCTAGTACTCGCACTCTTTTACTACGGAGCCATGCTGTTGTAACATGTGCAGAATGTGGCTTGGCATTGTCTTGCTGAAATAAGCAGGGGCGTCCGAGAAAAAGACGTTGCTTGGATGGCAACATATGTAGCTTCAAAACCTGTATGTACCTTTCAGCATTAATGGTGCCTTCACATATGTTGCCCATGCCTTGGGCACTAATACACCCCCATACCATCACAGATGCTGGCTATTGAACTTTGCGCCTATAACAGTCCAGATGGTTTTTTTCCTCTTTGGTCCGGAGGACACAACGTCCATAGTTTCCAAAAACAATTTGAAATGTGGACTTGTCAGACCACAGAACACTTTTCTACTTTGCATCAGTCCATCTTAGATGAGCTTGGGCCCAGCGAAGCCGACGGCTTTTCTAGGTGCTGTTGATAAATGGCTTTCGCTTTGCATTGTAGAGTTTTAACTTGCACTTGCAGATGTAGCGACGAAATGTAGTTACTGACAGTGGTTTTCTGAAGTGTTCCTGAGCCCATGTGGTGATGTCCTTTACTCACTGATGTTGGTTTTTGATGCAGTACCGCCTGAGGGATCGAAGGTCACAGGCATTTAATGTTGGTTTTCGGCCTTGTCACTTACGTGCAGTGATTTCTCCTGATTCTCTGAACCTTTTGACGATATTATGGACCGTAGATGAAGAAATTCCTAAATTTCTTGCAATAGCTCCTTGAGGAATGTTGTTTTTAAACTGTTCGACAATCAGCTCACGCATTTGTTCACTAAGTGGTGACCCCCGCCCCATCCTTGTGTATGAATGACTGAGCATTCCAGGGAAGCTGCTTTTATACCCAATCATGGCACTCACCTGTTCCCAATTACCCTGTTCACCTGTGGGATGTTCCAAATAAGTGTTTGATGAGCATTCCTCAACTCTCTCAGTCTTTTTTGCCACTTCTGCCAGCTTTTTTGAAACATGTTGCAGGCATCAAATTCCAAGTGAGCTAATATTTGCAAAAAATTACAAAGTTTACCTGTTCGAACATTAAGTAACTTGTCTTTGCAGTGTGTTCAATTGAATATAGGTTGAAAAGGATTTGCAAATCATTGTATTCTGTTTTTATTTACGATTTACTCAACATGCCAACTTCACTGGTTTTGGGTTGTATATTTATGGGTGGTGTAGAGTGTGTGCATGTGTGTAGTTGGAGTGTGTGTGCCATAGGTTTGCCACAATATCATGGCAACAGATAAACACCCTGCTGATGAAGGCTTCTGTGGGGAGAGTGATGCCATAGCGACCCAATAACACTGCACCAGAGGGAAATAATCATCACAGTGAATGCAAACTAACAGAGGGGTGCCGCAATGTGACACAACCTAAATAAACCCAGGAATACTGCACAGGAGGGTAACAGATCATTATAAAGCGCAAAAAAAAAAACAAAAACCCTAATGTAACAGTAAAGAGTGGAATATTGTACTTCACACAATTCATAAAAAGACTACATAGAGAAAAAGATCCAGTCACTCAGTCAGCCAGAGGCCTTTGCATGAGCAGGTAGTGATAAGACAGAGGGGAGTAATGCAAAATTAGCAAACTGGCAGTTCCTACCCTGGGGCAACGTCACGGTCACAGGAAGTCAACAAGGGGAGCGGCCTGAAAAGTCACCACAGACTGCTCATCATCTGTGAGTGAAGGAGTAGACCGAGATGAAGAGACTCATTACAAATGGACAGAGCAGGGAAAGGTGAGAGGGACACTATGTTAGCATAGTACCGAGGAAGTCTGTGCACCCCGCTGATTATCAAGGGCTGGCAGTCGACAATGCCCGAAATACTAATCTAAACAAACAAGCTGACACATGACCAGCCTCATACAAATTATGCAGCAGCCAGATAAGAAACAGGGAACCGGCTAGACAAGCATCAGGAGCAATTACAGGATACTCCAACCTACTATTTGAAATAGAAACCGACAATAGAACAGCTACTTAGCCTGCCCAGCAAAATTGTCTGCAGTTTTTATGGATTTAACACATTGGCACATTTCTTTATATTTTGGAATATTTTTCATGTCTATAAACCTGTCATCCTATGTTCAAAAGTTGCAAGAGAGGGTTTTTATCTGGGTGGGGAGTAGGTGATTGGCCGCATGTTTAATAGACAGAACATATTTCGAGAGAGGGGGTTGTAACATTTTGTGTACTGTACATTATTGCTGTCACGTGCTAGTGGCATGCTAGTGCAGTTACCAACCGGCTCCACTAGGGGGCTGGCTCAAAACCGCAGGACTATCTCTGTTCACTGAAATTATACAGTAAATGCCCGACCTACACTACAGGACAAACAAATACAAACTCTTCTGCCTCAGTAAAATTGTGGGTTAAGTCACCTGTCTAAGTTGCCGTTTATGATTGTATCACGCTGGGTCTATATGCATTTGTGCAAATGCCTACTCGAAATAAATTATTCTGAATTTCATTGTTTAAAATACTTCAAGCAGTACAGTTACAGAAAGTTTTACAATACATTGTGCTCAGTTAGCAGTAATTCTCATCCAGAATGGCTTTCCTAAACCAATTTGCATTACATAAATTTTTACTAATCGGGGCAGTCCACCCAAAAAATGGAATTTTTTTTTTTCACTAATGCAAGGTGATTCTTGGATTTGACTAGTTTAAGCTTAGCAAGTATTTTAATCTAACCTTGATATGAGGATTTGTGAGAAAAAAGCCAACTTGGTTCGCAAGCCGAAGGTGTACAGACTAACCAACAAAATTTCATAAAGGTCCATAAAACGTGGTGCTCGTGGCTGCGGTGTGGCATTTTGGTTTTGATGTTCAGAAGACATTGTGCAATGCTATAGTTAGCAGCAGCCAGTGTTGCTAAAGAGGGACACGAGTCACACAACAGTCGATGTCTCAAGATACATCGAGATATAACATTAACCTTAACCCGTCCCAAACAAGGGCAGCACTATTATTCAGTCGCAGACGAATTTCGTCATTACCTTTTCCCCTATTCTTTGGTGGTTGGGCATAATGCATTTAATTGGAGACCGAGGCAGCCAATCAGAATTGTGGCACATTTGTAACACTCAGCACAGCTCGAGCGAGCGCGCAGGTGAAGCTGAGCGCACACAGAGAGGTCAGACTGAGAGAGAGGGAGAGACATGCTTTGAGCGAGCATGCTGCGGTCTGCCAGCGTGCAGAACATGAGTTTTCGAGAGGGTATAGAGTGAAACTGAGGGAAGGGGGTTAATATTGCACGTTTATATTGATCATAGCAAACATGCAAAAATATTTGTTGAGCACAGAATTATTTTGTATGCTCAATCGGAAGGTTTTGTTTGCTCACAAAATTTCTTATTTCTCTAAACAAGATTTTTGTGCTTGCGAAATATATTTTTTCCGCGCTCAAATTGTCCAATTGCTCGCTCAGGATTGTGGCACAAATATAATTCCATAAGGAAAGAGCATATCGAGATGGCTCATGAGAGTTTCACCGCACAAAAGCAGAGCCCCTTTCTCAGAGTAGAAATAGGAGTTTTGTGCTTCCGGGACTGCAAAAACGAAGCAGCGAACCGCAAAACAGTGAGGCGCACAGCATTCGGGAGTTCTGAGCCAACATGCTCCCAGTGAAAGATGCTCGCCTTCATCACCACTTCTGCTAAAGCACCTTGGAGGTTAAAGTCTTTGCACGGATCTGTGGGGAGGTAGGGGGATATCGCGGGCATGAGGAGGATGCGGTTTTGATTCGTCAGGGTGCGTACCCCTGGGCTGCATCGTCTCAGAGCGAGCCTGGGTTCTACTGTGATCTGGAGAAATGAATTCTCGGAAAGCGTTCGGCTAATCTCTGATCTGAAGGTGCTGCATTGTATCCGTCATCAGCTCAGTAAACATAAAGCTCAAGAAGGTTGTGCTTTTGAATCCCAGCCTGGGGCCTTTCCGTGTGGAGTTTCCATGTTCATTCTGTATTCTTATTTGTTTCCTCCTGTCTGGTTTTCCTCCTACAGTCCAAAAATATGCATAATTGGCTAATGGAAACTCTAATTCCCTTTTCATACAAGACAGAAAACAAACAAACAAAAAAAAAACACTAACATCTACTCACATTGGGTTTCTGGCCTTGGGGTATAGGGTACCATCGCCGTTCATTCAGAGTCTACAGGCTCTGGGTGATGGGTGAGTCCCGAGTCTCAGGCGCAGAGGATAAGAGCCAATGCCCTTGCCACCAAGCGGCCAAGATTCCTGATTGACTTTGGGGCACCACTCAAAATTTTTGGCCCAAGACAAGATCTCCGAGTGGCCCCCTCCATCCCTGAAAGTAAAATTAATAAAAATGATTGAGGCCTCTCTCACTGAGGACCTTTGGCTGTAACTTTCCCGCTTCTTACGTAGCAACCCTAGATAGGGCATCTATATTCCCACTGTGATTAGTCAGAAGGCCCCACAGGATGTCAATCAAAAATTTTTTGAAAATCATGGTGTTTCCAGTCCAAATCTTAGTCTCAAGTTAAACCTTCAGGAACATTCTATTGCTCCAATTGTTCCATTCTAATTGGAAATCATGTAAAATTCTGCAGTGGTCTCAGATCAGTTTTTTCAAACTTTTTTCATATTTATAGCTAATCTGTGGCTGGTTATAGCTGGTTAAAGTTAATAGAGTAAACTTGAGTGTAGACTGGAGATAAGAAGATGCTCATCTGGTGAGCAGCTGATCAACCAGCTAGAGATTGTAAAAATTGTCAAAAAGAAAGAAAAAACAATTTAAACCAGTTTGACCACCATCGGCTGCCTTTAACGGTACTAGCCTGTGGGGAAGTGTCAAATGGGGCTTTTATGATAAAATTTTTCCAATAAAGGCTGTTTTCTTCTTTGTAAGTTTGAGGCTAACAAGGACAGTCGCAGAATGCAGACACAAGGTGTTGCCGAGCTGGTGAGTTGCATCACTCTAAAGTGATTTGCATGCTTGCAGCAAGACCGCAAAGCCATTTATGCTAACTCCTGCCGTTGACTCACCAAAGAGAAAAAAAGAATAAAGATGTCAGCTGATTTTTCTTTGTCATCTTTTCACCACAGCGAAAACCGGATTCCCGGTAATCCCGTTTGAAACGTTTGGAGCTGTGATGCAATGCAGTGGCAACAGAGTGCTCCTTTAAATATAAGGGGGCTGTGTTCGCCTCTGTATATTCTTCAATACAAGGCCCTCCATGTTCTTGCCGCTTAAACAAAGACACACCTGGACTAAGAGAGCACCAGGAGTTTTATCAGTGGAAAATGTCCTAGTATGAGCTGTAGCATTTTTTGAACAGTTCGGTAGTGCTGTCGTGTGGCGTGCCAGTGCAGTCACCGTCCTGTTCCACCAAGGAACTTGCTCAGACCACTGAGTATGGGGCCATTTTTGTAGAAAAACTATTTGCAATTGTGTGTTGACAGTTGTGTCACTGTATCTCAATTAGTGTGCGCACAATCAGATTTGTAAGTGTGTAAAAGAATCTCTAAATATATGTGCGGCGATTTGAGAATGCGTAAAGGAATCTGTGGATGTGTAATCCAAATTTGTGCAGGCAAAATCAAATCTGTAAATGTGTGATAAAATCTCCATAAACGTATTCAAATTTGCAGGTGTACTGAGATGTCTTGATAATTAGACAGTCTGTAAATACGAGCACACTACAAAACGTGAGCTGTACTGCCTCAGCAGAATTTTATTGTCCAAGTCACCTATCTAGCTTGCCATTTATGATGGAGGTCATGTTAGGTCTACAAGCTTTTACACAAATACCATCTTGAAATAAATCAACCTGAATGTAATTATTTAAAACAGTTCAAGTGGATGTAAAGCTAATGACAATCTATGTGAAAATGGTGCAGCTTGTCACTTGTGCTGTACTTATTAAGCATTTTCATAAGCTAGCTAATTAAATCGAACTCAACCAGATGAAATAAAATAAAAATAACTGAGATAGTGTTTGCTTAGGAACTAAAATACAAATGATATAATACATTAATTTTATCCAGCGACTGAATATATATTAAAATAAATGAATAAATAAATAAATAAATAAATAAAATAATCAGTTGGTAATGGTTTGGCAAGTAACATTAATGCATTGTAATCAAACTTCTCAGCTGCAACGTAAAAACATAATTTTAAGTATGTTTAACTTTTCTCTATCAAATTTGAAAATAGTTTTTTTTTATTTAAACAGGTGAAATGTAGATTCAACCTTTTAATCCTAGGAACATACTTTCTACTTGGAATTATAAGGTTCTATCTTGCAGAACGCATAATGTAGCAATGATTTTCAAGGATCAGTTTACTCATGCAATTAATGTTTTAAATGGCATCATTAAGTCTTGTTTTCTATCAGGAATATTGACTCTAATGCGCAACAATGTTTCTGATTTTGGAGGAAGCCAATAATAAATGTAAATATAAATGAAATTAGTGATTATGACATAATTAAGACCCCATCAATTCAAGTGTAGACTATTGAATTACTTGACTTTGACTTTGAAACTTTTAAATAACTTCAATGAGACAATGCTCTAGCAAAATGTTTTCATGTTTCACAAAGTTCAATAGATTTGGACAAAAAAGCATACAAAAACAGAAATTGGGCAAGTCATTTCAAAAATTTTACACTGATTTAGTCAACAGTTTCTTTACCACTGCCTGATGATGCTTCCTCTCATTTTTCATATTTTCTGCCGACACTTTGTCTGGTGCGCTCCTCCTTTTCGCTGTTGTCCTGGTGTTTTCCTTTCTGGCATCACTTTAACGCCTGGATGTGTCGATGACATCACAAAAACGGAAACAGATGTAAAAGTTAATAGCATATTACCACTGACTGCTGTAGCCACAGGCCAGTTGCAGCTGGTGAGCTGGAGATAGAGGAACAGGACATTTTTTTTCTTTGACATTTTTTCATGTTATAGGATGAATTATTCTTCTAATTCAAAAAAAAGCATTGCAGGTTAAGAATGGCTGTTTCCTGAAGATAATGTACAGACCAAAGATTTAAAATGAAATGGACAATGTGCTGTCGGGTGGCATGATAATGTCATGGATGTGTCTGTCGCAAGAAATCTTCCTCCTAAATCCAGGCCAAGGCCTGATCTGAGTGTTTTAGGCTGAGTGAAGCCTGTCGGATTTTTGTCCAGAATGCGATTTTTCCGTGACCTGCCGTGTGAGAGGCCGGAAAAGCAGACGAGGCGAGATTGGAGTGGGGGGGGCTGGGGTGGCGTGTGTCTCTTTCTCTGCCGCGTGCGGAGGAAGGCAGCAGTGCCCACACGTTCGATGAGCGTTGGATGTGGAGCCAAAGCTGCTTGCTGGCTGTCTAGTGCCTCGCAGTCGCACGACCACAGCCATGGATAGTACTGTGTATTAGCTGAAGTGAAGTGCTCCCTCTACTCTAAATTGAGGATAGTACAGCTAGTTGGGGCAAAAACTATCCAGGTACTAGGCTAACTGTGAGTGTGTGCGTGTTGGGGCAGGAGGTGGGGGTGTGGGCGGGTACTGGGGGGTTTAGGAGCAGGACTGTCTTCACGGTGTATTTATCTTGGATTCAAACACACCTCTGTGTTGGGCTTGCCTTGCTTGGTGTATTGGAGCCAGTGAAATAATCCCAAAGTGTTCACCTGATCCCCAATTGCTTTTCCAAA
This sequence comes from Gymnothorax reevesii, assembly GCA_029721435.1. Taxonomy (NCBI): domain Eukaryota; kingdom Metazoa; phylum Chordata; class Actinopteri; order Anguilliformes; family Muraenidae; genus Gymnothorax; species Gymnothorax reevesii. The sequence continues at coordinate 21,988,326 of CM056575.1, read as the reverse complement.
CCAGCTTTTATGTAGCAGGCAAGAACACGGAGTGCAGAGAAGAACAGCACTTGAATAAAAAAAGATTTAAAAAGCAGTTTGAACCCAGTTTGGGGAGAGCAGCCAGTGTTTGGACGCCCAGATCAGGGAGCAGGCAGCAGCACAATCTAAATTCTTTTCAGCTTTATGTTGGTCCCACTTTCAACAGAAGACTTAGAAAATCGGTCCTGAATGGTGTATTTCATCCAGAGGGCATTTCTTTCTGCTGTCTCTCATGGTTGAAATCATATAAAGCACAAATCCCATTTTGCCCGCTGCTTAGTGGAGAGAAAGGTTTAAAAAACAAGAAGTTGATCATATTGGACATTTAAAGTGAGGTGACTCAAATCGTTTGAACAGTATATTGCTGTTGAAGATGTTTCATTCAAAATTGTTCCATCGGTGTTCAAGAATTCTTCCACTTTTAAACTGGCGGTAAAGATAACTTAATTAGTTTCAGAGTATTCAGAACGTTCTGAAATCTTTTTTGGATTTGACACCTGGATGGATAATATTTGTTCAGCTTTAGTGGTTTTAGTGCTATTCTTGTTCATGCAGTCGGCGGTAAAATACATTAACATGTCACAAAGAGAGGAAAAAGCCATTGTCACGTAAAGATTAGTTTTCATTTTTTAATGAAATCCTAACGCAAAATAATTCAATTGAACTGACAACACGGAGCGATATGTGTCCATTTGAATAGGTGAGAAGTGCGAGCAGCAGAAAGTGAAGGTCACCCAGAATTTGTTTTTCTCGTCCGCAAATTTCCTGGATGAAAAGTTGTGCTAATTAGTCGATCCAGCTAATCCATAAAAAAAACTGCAGAAACCTCTTATCTTTTGAACTTGGATTTTCCACATCAGAGTAGACTTTCTGCGGAGGTGATTGCCAGCATAACAGCACAAGACACATTATGAAAAAAAATATCCTTTTAATGTCTCGTTTTTTGACCAGACTTGAAAGTTCAACCTTGGAAAGACAATCCAAAAGCCATTATCTCTCGTGTCATCACCTTTAATTTTGCGGTACACAGTTACACATTGAGACAAATAATAAAGCAGACCCATGCAGGGTGAACTCCATGTGCTCTCTATATACAATTACAGGCTTTTTATTACCCAAATAATTATCTTTATTTTTTTCAAAAGAAAGGGCTGTTCCTTGATGACGGTAGAAATATTAGCCTCTTGTTGCCATTTGAGGCCAACCTTCAAATTTTATCTGTTGACAGCAAAACAAAGCTTTGTCTGCTGCAGACATAATGAGGTTCCAGCTAGGCTAACCCCCCACCAGAGGTCCCAGAATGCTATTTGGTGACCTTTGACCTCTTGTTCAATTGATACTCGCACAGGTTGGGGGTATTTCTCTGAGGGAGGTGATTAGTACAGTCAAAAGCCTGGACACACTTTGTTTCTCTTACAGTGGACAGTCCGTAGAAAAATTTCAGTGGCATAAATATTTGTAAATAACCTTTCATGACTTAAGCTCAGAAGTAAACACTCCGAAGTCAAAAAATAAAAACTGTGATGATTGATTTACTTCTGAATATTGCGTTCAATTATTTGGAATTCGTCAAAAAGCAATATTTTCCAAAATACACAATTTTTTTCATTCTCTGAAAAGTAAATTTGGGACTTACTGTATTAAGTGGGCCAGGTGAAGCAGTCCACAAGGGCAGCACAACTGTAGCAACTGGTGTTGCCCTTCTAAAATACTTCTAATATACTGAGCAATTACTACTGCATATAGTTTAAGATGTTTTTATGAAATAAAAACAGTGTATGTATTTTTCAATGTTTGAAAAAAGCAGGTATGTCTCAACTTTATTCTAGTACTGCCAGTATGTTCCCAAAAAACCCTGCATTTACTACATTTTTTTTCAGAAGTGAATCACAATTTTTTCTCTTATTGGCTGGGCCTTTGAAACAGCTTTGCACATTCTTATCATATACTCCACTCTCACCCAGTGAAGGGTTACTAAAATGGTGAACAATCACATTTTATCACATAACTGTAGTACTTTTTCTATAGCCCCGCTCTTGAAATATTTTTGAGATTACCTTAGAGTCATACCACTTCTGCAAAAATTCCATTGGCTAAAAGCGTGGGGGGGGGGAAGAAAAAAAAATTGCTCAGCAAAACATCATGTTGTTTACATTTACCCAAACTGAACATGCCTACTCATGTAAGATCCTCTATATCATTTCAGTTTTTGTTGTTTCTGTGAATGTAAAAAAAAAATCCTTTACTATTTGTCTCAATTTGCTTTGTTTCTTTTTCCTGTGTGCCACTGCCTTCTGTAAAGTCTTTACTCTACATGTTCATGACTTCAGGTGACTAATGCTGGATGTGAATTGTACTTCGTCCAGTCTGTTGGGCTACAGTGTCAGTGACCTTACTATGTGCACTTACTATAAGTCACTTTAGATAAAAGCGTCTGCTAAATAAATGTTATGTAATGTATTTGTGTCCATGCACAAGAATGTGTTTGAGCGAGCATGTGTGTATGTGTGTGTGTGTGTTTGTGCAAGAATATGTTTGTGTGTGTGCATGTGTGAGTGCGTATGTGTGGGTGTGTGTGTTTGTGTGTTTTTGTGTGTTTGTGGTTCTAAAAGGGGGATTGTGAATGCAATTGAAAACCCTCTAAGTAAATCCATGATGAAACGTGGTCAGTATGCGATTTAACATTGATTATATGCATATTAAAAGCACTTCATCTGTAGCACTTGTGACAAAAGCAGGGCTTCTGTCCCAGCACAGCCTCCCATGCCCAACAGAGCCCAACTCTCCCTAATAATTGTAATTCGGTGATAAGGAGCTTAGCTGAGTGTTATCCTGCAGTTGAGGGGCTCAAATAAAAGTCCTGGGACATTGTAATGGGAGGCCATCGGTTTGAGGAGCCCTCACTCTCACCCACTCAACATTTGCCTCAGGTCAGCCATCCCTAATTTTCTGGCTCACCCCCTCCAACCCCCCCTGTGAACAAAGATGGCCCCCGTCCCTCAGCCCTCAAATGGCTTTGGGTAATGCGCATTGCCACTCGGTTCATTGGCATCAAAAGCTGGCCCTCACCTCAATCACTGCATGTGTCGGGGGTTAATCTACAGTGGCACAAACCAGGATTTTTTTTTTTTTATTAAGGGGGAGGGCAGGTTAGCAGTCCTCCCTATGCCACTGTGCAAGTGGGACAGACCCCCCGAAAAATTCTCTGATCTCCCCCTAGAACCCCTCCCCAAACACACACACACACACACACACACTCTATCAAAACACATACCCTTTTCCAGCAATTTACCAAGCACCATTTTTATCTAGGATATGTTTACAATTACAGTACATTTACACAAGTCTCTATTTTGATCAGTGCTTATCTCCTGTTTGCAGTAAAGAACCTTAAGCAACTGGACGGTCATGAGCCCTTGCTTCACAGCACATGTGGCAGTACCTGAGTAACTGGGCCAGATCATGACTGTTAATCATTTCTTTCACATCTAAGAGGAAGAAGGTGAAGTGGCTCTTTATTTCTGTTCTGCCTACAGGTCCTACCCCCAATGTATTCCCCCCTCCCAAAAAAAAAAGCCTACCCTCTAACCCCCCCATGTAAGAGTCTTACAGCAGTGTAAAAATGTCAATTCCCAAATATCAATCTCCCACGACCTCCCACCTCTGCTACCACGTCTCCCAGTGTCTGGGCTTGTGTGTGGTCGCTGCGCTTAAAATTCAACCTCCTCACAACACACACTCCAGTCCCCTCTTTTGGCTTCGAAAGAACCTCAGGCCTGATTTGTTTCCATAGTCTGTCCTCTGTCACCTTCCCCCTCTTTATTAAAGCAGACGCCATGAAGAAAAAGGCTTCACTTGGAAGCTTTGTGTTTGTCTATCGCAAACTCTCCAGACTGAAAGAGAAGCGTGTGATGAACATCATGACATGGTTCAGCTGCTTAACAAAAAAAATCTGTGGGATCTCCAATAATAAATGACCAAAAAAAAAACAGTAGCTTTTTTTAGTGAGTGCGCCCCCCGCTGGAGAGAGGCTTTTGTTTTCACCCATTGGGTCCTGAGCTGCTTATTTCACCACCCTGCTCCTGCAAAAAGGACCACAGATGTTGACATTATTTGCAGCGAGTTAAGATGGATTCTAAAGCCTATTATCACTTCACTTGTAACTTCTTTATGATGAGGGTTTTCCCTCCTGTAGCCCCTGAGCCCCCTCACATTCCCCCCGCGCCTCCAGAATTGGGTCTACTGATGGGGGATTCACTACGAAATCTTTAACACCAATTTTTGTCCTATATTTAGACTGTAAACCTATTTCAAACTTTTTGTTAAATGAGGCAAAACATGTGAGTAAGGTGATACAATTTGACACGATTCAAGAATTGTTCTATATGTAAGTGTGGTATGCCAAATAGACATTCACTTAAAACAAGCTAGCATTCAAATGTATATACAAGCACAAAAACATTTTCTTGCTTGAAAAAAAAAAGCAAAAAAAAAAAAGTCATTTCATGCTCAAAATGCTTGGTAAGACACATTGTTTAGCTTTTGTATTTCTGCTTGGTTAGAGTGAAAACCTGCAGCCCCTTGACCCTTTTACGGTCCAGTTTATCACTCCTGGTATATCGTGTCTTTCTCTTATTTTGGAACCCTTGGGAAATATTACCCAAAAGGACATTGAAAAAATGGTGTGTATTCATAAATCCCCCAAATTTTTCATCCAAATATAAGCAAATATTTAATTTTCAGTTCAACAGAAATGATTGAGGTGACAATTTAATCTTATCATGAAATAAATCACAATTTAAAATAAATCACAATCACAGGTCACAATTATCCTGACATATGTACCTGGACCAAAACATCCAGAAGCTGCAGGTAGGATAGCTGAAAGCTATAACATTGCACTGACATGCTCTCCAGATAATCCAGTGTTTGTCCTCGGGGACATGCAACCTGGACCATGATATCCCCACGCTCTATCAGTACATAGACTGTCCAACGAGAGGCACAAGAATTCTTGATCTATGCATCGGTAACATACCAGATGCATACAGAGCGTTATGTCGTGCACCACTGGGGAAGTCGCATCACAATGTTATCCACCTGCTTCGAAAATACAGAGCCAAAGTTAAACTTGAGCAACCTATAGTGAAAGAGGTCCAGGTGTGGGATGAACGGTGTCAGGAGATGCTGCAAGACTGTTTTGGAATTACGGACTGGGGCATGTTTTTTGACTGCTGTAGTGATGTGGACGAATTAACAGAGACTATTACTGAATATATGAAATTCTGTGAGGTTAATGTCACTATTTGGAAATTGTTTAGAGTCTATCCAAATAATAAGGTTGAGGGTTCAGCAGATATACGGAAGTGTATCACGGAGAGAGAAACTGCCCTTATCAATGGGGATCATGGTGTGGTGGAGGCAAAGAGGAAGGAATTGAGGTCAATCTTAAGGGAGAATAGGCTGAAGTATAAAGAGAAGGAAGAAAGTCAACTCTGCTTAGGGAGTGCCAGAGAGGTCTGGAAGGGACTCAATGTGATGATGGGCAGAGAGGGGAATTAACAGGTGGTCTTGGGAAACAAAGGCGCATCTTTTGTAAATGACTTGAATCAATTTTATTCAAGATTTGATAATCCCCTAGGCAATGACTGTGATGAACTCAATTATGATGTTTTTATGAATACAACTGCACACCCACCGATTGCACTTGCAGAAACAGAGGTATCAGCCAGTTTGGCCAGAGTTTAACCATATAAAGCACCCGGTCCAGACGGCCAGGGTGATTAAGACATGTAGATTTGAGCTAACTGCAGTTTTTACAAAACTATTTCAACTCTTACTCAATAATCATGCTGTTCCAAGGCTATGAAAAATATCTAATATCATCCTTGTCCCTAAGAAGCCAAGAGCTACAGAGCTCAATGATTTTAGACCTGTTGCGCTGACCAGTATCTTGTCCAAATGTATGGAGAGGGTCAAAGTAAACCATCTTTCAACATCACTGGGTGAGTATTTTGACCCACTCCAGCTTGCATATAAGAAGGGTCGGGATACTGGTGACGCTACATTGACACTGATGAACACTGCCAATAAACACCTGCAACAGCCTATGAGTTTTGCCAGTATATTATTCATCGATTTTAGTTCAGCTTTTAATTGTATAAAGAAACACACCCTTATTAAAAGACTTGTGATATTAATACTAACAGCCACATTGTACAGTGGATTAAGGAATTTCTTACAGACCGCCCACAGAGAGTGAGGTACAGTGGCTTCTCCCCTGACCCTGTTATTCTAAACTCAGGGGAGGCCCAATACTGTGTGTTGTCACCTGTTTTGTTCTCCTTATATACTAATGAAATGCAAATCATGAACTTTACCTGTCATTTATGCAAATATGCTGATGATATGGCACTGGTTGGCCTTATGCAGGCAGGGAATAATGCAGTCAATCAATCCACCTATGTCCAATGCATAGAGGAGCTCACAAAATGGTGTCATGACAGTAACCTTTTTATTAATGAGACAAAGACCAAGGAACTTATCATGGCAAGATCTAACAATACCTTCCAGGATCCACCTGTCATTATTAAAGCACAACTTGTAGAGAAAGTAGAGGAATTCAAATATGTGGGAACTGTCTTTGATTGCACTTTAAGCTTTACAATGATCACTGATTACATTTTTTAATAAAGCAATGCTGCGCATGAATCTAAGCTAGATTTATATGAGGCTAGCAAGTCCATCTTAGAGACAGTATACATAAGCCTTGTGGAAAGTGTTTTGACTTTTAATATGTACACATGGTATGGGAATCTTGGGGCGAAGAACAGATTAACAAGAATTGTTAGCATGGCAAGTTAAATTATTGGAAAAGGTTAGAAACAGTCGGGGCAATGCTATGAGACACAGGTCAAACAAAAAGCCCAATAAATTGTGTCTGACTGTATCCATCCCTACTTCAGGGAGTTTACTAAACGGTCCTCAGGAAGACGTTTTAGAGCTGCAACTGCAACCAAAAGCATATATAAAAAAAATCATTCATACCAACTGCAATAACACTTCTAAATTCAAAATAAACTGCTCATTTACTGACACTCCGCACCAGGGCAGGATACAGATTCAGATTAAGTGGTACTGACAAAGGTAGTGCGGCGGCCAGTTGTGGGTTTGAATTATGCTTGGGTCTTCTGGTGAGGAGTTTGCATGCTCATCTCATGTGTAAGTTTACACCAGATGAAACACAGAAAATGGCTGTTCTGAAACAGCAGTGTCTTGGGCAGATAGACCTGGCGGATCAATTTGGGGTTATTTTATGTTATTTTGTTCTGCAAAAATGGGTAATGTATGGATAGCATGTGTATCTGCACAATCAAGTGGGAGTACTGGATGCAGCTGATGTAGGCACCTTCATGACCAGCAGAAAATAATATGGGTCTGTATTTCTTCGCAAATGTCAGCAGTAAAGCGCATACTGAGGTGGCCATTCTCAATTTTTTGTTTTGTTTTCTTTTCAATTCAAGAATGTCACTGTTCATCATTCATTTTGCACAAACCAGCTGAAGGCCATACTGACAACATGCTTCAGTATCATTTGCTTTCTCAGACCTGAAACAGTACACCTGAAGCGTACCTTTACATGTAAATCATGACATAAAGTTTTTTTTCCCCATGTTTTACTCCGAAATATTTATTATTATTATTATTATTATTAGTTGTTGTTGTTGTAACAGTAGGGGTATTATTGTTATCATTATTACGACATATTACATTCTGTTATTAGGTTTCTCTCATTTGCAATGAATATCTGAGGATGGAGCTGTTTGGCTGTCTAAGTGTATGCTTTGATGACTGGTATATCTGTATGTAGTTGCCATTTGCATGCCAGGCTTAGATTAAACCAGTTCAGTACTCCACACAATGTGAGGTTTACTCGTGGAATTCAGATTAAACCAGTTCAGTACTCCACACAATGTGAGGTTTACTCGTGGAATTCAGATTAAACCAGTTCAGTACTCCACACAATGTGAGGTTTACTCGTGGAATTCAGAGTAAACCAGTTCAGTACTCCACACAATGTGAGGTTTACTCGTGGAATTCAGAGTAAACCAGTTCAGTACTCCACACAATGTGAGGTTTACTCGTGGAATTCAGATTAAACTAGTTCAGTACTCCACACAAAGTGAGGTTTACTCGTGGAATTCAGCCAAGTGAACACTTGGGTTGTGTCCAATTCTGTTCCCCTAATTCCCCTTGGGAAAGTTATTGTGCTGCCCCTATTTTACGAAAATTGAGCGAAAATAACTTTACGGATGCTGATGAAGCATTTTGTTCTAATGAAAGGTATCAGATGAGATGACACATTATAAAGCGATAAATTTGAATACCCTGCCATCTCCTGCGATTTGCTACGTGTTTTGCTTTCAATGTCAAAGTGAAATGTTTCATGAAGCCAGAAAATGAATAGTCTATGCCTTTTACGTATATCATTGCTTTGCGTTTTTAGGTGGTACTTTATTTAATGTACAACCGAATCAGACACAACACCAGCTGCTATCCTATGCATCCGGAGAATGTCAAACAGAAATTGACGTACTGATTACTAAAACCCCACAAGTCAAGTCAAGTCAAGTGTGACTTATGGGATTTTAGTAATAGGTGCTTCAATTACAATTAAACACTCGCGGCCTTTAGTGCCATAACGTGGTGGTGGTTGTGCGCATCCCCTGATTTAAATACATAAAAATTTAACAAAATCAACGGATTTAAAGTAAACTTGATTTAACTGAGGATGCTGTTGCAGCAGTAATATGCTACGTTGCAACGACTAGCAGGTACCACGGAGGCGGTACTATCCTCTAATGGAAAAGCAACCCCAACAAAGTACCCAGTGCTGAGTAGAGTAGAGCCGGTAGCATGCAGTGGAAAAGTGCCATAAGACTTCTCCACCGTAGCTGTGTTGTACATGCACCGTGGCCCTTTAGCGATCCAGTTAAGACTAATAAACTGGTCAACTCTGCTGGCTTTTGACCTTGGGGAACGCAGAAGATTTAGGGTGATGTATTCAAGGTGTTGCCATCTGCGTATCCCTGACTCCTGTCCCATCCCCCCACCAGCCCATCCCTCGTGTTTCACCACCCTCTGCCCCCAGGTCTGTGGGTGGTTGGGCTGTGGGGTGTGAACTGAAGCTGTACCTCTGTGTCTTTTAAAAATTTTCTCTTGATCCCAGATGGGAGCAAGGGTGCATTATTATTATCATTATTATTGCTTACATTTGAACATATGCATTTTCAGCTGTCTGAAATACACACAAGAGGAGGAGTTGTTTTATGCGAAATACAATTTCAGACTGCAAAATAGTGATGATGAAAAATGCCTCATGTCCGTGGAGAAGTGGCCCTGAGTTTCAAACCATGGCACCTCTTACTGAAAATGTGTTAAGAAACATCTGCGAAAGTCACCTGGCTTAAAGAGCCACAAGTGAAAGGAAAGGGCTCCTGAATCCTTTAGGCTAAAAGGATGCTTGATGTTGATTTCCGAGTCCTAATTTGGCTACTGATTGTTAAACAACTAGAAATAGCAGCTCACACAGGAGGATGTTAACCGTGGAATGAATACCTTCCCTGTAAACATAAAAAAACTTTCAAGAGCATTCAGTCATTTTTTTTTTTTAACAACGATTGCACTGCTGAGACTTTAGTGTATAGCACTACCCACAGCAATGGCCTTCAGAGAGCTTTATTGTGCTCCCTATCAACTGAAAAATTGTGTAATGAAATGGTATGATTCAAAAGATAGTCCAAAGCTACGCATTGCAGTTATTTTCACCAGGGACAGTGTTTAAAATAAAAGAGTTGATATTTTCCAACTTTTTGACTAACTTGATAAGATCTCTGGAAGACATATGTTCAAACATATGATCTGCAGTTATTTGATTGGGTCGCAAACTTTTACTCAAAGAAGCAATTGCCAAACAGTCAGAATACCATCATTAGTTTCAGTGATAATGTTGAATGTAGTTGTGTAGCAAATGATTTCCTATTTAAATACATTTGATTTTCCATGATACAAACTTGATAGAATTGGTATGTTTGAAGTAGTGTTTTTAGATCAACACAAAGCTTCTGGCCATGTTAATTATAATCTCCTCCTCTCAAAGCTTACCAAGTTTAAATTTAACTTCTAAAAAAGATGGTCTCATACTCAAGTGGAAGGTCCAGTTTATCAAAATTAACAATGGGCAGTGTGCTTTTAGGAAAGGCAAAACCAGAGTTCCAAAGGGACTGGTTTTTAGCCCACTTCAATTCAAACATTTATATCAATAACAGTTGACACACAAGTGTATGCAGATTACGCCGTGGTAGCTACAGCACTTTCAGGAAAAAAAGACTTCCCAAGGCCACCTCAACATCTCTACAAAGAAACTCATTGAAGTTCATGGGCTCTTTGCTAAAAAAAAAAATATTCTGAGAACTTCATCGCTTTTCACACTTACATTAGGGACTTCCATTATTATCTAAGGGAATCCAAGGAAGTTATAGGCCGCATAACCCTTTTCTCTGAGAGGGAATAAGACTGTAAATCCCGCTGGACCAAGCTTTTCTTTAGATCAGTGGGAATGACAACTAATGCATTTTGCTGCATTATAGCACCATCTTTTGGAAATTACATGTTGATGTATGAGACCTTCTATTGAGTGATTTGTGGGAAACGTCTGTTGATTTAGGTATATACTTATCCTCTGCCGAAAGAAATACGTAGGCCTAACTCAATTACAACAGAATGATTTTAGGATCATGGAAAATAACTGCCTTTGAATAATCTGTTTTTTCCTTGTTTTTTGTTTTATTTTGAAACAACAAGGTAGAACATTTCTGGAGAGCAGCATGCACATATGATCAAATTGAATACACAATTTTCTTGCGCTGCTGTCCCCACATGAATACATCTATAAAAATCAAAAACAGACAGGCAGTCAAACACAAAACACAAAGGACGACACGCAAGGAAGATTTCAAGACCAGGTTTTAGTGCTAGATACCAATTAGTCATTGAGCATCTGAAGTGTTAGGTTCACTTTAGTGATAGGGAAATGGCAGGCCTAGATAGGCTGAATGGCCTGTTCTCGCTAGTCATGTTATGATATTGTACAGAAAGCAAAGAACCTCATAATAACAGAAGAAACTTAATGAGCTAATTAACCCTATAATGCACCCTGTATCATATATGATACACCAAATTTGAAGGACCATGTCCACCTAGTAAGATGCAACACAACCACGACTGCTCACTGTATCATATCTGATACACAGTGCTGCCACCTGGAAGGAAGAAGTGATATTACAGGAGTCTCTCCCCTAGTCACTCACTTCAAGGTAGTAGCTCCCATGTGAATGGGAATTCATGAATTTCCTTGGACTTTGGCAGTGACGTTCGGCATTCCAAGGTAAATATTACACAAAAACTTATTCTTATACATGTTAAGGAATAGCTATAGATAGTAGAGAGCATATAAATAATTTGAAATTTTGAGTATTGAGTTCTGGAGGGGTGCTGATTTTTGGCTGTATCAGATATGATACTCCTGGAATTAGAAGAAGTTCTGTTCAGCAATGTATATTTTGCTGTCACAAAACCTAATGATGAACAGTGGATCTGAATACTACCCTTCAATACTTCAAAAATATTACTGGGTCATATTTTTCCTATAATGATGTCTTTGTCTGGGCATTATAGGGTTAAGCTCATTCAATTCCAGTACAAGTCATTGCTGGGACCACACCTTTACAAATCCAACTAAGGTTCCTTGTTGCCCTGGATAACCTATTGTACAGAGGAATTGTTATTCAATTCTCACACAACCTTTGTAGATGTACATCAAGCGAAACATGCAGGATTGACAGGTGCGCAGCATGCTACGTGACACTAAGCAACTTTGCCTTTTGAGCAGACAAGAAGTTACCTCCAAGAATAAATAGATGAGGACTCATTATTATTGCAGTGCGAAAAAAAAAAAAATTTTCTCAACCTCCCTTTCAATAGTAGACCAGAATTTTGGGATCGATGGACTTGACCAAAAGAAATGAAAATAATAAGCAGATTATTTTTGGCACTGCTGGCATGCTGCTGAGCATGAATCATAACATACACTATGCATTTCAGGAGTTATATACAGTTTAAAAATTATGTTTTATTGTATTTTGTGTTATTTAGCTTTTTTTTTTTTGATAATGTGGAAAAACTGCTCTAGGCCTAGTCATTTAGGGGAACACTAATGTCCTTCTCACAGCGACAGTTTTATAATTGGCATTGTGGAGTTTTTTCAGGTCTGATGTAATATCTGATCGCAACTTAAAAAGCAACTTTATTAACTCTTTCACTTTATTCACCATGAGCGCTATTCTATCTCCAGGGGAAAATGTGACTAAACAAGCATTCATTAAGTGCTCATTCTATTGAAAGGTTGAGTAAAGAAGTATATGCTTGTGTCACACTCTCATTAGCTCAAGAGAAGTTCAAAATCACCAGCGCCCCCTGCAGGATTGATAGTTTCATACAGCAGCCCACCTGTCTCAGGGCTGTTTCCAAAGAGTGACTTACTGCATCTCTAGTTCCTAATGACTAAATAGAATATTTCCAGTTTCTATCAATTACTTCTTCCACTTAGAACACACACAATTTTCAGTGAAAATTAGACTAAAACTGGAGCACTGTACATGACTGCTTCCAAAATTCCCAGCGTGGCTCAATGTACAATATTGAGGGACGCAACTGGCCGGGGACTTGCTTATGGCTGGCGCATGGGGCGAAGTGGGCAGCTGTCACCGCAGAGCAAGAAGACTATGAATTCAAATTTGGCCTGGGGCCTTTCTGCGTGGAGTTTGCATGTTCTCCTGTGTTTGAGTGGGTTTCCTCCTGCTACTCCAGTATTGTCCCTCAGTCCAAGAACATGCATGTCAGGCATATTAGAGACTCTTAGTTACCAAGAGGTATGAGTGTTTGCGTGATACATGCTTGAATGTGTGTGCTGTGTGTTCGATTGCTGGTTGGATGCTGGGATCGGCTCCCCCCCCTTACCTTGGAATAAGCAAATAAGATAATGGACAGATCAATGGAGGAATGAATGATTAATTTCTCTTGAATTGCAACGTAAAAATGATTACAGCCTCCTGAGGATATAAGCTCAGGATATACTTATCATTGAACAAGAAAATGAAGCACAAAATCACAACCTGAAACATGAAGATGACAACATCAACAACAATAATATTAATAATCATTATTATCATCATCATCCGCATTATTGTCGTTATAATTGTCTGCATCATGAGTAGAAAAATTAGAGGACAACAGTAATGATGGACACCTAATTAAATGCACATATTTTAGTATCACATGGCATTTGAAATAGACACAGTGCTCGTGTGCCACCTCTGGCTACACCTGGTCCCATAACAAAATTTTTTATTCAATTTGCCAGTAGCACTGGAATGTTCCTGTTCCTGTGGTGTAACATTCACAAAATTTCAGTCTCTGTGTAAGACACAGGCCGTAAGAACACCTCCTTCCTGTAGCAAAAGCGAGTCAGGTTGACCCTGGTATATAGTCTCTCCCCTCGCTGGAGTGAGTGGTGGAGTGTGTAGGTAACCCTAGCCAGCACCACAGTACAGCACATCTCAAACAGGAGCATCACTGCGTAGCAGATGAGCCTTGACCTACACTCCGCTTCTTTGACCTCCCGCTCAGACCTGTAGGCTGCGCGTTGGATGGGAGAAACAGCCACAGGACATGGGAACATTGTGGGAAATGTAGTTGTTGATGCATTAGTGGTTGGTGAAGATGTTGTCAAGATGGTTGTTGTCTCTAAGGCTGTGGTAAGATGCAGAGTGGTGGTTGTCAGTGCGCTGGTTACTGTCGTAGTCATCGGGGTAACGGTGAGGATCAGGGTTGTGGTTGAAGGCACTGTTGTCATTGCTGTTGTGGCTGGCACTGTAGTTGTCAGCATTGTGGTGGGTGAAGTTGTCATAGCAGCTGAGGTTGTTAACTCCATGGTGGGTGCAGTAGTCTTATCAACAGTGGTTGTCAACATTGAAGTTGTTGGTGTTGTCAGAATAACTGTGGTTGCCGACACTGTTGGTGTTGGTGTTGTGATAACGTTCGTGGTTGTCAACATTGTGGTGAATGCAGTTGTCATAGCGGCTGTGGTTGTCATCTTCATGGTGGGTGCAGTAGTCTTATCAACCTCGGTTGTCAACATTGAAGTTGTTGGTGTTGTCATAACAATTGTGGTTGCCGACACTGTTGGTGTTGTCATAACGTTTGTGGTTGTCAACATTGTGGTGAGTGCAGTTGTCATAGCGGCTGTGGTTGTCAGCATAGTGGTGGGTGGAGTAGTCTTATCAACCGTGGTTGTCAACATTGAAGTTGTTGGTGTTGTCATAACAATTGTGGTTGCCGACACTGTTGGTGTTGGTGTTGTCATAACGTTTGTGGTTGTCAACATTGTGGTGAGTGCAGTTGTCATAGCGGCTGTGGTTGTCAGCATAGTGGTGGGTGGAGTTGTGGGCACTATGGTTGTAATTTCAATGGTTGGTGTCAGAGTAGAATGTGTAGTAGTGGTCCAGTAGTTAGTTGGTTCAATGGTGGAGATTGAGGTCATTTGGGTTGTTGTTGTTGGGGGTGCTTGAGTTGTCATGGCCACTGTACTGCTGGTTCCCAAGGTAGGCAGAGTAGTGTTGTCTGTTGGCGTTGTGGTGCATATCAGCTGATCTTCTGTAAGAGAATTTAGACTTTGTCCTTTCAAGCTTTCTGGAAATTCACAATTCTCTGGAGGGCTGGACTTGACCTTTGCGCTGTTGTTTTTGATCCAGTTAACAAAGGGTATCAGCCTGCAGTCACAATGCCATGGGTTACTGTTCAGATATACTTTGCTAAGTTTGGGAATAGAGTCAAATATTTCTCCGGGAAGAGTTCTCAGTTTGTTATGTGCCAGCCTGAGGGTGCGGAGCTCCTTTAAGTGCTCAAAGTTTTTAGGTTCTAAAGATTCGATCGCGTTATTCTGCAGATTAAGATCTCGTAGTTTCCCGAGGCCTTTGAAATAGTCACCGAACAGCACAGTGAACTTATTTTGTGAAAGGTCAAGCTTATTAAGTTTTTTTAATGGGCTGAAAACTCCTACAGGAAGGATACTAAGGTTGTTTTTGTTGAATGATAGCTCAATTAGTTTTGGCATTTCTCCAAAAAGCACAGGAGGCAGGCGTGTGATTTGGTTCTCCTGCAGGGTTAAATATTTCATGCTGGGAAGCCCAACGAAAACTTCAGAAGGCAATTCAGTCAAGAGGTTCCTCTCCAAATTTAATGTGTCCAGTTTGCTTTTTTTTGAAAATAAAGATGGCGGGATCTTAGCGATCTTATTATCCCGTAAGCCAATCTCTCTGAGATTTGGTAGATCATCGAAGATCTCAGGTGGAATGACCCTGATGTTATTTTCGTACAGCCTTAGCTTCTGTAATTTACTTAGCTTCATGAAGAGTGCTCGGGAGATGGAGGTGATGCGATTCTTCGCCAGGTGCAGGAGTGTAAGGTTGTCCAGCTGGTCGAAGACTCTCTCGTCGATCAAACTGATTTGGTTATTGTGAAGTTGGAGGTCTTTCAGGTTTCTCAGGCCATCAAAGAGGCCCTTCTCCAACTTCTGAATTTTGTTACTTTTTACAATCATCTTCTCCAGCATCGGCAGGTTCTGAAACACCCCCAAGGGTAATGATGTCAGATTGGTGCTCAAAATTTCAATAGACATCAGGTTGTCCAGGCCTTTGAAGGCATTTGTTTCAATGGATACAAGAGGCATTTCCATGAACACCACCGTTTCCAGCTGGGGAATGTTAACAAAGGCTCGGTTGGGGATAATGGAGATCGGACTTCCCAAAAAATACACCTCGGTGATTCCAGGTTTCAGGGTGGCTGGGATCTCAGTGATGTTCTTCTCAAAAATGACCTTATGTTTGATGCTCTCAGGAGTTACATCAGAAATTGCCATCCCATGCCCAAGCAATAGTAGTATGAGATAGATGCAGTATATGGGATGCATGATTGTTGTTCTTCTGAGGAAAAAAAAATAAAAAATGCAGAGTTAATATTTGCAGCATGACAAAATTCACGGATCAATTAGTTTTTTTTTTTTTTTATTAAAGTCCCAAAGTGTGAGTAATTATTTCTAATTTGAGGGTAGTTGCTTAATGGTTAAGTATCCTTATTAAGTGTTTACCGTGAGCGAAATTATTGCTCATGCTAATGTGTACAAAAAACGATTTTAACCTCCTTTTTAACTTCTTAAAGAACTGTGGAATGACCGTTTTTATTTCTGGTCCCATCCCCACTATCAGTCGTCGCATTGACCGTTTTAGCAGACTACTTAGTCTGCATACTTGGCTTCAATTCTCCGCTATATCTCATGATATGGGATTTATTGACAATTTTTACTTATTTTGGAACCGTTCACCTTTTTTTAAATTGGACGGGATACATCCTAACAAATGGGGCAGCCAAATGCTCTCGGCCAACATGCACTATGCAGTGTTGTCCTTCCCTCGGGACTGACTGTTAACTTCCTGTTCACATAAGCCAGACCTTCCTTCACCCTCTTCCTTGCCTGTGCATCCCCAACTTACTGTCTCTTGTAGGACCTCCCCCTTGTGTCCAGCTGTCGTTGAATTTTGTAGTGGACTTGGTCTATCTGTTGGCTATTGCAGCGCTAGAAATTGTGTTTCATTTTCTGTGACAACTGGTATAACTGCACAGCCTATTGGGAAAGTCGCTCGCACACGCCTGCCACGGCAGAAATACAGACCCAGTGGTGTTTGTCAGTAACCTGTCACAAGTCGATTTTCAGTCATCTGATGTTATTTTAATTGTCTCTCCTGTTGTTTTTACTCCTGTAGCATTTCAGTCTCGGAAATGTGGTTTTGGTATTCTGTGTCTCAATGTAAGGAGTTTGTTATTGAAAATGGATTGTATTAGGGCTTTGGTTCTTCAAAATAATCCTGATATATTTCTTGCAACTAAAACCTGGTTGAATGCTTCTGCGTCAGACCTTGATATAGCATTGGCTGGTTATAGTGTTTTTAGGTGTGACAGGAGTAAGAGAGGAGGAGGTGTTGTGATTTTTGTAAAATCCTCTCTCTCTGTCAATGTTTTATTATCCTCCTCTATGCCTGAGCAATTTGAGTGTCTTGTTCTTAAAATAGCTTTGGTTAGTGGAAGTATTATACTTGCAGGTGTGTATCGCCCACCGAGCACGCTTTCCTCTTCCATAATCAATCTCTCTAAAATCTTGTCTGCTTATGCACACGCTGAATTAGTTGTTGCAGGCGATTTCAATATCGACTGGCTATCGCCATCCTCAAACCATTTCAAAGAAGTCTGTGATGAACTGATTCTGTCGCAGCTTATCTCAGAGCCTACGCGACCAAATTTTAAAGATTTATCCCGGTCAACTTTAATTGATCTAATTTTAACAAATAGATCGCACAAGTACGCTCTGAGTGGTGTCGTTCTCCTGGATGTGAGTGATCACTGCCCAGTAGCGTGTATAAGGGAGATGAAAGTTTCAAAGACACCCAAATGTTTTATTACTAAAAGAAATTTTAAACATTTCTGTGAACAGGCCATCCTCCACGATATTTTCTGGAGTGATTTGAGCATTGCAGGTTTTATTCCAGACCCTGACCTAGCGTTAGCTCATTTTAATTCTGTGTTTAATTGTGTTGTTGATAAGCATGCTCCGGTCAAGAGATTCTGAGTAAAAAATAGAAGAAATCCTTGGTTTTCGGTTGCTTTATCCAATGATCTTCGTGTGAGGGATGAAGCTTGGTTTAAAGCTAGGGAAACTCCGACACTCACAGACTGGCAGGTTTTCAGAAAACTAAAAAATGAATGCTGCTTACTGATGATATAGGCAAAATCTGAATATTTCATTTCGTCATTGGCTAAATGTCAAAGTAATCCGGCAAAATTTTGGAAAATTGTCAAGTCCCTGAATAATAGTCCTTCTTCTTCATTACCTCATTCTATCCACACGGATTCTGGTCCTATTACTGATAAGCACAAAATTTGTGACTTTTTTAACGAAAATTTTATAGCGGCTGGAAACCAATTCGAAAATTTTGATAATCACTCCACTACAGGAGATATGTCTGACCTTAGCTCTAGTGCATTTCCAAATTCCCAAAATCCTAGAGTATTGTTTTCTTTCAGGGAATTAAACGTGAATGAGGTCCTTCTAGAATTAAAAGAATTAAATCATATAGATGTAAATAATTCCACTGGAGAGGATCACTTATTCCCGAGTCTTTTGCGTCTTGCAGCCCCACTGATTGCACATTCAATAACTAATATTTTTAACTTATCATTATCGACTGGGTCTATTTCCAGTATTTGGAAAGCAGCTCATGTTTTTCCTTTATTTAAAGGGGGTGATCCGAGTTCAGTTTACTGCTATCGGCCCATCTCAAAATTGCCATGTCTGGCTAAGATTTTAGAATCTCTTGTAAAACAACAACTTTGCAATTTCTTAACTTCCAACAACATTTTAACATCGCAGCAATCTGGTTTCAGGTCTGGACATAGCACCAATACAGCAGCTTCATTGGTTATAAATGATTTAATAACAGCTCTGGATAGTAAACGAAAATGTGCGGCCCTATTTATTGATTTAGCAAAAGCGTTTGACACAGTTGACCGTGTTATTTTATTAAATAAGTTGTCCTCCATTTGTCTTGGTTACAGAGCCTGCTCATGGTTCCAGGACTACCTCTCAAATAGAATCCAAGCTGTAATTTCTGGGGATGCGCAGTCTCAATTTTTAAAGGTGACAAAAGGTGTACCACAAGGTTCCATTCTTGGTCCAATTTTATTCACAATTTATATAAATGACATTGCTCGTAATGTAACGAATTGCAAGGTTCATTTTTATGTTGACAACACAGTGCTTTATTCCTCTGCTCCAACATGCTTACAGGCCCTCACATTTTTATAATCTGCTTTTAACGTTATAGAGAATGCTCTAGCTGATCTTAAACTGGTTTTAAATACTGATAAAACAAAGTTCATGATCTTTTCAGCACAGAATGCAATTATGTCAGGTGACTCAATTTTCTCAGTGACTGGGGCTCAAATTGAGCAGGTTCGGTCCTACAAATATCTGGGTATCTGGTTGGATCATGACTTTTCTTTTGCATGTGTCCAACCTGTCCAAGAAACTTAGAATAAAAATTGGGTTTGACAGAAACAGATCGTGTTTTTCTTAGGACAATAGGAAGAGGATTGTAAAGGCAACAATATTACCTATACTTGATTACGGAGATGCACTTTACCGGCATGCCTCTATTAGTACGTTAAGATCCTTGGATGCAATATATCATGGCGCATTGCGCTTCATCACAGGCGATGGTTTCCGAACCCATCATTGTGTGTTATATAATTCTGTGGGGTGGTTTTCCCTTCATTTAAGAAGGAAGCTAAATTGTATTCTATTTATTTATAAAGCCTTGCTAGGCAAACTTCCCTCATATCTCACTAAACTCTTATCCTTCAAAATCAGAAGTCAGTATACCAGACACGAGAATGGTATTTGTTGGAGGCTCCCAGGATTAGAACAAATTTTGGATGTACCTCTTTTAGTACATTCGCTCCTTGTATGTGGAATAATTTCCAGGATACATTGAAGCTAGACAGCCTTATCCCCTTTGTGTCTTTCAAGAAATTAGTGTTGGATATATTGCTTTTGGAGGCCAGATGTATTTGCTTTTAATTGATGGTAGGATTTGATCATTTATTTTTCTCTGTCCTATGTTCTTATATGTTTATTTATATGTATATGTGCATGCATATGTATGTATGTATGTATGTATGTAATCAGGGCTCCCCTGCAAAAGAGGCCTCTGTCTCAGTGGGACTTCCCTGCAATAAAGCTTATTTATTGATTGATTGATTGATTGATTGTTTTTAAATTGTTTGTTTGTTTGTTTGCTTATTGCTTTTGTTGTTTTGTTTGTATTATTGTCCACTATATTTTTGTTTTGGACCCCTATAAAATGAGATGATTTATCTCAAGGGGTCATCATTTAACAAGCTTATATAAATTTACATAATTCCTACTGAGCTTTGGAATGAACAAAACCAAAGAGTGCCATGAAAAGCTAGATAACTCTGTCCTTGAAACAGGCTTGACAGTATTATGCACTATAAAGGATATAAAAGAATATTTTGCATTATGAGATATTGCTAATTTGTTTATAGTAGAAACAGAATGAAAAACTACATAGTAAAACAGGCTAATTTAAAACTATGCTTTAACAAGGATATGAATGCTGGCAGGGACCAATAGTCTGAAATGGAGTACTGCGCGGGTCTCATTTCAAAATATAGGGCACTGGCGGCCCCAGAAGCTCCCGTCGTTTGCTCAGGTGGATTATGCTTGGTATAAAAAATACACATGGCAACATACATGGAGAATATTATCAGCCTGTATTGTGTTATTTCAGAGTGGTGATTAAAACCCCTCTCTTGTGTCAAATCAACAGAAGCTGTGAACAAACAATTTCGCCATGTTCAGTGTTAGCAAAAGTGACATATTTGGTCCTTTAATACTGTGCCCAAATTTCCTTGTTATTTGGCTATTCAGCAGGATGAAAATCTCCCAGAATTTGTTTGCATCCTGAGTGCCTGCAATGTCTCCAGTTCCAAAGACACATCATTTTTCGGCCTTTATGAGATGCATGTCCAGTAAAAATGATAAGTCCCTGACCAAAATCGTTGAGGAGATAAAGCAAAATGTCAAAGTTTTTGGCGATATTTAAGCCTAGTGACCTTGAAAAAAATAGGCCAAGGTCACCTTTAGGCACGTCACTTGAAGGCCTTTATGAGATGCTGTCATGGTTTTGCCCCCACCAGCAGAAGACAACAAGCCGGCAGGCACAGGAACCATGTACCCAAAAACAAGTGAGGGCACCCAAATACACAGGCTGAGTAAAAATATAAAAACATCTTTAATCAAATACATAAAAACAGACAGGAGATGAGCAGTGGCAAAAACATCAACAATCAGGGCTCTGGACACAGAGTGCAGTGCTTAAATGCTCTTTATTGCACCTCCACTTCAATGAGCAACAGGTGTGGCTCATTGAAGTGGAGGTGCAACAAAGAGTATTTAAGCACTGCAGCTGCAATCTGCGTCCGGATCCCTGATTGAAAAAATGGGCCAAGGTCACATTTAGGCATGTCAATTGTAGGCCTTTATGAGATGCATGTCCAGTAAAAATTAAGAGCCTGTAACTGAAATAGTTGATGAAATAAGGCAAAATGTGTTGACGGACGCACGCACGCACACATGCACACACGGACAGAGCCCGATACCATAGCTCCCGCACTACAAGCGGTGGGAGCAAATAACCGATCCTATCCTGGCAATGACCTATAACATCATACCTGCCCCGCCACTTGCACATATTACCCATTTGTTCCATGGCCTGACCTAACCCTTTGACTCAAAACCCGCAGCCAAACCCAAAAGCGCAGATCCCATTAGAAACAAATTATGTTCAAATAATCCAGTAATTTTTGGCCATTTCAAAGATGTGAAACTCTAATTTGACATGATGGCAATTTAGAAAATGGAATATAAATTAATTTTTTTTGTTATTTTGATAATATTGAGCAGTGCATCTCCACTGATCATGGGCCTGTTTGCAATGCATCTGAATGAATTGGCTTTAATCTTCCACAAGGTGCAAAAGGCAGAGCCAACACAAAGCAATAATAACAATAAAATAATGTTAATTCATAAATTAGTGTATTTTTACACTTATTGGTCTCACCTTTCATGAAGTGTTGCTCATAAAGGCTTTATACAGCATGTATAATGCCTTCATAAATGAGACATAATGTCTTCATAAATCATACATCAGCAAATTTTTTGTTTTGTAAAGTGTGAAATAACACATCCTTATGCAGCATGTGATGCCAGATGTGACAATGACCATGTCATTTAGCTGACAATGTCACGCTTTATTGCATTTCGCCACTAGCTAAGTAACATTCTCAGTTATCTCACATCTGACATCCCATGCTGTTACTTCACCCTTTACAAAGCATGACATTTGCTGACGTATGATGTATGAAGACATTATGTGTCATTTACGAAGGCATTATACGTGCTGTATAAAGCCTTTTTGAGCAACACTTCATGTAAAATGTGGCCAACTTATCAATACCTTTTTTAAAAATTTTGTTTGTTACCCCCTGTTAGAAAGGTGATTTTGAAGCCTACTAATAGCTAACACAATCCATAAATTGCTGTGAAAAAAAACTGTCCATTTCATTGAATTACAGTATATTCAAGTATTCAATTTGTACACAGGGACATTGTAGTTGGGGGAAATGTGGGACTGACTACCTGAGGTGTGGGGAGGGGCTCTCGAATGAAAAGTTTATGGAATGAAGCGTGGGATTAAAAGTTTGTTTTTGTTTACAATTATGCATTTCTAACCATATTAACTTTTGCTGTATCAATCAGTTGAGAAACTTAACTTTGCATCCAGACTTAAAAAGAAAATAGTGGAAGTTCTTCAAGGCCCCTCTCGTACTTTAAAAACGGCCCTGAGATTTGTCTCTAGATGTAGTCAACTAGTAGAGCCGAGTGTCAGTGACTGCTGATGCTGGAGCACCGTTGTCGAGTGCTCTGTAATGTGACAGTCATCCGTTTCTCCAATACAGGGAAAGTGGAGAATCAAAAAAGAAAAGAAAGAAAGCAAACTGAGAGAAAACAACTGCCGGGTTATTTCTTTAAAAAGAAAGATGTCCACGCCAAACCGAAGGTGCACTCATCCATTTACTGCATTCTCTAGTTCTCTCTAAACCATTTGATCAGGATTCATAATTTTCAAGACACAGAGCTTTTTATAACAGCAGTGAAAACAGGCAGAATTTTGCTGATTTTCCTTTTGTCCATTGGAAGGACTATTTAAGGTTACACAGAGAACAAATTTGCTAAATTAGGACCATTACACTCAAATGACTGAAGTGGCAATATTACTTTTCTGCTCCTTCCAGCATTACCTTTTGGTCAGTTTCAAAAACAACTGACATGTGGAGGATACTCAAAAATCACACTAACACAAACACCAAATTTGATGGCAAAATATAGAATGGCAGAAAATGGACTGAATCTGAAAATTTGAATCTGAAAAAGGTGTGGCTTAGATGGGTTGATTTAACTTCATGCACAGAATCCAGTAAAAAAGAAAAAAGAAAAAAATTTGTTGCTTCCTCTCCTGTTTAAGGAGAGCTACCGGCCTGTAGGTTTTTGCTCTACCTCCTATTCAGCACACCTGATTCAAGTAATTAGCCACTTAACAAGATCACAAGCTAGGCAATTAAGAAGCGAATTAGTTGATGGTACACGATGGTAGCTCTCCAGGAACAGGGTTAGTGACCCCTGTTCTAACGGTTTGGAAGTTTTGGTCCAAAAGTAAATGTGAATATTGTGCCACCATCTGGCATAATTGGTTTAATATTTGTCCCAGAGGAGTCAGTGAGATTCGGATCCTATCTGAAAATGTCTGTATTTCTACACATGACTGTACAAATAGACACATCCACACGTGATCAGTAATGAGACAATAATTACAGATGGTTTTCCTGGGCTCAAATTATGGTGCATGGTTAAAAAGGGTTAAAAAGATTAATCTTTTTAATTAATCATTAGGAGTGTTTTGGGCAAAACAAGAAGTAAACAATAAGCCATGAGTGTCATCTCCCATTGCC
Organism: Gymnothorax reevesii; assembly: GCA_029721435.1. Classification (NCBI taxonomy): domain Eukaryota; kingdom Metazoa; phylum Chordata; class Actinopteri; order Anguilliformes; family Muraenidae; genus Gymnothorax; species Gymnothorax reevesii. Next base: position 21,964,485 of record CM056575.1, on the reverse strand, counting down.
TTAAAAACCAGATGCCCTTGCACCTTGGTAAATTGCTATTTTAAGGGCATATTTTCCTAGTAGCAGGAAAGAAAAACTGTAAGATGCAGATGAAAGGGTCTGCGAAGCGCATGAGTAAACCATTATTTAAAGTATGGAAGCCTAAACACCGTGATCTCCAAAAATGAAATTAAATATTTTTTTGAATATTATTCAAAATTGTTTTATTCATACCCACATGTTAAAAATCATCACAGTAAATTCCCAGGCCTGCATTTGAACTTAACATTACATTACAATTGGTGGATGAAGCAAGCAATTTGAAAAAAGATACTAATTCAGGGTCGCGGGTAAAAAGAATAATTACATGCTGGTGAGGAAGGATTGACAGAAATTAAAACGAGTGAGAAAAACAGCCAGTGAGAAAGAGACAAAAATAATGCCATTATGACTACGCTTCTGCAACCCCTTGAATAATATTGGACAGGAGTGAAAAGAACTTGCTTTTGCCTGGCTGACAATTGAAAGTCAAGTCAGATATAAAAGGAAGAAATTTTGTTTGATTATAGATAATGACAACAATGTCATCCGTTGCTTTTGCGGCTACTGTGAGAGCCATTTTTGGATTAAAAATAGGCTAATTTATCCAAAATCAATGATTGTGAGGAATTCTGTGGGGCTTTTAAGAAGTCTTGCTGCACTGACTCCACGGACAACCACAGCATTTCCAGGGGATTGGTGGATTTTTACAACCCCAATTCCGAAATAGTTGGGACGGAGTGTAAATTGCGAATAAAATCAAAATGGAATGACGTTCAGATGACATGAGCCAACGTTATTTGCTATAGAACATAGATAACATTTCAAATGATGAATCTGTGACATTTTAAGTTTTTATCCACAAAATGAGCTCATTTCAAATTTTCTGGCTGCAACAGGTCTCAAAAAAGTTGGGACACAGGAAAAAGGGCTAAAAAGCAATTAAGATAAAAGGGAATCAGCTGAAAGAACATTTAGCAAGTAATTATGTTAACTGGCATCAGGTGTGAAACATAATTGGCAATAAAAGGGATGTCTTAGAGAGGCTGAGTCTCTCACTCACCGGCATGATTCTGTCATTGACATTACTAAATGGGCTCAGGAATACATCAAGAAACCACTGTCTGTAAACACAGTCCGACGTGTCATCCACAGATGCCACTTAAAACTATCATGCAAAAAGGATGCCATTGTTGAGCTTGACCCAGAAGCGCTGCCATGTTCTTTGGACCAAGGCTCATTCAAAATGGACTGGAGCAAAGTGGCAAAGTTTCCTGTGGTCAGACGAGTCCAAATTTGACATTCTTGTTGGAAATCATGGGCGTCGTGTCCTCCAGGCTACAGAGGAGAAAGACCACTCCTCCTGTTATCAGTGTTCAGTTCAAAAGCCACCATCTCTGATGGTATGGGGATGCATTAGTGCATATGGTGTGGGACACTTACATGTTTTAAAAAGCATTATGAATGCTGAAAGGTGTATAAAGGTTTTAGAGCAACATATGCTCCCCTCCAGATGATATCTATTCCAGGGAAGGTCTTGTGTATTTCAGCAGGACAATGTAAAAAACCATACACTGCAGCTATAACAAAAGCATGGCTTCATAGTAGAAGAGTCCATGTGTTGAACTGGCCTGCCTGCAGTCTTGATTTTTCACCGATTGAGAACATTTGGCACATAATTAAACAAAAAGTCCATCAAAGGAGACTCAAAACTCTCCAGCAGCTGGAAGCCTGTATTAAACAAGAGTGGGATCAAATTCCAATGGATAAACTCAAGAAATTTGTCTCCTCAATGCCCAGATGCCCCCACTTTGTGTTGAGAAGAGGGGATGCGACACCATGGTAAACAGGCCCTGTCCCAACTTTTTTGAGACATGTAGCAGCCAGCAAATTTGAAATGAGCTCATTTTGTGGATAAAATTGTAAAATTTCTCAGTTTCAACGTTTGCTGTGTTATCTATGTTCTATTGTGAATAAAATACTGGCTGGTGTGATTTGAAAGACATTGCGTTTTGATTTAATTCACAATTTACAGTTTCTCCCAACTATTTCGGAATTGGGGTTGCATTTCCTCGCTTGACAGTACTGGTTGTGCACCTTAAAATGAACACCCATTGAAAAGCATGTCAAGGACGGTCATGGTGCAAAACCAGCAAAGCTACATAGCCGAGGTATACATCTTATTGAAACTACATTGACATACTTAGAAAATGGACATTTTGTAATCATGTCTGGTCTATGAACTGCTTTGAGAATGAATTGGTCGGAATGTGGTGATAGGACAGACTTTCTGCTTTCATTTAAGAATATTTTAAACAATTCTGCCCCACTATTTGGCATTTGTTACCCTTTCTGTACGTGCCCTCCACCCCACCCCTTTCTCAATTTCAATTAGTTTCAATTGAACTTTCTACGAGGTAGGAAGAGAGGAGTATGCCAAGTGCCACAATACTAATACCATGGACCATCTGAGCCCTGTCCCTCACCATGAGTACTGGCTGCTGCTGTCCTGCTGTTCCGATTCGGTCCTGATCCAGCTCTGCACCATTCTCTACATGCCACTTTCAGGAGCAACCGATGCCACTGTTTAGATAAACTTTAATGGATCTCTTTTTCCATTTCTATTCCACTTTACTTTACGTTGTTATTAATTATCTAGCCCGCGGAGGATGGGCTTCCCCACTATAGCCAGGTTCCTCCTGATATTTCTTTCCACTGGGGAATTTTTTCTCACCACTGTTTTTGAGGATGTTTCTCCCTACTGGGACTTTTTTGCCTCATTTACTGTAGTGGGGAAAAGGATTAGGCTGGGCCCTGCCCTTTTATTTTACTCCTGAACCTGATTTGACTTGACTAACTGGCATTTGAGTCTATCTGTGTTCTTATTCTATCCCTATTTTTTGTATTTAATTGTATTTATTCTTTTCTTTCTCTATGAAAATGACTGTGAAGCACTTTTTTCACCTGTCTCCGAAAGGTGCTATATAAATAAATTTTACTTACTTAACTACTTACTTACTTACTAATGGTAAATAGGATTTGAAATTAAATCACCTCAAATGGAAGCTGTAATCTTGTCATATCATGCCACACTAGCCAACTCATTCCAAAATCAATCAAAATGTAAGATAATGTAAGATAAAAATTTTAAAGATGTAATTTTTTCTATGTATATCAATGTGGTTTCAGTACCACGTCCAAGTACTTTTGGTTTTAAAGTTTTGCTTTAATGAATACCCAGGTATCAAGCAGCTGTGCTCAAACTTTACCAGAAGTGTGCATTTGTTCATTTTCAGCCCTAATGTGTTTTGGACATTGGTGGATAGATGACATTTTGAAACAAAATCAAATAATTCTACGCTCATGTCCATTAAAATCCATGACTACTAAGGATCTAACTCCATTAGGATGTTAACAAAATGAGGTCCACTGGGCCAGGAACCGATCAGGGATGGGTGGATGATATGAAGACATCCTGATGTGCTAGTCATTGTTTTACTGAATGCCTTTTCATGCTGAAATAAAATATTCTTTCATTTTTAACTGCAAAGTAGTCATATGAATTTGATACCTTCATTGTTTTTTTTACATTAAGTCACGCTAAAATGTTTGTTGAAATTGGTTGGATGCGGCAGAGCCCGACTTAAAAAAAGTCCAGTGGAAACATGGGACAGGATGGGTGCTCAGGGGTATTGGTGAACTGCGCTCATTTTTTCACTTGTTATTGTTCTAACCATAGAACAAATAGCAATGAAATAAAACAAGCCAATTTTAAACAACATCTTAAAGAGGACTTTGCTGCTTTGTGGGAACCGAAAGCCTGACGAAGCAACTAAGACATGATTAAACGACAAGTCCGAGTTGTTTTCACTACATACAGGGGATTGGAAGACCATTACTTTTACAGAACAAAAGTGTGCCTCAGCTGCGCCAAGTATACATTTTCAGAATAAATTCAACAGCTTTAAAAATTAAAGAATAAATTAAGAAAATTATCATCTCTATTTTCTGTTGCATTTAATAAATATCAACTACAGCCAAGAGGATAATACTGTTGTGGGACTATATTTAAATATTTGTTGCATCTTTATCTCATAATATTGACTATTTTGTAAATAAAGATGCATTTAGTTTATTTTGAATTTGTGGGCCATCAGCACATGTACAAACATCAACAAACATGCATTATTTACAACAAAAACACACACACACACACTTAACCATTCAAATGTGTGGAAACACGTATGAGTAGAAAGAGCATGACAATAAAAATAATATTTCTGGCATGAGTATTATTTCTGATATCTAAGGCATGTTTAATAACCCTAATACAGTTTATAAGAACGCTTGTAAATAATGATGTTAATGATGGTGATTATGAGGTGTACAGTATTGTAGTCCTGTTCTGGTAACAGAAATCGTTAGTAAAAAGCCTCAAAAAATGTAATGCTGTAGACACTAGCTAGTACTATATATTCTTTCATTATTGAAAGAGTGCAATGCGTTTATTAATTAAAAAAGTAAAAACAATTATTACCCACTTTCAGGAGCAAGTGCGTACCACTTCAATATCATCCTTCAGTCAGACAGAGAAAAAGAAGAAGGGAAGCGTAAGCACATCTTTCTTATCTCTGTATGAAATGAAAGATTGGGCGTCACCCTTGGGTCACCCTGCAACCACAGATAATGTTAGTTTGTGTGTGCATGTGGGCGCACGCTCCTGTTCTGTTCGTGAGAATGCGTAGGGGGTGAATATTAATGTGTGTCAGTTTATCAGTGCATGTTTGTGTGTATAAGTTTGCGCGTAAGGTGTGGTTGTCCTCCAAGGCATACTAAGAGTGTGTGTGATTTTAGCAAACATACAACACATCCTTCATACGAAATAAGCCAATAAAGAAATTGACACAAAATGGTTGAATTTTACAGAATGTGCATTTGAGCTTCAGAGTAAAAATTGCTTCGTTAACAGAGTGGATTTGCTAGTAGCTAGTAAGGCTTTCAGGTAAGGACACAAAAGGTGGCCGCATGTGCCCTCAGTAGAGGTGAAAAGTCCAAGTGCAGAATTTTAATGTTTTTTGCTTAACTAAGCTGAATTGAGTGGGTGGCAGGAACACGGGACAGGATTTTTACTTTCTGACCTCAGTGTTTGGATCTCTGTTCTGGCCAAGGGTGCGTTTATCGAAATCACAGGTGCTAACTTACACAGTTGGGGCCCTTTGACAGTGAAGGGACGAACTATATAAGCTGCTTATTTAGATAGCAGCAACCAGGGACTGTATAAAAGATGGACGACGCGTCTCCATTCACTCCCATTCAACAAAAATGGAGCCAAAATATCCTCGATATGGCCGCTGCCATGTTGCACATCTGGAGCCTGAGTCGGCGCAGTAGTGATCGGGGGGTAGAGCCGCGCTATCGAATCCCACCCACACACCATCCGACCAGCCCGCTGAACTTTTCACCTGGTCTGGCAGCTGCGCTATTAACGTAAGTGCCCGTAATGGCCAGCTCTCACACGGAGACGGTGCAGGAAAGTGAAAGGACCCAACGACTGCCGGCAGCATAAATATTCGCGGGCTCGTTCAAAAAGTTAATGGCCTCATTGGCAAAACATTCCCCACCTCACAGTCATCTGTTACGAAATTAGTTGAAGTACCTAACTGGCTATCTATGATATCTTAGAACTGAATCTTGTTTAACTAGCTAGGTATGCAGCTAATTCCATTAAGTAAGGCTACTGATTTTTGTCACATAGCCAGCTCCAGCCAATGTTCTGGCGAGCATATTAACGCCGACTTTCGTTGTATTTTCTAATTGACGTTCCACCGGGAAAGTGCCATTTCGTATGCGCATGTACTAGCTGAGTAATGGGTCGAACTTTTAATTAACACGCTAGAACGCTAAATCGAGTTTTGAATGAAAATACACTGTCCTTCTAACCAAAGTTAGCTTGCTGTGTTTAAGTAGTCGCATATCTTACCGCTAGCTAATGTTGTATTTCTTAAAAATGTTTGCAGTTTAAGATAACCATCCTGACCAGGCTTGGGGGACCGGCAATTCATTCTCTGTGATAGTTAACTTAGCAATGCAACCCTCCTCCACGTTCTTTTTTGTGGACTCGATGTATTTGAATGCATTGTAATTGTTCAATTTTTGTTATCCTAATTTTTAGACGACAAAATGGAGTCGGCATCCTCCACAGTGGCCAAGAGTATGTTTAAATCTCATGGGAATATCTAAAAAAACCGACGCTTGTGGTTATTAACGCACAAGACTTTTCACGGGAGAATGCCTTAAAAACTGATTTATAACATTAAATCACATCCATTTCATGCATAAAAAGCACAATACCACCAGATAAAATATGGAGAAATAGAATAGAAATATTAAATGTGCTAAATTCCATAAAAAGCCAGCAGAAGTGTATCATTTAAAGGTGACATTTGCACTTAACAACCAACAGGGCCAAAAGTTTATGTCATAGGGGACAACTACATCTGCTGTGGGGAAAACCGCGAAAGGGACACCATTGAGACCATCCTTGGTTTGGATGTCCAAGTCCAGTGGTTTGGCTAGGGTGGCGTGGTTTGGGGAAACCTCCTCCCCTTTATCCACCAGTACCAGAGAGGAAGAGCTGTGCAGGAGGTCCTGTGGCGGGAATGACCTCGGAAAAATCAAGAGTGTGAAGCTTGTCGCAGGGATCAAGCAGGACTTGGAAGATGTTCATAGGCAGTTCCCTTGGATGAAGATTATCTTCTTTGCCATCACCCAGCGATGCCAGTGGAGGTGTTCCCATCCAAAGAGGATTGAAAAAGCCCGGCGTTATATCAACTGTGTGATGGCTACCTTTGTTTCGCATATTGGTGGAGAGATTTTGTATCATCATCATCATCAGATAAAGCAGAGCTCCTAGCCAATTTTTGCATGACAGAGTTCATTTCTCCCCTATGGGAAATGATATTTTTAAATAACATTGCCCTGCATCTGAAAGACCAAATCCAGAAGGGTGATGCTGGATTTGGATTTTCAACATCAGTTATGGGCACAAAAAAAGTCATAGTTTGTTTGCTATATGTGATGTTTGATGTACTTTTTATTCATTTATTTTATACTAGCCATCATACCTATTGTTTTCCCAGCTCTTCCTCTCAATCCACCTTCCTTTCTCCAAACCATTTGCTTTCCCCAGCCTTTCCACCTGATGGGGCCTCCTTCATGTTTCCCCACGGCGAATGTAGCCAGTAGGTTGTTGATGGACCACAGACAACTACATGCAGTGTGGTTTTTGTTTAAATACATTTTTTTTTATTTAACACTCATTTGCATGCCTGATTTACTGCAGCAGAGGACATGTATGTGAAAGAATTCCAGAGTGAAGTCTTTGCTCAATGTAAATGTAAAGACCTTTATTGTACATAACAGGTTTAATTTACCACCATAACAGGAAATGTGCATTCAATTACATAACATTTCCCATGTGCTCCCAGTCCAAGGACAGATGACTCGAGTCTTTGCTGGAATACTGAAGGCTCAGTAGTGAAGATGAACAGCTTCTGAATGCATTATTTAAAAAAAAAAAAAAGACAGTTTATGCCAATTTTTGAAGACGATGACATATAAGGAAGGTGACACAGACGGAACAAGCATACATAGGAGAAACCAGTTAGAAGTCCATTATTACTCCGCCAACATGGACTTACCTACTTCCTTGTAAATTATGGTCAAACAGAACCATTGCAGGTTTCTGTGACAATGCATAGTTGAGCAGTTTTGACAAGCATTTTATCAGGTTTTCATTTACAAATTACTTCAGAAGTATCTTCCAGCAATACAACAAAATAATTGCTTGTGGCATGCTCCAAGTCTTCACTGGGTAATGCTGAGGTCTGAATTTGAGGGCGGCTTCTGTAATCACCTGATTAAAAAAAAAAAAACATTGAATTATTTGTGAAGCTTTTGTCTGAAACCTAAAGTGCAGTCTGCCCTACCATAACAGCAGTAAAGTAGAATTCCAACCCATACATCTGGCAATTTTTCTTATGGCAGGTTTTACATACATAAAAAAATAGAATGGAGTGATATGCAGCTTTAAATACTTAGAAACTAAATTCTTCCTGCTCCCAATTTACATTCCTTTTTACGTGGGGTAACATGGTACAGCAAGTCTGATACAGAAATACTCCACCAGTCAAAAAACAGCTGCACACTCAAATATTTAAATGAAACCACGGTAGCTTGAATTACAGCACAAATTCTTTGTGTTATTCTCTTGACAACTGTATGCAAGGTCAGAACATTTACTTCCAATCGGAATTGCATTAACTATGGCTGAGATCTCGTATTGACAACCAGATAGTTGAATGAATTTGAGAAATACATGCACCTATTCGGACTTGAAACGTGTCTCAAACATAGTTTGTATATGAAGAGACATCACATTTCAAAAGAACTCACTCTGCTTTTCGAGAAATTATAAAGCTGATCATGGAAAATATTATCTTGTCATTGTGGAACGCCCAAACTCAGCTCTGACTGTCGAAATTAAGATACTGAAAGCACTACTTTAACAAATGTGTTTCATTGGCTGAATTAATTGATCATAAATTGCCGTGTGCAAGGTCAGTTAACGTTAACTGAAGTCAGCTAGCTCGCTAGTTAATGTGACTCCATAGCAAACGCAGCAATAATTAATGTATAATTTAATAGCGCAACATCCATTACGCGACAAACAATTTTTAAATGTTATTATTCCCAGTTTACACCACTCCCTCATTTACAGTTTGTGCCCCTTCTCTTTCCAGGCCAAACTCGAAATGTCAGCTTTTCTCGATACTTCGTCCGATCAATCTTTTAAGAGTTACCCCGTTAACTAGCCAATTCCACTGAAGTAGATGCATCGATTCCACCCGTAATTTCATCCGAAACCTGCCGAATTCACATTGAAAGTATGAATGAATGGAATCCGCTTTCGGCATGTCTCATTTTTGTCATACTGTCGTTGGTAAAATAATCTGTACCATTGATCCAATTAGTTTTCCTTGCAGGTTTAGCCGCTGTCCGTAGGATTACAAAATAAGGTTGGACTTCAGTTGTATTGACGTTACCCACTGAAAAACGAGAAGTTGGCTTGCTGATGCTTACGAAAACACTCGAACCTAGGGCTCGTCTGTTGAATGGTAGATTAGCTCGCTACAGCCTTTACCCTTTATTAGCCTGAGCGACATCAAGCAGAATTCCTACCGGGCCGAGACACTCGCAGGAAGCTAAAGGCTGAACCTACTGCGGCACTGGCTCAAAATTTCAAGTTCAAGTACAGAAGAACGACATTATATGACACAGAGCCGTTGACTTCATTCAAAAGCTTACCTTAATAGGTTTTCTCTAAAATTAGAAATGTATATTTTGCCAGTTACGAATGGCTACCGATAACCATTTTCTCCATATTCATCGTAAACGTCTGCTACTCTGCTTGCTGTCTTAACGTAGCCAAGGTAGCTAGCTTACTTGGTAATAACTTCACTGACCGTACAACTTCAACAAACAAAAAATAAAATTAACTTACCAAAAAAACGGCAAAGATCCTTTCCATCGGTCCGGACGGTTAACTTGTTAGTGAAATTCACAGCAGAGCAACTCATTTCGTCCTTTTTGGTTGCAGTCTGCCCTGCTTGAAGCACAATCGCTGTTAGCTGTGAAGAATGTCAAATAGCGTCAAGCCTCCTGTCGACGTTCCCGCTCCAGCTCTACGCGAAATTACTATTCACAAAACGAAGTACGCAGGGGGCAGGCGCTATCGGGACTTAGTCCACGCGCACTGCGGTTGTCAGTCACTGTGTTTATTATGACTACACGCCCCTTTTGCATAATATCAAATAAAAGGTTTACAGAAAACTGATCAGAAAAATTGACGCTAGAATATATATCAGTATGGTAAGAACTTCCTAAAAATGAAGAAACCATCTTCAGAAATAAATTATTTTTCATGTACACAATTTTTCCTGTCTCGCATTTCTCCCCTTCACTAACATGGAGGGGGCGGGCCTATAATTTGTACTGCAGCCTGCCTGTAGTTGGCGATCGAGACCCTTTTGCTTCACTTTTCAGGAGACGTTCGGCCGTCCATCTTTTATACAGTCCTTGGCAGCAACACGTTTGGGAAACGCGCTCCAGATCATTCATGACATTTTCATTTCTAATCCAGAGGAGGGCAGCAGTGAGTTGTTTGACTCTCTACTGGTATCATTTCTTCATGTTTAACAGAAACCCAGCTCATGTTTGAAAGTTTGAAAGACATTTCCGGTTCGGATCTGGAATCATAGAGTAATTGTTGCATGTGTGCATACTAGCTGTCAAAAGGAAAAGCCACCAGTAGGAAAAACTGCCGATAAACACCATTTATTTCAGTGAATCTTTGATTCATCAAATGGGAACCTTTTGCCATTATAACAGCTTGGCATATTCGTTAGTTCATGGCTTTTCCCCCTTTTTATGATTTTGAATGTCCATACAAAACATTTTTTGCTGACGTTCCAACATGCACTGCAGTTTTTTTTTGCAGTTCAATTTTTCTGTCCCATTTATTCTAAATAACTTTGAATTTAGTTTCATGTTCCCGAAAATGGAAATAATAAGCTTACCTGTTTATTTTAGCCTAAAATTAACAGGCAATGTCATTATACCTTTTAGCAAATATTGCTGGTCTGTTACTGCTAAAATATATCAACTGTTCTGTGAAATAGAAAATTTACATTATTTTTTACGATTCATATCTCACCGTGCGCCATTTGAGACTATTTACATTAGTTAATATTGCTTATATTTCATGAAAAAAATCATGAAAAAAATATTAGAGTGCACTAACAAAGTTAACTTTAAACTGCCGGTTTACCACTAAACATGGAGAAAATTCACAAATGCTTGCAGTACTCCAAGAGTGGAGTTTACTCAATATTATACCATGGTCTGAGTGAGTACTCATTTCTGATTGGCTGGCAGATATGGATTAAAACCGTGGAACCGCACAGGCAGTTCGGCCTATGGTAGTTTCACCGTTCAAAGTTCGAAATTCATCCGCTAGCATAACCATAGCAATGTTAGAGCACTGGCATTTGGCTGGGTATAACAGAAACCTAGTGTGGGTGAAAACACTTGTGGACCAAGTGTTCTCCTAACCAGGGCTGGACTGGGACAAAAAAACGGCCCTGGCATTTTCGGCCATGGCGGCCCAACCTGATTGTGACGTGATGGCCCGCCATACGAGCACACTTTGCTGTTACCAAAAAGTTCAGTCGTAGCCTACATGCCCTGAAACTACACAGTAAGGCCCCAGGCTGGAATCGAAACCACAAGATTATTACTGTGTGGTGGCAGTGCTAATCACTGCACCACCATGACAAAGAAGTTGTTATTTTTATTATTAATTTTACTATTATTATTAATATTATTCATAATATATTTACATGAGTGAATGTGAAAAAGAAATTTTATAATTTATGGTTCTTCAATAAGACCATTGCACTATTTGGATTGATTCACACACAACCTTTTTAAATAACTTTACATATCTTACAGACTCAGCAGGGCATAGAATAACTAGCTAGCTTCATAACCGCAGTACTTGCCATGTTATATTTTTTGCCTAGCAAGCCAGCCAGTCCTTTGCACATATGCAAATTAGCCACTCGCGCCAAACAGAAGAAAGACATAACGTTGAGAAGTCATACTAAAAATGGCAAGCAAGTGAAAACTAAACCAGAGTGTTTCACTCGTTCCGAAGAATAAGTCTGGAAAAGGCAAAACTTCACTAGCTTCACAGAATCGCTCACGGCACAGCCATGAAATTGTGACACGTGTGCTGATTAACTGGCTTGAGAGACCTCGCAGGCCTCTCGAGCGCCAGCCAATCAGTGCGCGTGACAGAATCTCATGGCTGTGTGGAGTTTTTCCGTGAACAATTCCGGGCAGGAAGTTAGATTTCAGGGGTGAAGTCTTGCCTTTTCCAGACTCATTCTTCTGAACAAGAGGGAGTTACAATGAATGGTTGGTGCTGAACGAAACTTTAATATGTCGTTGTTACACCGATATCAGACACAAGGTAAGACAAAAGAAAGTTTTGGCGCAAGCAGTGGTAGAAGACGAGTGGTGTCAGGCGATTTCCATTTTTGCTGATTTTATCAATGGCACGGCATGTGACTTCGCTGGGCCATTAAATGCCAGAATGTTAAAACAAGCCCTCGAAGACACATTCATGGGGCTAAGAATTTTCTTAAGTAACACTACAGTTTTCACAGGTGGAATAGCCTCGTCTCATTTTTCCTGCATGTAAATTTTGCGCAACGCTCTCATGGATCGATATTTCGGGACCAGTGCAGCCTCTTCTTGCTTGATAGGTGTCATAAGTGAAGTGTAACACATGTCCATATAAAATAAGAAAGTTAGCGGTCAAAACTTGCGGCGGAGACAACAGGTGTGAATCCATAGTAGCCACCCGACTTGAAAGTCACGATAAGTCGATTGACCAGCACGAGCAACTGGAAACTTGATCGAGGTACTGTTTGCATAAATAGTATTTCTTAATAAACTACCTGTGCATTTTCAAAGTTCTCAGTGCCTCATTTTAAATGTCAGGGCCCTCGAAATTCAACCGACGAAGTGTGGAGCTACTTTCAGCCTTGTTATTGATGAAAAAAATGGCAATTTCTTTGCTTGGCAACGCGATGCCTGATTCACAACCATTGTAAACCTGTTGGGAGCTTCGGCTAAAAATCAATTTATTTCGAAAAGTTGCGTGCGTACGGAGTTGGGGTATTCGACAAAAGTTAGAACTCATTATCATGTTTCAAAACACCCCAAGTCAATTTCACACCGGATTTCTCCATTAACTCGCGCAACCTCCTGGCTGGTGTGAATCACAATAAAATGGATATTTTTCTTCGTCCAAAGACGGGCCACAAAACACAGCAGTTACAATTAATCTGACTCCAAAATGCATTTAGATACCAATTTTAGTTACATCCTCATTAAATATCTGACTCCAAATTAGAATTAGAATTTATAGTTTAGGGACAGCATGCATGAATCTCAGGGCAGCTAAGCCATCAGACTCGTCCATGAAAACCAGTTACTCAGACTCAAGGGAAAACATGAAGTTGATTATACCCCGAATTCCTAACAGACAACCACTGTTGCTACATTAATGTTCCCGGGTTTTAACACCATGTCCGGATCCTAGGTTCGTTAGTTAGATTAGAGGTTGGAAGTCAGCCATCGCTGCAATAACCTCTTTTGGCATATATACTGATCAAAACTTCCAACGCAACACTCAGGTTTATTGCAACACGTCATTTTCTTACGATAAATTTAACAATACATAACAAATATTAAGATTCAAATCAAAAACACGGCTTTAGAGTGAAGAATGGAATGAAGAACAGATTTTTCCTGGTTTCCAATTCATTGCATCAGTTGTAGGCGCAATTCTGGATCACTAAAGTCAGTATCTTGTATGGCCTCCTCTGGCGTCACACACAGCCTGGATTCTGCGATGCATGGAGTCAATCAAATGCCGAATTTCAGCCTGTGTGATGCGGTCCCATTCCTCCAGGAGAGCTTGACACAACTGTTGGACTGTGGTTGGTTCTGGATCACGCCTTCTCACCTTTCGATCCCGAATATCCTATAGACAATTTACAATTTTTAGATTGGCCACCAGGGGCCAAAAACTGAAAAAAATCACTGTTTTTATCATATCTCTGGAAATATTTGTCCGATTGACCTCAAATCAAGTGCAAATGAAAGGTCATGACCTGAGGATGTATCCCACAATGACATTAAACCTGTTTGGTTCAAAATTTTGACAAAAGGTGGAGCTTTGTTACATAAATGTAACTATTTTTGCCATATCTTTGGAACCATTTGTCCAATTGACATGAAACTAGTTACGACTGCAGGGTCATGACCTCACAACGTGTCACATGATGACATCATACCTGTATGGTTCAATATTTTGCCATCAGGTGGCGCTTTGTGATGGAAAATGACCATTTTGGCCATATCTTCAGAACCATTTGTCCGACTGACCTGAAATTAAGTTCAAATGAAAGTCTATTCAAGGTCTATTCAAGGATTGGGGAATTGGAGGATTAGGGGCATTTGAGGATATACCCCCAAGCCGTCGCTTCCGATGGCATGAGCTTAGTTATACAGTTAAATAATGTAATAAGAACAGAAGTGATTTCTTAGCAGTATATTGAACATATGAGCATATTGTGAAGTTCCCAGAGGTTTAGATTATTTAAAACAGATAAGTTAGTGTCCAGTTTTACAGAGATGACTGAGGGCAATATGAAGCACTGGGTAAGCCAAAAGCCTCCCATGCAGGGTGATCTCAAAGGCGCAGAAACCATGCAAACCCCCACTCTCAGCTAAGAGACCGGGTTTATTGCCTCCTCCTGTCCGGCCATTCACCGATAGTTTGCTCACACTTTGCATCCCCCAGTTCTGGTCTCCAGTCTCTTATGGGCATAAACCACCCCCACCTCCCTTCACACGAACCCCAGCAAACAACAAGCTGCTTGTCATCAGGAACTCTACAATTTGTTACATTGCATGGTGTTGAAGTCTTTTGATGCTCAGACGGCCCGTCAGTCTTGCTGCAGTTTCACAGATGCACTCATCAGCGCCAGTGGTGCTCCAACCCTTTTTTTCCCTCTTACACTTCACAAAATTGAGGCGTTTCTTTCGCACATAAATGACGACGTAAATATCAGCATATCTTCATAAATTCTGTGATCGAGTGGCTCGCGAGGCTCACTAAGCAACAAGCTGTGAATGTGTGATCATTATTTTTAAGGGATAGTTTTGAGCTTCCCCTATTGCCAGTTCACCAGTAGCCAGTGGTGGGTACACAAATGCTAACCTTGAGTTCACCACCATGCAGTTCGTAAACACTGAAACCAGGTGGTCAGTTAGTAAGTTACCGGCATCGTTATCATTATTATAGTTTAAATTTGTGTAGTTGTGATTGCGTCGAGCATGTGGCTGTAAATGATTGAGAGTTTCCAATGTTTGAAACCACCTGAAAGCTGTGACAACGAAATACCGGCGCAAGTTAGTGTGTCTCAAGGGAGGTGTTCCCTGCGCTCAACCTTCACTCAGAAAGAAAGGCTATTTTCAGTATAAGTGAGGTCTCTGAAAGCAATTTAGTGTTAGGGCAACCTCTGACTGATTTAGTATAACCTGACACGAAGTTTAAGTAGGCCTACGCGCTCACACTCAATTACTGTGAGTGTCGTTTCTGAATACAGGCCTTACACTGCCATATTAAAACCATTCAATCAGTTTTTTGCGGCTGGTTTTGCCTTGGAGAGGCGAGGGCGGGTGGAGGGGCTGTACACACGCATTCCGTCCTTTGATCTTGCTTATGAAATCAACAAATAAAAAAGACGGTACCCGAATGGCAGAGTTGGAGCGCCGATTTGGCTTATATTACGGTCATCGTCCGTAACCACTAGACAATGGCCCTCATTTATCAAACTTGCGTACACCAAAAAAATGGGTGTATGCCAAATATCCCGCAAGAATCTGCATTCATCAATCTGAACGTGAGCGAACGGTCCGCAAAAATCTCCCGCCAGCTCTGACCAGGTGTACGCAAATCTGAAAACAGCGAACAACATGCAGGAACGAGTGCAGCTGTCAAAATGAGTAATAAACCATATGCAGTGATGCGGACGTCATGCTGTTGTTGTTATTAGTAAAATAAATTAATAGACTAAATAAATGAATGCATAAATAAATGAATAAAAGCAGGTTGTTTCCAAATATGTGTAATTAATTTCTCTACATAGGTGTCATTATTTATTTATTTATTTATTTATTTAATAAATGTATCTAATAAATAAATAAATTGCACCTGTGTTGAGAAATTAGTTACTCTTATTTGGAAACAACTTGCTTGTCAGGCCAGACGGCTGACGATTACAATCCATTTGATTAAGCGCAATGCGCAGCTTGGCAGATATGCAACGTATGTCAGATGCTCATCCAGTCAGATATATATTGAACAACAAAAGAAACAAAAGTTAGCCCAATTAAAGGCAGACTGGAAAATAAGTTTGCGCGTAGTTATTTTAGAAAATCAAATTTATTACTAGCACGTGCACATTTATACTTGTTTCATCAAACTTATTTTTATTTTGCGGTCCCTTCGACAGAGTAACCATAATAACGTTAATGATTAACGCCACTAGATGGCTTTGATGATCGCTCCCATCAGGGCGTTAAAGAAAAGCTACTTCGCGGCGCTTCGCCTGAAATTTTTTGGCTGGACCAATCAGCAGGCAGCTTTGGTGTTGACGTCATTTCCTTCTTCAAAAGCTGTCTTCCACTAGTGCAAAAGCCGCTGAATGCTCCTTTTGAACCCTTGAGAATGAGTGATTTACTAGCACTTAACAACTTGCCTTTTGCAGTTCTATGTTGTTGCAGCAGTCTGAAACATTCTTTGCACAAGAAGGCTTCCTGTTCGTTAGCTACTGATTCGAGTAACACCACGCGATCAGTTCCAAACACACTTGCTAATTCACCGAGAATATCTAAACCATCGCGACATTTCAATGCATTGCGTCTACATTAGGCTGGTAGATTACATGAATCGAAAGGGTAATCACACTGAACACATGCAGAGTGCAAACGCATTGTTAGACACAGTGCACCTTTCACTTTGGCGAGGCTTTGGTGGGAATTCAATATAGGAGGAATAGGGAAATTTATGTTGAATGAATCCAGTAGTTGGCGGTAATACACCAACAGGTCTATCAACCGCCATAAAACCAAAAAGAAGAAGAAGAAGCCTTCCACTCAGAACAAGGCCGCGCGAAGCACTTTGAGAGCTTTCGCGTACAGGCGTTAGTATAGCGACTGTCAGTCAGTGAGGAGCGCAACATAACGACTGTATCATACAGGTTAGTAACCATAAGAGTAGCCTACATTAACTAACTAGCTAGCTTGCGTTTCTTTTGTTGCTCAGTATATAGATGCCTACGGACACTTCGACAGTGATCACATTTTGACAATGGCAGATCTTCCATTGTTAGAGGAATAAGCTTCTGTCCGAAGTGAGAGGAACTTTCGGCACATAGATCTCATCCGGGAAAGTGATGAGTGACTGCTCGTTTTGTGTGGCACCCAATAACATGTCATGGAGTAACAATATAATGATAAAGGTACAATCAAGAGTGATCTCTGCAGACTGTATTTTACCAATTACCCTCATAGTGCTCCGATCGAGGTAGGGGGGGGACTCATCCATGTCTCCACCAGCTCGTACTCCCACGATGGAGGGGGAGCCCATCAGCGCTGTGACAGCTGGAGGTTCAAGTCTGGTTGGCCTCCACCGGTCCGTGTGCTGTTGTAAACCGTTTTTGGGAGGTGATCTTAAAATCGGACCACTTTTTTTAACCTACGTGTAAAGCATTTGGATTGTCAATTATGTAGGCAATATAACATGAAATACCGTGGATTTATAAATTGAATTTATTAAGGCCGATGTTATTCGCACTTTTACGCGTGGCCAATGCTATTTTTTTTTCTTGACCACACTTGTAAGTGCGCAAGTTGATGACCATTCCAGTGCTGCTTAGAAAGTACCGCTTAAAATAAGTTTGGCCAAGAAAAAATTTTAGCTTTGGAATAAGTGTGGGCAATGGAGAAATGTGCGTCTTGGCCACAATAATAAGTGCGTCTAACAAAAATTTGGTCATTTAAGTGCATCCAAGCACAAAAATTAAGTGCGAATAGTCACTTTGATTTATTAATGAATTAAATGAAACCTCTGCTGCTCTCCCAATGGCGGCCCGTGACAAAAATGACCAAGGAAGCCAGAATGAACAACGAATTTAATTCAGTGTTTACGTGTTATTAGGAGACACTTCTTGTGACAGGACCCTACAACTGTCACACAAACAAATTAGCCTACTGTTACAGTACCTTTATTCTACCGACTTCTCATTCATTTTAGTGAAAAAGAGGTTAAATAAGAGGACAGCGTGTGTGAGAGAGAGTGAAAGCGCGAGGGAGAGCTGTGGATGCGCGCTTCGGGCTGTGCGCCTGCTCATGGCTCTGGCACACAGTAGTATGTGATCAGTAGAGGAAGCCCATGCAAAGCTGGTAAACGTCTCGTAGCTTTATTACAGCAGAAAGCTAAACACATAGCGATCAGGCGGCAATTATGACAAGATCTAGATATAAGAAAAACATTTTAGCCATTGCTTTCACAGACAGTATTAATGAAGTTCCGTTTTGTGGACAATTAGAAATCATATTTAATTAATTGGCAACAAAAGCATTTGCAAGACAGCAGTGGACTATTGTACAGAAACACAGGCAAACCCCTTCCACCAACATTAGAAGTAACAATGTCATATGTGGCAGCCTCGCAACTGAAATTAACAAATCACAAGGATGCCCAATATTCATACATCCAAAAACACACTCAACATTAATGCACAACCCGTGCGCAACGTCTGAATTACATAAACTAAATATAAAACAAATAGTAAAAATTGATATCAACCGTGCGGCAGTGCTGACAACTGTGAACCTTACAGCTGTCCGCTGATAGTGCAGCTGATGTCAGCGGACCTAAATGCAGTCTCGGTAAGGATTGAGAGTATAAGAAAACAGTACAGCTTAGCCATCATGCTCTGAATCCACTTGACACGACAAGAATAATAAAGAATAAAACACCACATTTCATGCATCACATAAGAAAAATGTGACAACAACCCGGTCATCAAAAAGGCCACGGCGGGCCATAGGAGACATGGCCAGCAGAAAAGCCGGTTAAGATTGGCACTTCCTGTTAGCCACTCGTTTCTAGCATAGTTAGCTTTACCAAAAGAGCGAACTTTCCCATCATCTCTCCCTTTAGTTAAATTGAGCTTTGGAGTCGGCCTACCGTCCCGCTTGACTTTTAGTTGAACCTCAAAAGGAAGTTTTGTGAAGTCATTTTTTACAAGAAACTCAAGGTCCCTGTCACCATCCATTCTCTGACTTAATGCCTATACTTTCTGTGTGGGCTGGCTGGTGCCTGGCAGGACAGTTGAATCAGTGTGTGTATTTTCCGTAACAGTTTGTGATTGGTTGGAAGCCAGATTTGATCTGGCCTCCCTCATTTTTTTTTTAATGATGCATCGACCATTAAGCGATAAGCCTTGCTTCAATCTGATTGGCTAATGCGGACTGTTTTTTCCGAGCTGACAGACAGGGCGGAGAGCATGAGACACGAAGTGTAATACACAATGAGAGCTTGACAGGAGGGGCGCTGTTTTGCTCCTCACGCTCAGCCAAAGCAGAAGTGCGCTGATGTAGTGTTTAGACAAGGAAATGACAACAATATAAAATACATTGTGGTGAAGCTTATTTATATTTTTTCTTTCTTGCAATAATTTTTGGGGAAGCCAGGCTTCCCTTGGCCTCTGCGAAAAACGGCCACTGTGCACTCAGGTTTTCCACCTCAACGGTGTTTACTACTGCAGCAGCAATAGTTTTCCAAACTGCAGCCTACTGGGCTCCCTTTTTGCCACTCTTAAGACTTCCAAATAAAATTATCTTCTTTTTCTCCATCTATCGTGGGCCTGCTGATAAAACCTCGTATCTTCATGATGATAAACTTTACAGGAGAGCAAAAAAAAAAAAGTTTAATTTTGCATGTAAGAATGCAGTCGAGCTGTGTTCAGGTAGGATGACTATTTTTCCTCCAATAATGTATCCAATCAATAAAATTTTGTATTTTGCAATGTTTATGCTATTATCGTGGACATACGAGTTTTTGTTTCCCATCAAATTGTAGATATGAGGCCGACGATATTTCCTCCTCAGTGAAGTTCTTTCTTCTTTGCTGTCTTTCGAGAGTCCATGTCGTAAAGTGGGCAGGACTATGCCTCCCAGAGCATGAATTTATAGGGGCGTGTCATGTAAATTACAATGGTTTCTGCTGCCAGATTTATCAATGCCACGGCAGTTCAACACCGAAATCTGTGACGTACACACTTTTAGTAAATCAGACGCAACACCTGGCAAACGATGATATTTACACCAGAATCTACACCAGATCCTACGCAAGTTTGATAGATGAGGGCCATTGTGTGGGTCTGATTTCTGAGAAAGAAATTTTACGTCCTGAATAAGTCTAGCTTTGTGTCAAAATGGTAATATTACAGCTATTTGGGTTTTTTTTTGTGATTAACTTTTTATTACGGTATTTTGTTACTTATATATACAAAACATACACTAACAAAAAATAATTTACAAAAACACATGCATTAAAACATCTGACAAAACAAAAGACAACTGGGGAAAAGAAACAAAAAACAATATCTTTTAGTCATCATTAAATCATTAATGTTCAGTGTGAGCAGCAAACTTTGGATTCACGAATGAGAACCCGACAAATTCAGACTGATCAAAGAAGCTACCGCCGCCACCTTGGGACAGCCATGGGGTCTCGTCGAGGAACTCCTCTTCAAAATAGCTGCAGTCATGGGGGCTCTTCTGTGATGGACAGAAAAGAGGAATCGGTCAGAGTTCAGAGGCTTTGTAGGAGACATATTATTGAAGCTGTGTGTGTATGAATAAAATCAGGATGCCCCATCTGCTAGAGTTTTATCCCTTTCAAAAAAATTTCTAGGTTTGCAAATGGCAAACTCATCAGTGGGTTCATGGATTCATTTTCCATTTTCACTAATTGTAGCTACATTCAAAGTGCAGGACTTTTTTTCAACAGTTTTCATTTAAATCTTCACCCATATACTGGCCTGACACAAGAAAAAATTTCTCTCATACATCATCGATTCTATAATCTGAAAATCTTTGAAATTAGTGCAATGTTTCAAAGGATCTACCGTACAAATCGTAAAAGCATTGTTACTCTTGAGCATAACTGAATGTGTTCTCATAAAAAATTTGATTTATCTTATACTGGGGGACATATTCATATCTCCATGATCAGCACATAAACCAATGAGCAAACAGGAAGTACCAGTTCAGGTTTGTATGGAGGCTCGACCTCTCTCCTTTCAATTTTGGCCCAGTTGATGGGTTTGAAGAATGGGTGCACCCTGATATTGCCGCTTGTCCCCAGCCTGCGGTCCGGGTCCCTCTGCAACAACTGTTAAGTAAAGCAGACAGAAGTGACATTAAATTGCTGATACAACTAAGATTTGATCTTTGGGCCATTGCACATCTTTCCTTAAAATTTTTTGTAATTTTGAGCCATTTTTGTGTAATTCAGTTGACAGATAAATGCGCATACAGATTAAACCACAGAAAACAATACTGCTGATGCTTCGGGAGGGGTAATTTTTGCATGGCCATCCTGGCCTCAACTGGTAGCTGAATTTTGAGTTCTTATTGGGAGATGCAGCTGAACTCTCAGCTCTCATTGGGAGATGCAGCTGAACTCTGAGCTCTCATTGAGAGATGCGCCCCACATTGACGCTGGCGGAAAGTTGGATTCTCGCTCACACTGACCTTTCCCAGAGGGTCCCGAACATAAAGACTCGGAGAGCTCATCTAAATCTTCCCCAAGAAAGGGAGTGTCGCCAGTGAGCAGTTGGAACAGCAGACCCCAACTGCCCACCAATGCACAGGGGTGGAATATTCCTGTTCCTGGTATATCTGTGTAAGAAATGGAAACATTAAGTGCCATTGACATGATCACAAAGGTAATGACTCGGACAATGACATTCACTGTGGCACATTATGGTCGACTGTATGTATGTATGACAAATAGTATAAAATAAAACATTTCATCTACCATCGCTTACTGTGCTGGAAATACACACAAACATGTTGCGCTCATACACTTAAGGAACACGCACGATACAGAAATAAAGCTAAGACAGTTTTTTGTCCTGTCATAAAATGAATAATAAATTCACATATTTGTATGATAAATTCAAAATATCGGTGGGCTGAGAAACAGGGCGCTGAAAAGCTCAGAGGAACATTGATTGATTGGTATGATTAAGTAAGGCTATGCCTACGATGTCGGCAGTAAACGGCGCTAAATAGTGCCCCTTGGCAGGCAAACCCTGTTGTTCGACGGGACAGCAAAGCTGACACGGCCGCAGGGAAGCCTGTTGCCCACCAAAATGGATAATGGGATTTGTTTTCAGGGTTTACTCCCCAAGATCCGCCATGTTCTGCGTTGGTAACAGGGGCACCACGAGTAGGACACATGGTCGGTCTTCACCATGGAGAGGCTTGCGTGGTCAGCTCTTGAGTGACCATGTTTTGCGCTTCACAAGGTGCTGGATATAGGGAGACCAGTCTAGGACGCCCACAGGCCACTAGGAAAGGTACTACTCCTCCAGTGATCCTTAAACCCACGGTATGATTACAGTTGATTAAAAGGAGCAGGTCCCGTACCTCTGGTGCCATGTAATGCGCTGAGCCACAGAAGGTTTTGGCACGGCTTTCTCCCAACATGTTTTCCTTACTTATCCCAAACTCCACGATTTTTATGTGCCCATCTTGATCCAGCATGACATTGGGGTTTGAGATCTCTGAGGGTGGAAAGGATGAGAAAAGGGAACAGAATGAAAATTTTGGGTTTTTTGGGTATCCATAACAACACTCTCAATTACAAAAGAGTACAGCAGCGCATGAATTATACCAAGGCCTAGCAGCAATTGCCCTGTGTTGCTGTAATGCCTCACTTCTCAAAAGGCCAGTTTAGCTTGCCCCTTTTTCAAGTGGCCATGTTGCCCAAAATTACCCAGTGGTCGATTTTAGACACGGGGACCCAGCCACTGAGCTGTGCGGCTTCCGTCATCCCGCTGCACTGGACTTCTCTGCTCTTTGTGCGACCAAAGGCACACTCACTCATTCAAGAATACAACAATGTTGTGTGAGGTTTGTATCCTACAGCCACACATCCTTCCAGTTTTAGAAACATCGGCTAACATTACGTTTTAAGCACAAGCAATGAAATACTGCAGGTGTAAGTATAGATGTGTTTTTGGGCTGGGTGAAAACGAAGGTCGTATAACATTCCTGTTGGCCAGACGGGCGCTCGTCAGGAAGATTCAAAGTTTGTTCATGTCCAGGTATCCTCCGCCCTCGTTCTGAACTTGCGAAGATTCAACCAATGAGTGTATAAGAAGCAGTGGCTGACGGGCATGTGCTTCGGAGGAGAGCCGTGAACTGTCTTCACTATCCTGAGTTGGCAGCAAGAGGTCGCATACGAGCAAGCTTAGTTTGCCAATTGGGCATTCCAGATTCAGGTGGGATTGGAGATGCCAAATTAAAAAAAAAAAATAAAAAAAAAGAATTTTTGCAAACTAGACCACTTTGTCACTGTCAGCTTTCACACTTTGATCAGACCCGTGACTGGATTTCTGAGCACCATCACCAGATTTGTCTTTGTCTTTGGGTGAGGAATCTTGGGTATTACTGTTACCTTTCTTCTGAAATTGGAACCATCTATTTATACTGTTAGACTGGAATTTGGACTTATGTGTGAGAACATATTCATCTGCAAATTTGGCAGCTGATTGCAAATTCAGTGCTTGCCTCTCATTAAGGTAGGTCTTAAAATCATCCTTAACACAGTTCTTGAATTCTTCAACTAACACCGTCTCTTTTAATGAGGGGAAATCATCCTTGACGTCCATAGAAATACACCAGTGCTCAAAGCAAACCTTCTCATTAGCAAATTCCACATAAGTCTGACTGTCAGATTTCTTCAGACCTCTGAATTTCTGTCGGTAAGCCTCTGGAACCTACTGATAAGCTCTCAAAATAACCTTTTTGACTACCTCATAATCAGAGGAATCATCTGCAGACAAAGCCAAATAGGCTTGTTGAGCTTTACCCTTGAGGATAGCTTGCAACATCAGAGGCCAGTGTTCCTTTGGTCACTGGAAACTCTTAGCTACCTTCTCGAAGCACTGGAAATACGAATCAACTTCCTTCTCTGAAAATGGAGGCACCAGCTTTACCTCCTGGCTAGCACGAAATTTGTTTTCACTTGCTATTTTGATTTTTAGTACCTCCATTTGGAGCCTTTCTTCCCTACCTAACCTTGGCAAATCAAAATCTCTGTGAAGAGGACAGAAAGGGGGTAGAGACACCATTCGCAGAAACACAGGATTTAATAGGTAAAATGACACAAGGAACCACAAGGGGGCACACTGGCCAAAACATACACCATGCAAGCACTGAATTGGGAAAACTAAAAACTCGGGACTCGGGAAACTTAACTCAGGAGGGGAAATAATGGCACACAGGCCAACAAAACCACCGTGCCAAGCACTGAAGGGGGAGAACTAGGAAACTCGAAACTGCTAACTAAATAGCCTGTTACTCTGGCGGACGCGGCGGACATAGGGGGCTCTGAACACTCAGCTGGCACAGGTAGCTCGGGAGGATCCCAGTTACTACTGGACGCTGCCCGCACAGCGTCCAGGTCCCAGAACAAACACATGAGTGCAGGAAGAGAGAACGTAAGAGAGAAGTGAGTGAAGTCCCGTCTGACCTGCACCCGCTTCTCGGAAAATATAAAGGGAAAACAATCAAGACGAAACACTGGTGCTGAAAATAATATAATTAAAAGGGGCGGAACACAAGGGAAACCTAATTACATGAAACGGAAAAACATTAACACACAGACGAGGATCACTAGACACTCCCAAAGATGGGATAAATAACTGAATAAAAGACTCCTAAGTGTACCGAGGGTGAGCCAGGATAGATAAGATAAATGCAGAGAGTCTGCAGAAAGCACAGCAAAGCCAGTTAACGAAAGCGAGATGCAGAAACTAGAACAGGGCGAATGCGGAGAGGTAGTTAGTCAATTAGTAAGTGCAGCTGTACAATCCCGAGTGCTCGTTAGTAGGTTAGTCTTATATACAATGTTAGTATTGGTTAGTAAATTCTAGAAAAACAACAAACTGTTAGTATGTGTTAGTAAAGTAGGAAAGCAAGGGGAAATTAGCAAACTAGAACGGAAGGAAGGCTGAAACCCAGAATCCATTAAATCACCTGAAATAGTGTCACAATCAATTAAGACAGAAACGGCGACAAACTAGTGATGCAACCGGGGAAAAAGCAAGAACCGTACATGGGTAAGACATGGACTGGAATAACACGGGAGAGCTACAAAGTGTGCAACACTAAGACATCAGACATCACAGCATTAATAAGAACCTAATTGACTAACCAACACACACAGAAAACCACAGAACCTAACAATCTCCCTGTCTTTGTCTCTCTCTTTCCTCTTTCTCTCTCTCAAATTCTCTTTGCTTTTCTTCTCTTTCAATCTCTAGCATTTTTAATTTAAGTTCCATTTCTACATTTGGATTTTCCACCGGAAACTGTTCCAGATCTCTGGTGCAAACACATTTTCATTCATGTAATATTCAACAATCACTCTAGCCAGTCTTGCTTTTCTCATGGCTGGTTTTACCTCTGTCAGCTCTAACTGTCTGCATATTTCTAGCAGTTCTGTCTTTTTAAAAGACTTCAAAACCTCTACGGTTGGTGAGGCCAAGAAATCATCCATTGCTGGTGATCTGTCAATATATATATGAAAATTCCACAATTTGAAATGTTAGATTTTCAATAAATGACTCACACAATAGTCTATCCCAGACTTGAGCCCCCAATTTGTTATGACCCCAATATGTTATGACATATAAAACAGCAAGGGATGACAGACAAAATTTTAAAACTTAAACATATTTAATTAAACAAAGACTGACACTAACCTGCAATTCATACTACTGACTGAGATTGATAATATACAAGAAAAAAATATTTACAGTCCCTTGAGATGGGTTTGCTTGGTGATGCTCTGGGTGAGGAAAATGCTCCAACACAGGCAAAAATCCACAAAAAGCTTCACAGGTATTGAAAAGAGTGACAGGTCTGGTCAAATGCGTCCTTCTCCTTGCAATTTCTCCTACTACTTTACTCTCTCAATTTTTCGCCTTATATACTCTTTTGCAGACCCCTGCCACCTTTTAGACTTTTTTTTAATTCTTTGGGACTTTCCGTCTCAGACATGCCCAGGACATGCCCAAACCTAGCGCCAGTCTGGGCTTAACAAAAAAAAAGGTAAATACTGCCATTTAGTGGCTTCTTTTCACATTACATATAATTAATTGAGAAGATAGGTTTTCACAGACACGGCAGGCGGTATTTTATTTTACCTCCTCAGTTCGTCCTGACCGTGCGAAAAGCGCCGCAAAAAGACAGCAGATTTAACTTCACTCGGCAGCAGCTGTACGAGCCTTTTATATTTTTGATGGACAAAATCAGTATTTGACAATATGTACGGCCTATGAGTGAGTTCTGGGGATCATAGGAAATCTGTACCTAGTAGATGCCCCAAACTTGCTGTGCCTGCAGTGTGTCCTGAGTTGTCTTCCACCTAATTAGGTGTGCCAGCACCTGCCACTGATTCGCTGCTCCAGTTCTCGTATGGGGTGGTGATAGGTTGCGGTGGAGCCGGTCTTCGGTTTAAACCAGCCGAATTGACGTAATCGGAGCAGCAGGGGGAGCCCCGTCACCCTCGGATCGCAACCGGCCAAGTCATTACTTGTAAAAGCTCTTGCGTGTCAGTTTGTATGTTGATAAGAGTAAGGGTGAACCTTTGAAGTTTTTTTCTTGTGTAGGTTGTTCTCACCATGAGGTAAACAACCCACTTGTTTCTGTGAACTTGTATGTGTAAAATAAATTACCTTACTAACGGACTTTCGAAACTTAGTCTTCGTGGCTGCTTGGGATCCGAGTGTTGCGGGGTGTATTTCATGTTGTGTCCTAGCCACCCCTAGACGGGGCATTACATGAATTGGGGGCTCGTCTATTTTTTTTTTCTTTGTGCTTCGGTAAGTTTTTACATTTTCTTGGCTGGCAGTTTTTTCTTGGTGTGTGGGGTGAGGTTCGTGTAGGGTTATAATCGAAATGGAGTTTTCTATTGATGATTTCGTCACCAGCCCTTCCTGGAAGAGAATTGCAAAAAGGCTGATTTGATGATCCTTGCTAATTTTTATAACGCTCAAGTGTCTTACAGTGCCCGCAAAGCAGACATCAAACAGATTCTCTGTGATAAGCTGGTGGAGAGGGGTGTTCTCTTTGCACTACCCGAGACGGAGAAAAAGGCCATATCACCTGCGGAGGAGGCGAAAGCCGCGGAGGCTGCTGGCGCACTCCCCGTTGCAGAGGAGCCTGATCTAGCCGTAAATACAGCGGGTATGTCCACTGCGGATCTCCGCTTTGCTCTGCGCATAAAAGAAGTGGAGAATGAAAATAAAAAGATTGATACGGAAAATAAGAGGCCTGAAGTGGAGGCCATGCACCTCCGCATTAGAGCGTTAGAGCTTGAGAGACAACACCTGCTGCCTCCACGCCCAAGTCTGTTATTAATCAGAGCACAGTGGGATCACATGCTGGTTTTGACAAAAGCAAACACGTTGCTTTAGAGCCTCCATTGCGTGAGTCTGAAGTAGACTCTTACTTCAGCGCTTTCGAGCGCATAGCAGCTGCTTTAAGCTGGCCCAGGGAGTTTTGGTCACTGTTATTACAATGTAAACTCGTGGTGAAAAGCACAAGAAGTGTGCACAAGTTTAACCATTGAACAAAGTCTCGACTATGAAACCTTGAAAAAAACTGCTTCAGGCTTACGAGCTTGTCCCTGAAGCCTACAGGCAAAAATTTAGAGACAGCGATAAACTGCCAACCAAACTTATGTTGAGTTTGCAAGAGAAAAAAGCGTTCTTTTCGACAAGTGGTGCCAGGCATGCAACGTTAAATCCCTAGAGGATTTAAGGGAGTTAATCTTGCTCGAGGAGTTTAAGAAATGTCTGCCGGAACGAATTGTTGTTGTTTTAAATGAACAAAAGGTGTCTTCGTTGACTAATGCCGCCATTCTCGCTGATGAATTTATTTTGACCCACAAGGGTGTTTTTTTCTGTTGCAAATTCACGCGGTCAAAACCCTACATCTGAGCACAAAAGCAAGGCTCCAAAATCTGTGCGTAAAAGCGCACCCTCAGCTGCTGCGGAGAGCCGCGAGTGCTTCTATTCTCACGAGTCTGGACATTTGATTGCGGTTTGCCCGCAGCTAAAGAAAAAGCAGTCAAAAGCTTCTTAATTCCTCCCTGGTGTAGGCTTTATCACCCGCACCGCTCCGCCTGTTTCAAAATCTGATTTTGACTCTCCCCTTGAGCTGTAACCCGGAATTGATTCTCGTTTTCATCCCTTTATTTCTCAGGGTTTTGTCTCGCTTACAGGTGATGGGAAAGATAAAGTCCCTGTGACAATTTTGCATGATACTGCAGCGTATCAATCTTTTTTGTTGGAAGGTGTCCTGCCACTTTCAAACGAGACCTCGTGTGATTCGGATATTTTGCTATGGGGAATTAAAATGAGTGTCGTTAAAGCCCCGCTGCACATTGTTCATTTGCATTCTCCTCTTGTTTCAGGACGAGTTAAGTAGCCGTGCGCCCACGGTTGCCGATCAGTGGCGTCTCGTTTATTTTGGGAAATGGTTTAGCTGGAAGGAAAGTGTTTCCTCCACCCGAGGTTGTTGATAACCCTGTTCTTGATGCGTTTGCCTCCGACCCCCTGCTGCCTCTGTGTCAGATGTGTACCCTGCATGCGCAGTGACGCGCGCGCAGGCTCGAAAACTGGGTGATATTGTAAACCTTTCTGAGTCTTTCATGAATAACTTGGACAAAGAGGAAAACTGTAATAAGCCTGAAAAGCAGAAACCAGAAAAATGTGACAATGTTAATGATTTGTTTCATTCTGATTCTGAGTTAAGCTTAAATTTAACTAAAGAAATGTTAATTGATGCTCAGAAAAAGGATCCTAGTCTTGCTCTGTGTCTCTCCTCTGCTGTAACTGCGACTGATAACCAATCTTCTGTTTTTTTTTTTTTTTTTTTTTGAAGATGGTGTGCTAATGAGGAGGTGGAGTCCTGATTCAAGTGAGCCGCATTCTGTAAGTCAGGTTGTGGTCCCTAAAGAATACCGGCCTCAGATTCTCAGCCTTGCACATGATTCCGTTTTCGCTGGTCATTTGGGCATTAAGAGAACCTATCAGCGAGTGTTGCGTAATTTCTTTTGGCCTGGCTTAAAATCAGATGTAGCTAAATATTGCCGTTCCTGCCATACCTGCCAGGTGGTGGGTAAACCAAACCAACCCATTCCACTGGCGCCGCTGCACCCAATTTCTGTGCTTGGAGAGCCCTTTGAACATGTGATATTGGACTGTGTGGGCCCGCTACCCAAAACTAAATCCGATCACCAGTATATCCTAACAATCATGTGTGCTGCAACCCGCTACCCTGAGGCAGTTCTTTTGCGCACAGTTTAGGTAAAAGCTGTGGTAAAAGCTCTGACCAAATTCTTTTCCACCTTTGGGCTACCTAAATCAGTGCAAACTGATCAAGGCACTAATTTCACATCAAACATATTTGCACAAGTAATGGCTGAACTAAAAATAAAACGTAAAAAGTCCAGCTCTTTCCACCCTGAGTCGTTAGGTGCCTTGGAGCGTTTTCATTAGACACTTAAATTCATGTTGCGCAAATTTTGCCTCGAGTCCAACAAAGAGTGGGATGAAGGCCTTCCCTTTCTCCTCTTTGCTGTGAGAGAGACCCCGCAGGAGTCTCTAGGTTTTAGTCCATGTGATCTTGTGTTTGGCCATATAGTTCGTGGACCCCTGTGGCTTCTCAAAGAAAAGTGGCTGTCCGAGTCACCAAAGCCTGAATATAATGTGCTTGATTATGTCTGTTCATTCCGAGAGCGCCTCCATCGGGCATGTGATTTTGCGCGTGAGAATCTGGCTCAGGCCCAAAACAAACTGAAGCACCGATTTGATAAAAAATCAAAGCCTCAAAATTTTCAGCCTGGAGACAAGGTACTTGTGTTGCTCCCGCTACCTGGATCTAGTCTCCAGTCCAGATTCTCGGGTCCGTATGTTGTGGAGAGAAAAGTCAGTGACACTGATTATGTAATTCTAACTCCCGATCGTAGAAAAAAAATCTTGTGTGTGTCACATTAATATGATAAAGTCTTATTTTTCACGTGACAATGTTCCTGAGCCCTCTCTTGCTGCACCTGTCTTTGTGTCCTCCGTGTCTTCAGAGTACAACCCCTCTGAAGACGGGTTGACTGGAAAGAGTGGTTCAGTGCCACCCACTCGTTTAAAAAACTCGCAGATATTAAATGACTTGGAGTCTTTCTTATCTCATCCACCCGATTCTGCACGTGCTGAATTGATTGCATTAATTGAAAATAATTTGTTGTTGTTCTCTGACCATCCATGTCAAACATCTGTATTATTTCACGACATTGACGTGGAGGGCCATAAGCCATTCAAGCAGGATGCTTACCTCATTAACCCCACAAAAAGAGCTTCAATGCAGCAAGAGGTAAGCTATTTAGTAGAGCTCAGGTTGGCTGTCCCCAGTATGAGTGCATGGAGCTCCCCGTGCGTCCTTGTTCCTAAGCCCGACAGCACCCCTCGTTTCTGTAACTATTACATAAAAGTCAATGCCGTCACAAAACCTGACTCGTTCCCTCTACCGAGGATGGAGGATTGCATTGATAAAGTAGGCTCCGCTAAGTTTGTGACCAAGCTGGACCTGTTAAAAGGTTACTAGCAAGTCCCTTTAACTCCGCGGGCGTCGGAAATATCAGCGTTTGTGACACCAGACACCTTCCTCCAGTACACAGTTATGCCTTTTGGCCTGTGCAACGCTCCCGCGACATTCCAGCGCCTTATGCAATGTGTGCTGGCTGGAGTTTCAAACTGCGTGGCGTATCTTGATGACGTGGTAGCCTATTCTTCCAGCTGGTCTGGCCATCTTGCCACGCTGACACAAATTTTCAGCTGTCTCACAAAAGCCTCTCTCACAGTTAACCTCGCTAAATGTGAGTTTGGAAAAGGCACTGTGACTTATTTGGGTAAGCAAGTAGGGCAGGGGCAGGTGCGTCCTGTGGCAGCTAAAGTCCAGGCGATTATTGATTTTCCCGTGCCACAAACAAAAAAATGTTTGCATCGTTTTCTTGGTATGTGTGGTTATTACCGAGGATTTTGCCGCAATTTCTCTGAGGTAGTGGCTTCTCTCACAAGTATCGTTAGCCCGAGCTAAAGTTTTGTGTGGTCCGCTGCGTGCCAAGCTGCTTTTGAGGCAGCCAAAGCACTGTTGTGTAGTGCGCCCGTCCTCGCTGCCCCAAATTTCTCTCGTTTTTTTAAATTGGAGGTTGATGCGAGCGCGCTTGGTGCAGGTGGCGTTCTTCTGTAGGAAGATGCACAGGGCATTGATCATCCCATCTGTTACTTCTCAAAAAAATTTAAAAAACATCAGCTGCATTATAGCACTATCGAGAAAGAAGCCTTATCCCTGCTGCTCTCCTTGCAAAATTTTGAGGTTTACCTCGGGTCCACCTCTCAACCAATTAAAGTGTTCACTGACCACAACCCGTTGACTTTTTTGCAACAGATGCGCAACTCGAATCAGCGTCTCATGCGCTGGTCTCTTCTCCTGCAGGATTTCAACTTGGAGATCCTTCACAAGAAGGGATCAGAAAATGTCATTGCAGATAGTTTGTCAAGGTCTTTCTCTTGAATTGAACATCATAGGGGGATGTTTAATTCTTGGGAAAGGGGGTGTTACGACCGCGGTCGTAAGGTATTTTATTATATACTGTACCTAGTAGATGCCCCAAACTTGCTGTGCCTGCAGTGTGTCCTAAGTTGTCTTCCACCTAATTAGTTGTGCCAGCACCTGCCACTGATTCGCTGCTCCAGTCCTCGTATGGGGTGGTGATAGGTTGCGGTGGAGCCGGTCTTCGATTTAAACCAGCCGAAGTGACATCATCGGAGCAGCAGGGGGAACCCCGTCACCCTCGGATCGCAACCTCGGATCATTACTTGTAAAAGCTCTTGTGTGTCAGTTTGTATGTTGATAAGAGTAAGGGTGAACCTTTGAAGTTTTTTCTTGTATAGGTTGTTCTCACCATGAGGTAAACAACCTACGCGTTTCTGTGAACTTGTATGTGTAAAATAAATTACCTTACTAACGGACTTTCGAAACTTGGTCTTCGTGGCTGCTTGGGATCCAAGTGTTGCGGGGTGTATTTCATGTTGTGTCCTAGCCACCCCTAGACGGGGCATAACACCGCTAAAAATTTGATGCTCAAATACAGAGGTCAGCACGGTAGTGAGGTCACGTGATACAATAGCTGTCAAAAATCGGCTTGTTGAAAGAAATACCGAGGCTTATTCAATGAAAGAATGCGTGCATTATTTTCAGGAAAACATTGTAAACAACTTCAAAAGTTTTGTTTGTAAATGATTTTTGTTTATTTATTTTTTTCAATATATATTTTTTACCATATATCCAGTTAAAGAGATCTACAATGTCATTCTGTCTAGGCAAAGCTTAATTTAAGATATCAATGTAGATATCTTGAATTGAGGGCAAATCAAGACATCTTGGACTGGAATTTTGACAAGTCAAAATTTCATAGTAAATATCTCAAACTGGAGTTACTACTAGTCGTAATTCAGTAGTAGATATCTGGAATTCACTTTGCAGACATCTGCGACTGAAATGTAAACATGAATGGAAAAAGTGACGTGATTTATCCTAGGAAGAAGGGCGTTGTAGATATCGTAAATGACCATTGATATATGTCTGGTCAATATTAATTATTTAGTAGATATCTCAAACTGTAATTTGGGATACACATAATTTAATTGTAGATATCTACTATCAAGTTACAGATATCTCGGACCGAAATTTGATTAGAGATTTTTCAAATTGGAGATATCTTTCACTTACATTCTGCCTAGTCGTCAGGTAATTAAAGATATCTTGAATTAGAGTTTCGACTAGGCGAAATGACGTCGCAGATATTTGTATGCCAGAAAATTACGGCAAGCGGAAGCGGCGCCGTCTGTCGATTCAAAGCTGCATTCGAGCACTATGTCAGAGCAAGCAGGGGCCGAAGTTGTTTTTGAGCGTGTTTTTAATGCTGCAGCCCGTCCCCGGCAGGAGCAGTCAAATACTGCGGTCAAGCCATCAACAGTTCGAGATACAACGGTCAAACTATCACAGCTGAAAATTTTATGCGCAAATACAGCGGACAGCGCGGTAGTAAGGTCACGTGATACAATAGCTGTCTCAAATTGGCTTGTTGAGAGAAATACCGTGGCTTATTCAACGAAAGAATGCGTGTATTTTGTTCAGGAGGACATCGTGAACACCTTCCATAGTTTTGTTTGAATAGGATTTTTAATCATTTATTTTTTCAATAAATTGTTAATATTTTGTGCAGATTGCTGTTACTCCAGATGATGAACAATTGCATGTCACAGTAATAATGTTTTACTTGAAGCAAAATAGGATTTTTATTTATTTCTTTTCTCGATAAATAGTCGATATTTTCTGTAGATTGAAATGTGAGATTTTGGTGAACTGCTGTTATTCCAGATGATGAACAATTGCATATCACTGTAATGTTTTATTTAAAGCAAAAGGAAAAAAAAAGTAGATATACTCTGGCATTAATGAAAAAATTGCCATTAGAATTGGTCATTCTAGGTGGAAAAAAAGATGAGAAAATTCAAGCAGGGACCATAATATTGTGTAATTCAAAATGTTTGTGGAAATTAGTGGGCTCAAACCATACTGCGCATGCTGTAGTAAAAGCGTATTCAATAAAGAGAGAATGCGCGGGTGAATCATCAAAAAAACAGCCATCAAAGTATGCACTTTGCAATTGGACGCAACTAAATGGGGGTGTGTCTGAGGGCCTGGAATGGTTAAAACTGAAAAACTTCATGAAAATTAGCACTTGCATACAACACTGCATGCATTCCAGTAGAGGATGTCTGAATAGGAAGAGATTCCATGCCGGATATATTAAATTAATGGCGATCAGAATTGGTATTTTGCATGTGCGAATGCAGACAATTGGATTGGATTGGGGGGTCATGTTTGAGGGCCTCTAGCTCCTGCAAATCAAAAGGTTTGTGAAAAATGACACTTGCATATCATACTACATGGATCCTACTATAAGCCCAAAGAATATGAAGAGATTCTGTGGTGGAATTTTGAAATAAATGGCCATTAAATTTGATACTGCGTAATGTGCCAATGCAGACAATTGTTGTTTTATGTATTTTAGAACATGCACGTGTAAATTTTATTCTTCATGGCATTCATGTACAACAGCATAATAAAAGAAAAAAAAAACTGAAACATCAAAACTGAAACTTGGTGGGTTCTTCATTGGTGAAATTTTGAACATATGGTCGCAAAAACTATCCATTTATTGGGCGAGCAAATTAGTCCAATCTATTTTCTGTCATGTTTATGTTTAGGTCAAGAAAACAATTTTTATATAAATAAAATACTTGTGTTCAGGTACTTAAGTTGGAGATATCCAATTCTATCATTGACTTATTCGGTCTGTAAGATTATATAATAACTTGAAATAATTTGCATTAGAGAAAATTAAACAATATGCACACGGTTATTTTATTTATTTACGCAAGGCATACATGGATATTTCTGGTGAAGGGGAAGGTTAAGAGGGTAAATACACCTAAGAAAATAAATGAATAGTTTGGTGAAAACATACAATTGCAATTGTGTTTGTAACAAAAACCATCAAATGTAGGTTTCATTTTTTTCAATCAAGGCAGTAAAAAGCACTTCAGGTGATGCACATTGATTCAAAAATTACCAGTACATTAGGCTGACACTTGATGTGAAATATGACAAGTAATATTGTATGCAAATTCTTTTAGATAAATTATTACTACTAATACTAAAGCACAGTCATCCATTCATTTTCATTCATGGTCACCCATTCCATTGTCTTCATTCTCACAATGCAAAGTGCCTAATTTGATGGCCATTTATTCAATAATTTCGCCATGGAATCTCTTCATTTTCAATGTGCAGAAATTACAGGCCCTCAAAAATCACCCCCTTTCAACTGTCGCCATGCACACATTGTGAGAGTAACAAAATTTGATCGCCATTTATTTAATAATTCCACAGTGGAATCTCTATATTCAGTTTTTTATTATAATAGAAAAGATGCAGTGTTGCAGGCAAATGTTATTTTTCTAAAAGTTTTTGATTTGCAGGAATTACAGACCCTGAAACGTGGCCCCACATTCAATCATCTCCTTTCGCACGCTGCAACAGTTCCGACATTGATGCCCATTTTTTTCATAATTTCATCATAGAATCTCTTCTTATTCAGTCAATTTATATTACAGTGCATGTAGTATGTTTAGGAATTGTTATTTTTCACAAACTTTTTGATTTGCTGGAACTAGAGGTCATCAAGTATGACGCCCCCATCCAATTGTCTGCATTCCCACATTGCGCACTACAAACTTTGATGGCCATTTATTAAAAAATTCCACCACAGATTCTCTTCATATTCTTTGGGATTATAGTAGGATCCATGTAATATAGTGTGACAGTCTTATTTTTCACAACTTATTTGATCTGCCAGAATTATAAGCCCTCAAACATGAACAAACAAAAGAAATGAATAAAAATCCTATTTTGCTTTAAGTAAAACATTATTACAATGGCATGCAATTGTTCATCATCTGGAGTAACAGCAGTTCTCCAAAATCTCACATTTCAATCTGCACAAAATATCAATTATTTACTGAAACAAAAAATAAATAAAAATGATTTTCAAACCAAATTATGGAAGTTGTTCAGGATGTTTTCCTGAACAAAATCCACGCATTCTTTCGTTGAATAAGCCTCGGAATTTCTTTCAACAAGCCGATTTTTGACAGCTACTGTAACACGTGACCTTACTACCGCGCTGTCCGCTGTATTTGCGCATCAATTTTTTAGTGGTGATAGCTTGACCGCAGTTTGAAAGCAGCTTTGAGTCGACAGGCGGTAACGCTCCCGCTTGCCATAATTTTCTGGCATACAGATATCTGCGACGTTATTTCGCCTAGTCAAAACTCTAATTCAAGATATCTTTAATTACCTTTCAACTAGGCAGAATGGAAGTGAAAGATATCTCCAATTTGAGATATCTCTATTCAAATTTCTCTCAGAGATATCTGTAACTTGGTAGTAGATATCTACAATTAAATTATGTGTATCCCAAATTCCCGTGTGAGATATCTGCTCATTAATTTTGACTAGACATATATCCAGTTAAAGATACCTACAATGTCACTCTGACTAGGCAACGCTGAATTTTAGATATCTAGGACAATGTAGATATCTTGAATTAAGGGTGTTATGGCCCCAATTAGTTATCACATTTATGACAGCAAGGGATGACAGACAAAATTTTAAAACATAACCAGATTTAATTGAACAAACACTTTTAACTAATCTACTATCAACTCTACTGACCAAGATTGATAAATACAAGAAAAAAAATATTTACAGTCCCTTTGGTGGGGTTGCTTGGTGATGTCCTGGGTGAGGAAAGTACTCCAACACAGGCAAAAATCCACAAAAAGCTTCACAGGTTTTGAAAAGAGAGACAGGTCTGGTCAAATGTATCCTTCTCATTGCAATTTCTCCTACTACTTATCTGTCTCAATTTTCCCCCTTATATGCTCTTTTGCAGACCCTCCCACCTTTTAGACTTTTTTTTTTACTGTATTTCTCTGGGACTTTCTGTCTCAGACATGCCCAGGACATGTCCAAAACTTGCCCCAGTCTGGGCTTAACAAAAAAAAGGTCAATACTTTTCACATTACACCTCCATTCCAAAAGGGAAAAATGGACTCAAATGCAAAATTTTTCTTTTCAATACATAAATGGTTATGTAGACACTTGTGTATATATACATATAATACAATATGCTGATCAACATGTGATATATACACATACTCACACAGCAAAAATCGCAGTGTTATCTGAACTCAAACACGGGATAAGCAATCAGCAGTTACATTGTCCCTTACATTTTACCCTTTACATGCTTAATTTCCAAGTCAAACTCCTGAAAAATCAAACTCCAATTCAACAATCTCCGGTTTTTGTTTTTCATCTTACTCAAAAACATTAACGGATTGTGGTCAGTGTACACAATCATTGGCTTTTGCCCTGTACAAACATGAACCTCAAAGTGTTTTAAAGATAGAACCAGAGCCAACAGCTCCTTCCCTATTGTGGAATAGTTCCTTTGGTGGCGATTGAACTTCCTGGAGAAGTATGCCACGGGATGCTCAATGTCAACAGAGTCACTTCTCTGTAGGAGCACAGATCCACAAGCTTGGTCGCTGGCATCGACCGCGATGGAGAACGGGTTGTTGAAGTCAGGAGATTTGGGCACGGGGAAGTGACACAGCAGAGACTTCAGGCGATCGAAGGCTCTTTGGCATGCTTCATCCCAAGTGAACTTCACGCCTTTCTTCAGTTGGTTGGTGAGACTGAGAGCAATCTCAGCAAAGTTCTTGCTGAACTTGCGGTAATACCCGATCATTCCAAGGAAGCGGCGCAGCTTTTTTGTTGTCAGGAACTGGAAAGTCCATGATCTTTTCACATTACAAGGGCAATTAAAGATATCTTGGACTGAAATTTTGACTAGTCAAAATTTAATTGAAGATATCTCAAACTGGAGTTACTATACTCTTCCAAAAAAGAAACTACATTGTTTTTAGCATCAATTTATTATACATGAAATGTTTTGACAAATGTGGAAAGCATTGAAATATACTCTTCCAAAAAAGAAACTATGTACAAATATTGAATTATTGATAACACTTTCTTTTCAATATGTTTTCCACATTTGCCAAAACATTTCATGTATAATAAAGTGATGCTAAAAACAATGTATAGTTTCTTTTTTGGAAGAGTATACTAGTCGTAATTCAGTGGTAGATATCCGTAATTCGCTTTGCGGATATCTGCAACTGAAATGTAGATATCTGTAATGAGAAAACCCATTCACATGAATGGAAAAAGTGACGCCATTTATAGGAAGGAGGACGTTGTAGATATCTTAAATGACAATTGTGGATAGGAAGAAAGTCATTGTAGATATCTGAAATTTTTGACTAGGAAGAATTGAATTCCAGATATCTGCAACACATATCCAGTCTAGCTATTAAATGTTAAAACGGCTTGCCATAGTATGGACATACAGTTAAGATGTGTGACGAGTCGAGTGTCGCTTTCAGTTACGTCCCTACTGATATCTGTAATTCAGTTGTGACAAGTCAAAACAGAATTACATCTCTAACTGTAGATTTTACTAGCCAAAATGGCGTTAAATATATCCTGAATGAAAATTTTGACTAGTCACAATGTAATTACGACAAATGACGTCGTTGATATCTGCAATGTTAATCCCGGGATAGTCACTTCGCAAATAAATGTTAAAACGGCTTGCCATAGTATGGGGCTTTCAATTTCAGATATCCACAATTACATTCTGGATATCTAGAATGAACATTCTGGATATCTGCAATTGAATTCTTTCTAGGAAAAACTCCCTTTCAGATATCTTCAATGCAATTGTTACTAGTCATAATTTTCATTTCAGATATCCAAAATGAAAAACTATTCCAGATATCCAGAATGTAATTTTAAATATCCAAAATACATTGTGACTAGTAAAAATGTCAATTTGGATATCCACAATGCGTATTATGACAAGTAAAAATGTAATTTCAGATATATACAATTAGATATGACTAGCAACAATACAATTGCAGATATCCATAAAAGTATTGTTGATATCTGTCGACGGGTAGACGGGACTAGTTTTTCATTTTGGGTATCTGAAATGAAAATTATGACTAGTAACAATTGGATTGAAGATATCTGAAATGGGAGTTTTTCCTATTAAGGATTCAATTGCAGATATCCAAAATGTTCATTCTAGAAGGTGTGGGAATGTCATTTTGACCGGGAGAAATGCTATTATGGATATCTAAAATGTAATTACAGATAGGATTCTGGTTCGATTAAATGTTAAAACTGCTTGCCATAGAAGAATGTCATTTTAGATATCTAAAATGCTCTATTTGAATAGGAAGAATTGAATTGCGGATATCTGCAACACACATCCAGCCCAGCTATTAAATGTTAAAACGGCTTGCCACATTAATTCTGTTACCGTAGGTGGTCAGTCTGATTGAAACCAAATTGACTGAATAGGTGTTAATGCTTAAAAGTTTGTGAAGACGTTTTATGGTAAAGATCTTGCCGGTAACTTGCTATTTAATTTCCTGTGAAAAGGGGATCTACTCTGCTCCATCAAGCTATTCACTCGACTCCACTAACATGTTCCTTGTTTCAGTTCTTCCACATTAGGCTACACACGAGGCTTTCTGTTTGCCGACTTCCCTTCTCGTAATATTGTGTTGCCCAATAAAAAATGGGAGACTACTTCCGCTGAGCATTAAGTTTTGCCTTTGAAAAAGCGAAACATTTGAAGTCAGTGACGTAGACGCTCGCCGAAGCTTCAGCTGGCACGAGTGATATATATCTGTGCGAAGAGATGGATACCCGACCTTTGTTAAGGTGAGCAATCGAAAAAGTTGGTTGGCAAGCGGGAAATGAAACTTTTAAGGCGCAGTTCTGAGTCTTTTGATGGTATGCTCGTTTTATCGCAGATGAAGGTTGCTTCACTGATAGGGACTGGCAGTGCCTCGCGCATCTACAGACGGAATCGGCCCTAAGGCAGCGGTACACATGGATGTGTCGATGTAGAGCTGTATTGGCGACGTTCTTCTTCATCTACTTGGCACTAGTGCTGCACGATTTGATAAAAATGTGCGATTGCGATTATAGTGGACCATATTGCGATTTCGATATGATTTTTTAATGATATCTTGAGCCTACTTGCTTTGTTATCAAGGAGAGTGCAGAGAATAAAGATGATTTTGTTGGGTATTTTTCTCAATTCAAAAAATGCAAACATTAAGTTGCATAAAAATACAAAACGATTTTATAGCACTGTTTTCAAAATAACAAATAACAACATTTTTGAAAATCAGGATATTTTCTGCAAAGTACAAATGCAGTGGCACTATTGTAAACTTAGATGCGTTTCTGCAGGCATTTTTGTAAACCTTCTAAGTACTACTTAATGCAGAAAGTTTGTGCAGTACCCTTAAAAAATAAAGGCATTTCTGCAAAGTACAAAAGCAGCAGCACCATTGGGCATCAGCGGATTTCAGTGTCTCTGTGGCTTTACTTTGCTTGGCTTTCATCGCATGCAGTCCGTATGCTTCTCTCTCTGCTGTCCCGAGTGTTGATACAGATTGGTAGTGTTGCCGCGGGATGTGGAGATTTTAACTTTGCAAGTTTTACACAACAAGTCTTATTCTGTTCAACGTCGCCGTGCCAGAAATCAAAGTATCGCCATATGCCGAGATTCCATGTCTCACGCACTCAGCCTTAGTCCCGCACATTTTTTATTTTTATTTTATTTAGGCCTTTTTTTGGGGGGGGGGGGGGGGGGGGGTGTCTTGTTCACCGTAGTCCGCAATTGTTCAATGAACGCTTATTAATGAGATTCTCACGCGGGATTAAAATCCTTGTGCATTGAAGTTTCAGTTTCACTTGCATAAGGGTGGATATGGTCTTTGGATTGTTTAAATGAAATAAGAACTTTTGAAACGTCTTTATGCAATTCCATTGCTTTCAATCCCTCAGTAAAGACAGTCATGAGAGTCAGTCCATTTCCGTGTCACTAGAGGGGAATTCCATCGTAATGCACGGGAAACTGATTAACATAATGCGTGCTGGGAATCGTACGGTGCCCGTGCGCCTCACTCACTTCCATTGCAATGGGCGCACTGGCTTCCTACGGCAACTAGCCTATGTCTACCCCGACGTTTTTTCGGGAGTAATACAGACAGAGCATCTTGGTCTCATCTTCAGTATCATCTTCAGCATCATCATGGCTACAACACTAGACCAGATTAAATATCAGAGAATGCTCGAGGAGGAAGTAGACCGCAAGGCTGCTGTCTTAGCCAGTGGCGCCGCCGGGATTCAATTTGATAGTAGCCTACGCACATAACCCCCCCCCCCACCTTTTTTTTTTTTTTTTGATTAGCCTAACTGTAATTTAAATTTGAAATTAAACACATAGCGGCAGTGCGCACTGCAGACCAGCATACGTTTTCATCCAGACTTTGCAAACGTGGTCGGAATTTGTAGAAGACTGTATGCTGCTCACTGTAAAATGCTGTTACTATAAATAAATGCATCTCTGCGCAGAGAGGAAAATGTGATGAAGTGATCCGTAAGTCCCCGCTCTCCCCTACGGTAAGCAGAGGGAGAGAGAAATTACACAGCCTACAGATGTTTAAAAGTCCAAACAAAAAAATTTCAACAAGCAACGATTCTAATCAATTCCATAATTCAAATTAGATTTTTCGCGGTGTCTACGTGTCCAAAAGTCGGACAGGGTTTAAATATATCTCCGTGTCCGGCAGTCGGATGTTTTCACTATAACTCCGAGTCCGACAGTTGATTATTGTTTTTAATTCCTTCAAATCTACTGAATCTTTTATTTATTAAACGTGAATGTTTTGATAAGAGAGCTCAGTTCTTCGAGATGAGTAGCGAGAATTTCAACCAATGTTTCTGTTTGAGCTCTGCACAATGAAGTGAGTCGACAATGTACAATGCCTGTCGGACATTAAATGCAAAATACTCCGTGTCTGACAGTCAAAAAAGGAGGACAATTAGAACAGATTGATAACGAAATAAAAAATAAAAAGAAACATTTTAACAACTAACAAAACATCCAATGAACACTTCGATTTATTTATTTGCGTGCCATCTTTTTTGGATGTTTTGTTAGTTGATGATGTATTTTTATTTTTTATTTCGTGATAAATCTGTCCTCATATCAATACTTTCACTTTTTGCTGGCTGCCGGACATGGAGTATTTTGCATTTCGCGTCGGACAGTCTTGATCGTGCATGCGATATTTAATTCACAATGTGAATGGTCATGGAATTGATTTGCTCAGTGTAGAAGAATATCGCGCCAGAATTCAAAATCACTTAGTGACAGATGACGTAAATGACAATCATTGGCCTTTATGTTGGGCTTCAATTAATTGGCTAAAAAATAAGTGGACTGAGTGTTTAGTCTATTACAAACCAGCATCTTTATTATCCCTTCTCCAAAAACAATTGAATAAAAAACTCCTTTAAAATATTTATTTTTTTCACACCTTCATAAAAGAAAAAAAAATTGTGCGCACAGTGCGTACAGGATTCGGGCTGGCGGCGCCACTGGTCTTTGCTGCCTTGGCAGTTCCCTTCCTTGCTTTCTTGGGAGCCATTCCGTTGTCTTCTCCTTCTTCTTTTGATCCTTCGCTTCAAAACGCAAAATACAAACTGAAGAAGTGCGCTGCCCGTTTGAGCTTTAATAGGCAAGTACTGGCTACCTTCGTGTGGAGTAGAGCACGTGCATGCTCCGTAAGTCCTTCGTGCGACCAAGGCGGCACAGGCACTTGAGAAGCTCAAGACACTTAAGATGTACGCACTTGCCACGTACTTGACACGTGCGGCCTAAGTACTTACGCGCAACGCACGGGGAACACAAGTGGGAAGTGAGGCACAAGTGTGGCGCACCTTCCCCTTGCAACCCCTTTGCGGCCTCGCAGTGTGCACGCAGAAGATAATGTGAATGCCAATTTTCTTCTACGGGCCTTTGCATGTGGTCTGTGGGGTAGAAAATCCGTACTGGTATCGTGCGTGTCCCATACGATTTGGCCGATTTTTGCCCGTAGACAGCACGAAGAAACACGCACGGCGGGTTGTAAGAGAGGCTTAAGAGGCGAGACACTCGCGCCTAATCTCTGCATATGATACAAGATGTCGCAGGTTTTTTTTCCGCCAGGAACTCACTCTCAGCCTGGGCTTGCTGG
This sequence comes from Gymnothorax reevesii, assembly GCA_029721435.1. NCBI lineage: Eukaryota > Metazoa > Chordata > Actinopteri > Anguilliformes > Muraenidae > Gymnothorax > Gymnothorax reevesii. The sequence continues at coordinate 21,921,532 of CM056575.1, read as the reverse complement.
TAAGCACTCGTTCACACAGCTCAAAAGGATCTCATTAAAATGCAAACCACGTGATTTCAACGAACTGGTATATCCACTAAACTCAGAGATGCCAAGTGTCACGTATTCGGCATAGGTCTTACGCATTTTTAGGCTTACTCACCGTAGTCCGTAATTATCTATTGAATGCTTAATGAGATTCTCATGCGAAATCAAAAACCTTGTGCATTGAAGTTTCCTTTTCACTTGCGTGAAGGCCAGGGGCACTTCATCACAAGTAACATCGAAAGCGATTATGACTCCAGACTTCCCCTTACTCGGGGATTGGAAACAACGCATGTGTTTCATGATCGTTTAAATTGTTTTAATGAAATAAGACCATTTGAAACGTTTTTATGCAATTCCATTGCTTTTAATCCCTTAGTAAAGACAAGCCTGAGAATTCCTGTGTCATAATCGATTTCTGTGTCATTAGTGGGGAAATCCACCGTAATGCACGTGAAACTGATTAACCTGATGCACATTGACTTAAACTCCGCGAGTGAATTTCCTCGGTGCCCTTTGATTGAATAATTGCTGACTACGGCCCAGAGACGTGAATGTCACAAAGAGGAGTAACTCGCGCCTAGGACGTAAGCCTTGGCATCTCTAAACCTCGTCCAAGACATCAAAGGTCAAGGTTTTCAAGTTGTCAAATCCTATCTTTGTGGATGCCTACCACATAACTCAAACTTGCAGTGGATTTTTTTATAAGAACTTAAATTTTAAATTTGATTTCCGCAACAGGAGTCGTTCGTAGTCCTTTTAAGTGATGTGATAATTGTTGTTCTGCCCTGAAATCGCTCGTTCACATACATCAGAAGGCTTCTTCTCGCTAAACTTCTGCAGAATCGGAGCGCATCAGAAATCACTAACGACTGTAGCTTCGCTGGCCTTCTTTTATCCCGCTCGTTGATGGAGGCATCGTTGGTGGCTATTTTACTGAGATGAAATGCACTATAGATATTCAAGTCGACAGCATCTTTTTGGGGCCTTTAAAGCCATGTGAACTCCAAAGGACATGCTATAGAAATAACTTGTTTGCATACACCAAGCGGACACCAGACGGCTCAAGAAATGGTTGGAATTTAAAAATACAGTTGCAATTTAACAAAGGCAAGTGTCTAACAAGAAAGGGAATTTAGAATTGTAGGCTAAATTTTCGATGTATAATAAATGCATGCAGCTATGTTTTGAAATTAATTATGCATTACTTTTTGTGTTGGTACAGGTGGATCCAGAAATTTTTTGAAAGGGGGTCCCAAAGCTAAAAAGCTATATTACATTACCAACCAGAACTAAGCTATACGAATGTGTACTTGTATGGGAATAGAATTATTCGGGGGAAGGGGAATTTGCAAGATTGTTACGGAGTACCGTCCCCCCCATTTGAGACTCTGGAATTCCAGGGTGGGGACTCTAGCAGGGAGAAAATCCAGGGTGGATAAACCAATTTACCCACACCAAGAATTTTGCATAATGCATGGCTTTTATCCTTGTAAGTATCCCCCCCCCCACCCCCCCACCCCCCCCACACCAGAAAAAAAAGAAGAAAAATAGAAAAATTGCTGCCTCCAAATTTACCAACCCAAAGCTTTATAACTTGAAAATCTAAAAGGTTTTTTTTTTTTTTTTGTAATAATAAAAGGTTTAATATGGGTCTTTACTTGTTATACGCTCTAATTCTAGAGAATCCTTAGGATGTGTAGAAACTGCTTATAAATGTTAACAGCTCCAAAAAGTGTCCCATGGAGTTCATTTTGCCACATTTTTGTTATTTAATGAGATTATTTTGTTATTCAATGAGAATCTCCAAGGCAATTTTATAGACTATAGGGCTGTCGAGAAAACCATTTCAGTGTTTCCACCTGTGCATGTATGATCTTATGTATAGACTTCCTGCATCACATATGGACAAACTAAATTGCTGTTTGACTCCTGTTCCCTCTTGTTCCTCTGAAGAACATTTTGTATATTTTTCTAATGTAATACCAAGTCTGACTGGAATTTAGAAATATTCATCAGTGCGGGAAGCATTACTTTTAAAACAGCGATTAAGACTGTACAAATGTAATTAGTCTAATCTAAAGGGCTGTTTTAAAATTAATGCGTCCCGCACTGATGAATATTTCTAAATCCCAGTTAGACTTGGTATTACATAGGAAAAATATACAAAATGTTCATCAGAGGAACAAGAGGGAACAGGTCTCAAACAGCGATTTACAGCACCCTCCATAATCATTGGCACCCTTGGTTAAGATGTTTTAATAGCCTTAAAATAAATTCAATTTTTATCGCTGAAGCATACTCTCAGACTGAAAATTGTTGAAAAATGTAACCTTCACCTCAATTTCTAGGAATTAAATGTAATTGAAGTATTTCTGTCATTTCTACAGTAGTTTACAAAGTTGATCACAGTATCTAGGAACATCCATCCATCCATTTTCTATACCTGCTTATTCCTCACTAGGGTCACGGAGCAAGCTGGAGCCTATCCCAGCTGACTACGGGCAAAGGCAGGAACCCACCCTGGACAGCTTGCCAATCCATCGCAGGGCGCACGCACCATTCACAGTCCACTCACTCTCATACTCATACCTATGGGCAATTTGGTGTCTCAAATTAGCCTGATATGCATGTCTTTGGACTGTGGGAGGAAACCGGAGAACATGGAGAAAACCCACGCGAACACGGGAAGAACATGCAAACTCCACATCTAGGAACATTTAATTCGTAAATCATCACTTCCGGTTTCCCTGAGGTATAAATATGATGTGACACAGAGGCTATTTCTCTTATCCACTCTTTAACATGGGAAAGACAAAGGAACACACCATTCAAGTAAGGCAGATGTGTGTCGACCTTCACAAGTCAGGCAATGGCTACAAGAAAATAGCCACTGGCCTGCACCTGCCCATATCTACTGTCAGAGGAATCATTAAGAAATGTAAAACAACTGGAACTGTGGTAAACAAGCCTGGACGAGGACGCAAGGTTATTTTGCCACCACGCACAGTGAGGAGGATGGTAAGAGAAATAAAAAGTTCTCCAAAGCTCACTTTTAAAGAATTGCAACAAGTGGTAGCATTTTTGGGTCACAAAGTCTCCAAAACAACCATCAGGCGCTATCTACATGCCAACAAGCTGTTTGGGACGCATGCATGGAAAAAACCTTTTCTCAATCACAATCACAAATGAAAACGTCTGGAGTTCGCTAAGCGGTACTGGGACTTCAACTGGGACCGTGTGCTTTGGTCAGATGAGACCAAGATGGAGCTTTTTGGCAACAAACACTCTAAGTGGGTCTGGCAGAACACAAAAGATGAATATGCAGAAAAGCACCACATGCCCACTGTGAAGTATGGGTAAGGATCAGTAATGCTGTGGGCCTGTTTCTCTTCCAGAGGCCCAGGGAACCTTGTTAGGGTGCATGGCATCATGAACCCTTTGAAATACCAGGACATTTTAAATCAAAATCTGGTGGTCTCTGCCTGAAAGCTGAAGATGGGTTGTCACTGGGTCTTTCAGGAAGATAATGACCCTACACGTGGCCAAATCTACACAGAAATGGTTCACCAGACACAGAATCTAGGTCCTCCCATGGCCATCTCAGTCCCCAGACTTCAACCCTATTGAAAACCTGTGGAGTGAGCTGAAGAGGAGAGTGCAGAGGAGAGTACCCAGGTTGCTGGATGATTTAGAGAGATTGTGCAAAGACGAATGGTCGAAGATCCCTCCTTCTGTATTCTCCCATCTTGTGAAACATTATAGGAGAAGATTAGGTGCTGTTTTGTTGGCAAAAAGGGGTTGTACAAAGTATTAACATTACACTGTGGCACACATGATTTGATGTAAAAGAATTATTTCTTAATGTGGGATTTTTTTCCCACTGAATAAATGCACTTGAATTAAAGGTTGGATTTTCCTTTTTTTCATTGTGGTCCTATGTTATTTAGAAAAAAAATGAATTTATTAGAAGCTAAAGAACACATCCTAACCAGGGGTGCCAATAATTATGGAGGGCGCTGTAGTTTGTCCATATGTCATACAGTAAGTCTATTCATGAGATCATACATGTACAGGTGGAAACACTAAAATGCTTCTCTGGACAGCACTACAGTCTATAAAATTCCCTTTGTGAATCCCATTGAATAACATGTGGCTAAATGAACTCCATGGGACCCTTTAACAAACTGTTAACATTTAAAAGCAGTTTCTACACATCCTAAGGATTCTCTATTATTAGAGTGTATAACAAGTGAAGAGCCATATTGAACCTTTTATTATATAAAAAAAAAAAACTTGCAGATTTTCAAGTTTTAAAGCTTTGGGTTGGTAAATTTGGAGGCAGCTATTTCTTTTTTTTCTGGTATGAGGGGATACTTACAAGGATAAAAAGTTAGAAATTATGCAAAATTCTTGGTGTGGGTAAATTAGTTTAGCCACCCTGGATTTTCTCCCTGCTACAGTCCCCACCCTGGAATTCCAGAGTCTCGAATGGGGTGACGGTACAGATTTTTTTGTGAATGTCCAATGTTTACTGACCTTTACTAAAAGTTGATTATTTTGCTAGGGTGTGGGGCACTTGCTCTTTCCAAAATCGTGGTATCCCTGGGGTATAGCCTGTGTATCTTGGCCACGACCCCTTAACAATCTTGCAAATTCCCCTTGCCCCCGAATAATTCTATTCCCATTCAAGTAAACATTTGTGTAGCTTAGTTCTGTTCGGTAATGTAATATAGCTTTTTAGCTTTGGGACCCACTTTCAAAAATTTCTGGATCCACCTGTACCAACACAAAGAGCAATGGATAATAAATTTCAAAACATAGCTGCATGCATTTATTATAAATCAAAAATTTAACCTACAATTCTAAATTCCCTTTTTTTGTCGGACACTTGCCTTTGTTAAATTACAATTTTATTTTTAAATTCCAACCATTTCTTGAGCCGTCTGGTGTCTGTTTGGTATATGCGAACAAGTTATTTCTAGCATGTCCCTTGGAGTTCACAGGCTGTAAAGGCCCCAAAAAGATGCTGTCGACTTGAACATCTATAGTGCATTTCATCTCAGTAAAATAGCCACCAACGATGCCTCCATCAACGAGCGGGATAAAAGAAGGCAAGAAGTCGTTAGTGATCTCTAATGCGCTCCGATTCAGCAGAAGTTTAGCGAGAGGAAGCCTTCTGAGGTATGTGAACGAGCAATTTCAGGGCAGGACAATAAATATCACATCACTCAAAAGGACCACGAACGATTTAGTTGCGGAAATCAAATTTAAAACCGAAGTTCTCATTTAAAAATCCACTGCAAGTTTGATATATGAGGTAGGCATCCTCAAAGATAGGATTTGACAACTTGAAAACCTTGAACTTTAATGTTTTGTACGAAGTTTAGAGATTCCAAGGCTTAACATCTACATCCTAGGCGTGAGTTTCTACTCTTGGTGATATTCACGTCTCTGTGCCGTAGTCAGCAATTATTCAATCAAAGCGCACTGAAGAAATTCTCTGGCGGAATTTAAGTCATTGTGCATCAGGTTAGTTAGTTTCACGTGCATTACGGTGGATTTCCCCACTAATGACGCGGAAATCGATTCAAATGGTCTTATTTCATTGAAACAATTTAAACGATCATGAAACAAATGCGTTGTTTCCAATCTCCGAGTAAAGAGAAGCGCGGGAAGTCTGGAGTGATAATCGCTTTCCATGTTACTTGTGATGAGGTGCCCCTGGCCTTTACGCAAGTGAAATGGAAACTTCAATGCGCAAGGTTTTTAATTCTGCATGAGAATCTCATTAAGCATTCAATGGATAATTACGGACTACGGTGAATAAGCCTAAAAATGCGCAACCTACGCCAAATGCGTTACACTTGGCATCTCTGAATTTAGTGGATATACCATGGACCTATAAGGAGAACTGGACACACAACTAGGGTCTGTAACACATGCCGACGTGGTCCTAGCGGCGAGTCTGATATTGCAGGTCACGTGATGCCATGGGGGCCAAAAATGAATTTCTCCATGGGGAATAATTGAAAAAGACACGCTGATAAATCCAGGAATAACTTTTTTTGACAGCCACAAATTATCGATACCGAAACAGTTTATTTTTCTCTTTTAAATCATTTATGCCTTGTTTCTTGGCAAAGAAAAAATCTTTTATTTATATTCAGGCTATGCGAACACCAACGGGTCCTCATATGTAAGCGCATTCTCGACTTTTCCGAATTTAGCACTGCAGCGGATGTGAGTGGGTGGAGCAATGGGCATTCCTTGCTGTCTGTCTGTGTTCAACATTAAAGACGTAGCCAAGTCGGTGAAGTGAGTTGGCAAGTTACCAAGCAAATTTTTTGAGCGACTAAAGAAACGCAAGTTAATTAAAGGCAGACCAAAGAATAAGTTTGCGCGTAATTATTCAAAATCAAATTTATTACTAGCGTGTGCGCATTTGCACACATTGCATCAAACTTTTCTTTGTTTTTCGGTCACTATGAGTACTCAGATAGCAAGCTCAGGGCAGATCTGGAGCGGAGGTGCTTGCTATCTGGGTAACCATAAGAGCACATTATCTAACTAGCTAACTTGCATTTCTTTTGTTGCTCAGTATATTTTTGCCATTTTAATTGATGAATGGCTTTAATATGTAGCATCTCAATTGCTGCACTTCATGCAGCGCGAGGAAATGTACAGTAAGCTAAGGCCGCTGATGTGACATCCTAGAACCATGTATGCAGCCAACACTCACCTTACTTTTTCATATTAAAATGAAATGGTTAAATCCATTAACTGCATTGTGTATTTCCATTACTTTGAATAGCACCAATTCACATCACTCTATTTTGATGAATTATGCATAACGTGTCAGCTGAGTAGCATCTAACGTAACATAATGTGCATTTATAGCACTTATAAATTCAATTTGAACACTGCTTAGCGATCCAGTTATCAGCCTAACCATTCTTCATTGTTAAATTACTTACAGACCCTCATTCATGATGACGAAACTTTTCGGCTACTTGACATATGAGATCCAAAATGATAACTATTTTTTGTGCATGATCCGAACCAAGCGGGTGGAACAATGGGCATTCCTTGCCGTCCGTCTGTGATGAACATTCTATACGTGGCCAAGTCAATAAAGCGAGCTGGCGTTACGGTGGTAATATTTTATCCATTTTATTTTAATTGATGAATGGCCGTAATATACTCGATCGCAACACTCCACTATGTAGTGCCGCAAAATGCACAGTAAGCTAAGGCTGCTGTTGTGATATCCTAGAAGCATGTATACGTAGCTAACACTCACCTCACTTTTTCATAGTTCATGGATATCATTGTAATGAGTTGTATATTTCCATTGCTTTGAATAACACCAATTCACATTTCTGTATTTTGATGCATCAAAATATGTTTTCAAATAGAATTATTTGTGTTTTGTCAGTTTTTTTTTTTTTTTTTTGCCAGCTCTGCTTAACATTTGAAGATGAACTCAAGTACTCAAAATCAAAAGGGGTTTAATGCTTAACTTTCGCAGAGCCGGCCATTATCAAAAAATTAAGTACCACAAATACAATCGATGTTAACTCGCACTTAGAAATGAAACGTAGAGACGGTATTAAAATTATAATCGAGACAGACTTTATTGGAAAGGGCTTTGGGGGTGGATAGAAAGGCACGGCCTCTGGTTCGCTGGCATGCAGAAATTTGTGGATGAACTGTTCAGTGAACTCCAAGAGGCTCAGATATCTGGGGGAGGGACAGAAAAAAGGAGCTTTAAAACAAAGGTAAAAATAACGCAGTAAAACGTGCGTAACATTTCACGGTAGACCCACATTTTATTATACACCACGGAATGGTTATAAGTTACGTAAGCTAAAAGTAAATTAGCTTACCAGAATTGACAAAAGTTTAAAGCTTCTGACTTTAAAACAGATCGGTTTATAAGGCACGTGAAGTGCGTTGTGTTATGTGTTCGCTTTATTGTCTTGAATCCGGAAAAAGATAACGGAATTCGCACGCAGACGAGCAAGAATCATCTGACTCCGATAATGTGGTTATTCGACGTTGAAGTAAAGAGAACACAAGCCTGGGGCGCTTTTCCCAATAGCGAAATTTATTCGTCCATTCAGTCAGTGGTATGGAAGTTAGCATCTGTGATATCGGGAAGCGCACCCCTGAGCAATGTCATGTTAATGTTTCACAACATCAAGTCAACTATTTTACCGACATTTTTGAGTTGAAATCAATAGTATTACTTCCCTGTCAAAGTCGTGTTAAATAGTTGATATTGCATTTGTGTTTTAAAATTGTATCTCAAACCATAATTAAACCTTTACCCACGGCTATGTTTTGCTTTCCGTTTCGCTCATATGTAGGCTACATCTAGCCTCCGTTGCAGACGTCTTACGGTGTTCGGTTAATTTCCTTCACCCCACAACATCTGCGCACTTGAGCAAGGTTTTGTGTTCCACCAATCAGAAACTAGCTCCTAAAATCCAGGAGCTAATTATATATGCAGAAACAGATAAAGCCAAAATTGCGAACATGTTCTCTCTCGAGCTTTGGATAAAATCAGCAAAACCTTCAATATTGAAAGTATAAATAGCTTACAAGAACAAGCAATGAACAACTAAGTTATCCAGAGGAAAGATGTCTACGTAGCAGCCCGTTCGGCAGACGAATAACTCGTTCGTGTATACCGCTGTGTTAACAGAGATGGCAGAGCTTATTACTGCAGTGATATCAAGCTTGCCTTTTCCATTCACACGTAGCCTATCTTGTCTTTTTTTGAGAGGATTTTTGTTTTACACACAAAATAAATGAAATAAATAATAATAAATTAGGAGTTTCTTTACCCGCCATTTCACTATTTTTGACAAGCCGCAAGGAAAAGCCATAGTAATGACGGTGATCATAACATCTAACAAGCATTCTGATTGGCTCATCAAGCACAATCACATTACGTCACGGAACACAAAACCTTGCTCGAGTGCGCAGACGTTGTGGGGTAAAGGAAATTAACCGAACACCATAAGACGTCTGCAACGGAGGCTAGGCTACATCAGGATGCAGTCTGCAGTGGTCAGACTTCCATTTCCGGTGAAAAGTGATCGTGAACACGCACCCTAGGTCGGAGTTCCACGAGCCCGAGCCGTTGTCATGGACACCTCGGATACCAGCGCGTTCATGAGCCCCACAGTACGCATGAGTGAGCAAAAATCACACAGCGCATGTCCGCGTGGGTCCGGATGCTTGGCCCCCATGTCGGCGTGTTGCGCCACTAAACAATTTCCATTGAAATGAATGGGCGGCCATTTTCTAATTGTATATCCAGTGAAATATAAAACAACCTTGGGATATACCAGTTCGTTGAAATCATGTGGTTTGCATTTTAATGAAGTCCTTTTGAGCACTGTGAACGAGTGCTTACCCACCAACTCCTCCCCCAAATCGCTCTGACTTCCTATAATTGTTTGCTCGAGTTTTTTTTTTTTTTTTAATTGAATGCATCAATACAAACAATTCAGGCATATTTTACAATATACTGTAAAAGGATTTGAAACGGCTTTAAAGCTGAAGAGATTAAAACACACACACACACAAAAAGAATAAAAAAAATAAATAAATAAAGAAACCAGTGAGGGTCTTACTCGAGGAGTGAGTAAAGTTCCAGTAGAGAATAAAGTCTCTGTGCATTTTTCGTAGACATATGAAAGATAAGGATTTCTTGTATAGATTCAGTTCATTCTTCCATCCGTTGATGTGGGGTTTGACCTTGAGAAATTTGCTTCTGTGAATGAAATATTTACCAAGTGTAATTAAAATGTTCACCAAGAAGTCAAAGTTTTTCTCCTTTAGCTGTACTCTGATTTTAATAGACATCCAGTTCAGCTGTTGCAAGGCAATTTGTTTAGTTGACATCCAGCTTTGAAAGGCTATGCAAAAATCCAAAACAATCCAAAACAAAAATAGATGTTCAACAGTTTCAATATCTCCTTCACAAAATCCACATGTATTATTTTCCCAGTTAATTCTTGTGTGTAAGAAATGGTTAGAAGGATAGATATCATTTAGAATTTTAAATACATCCTCTTTTACTTTATGAGGGATTGGATCAGACATATATCGCTTCCTTATCTTCTTTGCCTCCACAACAGAATAATCACTTAAAACATATCTTCTTTTAAGTTGACAGGGGTAGTAATGAGAAGTTAAAACATTTCTAATGAACTTGTTTGAAAGAAGTTTGGATCCCAAGCGGATTCCTTCTACACAGAGTGATCTCATTTCTGAAACATTAGAATGTATCACCAGTTGTTGAGTCATCATTATGAGTGAATTTGGAATGGCTTTCATTACTTTCGCATATTCTCTGATAGTCTCAAGCCTGACGCTTTGGAAAATATGTTGATGGAGTTTAATACTTTAGGAATTTGCATGTCATTTTTTAAAAATAAGGTTGTATCATCTGCAAATTGACTTTTATGATATTTCTTTCTAAAATATTTATTCCTTCAATATCATTATTTTTTATCAAGATTGATAATAGCTCGGCTACTAGGATAAATAATAAGGGAGAGCTGTTGCAACCCTGTCTAATACCCCTATTTACTTGAATTCTTGCGCAGGTACCCTGTTCCAAAGCCACACAACTATTAATATCTCTATATAACATACCAATCAGGTTTATGAATTTCTGACCAAAGCCAAAATAGTTTAAAGTACTTAATACAAAGGGGTGCTCCACTGAATCGAAAGCCTTATAGAAATCTAGGAAGAGAATGAATCCCTCTTCAGACAAAACATGACTGTAATCAAGCAAGTCCAAAACCAGTCGTATGTTGTTGTGAAAAGACCTTCCTTCCAGGAAGCCAGATTGTGTTTCATCGATAAGTTGTGATAAACCATTTTTAGTCGAGCAGCTATACATCCTGACAGCAATTTATAATCCGTGTTGAGGAGTGTGATAGGCCTTAAATTGTCTAGTACTCTTTTATCATTACCATGTTTGGGAATTAGTGTTATCAGACCTTGTTTCATACTGGGCATTAGCTCTTGTTTCGCAATACATTCTTGTATAACTTTGAATAACAGACTTCTAATATCTTTCCAGAAGAAATGGTAGAAATTTGCAGTGAGCCCGTCAGAGCCCGGGGCCTTGGTAAGTGACAATTTCAAAATAACCGCATCTAATTCCTCTAGTTTTAAATCTGAGTCACAAATTATTTTAAATGAATTATTGATGTTTGGTTTAAAATTTGCAATTTGGTCAAAGAAGTTGTTTGAATCAATAGGAGACTACGCAGATGAATATAAATTGCTATAGAACATAAAAACTTCTTCCTCAATAATTTTGCTATCCTTGCATTCCCTTCCATTAATCAACAAACTAGTTATAGCCTTGTTTTCCTGTCTTTTTTTCTCCAGCCTGCTGAAGTATGATGTGTTTTTTTCTCCCTCCTCCATCCATTTTGCCCTTGACCTAATAAAAGCACCCTTGATTCATTTTGTATAAATATCATTAATTTTGGATTGTAGGAGCAATAAATTTTCCTTGTCTTCGTTAGACAAATCTGGTTTGCCACAACAACAATTGATTTCACAAAACAAGTTACTTTCTTCTTCTATATTTTTTAATTTAATTCTTTACTGGTTTTAATGGAGAATTCTCTAATTTTGAATTTAAGGAATTCCCATTTATTGCAAAAGCTATTTAAGCCGTTATCATTTTCAATTTCAGTTATAACATTTTTTATTTTGAAACAATAATCTTTATGTTTTAATAAGTTAGAGTTAAATTTCCAGTAACCCTTGTTTTTTTTTTTTGTCTTATAACTCGAATTCAATGTTATTTCAGTAATACAGTGATCAGTTAAAGGAGCTTTGGAGATTAAAGCTTCAGAGATAATTTCCTCTAGCATATCCGAAGCAAGCCAATAGTCGATACTAGATTTAGCGGTACCATTAGGTTTGTACCAGGAGTATTGTTTTTTCCTTGGGTTTTGAGTTCTCCAAATATCAATCAAGTTCTTATCTCTAGTAAACTTTTCAATAAGGGGGTTAAAATGGTGATTGTTGAATTTGGAGGGCCATCTATCTTCCCATTCATCTGACACCATATTCCAATCACCTCCTATTAAAATAACGTCAGTGGGATGGAGAGCTTTCAGCTCATTTATCTCTGAAGTAATATCTTCAAGCATTTGCCTGTTTTGTGCAACAGACCATATATATTAATTAAAATCAAAAAGTGACTTTCAATCTTTAGAACAGCAATTATCAGGTGACTTTCCCTATTCGTTCTGTATGTGATTACATCCCCTGGGAATCTATGAAAACAAATAGCAACACCAGCAGACCTGTTGCTACCATGGCTGAATAGTATTTGATCACTCCACATATTAGACCAAAAGTTCACATCTGCATTGGAAGAATGAGTATCCTGTAATAGTAGACAATGAGCTTTCCACCCTTTGCAAAACAAAAATAAAGATTTTCTTTTAACCAAGTCTTTCAAACCCCTCACATTTAACGAAGCAAATGAAATAGTGCACTTGAACATTCAGTCAAAATCAAAATAAACAAATGTAACAACACACTCACAGTGTTAGCAGGTATAGAGCTTAACTTACTCTGTTTATCAAGCAACTGAGTCCAGTAATACCATCTTTCACTCATATTGTACAGTATATTCTGTAACAAAGTCTGTCTATTGTCAGCCAATTTTTTGACCCTATATGTAGATTAGTGAAAAAATATTAATTTTACAAAATTTTTGTGGGACTTTGGGCATTTTTGTATTTGTAAATGTATGTTCTGTGGAATTCTACTTTGGTTATTGTGTCATTTTTCTGGGACACTTCATAAGTCAGGCCGAGGGTGTTCAAACGCGGATGTTTCTTGTTATGGTGTTACAACCACAAATAGAATCCCAGAATTTTAAACAGCTGTTCTTTTTTTTTTTTTAATTGCTCTTTGAATGCTTATAGGTATTTACTCCATTTAAGGAACGGTGTCAAATAATTATGCATGCCATGAATGATAAGTTAATTATTCATATTATGCTGATTACAAATGACATTGTATAGCATTGTTGTGGTTTTCATTCAAACATATTTTCAGATTATGAAGTTTGCCCATCCTCAAGCAATTGGAGAGAGACAGATTCTTCTGTCAATTAGGCTTTATTGAGGCATATTGATAAATGTAAAGAGTTCTTTTTGCGCAAGAAGAACTGATTTCTTACTTTTCACATCCAGTTTTTATACCTTTAACACAGGAAATATCTTCCAAATATGGTCTTTCTGCATTCAAATTCTCGCGCTGCAATTGGACAGGCAAACCAAAACTCTGTATTAACTAATCCTTCAGGAATTCAAAGCAAAGTTCGCATGCACACCACTGCAAAGGACTGGAAAATTTCAGCCAAGGGATGAAAACTACAGACAAAGGAAAAATACAGCCAGATGAATTGGATACATGTAAATAGATAAATGATTCAATTGATTATGTTTTCAGTAACAATGATTTTACTGAACAAATATTGATCAAAGATACAGAAATCAAATACATTCTCTTATTATGTTTTTGAATCAACTAAACCAGGGATGGGCAACTCCGGTCCTGGAGGGCCGGTGTGAATGCTGGTTTTTATTTCTATCAGTTACCCTGATTAATTGAGTTAATTGGTTGCATTTACAAATGTAGATTTGTGCAAAGGTTTGATCATAGAAAAGTGTTTTATATAGGGAGACAAGACCAGTCTTTCGTGGTCATTCATGATTATTTAAAGAAATGCGCTATAAATGTCAGATTTCCTGAATTTTTTGGCTAATACAGATAATCAACTAATTAAAGCCCAGAAGTTGGTGTGAAAACCAGGGACAGATACGGCCCTTGTTGCCCATCCCTGAACTAAACAGAAGCCAGCTAACTAATCAAAAACTACAAAAGCGCGCTGCTTATGTGTGTGTGAGCTGCTCATGCATGTATGAGTTGAATTGCTTGTATATGTGTGTGTGTGTGTGTGTGTGTGTGTGTGTGCATGTTTATTTATTTATTTATTTATTCAGGATAGCCCCTGGAGATGAATCATCTCATTTTCAAGGGGTCCCTTCCGCAAAACATACAATTATTCAATATCAGGTAAAGTAAATACAAGTACATTGAAACACTTTACGGTACTTACATACATACACATACACACACATACATACGCTAACACAGACAAGGCTCTCCTAACCCCAGCTAATCCACAAATGGCTAGATATCAGAGTGAAAGTCGACTTGTGATATCTTAAGCTTACAATAGGAGAAAATAAAGTGAAAAATAGATTAATAATAATGGTAATAATAAAAACTAAATAAGTAAATAGACAAATGAGAGAATGACATAAAAAAAATAAATAAATAAAAAAAATAAAAAATAATATTACAGTTCGTACAAGAGAGAGAAAAGGTAAATAAAAAATAAAAATAAACATCATCAGAAACAAGAACAAGAAGTTTGCAAATGAATTAGAAGTAATGCTTTGAAACTATATAGAGAAGTAGTAGATCTGAGCTGACATGGGAGACTGTTCCAGTCAGATGGAGCTTTAAACTGAAACAAACGGCGACCAGATTCTTTAGATATTCTTGTAGTACGGAAAAAGAGAAAATCTGTGTGTCTAAGACTGTATTGAGTACTATAAGGAATCATAAATTGTTTTAAGTATGGGGGAAAATTAAAGTGAATGCATTTAAAAATAAATAATGACCAATGAAGAACTCTTCTGGCTTTTGGGGATAACCAGTTCAGAGATTCATAAAGAATACAATGATGAGTTCTATAGGGACACCTCAGAACAAATCTACAGAGGCTGTTATAAAGCACAGTAAATGAACGAAGATTAGATTCTGCAGTGTTCTGATAGATGATGTCTGCATAATCAAGAATAGGAAATAATAGTTCTGTAACAATTCTTTTATGGACCTGTAATGTGAAACAATCAATCAACCGATACAGTAATTTCAATGTGTACGTGTGCTGCCTGTGTATGTGTGTGCATGTGTCTGTGTGCACTGCTCATCTGCATGCGAACTGCTTGTGTGTGTGTGTGTGTGTGTGTGTGTGTGTGTTACTGCTGCCTACATAATATGGTTATTGATTGTGATTTATTGATGATGGTTATTCAACATGGCAATTGATCTACTGATGAATATGATGAAGTATAATCCTCAACAGCATGAAAGGAAAAATAAATGCAGATGAAATCAAAGAATTCATTGTTGGCCTCTAATTGGTGAAACAGTGGACACATAATCGGTAGCTTAAACTAACATTATATTGGACGGCAAAGAATTCAATGACAAGCAAACTATAAATTTTCCAACCTTATTTCTTGGAAAAACCTTTTGAAATTAATCATGTGTACAAGAAAATAAATTGGCTGTTTATTGACTCATCACAGACAATTAAAATGGAAATGTTATCACCTCTAATACAGTTCTTTGGGATGTACAACCCCAATTCCAAAATGGTTGGGTCAAAGTGTAAATTGTGAATAAAATAAAAATGCAATTTCAGATGACATGAGCCAATGTGTTATTTACAATAGAACATAGATAACATCTCAAATGTTGAATCTGAGACATTTTACATTTATCCACAAAATGAGCTTATTTCAAATTTTCTGGCTGCAACGGGTCTCAAAAAAGTTGGGACACAGGCATAAATGGGCTGAAAAAACAGTTAATAAGAGAAACAGCTGAAATAACATTGCGCAAGTAATTAAGTTTACTGGCATCAGGTGTGTAACATGACTGGCTATAAAAGGGATGTCATAGAGAGGCTGAGTCTTTCAGAGGTAAAGATGGCCAGAGGTTCTCCAACCTGTGAAGGCTTGCGTTAAAAAAATTGCAGAATACAATAAAAACAATGTTCCTCAACGTCAAATTGCAAAGGCACTGAAGGTCTCATCATCAACAGTGCATAGCATCTTTAGAAAATTCAGAGAAACTGGAAAAATCTCTGTGCATAAGGGACAAGGCCAAAGACATTTACTGGATGCCCGTGATCTTCGGGCCCTCAGCCATCATTGTATCACTCACCGGCATGATTCTGTCATTGACATTTCTAAGTGGGCCCAGGAATACTTCAAGAAACCACAGTCCGTAAATGCAGTGCACCATGCCTTCCACAGATGCCACCTAAAACTCTATCATGCAAAAAGGAAGCCATTGTTGAGCATGATCCAGAAGCGCCGATGTGTTCTGTAGGCCAAGGCTCATTTAAAATGGACTGTGGCAAAGTCCCCTGTGGTCAGACGAGTCCAAATTTGACATTCTTGTTGGAAATTATGGGCGTTGTGTCCTCCAGGCTAAAGAGGAGAAAGACCACCCCTCCTGTTATCAGCATTCAGTTCAAAAGCCAGCATCTCTGATGGTATGGGGATGCATTAGTGCATATGGTGTGAGACACTTGCATGTTTTAAAAAGCACCATGAATGCTGAAAGGTATATAAACGTTTTAGAGCAACATATGCTTCCCTCCAGCTGACATCTGTTCCAGGGAAGGCCTTGTGTATTTCAGCAGGACAATGCAAAACCACATACTGCAGCTATTACAGCAGCAGGGCTTCGTAGTAGAAGAGTCCGTGTGCTGAACTGGCCAGCCTGCAGTCCTGATCTTTCACCGATTGAAAACATTTGGCACATAATTAAATGAAAAGTGCATCAAAGGAGACCCAAAACTTTCCAGCAGCTGGAAGCCTGTATTAAACAAGAGTGGGATCAATTTTCAATGGCTAAACTCAAGAAACTTGTCTCCTCAATGCCCAAACGCCTCCACTCTGTGTTAAAAAGAAGAGGGGCTGCTACACCATGGTAAACAGGCCCCTGTCCCAACTTTCTTGAAACCCGTAGGAGCCATCAAATTTGAAATGAGCTCAATTTTTGGATAAAATTGTAAAGTTTCTCAGTTTCAACATTTGCTATGTTATTTCTGTTCTATTGCGAATAAAATATTGGCTGGGGGGATTTGAAAGTCATTGCGTTTTGATTTGATTCACAATTTACAGTTTGTCCCAACTACTTCAGAATTGGGTGTGTACTAGGAAAAAAAAAATGAATCTTGAGCTTTTATTCTTCTTGGACTGTATAACCATTTCTTTCATAACCATGGTTCAAATGGGTAAATAATTCCTCCAAACATGAAAACGATGTACGACCCCATTTCCAAAAATGTTGGGATGCTGCATAAAATGTAAATATAAACAGAATGCAATGATTTGCGAATCATTAAAATGCTATATTTAACTGAAGGTGGTACAAAGACAGCATTTCAGATGTTAGAACTGCAATTTAAAAAAAAAAAATTTGCTCATGTTTAATTTCATGCCAGCAGCTGGTTTTAAAAAAAAAGTTGGTATTGAGCTTGAAAACACTGGAAAATTTGTATTTTACTAAAAATACACCTGGTGGAACATCTCACAGATAAATACATTAATTGGTAGCAGGTCATTAACATGATTGGTAATGCAAAGCACATCCTGGGGAGGCTGGGTCTTTCAGAAATATTGAAGGCTTGGGCTTCACCACTCTGTTAATGACTTGTGTGGGCAAATAGTTGAACAAGTAAAGGATAACTTTATTTGATGTAAAACTGCAAAGAATTTTGGGATTATCAGTGGTACAAGACAAAAACCACAGAGTCCTGTCTACCTGGAGGGAGAGCGGGCCTCAGAACCAGACACACGTTTGGTAGTGGTCCATGAGTGACGAGGTATTAGGTATAGCAGCGAGAGCTAAAACAGGCCCACCTGACCCAGCCCTCCTACTTCAAGCAAAAGCACACGGTCGGGACCTGGCAGAAGGGGCCTAGTGATGGTTAAAGCTATCAAACATGCTGCTACATCCCTTGTTTTGTTCTTCAGTGAGCCTATTGTGTGGTATGGCAGAGACCATCTCCTCTCAGAGTTAATGGAAGTTCCCTCTTCTCTTTTAGGTCTGCTATGCTTGAAAAATGCTCATCTCTGGAGTGTTTTGTGGGGAAAACCACTCTGCTGCTGTAATTTTTGGTAGCCATTTTTACTCAGATGCAATCTCAGCTAGCCTTATATTTCTATCTGGCTCCCAACTCCAACATCGCATGTACACACAGCAGTGGCCTGGCCATCATGGTGTGTAAGCTTGGGCTGTGCTTATTTAGCAATGGTGGCAAGTAGCCAGTCAAGGAGACACAAATCACTAATTGCTGGCAGATGAGGAGTGCAGTAGGTTTGCTCATGAAGGGGAAGTTGAGGGAAAGCAGGCCTCATGCTTGCCATTCCCGTTTATCCACTTAATATAAAGAAAGACACTCTCTTGCAGGCTGCAGCCTAGATTGCCTGGAACGCTGCCCGTTTTTTGTTTTGGAGGCCATTTTGAGTCTCAGCCACGATGGTAGCATGGAGGGTTTGCTTATGGCACTCACTTCTGCTGTCACATGTAAACCCGGGAGTGACCAAGCTGTAATGACAACAGTCTATGCTACCTTGTAAAAACTCTGCTCGGGCTGTGCAAAGTGAGCCACGGTGGCAAATAGCTAGCCAATTAGACATTAATGGCCTGTTGTTGGTTAGTGGGTCGTTTTCTCATAAGTGGTAATTAAGGGTGAGCCGGCACTGAGCATTGCCAATCCCTTGTACCCACTTGATAAAGAAACGCTCACTTGGCAGGCTGTGGGCTCATTCGCCTGAAACGCTGCCAGGTTGCAGTAGTGTTTTAGCAGCCATTTTGTGTCTGAGCCACAATGGTAGTTGGGAAGGTTGCACACAGGTCTCACTTTGGCCCGGGAAGGCCTTTTGGAGGTTCTGGAGGATGCGCGTTACACTTCTATGACAACGCCAACACACCGCCATGGGTTTGGACCGTGTTAGTGGTCGTAACCGCAATATAAGAGGCGCAGTTTACCTATGCACCTGCAGCCTAGGTCGTGCATGGTGAGTAAAGATGGCAATTAGCTAGCCCTTGAGATGTGAGCAGCCTATTAGCTGTAATGCAGAAAGTGACGAAGGCACTCTGCTCTTGACTTGGAGGCCGAGGAAGAGCAGGCACCACCTGCTGCTTCACGTCACCCAGGGAGGAGGAGGAACACAATTTCACCCCTTGTGCACCCGTGTTTTAAGAATCGTAATGGTTTTGAAATTGAGCCATGTTTGTTAGTGACGTTGCATTAGATTTCATAATCTGCTTGCAGAGTCTCATTGCAATACTTTGAAATCTGTTCATCTTCTGATTGTTTCATCAGAATGAAAGTGAACATTGTTGGTCATATCAACTATGACTGAACTGTGTTTGTGTATTCAAACTGACCAAATCTGAGCATGATTAAGGGTTATTTATGCATCATGCCCAATAATTCTAATAAATGCTAAAAAATACTGGAATGTTGAATAATTTTATGAGTTTTCTCTCTTTCTGTTTTGCCAGGGACCAAGATGTTCCAGCCCAGCAATATCAGACTATACCCAGTGCAGGTATTTGTAATGAAATTTAAAAATATTTTCAATGACCATTTATTGTTCAAACAGGATTGCAATCATTGGAAAAAAACCTCTGGAAAATACAAACAGAAGGATTAGGTTAACTATTTTCATTTTTCAACATTTTTTCAGTCCTGTTTTTTCCGACAGTTTTATGTACAATGAAGAGAAGAAACACCTTATAATTGTAAAACTGTTACGTTTCGATATGTTTGGTTTCATGGTATATAATTTTTACCCCTCAGCCTGACACAGGCACGGGGGGTATTGTCATCCCTTCGGCGGGCGGGCGGGCGGGCGTCCGGGCGGCTGCCAATTGTCCGGGCTATTTCTCTGTATTTCTCTATTTCTCTGCTTAGGAAGTTCATATTGCATATGTGGACTCCCCATGGGGGGTAGGTGTGCCTATTCGAGGTTTCGTCCCAGTTTGACCTTTGACCTTGCAGCAGTGACCTTCACTTTCTAAACTTTGTCTGGGCTATTTCTCTGTAACCACCTGGTTTAGGACGTTCATATTGCATATGTGGACTCCCCATGGGGGGTAGGTGGGCCTATTCGAGGTTTTGTTCGAGTTTGACCTTTGACCTTGCAACAGTGACCTTCGGGGCTGAGGGGTATTGCCCGCTTCAGCGAGGCCAACTTTTTTTTTTTTTTACCAATAGGCCGAAACAAATTGAAAATTAGTTTTCTGGATAAATTGAGGTTTTGTTTGAATCCAATGCTTCAGTCCTTCTATTGTCTCATGATGTATACAGAGTTTCAGAAAACATTGTGTTTGTTTTAAGGGTTTCTGAAAATGAGTAAGGTACAAAAGAGGTCAGCTTTCCTGTCGAATAACTGAATGGTCTTTCATCCAACTACGATTAACCAGATTGGAGTGCCTTGTTCAAGCTGATGAGCAATGAATTCAACAATGTCATTTGCTTCATCTTTGAATGGTTTTAATGTGAATGTTTTGGCTCATCACTGTGTGTGTGTGTGTGTGTGTGTGTGTGTGTGTGTGTGTGTGTGTGTGTGTGTGTGTCTGTGTGTGTGTGTGTGAGTTAGTGAGTGAGTAAGTGTGTTTGTATCTGTTAAAAAGTATTTGTCCCCCTCTTGATTTCTTATATTTTTACTTTTTTCTCATGTTTAAATGTTTCAGATCATCCACATCATTTTAATATAAGACAAAACAACGTGAGTAAATGGAAAATGCAGGTTTTAAATGATAAATTATAATGATAAATTTATAATGATAAATTAGTCTATTGAAGTTAAATATTCAATACCAAAATCAAATTAAAATCCTTCACGGACCCAGTAGATGTAGTAAAACATTCCAAATCTCATGGAATCTTGTACCTGTCACCTTTAAAGGCAAGTGAGGCCGACAGTTCTTCATATATTTGTCTGGGTTTTTTGTGACAACCTTGATGAGTGGTTGATGCACTTTTGGAGGAAGTTAGGTATGCAGGCCACTCTTCGAAAGGTTCTCCTCAGTTCCACGTTTTCTCCATTTGCAGACAATGACTCTCACTGTGGTTCATTGGAGTCCCAGAGCCTTTACCCTTAAATGCCCCCCGTGACAAATTTATCACATGATTTTGGAGGTTGTCAAAACCATTGACCCCTCATACATTTTGCAACCACATGGCTATAGTGACATATTTAGACCATCAGTGCTGCCATCTAATGCATAAAAGTGGAACTGACACTACACTGGCTGCACCAGCTACCCTTTCCAATATGGCCACCCCCATGGTGGAATCCACACCATAGATCAGCACCCATTCGTCACTGGATAAAGTCGACAAACAGGTAAGCTAATGAAAAATAAGCTATGCCTAATACTTCAACTATATGTCAACTGCCAAAACAATGATGGACAAAAGTTATCTTTATATTCTAGGAACCTAGAGTGACACGTCGCAAAACTAAAATGAGGTCAAAGGTCACCAAAAATTAAAAATTGCTACTGGGTTGTCATTAGCCCCTCCCCAGGACATATTAACAGAATACTTTTTTTTGCAACTATTACTATAGTAGGGCACTTAAGGGTTAAAATGGTTTTGTCACTCTTTCCAGAGTGATGGATGTCAACAGCTTTGACATTTGTGTTTGAATTTCATTAGATTGCAGCATCATGTGCTGCTTTTTTCCTGGTTGACGTTGTCAGTCAGGTTCTTTTTAAGTAATAAATAAATGAATTAAATCTTCATCAAGTTTATTTGGTTGATTAAGCTAGTACTTTCTCTCATAGGGTCAGGTAGGGCTGGATAGCTATTGTCTTCAATAAATAAAATTATCATTTAAAAACTGCATTTTTGTTGACTGGGGCAATTTTTGTCTTGTTAAAATTAGTCTGATGAACTGAAACATTTAATTGTGACAAGCAAAAATACATGAAATCGGGAAAAGAGCTAATTGTTTTTCACAGCACTGTGTCCACACGCATGCGCGCGCACACACACACAAATATGTGTTGGGTTTTACATGCATCATCCCAATACTGAAAAAGTTAGCACATCATGGGAAATGCAAAAAAAAAAAAAGGACTGTTTTTGAAGTTTCATTCACCCTCTATTGAATTGAAAAACACAAAACATGTTATTTGATCTTCTTGCATGTGAAAGTTTTTTTTTTTAATTTGGCATCACCAATCTCATCCAAATCTGGAATGCCTAACCCGCAAACTATGTACAAGCATGCTTGGACGTGATCCATGCTGCCTTTTCAAGAGACCACAGGAAGTCTCAGTTCTCCTCTGAAACGTGACTGTTGGCCGCCATCTCCTTAAATCTGCAGTGCGAGATCTCACAGGCTCAGAGTTAGGGCAGAAGTAACCTGAACATGAGCTTGCTTAGAATTACACACCAGGTTTTAAATTGAAGAAAGTTCAGAAAAATTGTCCAGAGAACCTAATGCTTGGAAGTTGTTCTATATGGCCCACTAGTATCAACCATGAAAACCTTTTAACATATCCAAAGCAATTTTTTGAGAAATCTGCGTTTTTAGAAAATCATGAATTCTGAGATGTACTACTTCTTATTTTTGGAAAGTAACAAACAATTTTCCCCAAGCATTGCCTATTTATCAATTCAAAACCCCTCTCCATTTCGTTTGTATGATCAAATAATTATGTAAGAACCCAATTGTTGACACCTACACTGCCACTCAAAAGTTAGGGATCAGTTGGAAATTTTCTTGTTTTCCATGGAAACACACATGAAATTAGTCTGAATAGGAAATATAGCAAATTAACTGAACATGCTGACATTGTCTGAGTTAGTCATCATTTTCCATTAAAATCATTATTTCTATGTACTTCAAACTTTGCCTTCATAAAAAAAAGAAACCCACCTTCACTGTTGATACTGAAACTGGTGTTTGACGGGAACTATTTAGCGCAGCTGCTAGTTGACAACCTGTGAGGCGTCTTTGTCTTAAACTACACGCTCTCAGATATTTGTCTTCTTGCACAGTTGTGCACTGGGGCCTCCCACTCCTTTTTTCTGTCCTTGTTAGTGCCAGTTTGTGCTGCTCTCTGAAGGGAGTAGTTGACAGCATGGTAAGAGATTTTATGTTTTCAATTTCTCTCTTTGAATAGCCTTCATTTCTAAGCACAACAATAGAATGACCGGTCTCTAAAGGAAGTTCTTTCTTTCTGGCCATTTTTCGCTGTAAACAAACAAACAACATCTACTGACGGACTCTAACATTGACTACCTATGCCTCACAGAGACTTGGTTGACCCCTACAATCCCCTCATCCGTCCTCACTGTCTCAGGATATAATGTGTACAGACGGGATAGAAGTAAAGGAAAGGGGGGAGGTGTGCTGATATATGTAAAAGACAGTATTCAAAGTCAACAAATCGCTATTCCTGAGAATACCCTGGAATGCGTGGGGGTGAAAATTACTTTATCCCCTCAGATGTCTTTCACTGTTTTTGCAGTTTATCGCCCCCCCACTGCCACAAATGATTTCTTTGATTGTTTAAATGTTATCCTTAAACAATATGAAAAAACGGAAGTTATTCTCATGGGTGACTTCAATTTAAATTGGCAGGATAAAAAACGTAGAAAGAAACTTAAAGATGTTGCCAAAACGTTTCAGATGACCCAGATGATATGTAAACCCACTAGAATAACAAAATCTTCTCAAACACTCATAGATTTAATTTTTACAAACAAGCCAGACAGGATTAAAAAGATTTATAATCTCATTACTGGGTTATCAGATCATAACCTTACTCTGGCCTCTAGAAAGTTGACAAAAGGACGTTATAGAAATGGAAATTCAGTGAGGGAAAAATCAAGCATGCCTTTTATCTCCCAAAAAGACATGGCCCTCATTGACAATGAAATAAAACAATTAAACTGGGATGACACCATTAGTAATATGCCCTGTGAGGAAGCCTGTACTGATTTTATGTCAACTGTTAAAGATATTCTTCTGAAATACACAAAAATAAGGGGCAAAAAAATAAATTCAAAGCGAAATTTACCCTGGTTTAATAGAAATCTCTGGGAGTTAATGAAAAAAAAGAGATGCTTCACTCAAAAAGTTCTTGAAATCAAAATTAAGTATTGATCACCTGGTGTTTAAAGGTCTCAGAAATGAAGTCACACAACAACTTAGAAAGGCACGAGCAAACTTTTTTCTTGATATTATTAGTGATGCAAAAGGAAACTGTAAGAAATTATGGAGGAGTATTGACAAGTTACGTGGAAAGGAGAAATCTACTAATAGAAGTGTTAAGCTTAATATAAATGGCTGTGTCCAGAATGATGACCATATTGTTGGTAAATGTTTTAATGATTATTTTATAGATTCAGTACAAAAATTGAGCTGGACCTTTCCAAAAGTCCAACTCCCGCAGTCCTTGACTTATAATGAATTGGGCTTTAAGCTATTTCCTATTGATGTGGCGAAGGTTGAAAAGACTATCTCAACCCTGGCAAATAGTAAAGCCAAAGACATACATGGTCTTGATACAGTATTTTTAAAACAGCATAAGGCATCCATTGTGAAACCTTTAGTTATGATTATAAATAAATCTATTGATGAGAGCATTTTTCCTAGTGTGTTTAAACCTGCCATAATCACCCCTGTGTATAAATCTGGTGATACACAGGTGGTCAGCAACTACCGACCTATCAGCATCCTTCCAGCCATCTCAAAGGTCATTGAAAAGGTCGTAGCTGACCAACTAACTGCACATCTTGATTCTAAGTCCCTTTTACATCCAATGCAGTTTGGTTTCAGAAAGAAACATTCTACTGAAACCGCCTGCTGCTACTTCCTTGAAGAAATTAAATCCAGCCTAGATCAGGGAGGAGTGGTCGGAGCAGTCTTCCTTGATCTACGCAAGGCCTTTGATACAGTAAATCACAAGGTGTTGTTACATAAATTAAAAAACTATGAACTTTCCATCAATGTGCAAAACTGGGTGAGATCTTACCTAAGTGGTCGACACCAGTGTGTACGAGTGAATGGTATATTATCTCCATCTCTAGCGTCCACACTGGGAGTCCCACAAGGGTCAATTTTAGGGCCGCTACTGTTTTCTTTATACATTAATGATTTGCCTTCTGTTTGTAAGGATGTTAACACCATAATGTACGCCGATGATACTGTTTTGTATACTCATGGGAAAAATGTAACAGAGGTGGCTGTGAAATTAACAAAGGTAATGAACAAAGTCAGTGATTGGTTGTATAATTCATGCCTCACTTTGAATGTAGAAAAAACTGTAACCATGTTCTTTACAAATAGGTGTAAACTTAAAAGTTACCCTGACATTATAGTAAATGGGCAAAAAATAAAACATGTTGAACAATTTAAATACTTGGGGGTAACGTTAGATCCAACACTTAATTTTAAAGGGCATGTCAAAAAGCTGAGTAACACGTTGAAATATAATTTAGCTAATTTTAGACATATAAGAAACTCTCTCACCATTGAGGCATCAAGTACATATTTAAATGCAATGATCAAGCCTCATTTTTTGTACTGTATTACATCCTGGTCTCAGGCATGTAAAACAGTTACAAAACCATTAGAATTATTGTACAAAAGTAGTCTTAAGATCCATGCCAAAAAACCACGGCATTACCATCATTGCAATGTTCTCGCCAAATATGGTATTTTGAGCTTTGAAAACATGATAATACACTCAAATGTTTGTTTACTTAAAAAAATCATTCATAATGCTTATGCCCCCCCTCTGAAAAAGTTTGTGACGCTCTGCTCTGAAAACACAGTACGTCTAACTAGATCTGTTACGAGGGGTGAGTGCAGTATCCCTCAACGTAGAACTCAGTTTGGCAGCTCTTCTTTTTCATGTGTGGCCATGAGTCAGTGGAATGTCCTTCCCACAGAACTTATTCTATGCACAAATCCCCACATATTCTCATGCTTGTCAAAGCGCTGGTTATTGAGTAAGCAAGTTTGTACACATTACTGAATTACTGAGTTACATGTGAGTGTGTGTACATGTCTGGTTATGAGTGTGGTTGTTGTTTGGATGTGTGATGAGAGTGGGAGAGAATGTATGTGTTGACTTTGTTGTATACTTCATAGCCTTGCACTCTTGTTCCTTGTAAGCTTTTATTAGTGTATCCTGTTAATTTTTAAAACATTATGGCCATTATGTTTTTCATATCCTATTTTAATTATTTTAATATTGTATCTGCTCCCTCTTTACCTGCCCAGGGACTACAGGCGGAAATTAGCAGTTGTGCTATAACCTGGCTCAGAGCATCTCTTCTTGTTTTACAAGATTAATGTTTTTCTTTTCTGTGCATTGTCCCTGTTTTAAATAAATAAATTCATTCATTCAACTGCTGATGATTCAGGTACTAATCCAACCTCAAGAATGCCATGCTCCCTTTTGCGCTCCATTATTAGTTCAACGGTTTTCAGCTGTGCAACACATATGCAGAAGGGTTTTCTAATAATCAATTAGCCTTATAAAATGCTTAACTTGGATTAGCAGCCATACCAGGACATTGATGCAGAGGACTGACAGTTGCTGATAATAGGCCTGTATGCAAAAATGTTGATCATCCTTTGAAAATCAACTGATTAATTTTAATTGTATGTGAAATTGATAAAAATGTTTGTAAAATGGAAAAAAAATGTAATGATGTTACATAATAAAGGTGTACAAAATTTGGTGTCAACCACTTCAAGTGCCCAGTTACTTGAAAGATGTTGCACTTTGAATGCCAAGAGAAAGTCTGCCTGGTTTGTTTCCGAAAAGGAAATTTCAAGATCACCAAAAATTTGCTTGATAAAATTCATGAACACATCTTGACTGATTACGATATCGATGATATTCGTTTGCTATGTGGATTATGTTCAACATCCAAAAGGACTCTGAATGCCTTTTATGAATACAATTGTGCATGTCATTCCTTTTCTGAAAGCAAGCACTTCAAGCAGGAAGGTAAGATGGCTGCGATGACGAATGGTCCAGGGTCACGTTTGGAAGAAACTCTGTGTTTATTTTTGTGGGGTCTGGATATCAGGCAATACCAATGATTAAAAATCACAGCGCAATTTATGATCATGTTTAGTTCAATTATTTTTGGAGCCAAGTATAAAATGTTAGTATTTCCTACAACCATATTTTGGTATAGCCCTTGAAGATGAAAACCTGCAACCATTTGAGAACCATTGTGCTGGTATAGAAAGCCAAAATAAAGACAATATTGTCACTGTCCAAATATGTTTGACCCTGACTGTACATCTTTAGAACAGAGGAGAACCAGGCATTGATATAAAGAGGAATTGGCAAATAATGAGTTGCACACAGTGCAGAGCATTCAAGGGTAAACAGTCTTGGCACAATACAGCAGGTTTGGTTTTATCTTGGAGAACACTCCATTACTGGGTTGAATGCGCAGCCAGCCAAATGCAGAAGTTAAAAGAGAAAGTAGAAACAGATGCTCTGTGTTTGTGTACACAGGACAAGCGAGTCTTGCCCAGCCCAAGAGGGCAACAGCACCTCCTGCTGACATGATGGACAAGGTACCAGGCTATGAAGGCATGGAAGCAGGAGGATTTGGTGAGTGTGCGCACATCAGTATCTATCTACTAAACCAGAACAGAGTTGGGTCCACAGCTAACAGCAGCATTTCTTTAGAGTTCAAAGGGATTGGCTCCCAAAGTAGATCATGGTGTTGCATGAGATGGTTTTTAGTCCGCGTGGCTTTGTTAGAATGGTGCAATCCACTTCTGCAATCCTTAAAGGGACTAACCTTTAGACCTTACGGCCACTCAAATGACCCCTAATAAATAAAAGAAATATATGACAATATCTGAGATATACATATTTAATTAATATTTCAACTTAATTTAAACAATAATTCAATTGTATCTCCCTGACGACAATAGTCGGGAGACACTATGGTTTAGTTCCGGGGCCGCCACCGCAGAGATTTTATGTTCTGGGCTCTGGAAGCCACAATTATGACAGGAATGTTTTCAAATTTTACACTGGCAAAGATATACATATGACAATACTCAAGACCGATTTTCTTCAATTTCTGACGTCCAATATGGCTGCCGACAGCCATTTCGTCAGAAATTTTTTATGTTCCGGGCTCTAGAAGCCACAAATTACGTTAAGCCTTTGATGTTGTCACATCCTCACTGCAATGTCTGTGCCCAGTGGGACTGGCTGGAAGTTAAGAGAGTCCTCAGGAGCCTCCTTTAGGAGTAATTGTAGATTCGAATGTCTTGGATGCACGCTTGTTAAGTCCAGCAGTCTGCAATTGTTGGGAGGCTCGCACATTAGAATTCAGCATGTTTATTATTGTCGGGTCTCCTGTACCAGATGTGGAAACTCCAGGTGTCAGAAAGTTCTGCCATGTAATTCCACCTCCCATCAGATCAGTAGCACAATAGATCCTCTGTCGCACGAAATGGCGTGGCAATGCAAATCTGTGCAGTTTAAATTTAAATTTCAAAATGCAGCAATCAAACATGTTGTCTTAATAAACAGCTCTACTCATTCACCTTAAAGAGTAAACGAATCCACATTTGATTGCTAATCAAGCAAACTAAACCTGAACAGGTTACTTTTCTTAGAGTTGCCCAATTGGTTAATAGGAGACGATTCTGTTTTCATAGCTTGGCTCCTTTCAGGACATAGCCGAAAAATACTGATGTCAGTCAAGTTTTTTCCGGAAGCATTTCCCATTCCCTATGATGTTTGGCACTTTTATTTAGGACATCACCGGTATTCATAGAAAAGGGAAAGCTTGGATCAGAGAGATGTTCGCCCCATGGCAGCAGGTGGAGGTACTGCGCTTTAAAATAACCGCAATTCATAATCGTTGCACCCCTAGTTTCTCATTGGTAAGAATACAGCGTCAGCGAATAAACAGGCCGCTATAGACAAATTTCAGAGTGCAAAGTGCTATGAAATTTGTCCTTTAACCGACGTCAGATGATACCTGTGTGTGTTTGTGTTTGCGAGAGAGAGAGAGACAAACTACCTACACTCTGCCAGACTGCCACTCTAGTGTTTGAGTGTGTGTGTGAGAGAGATTGCTTTTAACTTCAGCCACAGCATTTTAGCAAGCACATTATCGAGGTTCGTCCTCACGAAACGCAGTTCTAGTTTCTGATGTTGGACCTGATTTGAAGAGTACTTCTTATTTTAGGCCAGAAAGTGAAGTGGTCTGAGCAGTGGATTCAGTTTGTGTTGTTTTTTTGCTGTTTAAGAGATTCATGAATCATTAACTGTGTTTTGTGGTTCTCTCTCTCTCTCTCTCTCTCTCTCTCTCTCTCTCTCTCTCTCTCTCACTCTCTCTCTCTCTCACAGACTTGCCGTACCAGGGTCCGCCGCAGGCTCCAGATCCTGGAAACCGAGGCCCAACAATGAATGACTGGCAGTAAGGAAATAATAATTTGGCAATAAAATAATGTCCAGTAAACGCCGGTTGAACAGCCCTAATGATGAAAATGTTCGCAAGAAAAGTGCAAATTTAGGGGGCAGGAGAAATGGCAAAGATCAGTCACTCTCAGCAGGCTCCGGGGGGCCATTGCGAATGCTGGTTTTCATTCCAACTGCAATCACAATTTGAAGCAGCAGTTAATTCTCCTTAAATCCCCTTAATCTGGGATTAATCTTCATCCACATTACCTGAAGGTGCCATACGCCATGGAAGGTAAAAATTGTACTTTTATTGCGAAGATTAGCAAAAAGTGTGCACATTTTTATTGGACTGCATGAAAGACAGTAGTCAATAGGGTCCTAGGTTACATTGCTGAACTTTTTCCACCCCCTTTACACAAACCAGGTTTGGCTTATTATCATTATTCTTGCCTGTTAATTTGTCATTAATTACTAAACGGCTATTTTTACTGACCATGTGTCCACACTTTCACAATTGAAAGCCAATTGATTCTTTGAATTTTGTCAGTTATAATGTTTGTAAAACCATGCTAAGCATGCCCTCCTCCCCAGCCAAATTGCACATTTTAAAATTCACCCCTGTGCAATAAACATATTGCTATTGGTACGTTTGTCCTGAAGATCTCTTATTAACAAGAGTTATGTATTCTTCAGGTGGAAATTGAAGAATTGAATGCGGCAGCTTTTAACTGTACTTATTACATTTCCCAGAATCCCCTCGATCAGTGAGGAAGAGGCTCAAGAGGCCTTTCTTGAGTATGCATCGAGCAACTGCTGCTACATCAAGAAGCCAGCCAGAGACATGGTCGTCACGGACTTGCAGGCCCAGAACACGTACAGGGTTAGTACTGGTGGACCGAGCAAACTTATAACAAGGTTCAAGCTCTCTTGTTAAATGAATGACAGGTGGCTGATGGAACGTTAATAGCATTTTGCTGCCAAAGATTTGCATTCACTGGAACCTTGGGCCTGGTCTGAGACAATGGGATGACCTGATACTTATGACCATCTAATGTGATCTGTCCTGTTCGTTTAAATAGTTGGTAATCTCAACAAAATCACGATCGCCCATGGTATGACTGTTCCTTGTGTAACAGCTTGTCATGTGAATTTAGTGTACGCGTAATGACTGCTCCTGTGTGATGGCTGTTCCTGCAGAATGGCTGGTCTTGTGTAATGAGTTTCCTTGTGTAAAGACTGTTTCTGTTTACTGTTTATGCGCACTCATTGTTCTTATGTTGTGTGGTCTTACAGTACCGGCTGGAGACGTTTGCCGAATCTCGCTCTACTGAACGGGTAATCGAGCCGTATGCGGGTAAGAAATGTGTGCCGAAACGATCCTATTTCCTCATGATTACAATCAAAACAGCGCAGTTAGTGAGGTCATCAGTCATCTAATGACTTAGTTTACAATTGTATGCTTTATGAAACGAGCACCCATCTGGCCTACTGGTGGCGCTTCAGCAACAAACAAAGCAACCATTTTATATTTCTCCTCCCGGCAGTCCCTCCCCATTTCCTTCCCTGTAGCGCAATGGCCAATTGCGCGCTACTCTGAAAAAGCTGCCGACCACTGCCGGTTGATACGACCGGGGCTCGAATCCGCGCCGTGATAGTCACCCCCGCTCCGAAATGCAGTGCTTTAACTAAGTGTGCTATCCGGCAGCTTCCCCTTCCTGGTTTCTTCTTTTTTTGTATATTTGTCACACTGAAATGTTTCAGCACATCAAACAAATTTTAATATTTGACAAAGATAAGCCGAGTAAATATAAACTGCAGTTCTTCAATGATGATTTCATTTATTAAGGGAGAAAAGCTATCAAAACCTACCTGGCTCTTTGCGAAAAAGTGATTGTCCCCCTTGTTAAAATATGAATAAACTGTGATTAATCACATTTTTTGAGTTTGCTTTCACTAGCCACACTCAGGCCTGATTACTGCCAGACTTCTGAATTAAAAAATCACTTTGATAGAACCTGTATGACAGTGAAGTGAAGCAAGTAAGTGAAGCAGGCTAAAAGATCTCATAAAGCAACACATCATGCTGCAATCTTAAGAAATTGAAGAACAGATGAGAAACAGTCATTGATATCTATCAGTCTGGAAAGGGTTACAAAGCCATTTCAAAGGCTTTGGGACTTCAGCGAACCATGGTGAAAGCTTCAGTGGGTACAGAAAGTATTCAGACCCCTTAAATTTTTCACTCTGTTATATTGCCACCGTTTGCTAAAATCATTTAAGTTCATTTTTATCCCCCCGGCATATAATGCGGGGGATATAGCGATCAGTGTGTCTGTCTGTCCGTCCGTACGTCTGTAATAAAATCGTATCCGGACCAGAACTCGAAAACTATACCACTTACAAACACCAAATCTGGTATGGAGCTTCTCCTTATGGTCTAGTTGTGCCTTTTGGGGGTTTCGGTCCGTCCGTCTGTCCACACAACCTGTAGGTCACACAACCTACAGCCGGGGGGATCCGCCATTGCCAGATGGCTCTTGTTTTCCTCATTAATGTACACTCAGCATCCCATTTTGACAGAAAAGCACAAAATTGTTGACATTTTTGCAGATTTATTGAAAAAGAAAAACTGAAATATCACATGGTCATAAGTATTCAGACCCTTTGCTATGACACTCATATATTTAACTCAGGTGCTGTCCATTTCTTCTGATCATCCTTGAGATGGTTCTAAACCTTCATTGGAGTCCAGCTGTGTTTGATTATGCTGATTGGACTTGATTAGGAAAGCCACACACCTGTCTATGTCGGACCTTGCAGCTCACAGTGCATGTCAGAGTAAATGTGAATCATGAGGTCAAAGGAACTGCCTGAAGAGCTCAGAGACAGAATTGTGGCAAGGCACAGATCTGGCCAAGGTTACAAAAAAATTTCTGCTGCACTTAAGGTTCCTAAGAGCGCAATGGCCTCCATAATCCTTAAATGGAAGACATTTGGGACGACCAGAACCCTTCCTAGAGCTGGCCGTCCAGCCAAGCTGAGCAATCGGGGAGAAGAGCCTTGGTGAGAGAGGTAAAGAAGAACCAAAAGATCACGGTGGCTGAGCTCCAAAGATGCATTCAGGAGATGGGAGAAAGTTGTAGAAAGTCAACCATCACTGCAGCCCTCCACCAATTGGGGCTTTATGGCAGAGTGGCCCGACGGAAGCCTCTCCTCAGTGCAAGACACATGAAAGCCCGCATGGAGTTTGCTAAAAAACACCTGAAGGACTCAGAGATGGTGAGAAATAAGACTATTTGGTCTGATGAGGCCAAGATAGAACTTTTTGGCCTTTATTCTAAGCGGTATGTGTGGAGAAAACCAGGCACTGCTCATCACGTATCCAGTACAGTCCCAACAGTGAAGCATGGTGGTGGCAGCATCATGCTGTGGGGGTGTTTTTCAGCTGCAGGGACAGGACGACTGGTTGCAATCAAAGGAAAGATGAATGCGGCCAAGTACAGGCATATCCTGGACGAAAACCTTCTCTAGACTGCTCAGGACCTCAGACTGGGCCGAAGGTTCACCTTCCAACAAGACAATGACCAGAAGCACACAGCTAAAATAACAAAGGAGTGGCTGCACAACAACTCTGTGACAGTTCATGAATGTCCCAGCCAGAGCCCTG
This sequence comes from Gymnothorax reevesii, assembly GCA_029721435.1. Classification (NCBI taxonomy): domain Eukaryota; kingdom Metazoa; phylum Chordata; class Actinopteri; order Anguilliformes; family Muraenidae; genus Gymnothorax; species Gymnothorax reevesii. The sequence goes on along the minus strand of CM056575.1, from coordinate 21,888,468 downwards.
ACTTAAATCCAATTGAGCATCTCTGGAGAGACCTGAAAATGGCTGTCCACCAACGTTCACTATCCAACCTGACAGAACTGGAGAGGATCTGCAAGGAGGAATGGCAGAAGATCCCCAAATCCAGGTGTGAAAAACTTGTTGCATCATTCTCAAAAAGACTCATGGCTGTATTAGCTCAAAAGGGTGCTTCTACTAAATACTAAGCAAAGGGTCTGAATACTTATGCCTGTGTGATATTTCAGTTTTTCTTTTTTAATAAATCTGCAAAAATGTCAACAATCCTGTGTTTTTCTGTGAATATGGTGTGCTGTGTGCACATTAATGAGGAAAAAACTTGCATGATTTTAGCAAATGGCTGCAATATAACGGAGTTAAAAATTGAAGGGGGTCTGAATACTTTCCGTACCCACTGTATTATCCACAAATTGAGAAAACTTGGAACAATGGTGAACCTTCCTCGGAGTGGTTGGCCTAACAAAATTACTCCAAGAGTGCATCGACGACTCATCCAGGAGGTCACAAAAGAACCCAGAACAACATCTAAAGAACTTGCCTCAGTTAAAGTAAATGTTCATGATTCAACGATAAGAATGAGACTGGGCAAAAATGGCATCCATGGGAGAGTTCCAAGGTGAAAACCACTGCTGACCAAAAAGAACACAAAGGCTCGTCTCACATTGTCCAAAAAATATCCTAATGATCCCCAATATTTTTTGGAAAATATTCTGTGGACTGACGAGACTAAAGTTGAACTTTTTCGAAGGTGTGCATGCTGTTACATCTGGTGTAAAACTAACACAGCATTTCATAAAAAGAACATCATACCAACAGTCAAACATGTTGGTGGTGGTGTGATGGTCTGGGGCTGCTTTGCTATTTCAGAACCTGGACAGCTTGCCGTAATTGATGGAACCATGAATTCTGCTTTCTACCAGAAAATCCTACAGGAGAATGGCCGACCATCAGTTCTTGACTTCAAACTCAAGCGCATTTGGGTTATGCAGCAGGACAATGATCTGAAACACACCAGCTAGTCCACCTCTGAATGGCTTAAAAAAACAAAATGAAGGTTTTGGTTCAGGCCTAGTCAAAGTCTGGACTTAAATCCAATTGAAATGCTGTGCATAACCTTGAACAGGCCGTTCATCCTCAAACCCTTCAACGTGGCAAAATTTTAAACATTTTGCAAAGAGCCATAATTCCTCCACAGTGATGTAACTGTGACTCATTGCCAGTCATTGCCAGACTCATTGCCATTAATCACAAATGCTTGATTGCCATTGTCGCCGAGGGTGGCAGAAGCAGTTACTGGGTTTAGGGGGCAATTACTTTTTCACATATGGCCAAGTAGGTTTGGATAGGTTTTTCCGAAACCAGTGAAGTTGGCACGTTGTGTAAATCGTAAATAAAAACAGAATACAATGATTTGCAAATCCTTTTCAACCTATATTCAATTGAATACACTGCAAAGACAAGTCACTTAATGTTCGAACAGGTAAACTTTGTAATTTTTTGCAAATATTAGCTCATTTGGAATTTGATGCCTGCAACATATTTCAAAAAAGCTGGCACAAGTGGCAAAAAAGACTAAGAGAGTGGAGGAATGCTCATCAAACACTTATTTGGAACATCCCACAGGTGAACAGGCTAATTGGGAACAGGTGGGTGCCATGATTGGGTATAAAAGCAGCTTCCCTGAAACGCTCAGTCATTCACAAACAAGGATGGGGCGAGGGTCACCACTTAGTGAACAAATGCGGGAGCTGATTGTCGAACAATTTAAAAACAACATTCCTCAATGAGCTATTGCAAGAAATTTAGGGATTTCATCATCTACGGTCCGTAATATCGTCAAAAGGTTCAGAGAATCTGGAGAAATCACTGCACATAAGCGACAAGGCCTAAAACCAACATTGAATGCCCGTGACCTTCGATCCCTCGGGCGGTACTGCATCAAAAACCGGAATCAGTGTGTAAAGGACATCACCACATGGGCTCAGGAACACTTCAGAAACCCACTGTCAGTAACTACAGTTCGTCGCTACATCTGCAAGTGCAAGTTAAAACTCTACAATGCAAAGCGAAAGCCATTTTTCAACAACACCCAGAAACGCCGCCGGCTTCGCTGGGCCCAAGCTCATCTAAGATGGACTGATGCTAAGTGGAAAAGTGTTCTGTGGTCAGATGAGCCCACATTTCAAATTGTTTTTGGAAACTGTGGACGTTGTGTCCCCCGGACCAAATAGGAAAAGAACCATCCGGACTGTTATAGGCGCAAAGTTCAAAAGCCAGCATCTGTGATGGTATGGGGGTGTATTAGTGCCCAAGGCATGGGCAACTTACACATATGTGAAGGCACCAGTAATGCTGAAAGGTACATACAGGTTTTGGAGCAACATATGTTGCCATCCAAGCAACGTCTTTTTCATGGACGCCCCTGCTTATTTCAGCAAGACAATGCCAAGCCACATTCTGCACGTGTTACAACAGCATGGCTCCGTAGTAAAAGAGTTCGGGTACTAGACTGGCCTGCCTGTAGTCCAGACCTGTCTCCCATTGACAATGTGTGACGCATTATGAAGCGTAAAATACGACAACGGAGACCCCGGACTGTTGAACAACTTAAGCTGTACAACAAGCAAGAATGGGAAAGAGCTCCACCTGAAAAGCTTCAAAAATTGGTCTCCTCAGTTCCAAAACGTTTACTGAGTGTCGGTAAAAGGAAAGGCGATGTAACACAGTGGTAAAAAGGCCCCTGTGCCAACTTTTTTGCAATGTGTTGCTGCCTCTAAATTCTAAGTTAATGATTATTTGCAAAAAAAAAGTTTCTCAGTTTGAGCATTAAACATTTTGTCTTTGCAGTGTATTCAATTGAATATAAGTTGAAAAGGATTTGCAAATCATTGTATTCTGTTTTTATCTACGATTTACATAACGTGCCAACTTCACTGGTTTTGGGTTTTATAGATCATTTGTGCAAATGTGCGTGTCTATATGTGCGAGGGCAACCAGTAAGTAATGAATGTGATTATGAGTGTGAAGTGTCTGTGTGCATGCATTGTATTGAGAGGGGGAAAAAAGTGTTGGTGTGTGAGAGAGTGTGAATTTGTGTATGAGAGAGAATGCAAGCTTTGCATTGGCAATGGTGTGGTCTGACTCACAGGTCAGATGGTGGATGGACATATGGGTGTGGCTCCGAGGCTTTGGGACATCGCTGTCCCGATCCCCTCCCTATTTCAGGAGAGCCAGAGGGATATCCGCGTTCCCCACACCTCGTCTGTGAAGGTGTGACTGTAATATCATTCCCCTCACCTCCTCTGTAAAGGTGTGAATGTAATATCATTCCCCTTGCCTCATCTGTAAAGGTGTGAATGTAATGTCATTCCCCACCCCTCCTCGGCACTTCCTCTGTAAAGGTGTGACTGTAATACCATTCCCCTCACCTCCTCTGTAAAGGTGTGACTGTAATACCATTCCCCTCACCTCCTCTGTAAAGGTGTGACTGTAATATCATTCCCCTCAACTCCTCTGTGAAGGTGCGATTGTAATATCACTCCCCTCACCTCCTCTATAAAAGTTTGAATGTAATATCATTCCCCTCACCTCCTCTGTAAAGGTGCGACTGTAATATCATTCCCCTCACCTCCTCTGTAAAGGTGCGACTGTAATATCATTCCCCTCACCTCCTCTGTAAAGGTGTGAATGTAATATCATTCCCCTAACCTCCTCTGTAAAGGTGTGAATGTAATATCATTCCCCTCACCTCCTCTGTAAAGGTGTGAATGTAATATCATTCCCCTCACCTCCTCTGTAAAGGTGTGACTGTAATATCATTCCCCTCACCTCCTCTGTAAAGGTGTGACTGTAATATCATTCCCCTCACCTCCTCTGTAAAGGTGTGAATGTAATATCATTCCCCTCACCTCCTCTGTAAAGGTGTGAATGTAATATCATTCCCCTAACCTCCTCTGTAAAGGTGTGACTGTAATATCATTCCCCTCACCTCCTCTGTGAAGGTGAGATTGTAATATCATTCCCCTCACCTCCTCTGTAAAGGTGTGAATGTAATATCATTCCCCTCACCTCCTCTGTAAAGGTGCGACTGTAATATCTTTCCCCACATCTCGTCTGCAAATGTGCGACTAATATTATTCCTCACAACTCGTCTGTCAAGGTGCGACTGTAATATCATTCCCCTCACCTCGTCTATAAAGGCGTGACTGTAATATCATTTCCCACACCTCTCAAACAGGTTACCTTGGTCCTCTTCTACAAATCGCACTTTATCCCATTTCCCACCCTTCACCTGTATTGATGCGACAGTAATATCATTCCCCAGACACTCTTATTTTGTTGCAAGTGGTCCCATTCCCCACACCTCATATCAGTGCAGCAATAATATTTTTCCTTACATATGCCCCTGCAATAGCATGAATGCTCTTTCATTCCTCTTGTGTTCCTCTGTAAAGGTGGACCTCTCCTTCTTCTGTGATGATGCACTAGTGTCATCCTTCTCCAAAATGCGACTGTAAAAGTGCGAGAGTACTATTGCTTCTTGCTAATTCGTTAAATAAGGTGTGACTGTAATATGAATCCCTGCACAGTATCAGTATCATTCCCCTCTTGCTCCACTGTAAATGTGTGCCTGTAATACCAGTCCCCATTAGCTTTATAAGGGGTTAATGGTAATATAGTTCCTCATGCTCCTCTGTGCGAAGGTGCAGCAGTAATTCCTCAAGATTGTCTGTAGACTTACCTTGTGGCCAGCGCAGAATACAGAAATAGTGGTTTGGCAAAATATGTTTTGGCAGGAAGCATGCATTTGGGTCAATGACTGCGTTTACATGCACACCAACATAAGAATATTTTGATTGCGTACTTGTCATGTAAACACATGCAATAACCCAATTAAGGTAATTTTCAGATTCGAAATATTCCGAATAAGACCCCTAGCATTTACCGGTTTTAATTGGAATATTGGCTCATGTATACACGTTAATCAGAATATGCCCCCAAATAGAACATTCAACTACGTGTGCTCCTGTTCAATTCGCTAGGAATTTGCATTTTTGTAGCGAAGAGGAGACGACTGTAGGGTCTATTCTTCCATTTGTGCGTAAGTCCTTTTTTACGCGATTCGAGTTAAGCGCTTTTGAGTTATGCGTATTCTCCTCTACATGCTTCGATCACGTCCACAGCGCTTAACTTCAGAATATAGGCGGCCTTATGAAAGAGATGTGACTAATCCAAAAGAGAGGCAGACTCTCTACAAATCTCATTGATTATGGCTATCAGGAAAACATGGAAAAAGGATTTTCTGATTAACCATGAAAATGCCGTTGTGGTTCGTGGAAAACGCAAACCCGACTTTAAACTTGAAAATTGTGGGCCTGCTGATAAAACCTTGTATTTCCAAACTGATGAGAAACAAAAACTCGAATGTCCACTATTCTTACACGCAGAATTAAACATGTTTTATTTTATTTATATTTTAAATTATATTTATCAATTTATATATTTTTTTAATATTTATTTATTTTCTTGTGAAGTTTATCATTTTGAAAATACGAGGTTTTATCAGCAGGCCCACGATATGCGGCTGTAATAGTAGGCCTACGTATGTCAGTGCCAATTAGAAGAAGTAATACAGACATCTCTTTTTTATTTCTTACTCTAGCCACCATGGCATTAAAACTATGCAAATAATAACAAATTGCCACGATAATTAAATAACAAAAAGAATTTAGCGCTTCTCATCCGGCGCAATCAGAGCATTGAATATGTGCCCCTCCTACACCAGCCTGTTTATTCCGTGGAAAACAGGGAAGGAGACAAATAAAGAGAACATTCTTAACAATCAAAGACAGTTTATATGATCTCATTTAGAAATTGCCGCTTAAAATCTCAAACTACTCTGATGTCAGGTTTGCAACTAAAGGACATGGAAACACTTTAACAAGGGATTCTTACCCCGCACGCTATCATCCCCCCGGCCCGAAACCGCCTCAGCAATCACACAATTCCATATCCGTAGCCTATTTTGTCCCATTTGATTTGAGCAACACATTCACTTGAATTTGTGCTGAATATTTTATTACTATCAATTATCCAATTTACTGATAATGATTCTTCCCATGTTGGCTATTCTTTATTGGCTAAAATTGATTAACAAATGGGTAGTGCTTTGGTATTGGCCAGGGTAGGGCTCAATCAAGAGTCAAGAGCCTATTTAATAATATCTTTACTCACACATTAAAATACACAGTATTATCAATGTTTAAAAAAAATGGCTACAAAGACACGAGTTAGTTAATACAGATATCCTCATTTGAAAACCATTCTCCTCCCTCGTGAGAATATCACAACTTTTTAGATTATCACGAACATATAGGGCAGTTGCATTTGTTAATAGAACATGAAGACAATGATGACGACGTTGAGCCAAAGCCGAAAACCAGATTTCACAGATGTGGACTTACCGCCACAGCAAAAATCCCAGTGTTAACTGAACTCCAGGAGAGTTTAAATGAGACCAATTGGTCACATATAAACTCTTCAGGAGTTCAGGTAACACTGGGATGTTTGCTGTGTAGCCTTGTGGAGCAGTATGCGTCAGAGCAGACTAACCCCAGAGCATAATAGCCCTTTAGCGTGAATTGCCGACGCCGAGTATATGCCTATTGGAAGAGTGTGTTTAAACAAGACTTAATGGTTGCACAACATTTACAGGGTTTTAGTAGTTTTAGACTGTATTTGCAATTTCACCAGCCAAAAACTGTCAGGCGGCGCAACCAAAAGTTCCTTGAAAAAAAAAAACACACTCCCCTCTTTTTTTTCCCCTATGTGATTTTTTTTTTTTAGTAAGTATACCTGAGAGTGTCTATTCTGCCTAAAGCATTACTATTTTGTAATTCAGCGGGGTATTAAAAGTAACTTATGGATTCTTTATTGTAGGGGACGGGTATTTTGGTTTTCCAAACAATTTAAAAACAATTAAACAATTAAACTTTGTTTATTTGAAAGGTTTTCAATATAGAATTATGCCCCTTTATTAATTCATGTTTTAAATTACATTTTCAATACATTTCACATAGTGTTAACTTGCTCGGACGGTTGCGCCACCTGACATTTTGAGGGTTTGAGATGACATAAAATATATATCATTTTTATGATAAACTAGTTTTATAGAATAAAATGATGCTTATTATGAATCATTTAAAATTATTTTAAAACAAAGTAGTGCACTCGGACAATGTCACTCATTGACCCATTTGCTGATATCACCACAAACTTATTGGGGTTGTCACAGAAACATGGGCGCAATGTAAAGGAGGCAAAGGCTTACACCGGCACATTTCGCTAATGACATACTCTGCATGTTTCTACCTGATTCTGCCGTGTCATCTAATTTCAAAATTTACTTGTGCTGCACTGGAAAAGGAGCAGGGTTTTTGGATGTTTTTTTTCTCTAGAGTAGGGGAACTGTTCAGACAGATTTCCAGAACGTCATTGCTGCTGTGACCAGCGGTGATGGTGACATTAGTCTTATAATAATCCGAAAAGAACATTCTAGCCATTTCTTTGATCTTGTATACCTGAAAGAGTTAATCTCATGACCTTTAACCCCTGTCTTTAGGGTTGCCAGACCTGCAAGACTCAGGGCAGAATTCCTTGTAAGAGATGTAGGACATCAGGAATGGTAATGAACAACTAAGAAAAGTGGCTTGCAAACATCTCACGCCATGCTTTTATAAACATTTTTGTTTCTTTCATCATTTAAATAAGGGGCTCTAAGTGTAATGCACGAAGGGCAAGTGTAGATGCAGACTATTCTTCCAGCCTAGCAGTTACACTCCTAATTTCAGTGTTCCAGGTCTGTAAGGAAGAAAAAGAGATTATCAGTTTTGTTGAAGACTGTTGTAGTGGAACTCATACACATGGTCTGTTGTGTGCATATAGTATGACTCGAGTTCTATGAGCCATTTAACTAAACTGTATTGCATCTCCATGGTAACAGGAGGAGTGCCCGATGTGCTATGGTTTCGGGACACGTTACCGTGAAGACCGCTGCATGACCTGCGGCGGTGGAGGTCGCAGGCGGTAAGCATCAGCACGTGCTGTACAAACCAAAATGTTGATTGAAATGGCATTATAGTAGTGCTCCGTATCTCTGAAGCAGATTAATATTAGTTCTGGACTAAATTGAGGTTTTGCTCAAATCTGAGAACTGAATTTGTAAAGAATATAATGTTAAAGGAACAAAACATTCAATACATCATTTGGCATTGTGGGAATACTTAGATTTTGATATTGAGGACTGATGGGCAGCTGCTTACACACATATACTGTACATATATATGCATGTGAGTGTGTATGTATGTGTGTATGAGTGTACGCGCACACATATATGCAAACGTTCACTCTCGGTTTGCTGGTGTACACGTTGCTCAGATGCATACATACACACTGTGTTGCACGTTAACACTCTGCTCAAGTGCTTACATGCACACTGTCTCTTACAGGTGTACACACTGCTCAGGTGCTAGAAACCACATCTGCAAAACCTGTCGGGGGAGAGGACAGCTCCTGTGTTTCATCAACTTGGTGGTCAAATGGTAAAGAAAATGCCTTTAGTGTCTTATTCATAACAAAGTATTAAGCAGCTATACTGCTTAAAATCTGTGCAGTTCATTTCCATTCCTTTGGCTGCAAAATCAGAAAAGACTTCACAGTACACCTTAGGGGTCTTTGTTCAGTCCAGAAATTTCACACATAAATACACTTAGTCAATGGATATGCTGATGAACCCAAATACTGACACACACTGCACATATAGTACCATTTAGAAGTTTGGACAAATCCACATTCTTTGAACAAGCAGAGATTAGAAGTAGAAGCAAAACGCCTTCTATTTTTCTTAATTAAATTCCTCAAAATAACGACCATTGGAAGTCATTCTTCCAGAGCGAACTCATATCATCTTTCACTTTGGGGGGTACTGTTATGGACCTGAGATGTCAGCCTCATGACTGCAGAAGCTCCACATAGCTGTGCTGTCGTTTTCCTATCCTTCACTCCTTCTCCTTTTCCTTCATTGTCTATCCAATACATCCAGAATTTGCTTGGTTTTTCATTCATATTTTGTAAATGGAAGATTTTTTTTTTTTTTTTAATCTTTTGGGTCATTCCATGTCAAATCATCAGATATACAAAACATTTGTCACCATGTAGTCATAGATTGCTTCCATACTTTCACATTCAATAAATATGCAATAGTGATGGACAAATCTGAAATTTCAGCACATTCGGACCAAAAATGAATTTTTGGTGAATTATTTTCTAAGGGTACTGTCCGTCAGTTTTGTCAATTGACATTTTTCTTGTATTTAGCATGGCAACACTTTTTTATTATTACACCTATAGCTTTGAAACTTTGCTTCTAAGCTGATGTTATACTGCTTAATCAGAAAATGCAGTCCATTTTGCTTTTATCTTTCTTGGTTGTGTAGCCATGAGGACACCAAAAGTACCTTTTGTTTTGGCAGTTCCATGTTTAGGTCCCCAAAGCACCCCCAATATAAGCCCTAGCATAGGCTCTCTGGCATTTTTATGCCCCCGTAAACAAAGTTTTGGGGGCATAGAGTTTTTCACCTGTCCATCCTCCGTCTGTCTGTCTGTCCACACTTTAACATGGCTATATTTTTTGATCGGCTCATGATAAGACTTTGACACTTGGCATATTCATTACTTGTGTGAAGGCATTTCAGATGGGGTCATGACTTTTGACCTTGTGACCTTGACCTTGGAGCATGACGCTTGGTGACAAAAACTTTAACATGGGTCACGGGGGCATCAGTGTTTCACAAACACATCTCGTTTCCATTAATTTTTGTCTGCTGAATATAAATCAGGCTAAATTCGCCATGAATTCATCACCAACTGCAGTCAGTACCTTGCCAAATGTGAAAAAAAAAATGCTAAAATGCCATCTGTTCAAACCCCCGTATCTCTAGGGGCACACCTTGGTTTTTCTTTTATGTTTTTTAACTGATTCCTCTACTATAGTAGAAAGACCTCTCCAACAACTGTTGATCTGTTCTGACCAATAGTCTGAACAGGGGTGGGGTTATCTCAAGAACTGCATGGCATTTTCAGCTTCTTACACAATGTTAATGATCATTGAATCACAATAATTCTAAGTTCTCAATTCATCAATGCATGACACATTCCCAGAAAGGTCAGTATATGCAGGTTGATGGATCATGTTGGCAGGGAGAAACCTGAGCCAGTTATTTATCAGTAATTTCTGATTATTGCAATTGTTTTTCATGAAGCGAAGCAAGAAAGAAAAAGCATTAACATGGACTTCTGAAAAATGCTGGATGCCATTCAATCACATTCTCCGAACTGTTCCAGCTCCGGATGCTACTGGATGCGCAGCCCGGCAGTATAAGTTGGACAAAACTGGGACAGACAACATTGTTGTGCTCTTTGCTGCATTCAGGAAGCAATAACACTGTTAACATAGCTTGTAATACAAAGTTTTAATTTGACAATCAGTTTACTAGAATTAGTGTCAGTAAATTTTATTGATGCAAAGAAGTGTGATTTTCAAAAATTGCCTTCCCTATCTAGACAGTCCTGAAATTTATGTCATTCAAGTAACATCAACAATTTTTGTTTTGTTGTGTCTACTATAATACAGGAATTGGTACAATTTAGTATGTGCTTGCCTAATGATTGAAAACACTTAAAATGTTGCATAGTTAAATGTGTATGAAATGCCTCGCAATTCTCGAGTTTACCCCACCACTGTTCAGACACCTGCAAAATGTATATTGGTCAAAACACATCAACAATTTTTGGAGTGGACTTCCTACTATAATAGAGGAATCTGTAAAAAAAAAAAAAAAAAAATAGAAGAAAATCCAAGGTGTGCCCCTGGAGATATGGGGGCATTTTAGCGTTTTGTTTTTGTTTTTTTTTGTTGTTTGTTTGATTTGCCAAAGTGAGTGTACACACACAAAAACACACACATTTTTTTTTCATATTAGATTATGCACATCTGTCCTAAATGGTTTTATTTTTTGTTCTTGTTAATGTGAGGAAAAACTATGTGTTTGAGAGTGTGCTGGACAATCATTCGGGTCTGCCGATGGATCTGGTCTGCGGTGTTACCGGGAAGATTTTGTTCACCGATATGCAGCCTCAGGTAAAAAACAAAGTCCCGACTTCACACCAACACTGCAACTGTAATGAACACCTGCACTACAAACAATGGCGATGTAACATCACCGGCGCGCTGTCTCACACATTTCAGTCCTGACTGAACACCACTACTGCATCTGTAATTGAAGCACTGATAACTAAGACCCCACAAGTCAAGTCAAGTGTGACTTATGGGGTTTTTGGAATAGGTGCTTCAATTAAGACCAGTTTTATTAACAGCAGCCGTGTGATGTCACATGCACGCAGTCATTCATACTTCATGACTTGACACTTGTACCGCATCTCTAAGGAGCACCTGCATTATAAACACCTGCAATGTAACACCGCTTGCACACTGTCACGTGAACTACTGATCTGACTTCACACCAATGTTGCAGTCATAATTTACACCCACCAATGGCCACGTAACACTGCAGGCACACTATCACGCGTACTTCAGTCCTGACCCAAATGCTGCATCTGTAATTGAAGGTCTTCTGCCACCGAAAATTTAAATTTGATGTACGTTCTAGGGACTGCTTTTGATAAACATGTTAACATTAGTTCTGCGAACAGTGTTTTGACAATTAAAAAAAAAAAACATTTTCGGAGTTACTGTTTTAGCCACTTTGGCAGTTCTTACGGCCAGCCTCAAAAAATGGTGGAAAAAAACGAGCGTGTGTGATCATATGAACCTGTGACATACACTTGGGAACGCACCTGACATTTTTTAAGCTTAGTGGTGTGTATTCGCGCAATATTTTTATCTAAGTTTGCTTCAATACTTGAAATGCTAGGTCGGTGCATCGTGGAGGGTTGTAGCAAAACAACCAAAGACGTGGTAAGCCTACACACTTACCCAAGGATAAGGCTCGAATAGAACTTTTGGCCGCGAAAGTGAGGCTAAGTGGCATGGACCGAGCAAATCTAGCTTTAATTTGCAGTGACCACTTTCATTAGCAGCAATGTTTTTTTTTTTTTTTACGTTTGTGAAGAATTGCAGTGTGAAAGTGAGGTCAAAGCCAATAAAAAAAAAAAAGAAAAACTTTATGAAATGTCAAATCTTGTTTGAGTAGTCATTAATATGTGTTGTATGCAAGGCTGCGTGCCGCATGAAAAACGAATTCAGCAAAAAGAGGGACGAATCACATAAGCGTAACTGGCTAGATGCTATTGACAGTGAATGGATGAAGTAGGCTAAGTTAGCATCTGTGCTTTTGGGAAACGCACCTATGTGCGCTTGTTTCCTAGCGAATGCATAATTAGGTGCACTAGACTCGTCTCGGCATTGTATGTACTAATACTAGTTTGCGTTTGCCATTTTGCTCTGAGTATATCTTACAGAAATATAAATGAAGATTAGAAAGAAATGTACGCTGGCACATTCTGCCTCTCCCTCTTCAAAATCAGACAATTCCGCACCTGAAATACTCTCCTCTTCTGATTGTTCGTATTCGCCATCCATAATTGTAGACTGGCTTTCTTTACGTGAATAAAAGTTGGTCGATTTCAAAGGAAGCGCGATGGGTATAGGTCAGGATTGTATACAGGATCCATGAATGCCGGGCGGGGGGCAGGGCTGAGCGTTCCCGAGTCTACGTCGCACTCTAACTGCCAAATAGTTGTGAAAATAAATGAGAATTTTTAGGGGTGTTCTCAAACATAGTCGTTTTGTTTAGATTTCTGCATTATAGAATAATTTTAGGCAAAAACATGGTCATATTCAAATTCAGAAAGAAAATTCACATAATATAAGTTCGACTTGTAATTCCCTGACAGAAGACCTTTATGCTTTCCTTTATAAACAACAGTCATGTACCAATGCGTGCACACTGTCATTTTGATAGGTACAGCGGGCTAAATAAGTATTGAACGCGTCAACATTTTTCGCAGTAGATTTATTTCCAATGGGGCAATTGACATGAAAATTTCACCAGATGTCAGTAATAACCCAAATAATCCACACATACAAAGAAAGCAAACTGAATAAGTCTATAAATTATGTGTAATAAAGTGGAATGACATAGGGAATAAGTATTGAACACATGAAGAAAAGGAGGTTCAAAAAGGCATGGAAAGCCAAAACACCTTCTGAAATTTGTCAATATTTAAAAAGCAGTCCTGCCCCCCCCCCATCAGTGCAAATTAATACAACCCCAATTCTGAAATAGTTGGGACGAAGTGTAAATTGTGAATAAAATCAAAATGCAATGAATTTAAGATCACATGAACCGATGTCATTTACAATAGAACATAAATAACATTTCAATTTTTGAAACTGAGACATTTTACATTTTTATCCACAAAATTAGCTTATTTCAAATTTTCTGGCTGCAACAGGTCTCAAAAAAGTTGGGACACAGGCAAAAAAGGGCTGAAAAAGCAATTAATATATGAGAGAATCAGCTGAAGGAACATTTAGCAAGTAATTAAGGTAACTGGCATCAGGTGTGTAACATGATTGGCTATAAAAGGGATGTCTTAGAGGCTGAGTCTCTCAGAAGCAAAGATGGTCAGAGGCTTTCTAACCTGTGAAGGTCTGCGTACAAAAAAATTGAGGAATACTTTAAAAACAATGTTCCTCACATCAAATTGCAAAGGCTTTGAAGGTCTCATCATCAACAGTGCATAACATCAGCAAAAGATTCAGGGAAACTGGAAAAATCTCTGTGCAAAAGGGACAAGGTGGAAGTCTTTTACTGGATTCCCGTGATCTTCGGGCCCTCAGACATCACTGCATCACTCACCGGCATGATTCTGTTATTGACACTACTAAATGGGCCCAGGAATACTTCAAGAAACCACTGCCTGTAAACACAGTCCGCCGTGCCATCCTCAGATGCCACCTAAAACTCTATCATGCAAAAAGGAAGACATTGTTGAGCATGATCCAGAAGTGCCGACATGTTCTGTGAGCCAAGGCTCATTTAAAATGAACTTTAGCTAAGTGGCAAAGTGCCCTGTGGTCAGATGAGTCCAAATTTGACATTCTTTTTGGAAATCTTGGGCGTTGTACCTTCCGGGCTACAGAGGAGAAAGACCACCCCTCCTGTTATGAGCATTAAGTTAAAAAGCCAGCATCTCTGATGGTATTGGGATGCATTGGTGCATATGGTGTGGGACACTTGCATGTTTTAAAAAGCATCATGAATGCTGAAAGGTATATAAAGGCTTTAGAGCAACATATGCTCCCCTCCAGACAACATCCATTCCAGGGAATGCCTTGTGTATTTCAGCAGGACAATGCTAAACCACATACTGCAGCTATTACAACAGCATGGCCTTGCAGTAGAAGAGTCAGTGCGCTGAACTGGCCTGCCAGCAGTCCTGATCTTTCACCAACTGAGAATATTTGGTGCATAATTAAATGAAAAGTCCGTCAAAGGAGACCAAAAACTCTCCAGCAGCTGGAAGCCTGTATTAAACAAGAGTGGGATCAAATTCCAATAGCTAAACTCAAGAAACTTGTCTCCTCAATGCCCAGATGCCTCCAGTCTGTTGAAAAGAAGAGGGGATGCTACACCATGGTAAACAGGCCCCTGTCCCAACTTTTTTGAGACGTGTAGCAGCCATCAAATTTGAAATTTTGTGGATAAAATTGTAAAATTTCTCAGTTTCAACATTTGCTATGCTATCTCTGTTCAATTTTGAATAAAAAACTGGCCGGTGTGATTTGAAAGTCATTGCGTTTTTGATTTTATTCACAATTTACACTTTGTCCCAACTACTTTGGAATTGGAGTCGTATCAGCTGCTTCGTCCTAATTGATGGCCGATAAAATGGTTTCTCATTACCTAGGTGTCACACAAGAAGCATCTCATAATGGGTAAAAGCAAAGAGCTCTCTCAAGATCTTGCAATCTTATTGTTGCAAAACATACCAATGGCATTGGTACAGATGTTTTTTT
Source organism: Gymnothorax reevesii (assembly GCA_029721435.1). Lineage (NCBI taxonomy): Eukaryota > Metazoa > Chordata > Actinopteri > Anguilliformes > Muraenidae > Gymnothorax > Gymnothorax reevesii. Next base: position 21,873,353 of record CM056575.1, on the reverse strand, counting down.
AAACTTCTGAATGTTCCAGTGAGCACCTTTGGGGCTGTAATCCGGAAGTGCAAAAAAAAAACAAAAAAAACATAATTTCACCATAAACCGGCCGCAACCAGGTGCTCCTTGCAAGATTTCTGACACAGGAGTCAAAAGAATAATCAGAAGACTTGTCCAGGAGCAAAAGACCATTTGCGGAGGGCTTTAGAAAGACCTGGAATTAAGATTTACAGTTGTTTCAAAGAAACAAACAATTCTGCCCTGACAATTTTGAATTCTGCCCCTAACTAGCTGACAACGTGGTTACGCCCCATGGGACAAATAAACTACCAATAGGAATGAAGCAAAATGTAAACAGACATGACAGAAAATTGCATGTGCGGACTACCTTCTCGGTAGTTTTTCAGAGATTTGCTTGGTAACGCCGAAAAAAGTTGTTGATAGACCGAGCGAAGCAAGCGATCGTTGCCAAATTTGCGAGTGTTGTTTCATTTTCAAGTATGGAAACCTAGTCATATGTCCAATGAAAATCTATATAATGTTTCTAATAGGGAAGGCAGCCGTGGACAAGTCTTGGCTTCAATATGTGAAATTGTTGGCCTTCCTCTCATGAGATCACCGAGACTGTCAGAGCACATTTGTAATCCATGTGCCTGCAAAATAAGGAACTTATTGAAACTCTTCACTGAGATAAGAGATGCAGTAGTGACAAAGATGAGGTGGAACGAGGGAGTTTAACTGCGCAAAGCAAACGCCAGCTACCAACTTCTGTTTATGTACCGTTGTCATGGTTTTTGTCCTAATTTGGTAAATTTGACCAATCAGAATGCTGCGGATGAACGCAGGAAATTCAAAAACCCCTGGCTTTCTTGTAGGCTCTCTCTTCCCTCCCTCTCCCCAATCCTCTCGCCGCCTTGCTTCGCTCCGCCTCTCACTGAAAACATGAGAGCCTGCTCGCAGGCTAAGAGAAAATCTATGGAAAGAACTGAAGATCCGAGTTCATAGAAGAGGCCCCTGGAACCAGCAAGATTTGAAGACAGTTTGTGTGGAAGAATGGCCCAAAATCAGACCTGAGCAACGCATGCGACTAGTTTCTCCATACAGGAGGCATCTTGAAGCTGTCATTATGACAAAGGCTTTTCTACTAAGTATTTTGTAAATTTGAGTAAGCATGATCAATACTCTTTCCCTGCGTCATTCCACTTTATCACACATCATCTTTGGACTTATTTGTTTTGATTTCTTTGTATGTGTGGTTTACTTGAGTTGTTAATGACATCTGGTGAAAATTTCATGGCAATAGACCCATTAGAAATATATTTACTGAGAAGAATTTTGACACGTTTAATACTTTTTTCCCCGCTGTGCAAATAAATCAAAATGCCCTGGAACAGTAATACTTGGCTACAGGTTCTGAGGGCCACAGTAACTGCAGGCATACAGTGGACAGTGGCTTGAAAAAGTATTCAGCCCCATTAAACTTTTCCACATTTTGTCACGTTACGACCACAAACATAAATATATTTTATTGGAGTTTTATGTGAAAGACCAATACAAAGTGGCACACAGTTGTGAAGTAGAAAGAAAACTAAACATTATTAAAATTTTTTTTCAAATAAAAAACTGAAAAGTGCAGTGTGCAAAAATATTCAGCCCCCTTTTCTTTGAATGCAACCACTTGCCTTCAGAAGTTGCCTGATGATTGCTGAATGATCGAATGTTGACTTAAAGACTAAATACAGTCCACCTGTGTGTAATTTAATCTCAGGACAAATACAGCTGTTCTGTGATGGCCTCAGAGGTTTGTTAAGAGAATATTGGGGAGCAAACAGCAACATGAAGTCCATGGAACATACCAGACAGGTCAGGGATAAAGTTGTGAAGAGGTTGAAAGCAGGGTCTGGCTATAAAAAGATTTCCCAAGCTTTGAACATCTCACGGAGCACTATTCAATCCATCGTCCGGAAATGAAAATCGTATTGCACAACTGCAGTCCTACCAAGACACGGCTGTCCACCTCAACTTACTGGCTGAACAAGGAGAGCACAGATCAGAGATGCAGCCAAGAGGCCCATGGTGACTCTGGACGAACTGCAGAGATCCACAGCTCAGGTGGGGGAATCTGTCCACAGGACAACTATTAGTCATGCACTGCTCAAATTTGGCCTTTGTAGAAGAGTGGCAAGAAGAAAGCCATTGTTAAAAGAAAACCATGAAAAGTCCCGTTTGCAGTTTGCCAGAAGCCATGTGGGGGACACGGAAGAAAAAGGTGCTCTGGTCAGATGAGACCAAATTTGAACTTTTTGGCCTAGATGTCAAATGCTATGTGTGGCAGCTAACTAACATTGCACATCGGGAAGATGGACGGAGCCAAATACAATCTTGAAAGAAAACCTGTTGGAGTCTACAAAAGACTTGAGATTGGGGCGTAGGTTCAGCTTCCAGCAGGACAACGACCCTAAACATAGTCAGGGCTACAATGGAAAGGTTTAACTCCTTTGCGCAGAAGCCAAATTTGGCTATTAATGGGTTATCCAATTCGATGCTTTATAATTCAAAATTTAAGCTTCATAAAGAGGACGATTGTGGCTCAACTCAGAAAAGACACTTACAGCATTTAGAATTACATTGTATTTCAATTAATTTTCCTGTTTTTGGTGGAGAAAATGGGCTGCAAACATAAAAAAATCTTCATGAGAATTCACCGTTGAAACTGTAAAAAAAAATAATTCTGAGGATTTAAAAATGGCTGTGGATTAAAACATACATTTCTGGGATAATAAACTCCTAGACCACAAGTACTCCTCATCTGAACATGAAATATTAAATTATCCACTTTTTATAAGGTAAATAAGATAGCTATCCAGGTGGCTCCCCAAACTCCCAGAAAATGGCACACTATCAATTCATAAAATAATCATATTTTTAACGCAAATCAACTTTGTACTCATGAAGTTCAATATGAATGGATGATTCTCTGGTTGAATAAGCATGAGTTTATCAATATAGGCGCAGCTGGACATCAATGGTCACCACTGACCTCTCCAAACCAAAAACATGCCTTTTCTTCACGATTAAGTTCAGAGTCTTGTCCATTTTTCTACAAAGCCGCGTCAGCAAGCATAGTTACTTACAAAAGCCAAAACCAGTGAAGTTGGCACGTTGTGTAAATCGTAAATAAAAACAGGATACAATGATTTGCAAATCCTTTTCAACCTATATTCAATTGAATACACTGCAAAGACAAGTTACTTAATGTTCGAACAGGTAAACTTTGTAATTTTTTGCAAATATTAGCTCATTTGGAATTTGATGCCTGCAACAAGTTTCAAAAAAGCTGGCACAAGTGGCAAAAAAGACTGAGAGAGTTGAGGAATGCTCATCAAACACTTATCTGGAACATCCCACAGGTGAACGGGCTAATTGGGAACAGGTGGGTGCCATGATTGGGTATAAAAGCAGCTTCTCTGAAATGCTCAGTCATTCACAAACAAGGATGGGGCGAGGGTCACCACTTAGTGAACAAATGCGTGAGCTGACTGTCTTTAAAAACAACATTCCTCAATGAGCTATTGCAAGAAATTTAGGGTTTTCATCATCTACGGTCCGTAATATCGTCAAAAGGCTCAGAGAATCTGGAGAAATCACTGCACATAAGTGACAAGGCCGAAAACCAACATTGAATGCCCGTGACCTTCGATCCCTCAGGCGGTACTGCATCAAAAACCGACGTCAGTGTGTAAAGGACATCACCACATGGGCTCAAGAACACTTCAGAAAACCACTGTCAGTAACTGCAGTTTGTCGCTACATCTGCAAGTACAAGTTAAAACTACAATGCAAAGCGAAAGCCATTTATCAACAGCACCCAGAAACGCCGCCGGCTTTGCTGGGCCCAAGCTCATCTAAGATGGACTGATGGTTCCGGATGGTTCTGTGGTCTGAAGAGTCCACATTTCAAATTGTTTTTGGAAATTGTGGACGTCGTGTCCTCCGAACCAAAGAGGATTGAACCATCTGGACTTGGCGCAAAGTTCAAAAGCCAGCATCTGTGATGGTATAGGGGTGTATAAGTGTCCAAGGCATGGGCAACTTACACATATGTGAAGGCACCATTAATGCTGAAAGGTACATACAGGTTTTGGAGCAACATATGTTGCCATTCAAGCAACGCCTTTTTCATGGACGCCCCTGCTTATTTCAGCAAGACAATGCCAAGCCACATTCTGCATGTGTTACAACAGCATGGCTCCGTAGTAAAAGAGTGCGGGTACTAGACTGGCCTGCCTGTAGTCCAGACCTGTCTCCCATTGACAATGTATGGCGCATTATGAAGCGTAAAATACGACAACGGAGACCCCGGACTGTTGAACAACTTAAGCTGTACATCAAGCAAGAATGGGAAAGAGTTCCACCTGAAAAGCTTCAAAAATTGGTCTCCTCAGTTCCCAAACGTTTACTGAGTGTCATTAAAAGGAAAGGCAATGTAACACAGTGGTAAAAAGGCCCCTGTGCCAACTTTTTTGCAATGTGTTGCTGCCTTTAAATTCTAAGTTAATGACTATTTGCAAAAAAAAAAAAAAAAAGTTTCTCAGTTTGAACATTAAACATCTTGTCTTTGCAGTGTATTCAATTGAATATAAGTTGAAAAGGATTTGCAAATCATTGTATTCTGTTTTTATCTACGATTTACATAACGTGCCAACTTCACTGGTTTTGGGTTTTGTATTAGAGGAACTGCTTATTTTACAGTCAAATCGTTCACTCAGACGGAAAGCTTGCTGTTTACAATTCCGATCATCCCAGTATGTAACAGCACTCTTCACACCCTCTATGGAACAAGTATAACTCCGTTACAAGGCATTCCGTTTCATTGAATGTGGTATAAATTCCAAAACTGATCGCCTAGTTAAGAAAAATGCCAGCACACTACAGTATCGACTACTCTTTCGTTACCCAATGTGACAAACTTGCTCTGTGATTACGGTGGTAAACTGAAAATAAGAAATGGCTGGCTAGCAGGCTAAAAGTAAGATAGAGCTACACCATACAAAGACATCTTTACTCACTTTTCAAAAGAAATATTGACCTGCTCCTCAAAAGTATCAATGCTGTCAGCCCACCTTGTCCTTCCATTCAGAATAACTGCTGTTTTCCATCTCAGAATCACATTTCCATCCCGCAAATAAGCTCAGCTCTCCAGGCTCAGTTCTGGAGGTTTTTTGTTCCCATGCAACCACGTCAGTCTGAGCTGCGTTAAGTGTATTGAATAGAACGAAACCCTATTACGCAAGAATTTTAATGTTTTTTAAAGTCCAACTAATGTACTTCACATACTGAGGAAAGCTTATACTGTCTGCAATTGGATAAAAATCTTGTCAACTAACTGGTAATTACCAGGAGAATTTCACTTGGGTGTGAACTACAGCTGGGCTTTCACGCAGATACCATTGAATCACCATTAAAGTGATTGGATTTCCGTGAGAGCTTGTATGAGGCTCTAAAAGACTGCTAAATTCTTCAACCGATATTCTACGCGTAAATCCACAATAGAAAATTGCGCGTTTTTAATATGCAGTGACTGAAATTGATAGTAGAACGACACAGTGTCAATACCATGGTGAATATTTGCCTCAGGAAACTGATTTTTTTTTTAAACTACTTTGAATACCATTGGGTCACTGTAACTGAAGTGGTTGCTACAGAGGACAACAAATTTTTCTGTTGCAAGAGATCATTTTTTTAAACTGTGAGATAGATACTATGGACAAGGATACTGAGCAGTTTGCACATCAGGCTTGGCTGAGGAGATAAATTCATGCAACTCCTGAAAAACAGGGATAGGAGTGAACTCGTCAATGTTCTAGACCAGAGGTGGGCATCGAGGGCCGTATCTGTCCCTGGTTTTCACACCAACTTCTGGTCTTTAATTAGTTGATTGTCTCAATTAGCCAAACCATTTATGAAATCTGACGTTTCATTTGCATTTCTTTAAATTATCATGAAACTACAAAGACTAGTCTTGTCTCCCTTCATAAAACATTTTCCTTTGATCGAATCATTGCGAAAATCTATATTTGTGCATGCAATCAATTAACTCAATTAGTTAGGTAATTGATAGGAATAAAAACCTGCATACACACCGGCCCTCCAGGACCGTGATTGCCCACCCCTGTTCTAGACTGTGTTCCAGCTCTGCTTGCTTGTGAATATTCAATAACTGATCCGGGGGTGCCATCTAGTGATAGAGTAGTGCAACTGCGTCCATAAAAAGAGCTGCTCTATGTCCGCAGGCGTCTACATCTGCAGAAAGGCGTGAAAACAAAACACATTCATGTGTTAGAATGGCCCAGTCAAAGTCCAGAGTAAACATAAATCCAATTGAGAATCTGTGACAAGATCTGAAAACTGCTGTTCACTAACGCTCTCCATCTAATCTGACTGATCTAGAGCTGTTTTGCAAAGAAGAATGGGCAAAAATTTCAGTCTCCAGCTGTGCAAAGCTAGTGGAGACATACCCCCAAAGACTTGCAGCCGTAATTGCAGCATAAGGTGGTTCCACAAAGTATTGACTCAGGGGGGCTGAATACTTTTGCACATCACACTTATCAGTTTATTTGTTAAAAAAAAAAGAAAACATGTATAATTTTATTTCTACTTCACAATTGTGTGCCACTTTGTGTTGGTCATTCACATAAAATTCCAATAAAATATATTTATGGTGTAACGTGACGAAATGTGGAAAAGTTCGAGGGGTATGAATACTTTTGTAAGCCACTGTATGTTCCAGCTGTGGACTGCACGACCTGCATTCAACAGTTATTTTACCTCCTTGGTTAAAGGACCTAGGCTCACTGTTAAAATCAGGTGATGTACTGAATGGAGTCTGGGAAAATACCTTGACGGACTATGGCCTCCTCCTGGAGTTGAGGAGCACTTCATTCAGTAAAATTTCAGTCTTTATGAGAAAATCAGAATCAATCTGAATCTTTACTAGTTTTGAAAACCCTGATGTAAAAATCAGTTAAAAAGGATGATGGTGATATCTAGGTGAAACTTTATGTCTCTTTTACTTTTATTTTACTTTCATTTTATCGGTCAACTCAATGCACCCCCTGTTTTTATGCATGTGCAGTGCCCTCCGTAATTCTTGTTTCACAAGATGGGAGAATGCAGAAAGAGGGATCTTCGACCATTCCTCTTTGCACAATCTCACTACATCATCCAGCAACCTGGGTCCTCTCCTCTGCACTCTCCTCTTCAGCTCACTCCACAGGTTTTCAATGGGGTTGAGGTCTGGGAACTGAGATGGCCATGGGAGGAGTTTGATTCTGTGTCCGGTGAACCATTTCTGTGTAGATTTGGCCACATGTTTAGGGTCATTATCTTGCTGAAAGACCCAACGACGACCCATCTTCTGCTTTCGGGCAGAGGCCACCAGATTTTGATTTAAAATGTCCTGGTATTTCAAAGCGTTCATGATGCCATGCACCCTAACAAGGTTCCCAGGGCCTCTGGAAGAGAAATAGGCCCAGAGCATCACCGATCCTCCCCCATACTTCACAGTGGGCATGAAGTTCTTTTCTGCATACTCATCTCTTGTGTTCCGCCAGACCCACTTAGAGTGTTTGTTGCCAAAAAGCTCTATCTTGGTCTCATCTGACCAAAGCACACGGCCCCAGTTGAAGTCCCAGTACCGCTTAGCGAACTCCAGACGTTTGCATTTATGATTGTGAGCGAGAAAACGTTTTTTCCATGCATGCCTCCCAAACAGCTTGTTGGCATGTCGATAGCGCCTGAATGTTGTTATGGACATTTTGTGACCCCAAGATGCTACCATTTATTGCAATTTTTTAACAGTGAGCCTTGGAGAACTTTTTATATTTCTCTTTCCATCCTCCTCACTGTGCGTGGTGGAAAAATAACCTTGTGTCCTCATCCAGGCTTGTTTACCACTGCTCCAGTTGTTTTAAACTTCTTAATGATTCCTCTGACAGTAGATATGGACAGGTGCAGGCGAGTGGCTATTTTCTTGTAGCCATTGCCTGACTTGTAAAGGTTGACATACATCTGCCTTACTTGAATGGTGTGTTCCTTTGTCTTTCCCATGTTGAAGAGTGGATAAGAGAAATGGCCTCTGTGCCAAGTCATATTTATACCCCAGGGGAACAGGAAGTGATGAATTACTAATTAAATGTTCCTAGACATTCTGATCAACTGTAGAAGGTTACTGTACAGTAACAAGGTTACTGTAGAAATGACATAAATACTTCAATTGCATTTATTTCCAAGGAATTGTAAAGGGTGCCAATAATTGTGGAACAGGTGATTTTATGAAAAATATTTATTTCTTAGTCAGGCATTTTTTCCCCCCTTAAAATTCACTTGAGTTGAAGTTACATTTTTCAGTGTGAGAGTATGCTTCTGCAATAAAAACTTAATTTATTTTTAGGCTTTTAACACATTTTAACCAGGGGCAACAATAATTATGGAGGGCGCTGTATGTCCGTCATCAACCGAAAGCTCCAAATAGGGGAAATGCAAGTCTCCCTGCACACACGGAACTGAACTACAGGCAGTGGGAGGGCGCTGTATGTCCGTCATCAACCGAAAGCTCCAAATAGGGGAAATGCAAGTCTCCCTGCACACACGGAACTGAACTACAGGCAGTGCATAATTGGAAGAGTTGTAAGTCTCTATCATGGCTTCGGTTAATGGTAAGCACTCATTCACAGAGCTCAAAAGGACCTCATTAAAATGCAAACCACATGATTTCAACGAACTGGTATATCCACTAAATTCAGAGATGCCAAGTGTCACGCATTTGGCGTAGGTTGCGCATTTTTAGGCTTATTCACCGTAGTCCGTAATTATCCATTGAATGCGTTATGAGATTCTCATGCGGAATTAAAAACCTTGTGCATTTAAGTTTCCGTTTCACTTGCGTAAAGGCCAGGGGCACCTCATCACAAATGCGATTATGACTCCGGACTTCCCATGCTTCTCTTTACTCGGGGATTGGAAACAACGCATTTGTTTCATGATCGTTTAAATTGTTTTAATGAAATAAGACCATTTGAAACGTTTTTATGCTATTCCATTGCTTTTAATCCCTCGGTAAAGACAAGCCTGAGAATTCCTGTGTCAGAATCGATTTCCACGTCCTTAGTGGGGAAATCCACAGTAATGCACGTGAAACTGACTAACCTGATGCACAATGACTTAAATTCTGCGAGTGAATTTCTTCAGTGCGCTTTGATTGAATAATTGCTGACTACGGCACAGAGACGTGAATATCACCAAGAGGAGAAACTCACGCCTAGGACGTAGATGTTAAGCCTTGGCATCTCTAAACTTCGTACAAAACATTAATGTTCAAGGTTTTCAAGTTGTCAAATCCTATCTTAGTGGATGCCTACCACATATATCAAACTTGCAGTGGATTTTTAAATGAGAACTTCGATTTTAAATTTGATTTCCGCAACTGGAATCGTTCGTGGTCCTTTTGAGTGATGTGATATTTATTGTCCTGCCCTGAAATTGCTCGTTCACATACCTCAGAAGGCTTCCTCTCGCTAAACTTCTGCTGAATCGGAGCGCATTAGAGATCACTAACGACTTCTTGCCTTCTTTTATCCCGCTCGTTGATGGAGGCATCGTTGGTGGCTATTTTACTGAGATGAAATGCACTATAGATGTTCAAGTCGACAGCATCTTTTTGGGGCCTTTACAGCCTGTGAACTCCAAGGGACATGCTAGAAATAACTTGTTCGCATATACCAAACAGACACCAGACGGCTCAAGAAATGGTTGGAATTTAAAAATAAAATTGTAATTTAACAAAGGCAAGTGTCTGACAAAAAAAAGAATTTAGAATTGTAGGTTAAATTTTTGATTTATAATAAATGCATGCAGCTATGTTTTGAAATTTATTATCCATTACTCTTTGTGTTGGTACAGGTAGATCCAGAAATTTTTGAAAGTGGGTCCCAAAGCTAAAAAGCTATATTACATTACCGAACAGAGCTAAGCTACACAATTGTTTTCTTGAATGGGAATAGAATTATTCGGGGGCAAAAGGAATTTGCAAGATTGTTAAGGGGTTGTGGCCAAGATACACAGGGATACCACGATTTTGGAAAGAGCAATAATAATAATAATGCATCAATTTTATATAGCGCTTTTCTGCTTTCTGGGCACTCAAAGATGCTTCACAAGGATACATTATTCATTCACTCTCACATTCACACTCTGATGGTGGTAAACTACATTTTTGTAGCCACAGCTGCCCTGGGGCAGACTGACAGAAGCGTGGCTGCCAGTATGCGCCTACGGCCCCTCCGACCACCACCAAACATTCACACACAGCCACACAGTGTTCCTATATTGCACGTTTTGTGGGGGAACCGGAGTCCCCGGAGAAAACCCACGCGAACACGGGGAGAACATGCAAACTCCACACAGAAAGGCCCCAGGCCGGATTCGAACCCACAACCTTCTTGCTGTGAGGCAGTATGCCTGTGTGCCATCGTGCCGCCCAAAAGTGCCCCACACCCACTACTTTTAGTAAAGGTCATTAAACATTGGACATTCACAAAAAGATCTGTACCGTCACCCCATTCGAGACTCTGGAATTCCAGGGTGGGGACTCTAGCAGGGAGAAAATCCAGGGTGGCTAAACTAATTGACCCACACCAAGAATTTTGCATAATTTCTAACTTTTTATCCTTGTAAGTATCCCCTCCCAGCAGAAAAAAAATATATAGCTGCCTCCAAATTTACCAACCCAAAGCTTTAAAACTTGAAAATCTGCAAATTTTTTTTTCTAATATAATAAAAGGTTCAATATGGCTCTTCACTTGTTATACACTCTAATAATAGAGAATCCTTAGGATGTGTAGAAACTGCTTTTAAATGTTAACAGTTTATTAAAGTGTCCCATGGAGTTCATTTTACCACATATGTTATTCAATGGGATTCTCAAAGGGAATTTTATAGACTGTAGTGCTGTCCAGAGAAGCATTTTAGTGTTTCCACCTGTACATGTTTGATCTCATGAATAGACTTACTGTATCACATATGGACAAACTACAGCGCCCTCCATAATTATTGGCACCCCTGGTTAGGATGTGTTCTTTAGCTTCTAATAAATTCTAATAAATAAATATCTATTTTCTAATAAATAAAATTAAAGGATATGTTATATCCTCAAAATGCTTTCTATGGATGGTTTAACTGCAAAATACATAATTTCATAACATTTGAAACGCCAAAAGTCGTTTTCTCAGCCTAAGAAATCCCTCTGCTAGCCAGTGACCGAATAGCCATGTGCACAGTCAGCGATTGTCCTGCATCGCTACTGTCAACTCATTGTGTTCGCATGGACAGCGACACTGACATTGTAAAACAACGCTTTATAAAACGGGTGCTTCCCATCCTTAAATGTGATTGGCTGAGCCGCGTGCCATGCCGGTATAAAATTACAGTAACCCACTGTGGCAGGCCGCAGCACAAAATATCCCTGCGCACAACGAACTGCTCTACGCTTAGCTGACTCGTTAGGTTACGTTTGTTTCAAGACTTTAAGCTCGCTATTTCATTCTCCGTGAAGTTTAGCCTTTTAACCAGATAACAGTTGGCTATCTACCTAGCTAGCTATTGCATTACTACGTTCAATATCACTTTTGTGTTGCAAGCTATGTTGCTAACTTGCTTGTTATTTCAGTAGCCTAAAAATTGTTGACTTTTTCTTGTGTGTTTATTTTATGGGCTGCGTGTAGGGTAACCACATCCATTGTAGTGAACGCTAGCTAGTTGACTAGCTGGCTAGCAAACTAAGGCACAATTCAATATATTTTCCTGGGTATCGGCAAGTGTGGAGGACAAAAGTTAATCGTTCCCTACTCTCGCTGCCGGTTGTAATGATTTGGCCGATCTGCGCAAATTGAGAACAAGGAAACTCTTAAACCGAAACTAATGAAATTATTTAACTGGGTCTTCGGGAGACTGAAGGAGACATTCAAAATAGCCTGCTTTCATACTATATCTACATTCGCGAGCCCAAATAGCCTGATGTGACATGACAATGGCGCTAGGTGTAAAAGCAATCTTAGCGTCTGTGTTGCTGGCCAACCATTCTGTCCACTCTGTCTTGCTTGGTGGAAGAACCATGGACCTATAAGGAGATAAGCGAAATATAAAACATCCTTGGGAAGAACAAATAGTTCTCAATTTTATTGGCGCTGCCATTTTGAATGATAAATGTATGACGTAGCAGAGCTCAACCAATAAGGAGACGAGAAAAAAATCTCTATGGACGAACCGTTTGGGAAAAAAAAATTCGAGGAACAACGAAATTCAAACCCAAAGTCTCAGACTGAAGAAGAAAAGACGTTAATCCTGCACGTATTATTATTATGTGGGGGGATTTAAAACCTTCATGAAAAAATAAAGTAGCCGTAAGATCGCACTTTGTCAACCACTGTCTTTATTTTAGAAACACTGGGTGTGAGATTCACTCGGGCATAACGCATAAGTTATGTAACTCCCAACGGATGTCTTGGACTGAGTTTTCGCTTGCACTGTCTTCACTCAGAAGCTGCTGTGACGCTAGGTTAGATTTCCTACGAAGCGAAAGTGGGTTCGCTGAAGAGAACGCAATATCAACTCACTCAGGTCTCTAAATCAGCGTTCACATAAGAAGTGCAGTGAGTTGTGCGTTGTGGAGATGTATGTAAAACTGTCTGCCATTAATTGTCGAGTGTGAATCACATTATCTATTTAAGTTGCTCTAGCGTTACATCCTCATTGATAACCTGGCAAATAAAATTTGTCCATCTGGTAATTGAGTGTCAGCGGAACATTAGCCTTTTTAGTGCTGGAATAAATTTGCCTTAATTATGAGACCAGTCAACACCTGGTTTTGTTGTCTGGTTAGTCTGGTCTAATATTATACACAGCGTTACACCGCAATTTTACTGGATTTTCTAATTTATGCCGTGTGACATTGATTGATCTGGTTAACTTCAGTTCGGTAATCTAGGTAACGTTAGCTTTAGGCTAACCTGATGGATCACGTTAGCGAACATTAATTTGAATTGTTCCAATAATAGCTGTTAGGTGGGCTAACACTGACACATTATTTGCCGTTAAGGTAGATCGCCAGTGGCTAATAATAAGCAGTATATTCGTTGAAATTAACTTATGTGTATCCGTCTTCACTACCGCCAGTTCATTGTCTCGCCACATCCCCCTAAAAATGTCGCTCCGCATTGCACGGCGGCACATCAGCGCTTCTCTGCCATAGAATACCATATATATATATATATATATATATATATATATATATATATATATATATATATATATATATATATATATATATATATATAAACACTAGACGGTTCAAGGCGGAGTTGGCAGCGCCGTCACTGGTCGGCCATCTTAGGACAGGGGACTGCTCTGGTGCGCTGTGCAGTAGTCGGAGGTAAGGTGCATGATTTACTCACTGAAATACTCGTAACTCGCTCAATTCTTGGCGGATTTACAAACGGATAGGATTATTACAAACCTTATTAACGTAATGTACCTTTTATATCAAATTCAATGGTTTTAATTATTCTTAAGTATGCAGTTAAATGACTACATCTCTGATGTTTACCTGACAAACCAAGCCGTTTGTTTGAAAAACGGTTGAGAATTTGGTAGAGTTGAGCAATTTACAGTTATTTCAAAGTCCTTGCTCCATTGGCTGTAATGTTATGAGTGATAGAGCAGCCATGTCCCAAGATGGTCGCCCTGTGACGACGTTTCTTCACATTGGCTCGCAGCGTGCTTGATCCATCTAGTGTTTATATATATCTATGTAGAATACTAAATAACGATTTCTTACTACCGGGCATAGTAAAATGGCCGCCCGACCACTTCCGCTTGCTTCAACCTCTCAACGCAGTTCTGCATCACGTCAGCAATCCAGTTATTCTATATAGATCAGTGATCCAATATGGCTGCTTGCAGTTCCCCTATTCGCTCGCCCCAAACATGTTCTGCATGCTACCAGTATTGTAGCCAGGAGACACATCACAGTTACCCTTTAAATAAGACAGTGTATCGTTTTGTTGCTTGTTGCAGGTCTATCCTGTGACTGGTTTCCCAGTCAATGTCATCAACCAAGCAGCAGAAAGGGGTGTGAGGAAACACCAAGCCCAATACTCTACCACTTCCCGCATCATACAACAGGTGTGTGTGTGTGTGTGTGTGTGTGTGTGTGTGTGTGTGTGTGTGTGTGTGTGTGTGTGTGTGTAATGAATGGCAGCGCATTTTCTGAAAGACCAGGTGTGGCCCACTTGAATCTTGGGGGGCTGCAGAGTTGGCAGGTTTGTGTTCTCACCTGAAAAACAACAACCATGTCTAACCATAGAAACCAGTGGAGATGAGTTAGTTGTGTAATTGTCTGCTGTATTTGACGAAGTGCTTGAGTAATGACTCAAACCAGAAGACCTTGTGACTGTCCTGGACCAGGACTGGGTACGTCTGCATCAGACCATTAGAGGTGAGGAGAAGGCATAACTCCACTGACGCCCTGCTCTTTCCCTCTGGTGTAGCGGCAGACTATCGAGCTGATCCACGTCACCCGTGTGGGTTACACCTGGCAGGACAAGGCTCACGTCTACTTTGTGTATGGAGCAGAGCACAAAGTGCACACGGATGACTACCCTGCAAAGTGCTGCTGCACCCTCCTTTAAACGCACATACGGCACAGGCTCGGTATTCACACTTCTCCTGCTGTTAGCATGGTTCTGAGGCCCATGGTAGCAGCCAAGTGCGCTAACGTTGGGTGTGCTAACAGAAGCTGAGATAAACTCGGGCACACTGCCACCAGGGGTTAATTCTACTCCTGTCTAGAAAATCTACCTGTCCATTAGGCTTTCGTTTCATTTCCACAGACCTAGCTGTGCTGCTATTTTGCCAAACCAAGTGTGCCAAATAAAGGTGATGAAAACCTGGATGGTAGATCTCCAAGAAGTTTTGGTTTCTGCTGCTTTACTTGGTATAAAAGAACTATGAAATGATTTTAAGAGCCATTACGTGAGAAAAATGGCACTTTTTGAAGAAGTTGAGGAGTTGACCCCCCTGAAATTGAATGAAACTTGGCAGATGGGTAGATGTGGTAGTCTTACAGAAAAAGCCAAATTTTTAGGTTCGTATCTCAAGAAATCTGCCAGTGGTACCACCGGAAAGTCACTGAAGTGGCTCAGTTTTGCTTATGACGCCACATTTTACATCAATTATTATAACCTAAGCGTACACAGTACCGGATGTCTTACTTTTATCATGACCTGTCACACTTCAAGTCTTGAATGACATTAGCTCCACATCAGCACCAAGCTGGGTAACTATGTTATTGAGCCAGAATTATTTGAGAAATTTGGTAAAATCGAAAATGGGAATAGGAATAAAATATCTCAGACATATACCAAACTAGATTGCTTTATTATGTGTTTACTCACTACAAAACTATCATTTTCAGGTAATATTCCCTTGGTATCTTGCTGGGTTCGTGCTGTGGATTGCTGGAAAGATGGTCGAAATAGATTTTGCTGCATGTTTGTGGTATATTTTCTCAGTAACTCAGACATGTTCTATGGTGAATAATTGCTGTTTGTTGTGCTTTTGGAGCTCTGTTTTCAGGAATATTTAGAATTTCTTTGGTAATATCTACCCTTTCAAGCTAGACGAAGCCTAAGTTGGAGGAAAACTCTAAATGAACCATTTCATAGCAGATTGTTCCTAGGTTTCGGTGGCATTATTTTGTTTACCCAGCAAGACGGAGATCTGAAATTCTATGGATACATCGTCCTTTGGGGTACATTACAGCATTAGTAAAATCTCAATTGTAGTATTTTCAGTGAAACTCAGAAACATTCGCCTTCAGGGGGCGCTGTAGACTGGATGCATGTGCTGGCAATCCCTAGCAATGTGCCAAAGAAATTTTTTTGAATGTCCTCACAGTACAAATCAGGGTTACAGAGAAAATATACCGCAAACATGCACCAAAAATGAATTTCAACCATCTTTCTGGCCGTCTATTGCACAAACACTGCAAGATACCAAGGTGCTATTCAATGAAAACGATAGTCTTGTTGTGTGTAAACACATAATAGCAGCATTCTAGTTTGGTATATGTCTGGGGTATTATTCCTATCATGCCCCCTGTATAATATATGATACACCAAATTTGAAGGACCATGCCCACCTGGTAAGATGCAACTCAACCACGATTGCTCACTGTATCATATCTGATACACAGTGCTGCCACCTGGAAGGAAGAAGTGAGATTAAAGGAGTCTCTCCCCTAGTCACTCACTTCAAGGTAGTAGCTCCCATGTGAATGGCAATTCATGAATTTCCTCGCACTTTGGCAGTGAAGTTTGGCATTCCAAGGTAAATATTACACAAAAACTTATTCTTATACATGTTAAGGGATAGCTAGATAATGGAGAGCATATAAATAATTTGAAATTTCGAGTGTTGCGTTCTGGAAGGGTGCTGATTTTTGGCTGTATCAGATATGATACTCCTGGAGTTAGAAGTTCTGTTCAGCAGTGTACATTTCGCTGTCACATAACCTAATGATGAACAGTGAATCTGAATACTACCCTTCAGTTTTTCAAAAATATTACTGGGTTATATTTTTCCAAACATGATGTCTGTGTCTGGGCATTATAGGATTATTTTTTTCTCATTTTCAATTTTTACTGTTATTTCTCAAATAATTCTGGCTCCATGACATAGTAACCCAGCTTGGGGCTGATGTGGTGCTAAAGTCTACCCGGACTTTAAGTGTCACAGGTCATGATAAAAGTATAACATATTTGGTACTGTGTACCCTTAAGTCATGATAGTTGATGTAAAATGTAGAGTCAACAGCAAAACTGAGCCACTTAAGTGGATTCCAGATCGGCAGGCACAGTGAAATATGGACCAAAAAATTTGGCTTTTTCTGTGAGACAGTCATATCTACATATGTGCCAAGTTTCATTCAATTCCAAGGGGGTCAACTGCGCACCAAATGTCAATCTCTTGTGCAATGGCTCTTAATAGTTCACATAACCTTTGTGATCATCTTTCAGGTTATGAAATTATAATAACTGTCCATTCAGATAATTGCTAGTTTCATGTAATGATTTACTGTGCTGGGCTTCATAGCCAGCCATTACAAATTGCTTGCAATTTCATGTAAAGGTGTGAGTTGGTGTTAATGGGGGTGGGGTTTTCTATGAAAAAATGCTTTGCTAAGCTGTAGCAGCTCTTGAAGTGCTTGGTATATTTGTCTTTCAATGTTTTTACCCCTCAGCCCGACTCGGGCACGAGGGGTATTGTCGTCCCTTTGGCGGGCAGGCGGGCGGGCGGCTGCCAATTTTGTCCGGGCTATTTCTCTGTAACCACTTGGGTTAGGAAGTTCATATTGCATATGTGGACTCCCCATGGGGGGTAGGTCGGCCTTTTCAAGGTTTTGTCCCAGTTTGACCTTTGACCTTGCAGCAGTGACCTTCGGGGCTGAGGGGTATTGCCCGCTTCAGCGAGGCCCATTTTTTTCCAACAATGAAAAGTATATTTTTCTCTAACCTGTTTTTGTTTCTTATAATAAATTATGCTTATACAATCAATATGTATTATCATTTCATTTGAATTTAATACTTCTTGGATTATTGCATTGAGAAGTATCTCATAAAATTTGCCATTCCTGAAGCTGCCTTCTATGTCTTTAAAAAATATGTAACATCTGAAATACTTGGGGAGGGGGAGATTTTTAATAGAGTTTATACCTTTTTCACCAAAAAAAACTTTTGCCTCGCCAATGTGCAGTATCCTTTGCAACACATTCTCTCAGTTTCCTTTTTTTTTACCCGAGGCCAAAGTATGGCCATTGGGTATTGCAAATACCTTGCATCTGTCTTTCCGTCTGTCTGTCTGTGTAGACAATAACTCCTTTCCTATTTCTCGCAGAGTAATGAAATACATAGGAATGGTTCTTGTGACACATAAAGCTTGGACAAGTTTGAAGATGAGTAGCCTTGACCTATTTTAAGGGGTCAAAAGGTCACATTCTTTGTAAACAGTTTCCTTCATTACATCCACTATTTTTGTTGTAGCCTCCTAAAATTTACAGTATGAATGTTCTGGATAATCAACTTGCAGAACATTTAAAGGTGAATGACCTTGACCTGGTTAATGGGGTCAAAACGTCACATTGTTTCTGAACAGTGTTGCTTTCATTACGCCTTTGCACACCGTGACATTTTTTTTGGATTATTCTACATCCAATATCCAAAATCAAAATTGGATAATCAAGTTAGAGGACATGGAAGCTACATGGTATTCACCTACTTTAAATACCTTCTAATGACAATTTCATGTAGCAACATTATCAACCAGACTGTTCAGTCACCTTCGACATAACATCAAATTTTGATGACTACGCATCATGTCAGACTTCATATTCTGAATGCCAAACGATGTAAAGTCCCAGCTGTCCTGTTCCGCACTTTCCACATAACCTGCCAGGTCCGAGATGAAATTGGACAATTACCTCTGTCTTCCTTACACTCTTAAAACTTCTCTCAAGCCCGAAAGTATTAAACACATTGTGTTACATGGGCATAAATTAAAAAACCTTTATATGCTGTCATTCCTTGTCTTCTGCCCATGCGGCTGAGGGTACTTTAGCATTGCCTTCTACGTGTAAATCTAGACGAAGTTTCATTATTTTTCTTCAAACTGACTGGCTGTTGTTGGACCCTGTAGAAATAAGATTGGAAATGCCAAAATTAAGTATAGTACTGATTTGTTGCTTGTAATGTTGCAGTGTTGTACATCAATAGACCCAGGCATTGCAGATAAAAATGGAGAAGCATAAACTACATTGTGGCCTAAGACTCCAAAAACTACACATCCCACAATTCAATAAGATAAGCAAGGCGCTCCCTGGGTAAAAGTGGAACTCACGACCAAAACTTTAGCTACTTTGCTTCAAGCACTGAAGTCTGTGTTAATGACCTTTTACTGCAGAATTCAGGTGGAATACTAAAATAACCAGTGTATGTCCAAAAGGCTGAATGCCTAGACAGGCTTTGACATGAGTTACTAGTCAGCTAAGGTTAGCAAACTACCTAGCAAAAAAAGCTGAAAATGTTAGCTAATGCCATGCAGTTAACGTTTGCCAGTTGCTTATTTGATTAGTAGGCTGGCGTTTATTGTTCTCACTCTACAGACTACAATATTTGTTGGATTCTCTTCACTTTTGTTTTGTGGATCAACCTTTGATATTAAGAGGATCTCTAATGATTTTGGTGGTGATTGCAAAATTTTCACAGGGCTGTGGCACTGAAATTGGCGCATCCCTATACATGGCTTACATATGGTTGTTTTCACTCTACAGGGTGTAAGTTTTGTTGAAACCTTTTCAGAAAATTGTTCACAGGAGTTTTGGCGCCAGACTTGGCACATCTTGTACTTGGCTTATTCATGGAAATGTTAAAATTCAGTCCATTTAGCTTGTTTTCACTCATGATACAGTTTCAGTGAAATCATTTTGTTTTTGCTATGTGGGGCTACAGCAGTTTGTTGAGGATCCCGATTGATTCTGGTGATGATTGGAAAATTTTTTCACAGAGCTGAGGCTTTGAATTTCGCACATCCCTATTCGCGGCTTCCACCATATAGCGCTTGTTCATACTCTACTGTACTAATTTTTTTTCTGCACCCTTCTCATTTTTTTTATACACCCACTCCACCTGCTGCACATATGCTGCAATTACCCTTGTCCATTTGTGGATCCATCCGCCGGTCTGTCAGCCTGTCCACAATTTATTGTTCTAATTCTAAAGGCAACAATTTTTGTTGCATTCTTTTCATTTTTGTTTGTGGGTCAATGGGGATATTAAGAGGATCCGTACCGATTTTGGGGATGAGTGGAAAATCTTTTGTCAGATAACATGTCACCTACGGCTGCCATGTGGGCATATTACTTTGCTATCTTTTTGCATGGTGTCGCAAAAATCAAAGTAAGCCAGTCCCTATTCAAAACATCTTGATATTTTACCGCCGGGAGTCTGGATCCTGGTTCCAAAGAGTGATGAAGAAAGAAACCTTGTGAGTTGGTAGCTACATGAGTAGCTGGTTCGCCATTTGTAGCATATCGAGACCAATTTTTTATGCGGCGCTGTGAAAACTAAAGTTAGCTAGTACGCATCCACAACTGTAGGGTACTCTCTCTGTTGGGGGTCGGCATCCTGGTTTCAAAGACAGATGAAGCAAAAAACCAGGAGAGTTGCTAGCTAGCTAGCGAGTTAGTGGTCTGTTGTATGTTGCAGGACCAATTTTTCTGCATGGTTTTGCAATAAGCAGATTAAGTTTGTCCGTATTCAATACTGCATGGTGCCCTAGCTCTGCTAGTATTCGGAATTGTGGATTTAAAGACAGATGAAGCAAGAAAGTGAGTGAGTTTGCCTGATCTTGTGCAAGAACTAACAAGCTTACTGGGTAACTGATAACAAGCCATCTGTTGCATATTGTGGAACTGAATTTTTGCATGGTGTCAAGAAAATCAAAGTAAGCTAGTCCACATTCAAAAAATAGGGTGCAAAAATAATTTCAAAGCCAAAGGATAAACAATATAGCACATAATTTGTTCTCTATATGAGCTGTTGTTGTTACAATTCTTTGCTTGGTACTGCAGTGGTATTGAGAAGAAAAATGGCTGTGTGCTGTGCATTGCGGGAAGACATGCATGAATTGGTGAATACACCAAAGACGGTCCAGTTAACCGTTCCTTTATCATTTTTGGTACAACCCATAGTTAAGAGTGGTTGAAGTTCCAAAAACGTACAAAGTCTAGAAATCTGAAAAATGCATGGAAATCTACTGACGGATATGATCTTTGTCAAAGTCTGAAGTCTGGCTCATCGGTCTAAGCAGGCGCACTGTAAAGGCTGTGTCCTTCCTGCAGCGACCTGGGTTCGATTCCGGCGCAGGTCATTTGCTGCATCTCTTCCCCCTTTCTTCTCCCCAACCCTCCTGTCTCTCTACTCGGTGTAACTATCAAATAAAGGAAAAATTCCCCAAAAAATATTCTTTAAAAAAAAAAAAAGTGGAATAGTCATTTTCTATACCCGCTTATTCTTCACTCGGGTTGCGGGGCGAGCTAGAGCCTATCCCAGCTGACTACGGGCAACGGCAGAGACCCACCCTGGACAGCTTTCCAATCCATCGCAGGGCGCACACACCATTCGCAGACCATTGACTCTCACACTCTTTGGGCAATTTAGTGTCTCAAATTAACCTGATATGCATGTCTTTGGACTGTGGGAGGAAACCGGAGAAAACCCACGCAAACATGGGGAGAACATGCAAACTCCACACAGAAAAATTCGAACGCACAACCTACTTGCTGTGAGACAACAATGCTAACCACTGCGCCACCGTGCCACCCTAAGCTTTAACAGCTTAATAAGTGTTGCCACTAAACGTGGCCATGTCCCCCGCCAGGTGACTGAAATCGACTGGGGTCTGCGTATCACAAAATTGCACATTGAAGCCAAAGATGAATAAAATCGATCAAGGCGTTCTTTAGATTTCGCGTTCACAACAAACGGGTCTTGATGGACGGACGGCCGGACGGATGGACTGATGGAGCTGAATACTATGTCCCCGCCCTTAATACACCTTGACACCAAAGATGAATGGAATCGGTCAAACCGTTCTTGAGATATCATGTTGACAAAGTATTTGGAAGTGGTCAAATGGTCGTAATGACCTTGAATAATGCCAAGGTCACGTAAATCTACTGGGGTCGGCATATCACACCAATATGTCTGAACACCAAAGATGAGTTTTATGGCTATAGGACAAACAGTTGCTGATTTATAATCTGATTAGTGTTATATCATGCTGCTTTGTTTTGCATTTATAGCGCCCCCCATCAGTCAATTTGAATGAAATATTCAGAGTATTTTTCTCTTACTTGTATGAATATATCCTGTGAGTTTTATGGCTATAGGACAAAAATTGCTGATTTATAGTCCGATTTGTGTCATGCCGTGCCCATTTTTTGAATTTATAGCACCACCTATGGGCCGATTTGCTTGAAACTGTCAAGAAATTCTGGGTGAGGCATCAGATAAAGGATAGCAGCAACAAACTATTTGGTTTGCACTTAAAGCAAGCCGTCAAAGAGTACAATAGTGCACATGTTTTAAGCATTGCATTTAGCTAGATAAGTCATTTTTGCCACGTGAGGGTTAAAGAAAGGAGATGGACTACTATTACTATTTTTCACATTCTTTTCATCAACAATCCTGCAGAGGAGACGTTCAGAAATAAATCACCAAAGCCCAGAAGTTTTATAATCCTATAACATCAATTTGAAATTTCCAAGTTGGGTGCCGATGAAAATGTGGATTTTCTCCAAAAATTCTCAAGAGATTTTTTTTATTTTTGCATTTTCTTTATCTGCTCACTAAGACCTACAAATTGACATTGGTCTTGTTTCAATATCTTTTTTTCAGACTTTCAAGCACTTTAAACCCAGTGTGAGGTGTAGATAATCTTAATGGTAGGCTACCGCTGGGGTTAGGGTTATTTTTATTTTTTTAATAATTTCTTCTGGTATAATCCTCATATCAGCTTCAGCCCACGACTGGCATGTGTTAGTTTACCTGCATGCGCGTTCACGTTAACGCGCTGATGTCGAAGAAGCGGCAGGATGTCGAAGGAGGCGCCGCGGGTTGTACGCTTTGCATTTAACGATTTCTCCACAAATGCTGGCAAATGCAGAGCAATGTGCTCATTATGCAGAAGATCAATTGAAGAGAAGACGGGGACAACCTCAAACTTCAACAGACATCTGTCAAGGATGCACCCAGCCAAGTGAGTAGATGGCGATGCTAATGCTAATAGTGCTTTGACTGTTGATAACGTTATAAGTTAGCTACTAACTAACGACAACGTTGGCCTCTTGACTTACTCAATTGTTCCATGATGTTTGGTAAAAGGAATAATTCACCCAAAAAGTGAAAT
This sequence comes from Gymnothorax reevesii, assembly GCA_029721435.1. Taxonomy (NCBI): domain Eukaryota; kingdom Metazoa; phylum Chordata; class Actinopteri; order Anguilliformes; family Muraenidae; genus Gymnothorax; species Gymnothorax reevesii. Next base: position 21,850,292 of record CM056575.1, on the reverse strand, counting down.
ACATTCATTATCGACCATACTTGTCAATATTGGGATTTGAAAATAAGGGAAAATTTACGGCACCCCGCTCCAGACTGTCCCATTATCCCTACCACTGTTCACATACACCCCCGCCCCCCACCCCCCAAAGGATAGCCACGCCCCCAACACATATCTGGCTTTTTCCTTTATTCTAGTAAATTTAGGACCATATGAACATCATGATATAACTAAGGAGACTTGAAACTTGCAATAGATTCCATAATGTGAAAAATCATTATTGAAATAAGCAATCAGGTGGGAAAGTTGGGTCATGTTCTCATAGACTTCTATAGCATTGAACTTCTCTCTGCAACTACCAAAATTGCCATCTGCTGGCCATTAAATAGAATGCAATTTTTCATTTTTCAGATCTTTTGAAAGATTAATCAACGTTGATTTCGCAACGATTTTTCAATGTTTAAACAAATCTTGTTCAAATTTCAGTGTTGATTTGAAAACATTTTGTTAACCTTTTTACAACCATCAGATTTAAATGTTGTTTCAATAGCGTTTCAACGTTGAAACGACAACTGACAATTTCGACCAAATTTAAACGTTGAAGGTCGGTTGTGTGCCGGCTGGGAGGAGCTGTGTCCATCTTTTTATAAAGTCTATTATATCTTTGGGCCCGCCCTCGAAATTTTTTTCCCACTTGAGTACCGGACACCGACAGAAACTCATTTGCGTTCAGCCAATCAGCAACCTTGTGCTGGACCTCTGAAGGAGTGTCTCGTATGGCAAGCCGTTTTTATTTTAAACATTATTTTTTTAACATTTAATTGATAGACTGGATATGTATTACAGATATCTGTGATTCAATTCTTCCTAGTCAAAAAGAACATTTCAGATATCCACAATGACATTCTTCCTATTCATAATTGTCATTTCAGATATCCACAATGACATTCTTCCTATTCACAATTGTCATTTCAGATATCCACAATGACATTCTTCCTATTCTCAATTGTCATTTCAGATTTCCACAATGACATTCTCCCTAGGACAAATGACGTCACTTTTACCATTCATGTGCTTTTGGCTTTCAATTGCAGATATCCACAATTACATTCTGGATATGAAGAATTAACATTCTGGATATCTGCAATTGAATTCTTACTAGGAAAAACTCCCATTTCAGATATCGTCAATCCAATTGTTTCTAGTTATAATTTTCATTTCAGATATCCAAAATGATAAACTATTCCAGATATCCAAAATGATAAACTATTCCAGATATCCAGAATGTAATTTTGAATATACAAAATACATTTGGGTCTATTCTCCCATGCGCGCAAGTCGAAAGAAGTGCGTAGCTACGCGCTTTTCATCCTACGCGTATTCTCCCCTCGACTTAAGTCTGTGCATTACGCGCCCCGAAGGCAGTTACGCACTTGGGGCGGAGCAAGGCCAAAATCGGGGCGTTTCCGGGCGTTTCTCTTGCAAATAACACTTACGCTAATTCTCCCCCTGGCTTACTCGCTTTTTCTGTTAAGCGCTTTTGAGGGCTGTATTAAGGTCAAGCGCCAACATAAGGCAAAATGGAATATTGCGTTTGATGTCAGTTAAAGGCCGAATTTTAACATTAATTTTATTTTATTTAACATGGTAAAGGTTGAGACATTCAATATTCAATTGTTCATCCTTATTTCTAAGCTACATTTCTCATAACCATAATGAATTATCAAACGAAATCATCATATGATATTACGCAACAGCCTCTTCTCCAATTAGTTCAATTACTAACGCATGGCAATTAATTAATACGAGTATACATAAGACCATCATTCTACAATGCCTTCAAAATCTAAAACCAAAATGCCAGTCCTGCATTTGCTTGCACTCTTGCGTGATTGGGAAAGAGTGAGAGGAGCGCGCCGAGCGCGAAGGCGACCACTGTAATGCGAATAGAAGCCACCAGATGGCAGTATTGACCTTTCTTATGTTACGCCCAGACTGGAGCTAGGTTTGGGCATGTCTTGGGCATGTCTGGGACAAGTCCCAAAGAATTGAAAAAAAAAAGAGGTCTAAATGTGGGAGGGGTCTGCAAAAGAGGAAAATTGAGGGAGTGGAGTAGTAGGAGAAATTGCAAGCAGAAGGATACATTTGACCAGACCTGTCACTCTTTTCATGACCTTTGAAGTTTTTAGTGGATTTTTGCCTGTGTTGGAGCATTTTCCTCACCCAGGACATCACCAAGCAACCCAACCAAAGGGACTGTAAATATTCTTTTTTCTGCATATAATCAATCTTGGTCATTAGAGTAGATAGTAGATTATTTAAAAGTGTTCGATTAATTAAATGTGTTTAAGTTTTAAAATTGTCTGTCATCCCTTGCTGTTGTGGAATAATACATCTTTTGTCTTCTTATCATCTTATCATCATCTGAATTATTATCAAAACATCTTTTGTATTATCATTATTATTATATACTGCTTAAAACATCTTCTATTTCAATACCCCAAAGCTTATAAACCTATTTAACCAGAATGTGTGAGGGTGGATGAGAGAAGCTGCACAGAAGGAGCAAGGTACGGAGTGGCACAGAAATGCTGGCGCCCTGCCAAAAGACAACGCCCAAGGAGCAGTTGCCCAAAGTGGCATCAGGTATCCCGTAGCCGCCTTTCTGTGACCTGTCTAAAGTAGACTGGACAATACCATGTAGAAAGGCGGGAGCTGGTTAGACTGCGGTTACAGACAGATCTGCAGCCAATTGATGTGCAGCTAAAGGACTGTGGACTATAAGAACTGATGCCCGGGCAGAGCGCTCTCCGAACTGTGGCTGAGAACATCCCTCTTGTTACAGTTTGTAATTTTTTGCTCTTTGTCTGCTATATACAATTATTTTCGACATTTGGTCTACAATTCTCTTATTTCTAGTCACTCTCTCCCTTGCACAAGTAAAATCAGACTTGACAAAAGGTGAAAAAGCCCACACTGTCGTAAATGTAATAACAAATTGGGGCCATAACTAATTGGGGGCTCAAGTCCGGGATAGACCATAGTGTGAGTCATTTATTGAAAATCTAACCTTTCAAATAGTAAAATTGTTTTTTGAATTTTCCTATATATAAATATATATATTGACAGAACAACAGCAATGTATGATTTCTTGGCATCACCAACCGTAGAGGTTTTGAAGTCATTTAGAAAGACAGAACTGCTAGAAATATGCAGACATTTAGAGCTGACAGGTAAAATCAGCCATGCGAAAAGCAAGACTGGCTAGAGAGATTGTTGAATATTACATTGATGAAAATGTGTTTGCACCAGGAGATCTGGAAAAGTTTCCATTGAAAAATCCAAATGTAGAAATTGACCTTAAATTAAAACTGCTAGTGATTGAAAGGGAAGAAAGAGAGAAAGAAAGGGAGGAAAGAGAGAAAGAAAGGGAGGAAAGAGAAAAACAAAGAGAATTTGAGAGGGAAGAAAGAGAGAAAGAAAGGGAAGAAAAAGAAAAACAAAGACAGTTTGAGTTAGAAGAATTAGCAAGACAGAGAGATTTCGATTTACAGAGATTCGATAGAGAAGAAAGGCTCCAAATGGAGCAGCTAAAAATAGAAATAGCAACTGAAAATAAATTTCGGGTTAGCCAGGAGGTAAAACTGGTGCCTCCATTCGCAGGAAAGGATGTTGACAACTATTTCCACTGTTTTGAAAAGGTAGCAAAGAGTTGCCAGTGGCCAAAGGAACACTGGCCTCTGTTGTTGCTGTCCTCAAGGGTAAAGCTCAACAAGCCTATTCAGCTTTGTCTGCAGATGATTCCTCTGATTATGAGGTTCTCATAAAGATTATTTTGAGAGCTTATGAGTTGGTTCCAGAGGCTTACCGACAGACATTCATAGGTCTGAAGAAATCTGACAATCAGACTTATGTGGAATTTGCTAACGAGAAGCAAGTTTGCTTTGAGCGCTGGTGTACTTCTATGGACGTCAAGGATGATTTCAACTCACTAAAAGAGATGATGTTAGTTGAAGAATTCAAGAACTGTGTTAAGGATGATATTAAGACCTACCTTAATGAGAAGCAAGCACTGAATTTGCAATCAGCTGCCAAATTTGCCGATGAATATGTTCTCACACATAAGTCTAAATTTCAGTCTAGCAGTAACAATAGATGGTTCCAATTTCAGAAAAAAGGTAACTGTGATACCCAAGATTCCTCACCCAAAAACAAAGACAAATCTGGTGATGGTGCTCAGAAATCCAGTCACAGGTCTGATCAAAGTCTGAAAGCTGACAGTGACAAAAGTGGTCTAGTTTGCAATTATTGCAAGAAATCTGGTCATGTTACAACTAACTGTTGGTTCCTTAAAGCTAAGAAAGAAAAAAAAGGATACCAAACCAAATGCCTTTGTGAAGACAAGGTTAGAAACCCCTGTTGTAGATAATCGATCAGCTAAATTGCCTACTTCATGTGGGGCTAAAAAGCCTGATACTGCTGCCTTTGTGAGGGAGGAATTTCTTCCATTTGTGTCAGAGGGATTTGTGGCTCTAAATGAGCATTCTCCTCCTGTCCCCATATATATCCTAAGGGATACCGGAGCTTCTCAGTCACTTTGTTGATGGACTCCTTGGAGTTACGTGATGAGACCACTTCAGGGGATTACATACTTCGACAAGGTATTGAAGGGAGGACTGTATCTGTTCCCCTGCGCTCTGTATTCTTGAAGTCAGATTTAGTTACAGGAAAGGTAAAGGTGGGATTTATGTCAAGTCTACCTATCAAGAGTGTTTCTCTGTTGCTAGGCAATGACCTTGCTGGGGGCAATGTAGTTCCCCCCGTTCATCTTACTTCACAGCCCAGCACTGAAGATGGTGATGAAGACCCATCTCTGTATCCTTCCTGTGCAGTGACTTGTGCTATGGCTAAGAAGGCTAAAGAAGAAGATGAGGTGGTGCCGTCCAGCACATTGAATAGTCAGGACTCAGGTGGTTCGCCTCATGACTCTGTTCGGCCTACTATGGTTTCTCCGTTTGAGGACTTATCAGACACGTTTATCAGTTCTTTGTTCGGCCAGCCAGATGGGCTTAGTGATTCTGATGCGTCTGGAGACTTGTCTCTGTCCAGAAAGCGGTTGATTGAGGAGCAAACTAATGACCCTGAAATTTATGTACTAAAGAGGAGTGCCCGTCCTGATAAAGAAATAGACGCAGTTTTAGTTGGGTATTATCTCAAGGATGGTGTGTTGATGCGGAAGTGACGCCCTCCTGATATCCCTGCCAATGCAGATTGGGCAGTGGTTAGGCAAATTGTTGTTCCGAAGGGCTACAGGAATGAGATCTCAACAATGGCTCATAGTTTACCTTCATGAGGTCATCTTGGTGTTAACAAGACTGTTGATAAGATCATGAAACACTTCTTCTAGCCCGGGCTTCGGAAAAACGTTTCCAACTTCTGCAAAACCTGTCACACTTGTCAGGTAGTTGGAAAACACCAGTTAGACCCACCTGTAGCTCCATTGCAGCCTATCCCAGCATTTGGGGAGCCATTCTCCAAGGTCATTGTTGATTGTGTTAGTCCATTACCCAAAACTAGATCTGGAAATCAGTACTTGTTGACAATCATGTGTGCCTCTACCAGATTCCCTGAAGCCATACCCCTACGTAACATAAAGGCAACTGCAATCTCAAAGGCTTTGATAAAGTTCTTCACGTTGTTTGGCCTTCCCAGGGAAATTCAGTCAGACCAAGGTAGCAATTTCACTTCCGGTTTGTTTCAGCAGGTTGTGTATGAACTAGTTGCGAAGCAGATTCTTTCTCGTGCCTATCATCCAGAGAGTCAGGATTCCTTAGAGCGGTTTCATTCCACTCTCAAGACAATGATGAGGACTTATTATTATGACCATGAGAAATACTGGGATGAAGGTGTTCATTTGCTGTTGTTTGCAGCTAGAGAGGCAGTGCAGGAGTCTACTGGATTCAGTCCGTTTGAGCTAGTGTTTGGCCATGAAGTGAGAGGACCTTTGCTATTGTTGAGTGAACAATGGCAAGAGAAAGAACTGCATATCAGTCTGTTAGACTATGTTAGCAAGTTCAAGGAAAGATTGCATGCAGCTTGTGACCTAGCCAAAGAGAACGTGAAATCAAGTTAGGGAAAAATGAAAACTTGGTATGATCATAAGGCTAGAAGCCGTGAGTTTAAACCAGGAGACAAGGTTCTTGTGTTGTTTCCCTTGCAGTCCAATCCATTGCAGGCTAGATTTCATGGTCCGTATGAAATTCTAACAAAACTCAATGATCTCAATTACATTGTGAAGACTCAAGATAGGAGAAAGCCAAAACAGTTGTGTCACATTAATATGCTGAAGCCTTATCATGACAGAAATGCTAGGGTTGCAGCTGTCACTTCAGATTCTCCTATGGTCGAGACGTGTGAAGATGAGGGGGAGTTTGAAGATGATGAACCTAGAATTAAAGCTGAAGTTTTTTCATGTAAATTTTCAAATTCTGAAGTGTTGCAAAATCTTGATGTTAAACTCCAGCACTTAGAACCCTCACAGAAAGATCAGTTTGAGAGGTTGATCAAGAAATATGAAGATCTAGTTCCTGTTGTTCCAAAGAGAGTTTCTATAGCTTCTCAGGATGTAGATGTTGGTGATGCCAAACCAATAAAACCGCCTCCGTACCGGATGAATCCTGAAAAGAGAAAAATTGCTGAGAAAGAGGTTGAGTACATGTTAGAACATGATATTATCAGACCCTCCTACTCAGATTGGAGTTCACCCTGTGTGCTAGTTCCAAAACCTGATGGAAGTACTAGATTCTGTACAGATTATCGCGAAGTCAATGCTGTAACTAGAACTGATGTGTTTCCAATACCTAGGATTGATGATTGTATTGATAGAGTAGGGCAAGCAAAGTTTCTGACCAAGATTGATTAATTGAAGGGTTATTGGTGTGTGCCTTTAACTGAGAGGGATGTACCAGTATGAAGTCCTACCCTTTGGCATGAAAAATGCCCCAGCCACGTTCTAAAGGATGATACAGTCTACAATCGGATTGCCACACACGGGTGCGTACATCAACGACCTGATCACATGGAGTGACTCCTGGGAAGAACATCGAAAAGATGTAGAGACGTTGTTCCAGCGCCTGACCCAGGCTAACCTGACCAATAACCTGAACAAGAGTGACTTTGGTTGTGCTACTGTCACCTATCTTCACTACATCATAGGCCAGCGTAAGGTGGCACCCATAAATGCTAAAGTCCAAGCCATCATGGACTTTTCAGTTCCTGACAACAAAAAAGCTTTGCGCCGCTTCCTTGGAATGATCGGGTACTACAAGTTCGGCAAGAACTTTGCTGAGATTGCTCTGTCTCACCAACCAACTGAAGAAAGGCGTAAAGTTCACTTAGGATGAAGCATGCCAACGAGCCTTCGATCACCTGAAGTCTCTGCTGTGTCACTTCCCCGCGCTCAAATCTCCTGACTTCAACAAACCGTTCTCCATCGCGGTCGACGCTAGCGACCAAGCTTGTGAATCTGTGCTCCTACAGAGAAGTGACTCTGATGACATTGAGCATCCCGTGGCATACTTCTCCAGGAAGTTCAATCTCCACCAAAAGAACTATTCCACAATAGAGAAGGAGCTGTTGGCCCTGGTTCTATCCTTACAACACTGAAGTTTATATTTGTACAGGGCAAAAGCCAATGATTGTGTACACTGACCACAATCCGTTAATGTTTTGAGTAAGATGAAAAACAAGAATTGGAGATTGTTGAATTGGAGTTTGACTTGGAAATTAAGCATGTAAAGGGCACTGACAATGTAATTGCTGACTGCTTATCCCGTGTTTGAGTATGTGTATATATCACATTTATTAGCATATTGTATTATATGTATATATATATATACACAAGTGTCTACATAACCATTTTTGTATTGAAAAGAAAAATTTTGCCTTTGAGTCAAAATTTTTCCCTTTAGGAATGGAGGTGTAATGCGAATAGAAGCCACTAGATGGCAGTATTGATCTTTCTTATGTTAAGCCCAGACTGGAGCTAGGTTTGGGCATGTCTTGGGCATGTCTGGGACAAATCCCAGAGAATTATAAAAAAAGAGGTCTAAATGTGGGAGGGGTCTGCAAAAGAGTATATAAAGAGGAAAATTGAAAAATTGAGGAAGTGGAGAAGTAGGAGAAATTGCAAGCAGAAGGATACATTTGACCAGACCTGTCACTCTTTTCATGACCTTTGAAGTTTTTAGTGGATTTTTGCCTGTGTTGGAGCATTTTCCTCACCCAGGACATCACCAAGCAACCCAACCAAAGGGACTGTAAATTTTTTTTTTCTGTATGTAATCAATCTTGGTCATTAGAGTAGATAGAAGATTAGTTAAAAGTGTTTGATTAATTAAATGTGTTTAAATTTTAAAATTGTGTTTGTCATCCCTTGCTGTCGTAAATGTAGTAACAAATTGGGGCCATAACACCACGTATATCTCGGCTTCGTTTGGACATCCCGGGACTACACCGAGTGCATCCAGCCCTTTCGTCTGGACCGTGCATGAGGCAATCGTCTACCTTTGCCGACTTTTGGATGAACAGCTACCCAGGCGCAGCAATCACCCACAAAACATACCCGTGGTTATCAAGGTTACAACTGTGCTATTGGTCCTGGCATCTGGGTAGTTCCAGAGAGTGGCTGGTGATGTCATGCACATATCACATGCGTCTGTGTTAAGGTGTCTGACACAGTTCGTTGACGCTCCAAGTTCTTCTCCATGCACTTCCATTGCAGAAAGAGTGGATGCCACCTCTTCCTCCAGTGCAGTAAAATGCACAGGGGATGACAGTTTCCCACCACCTGTTGCGTGTACACTTCCAGGTGTGCAGAGAGCCTGGCTTTTACAGCACCCCGCAGATCTCTCCATTTATGCTTTAAATCGGGGATACTGCGCTTACATCTCCCCACCAAAGCCACATCCAGAACGATTCGCAGCTTAATTCCTCGGATCAGCCTTCAGTGCTCGCTTGCCATACAACACCAACGTGTGTGAAATTTGGTTTTCGGCTTTGGCTCGATGTAGCCATCATTGTCTTCATGTTCTATTAACAAATGCGACTGCCCTATATGCTCGTGATAATCTAGAAAGTTGTGACATTCTCACGAGTGAGGAGATTGATTTTCTAATTGAGGATATCCGTATTAACTAACTACTGTCTTTGTAATTTTTTTACCATTGATAATAATGTCTATTTTAATGTGTGAATAAAGATATTGTTAAATAGGCTACTCTACCCTACCCTGGCCAATACCAAAGCACTACCCATTTTTTAATCAATTTTAGCCGATAAAGAATAGCCGACATGGGAAGAATCATTATCAGTAAATGGGATAATTGATTATAATAAAGTATTAGGCACAAGTTCAAGTGAATGTGTCGCTCAAATCAAATAGGATATGATAGGCTATGGATATGGAATTCTATCATTGCTGAGGCGATTTCGGGGCGGGGGGATGGCCGCGTGCGGGGTAAGAATCATTGTTAAAGCGTTTCCATGTCCTTTAGTTGCAAACCTGACATCAGAGTAGTTTGAGATTTCAAGTGCGAAATTTCTAAATGAGATAATATAAACTGTCTTTGATTGTCGTTTTTTGTGTGGCTAGAATGATCCCATTATTTGTCTTCCCTGTCTTCCACGGAACAAACAGGCTGGTGTAGGAGGGGCACATATTCAATGCTCTGGTTGCGCTGGTTGAGAAGCGCTAAATTCTTTATTTTTTATTTCATTATCACGGCAATTTCTTTGTATAACTTTAATGCCACGGTGGCTAGAGCAAGAAAAAAAAAAATGTCCGCATGAGTTTTTGGCACAGACATACATAGGCCTATACTTTTACAGCAGCATATCTTCGGCCTGCTGATAAAACCTCATATCTTCAAAATGACAAACTTCACAGGAAAATAAAATAGAAATATAAAATTAAATAATAATAATAATTATTATTATAATAATAATAAAATTATATGAATGGATAAATATAGTTTAAAATAAAAAATGCATAATTTTGCATGTAAGAACAGTGGACATACAAGTTTTTGTTTCTTCTCAGTTTGGAGATACGAGGTTTTATCAGCAGGCCGACGATGTTAAAATTTAAAGTCTTTTTGCGTTTTACATGGACCACAAATGAATTTTCATGGTTAATCAGAAAATCCTTTTTCCATGTTTTCCTGATAGCCATAATTTGAAGTTAAGCGCTGTGGGCGTGATCGAAGCGAGTAGGGGAGAATACGCGTAACTCAAAAGCGCTTAACTCGAATCGCGTAAAAAAGGACTAACGCGCTAATGGGAGAATAGACCCCATTATGACTAGTAAAAATGTAATTTCAGGTATCTACAACTAGAATTATGACTAGCAGCAAAACAATTGCAGATATCCATTAAAGTATTGTTGATATCTGTTGACGGATAGACAGAACTAGTTTTTCCTTTTGGATATCTGAAATGAAAATTATGACTAGTAACAATTGGATTGAAGATATCTGAAATGGGAGTTTTTCCTAGTAATAATCAATGGCAGATATCCAAAATGTTCATTCTACATATCCAGAATGTCACTGTGGATATGTGAAATTGAAAGCCCAATACACACGAATGGCAAAAGTGACGTCATTTGTCCTAGGAAGAATGTCATTGTGGATATCTGAAATGTTCTTTTTGACTAGGAGGAATTGAATTACAGATATCTGCAATACATATCCAGTCTCACTGAATGATGAAACGGCCATTTACAGTTTTTAAGGATTTTTAGATATCTTAAATTTAGTTTTGACTAGTACAAATTGTAGGCTAGATATCTTAAAATAACATTTCTACTAGTAAGAATGTTATTGCAGATATCTTTAATTACCATTCTGACTAGTCAAAATTACATTTTGACGAGGAGAAATGCTATTATGGATATCTAAAATGTAATTACACATAGGAGTGTGGTTCGATTAAATGTTAAAACGGCTTGCCATAGTCTCGAGACAGTTACATTTTTTTCCATCGTCACTGGCCTTGCACTAATAATGTAAAAATAAGCGAGATCGCGTCAGCTTATTCTAAAAAACATGAATGCTGTGAACAGATGATTTTTATCAATCCTAGCTGGAAAAATTCAAAGTGGTTGGCAGTGGAAACGGCCACCGCATTTTCAAGGACACGAACATTAATTCTAAACCTCTTTCAAAGTATAAAATCATTAGGCTCTATCACACCCCTCTGCCTGAGCATAGCTATGGCCGTCTATTTAAGATTTTGTTTCTATGATACAGAAAGAAAGCATCTTAATCGCGAAAACCTATATTAACAGCCGACAGCAAAGTGCGAATACAATTTTTTTTTTCTTAAAACAATAATTCCTTTACAGAGGATATAAACTTCCAAAACATTCCTACAAGGAATAAAGCAAAATTCAGAAATCATAATTGGGGGATAACTTAAAAATAGACACAAAGGAACAAAAACAAAATTACAATCAAACTACTAGAGATCCTCGCTGAGATTCAATTCATTTACTAAGCTAAAAAGCTTCAATGCATTCTTTTTTCTCATACATTTCAGAGACAAGAAATAATGACAAAGCTCTTTCTGAAAAGCATAGAATCTAGGTATAGTCTCCAGGAATCTATTTTTATGCACAAAGAATTTTCTTAGGATAATAATAACGTTAATTGCTAGGTCTTGCACTCTATTTTTTCTAATTAAATCATATATCACACTTTCTTTAGTCAATTCACATAAACCGTCAAATTTAGGATACAGCCACTAATGCACATCTTCCCACAGAGCCTTAACAAATTTACAATCATAAAATATGTGCTTAGTTGATTCATCACAAAATGTTCAGTTTTTTCTCTCCAGACCAAATCTATGACTAAGAAGTTCTCCTGAAGAGTAAATATTGTTAATTATCTTAAAGTGAATTTCCTTTGCCTTCGGGGCTATTGGAAAGGTAAAGAATTTGATTCTCAATTGCTCAGTTTCCACTCTAGAGAAACACCACAAAACAGAGTTTCTATTTGACGGAAAAGGATACAATTTCTCAACAAAAAAATTTCCTGAGTGTGGAATTAGTCAAGTTTGAGCTGGTGAGATCATATCCATTTATCAGAAGTTTGGAAAGGCAAGGAGTTACCTTATTTTGATAAAGATTACAAGCAGACACAATAGTTACTTGCGGAATTGCTTTGACAACATCATCAAACTGTTTGCGGTCATTTAAATGAAACTTGCTACAAAAATTTTCATAAGGCATTATAAACTTTCCATTATCGTCCAATAAATGCATTACAGACCATACAGTATACCTTTTTCTAGCCACATTTGGTTAAACAAAGATTTAATTTTAGAGACTATGTATCTACAGCTCCACAGTGGGGTGACATGGGCACTAAAGTTATGGCTATAAATAATTTTCCAGTAAAATAATACCCGCTGATTGAATGCAGAGAGTTTGATGTGTAGTTTTCTGGGGTCATAATCACATCGTAAAAGGAGATTCATACCTCCTAGTTTTTCAAAAATTTGTTTAGGGATGTGAAACCAAAAACTGTTTTCATTTTTTAAAAAGGAACGCAGCCAATTAATCTTAATTGTTCCATCAATGCATTCAATGTCAATGGCTTTGAGTCCACCCTCTGCATACTCCTTCACCATTACACCTTTTTTAATATAGTGTGACTTTCTTTTCCAAATAAAATTAAAGTTAGCCTGGTTTATCGCATGTATTGCCTTGACAGGAAGCAACATTGAATAAGCCGGGTAAATGAATCGTGAGATGCTCTCCATTTTTGTAAGAAAGACTCGACCGATAATAGAGATGTCTCTTTGTGACCACACACTCAAAAGTGATTTACATTTATCTAGGTTATTCCAGATGTTAAGAGTAGTTAGAGTATTGCTGTCCTTAGTAATGTGTATACCCAAGTATTTCACAGACGATTTGACCGGGATGCTTTGAATTGTAGACAAGGGGTAGTCGTGGATTGGCAATAATTCCCATTTTTTAAGGTTTAGTTTTAAGCCAGAAGCTTTTGAGAAGAAATCAACTGTTTGCAGGATTTTAGGCAGCTGACTGCCGTCCTTCATAAAAATAATTGTCGTTCGCAAGTTGGCTTATCACCAGCTGCTGACCTAAAACTGTTAGTTTCTCAAAGTCTGCCCTTTTAACAAGAATGGAGAGCATCTCTGCTGCAATTATGAAGAGTAGGCAAGAAATTGGACACCCTTGTTTGATTCCCTTATTGATTGAAAATCTTGCAGACATACCTTGCTGTAAAACAACTGTGCTGGTAGTGTCTTTATAATGGAGTCTAATTTCATTGATAAAAGAATCCCCAAACCCAAATAATTCCAAAGTGCAAAACATAAATTTGTGTTCAACGGTGTCAAAAGCTTTAAAAAAATCTAAAAATAGAATAAAACTTTCATCTTCTTTTAAAAAGTTGTAATCCAGTAGATCAAGCACAAGTCGTATATTATTATGAATGGAACGCCCTTTAATAAAGCCAGACTGTGTCTCTGAGATGATTTGTGTGATTTTTGTTTTATCCTATTGGCATAAATGTGAGTAAACAGTTTATAATCATTATTAAGCAAGGTTATAGGTCTAAGATTGTCGATTACTTTTGGGTCTTTATCAGGTTTAGGAATGAGAGTGATGATTCCTTGCTTCATCGTAGTTGGCAAAGTGTAGGTTTCAGAAATTTCTTTCTTCATTTGAAAAACAAGGTCTTTAATGTCTTGCCAGAAATGTTTATAAAAATTACTCATTAGACCATCTGAGCCCGGTGATTTGTCTAAAGACAGGCATAACATTGCATTTTCCTCTTCATCCATTGTGATGGCTGCATCACAATGATTCTTAAAATTTTCATCCACTCTGGGGACCCAATGCTTTATACAGAAAGAAAGCTTCAGCATCTACATCTGAATTGGAGGAAGAGTACAGATTACTGTAAAATCAATATATTTCCTGAGAAATCTTGGCAGGATCAGAGCATTCTAGACTATCAATTAATAAAGTCTTGACAGTATTCCACTCCTGCCTCCTTTTTTTCCAGTCTTCAAAAATAGGTGGAACTCCTTTCTCCTTCCTCTATCCACTTCGCCCTGGATCGGATATAAGCACCTTTAGCCTTATTTATGTAGATTTCATCAAGGGATGATTGTAGTAGAATCAGATTTTGTTTATCTCTCTCACTCAATACAGGCTTGTTACAAATGGAATTTATTTCCTTAATGATTGCCAATTCTTTCTTTTTACTAGCCCTGCTTAATAATATACTATTTGGGATGGAAATCTGGTGTGCTTTATATTTGATAAATTCCCATTTCTCCCTGTAAGTTGTAAGGCTTGTATCTTCAGTTATATCCTTATTCATTGCTTTGATTTCCTGACAAAATGGCTTACTTTTCAGAAGGTTCGAGTTAAACTTCCAATATCCTCCTTTTCTAACATCAACATTTATGGGCTTGAATTTTAGTTTAACCACAGAGTGATCCGTTAAAGGAGCCACAGAAATTGTACAGTTTGATTCCATTCCCGGCCCATTGTCAGACACTAACCAGAGATCGATCCTAGATTTAATCAAACCGTCAGGTTTAAACCATGTGAAAGCTTGCATAATAGGATTTTCAGTGCGCCAGGCATCTTTTAAATTGAATGCATTACAGAAGTCAATTAGAGCAGGGTTATAATGGTGAATTTGGTATTTTGAAGGTGCTCTATCCAGCCACTCATCCATTACCATATTATAATCGCCTCCAAAGACCAGATCATGAGTGGGAAACCTCTGCAATAGAGCTTTAACATTCTTTAGAATTTCAGTTTACAGACTTTTATTTTGGGTGAAATTATTATATCCATATATATTGCCTAAGATTAAAAATCTACCATTCATTTCAAAAACACAAATTATCCAGTGCCCAAATGTATCTCTTTCAGTGGTTATGACTTCCCAAGAAAATTGCATAGTAGAACAGCGACCCCCGCTGACTTATTTGTGCCATGACAAAAAAAAATATTTTGTCACCCCACTAACCTACCCAGAATTTCTCTGCAGAATTCGAGTGGGTTTCCTGAAGAAGAAAACATTGTGCCGATTGATTTTTGCAGAATAGGAAAGTTGACTTTCTCTTTATAGAATCTCTCAGACCTCTAGTGTTCAGAGAAACAAAGGTAAAAACAGAATTACATAAAGAAGACATAAAAGGGAATTAAAGGTAACACAATCTAAGGACGAGTGGTTTCCTCTGAATGGAGGAGAGTTTAGGGAGACTAATCGCTGCTACGAGAGCCCCTAACTGGAAAATCTTAATAACAAGCAAAGTAATAGGAGTAGAGTTAAATATTATTTCAGAAAACCAAGTTCATTACATTGTAAATCAAAAGTGCATCAATTGTGAACCAGAGTAAAGATTGTTGGATTGAACTACCTCTTCTGGCTAAGAAAAATTATCACTACAAAAATAGACCGAGTCCTCTTGTGAGGGAAGTGAAGATATCTCAGTTGTAAATGTTCATAACAGAACCATTACCTCCATCTCTTGAGAAGTGTACAAAAATAATCAATAAACTTGGAACTTAGGTAAAGCATATTTCAATAGAGGTGAATATATTTGAATGAGAACATGTTTGACATGTACCACCTCTTCTATCTTTAACGGAAGTGCAATGAAGAAAAGTATATGCTTTAAAACACTAATGAGAACACTACAGGTGCTGGTCAACGAATTAGAATAATTTGAAATAGTGCAATCATTAAATTTTTTTAATGCATTTTTTGTGCAGAAAGCAAATCAGGTGTTCACCGCGCCTGTCCTACTTGTTAGAGTAATCACAGAACTCGCTACCTGTAAAAAATTTGTTCAGCTGAGCTTTCCAAAAGGCCCATTTAGGCCATTTAAAGGTGACTCTGTTGTTTTATTGAATTAGAATAATGGAGAAACCGTTTCACTGAATTAAAATAATTTTTATTATAATTAGAATCATCACTTTCTCAGTATTTTGTGGCTGCCCCCTTGGCTTGTATGACTGCCTGATGTCTCCGCGGCAACGATTTGCCAGCTTGTCACAAGTTTCCGCACTCACATTGTTATGATTCTGGGTTTTGATCATGTTTTGTGTTCATGATTATTGTCTTTTATTTATTCTTTTTGGTTTTTGTAATATTCAAGTTTTTGGTTCATTCCACGTTTCAGTTCCATTGCACTTGTCTCCCCTGTCTTGTGATCTAGTTGGTTTAGTCCATCCTCCCTGTCTGCGTGCTCACTGACTTCGGGTGATTTAAATGAAGTCCGGTGTTTAAAAATATTCCTTCGTATCTCGTTTTCTTCCTTCAACCTTCTGTTCTAATGATTAACAAGACTAACATTTGTATTTTGTATTATAGTCTACTAACACAACTAACCATGTATATGTTCGATTTCTAAATTACTAATGAGCACTCTAGTTTAAGTTGTAAAGCTGCACCGCTACTAATAGACTAATTCCCTCATCGCAATCGCCCTGTTGTATTCTCCGCCCCTTTGCTTTCCACCGTCCTCTCCCTATGTTCAGCGAGAATCTCTCGCACGTGCTTAATTACTTTCCTGCTCTTGTTATCAATGCACGTAGAACTCCTGGACCGGAGCTGTTTAAATGTCATAGGCTGTCTGTGTGATTCCCGTTCGTATTTCGTCTCTCGCCAATTTTCGTGGTAAGGGTTTCCCTCATGTGATTCTCCCAATGTAATTAGCCTCATTCCCCACAGCTGATCTCTGTATAGCATGTGACCATTCCTGTGTGTATATTAGGAGTCTTTTCACTCACAGCTCTTATCAGAACGTTGATCAATATTTCATTGTGCCGAGCTCCTTGTACGCCTTTGATTATTGTTTCTCTTCTACTGGATAGTCCGACTCCGATTCTTGCCATAGCCCTTTTTGTACTGTTTTTGCCTCTCTGGATTTTGACCTATTTTTGTATGACCACGAAATCTGTGTTTGGATGCCCTGTGTATGACCATTGGCTTTGCCCATCGACTACGACTTTTTGCCTATCGTTTTTGTACCTCTGCCCATCTGTCTTACTGGTTCTGACCCCTGCCTGTCTAGTCGATACTGTTTTTGGATTTCGTATTGTGGCTTGGCAATTCCTGTGTTTTCTGGCTTTGACTCGGACTCCAATAAAGGCATACGTTTTTTGGATTGCTGTCTCTCGCGAGTGGTTCCTGAACGATACCTCACAGTACGTTCTGACCACCATGGAACCAGCGAGATATGCCAGTCTGCAAGATACGGTGGCAAATCAGGCCGTCATGCTGGAGTCACAGCAGCAACTGCTATTAACCATCATGCAGCACCTACAGACCTTAATGTACCAGATGACGGACCTGGCATTTATGGTGAAAGCGAACCAGCCTGCTCTCGCCAGCAGCTCTTCAATGGCTCCTGCCCCTGCACTGGTCCCCGCCCCTACTCCTATCCATGAGCCACGCCTTCCACCTCCAGAGAAGTATGATGGGGAGCCCGGGACATGTCGTGCTTTTCTTATCCAGTGCAGACTGATCTTCAGCCTCCAGCCGAACACCTTCCCCACTGAGTGCTCCAAGGTGGCATTTATCATCACGCAACTCACTGGTAAGGCCAAACAGTGGGCGACGGTAGCCTGGGAGGCGGGTCTTCCATGCGTTCAGTCTTCCACATCACTGGAGGAGGAGATGAGACGAGTGTTCGACAGAACCAGGCACGGTCATGAGGCAGGACGGGAGATTCTGCGCATCCGCCAAGGTAACAGATCTGTTTCGGATTTTGCCATTGAATTCCAGACCTTGGCTACTAATAGCGGATGGCAGAGAAGGGCGCTCTATGACACCTTCCTGAATTGCCTTTCTGAGTGCATCAAGGATGAGCTGCTAACCTGTGACCTGCCCGAAGACCTGGACCGACTGATAGACCTCGCCATCCGGGTTGACGCGCGTCTGGAAGAACGTAGACGGTCCATTTCCCACAGTCGACCTGCCAACCCCTCTCAGAAGAAACCACCTCTGCCGGCCCCTGCCGCAGACAGACCCTCCCTTGAGACTGGACCCATGCAGCTTGGACGCACCCGCATTGCTGACGAGGAAAGGAGCCGGCGACGCAGAGAGAGGGCCTGTTACTATTGTGGCAAAGGGGGACATTACATCATGCGGTGCCCCAGCAAGAGGCCACGCCCTCGTCCCAAGGAAGGAGCTGTGGTGGGCGTGACACCTATTGAAGATTCTTCAAGAAGTCGCACCTGTTTTTCTGTGACTCTGGAGTGGGCTGGAGAGGGGAGATCTACTATGGCTCTCATTGATTCTGGAGCTGAGGAGAGCTTTATTGACGCGGAACTGGTCCAGAAGTGGGGGATCCCTGTGGAGAAGGCCGTTCCTGATCGGGTGGCTAACTCGGGTGTCTAAGTGGTCAGAAGATCGGCCAGATCACCCATGTCACATGCCCTATCAAACTCAAGATTTCAGGTAATCACCATGAACTGATTAAGCTCTTCCTCATCCGATCTCCCCATGCCCCAATCATTCTGGGCCACCCCTGGATGGCTAAACATCTCCCAGATATCGACTGGAGAAGACATGAGATCAAAGGTTGGAGCCCTAGCTGTTCACACTCGTGTCTACATAACGCTCAAGATCCGCAATCTACCCCTTCTCCAGAGGAGATCCCAAGTTTGGATAAAGGCCCTCCTGAATTCCATGACCTCAAGGAGGTTTTTTCTAAGTCACAAGCCACCAGTCTACCTCCACATCGCCCCTACGACTGTGCTATTGACCTTAAGCCAGGTGCCATGCCCCCCAAGGGTCGCTTGTACTCCTTGTCACGCCCTGAGACCCAAGCCATGGAGAAGTACTTCTCTGAGTCTTTAGCGGCTGGGATTATTCGCCCTTCATCCTCCCCTGCTGGCGCAGGGTTTTTCTTTGTGGCTAAGAAGGACAGGTCGTTGAGGCCCTGCATTGACTATCAAGGGCTAAATGAAATCACAGCTAAGAACAGGTACCCTCTTCCCCTCATGAACACTGCATTTGACCTTTTACAAGGGGCCAAGGTGTTTACTAAATTAGACCTATGCAACGCTTACCATCTAGTGCATATACGTGAGGGGGACGAGTGGAAAACAGTGTTTAATACTCCCACTGGGTACTGGGAGTATTTGGTTCTTCCTTTTGGCCTTACTAACGCACCAGCCGTTTTCCAAAATCTAGTTAATGACGTGTTAAGAGACATGATCAATAAGTTTGTTTTTGTCTACCTTGATGACATTCTGATTTTTTCAAGATCACAGGAGGAGCATGTCAAACACGTCCGACAAGTACTTTGCCGGCTCCTGGAGAACCGACTTTTGGTGAAGGCGGAGAAGTGTGAGTTTTTTGTCCAGTCCACGACCTTTTTAGGCTAGATTATTGCCCCAGATTCCATACGGAGGGACCCAGTTAAGGTAGAGGCCGTCACCAACTGGCCCCGACCCAAAGACCGTAAGTCCTTACAACGCTTTCTGGGTTTTGCAAACTTTTACCGACGATTTATTCGGAATTATAGTTCTGTTGCCTCGCCCCTCACGGCTCTCACTTCCACTAAAACTAAGTTTTGTTGGACTGAGGATGCTGAGAAAGCTTTTAATGAGCTCAAGTCACGTTTTTCTGCTGCACCCATCCTCACCACCCCTAACCCTGATCTCCAGTTCATTGTAGAGGTTGACGCTTCCAATGTGGGAGTCGGCGCCATCCTTTCTCAGAGGTCCACTGAGGATGGTAAGGTCCACCCATGCGCCTTCTCTCGTCGCCTCAGCCCCGCAGAGAGAAATTATGACATCGGCAATCGGGAGCTGTTGGCAGTTAAGCTGGCATTGGAGGAATGGAGACAGTGGCTGGAGGAGGCTGAGGTTCCTTTCATTGTTTGGACCGATCACAAGAATTTGGAATACTTGCGACAGCTAAGAGACTGAACCCACGACAAGCCAGGTGGGCCTTATTTTTCTCACGTTTTAACTTTCATCTCGCATATAGACCTGGAAGTAAGAATGTCAAACCCGATGCCTTGTCTCGATGTTTTGAAATCAGAGAAGAAGAACCTTGCCAAGACACCATCTTACCCAAGGAAGCCTTTGTTAACGCTATTAGTTTGGAAATCGAGAGGGAAGTCAGGGAGGCTCAGGTTGACTCAGCTACCCCCAGTGCATGCCCAACGAACTGCCTCTACGTTCCAGATAACCTGCGATCCCGAGTCCTGGAGTGGGGTCACTCCTCCAACCTTTCCTGTCATCCAGGAATCCGCCGTACCAAGGACTTCATTATGCAAAGATTCTGGTGGCCGGAAATATCACAGGACATTCAAGATTTTGTGGCAGCTTGCTCGGTCTGTGCCCAAGCTAAAGCATCCCACCAACCCCCTCACGGTTTGGTACAGCCCCTACCCACACCACACCGCCCCTGGTCTCACATTGCCTTAGATTTCATCCCTGGCCTTCCCCCTTCCAATCACCACACTACCATTATTACCATTGTTGATAGATTTTCTAAAGCTGTTCACTTTGTCCACCTCACTAAGCTCCCCTTTGCCCAAGAAACTGCCAACCTCATGGTCCAACACGTCATCAGACTACACGGCATTCCCACTGATATCACCACTGATCGCGGCCCTCAATTCACTGCCTTGTTTTGGAAATCATTTTGTAGATCACTTGGCACCTCTGTCAGTTTATCTTCAGGGTTTCATCCTCAGACTAATGGCCAGACCGAGCGGGCTAACCAATGTATCGAGACAGTTTTAAGATGTTTATGCTTAAAGAACCCCTCCTCCTGGAGTCATCAGCTGCCGTGGGCAGAATATGCTTTAAACAGTCACACCTCTGCTGCCTCTGGTATCTCTCCCTTCAAGGCCTGCCTAGGTTACCAGCCCCCTTTGTTCCCGTGTCAGGAGGAGGAGGTGGCCGTTCCATCAGCCCAAGAGTTTGTGCGCCGCTGCAGGCGCACATGGAGGACCACCCGTGAGGCATTGCTCAGGTCGGTCGCCAAGATGAAAGCTCAAGCGGACAAGAAGCGCACAGCCGCCCCTTCATACCGGCCTGGGCAGCGCGTCTGGCTATCCTCCAGAGACATTCCTCTTCGAGGTAACGGGGGTAAACTATTTCCTAAATTCCTGGGTCCCTTCACTGTTGAAAGAGTACTGAGCCTCACTGCTGTCCGCCTCCGTCTACCACTTTCCATGCGCCGTATTCACCCTACATTCCATGTGTCCCAAGTTAAGCCCACAGTTACCCACCCCCTGTCCTCTGGACCTGATCCCCCACCACCCGCCCGGATCATCGACGGAGGCAAGGCATTCACGGTCCGAGCCCTCCTGGACTGTCGTCGGCGAGGTAGAGGACTGTAGTACCTCGTCGACTGGGAGGGCTACGGGCCGGAACATCGCAGTTGGGTGCCTTCTCGCCACATCTTGGACAAAGATTTGATGAAGGATTTTCATGCTAACCACCCTAGACCTAGTTGAAATGCCAGGGGGCGTTTCGTCGGGAGGGGGGTACTGTTATGATTCTGGGTTTTGATCATGTTTTGTGTTCATGATTATTGTCTTTTATTTATTCTTTTTGGTTTTTGTAATATTCAGGTTTTTGGTTCATTCCACGTGTCAGTTCCATTGCACTTGTCTCCCCTGTCTTGTGATCTAGTTGGTTTAGTCCGTCTTC
The DNA here is from genome assembly GCA_029721435.1 of Gymnothorax reevesii. Lineage (NCBI taxonomy): Eukaryota > Metazoa > Chordata > Actinopteri > Anguilliformes > Muraenidae > Gymnothorax > Gymnothorax reevesii. The sequence continues at coordinate 21,828,574 of CM056575.1, read as the reverse complement.
CCTGTCTGCGTGCTCACTGACTTCGGGTGATTTAAATGAAGTCTGGTGTTTAAAAATATTCCTTCGTATCTCGTTTTCTTCCTTCAACCTTCTGTTCTAATGATTAACAAGACTAACATTTGTATTTTGTATTATAGTCTACTAACACAACTAACCATGTATATATTCGATTACTAAATTACTAATGAGCACTCTAGTTTAAGTTGTAAAGCTGCACCGCTACTAATAGAGTAATTCCCTCATCGCAATCGCCCTGTTGTATTCTCCGCCCCTTTGCTTTCCACCGTCCTCTCCCTATGTTCAGCGAGAATCTCTCGCACGTGCTTAATTACTTTCCTGCTCTTGTTATCTATGCACGTAGAACTCCTGGACCGGAGCTGTTTAAATGTCATAGGCTGTCTGTGTGATTCCCGTTCGTATTTCGTCTCTCGCCAATTTTCGTGGTAAGGGTTTCCATCATGTGATTCTCCCAATGGAATTAGCCTCATTCCCCACAGCTGATCTCTGTATAGCATGTGACCATTCCTGTGTGAATATTAGGAGTCTTTTCACTCACAGCTCTTGTCAGAATGTTGATCAATATTTCATTGTGCCGAGCTCCTTGTACGCCTTTGATTATTGTTTCTCTTCTACTGGATAGTCCGACTCCGATTCTTGCCATAGCCCTTTTTGTACTGTTTTTGCCTTTCTGGATTTTGACCTATTTTTGTATGACCACGAAATCTGTGTTTAGATGCCCTGTGTATGACCATTGGCTTTGCCCATCGACTACGACTTTTTGCCTATCGTTTTTGTACCTCTGCCCATCTGTCTTACTGGTTCTGACCCCTGCCTGTCGATACTGTTTTTGGATTTCGTATTGTGGCTTGGCAATTCCTGTGTTTTCTGGCTTTGACTCGAACTCCAATAAAGGCATACGTTTTTTGGATTGCTGTCTCTCGCGAGTGGTTCCTGAACGATACCTCACACACAGCTTCCCAGGCAGTGGCGATGTTCTGCTTCAGTTGGTCCAGCGTAGTCGGCTTTCTGTCGTGAATTTTCCGCTTGACGATGGCCCAAAGGTTTTCAATGACATTGAGGTCAGGCGAGTTGGCCGGCCATGCCAAAACTTCAAGCTGTTTTTCGGTGAACCAATCTTAGGTCGACTTTGCCACATGAGCTGGTGCAAGATCCTGTTGAAATGAGGTCTTTTTCGCCGAAATGTTCCTCAACAGTCGGAATCAGAAACGTTTCCAGAACATCTTGGTATATGGCAGCATTGATAGTCTTCTTGAGGAAGCAGAGTTTCCCTACACCCCGAGCGGACATCCATCCCCAGACCATAACGCTCTGGGGAAACTTGACGGATCTTTTCACGCACTCGTGGTTGTAGGTTTCGCCACCACGGCACCAGACATGAGGACCTTGGTCACCGAAGGAGGTGCAAAAGCGTGATTCGTCACAGAAGACCACTTTCTGCCAGTCCTCAGCAGTCCACACGCCGTGTTCTTTGGCCCACTTCAGCCGTTTCTGCATTTGTTTCTTGTTCAGCATCGGTTTTACTGCTGGAACGCGAGATTTGAAGCCGAGTTCGCGCAGACGACGGTAAGTGGTTGATCTCTAGACGTTAGCGCCGGTCTGCTCGTTCCACAAGTCGCTGAGCTCGGAAGTGGACTTGAACCGGTTGCTGACTGCGATCTTTCTCAGCTGTTTGTTGTCGCGAGCAGAAGTTTTTCGAACGCCAGAACAATTGGTGCGCTTGCTGCAGTCTTTCTTGAGAGATTTGCAGACGGAAGACTGGCTGATGCCGAGCTGCTCCGCAATTTTAGTTTGGATCAAGCTTTGTTGGCGAAGGGCTTGAATTTGAGCCACTATTCCGGTTGAGAGGTCGCGCTGCTTACCCATGATTGATTTTACAACTTACAAATTCTACTCAACCCTGACTTTATACTGCACAGTGAACACTCTTCACAGAAAACAAAAATTCGAGCACTGATTCTAATTCAATGAAATGACTTATGTATTATTCTAATTCAATGAAACAAGTGTCACAGTTAAATGGCCTAAATGGGCCTTTTGGAAAGCTCAGCTGAGAATTTTTTTACAGGTAGCAAGTTCTGTGATTACTCCAACAAGTAGGACAGGCGCGGTGACCACCTGATTTGCTTTCTGCACAAAAAATGCCTTAAAATATTTAACGATTGCACCATTTCAAATTATTCTAATTCGTTGACCAGCACCTGTACAGCAGAGCTACAGAGCTAATGGGGGTAAGTAACGGGAGCCTTAGTGCAAAACGGGGTTGAAATCTCGTCCCGTGTATTCAAGCCAGACCAACCAGATCAATAGAGATCACAATGAACTGTGCAAAAACATTAAACCCTGATTACCTTCTTATTTAGGAGAGCGTATGAAGGCTACGCATTGGCAGCGTATAAAGACCTTATGGGGTAGCATTGAGGCTAAGTGATTCAAGTGAGACTTAATCACGTAAAGAGGTAGACTAAATTACCACTACCTTTAGGTCACCTACTCCACAACAACTCGGCCACTATTGATGTAACCAACATGTCCTTTGTAGTAGATGGTGGCCCCGGCCGCTTTGACTTATTCCATTTTTGCCCATGCCGCAGCGCGGGCCTCGAGGTCAAATTTGCAAAAGTCCTGTTTGAAGGAGATCGCCATGTCCTTGCAGACCTCGTTGTTTTTGGATAATTTCCATTGGATGATGATCAGACGATGCCTGTTCCTTTCCCTTTTCCCAAGACGGTGTACTGTATCCACCACTCCGTCCATCAGTGCAGTCAACTGCGGGGCCATCTTTGAGAGGATCTCCTTGACAATTTCTTGGATGTTTTCATTGTCTCTCTCCTTCAGTCCGTGTATTTTCAGGTTCCGGCGCCTCTTGTATCTTTCAAGTTCAGTCACTCTTTCTTTGAACTCTTTGTTTTCCCTGAGGAGTCGGGGCATATCCTCTTGAATAGTTTTTATCTCTGCCTTGCAGCTTTTGATCTCGGCTGCATTTATTTCAACTGACTAAGCGATAATAGCTACCATGACTGAGGATTCTCTCAGCTGCAAACCAAAGCTTTCCATTTTCGAAGTTAGCTTATCTATCGCACTGACAAGGGTCACGTCAGGGTAATCAGTTGGAACAGTAGGTGTTAAAGGAATTTTAACATTATATTCCTGGTATCACCTTCACAAAAAGAAACTCACGACTCAGAGAAGAAATCAGTCGGAGACAGAGAAGTTAATATCCAAGCCTAAGTCCATTTACTTTTCTGCAGCAAAGGATCCCCATACAAGTCAAGTCAAAATGGAGGATAAGGACAGTTTCTGATTCTGTGGCTTTTATAGGAAAACGTATTGACGTTCTTCTCCCCGCCCCGCGCTGTTTTAAACATCAGGGCATCCGCTGGAAAGCTTTCGCAGACGCGCATAGTCCACGTCAGGCGCGTGGCCCTCGTCAAGCCACCCCGTGGTATGCGCAACAGGCAGGTGGTTTTCTTATCATCTCCTCGGCCTATCTCACCCAGGCTCCCCCGTGTCCATCTCCTGGTAAAACAAAAGACTAGAAGAGACACACACTGCTCTTGTTTATGGTCCTGATGTCTGCTTGGTCCTAGATAAGCTACATGCCATGACGCACTGGAATTCACAGTTATGCTGGCCCCTGCTAAATAAAAAATATGTTAGCACACACACACTGGGCCTATGATCTGAAACAGAATATGTGCAAGCAAGGATAATCAATTAATAATAATGAATCAATAAACAATCAAATGGAACCAAATAAGCAATTAATAATGATTAAATGAATCAAACAAAAAAAATGTTTCCACAGTAGGCTTTAGCTTATTAGGTGGCGGAGTTTTCGATGGTGTAGGCGGCGACGACAGCTTTCTTTTCGCTCCTCCAGTCGTAGATGTTACGTCCATTTGATGGTAATCATGTTTGTTTCTCACGCTAGCTTGGTTGCAAATGCTAGCGCTATTAATATTGCAGTTAGCTAGCTTCATATTAGCCTGCTTTTCATTCGCCATGACGCAACACAAACTCCGGATAAAAAATAGCGATTCGAAATTTCAGTTTGCCAAAACTCATTCAAAGAATTAAGTTGGTTCAGTTCTTTAGTTACCTATTGATTTTTCTCGATTAAGCAGAAAAATCTTCGCAAATTTCGGGGCAGGTTTCGGAGCAGGTTAGAGTCCACAGCTTTCCCAGTTCGCCATCTTGAAAAACCAAAGTGCGAATACAATTCATGAACAGCACTTGCCAAACCTGCCGATATGTTACAATGTTCAGTAGTGAGGCTAGATAAAAATAATCAGTGGGCCTACAGAGTATTCATATTGTCGAGAACAAACTGTCGCAATTGCGGTTTTTCTACTATATATTCATTGGATATTGTTCGGTGTCACAACTAGTTTATTATTAATATGATCAGTGAAGGATAAAAAAGCAGTGAGTTGGGTATTGATAGACTTCTGACCGATACCAGCTCATTTTACCGGTTTCATATATCTGAAAAAATATATTCATAACAATTCATTTATCTAAATGGCAGGCTAGACGAATGATTCGGCCAACTGTTTTGCTGAGAGCAGGCATCTACGATGTAATTGCAGTATTATGGGTATGGACTGTGCTGTCAGGCAAGGCTCGTAAAGACAGAAAAATTATACTATCTCAAGACACACCTACAGTGGTCCGGAACAAGATCGCTGATTGGCTGAACGCAAATAAGTTTCTGTTGGTGTCTGGGGAAAAAAAAATTTGCCTCTCCACTTACTGTGTTTCTTCTTCGTCCTCTTAATTGAATGATTTTAGTAAGTAGCATCCTGGTGCCCGTGCCTCGTTCCGCTTGCGCTGAAAGTGAGGCCCTGGTAACAATGACCCAATAGCGGCCTCCAGTGAAGTAAATCCAACGTGGCGGACCAGGTAGGTTTATCATTGAAATGTCTTCGTTTTGATATTTCTAGGAGGTGTCATGAAACGTCATTGTGGTCATAAATACATTTCGATATACCATGTTGATTACCGATCTCTATACATTTTTAGAACGAAGGGATAATTTTATTTTGGCACGTGTACTTGCCAACAGTGGCGTAGCCAGCGGGGTTGCAGAGACACGTCACTTTCTGACTGCAATTAGTCGGCTAGTTCTCAATCATTTTCATTTATTGACGCGTTTTCCAATTATTGTAATTGGCAACCAAAGACACGGTTTCTCTCCGCATGCGATCTAACAGCGATTAAATCATGGGCTAAATCAGAAAGTGACGTGTCTCAGCACCCCCGTTGGCTACGACACTGTTGGCAAGTACACGTGCCAAAATAAAATTATCCCTTTGTTCTAAAAATGTATAGAGAACAGTTATCAACATGGTATATCGAAATGTATTTATTACCATAATGATGTTTCATGACACCTCCTAGAAATATCAAAACGAAGACATTTCACTGATAAACCTAACTGGTCCAACATCTTGGATTTACTTCAGTGGAGGCCGCCATTGGGTCATCATTCAATAACCATATTATGCAGGCAGAAGTAACACAAACGCACAGTCACATATCAACATAACACACACGCACATATAAGTAGTTCATATATGGATAGGGAGGGGATGAGCAGTGCAAACACACAGACACGTACACATAAATCACACAGACAAACATACATACAAGCAGTTCACACCCAGAGAGACATACAGTGCCTCCAATAAGTATTTGTACACTACTTGAAAATTCGACTACATAACAGCTTTTGTATATTCGGCTAAATGCTTGCTATTGTGTGTGAAAGTGATTAAAATATTTGATAATCAATATGTTTTAAACAAATATTTAATGTCAAAATGGCATATTTGGTCAGAAAGGCCATTATCTGACCCAATAAGTATCTGTATAGTTCCATTAGTGAGTCACAAAACTTATAATACTCACCTAAAATTGACTCAAGATGTTTACAGGACATGGTTGACTCACTTGGTCTGATTTGGTCAAGCGTGACCATACTGGACACTCCCTCTGTACACAGACTGGCCTATGTAAATGGCCTGACCATGCCCATAATGTATTCCTGTGATATATGGCTAAGACAGGCGAGATACCCCGTCGAATGCGGGAGCAAATCATTCAGCTACATAAAGAAGGCCAAAGCACCAGAAAAATTGGAACTCGGCTATCGTTACGCCACATGACCGTGCAGTACATCATCAAGAAGTACAAACAGTCTGAACGCATAGCCAATGCAGCCAGGAAAGGACGTCCCAGGAAGACCAGCCAGCGCACTGACCGGTACATCTCCCTGCTGGTACAGAGGGAGAGACTGTCCTCGGCCTCCAGTCTTGCCACCAAAGTGGAGGAAGCAGCTGGAAGCCATGTTTGTGCCCAGGCCATCCGTAACCGGCTCCATGAAGTACGGTAGTGTACAAATACTTAACAGTTTTGTGACTCACTAATGGAACTGTACAGATACTTGTTGGGTCAGATAATCGCCTTTCTGACCAAATATTCCATTTTGACATGAAATATTTGTTTAAAACATATTGATTATCAAATATTTTAATCACTTTTACACACAATAGCAAGCATTTAGCCGAATATACAAAAGCTGTTATGTAGTTGAATTTTCAAGTAGTGTACAAATACTTATTGGAGGCACTGTATATATATTCGGCGTTCGGGGATATAATTACTTGCTGTTATATCTTTCCTTACAGTTTGTGGCTCCGAGCGCTTGATCAATACAGCTGCTTCAGGTTGGAGAAGCCACTGAAATTCTTAACCTGTGTCGAATTATCCTTTATTATATCCCCGAACGCTGCATGGCGTTCTGGGGGAGATTATGTTTTTGGTCCCGCCGCCGCCGCCACACTACGTGTAACGCGATAACTTCAGTAATATTTCAATTACAAATTCCAAATTTTGCACATAAGTAAGTATCATAAAGAGGAAGAACTAATTAGATTTTGGACAATTTACGATGTCTTAGTTGGCCACCAGGGGCCAAAAACTGATTTTAGTGTTAACGCGATAATTGCAGTAATATTTCAATTAGAAATTCTAAGTTTTGCATATAAGTAAGTATCATAAAGAGGAAGAACTGATTCGATTTTGGACAATTTACAATTTCTAGATTGGCCACCAGGGCCCAAAAACTGAAAAAATCACTGTTTTTATCATATCTCTGGAAATATTTGTCCGATTGACCTCAAATCAAGTGCACACAAGGTGGAGCTTTGTCACATAAAATTCATCATTTTTGCTAAATCTTTGGAACTATTTCTCCAATTGACATGAAACTATGTGCAACTGCAAGGTCATGACCTCACAACGTGTCACATGATGACATCATACCTGTATGGTTCAATATTTTGCCACCAGGTGGCGCTTTGTGATGGAAAATTACCATTTTGGCCATATCTTCAGAACCATTTGACCAATTGACCTGAAATTAAGTTCAAATGAAAGTCTATTCAAGGTCTATTCAAGGATTAGGGAATTGGAGGATTGGGGGAGTTCGGGGATATACCCCCAGCCGTCGCCTCCAACGGCATAAGCCTGGTTTATAAAGCCATCTTTGGTGAAATGCTGAGCACAAACAGCTAACATTTCCTTTAGCCGTGGCTGTTTGCTGCCAGCAAACAAAGAAAGCTACCCACTGATTTCTAGTGGCATCCTCTTTTAGAAGAGAAAAAAGTGTTTTTCTTCGTATCCAAAAGTAAACAGACGAGCAGCTTTGGGAGAGATACTGACAAAACTGCACCTCAAATGGTCTGCGGTTCTTCTTTTGTATTTCCAAAAGTCTCGACGCCACTAAGTTACAGTCTGATCTGCTGTTGTTAGTGACTGCTAGAATAGTCTCTAGTGTGGGCAGGTCCAGCGCCTTGATTGGCTCTGGCTAGGTCTGTACTAATTGAACGGCACAACCTGACGTCAGGTTTTGCCCAGATCTCGCAAAGATCTCAGGAGGAGCTGTTCAGAGAGAAAATCACGTTCACGAAATCATGTTCTTGGATTACGGCAAAACCCCTATATCTTATGTTTAGAAGCTTTTCAGAGGTTGAGTATGGACAACTAACATAATAACATTACTAATATGTATTAAAAGAAGGATCAGCTTAGTAGGTCCCCTTTAAATGGTAGATATTATATCCTATTTTGGGAATATGCTAATAAACACAAAGTAATGTGAAGGAAATAAACTATTGCTTTTAATACAAGGAAATTTAGAGTTGAAAAATACATGAAAATGCATAGATATTTGTAAAAAAAAAAAATTAAAAAAAAAAAATCACAATTTTCTTGTTTGGCAGGCCAGCTTGGGGAGCGGGCAGCGAGTCCTGTGTTATTTTATTTCTGGGGGCCCAAAATCCCTAGCTACGCCCCTGATACTCGTTGGTTGCAATTTTACTGGCAGGTGATTCTTAACATCAAGACAGGGTTTTAAATAGGAAAATTTGAATGTCTTTCTTGCTGTATTCCGGGACAAATTTTATTTGCCTCCGTGAAACAACAAATCAATATGCATCAAATAGTAGGTTATTAACAACTGGTTAGGCTTGGGACCCGAAACCAGGTTCCATTTTGTAACCGGTTCCAAATGTCAAAAATTTGTAGATTCGATAAGGCAAGCTCATTTCGGTTCCTTGCCGCTTATCAAATCACTTACCCCGAGTGGCGCAATGTTCACAAAATAATTTTATGTATCGTTAAGGACCTGCTTGAAGATGCGCGTCTGCTCATTTTTTCATAAAACAAGGTCCTTAATGCGACACAAATCACAACCTCTTTGAGAGGCGCAGTCTTCCCTAAACAATTTTATTTATATCCCCAAATGGCATTCCGGGGATATTATGTTTTTGGTCCGACCGCCGCCGCCGCCGCCGCGCCGCCCTACGTGTTAACGCGATAACTTCAGTGATATTTCAATTAGAAATTTCATGTTTTGTATATAAGTAAGTACCATCAAGAGGAAGAACTGATTTGATTGTGGACAATTTACAATTTATCATATCTCTGGAAATAATTGCCCGATTGACCTCAAATCAAGTGCAAATGAAAGGTCATGACCTGAGTATGTGTCCCACGATGAGATTATACCTGTTTGGTTCAAAATTTTGACACAAGGTGGAGCTTTGTCACATAAAATTTACCATTTTTGCCATGTCTTTGGAACCATTTGTCCAATTGACATGAAACTATGTGCAACTGCAGGGTCATGACCTCACAACGTGTCACATGATGACATCATGCCTGTATGGTTCAATATTTTGCCATCAGGTGGCGCTTTGTGATGGAAAATTACCATTTTGGCCATATCTTCGGAACTATTTGTCCGATTGACCCGAAATTAAGTTCAAATGAAAGTCTATTCAAGGTCTATTCAAGGATTGGGGAATTGGAGGATTGGGGGCGTTCGGGGATATACCCCAAGCCGTCGCCTCCCACGGCATAAGCCTAGTTACCATTAAGGACCTGATTTCACCGTGCTTGCTAGTATGGTGCATCGTGCATGCATAACGTAAATGAGAGACAATCAACGACATGGTGGAGCGTGTGAACGCTCCAAAGCCTGGCTCAGTTTTACAAAAACTGACCGTGATACAGCTAAGTGCAACATGTGTGGTAAAATGTTGTCATGCAAAGTGGGTTCCACCTCTAACATGATGAAACATCTAACTCAACACGGCATTATTCTGAGAGAATGCACCGTGTTCAACTTGCTGCGAGATTCTGCTAATCGCAGTACCCAAGCTACGCCCAGTAGCAGTTCTGATTGTAGCAGCAGCGGCCTCATTTGCAATATGCCAACAAGTACTAAACAGTTTATTGTCGCATTTACTTCCCCCAAATTGGTTGTGTTTATGCTTATTTTTGTTAATGTTGTTTTTGCTTTTTTCTTCTAATCATTCATAAGTTGATATGTATATTATTTACAATGATGGCAGACAGTGAAAGCCTTGTGTAGGCAAACAAACATAAGCCAAATTTTGTTCCTGGAATACTCGTCCTTATTTTTGCCTAAATTTTGGAACCGGAAATAAGATCCAATAAGAACCGGAACCGATAAGAAGAACCAGAATCGGAACCAAATTTGATAAAATTCTAACGAATCCCATCCCTACAACTGGTCCATCATGGGGGCCTTTTGTAAGCTCAAAATTTTATCCGAATACATTGTGATAGTCTATTAATTTAGCATTAGTCTTACCACTTTCTGTGTCCCCCTCCAAATGAAAACTGCTTGCTACATAAAGATCATTGTGGCCAAAAAGCTGGTCAGTTTTTTTTTTTTTTTGTGATTGAAAGCCTGAGGCTGCAATGTCTGGTTCCTTTATTCTCGAAGCTTTTCCGCCTCTCCACTGCTTTCTGACATTTTTGTCTGATCTTGTGAAACACATTTTTAGACTGTTAACGCAACTGGTGACATGCAAGGCCATTGGTCAAACTAATTTCCCAGCAAGCCTGCCTTCTTAAACTTTTAGGACAAAAACAACAACATTAATAAACTGTACATGGCTTAAGCGTTGGCGTCGTTTTTTTTTTTATCTGCACGAATACAGTTTTTTGGTCATTCCTATATCATAAAACAAATGTATAAATAGATACTAGAAAATGGCCAAGATGCAAGATAACCGGAATCATGAAGTATAAAAATATAAGTGGTATATAGAATATGTGTCACCTTTTATAAAAGTTCAGAGAGTCTCAGGCAGAGCCCTGAAAGTACACTGATGTTAATTTTCTCTTTATGAACCTCCACTTAAGTTTGCTATATTATCCTGCTGTTATCTCTTAATGTGGGACACTGTCTACCAACGGGCTGTACGCAATTGGGTTTTTTTTCCCTGAGGAGGGAAGTAGGGCTCAGAGATTTCTTTGAGCCAGCTGTGTGTCAATGTAGAAAATGCACCAATGGGCCTGTGGAATCATTTTTTATTGATTGATTTAATTATTATTGTTTATCCTTGCTTGCTCCTACTTTGCTTTGTTTCATAACCTTTTAGGCCTAGTGCTTGCATATTTCTGATTTAGCAGGGGCCTGCATAACTGTACCAGTGCGTCATGACATATAGCCTATCTAAAGTCATGCAGACCTGAATGTCTGTACCAAGGACAAGATGTTTTTCTCTTTCTCTAAGTTTGTGTTTATAGAAAGCTCCGGAATGCATAACAAGATAAACTGGAGCCGGGGCTGATAGAGAAGACAGGTGCTCTCCTCCACAACGAGATGTATGTGTGCAGGCTTACGACAGCTTGACGAAGGTTGCATAAGACAACGAGGGCTCTCTAGATTACATCATGATGTGTAAATCAGCGCGGGGAGAGGCGAACGTCATGGAGTACCCCTACAAAAACCAGAGAGAGACTAACTGAATCATCCTCCATTTTGTTGACTTGACGTGTATGTGGGGATCCTCATTGCTGCAGAAAGAGTAAACGAACTTTGGCTTGGATATTAACTTCTCTGCCTCTGACTGATTTTTTTTCTTCTGAGTCGTCTGGGTTTCTTCTTGTGAAGGTAATACTTGGAATATTAAAATCAAAATTCCTTTCACAGGCCGGTTTCCATGTTTTGAAGGCCGACGAGGTCGTTCAAAATTATCAATATTATTAAAATTTAATAAACTATGATTGCATCGGCATTGCCCCGTACGCCACATTACCAGTCCAGCCTTGCTCCTAATCCTTGTAAATGTAATGATGGGCATGAAGCTCATGTAATGAAGCTGCTCATTGGTTGACTACCAATATGGTCTTTCCGGAAGATTAGCTCATCTCGCCAGCCTTGGTCGGCCTACTAGGAGCTTTCTTATCTTGGTTTTTTGGCAGATTTATGAGTTTTTGTTTCTTCACAGCTCAACATTCTTACAGCAGTTTTAAGGGGCAAGAACCCGGCTGAGCTCTCTCAGTTGAACTGTGATGATAGTAATATGCTGAATTTAGAACATTTTGGGATATTTTTCCCACCACACTAGCTGATCATTTATTTCCTGGAAATTTAGCTGCGTCAGATAAGTCTCATCCTGCAGGGCAGTTAACAATAGGTGCTCCAGCGATAATGACCGTAAATATTAAATAATCACGCTTTATTCATTAAACAATTGTAATTGTGTATGGTTACAAAGGAAGCTAACGTGTCCTCTTCATGTATCTGCAGCTGCTGACAATTCACTAGCTACAAGCTCTGACAACAGACTGATTTCAGCTCGCTGGCTCTATGGAAACTGTCATAAGTTCATAGTAATTGTGGGTAGCAAGTTAGCAACAGTCTGCATAATCGCGCATAATGTTGTATTATGCAAAATCTCTGTTTCAGTGGGAATCCATCACCAAATCATTAGCTGGTAAAAGGATGACAGATTTTTTTGCGCATGCTTTCTCCATGAAGGTAAGCTGAACTAAGTTAGCTGGTTCAGTTTAGCTTGGCCTATAGTACTGGCTATGAGAAGGCAAAGCGCCTGTTTAATGATTACAACAGCTTGTTTTTTTAAGTGCAAAACTTTCACGGAAAAATTTCTGAATGCTTTGATTTGACATTGCTGGCAAATCACCATGTTATAAGCGGGATAATCAACTCGTAGGTATGCATTACACGGTTTTTTTTTTTTTTTTTTTTTTTTTTGCAGTGAGTTGGGGGGGGGGGGGGGGTTGTTGCAGTGAGTGGGTCGGGGTGGGGGGGGTGTTGCAGTGAGTGGGTGGTTCTCTCTACCACCACAGCGCGGCCAGAATCTCGCCTCTCGCCCTCTCTGGGTGTTTCTTCCCTGTCAGGGTTTAGGTGCACCACTCGGGCTCAACCATTATGCCAGACTGTAATGGGCAGCAGCACCACCCTCAGGAGGGGCCTTATTCCCATATTCTGCAGTACTTCAGCTGCTCTGCGGTGAGCAGGACTGATATCCAGCCATTGATGCCACCAGCTGACTCCAGGGAAGAGGCTGATATACTGTAGCCCAGCACTGCTGCCTGACACTGCTGTGGGGGACCAGGGGTTAGGCAGAGGGTGGGGGTCCGAGGGAGGGGTTAAAGCATGGCGTGTGTGTGCGTGTGAGTGTGTGCGTGCGTGTGCGTGTATGTGTGTGTGTGTGTGTGTGTGTGTGTGGTAAATGTGCTCTTGTTGTGTACTTATATAAATAAATAAATAAATAGATGGCAAATACAATAAATAAGGTAAAAGAAACAAAATGAGAATCAAAGACATGTAATATAGAAGAGTTGTGAGGATAATGGCGATGAATGGAGAGATGGAGGCGGAGGGGAAAAGAGCAGAAGATAACTGGGGAGGTGAGATGGAGGGAGCAGAGTCCCTACAGGGGAGGTCAGCTTTACTTATTTATAAATTTAAAAAAAAGAAAAAAAAAAAAAAAACCAGGTCAAATAAAAAAAGAAAAGGGAAACAAAGGAAGAGGTGGGAAAAATAACAATACAATGAAATAACAGCAGCAATAACAATAATAATGATCATCATCATCATCATCATCATCATCATCAATACAATTCAAACAGCCACATGAAAAATATTGAAAGAAACTAGATTCAACGAAAGATAAGAAGGGAAAAACAAAGAAAAACTTGATATGGTGTGTTTATTTATTGTGGAGTATGTAAAGTGTGTGTGTGTGTGTGTGTGTGTGTGTGTGTGTGTGTGTGTGTGTGTGTGTGTGCGCGTATGTGTGCGCAAGTGTGTGTGCGCGTGTGTGTGTGCGTAAGAGTGCGTAATGGTTTATGTGTGTGGGCATCTTGATTGGTACACAGGCAGAAAGAGCCAGTGGGCGTGAATGTTCAAGACCTCAAGAATTAATATTATGTAAAATTGAATTCCAGATGTCAGGTTCAGTAGGTTGTTTTCTAAGGGCGGCAGATAATTTTTCCATTGATATGTATTCTGTCAGCAGGTTATTCCAAAGTGCGATGTTGATTTTTTTTCTTGATTTCCAGTTCATGAGGATAGTTTTCTTGGCGATGGTTAGGGCAACGGAGAGTATTCTGCTGGATGTGGTGTTCAGGTTGATGTCTGATATGTCTCCAAGTAGACAGAGCGTGGGTGATAGTGGGATATGGCAGCTCAAAAGAAGTGAGAGGTGATCTGTGATATCTTTCCAGAAATGTTTTATTGGTGTGCAGTCCCATGTGGCATGAAGGTAGTTATCTACGGTGTTCTGTGTGCAATGCAAACATATTTCAGTGTCAGTGAACCCCATTCTGCACATCCTCTCACCCGTGTAGTGCGCTCTATGAATGATCTTGTATTGTATGAGCTGTATGTTTGTGTTGGTGGACATAGAGAAGATTTTATTGCATACTTTGGTCCAGAAGTCGGCACTGGGGGTGATCTGGAGGTCTTGTTCCCATTTTGTAAATGGGACTGAAACTGTTTGGTCAGATTTGGAAATTATTTTATATATTTTTGATAGCAATTTCTTCCTAGAGGTGATATTGATCAAGTCTGAGGTCAATGGAGCAAGTTCCAAGTTGGAGGATTTAATGTTGATTTTTGACTTTATAGCAGATTGCATTTGATGAAACTCTAAAAACTGGTTGTTCTCGATGCCAAACTTCTGGACCAAATGAGAAAATGTGGCCCAAGTATTGTTATGGAGAATGTGCTCGAGGTGCGTGATACCTCTGGAGATCCATGAGGAGAAGTTGAGTGGTTTCCTGTTCATTAGGAAGTCAGGATTGTTCCAGATGGGAGTGCGTATGGAGGGAGAAGTTGTGATGTTAGTCATTTGGTGAAATTTCCACCAAGCAGTCAGAGCCGTAGCTATGGTAGGATTTTTAAAACAGGGATGGCGTTTGATGATGGGGCTCAGGAATGGAAGGTCTGAGATGCTGATTTCTTTGCAGAATGTTTGTTCGATGTCTGTCCAAGAGGTGTCAGATTCTTTTGGGTTAATCCATTTATAAATATACTGAAGTTGGTGGGCAGTGAAATAATGGAAAAAGTTTGGAGCCTGCAGTCCTCCTAAGTTTTTGGGTTTCTGTAGAGTACACAATCTAATTCTAGGTGGCTTATTTTTCCAGTAAAATTTTGAAATGAGAGAGTCGAGAGATTTGAACCAAGAAGGAGGGGGTTTGATTGGGATCATTGAGAAGAGATAGTTTATTTTAGGAAGGATAGTCATTTTTATTACTGCAATTCTATCTATAAGTGATAATGGTAAATTCATCCAGCGTTTAAGGTCGTCTTCTATTGTTTTAAGGAGAGGGTTGAAGTTAAGATTTACCAACTCTGATAGCCTGGGGGAAATGTTGATTCCTAAGTATGTGATGTTAGCAGTGCGCAGGGAGAAAGGTGGAGATTGGGCTGCCACATCCCAACTGTTAGGAGAGAGAGGGAGAATCGTGGATTTGGACCAGTTAATGGAATAGTCTGAAAGTGTTGAAAAAGTGTTAATGAGTTGAATGGTTTCAGACAGGGAGGTTAATGGGTTCCTTAAATATAAGAGTATGTCGTCGGCATAAAGGCTAATCTTATGGTGAATATTTTGTGTTTCGATACCTGTAATGTTTGATTTCTGACGTATAGCTGCTGCTAGTGGTTCGATAAAGATGGCAAATAATGAAGGAGAGAGCGGGCATCCTTGCCGAGTGCCCCTGTGCAAAGTGAAACGCTGTGAAATGATTCCATTCGTAGTGATTGTGGCCATTGGCGTTGTGTAAAGAATCCTCACCCAGTGAATAAAAGATTCCCCAAAGCCAAATTTTTTAAGTGCCGCAAATAAAAATTCCCAGTTTACCCTGTCAAATGCTTTTTCAGCATCAAGTGAAAGTATGATTGTTGGAGCATCTGTATGAGAAGTATACTGGATTAAATTGAATAATCGGCGTAGATTGTTACATGAATGTCTTCCTTTGATAAATCCGGTCTGGTCCGAGTGAATGATAGATTGAATAACTGTTTCTATTCGTGATGCCAATGCTTTGCTTATAATTTTTGTGTCTGTGTTGATGAGAGATAGAGGACGATAGCTTGCAGGAGAGGTAGGGTCTTTATTAGGTTTCAGTAGAAGTGAAATAGAGGCAGTGTTCATGTCGGAGGGAAGTTTGGATTGCTTTTTGATTTCTGCTGTTAATCTGTTGAAAATTGGTGCAAAGATGTTCCAGAAGTGTTTATAGAACTCAACAGGGAAGCCGTCAGGACCAGGGGCTTTATTGTTGGGCATGAGTTTAAGAGCATTATAGAATTCTGTTATTGTGAATGGTTTGTCCAGAGCATTTGCTTGGTCTTTATTGAGCTGAGGCAAATTAATATTGCTTAAAAAAGTGTTGATGTCTCTTCGGCTAGGTTGATGTGAGGAAGAGTAGAGGTTCATGTAAAAATCTTGAAATGTTTTATTTATTTCTTCAGGTGTGTGTACCAGCTTCCCCGCTGAGTTCATGAGTGATGGGATTGTTGATTTTTCTTTGTTTCGGTTGATTTGGTTAGCCAGATATTTACCAGATTTATTACTGAATTCAAAGTGTTCATGTCTGAGTCTTTGTAAGAGAAATAGAGCTTTTCTATTGGTGTGTTCATTTAATTGTAATTTATATTTCTGCAATTCAGATTGGGTTTGTGTCGTGGGATGTAGTGCGTTGATGTTTTCTAGCTCTTTAATCTTTTTTTCTAAAAATTTTTCCTCTTCATTGTCTTTTTTCTTTTTGTGTGTGGAGTATGAAATGATTTTCCCTCTCAAAACTGCTTTCCCCGTTTCCCAAAGAAGTGATGGTGCCGTTTCTGGTGAGTCATTTAATTCAAGAAAGGATGCCCACTCTCTTTCAACATACTTATTAAAGTCGGGATCTTTTAGAAGTGATAAATTAAAGCGCCATCTGCTTGACGGTTTGCGAGCGTGGCTATTGCACATGGCAAATGAGACAGGAGCATGGTCACTGATGCTAATGGAATGTATTAGTGCTTCTGATATTTTGGACATGAGTGAGTTACGGTTTTAAGGCACTTCGCGGAGGCAACCACTCCGCCTCGTCCCATAAAAGTGTGTTATGCACACCTACGAGTTGATTATCCCTTACATACTCTAGCATGGGCGTCGAAAGGAAGTGACCTCCACATCACAATTGCCACGTAAATATGTCCCAACTCTTGTGAAGTATAGCTACTGATCAAAGGCAAACCCAAGACCCATTTTTTATTGCTTTTCCAAGTAACACTTTTTTCCAAGTGAGTGTCCTCAAGTGTTTATACATATTACCTCTGATTGCAGCACAGTGGCGCTGTTGCCTTGCATTTAGTCCAATGTCCCCTCTGCATGAAGTTTGAATGTTCTCGCTGCACTTGAGTGGCTTTCCTTGGGATATTCCATGGATGTATTATGGGAACTGGATACTGAACTAAAAATGGCCGCCCATTCATTTTTTTTTTCTATCATTCACTTTTTTTTATAAATGAAAATTTATACAAACACAATGAAAAAAGGGGGCATAAATACATTGTTACATAGAGGAAGCAAGACTTTCACAAATATAAAGAGTTTGCTCCGCTTTGCGGCTGTCAAGTCCCATTAGTGTGTTCAAATACAATTTTACTTCATGTTTAAAAGCTGCATAACAGGGTTTCCCTCCCCCCATTTACGTTTGTGGATGTGAAATTTTCCCAGAACAATAAGAAGGTTTATGATAAAAATGTAGTTATCATTAAATCCAGTGTTTTCATAAAAAAATATAATGTCTTTTTTTAGGAAAGTGACATTGCAAAACCATAAGGAACTACACAATAGTTCAAGCTCTATCCTAAAAAACCTTGAATGCACACATTCAAAAAACAAATGACAGGCAGTTTCAAGCATGCAATCACAGAAGACACAAGTATCTGATAGATCGATACTGTACCTTTTAAGTAAAGTGTTAGTGGGGTAAAATAAATGAATAATTTTTAAATGAACTTCTTTGACTTTGTTGCCTAAAACATACTTATTGAGGCAAGATCAAACCTTATTCCACTGTATGTGTAAAGGATAATTAACGAGAAGGTTTGCATTCCACGGTTTTAATGCTCGACGCGGAGGCAAATAAGGTTGCCTCCGCGAAGTGCATTAAAATTGTGGAATGCTCACCTTCGAGTTGATTATCCCGCTTATACCATGGTTAATTGCCAGCAATGTCAACTTGCAGCATTCAGAAATTTTTGGTGAAAGTTTTGCATTTGCACTAAAAAAAAAAAATCATTAAATTTTTCATTAATCATTAAAGAGGCGCCGCGCCTTCTCATACCCAATAGCCTATTATAGGCCAAGTTAAATTGAACCAGCTATCTTAGTTCATCTTACGTTCAAGGAGAAAGAATTTTTTGCACACGCTTACATCCGTTTACCAGCTGATTTGATACCGGATTCCAGCTGAAATGGAGATTATTAATAACGCAACATTATGTGCGATTATATGTGCGACTGTAGCTAACTTGCAACCCACAATTACAATGAACTTATGACGGTTTCCGCAGTCAGCGAGCTGAAGTCTGCTGGCACAGCACGTTGCTGGCGGAAGTGGACATGTTAGCTTCCTTTGTAACCGTACACAATTACAGTCGTTTAATGAATAAAGCCTGATTACTTCGCTGCTATAATATTTCCGGTCATTATCGCCTGTAGTTAACCGCCCCGCAGGACGCAACTTATGTCACGCCGCTAAATTTACTGGAGATAAATGAGCTGCTGAGTTTCCGTTCTACCCAGCCCAATACCAGGTCTAACGTTGCTAGGGTTACAAGTTGGCTTGTGGATGAATTTCGAAAGGTGAAACTACCGTAGCCGAACTACCTGTGCGGTTCCATGGTTTTAATGCATACCTGCCAGCCATTCAGAAAAAAGTATTCACCCAGACCATGGTGTAATATAAAATATGCCATCCCAATAGTTTTTACACCGTGGTGTAACAGATAGATGCACTATCTGCCTTAACCATTTGTTATTACATTTCTTGTCTCTGATGTTAATACCATTAAGTAATATATCCGTTTGTAGAGTTGCTTGGTTTAAAGATGTTGTAGGCACAAAAAACCGTCAGGATTAGCATCAAATACTATACTGTATTCTTTGAGGTGTATTGGAATGGCAAATTTATTTAAAAATTCACTGTAAGTGAGAAATTGGCCGTCTGCATTAATTAATTGAGCGAGAAAATAAATTGCTGACCCACCTTTCATAAAATATTGACTTGTTTTTATATTTGATTGATTTGTTATTCCAAATCAAATGTCTGTGTGGTGAGAAATTATGCTTGTAGGCCAGAAACCAACATAAAAGAGCCTGTCTTTGAAAATTCGATAGCTTAATGGGGAGTTTGTCAATATCAAAATTACATTGAAGAAGAAATTCTATGCCGCCGATTTCTGGAAGATTTGGTTGTAGATACCATATCTGGTTTCTATTTTTGATAATGGCCGCCCATTCATTTCAATGGAAATTGCTCAGTGGCGCACCACCAATAGGTCCATGCGTAGCACGCCGACATGTAACGTTAATGATTACCGCCCTTGATCGTTACGGCCGCTAGAGGGCAGCCTACTCACTAGGGCGTTAATCCCTTCCTACCAGCCAGTGGGTCGCGCGGTCACCCCATGACCGCCCAATCAGCGGGCGAGCCGGGTCTGACGTCACTTCCCACCCTTTTTCAACATATGGAGAAAAGTACGGAGCGTGCTACTATCAGTTCCTAAAGAAAGGGACAATTCTTTCACAATGTCGTTTCCGTACTGCTCGAATACATTCCGTCTGCTTTCATTTTTCAGATCGGTGACATCAAAATTATAATTGCACTTCTCCCGCCAAATGTCAACACGACCCACAATGCATTATACCGACAAGTCGACATCGAGGCTTACATCGACGCTTGCGAACCGCTGTGAGGCTATAGTGCGTGTAGGCTTTAGTGAAGCGACCGGACGCGTTGGAGCGGAACCGAACGGCTACATCATATAGGTTAGCCGACATGGGGCCTCATTTCCGCAGTTATGTGGACATGCGCTGTGGGCCTTCGCTCAACATGCATAGTGTAGGGCTCATGAACGCGCTGACGCCTGAGATATCTATGACAATGGTCCACACCTGAAGCACTCCCACACAGGACGCGTGCTCACGACCAATGTTCTCTGAAAAAATAGCTAATTAAGTCCACTGCAAAACCCATGCAATAGCTCTGTACCGCCAAATATAGTACTCGGTGAAAGATAAAACATAAACATTGGAAAAACAGTTTATATACCTAATGGGGATATAAACGGTTGATAAACGATTTTTATTTAACAGGGAAATAAATTATTCACTTCGCTGCAAAAATTGTCAGCACAACAGTTGACTTGCTGCACTATAAGACGACAGTTCAGTCTCGTTTTCCACGCAGTGCAAATCTAAATGTATTTGTAGAAAGTGAAACTTCTCATGCTTGTTTGCAACCTCCTCTATTCTAACTGGATTCAAGACGTTTTTTTTTTTTTTTTGTTGAAGTTAACATGCGCAAAAACATAGCTGCTGCCGTTATATGCTATTACCACGTTTATGAGCAATAGAATTAACTCTAAATTTTCTTGACTAAATGCACTCTTGACCTTTTTACACATCCGAATGTCTCTCTGGGTACTCAAACATCAAGGTAAGCTGGAAAAAAGTGCTGATTTCATTTGATATTATTCGGGTTTGATTATGGGATTCTTTTCCTTCCCCTTATACAGGATTATTAAATTCGGATGTCCTCACATAATCAGCAGCCCAGTAATAAAATACAGATAAAGTCGATCTTCGTTTCATTTTCATCTGTTTCTTTCTTCTGGGACACTCGTATTTTCTCTGCGCAGATGGAGTTCAGCCGCATCAGCAAAACTCAGCAGCATCACTCCCATATACTGATGCTGCTCACTAACAGTGTGTTGTTCGCATCTCATCTTGTCCAGCGTTTCCAACCCACTCAACACTTCTAACTAATAAAGGCTGAACAGCAAATCCTGTCTCTATGCAGTGCTGTCATGCAACTTTGGTGCATGCAAAAAATAACAGATACTTATTCTTATCTTAAAAAGATGCTGAAAAGTTATGACATCAAGTATATGAACATCTACTACTGTTTAAATGATGAAGAATGTACATGCAATGGTAAATAAATGATAAGCTGTGCAGTTTTTGTGCTGAATTTATACTGTGCTGAAAGTGCCCACATAGAAGTAGTCAATGCTACGTAGCTAGCTACGTAGCCAGCATATAATATATGAAGCAGCAAAACACAGTACCGCGAATCGATGTAAATGAAAATATACAACTCAGTGTAGGTGCATCTTGAACATTTTAATTGGAAAAAGCAAAGCAAATGTTTGCTACATGCACAGTTACAGGATATCACCTTCAATAGTTACCGAATACACGCCCGTAATTAACTAGGATGGGAAAATGCGGGAGAAATATTGTCTTATAGGATTATGTTACGGTACATCTTACCTTATCATTTTGATAATTTTTGAAATACAGTCAATGTCATTAAGCAGGAAATGTTGTGTTAAATAGTTTGTGAATATTCGTGAGATCAGGTTTGCCTCTGATATGGTAATTTAACACGGGCCCAGTGAATCCAAAGGTAAGCTCTTAAATAATAGTGTGACATCTTATTTGAATTTTAACCTGCAATACGACCTTATCGGACCTTAGTGTGCTTTTGCTACAAAGCCAGCCAGGCTGTATCCCTCACGAAAAAGAAGTTTATTTAAGTGTGCTATTGGTATACTTCTTCTAAACTAAAAAATAAGAGAGTATACTTTCATTTTACTTTTGATGTACTTATCAGAGATATACTTAGCAATGTAATACTTAAGTGTACTTAGCTTATACTGAAAAGTACACAGAAAAGTCTGAGTATATTTGGCTTATACAACTCATACCTAAATTTTTGATCGAGATATACACAAGAAAAGTATAATAAAGTATTAAAATATTCATGCCAAATGTTGTCAAGTGTACTTGGCATGCAGTTAGGCTACTATCAAAAGAATAAACACATTCAAATATTTTTTTTACCATACATATTGGCTTCTTTGAAGTATACTGCAGTATAGTTTTACTCAGTTTAATATCTCATGAATTTAAATATTCCATATGTAAGTTTGCAGTAACAAGTCAGCTTTGGGGTAGCATAGCAGAGTAAATAGCACATGGGTGGAGCTGAACTTGATTTTTATGCAGTATTTGCCCACACAAAAACAGATAAATATTTGTCTGATTTTATTTGAGAACAAATCTGACAGTTCTGCTAGTATTGATGGACTTGATACATACCCATAAAAAATAAGTATATTTGAGTATACTACTAGTATACTTCTTTTAAACTGAAAAAATTGGAAACTGTACTTTGGGTTTACTTTTTCTGAACTAAACTAACCACTTGACGTTTACTTAAGTTCACTTGAAAAAATTAACTTGAAGTATACTTCTATTTTTGTAAGGGTAGCTCTGTAACACACCCAAAAGCACATATTTTCTATTGGTTACCTTTTTCACTCCTGAGATAGAAGCCCAACTCAATTCCAAATGGACATATGGCTTTTACCATACCTAAGTGTACTTTGTTACTGAACTAGCCCGGCTAGACCCACTACGCGCCCAAATGAACATTTTACTGTACCTCAATGTGCTTCATTGCCAAGCAAGCCTAGCAACTGCTGCATTCCCGACAGAACATAAAAACGAAGGACGTGTTTGGAGAAACCTTTACTTTCATGAAGACATGCACTATCTAACTGCATACTGGAAAAGTACAACCTCCCATATGCCAGAACTTAATTTACGTTGCTTAGTTCATAAGCCAAATGCCGAAAGTATAGGGAGAAATATCATGCGGAGCGCCAAGGTCAAATATTTGGCCTCAAATCCCCCTCATGCCTGTTCTAAGCAACAGGAATAAACATAGAGTTAAAATAACATGCCCATCTTTCCTTACTGTGAGAGTACCTCCCTAAAGGGAAAATACATCCTTACTGGAAAGTTGCTGCACAAGTGAAATATCTTTCCTTACTTTTAGAGTTCCTGCTTAAAGGGAAAATGTCTCCCATTGAAAAGTTCCTTAATCCATCCGTTATCTGAACCACATCTTCCTCATGTGGGTCACAGGAGGCTTGCTGGAGCTCAATCCAGCCGAATATGGGTAAAAGGACTTGGACACACCTTGGACAGCTTGCCAATCCATTGCAGGACTCGCACACTCATACTCATACCTGCGGACAATTTTTGAATATCCAATTTTCCTCACATTCATGTCTTCCACAAGAGCCCAGCAGCTGAGTTCGTCCCAGTTTCATCTTTCCAAATTAAAAAAAAAAAAAAACAAAATTCCATGCCAACTGGAAAAGGTAACTCATTCATGTCAGACTAAGTGGAGACTCTAAATGTCTCATTGGCTGAAGTGTGTGAGTGAATGATGTGTACCAGGCAATAGATTAACGAATTGTCATGGGTGTGTTGATTGGTTAGCGGACTGGTTGCTGGGATAGGCTCCAGCTTCTTTGCAACCCTGACCAGAAATAAGGAGGGAAATAATGGATTGATTTACTCTTTCATCAGTTGTGCTTTTTGGAAAACATTTTTTTTAGAGCAAAACCTTAAAAAACCTCTGTTTGTTTTTTTTTTTTTTTTTGCATGTTGGAAATAATTGGGATTTTATGATCAGCTTTATAATCAGTCATGGTGAGAGGTAACATTTCTTCAATTAGAAACCGCATTTTTTTTTTCAATAGTTTAATAGTGCTTAAATGATATTATTCATACAGTGGGGTGCAAAAATTTGGGCATCCCTGGTTTAAATGTCTGTTACAATTAATCTCCAAGTGATTGAAAGCAAATCTAAACACTAAATGCTACAAAGTTAAATATGGCACCTTTCTGCAAATTTAAATGCAAGGTTTCTTTTTATTTTAATCTTTCTGAGTTTTTAAATGATTAGAAAGGAAAAGGGGCCTGTGCAAAAGTTTGGGAACCCTATTGGATTATTCTTTGTTACCTTTTAAGAAGATTATGACTAAGGCCCAGGCCCAGGTGATTTACTTCTTAAGGCTTCCGTGAGTCAGGTGAATATAATTCCACAGTTGAACAATATATTCTGAAGTAACTCTATGCCTTCTAAAGTATCCGACTGTGGTGGCTGATGTGTCTGGTGTTAAAAACCAGTTGTCATGGCTACTGTACTGCTGGTTGCTGTGGGAAATTTCGGACTGATTGAAATCCACCCTAAATGAAGGACCCAAAACATCATTTATATTTGCAATTATATTTTCATCTTTAATCAGAGAATAAATGGTTACATAATTAAGAGAAACTCATATGCATGTAATCAATGAAGATAATAAGTATCAGAGACGATTACAATCAAACCATTAGTTGATATAGTCGAATAGTCCTCCGCGAGGAATCTAAGTCGAGCGAAGGCTTGCGCAGCGTCCGTCGACATTCTGACTCTGAAGAATGGCAAATGAATGCCCCCCAGTCTTTCTTTGTTCCTCTTCTTATAGTCCTTCTTCTCCCTCCCCGGGCTTCCAGCTATGTGTTTACCTAATTAATTGATGTACATGAACTCTACTTGACCAATGTCCCGATGACCGCTTGTTCGTACCAATCTCTCAAAAAGACATTTCATAACTCATTCTGATCGTAGACGTCTGTCCTCCTATAAGAATTAAGACCCAACAGGAGGCGTCCACTGTAGTTTTTTTAGTCAGGCCAATAAATTAATGCCGCATCTGGTGTTTTCAAAGGTACAGATAGTCTGAAGTAGAATGCGGTGCCCCCTCCATATGTTCTTTTGAATACAGAGAATCCCTTCAAGCACCATACACTCAGGTTCACTTTGTTTTAGATGAATACAATGTTTCAGTTAATATCAGCATAAGCTTAATGATTAATACATTTGGATAATACTTGAGTAATAATATATTCAGATATATAATGAATACAACAATTGGGTAATAACTGAATATGATAATGCATATATTAATGCATTGATAGTACATTTCAATGGTCATGCATTTAAAGAGTTGATTATAGGGTTACATGGATTAATATTTTCCTACATTGCCATGGTAGGAGGCAGAGTAGTGGTGTCTGTTGGCGTTGTGGTACATATCAGCTGATCCTCTGTAAGTGAATTTAGACTTTGTCCTTTCAAGCTTTCTGGAAATTCACAAGTCTCTGGACGGCTGGACTTGACCTTTGCGCTGTTGTTTTTGATCCAGTTAACAAAGGGTATCAGCCTGCAGTCACAATGCCATGGGTTACCGTTCAGATATACTTTGCTAAGTTTGGGAATAGAGTCAAATATTTCCCCGGGAAGAATTCTCAGTTTGTTATGTGCCAGCCTGAGGGTACGGAGCTCCTTTAAGTGCTCAAAGTTTTTAGGTTCTAAAGATTCGATCGTGTTATTCTGCAGATTAAGATCTTGTAGATTTTCGAGACCTGTGAAATAGTCACCAGACAGCACAGTGAACTTATTTTGTGAAAGGTCAAGCTTATTAAGTTTTTTTAATGGGCTGAAAACTCCTACAGGAAGGGTACTAAGGTTGTTTCCTTTAAGTGAAAGGTCATTTAGTTTTGGCATTTCTCCAAAAAGCACAGGAGGCAGGCTTGTGATTTGGTTCTCCTGCAGGGTTAAATATTTCATGCTGGGAAGCCCTACAAAAACTTCAGAGGGCAATTCAGTCAAGAGGTTCCTCTCCAAACTTAATGTGCCCAGTTTGTCATTTTTTGAAAATAAATATGATGGGATCTCAGCGATCTTATTATCCCGTAAGCCAATTTCTTTGAGATTCAGTAGATCATCGAAGATCTCAGGTGGAATGACCCTGATGTTATTCTCATACAGCCTTAGCTTTTGTAATTTGCTGAGCTTCGTGAAGAGTACTCGGGAGATGGAGGTGATGCAATTCTTCGCCAGGTGCAGGAGTGTAAGGTTGTCCAGCTGGTCGAAGACTCCCTCATCGATCGAACTGATTTGGTTATTGTGAAGTTGGAGGTCTTTCAGGTTTCTCAGGCCATCAAAGAGGCCCTTCTCCAACTTCTGAATTTTGTTACTTTTTACAATCAACTTCTCCAGCATCGGCAGGTTCTGAAACACGCCCAAGGGTAATGATGTCAGATTGGTGCTAAAAATTTCAATAGACATCAGGTTGCCCAGGCCTTTGAAGGCATCTGTTTCAATGGATACAAGAGGCATTTCCATGAACACCACCATTTCCAGCTGGGGAGTGTTAACAAAGGCTCGGTTGGGGATAATGGAGATCGGACTTCCCAAAAAATACACCTTGGTGGTTCCAGGTTTCAGAGTGGCTGGGATCTCAGTGATGTGCTTCTCAAAAATGACAATATGTTTGAATCTCTCGAAGGTTTCATCAGAAATTGGCATCCCATGCCCAAGCAATAGTAGTATGAGATGGATGCAGTATATGGGATGCATGATTGTTGTTCTTCTGAGGAAAAAAAATGCAGAGTTAATATTTGCAACATGACAAAATTCACTGTTCAAAAAAATGTCTTTTTAATTAAATATCCAAAGTGTGGGTAAATATTTCTAATTTGAGGGTATTTGCTTAGTGGTTAAGTAATCTTATTGAGTGATTACAGTGAGTGCAATTATTGCTCATACTAATGTGATTTTAGATTTTTTTTTTTTTTTACTTATTGCTTTTGTTGTTTTGTTTGTATTATTGCATACTATATTCTTGTTTTGGCCCCCTATAACATGAGATAAATGATGACCCCTTGAGATGATTTAACAAGCTTATATAAGCTAACATAATTCCTACTGATCTTTGGAATGACCAACAGCAAAGAGTGCCATGACAAGCTAGATAACTCCGTCCTTGAAACAGGGATGACAGTATGACCATGCCCCATAAAGGATATAAAACAATATTTTATCTATTTAATTATTAAGCTTTATAGATACTACAATGAATTTTAACGTTGCATAAAATACACAATTAAAAACATGGAGACAAAAACACAATATGAAATAGGTTCAAATTCAATAGAGAAAGTTGTATACAAGGGGTAACCACAAAGGATAAAACCTATGTCATTGGCTCCCAAAACAATGAAATCATATTGCATAAAATCATATAAAAGTCACATTTAAGCAGGCCTACATCTTGAGCACTAACAATAAGTAACCAAGTTACAGGAGTGGGTTCGATCAAAAGAATCAATTCTTAATTTATACATTTCAAATAGCCTCCCTAATTTTTAAAACACTTCAAGGAGAAGGTGGCCCTAACAGGCAATGGAATATCATTCCATAGCCTGCAAACCCTATTAAAATAATTAGCACCATACTACTCCATACAACAAGACAGACCTTTAAATTTCAATGGATCATCACCTCGGTCTACTGGACTTAAGAAAGTATTCAGATCTAAATCAAATTTTTTATACAAACAATTGTGAAAAAATGACAAATCAGCCATTTCTCTCCTAAATGAAAGAGGAAGTAAATTTAGTTTGTCTAACCTTTCAGCATAAGTTTGACCTAAGCCACAGACATGGCGAATGACATGTCACTGAACTTTTTCCAGTGACTGTAGATCTCTTTTATTGTGTGTGTCCCACACTGTCAAGAAATACTCTTGCTGCCTAACAATGCTTTATAAAGGGTAGCATACACATCTGGGGTTGCTCTTCCACCACAAACTCTTGTTATGGCTTCCCATGCTTTATTACCATTATTAGTGATTGTCTCAAAATGCTTGCCCCATAACAAAGACGAATTGAAAATGACACCAAGATCCTTCGCACTGTCTACCTTGCGGAGGACCCTTCCATCCATATTGTAATAAAAAACAAGAAGGGCTTTGCTTCCTGCTAACTTGTACAATTTCAGACTTGTTGTATTTAAACTCATCCGCCATGTATCACTCAACTCAAACAGTTTCTCAATGTCATCTTGTAACCTGAAATTGTCATCATGACCTGAAATTACTCTTTAAATCTTACTGTCATCAGCAAACAAATCCATAAAGGTATTCTTATCAATAACAGAGGGCAAATAATTTATAAACAATGCAAATAATAAGGGACCAAGAATAGACCCTTGCGGTATGCTGGATGTGACATCGCAAACGGATGACTCAATCTCTGCGACAACAACCCTTGGCTTCCTATTAGAAAGATAGGAGATGAGTGACTCTAAGAGGCAACCTCCCATCCCAAAAGATTGGACCTTGTAAATAAGAAGGTCATGGGACACTGTGTAGAATGTTTTGCTAAAATCCAAGTAAACCATGTCAACTTGACCACCCGAGTCCAAGACTTGACTCAGATGATGCTGAGTTTGAGTCAACTGCATGGCCATCGAGTGTTTGTTCATGAAACCAAGCTGGTATGAGGAGATCAAAGGACATAGAATGGGAACGATTTTATTATAGACGCAGCACTCCATGAGCTTTGACACAATTGATTAATAACGACACTGGCTAATAATTAGCAACACACTGCTTATCTCCCTTCTTATATACAGGGACCACATAAGCTAATTTCTGACCAACTGGTAACTTACCTAATTTCAAGTGATATTAAAAAGGAGCGATAATGAACAACTATGCTCTTCAAAACAAGGCTTCAATACACAAGGTGATATTCCATCAGGGCCACAGGCCTTAGCTAAACCAATCTTTTTCATTGTGGAACAAACATCAGGTAAAATTATTTACATTATCATTATTTACATTATAAGATATTGCTAATTTGTTAATATTAGAAACAAATTGAAAAACAACATAGTAAAATAGGCTAATTTAAAACTTTGCTTCAACAAGGACATGAATGCCTGGCAGGGACCAACAGTCTTATGGAGAGTCCTGCGTGGGTCTCATTTCCAATAACCGATCATATCCTGGTAATGACATATAACATCATACCTGCCCCGCCACTTGCACATATTACCCATTTGTTCCATGGCCCGACCCAATTCTTTGACTCAAAACCTGCAGCCTGACCCAAAGGCGCAGATGCCATTAGAAACACAAGATGTTAATAATCCAGTAATTTTTGGCCATTTCAAATATGCGAAACTCAGATAATAATTTGAAATGACGGCAATTTGGGCTATTCTCTAAAACTGGTACCCAAAATTGGGGCACTGGGGTGAAAAATTCAAAATAACACAATTCAGGCATATTCCAGTGCATTTCTATCTAGATTTACCATAGATTCATTAGCAATTACAATAAAGACAGTACGAGAACGATTTCATGCACATAACCGCACATTTATTTAACCTCGACACCAAACTAACAGCAGAAGGAGTCCAAGGAAAACTATGAAAATGGATTCAACACATACACATCACAGCACTTTGTTAAGAAACAGTACTACTACTGAAAATTCAGAAAAAAGGATGGAAAAGTTTGCAATAAAAATAAGAATTTCAACAATTCGAGTCAGTCAATTGGGCTGATTTTGACCATCTAAAATTTGAAACTTTTTCATAAGAACACATCAATGTAAAATCTGTCTAATGCCACTTTACTGTGTCCCATTTGTCACCCTCAAATGGTCTTATCTTGTTCAGCAGTAAAAAATGGTTCATCTTCACACAGCCTGCCAGTATTTGGAGATGTATCGGGCGTAACATGGACACCAGGTAGCATTGTGTCTCTCTGTAGTTCTGTTATGTACGGAATAACATTGAAGAATCTGTTTTGATATTTGAAATGACCAATTAATTTCATTCTGCATAAGAAGTGAACTATAAAAACAATGGAAAAAAACGAGATGTAACCAAAAAAGAATGAAAAACCAGTGGTGTGTGACAAAGTTCAATCCGTATGTAACACAGACTCAATTCACAGCGATATCCTCTACACTGAGTAGTGTATTCTCATCGGCCAAACATGTAAGGAAAACACTGGAATAATTCACCAAATGTTCCACTTTTAGACAGATATCAACAGAGTTGTATAAAGAACTGGAAAAAAATAACCAAGTAAAAGTAGAAGTACCATAACTGAAAGATACATTGGTAAAAGTTAAAGTCACCCATAAGAAAATTACTTGAGTAAAAGTCTTAAAATAGCTCACATTAAATGTACTTAAGTGCCAAAAGTATCTTGTGAAAAAATATACTTGAGTATTTTTCATAGTACGCATAGAAAGAAGCAAAGGAACCATGCATTGTTCTCTCCTCATGCTCTTTAATCAATTTTCAGGTGAATGAAAGATATAGCATTCAAAAAACAAACAAGCAGTCACTCCTTTATATACTTCTTCTTCTTCACGTTTACTGGAAATGAAGAAAACCACTATGATTGACTATAATTGATTGTAGAATTACATAGTATCAATGTCGAATTTCTGCTTCAGAAAACAGATTTTTCTTAACTACTAATTGGGATACCATTTGCTCACTGTACCTGACTTGGTTGCTACAGAGGACATCGATTTTTTTCTGTAGCAAGAGATAATTTTTTTGAACTTCTGTATAGATACTATGGGCAAGTATATTGAGTAGTTTGCACATCAGGCTTAGCTGAGGAGTTTAATTCAAGCAACTCCTGAAATACAAGGAGTGGAGTGAATTTGTCCATTCTAAACCGTGTTTGAGCTCAACTTGCTTGTGAATATTCAATAACTGATCTGGGACTGCCATCAAGTGATAGAATATTGTTCTGTGTGCATTCATTTGCAGCTCCATGTCCACTGGCGGGCACGATCTGCACATAGCGCTTAAGATGCCCTGCCGAGCACCATTGTTCTTCTCGAACACGCCACATCCAGATAATCCTTTTTTTTTTTTTTTTTTTTAAGCCCACCACCACCCCCCCTCATCGGAGGACAACTTTATTTTTTAATTCAATTAATGTGCAGACAGTGCTTTCTCCAACCTGACCCACATCCACCCTATCACTAATATTTGGATTGCCTAAACATTGTGAAGTTGTTAGTTAACAAAAAAATAAATAAAAAATCAACAAGAAAATGGATAAGTAAATAAAAATAATAACAAATAAGTCATGTGAACAGAAAATTGGGCAAAATGGAACTATTTACAGAGGGACGCGGAAAGACAGGGTGATGGACAGACATATAGACAATGGACAAGCAGACACTGACATACAGACAGACAGACCAATGGACAAACAGACAGATATAGACAATCGACAGGGACAAGATATTCAGATAAAACAGATCAACTGGTGAAGACACATAAACAGGTGGATGGTTTGACAGACATACTGACAAGTATATAGAGATCATATTAGTGGGTGATACTGTTTTTGTTAATGCTTGTGTGTGTGTGTGTGTGTGTTTGTGGGTATGAGAACGAAAGGGAAAGGGTGGAGGTTGGGGGGGGGGGGGGGGATTGAAGCCTAGGGGTCAGGCATAGGGGGTGTAAGTGGCCCAATTATTGCTGAATTTGAAGAAGGGTTATGAAAGGATTCCAGATTTCTTTGAAGGCTGATGTATTGTTCTTCTTTTAAGCTAAGAGTTCTTCTGTAAGTATGTGTTCTGAGATTAGGTTGAGCCAGTGATTTATGTGACAAGAATTCCTAGATTTCCAGCTTTGACAGACGATTTTCTTTGCGATAGTTAGAGAGACAAGTGCTGGGTGTTTCATTTTCTGTGGAATGATGATGGAAGTGATATCTCCTAGAAGACAAAGCGAGGGGGAGAGTGGGATTCTACAGTCCAAGATTGCAGAGAGTGTTTTTGTGACAGAGGTCCATAGTAAATTGACTGGCTTACAGTTCCAAGTGGCATGCAAGTAAGTGTCAGTGCTCCCCGAATTGCAGTGAGGGCAGATATCAGTGTTGATTAGTCCCATTTTAAATAGTTTGCTTTGTGTGAGGTGAGTCCTATGAATAGTTTTAGATTGTATTAGCTGTAGGTTGGTGTTGGAAGTCATAGAGAATGTATTTTTGCAGATATTTGTCCAGAAGTCTGGGGTTGGAGAAAGTACCAGGTCACTTTCCCATTTTGTTATTGGAAGTGTTATAGAGGAGGATGAGGAAGCAATTACGTTATAGAGTTTAGATATTATTTTTTGTGGATGGTCTGCAGTTCTTAGTAGCTGTTGAATGGTGTTTGAGGGTTCCAGAGTGCTGATTGTTTTTACTTTGCTATTAATTGTTGCTTTCAGTTGATGGTAATGAAGGAACTGATCTTCTCCAACCCCATACCTCCGGACAATATTGTGAAAAGAAAGGAATTGGTTATTTTCAAATAAGTGGTGGAGGTGGGTAATACCTTTAGCTTCCCATTTAGAAAAGTGGATTGGGGTCTTGTGTAGTGAAAAGTCAGGGTTGTGCCATAAGGGGGTGAGTGTACAAGGTGTCAATGTGGATTTAGTGATTCTATTGGTTTTCCACCAGACTGTCAGAGTGGTGCTTATTGTTATATATTTGAAGAGATTTAATTTTTTAGCTGTTTGTGAGAGGAATGGTAAATCTGCTACTGAGATTGTAATCGTCTTCAACCTTTCGTAATAATGGAATATGATTAAGGTTGAAGAGCTCTGACAGCCTGGGGGAAATCACAATACCTAAATATTTGATGTTGCCAGTGCTAAGAGGTAAGGAGGGATCTTGGACTGCAGAATCCCAGCTGTTTTCGGTTAATGGTAATATGGTTGATTTTTTCCAGTTAACGGTGTAGTTAGAGACTTTTGAGAAATGATTAATGACGTTGAAGGTTTCTAGGAGTGAGGCGCGAGGAGATTGTTGATATAATGACAGATCATCGGCATAGAGACTGACTTTGTGTTCTGAATTGGAGTTTTGGATGCCTTGAATTTTACTGTTCTGACGTATTGCTGCTGCTAGTGGTTCAATAAATATGGCAAATAGGGATGGAGAGAGTGGGCATCCTTGTCTGGTTCCTTGGTGCAGTGTGAAGCTTTGTGAAGTGATCCCATTGGTGACAACAGTGGCTCTAGGTGATGTGTATAGTGTCCTTATCCAATGGATGAACGACTCTCCAAAGCAAAGTCTGTGGAGGGTGGTGAAGAGGAAAGACCAATTAACTTTATCAAATGCTTTTTCTGCATCCAGTGACATAATGATGGTATTATTTTGTTGTTTTTGTGATATGTCAATTAAATTGAAGAGTCTACGGAGATTGTCGGAGGCATACCTGTTCTTTATGAATCAGTTTGGTCTGGATGAATTATTGTGGTCAAAACTGTTTCTATTCTTGTTGTCAATGTTTTTGTGATAATTTTGATATCTGTGTTAATCAGGGAGAGAGGGCGGTAACTAGATGGATGGTTTGGATCTTTGTTTGGTTTGAGTAGAAGGGTAATAACAGCTGTATTCATATGTGTTGGTATTGATGAACTTTTTTTAATATCAGCAACTAGTTGAATCAATAGTGGTGACAAAATATCCCAGAAATGTTTATAGAATTCTGCCGGAAGTCCGTCAGGTCCAGGTGATTTGTTATTGGGCATGGTTTGGAGGGCTTTGAAAAGTTCATCAATGGTGATAGGTTGCTCTAATAGATTTGATTGTTGCGTGGATAGTGAAGGGAGGTGGACAGAATTGAGAAAGTGGTCCATTTCAAATTGAGTGGGTTGGTTAGTGGTGGAGTACAAATCTTTATAGAAGTTTTTAAAGCTGTTATTTATTTCAAGCGGATCTTGGGTTGGTTTGCCAGAGAGGTCTAGGATAGATGGAATAACAGATTTCTCTTTCTTGTGTTGTAACATGTTTGCTAAGAATTTTCCGGATTTATTGCCAAAGTGAAATTTGTCATAATTGAGTTGCTGGATGCAGAACTGAGTTTTTTTGTGAATGATGGTGTCCAGTTGTCTTTGCAGATGTTTTAATTCGGTTTGTGTATCATCTGAGGGGTTGAGTGACAGTTGATTTGTTAAGTTTTTAATTTTTTCTTCTAATGTATATTCTAATTTCTGTTGCTGCTTTTTCTTGTATGATGAATATGATATGATTATACCTCTGATTACGGTTTTGCCTGTTTCCCAAAATGTAGATGAATTACATTCATATTTTAATCAGTAATGAGTAACGACGTGCCCAGTGTCAAAGTAACAAAGTAAAAGTATACTTTTTATCTTTTGAAATGTAGTACAGTAAAAGTAAAAGTCCCGGTAAAAAAAAAACAAAAAAGAAAAACACTCAAGTAAAATACAAATCCTCAAAAAAAATTAAATAAAAAAAATAACCTTGTAAGTACTATACACCTCTGGATATCAAAGTACAAAACCCTTTCCCAGTGGATGTGACTGGTTACGCATGGAACGGAAAATCGAGGCCGTCTTTAATCTATACATATATATATAATCTTTAATCTTCCACGTGGTGCAAAAGGCAGAGCCAACACAAAGCAATAATAAAAATAAAGTAATGTTAATTTATAAATAAGTGTGTTTTTACAACACTTATTGGTCACACTTTACAAGAAGTGTTGCTCTTAAAGGCTTTATACAGCATGTATAATGCCTTCATAAATGAGACAATGTCTTAATAAATCATTCACAAGCAATTTTTTTGCTACGGAAAGGGTGAAATAACACATCCTTATGCAGCATGTGATGCTGGATGTGACAGTGATGATGTCACTTAACTGACAATGGCACCCTTTATTGCATTTAGCCACTAGCTAAGTGACATTTTCAGTTATATCACATCTGACATCACATGCTGAATCAGGATATGTTATTTAGTAATGTACTTATGGCCTGTTAGTTGGTGATTTTCTATATCCTCAAACTGTGACGTACACATATTTTTGCCTGAAGCGTAATGTCTGTTCTTGGATAGACCACGTTGTTGTTTCTGAATATGATTGTTATAATGTTATTGATTGTAAAATTATAGGTTTGGAAGAGAGTAATGTTAGTGACCATCTTCCTATAAGGATGGAATTTAAGGTTACTGTTCTCTGAGTAAAAAAGTCTACATTTTCTTGCCCTGTGGTCTGTACTCGCCCTACCCCTGGCTGGAGCAGACCTGACCTTTGTCAAGGGTATAATGATATTCTCACAGATAAGCTTCAGGGCTCGAATTTTGTTAATGCAAGTATACTGGAAGATCGGTCTATGGCTCAACGTTATGTAGATGACAATTTCTGTATTCTAAATGAACATATCCATTCATCTGCTACTGAATCAGGCTGTCTTTCCAGGAACAGAGCTTTTAATCCCAAGGTACAGTATCTCACAAAAGTGAGTACACCCCTCACATTTCAACAATTAATTTATTATATCTTTTCAAGGGATAATGTTACAGGAATGAAACTTGAATATATTATTGAGTATTCATTGTACAGTATGTGTTGCAGTGTAGATTTACTTAACTGCCCAAATACCTGAACAAACAGTCATTATTTCCAAAATGGGGGGCAACAAAAGTGAGTACACACCCCAATTTGTAATGGTCAACCAAGCAATGAAACGTGTCTTATTCATCATATTCATGCTTTTGTCTGTTCGATTGGGCCACATGAGGCTGTGTAACATGTTTAAGGTTTAAAATGTGGTGCTTTGGGTGCAATGCTCTCATTCTGGTCACTGGAGGGTCAACATGGCACCTCATGGGAAGGAACTCTCTGAGGATCTGAAAAAAAGAATTGTTGCTCTCCAGAAGGATGGTTTAAGATACAAGAAGGTTGTGAAACCATGAAACTGAGCTACAGCATGGTGGCCAAGGACTATTCTGCGGTTTTTTAAGACTGGTTCTACCCAGAACAGGCCTGTCAGGGTCGACCAAAGAGGTTGAGTCCTCGTGCTCGGTGTAAGGTGCGCAAGTTGGCCTCAGAAAACAGACACAGGAGTGCTGGCAGCATTGCTAATGAGGTTGCACCAGTGGGAGAACAGTCTGTCAGTGCTCAGACCATGCGCCGTGCTCTGCACCAAGTTGGTCTGCATGGCTGTCAGCCAGGACGGAAGCCTCTTCCGAAGCTAGCCTACAAGAAAACCCGAAAACCAGTTGCTGAAGACAACCAGTCCAAGAACATGAACCACTGGAACCATGCTCTGTGGTCTGACAAGACCGATATAAACTTGTTCGGCTCAAATGTGGTCCAGCACGTGTGGTAGTGCCCTGGTTAGGAGTACCAAGACAAGCGTGTACTGAGTAGAGCCAAATATGGTGGCGGCAGCATCATGATGTGGGGCTGCATGAGTGCTTCTGCTCCAGGGGTCCTCCGCTTCATTCATGGAATAATGGATTCCAAAATGTAGTGCGACATTCTGAAGCATAAAATGATGCCCTCCCTTCGGAAACGGCAGTTTTCCGACATGATAATGACCCGAAACGTACCTCCGAGATAACAACTGCCCCCCTGAAGAAGCTGAGGGTGAAGGCGATGGTGTGGGCAAGTATGTCTCCAGACCTGAATCCCATTGAGCACCTGTGGTGCATCCTCAAGAGGAAGGTGGAGGAGCAGCAGGTGTCCAACATCCACCAGCTCCGCGATTTTCTCATGGAGGAGTGGAGGACGATCCCAGCAACAGCCTGTGCGGCTCTGGTGAATTCCATGCCTAGGAGAATCAAGGCAGTGCTGGACAACAATGCTCGTCACACTAAATATTGACACTATGGACAATGCTCGTCACACTAAATATTGACACTATGGACACAATTCGGCATGTTGACGGTGAGGTGTACTCACTTTTGTTGCCACCCATTTGGGAAATGGTGACTGTTTGTTCAGTTGTTTGGACAGTGCAGTAAATCTACACCGCTACACATATTGTACAATGACTACTCTAGAATATATTCAGGTTTCATTTCTGTAACGTTGCCCCTTGAAAAGATATCATAAATTAATTGTGGAAATGTGAGGGGTGTACTCACTTTTGTGAGATACTGTATATTGGTGCCATCAACTGAGTGACCTTAGTAAACATAAAAGGTTCTGGTGGAAGCTTTGGGTTTTTAATATTCACCCTAGAGAAGGCATAGTTTTTGACTGCTGGAAGTTTTGCTAAGAAACAGTTTAGAATAGCCTCTCTTCGATGTGTACGCTCTGTGTTCAGCAAACCCATTGATGATTTAAACCGCATGTATATGAATGGTAACAGGGTAGGTTTTTGGAATGGTCTGAAGAAGCAATCCTCCGGTAAAGGTTCTCCGACTACTCTTTCTGCGTCTTATTTTAGGGCATTCTATAGCAGTATTATGATTGATGATAATATACTAAATGAGAAACAGTGTGAGATAAGTATACTGTCAGTGTAATGAACGTACGGAGACTCCAATCGCGGTTTAAGCTCGGAAGAGCATCTTTTATCAACATTACCATTGCTCATGATAAGACTGAAACAGAGGTCAATAGCCAGAAATCAGGAATATCACAGAAACGCTCAATCTTAGTCAGGGACAGGCAAAATGTCAAAAAAACCAGGAAATCAGTCAGCACAGAATACAGAAACAAAGGGAAACTAACCTAAGGGAATGGGGAAAAGGGAAAGGGGCATTGGAAGGGAAGAGGGAGACACAGAAATTAACTAAACAGTCAAAGTATAAAGGCAACTGGGGAAAATGGGAGACTCTCAAACTCACCACACTCACTCGACGAAATACAATCAATAACAAGAGTACAGAAAATCACAAAGGACAAAAACTCTCAATAATCGCAAAAACACACTGAGAAAAAGCGCAGAGACGGAACGACCAGGCAGAGCAAGGAACGGTCACGAATCGACAAAGACAAGTGGAAAAGTGGAGTGTTTATAAACAAACTAATTAGCGTGTTCAGCCCAAGAAATGAAGGACAGCTGAGAGGAGGCAGAACCTAGAAACAGCAAAGGAAAGTGATCGGACAGATTGAACAAGTAGGTGTGCCCTGCTTCTTCAAACTAACTAATCACCGTGCCTAACTACTCTGCTCTAGTGTGTAGTCCTACCCATTTCTAATCACCAGTGCCTCAGCTAAACTATTCTCAGGAGCAGACAGTAAACAAGCACGGGAAGAAGGAAGCAGGAAGTACCCAACCAGAAAAGACAGGGGAAAAGACTGTGAATGGAAACAAGACACTACACTTAGACACACAAGGGAGCGAGTGACAAAAGACAAGCATTCATGAAACATGAACAATCACACTAGAAGTAAATCTAACACAAAGAAACAAATAATTCTAAACATCATGAAACTGAAAACATACAAAAACAAAGCATAAATACTTAATTCACAACAGTCAGAAGTAAATTTTATGGTAATTGTAATACCTACGCAGAGTGCTTGATTGGGTCTGATGAGGTACAGGAATGTATCTCTCAGTTGAAAAGGAAAAAGTCTCCTGGTACGGATAACATCACTGCTGAGCATCTGCAGCACGGGATGTCAGATGAACTGTGTATGGTTTTGAGTGTATTGTTTAGTATCTTGCTGTCTTGGCATGTGGTAGCTGCTGATATATATGTTGGATGTATTATCCCCGTGTTAAAGAAACCCACTCTTGATCCGAATGTATCGAAGAATTATAGGCCTATCACTGTTAGCACTAATTATTCGAAACTAATGGGGTTGTGTCTAATGCCTTTTGCTAAATGTAGTAAAACACAATTTGGGTTTAAAAAGGGTCTGGGCATTGATATCCCCTGTTCTTATATGCATGATTTGATTCAGTATTTTAACTCTAAAGGTAGTCCAGTTCTTGTGTGCATTTTAGCTGCCGAAAAGTGTTTTGATGAAGTTTGGCACAACGGACTGTTTTATAAACTTATGGATAGGATAGATTTTATTTACTGGTTAACCCTTTATGAGTGGTACAATAAGATGAACGCTATTGTCCGTTGGAATGGCATGGATAGTGACCCATTCAGAGTTACTTGAGGTATCAGGCAAGGGAGTCTATTCTTTCCCGTCTTTTTTGATTATTTTATTGATGACTTATTGACGGAACTGAGGGACTAATAGTGGTCTAAGGTGTAATGAGAATAGAAGCCACTAGATGGCAGTATTGACCTTTCTTATGTTAAGCCCAGACTGGAGCTAGGTTTGGGCATGTCTTGGGCATGTCTGGGACAAGTCCCAGAGAATAAAAAAAACAGAGGTCTAAATGTGGGAGGGGTCTGCAAGAGAGTACATAAGGAGGAAAATTGAGGGAGTGGAGTAGTAGGAGAAATTGCAAGGAGAAGGATACATGTGACCAGACCTGTCATTCTGTTCAAGACCTGTTTTTAGTGGATTTTTGCCTGTGTTGGAGCATTTTCCTCACCCAGGACATCACCAAGCAACCCAACCAAAGGGACTGTAAATATTTTTGTTCTTGTATTGAACAATCCTGGTCAGTAGATAGTAGATTAGTTAAGTGTTTGTTTAATTAAATCTGTTGACGTTTTTAAAGTTGTGTCTGTCATCCCTTGCTGTCGTAAATGTAATTACAAATTGGGGCCATAACAAATGTTATGCAGATGATGTTAACCTGCTGGCAACGACTCCCACTGGTCTCCAACATTTGTTAGATGTGTGTTATATCTATTCACAGAAGTGGAGGTTCGTAATCGGCTTTGCTAAAACGAAATGTGCTGTGTTCGGTAGTGCCAAATTTGGTAGTGCTCCGAATTGGAGGCTGGGTCCTGACGATATCGACACCACAGATATCCTAGATGTACTGGCAATTAATTTTAAGGTGAATCTTAATACTTCTGAGCATATTGACAATAGGATATCAGCTGCGTGGCATAGAGCCTTTAGTCTATTGAAGTCTGGCTTTTCTTACCCTAGTCTTTGTACTGAGGCTAAAACCTCCATTTGGAAGACTGTTATGGCTCCGGTGCTTCTTTATGGTTGCCACTGCTTAGATTTATCCAAGAGTGCCACAGCCTCTCTTGAGCAATTTCAGAGTCAGCATGTTAAATGGGTCTTTGGATTTCCTAGTCGAATTCATCATAGCAAGCTATTGAATGCTCATCACATTCCTAAAATTGCCACCCTTTTAAATAATTTTAAAATCTCTGTGTATTAATCGTATTTCTCCAGGAAGGGATCTTAATTTGTCGCTCTTGTCATCGTATATCGGTGAAGGCAGTCTGGTCTGGGGCTCTCTCGGTAGTTGGCCTTCCATCCACGTGTTTTAATTCGCATTTTCAATTTGCGCACTAAAAACCTGAATGGAAACACTGAAAATTCAAAAAAAATTTCCCAATATCGCAAAAAAGTTTTTACGTTTGGAGGAGGTGGAAAAGTTGGTGTATCGATAAAAGGACAATGCAAATAAGTGCTCTGGAAACAAATGTAGTGAATAAACGGTGACGCTCATAATCACATGACATATAAGCCACTGCAAACTCTCTTCATTTATGGGTGGCTTTCAACTATGTATCGAGGGCTTAGAACCAGAAGTGGCTATGTGGCTATGGTAGGAATTTGAACATAGCCATATCTGGTTCTAAGCCCTCGATATATATAGAACATTAGATTGCTGATAGGGTTTGCTCAAGTGAAGCATCTGTTCCAGAAGGTTTACACCCGCAAATAAAATTCACCCATAGACTCCCATTCATTTTCGCCAGCTTTAAAATTACATTTTCAAAAAAATTTGCATGCTAGTCTGTGTTATTTTGGTATCGCTGTGCAGAGCAACATTTTGTCGCCCTAAATATGTGCTTTTTGGAGGATGGAAAGCGGCAAACATACTAAAGGGAATACCGAAATGTGACTCGGTGTCAACGTTAAAGTGCAAGCAGAAAAATAAAGCTAACGTGACCAAGGCTTTTAATGACCCTCTGATGAGAGAATTGCTTGGAAGTTATCACCGTTATAAGAAACGTCGATGAATGTCCGTATATGGTTTCAAATTACTGTCTGGTTTCCCCACTTCATTGTACCCTGGTTGAGCATATTTGCCGTCAACCAAATTGCTTATATTGAATCATGTGGCCAAGCCAACGTTGTTAAAAATAAGCGCTAGTTAACTCTGGCTCGGTTACTCCTTTACTAAAGAGTCATCTTTGCCCCTATCCGGTTAAAACACTGCTCTCAAAAACAATCACTGCAGAGCACAGATCGAGGGGATAGAGAAAAGTTTTTTCTCTTGATTTCTAACAGCGAAGCCTTTCTACCCTCCTTGTCTTTAGGAACTCTGTATAAATAGACAAAGTGAGTTGCCCACTGTTTAAAATATTATGCAGGTAAGAAGTATAGTCGTTGAATGTCAATTACGGACTGCTAATTTGTTAGCCACCTTTTTAATTTTATCAACTGCAAAGCAAATGTAGTCCCTGTGATGGTAAGGGTACCAAGGTAGCTCGATGGTGACAGTTATCAATCGCTATCATTTGCTTTAGTCAGCGGTATATTCAAGTCAATGGGACAACTAATTAGCTAGCGAGCACGCAAACGCAATTTTTTATATTAAAGTGACACATTTGCATTTCTATGGTAACTCATGAAAAGTTTTATTACAGCCCTCCAAATGATTATTGCTGCAAAAGGCAGCCGCACATCTCAGCATTTTAACGCTTATATTGACTTATAGGAAACCATTCATTTTTATGAAGAAGCTGGGTGTATCAATACGGGTCGGGTGCTTCACTTTGGATGATATAAATATAACATCATCAACAATCCAGTGTTCGAAATATATACATCTATGCTTTCAAAATGATAATGAACGCGTACAGCGCTGTTATCAATATCTTTTAAGAGTGCATAATTGTGATATTTCTTCCATTTGGTCCAGAGCTTTCTTCTGTTGCTGTTGTTTGTTTTGTGGTTTGAAAGACGTCAGTCCCAGAGGGGCCAGGATGGGGTGGTGGATTCGGTGAAGGAGCTTCTTTACTCAGATGAGTTTAGCCACAGGGGGTCCAGGACTCA
This sequence comes from Gymnothorax reevesii, assembly GCA_029721435.1. Lineage (NCBI taxonomy): Eukaryota > Metazoa > Chordata > Actinopteri > Anguilliformes > Muraenidae > Gymnothorax > Gymnothorax reevesii. The sequence continues at coordinate 21,786,839 of CM056575.1, read as the reverse complement.
GCACCTCGCCAGTCTCCTGGTTAAGGCATTTCAGGATGAACTGTATTATATGTGACTGTAATGTTGTTTTTATGAATTTTTGTATTCTTCCTCTCTCTCCTCCAAAGGAGGTTTTGAATAAATAAATAAATAAATTTCACCCTTTACAAAGCCTGACATTTGCTTACGTATGATTTATGAAGACATTCTGCCTCATTTATGAAGGCCTTATACATGCTGCAGAAAGCCTTGATGAGCAACACCAAGTAAAATATGACCACCTTATTAATACCTTTGTGAAAATTTTGTTTGTTACACCCTGTTTAAAAGCAGACTTTGAAGCCTACTAATAGCCAACACAATCCATAAATTGCTGAGAAAAAAACTGTCCATTCCGTTGAATTATATTCATGTAATCAATTTACAACCCCAATTACAAAATAGTTGGGACAAAGTGTAAATTGTGAATAAAATCAAAACGCAGTGACTTTTAAATCACACCAGCCAGTATTTTATTCACAATAGAACATAGATAACATAGCAAATATTGAAACTGAGAAATTTTACAATTGTATCCACAAAAGGAGCTCATTTAAAATTTGATGGCTGCAATAGGTCTCAAAAAAGTTGGGACATGGGCCTGGTTACCATGGTGTAGCATCCCCTCTTCTTTTTAACACAGAGTGGAGGCGTCTGGGCATTGAGGAGACACGTTTCTTGAGTTTAGCCATTGGAATTTGACCCCACTCTTGTTTAATACAGGCTTCCAGCTGCTGAAGAGTTTTGGGTCTCATTTGATGGACTTTTCATTTAATTATGCACCAAATGTTGTCAATCTGTGAAAGATCAGGACTGCAGGCAGGCCAGTTCAGCATACGGACTCTTCTACTATGAAGCCATGCTGTTGTAATAGCTGCAGTATGTGGTTTTGCATTGTCCTGCTGAAATATACAAGGCCTTCCCTGGAATAGATGTCATCTGGGGGGAAGCAAATGTTCCTCCAAAACCTTTATATTCCTTTTATATTCCTTTCAGCATTCATGCTGCTTTTTAAAACATGCAATTGTCCCACACCATATGCACCAATGCATCCCCATACCATCAGAGATTCTGGCTTTTGAACTGAACGCTGATAACAGGAGGGGTGGTCTTTCTCCTCTTTAGCCCGGAGGACACGACGCCCAAGATTTCCAACAAGAATGACAATTTTGGACTCGTCTGACCACAGGACACTTTGCCACTTTGCTACAGTCCATTTTAAATGAGCCTTGCCCCACAGAACACAGCGGCGCTTCTGGATCATGCTCAACAATGGTTTCCTTTTTGCATGATAGAGTTTTAGGTGGCATCTGTGGATGGCACGGCGGACTGAGTTTACAGACTGGTTTCTTGAAGTATTTCTGGGCCCATTTAGTAATGTCAATGACAGAATCATGCCACTGAGTGATGCAGTCGTGTCCAAGGGCCCGAAGATCATGGGCATCCAGTAAAAGTCTTCTGCCTTGTCCCTTACGCACAGAGATTTTTCCAGTTTCTCTGAATCTTTTGATGTTGTGCACTGTGGATGATGAGACCTTCAGAGCTTTTGCAATTTAACGTTGAGGAACATTGTTTTTAAAGTATTTCACAATTATTCTTTACGCAACCCTCACTGGTTGGAGAGGCTCTGGCCATCTTGCCATCTTACCTCTGAGTAATTCAGCCTCTCTAAGACATCCCTTTCATAGCCCATCTTGTTACACACCTTGTTACACACCATATATGCCAGATAATGTAATTACTTGCTAAATGTTCTTTCAGCTGATTCTCTTATATATTAATTGCCTTTTCAGCCCTTTTGTTTTTGCCTGTGTCCCAACATTTTTGAGACCTGTTGCAGCCATAAAATTTTAAATGAGCTCATTTTGTGGATAAAAATGTAAAATGTCTCAGTTTCAACATTTGAAATGTTATCTCTGTTCTGTGGTAAATAACATCGGCTCGTGATCTGAAAGTCATTTCATTTTGATTTTATTCACAATGTACACTTCGTCCCAACTATTTCGGAATTGGGGATGTAAGCACAGGGACTTTGTAGTTGGGGGAATGTGGGACTGACTACCTGAGGCCCTCGTGTGGGGAGGGGCTCTCGAATGAATAGTTTGTGGAATGAGGCGTGGGACGAATAGTTTGTTTTTGTTTGCAATTATCCATTTTTAATCAATTAGTGTCCAAACCGTATTTATATTTGCTGAATCAATCAGTTGAGAGACTTAACTTTGCATCCAAAAATAAAAAGAAAATAGTGGAAGCTCTTCAAGGCCCCTCTCGTACTTTAAAAACAGCCCCCGAGATTAGTCTCTAGATGTAGTCAACTAGCCGAGCCGAGTGTCAGTGACTGCTGATGTTAAAGCACCGTTGAGTGCACTACAATGTGACAGTCATCCGTTTCTCCAATACAGGGAAAGTGGAGTATCAAAAAAGAAAAGAAAGAAAGCAAACTGAGCGAAAACAACTGCCGGGTGATTTCTTTAAAAAGAAAGATGTCCACACCAAACACAGTCTGAAGGTGCACTCATCCATTCACTGCATTCTCTAGTTCTCTCTGCACAATTTGATCGGGATTAATAATTTTCACAATACAAAGCTTTTTGTAACAGCAGCGAATACAGGCAGAATTTTGCTGATTTTCCTCTTGTCCATTGGAAGGAGTATTTAAGGTTACACAGAGATCAAATTTGCTGAATTAGGACCATTACAGTCAAATGACTGAACTGGCAATATTACTTTTCTGCTCCTTCCAGCACCACCTTTTGGTCAGTTTCAAAAACAAATTTGTGGAGGATACTCAAAAATCACACTAACACAACCACCAAACTTGGTAGCAAAACATTCAAGATCAATGATACTTTGTTTTAAATAAACTTTGCCCACAGCATTTAAGTGAAGTTTGACAGCCAATCGTAGCAAAATGGAAGGTAAAATCAGAATTCTAATAGAGAACCTCTCTAGTTTGGTGCAAAGATAGTCTTTTCCAAATTTGACGATGATTGCTTAAAAATTGGAGGAGTAGCAAAAATTGTTTTGGACAAAATACGGAATGGCTGAAAATGGACTGAATCTGATGAAGGTGAGACTTAGATGCGTTGATTTATCGGCATGCGCAGAATCCAGTAAAAAAAAAAGAAAAAAGAAAGAAAGTTATTGTTTCCTCTAATGGTTTGGAAGTTCTGGTCCAAAAGTAAACGTGTATACTATGCCACCATCTGGCATAATTGGTTTAATATTTGCCTGATTAGTCAGTGAGATTTGGATCCTACCTGAAAATTTCTGTGTTTCTACTCATAACTGTCCAAATAGACACATCCACACACGATCAGAAATTAGACAAATAATTGCCGATGATTTTTCTGGGCTCAAAGTATGGTGCATGGTTAAAAAGGGTTGGACCTAATCGCTTAATTAATCATTAGGAGTGTTTTGGGCGCAACATGCAGTAAACCATAAACCATAAGAGTGACATCTCCCATTGCCTTTAAAAACCAGATGCCCTTATATCTTAGTGAATTGCTATTTTAAAGGCGCATTTGCTTAGTAGTAGGAAAAAAAAAAAGAGAAAAACTGCACGCTGCTGTCATGGGTCTGTGTTTATGTTCATGCATTATGTTCATAGTCATGTCTTTTCTTTATTCTTTTTGGTTTTTGTATTCTCCGGCTTTCAGTTCAAGCCATTTTAAGTTTGATTGCACTTGTCTCCCCTGTCTTGTGATCTAGTTGGTTCAGTCCGTCTCGCCAGTATGCGTGCTTACCTGCTTCGAGTGATTTCAATGGTTTCTGGTGTTTCATATTATTACTTCAATTCTCGTTTCCTTCGCCTTGCTTTTCCAGATTACTAACAAGACTAACATTTATATTTTGTATCATAGTCTACTAACCCAACTAATCCATGTATATATTACTAACTCACTAACGAGGTCTTTGGTTAATTTGTAAAGCTGCACCTCTACTAATTGTTACTAATTCAGTCTCAGCAATCGCCCTGTTCTAGTCTCCGCCCCTTGCTTGCCTTTCCCTGACTCTCCCTACGTTTCTGTGAGATCTCTCGCATGTGCTAAATTGCTTTCCTGCACTCATTGTCTGTGCACTTAGAACTCCTTGACCGGAGCTTTTTAACTGTCAGAGGATGTCTGCGTGAATCCTGTTCATATCTTGGTTTTTGCCAATTGTTGTGGTTTAGGGCTTCCCCATGTGTACCTTCCTTTGTAACTAGTTCTCATCCAAGTCACCTGTTCCCTCCATAGCATGTGACTTCCCCTCTGTCTATCTAGAGTCCTCACTGCTGTTCTGACTTTGTCAGAATGTTGATCAATATTTCTTTGGGCAGAGTCTTGTGTATGCCATTGATTATTGTCTCTCTTCGACTGTTTCTTCCGACCTTGATTCTTGCCATAGCCCTTCTGTCTTGTTTTGTCTTTCTGGATTTTTGACCAATTTCTTTACGACCATGTCTACTCTATTTGGATGCACTGTGTAAGACTCACTGCTTTGGATTTTGACTACGATATTTTTGCCTACTGTCTATGTACCGTCGCACCTCTACTTTTCTGGTTCAGACCCCGGCCCATCTAATCGACTTTGTTTTTGGATTTCGTTTTGTGGCCTGGCAATTCTTGTATCTACTGGTCCTGACCCGGCAATCAATAAAGGCATACAATTTTTGGATTTTCTGCTCTCGCTTGTGGTACCTGAAGGTGCCATCACAGCTGCAGTTGAAAGGGTCTGCGAAAGGGTCAATAGCGCGATTGCCTTTTGCAGCCAGCAAAGTGCCATAAATGTGCCTGACCACACCTCATTTTTAGACCAAAACACACAGGCGCTCACTTTGGTGCAATTACACTTTCGATTAATGCAAACTGGGCGCTGGATAAAATAATGACAACTACGTCGGTACACCTGTGTCGCTCTGCGCCACTATGCGCCATGTGAGAGAGAGAGCACATTGTGTGTGTGTGTGTGTGTGTGTGTGTGTTTGTGGGTGTAACGCAGTGGTTTTTGAACTTGGTCCTAGTTCCCCTTTCAATGCTGCAACCACAATTACAATCAAATGATTTCAGTGATTAATTTGTCCTAATTAGGTATATTTCATTTAAAGTAGTTATTTAACATCCAAAGCCATATTTTGACATAAATATCTATGAGTGTGATGAAGAATAGAATAGAAAAGCGTACTGTATTTATTGTATATTCTTCAACGAGGCATTAAAAACGTAACAAGTAATAATTTGCAAAATTTTGAGCAAATTATATAATGAGGAAAAAATAATGACAGGGATGTTTTAAGTAGAGTATCAGCTCACAAAAGGTTAATTCTAACAAATGGGTAAGTCTGCGGACCATGTGCCGACAACAATAGTCCGATACACAAGCCACTCCCCAAATGATCCACTGGAAGGAGAGTGAGCTAAGAAATGTTGTATGCATTGCTCAACAATAACCCCGGCTAGAAACTTGCCTGGCTTAAAAAGTTGTCATTTGTGAAAAGTCATGATGCCACGATTGACACAACAAAACAGGCGTCAGACGACTGGAATGCTGATTGCCGGAATGAGTGCAGCCAGAATTGAGGCACACTTTGTAATGTATTGTATGTCCACCATTACAATATATTCTGACGGGCAGCACCTGAGATCGACCGCGGCCTGGGCAACCACGTGCGACCATGCGTGCACAGGACCATAGCATTCGTGTGATGCATCGCAGAGACCACTTTCTTTCGACATTCGTGATCGCTGCCGAGGTGCCCAGAAAACGCCAAGACCATATCATCTCCTGCACAGTGTGAAGATGGCTTCGGGGTGAAGGCACCTCTTCATTTAGACCACACGTTGGGATGGTCCAGAGAGATAGCAGACGTGCTATTCGTTCTCAGTGGGGACTATTCTGACGGCACAATTGCACTGAGAAAAAAACATTTGGAGGCGGATTAAAATAGGCTAATTTATTCAAAATCAATGATTGTGCGGAATTCTGTTCAGCTTTTAAGCGGTCTTGCAGGACTGACTCCACGGACTACCACAGCATTTTCGAGAGATTGGTGGATTTTAGTACTGGTTGCGAACCTTAAAATGGACTCTATTTGAAAAGCTAGTCGAGGACGGTCACGGTGCAAAACCAGCGAAACTGCTTACACAAACTATACACCTTACTGAAACTACATTGACATACTTAGAAAATGGACATTTTGAAATCATGTCTAGTCTAGTTATTGCTTTTGGAATTAATTGGTCAATATGGGCTGATAGGACAGACTTTCTGCTTTCATTTGAGGATATTTCTAACAATTCTGCTCCACGATTTGGCATTGGTTGCCCTTTCTATACGTGCCCTCAACCCCACCCCTTCCTCAATTTCTATTAGTTTCAATTGAGCCTTTTATAAGGGAGGGAGAGAGGGGTATGCCAAGTGCCAAAGATACTAAAAGCAAAACGGATTTGAAATTAAATGCCTTCAAATGGAAGCTGTAATCTTGTCCTATCATGCCATTGTAGCCAAATCATTCCAAATTCAATCAAAATGTAAGATACTCTGAAAAATTTTAAAGATGTGATTTTTTCTATGTATATCAATGAGGTTTCAGGACCATGTCCAATTACCTTTGGCTTTATAGTTTTGCTGCTTAAATAAATACCCAGGTATCAAATAGCTGTGCTCAAACTTTGACCGGTAGTGTGCATTTCTTCACGTTCAGCCCTGATGTGGTTTGGAGATCGGTGGATAGATGATATTTTCAAACAAAATCAAATAATTCTCTGCTCAAGTCCATTAAAATCCATGATTACTAAAGATCTAACTCCATTAGGATGTTTACATAATGAGGTCCACTGGGGCAGGAAATGATCAGGGATGGGTGGATGACAAAGACATCCTGATGCTAGTCATTGTTTTGTTGAATGCCTTTTCATGCTGAAATAAAGTAATTCTTTCATTTTTAAAAGCAAAGTAGACACCTGAATTTGGAAATTGGTTGGATGCAGCACAGCCCAACCTAAAAACAATGTCCAGTGGCTGCCACTGCCCTCAGCGGAAACATGGGACTGGATTGGGGTTCAGGGGTATAAGTGAACTGTGCTCACTTTTTCACTTGTTATTGTTCTAACCATAGAACAAATAGCAATGGTATAAAACAAGCCAATTTAAAAAAAAAACATATTAAAGAGGACTTTGCTACTTTGCGGGTACCGAAAGTCTGACGGAGCAACTAACCTTTGTGCAGATTACACATTATTTGCTTTTTTCCCTGTGGAGCATGAGCCTATTTAGACTTTATAACTCAGTGTTTGTGTCACAGAGACTTTGGAAAATTATTTCAGTGAAGTAAGACCTTTGGAAATTCAATTACAGAATTATTTAGGAATTTTGTTTTGGAATTTACGAACAAATATCAACAAACATACATTATTTACAACAAACACAAACACTGAAACATTCAAATGTGCGGAAAAACATGAGAAGAAAGAGCAAGACAATTAAAATAGTAATTTTTCAGGCATGAGTATCATTTGTAATATCTAAGGCATGTTTAATAAACCTAGCACAGTTTATAAGAACACTTGTAAATGACGATATTAATGATGAAAGTAATCATCATCATTCATTATTGACACAGAGGTGTACAGTACTGTAGTTCTGTTTCAGGAACAGAAATTGCTAGTAAAAAGCCTCAAACGATTTAGTGCTGTTGACATTAGCTAGTACTTTATATTCTTTCATTATTGAAAGAGTGAAATGTATTTCATAATTATAAAAGTAAAAACAATTCTTACCCACTTTCAGGAGCAAGTGCGTTCCACTTCAATATCATCCTTCAGTCAGACAGAGAAAAACAAGAAGAGAAGCGCGAGCACATCTTTCTTATCTCTGTATGAAATGAGAGATTGGGCGTCACCCTTGGGTCACCCTGCAACCACAGATAATGTTAGTTTGTTTGTGAGTGCACGCTCGTATATCAGTGTTTCAGTTTGTGAGAGTGCGTAGCGTGTGAATGTTCACGTGTGTCAGTTTATCAGTGCATGTTTGTGTGTGTAAGTTTGTGCGTAAGGTGTGGTTGGGTTTTTCAAAACTCTTCTTTTGTTGTCGGATGGAAATGACAAATTCAAAGCCCCATTGCTCTTTTCTCTCTCTTATTGAAATGTTGTCATAGGATAACTTAGGGAGGGCATGGGGACCTCTCGCTGTGACACTTGAAATAAGTTACCAGAATCAGGCCCTTTTGTCCTGAGGGTCACTCTAAGAGTGTAGAATTGTGACAAAAACTAAGAATTCCACTTTCTTGCATTTGAACGTTTATTTGCCAATGTCATTGAATGTGAGAAAGTGCACTGATTGTTGTTGTTTGTTTGTATTCCGTTTTCGTACTTAGTTTGATAACTGTGTGTAAAGTCGCTGAAGCATGTGAATGACTGCAGCGGACTTGTTATATTGTCATGCTACGTTTGTGTGTTAGGCTTGGTTATACGAGTACATAATACACCCTGCATTGTTCATTTTAGTGATATACAGTATATATATGTAGATAGAAAATGATATAAATTGCGCACATATTATGATGAACTAGTCGGGATTCCGGTTGCGTAGGATAAGGACCGCGAACAGTACATGAGCCCAAATACTCTTGATAGTACATGAGCCCGAAATAAGGGACTTTATATAGTCAATGGACCCGAGATAAAGGGGTAATGGTAAAATAAACCTAATAATTACTAAATTTTTAAACACACACTGCCCTACTATTCCCTTTTGACCTGATAAAGTACAAGCACATAGTTTACTTTTTACCCTTTGAACACACTTACACATGGGGACGTAGCTACCGACAAGTACAAAAATACACTAAGCGTCTGTAGTCAATATCCATAATAGATAATAAGAGTTTTAACTGTCTGAACAAAGAATTGAGAAGGAGATATTGACCGAAGCGGTTCAGAAGGCCACTCTGGAAGCGACTGTACATTTGACAGTCTGAAAGTTCATCACTTGGCTTTGTGCTCCATGACATACTTCCAAAATTTCTCATCCATCAGGACAAAATCTGCATCACTTATTTTGAGGCCAGTTGTTCTACTAGCAGACCCAAAGTTCTGTGGTTCCTCAACCATCTCATGAAACAAATCCCGTTTCTTTACAACATCAAAATCACCCTTGTAGCAGACACCCGGTGCATCTTGTTCCAGAAATGTCATCTGAACATAATCACAATGACTTTCAACCATGGACACAATGCCGGCAAACAAATAATTGTATTCTCTACAGATAGTGGCATACCACTGCCCCATCTTGACAGAAAATGCATCAGTTGGCCTGGTCTTGGACATCTCTGAGGCACTGTTATTCTCTGGTTCGCTCACATCATTTGCATACATTGTCTCATGAAACTGGCAGGGAGTCACCATTCACATGTGACATCCTGTGAAATTTTAAAATAAACCCTGAATCTTTCACAATTCATTCTACACATTGAACCTGCAAGGTTTGCTTCCTGGTGGGACGTCTTTTGAGAAACACCTGTTGTCCTCCAAGGCATCTTATACCGAGAGTGTGTGAGATTTTAGCAAACATACAACACCTGCCTAATAAAAATAACCCAATTGCCATTTAAATATAGTTAAAAGAAATTGACAAAAAATGCTTGAGTTGAATGCGCATTTGAGCTTCAGAGTGAATTGATCTGCTAACAGAGTGGATATGAATGACTTTCCCTTTGTCTCTGGTAAGGCTTTCGAGCAAGGACTCAAAAGTTGGCCGCATATGCCCACAGTACCTGAGGAGAGGCATTTTTTATTGTTTGGTTTGCAGATCCGCTGATGTGAAAAATCAGCATTTTGAGGAAAAAAAAATTTTTTTTCCTTACTTCGGGGATCCGCCGACCCGAAATCCCCCCTCCCCAAAATATTAAGATGGGAAAAAATTTGTGAACTAAACAATTTATTTTAAAAAAAAAAGCCTCGCCTGAGGTGGAAAGTCCAAGTGCAGAATTTTTTTAATGTTCCCGTCTATTTTGCTCAACTAAGCTGACCTAAGTGGGTGGCAGGAACACGGGACAGGATTTTTACTCTCTGACCTCAGAGTTTGGATCTCTGTTCTGGTCAGGGGTGCGTTTACCGAAATCACAGATGCTAACTTTCATAATTGTGCAAATTATCTGTGACTGGACAAACTACGCAGCTAAGTTGCTAACTCAGTTTGCAACTACACGTTTGGGAAACGCGACCCAGATCCTTCGTGACATTGTCATTTCGGATTCAGAAGAGGGCAGCAGTGAGTTATTTGTCTCTGAACTTATTTCTTCATGTTCAGCAGAATAGCTCACGTAATTTTGAAAGATATTTCTGGTTTCATTTGGAATCAGAGTGATTGTTTCATGAGTGCATTGTAGCTGTTAAAAGTTTTTAAAAATATCCACAATTTTCAAGCCGCCAGATGGAAAAACTGCAGGTAAACACCTTTTATTTAAGTAAGTCTTTGATTCATCAAATGGGAACCTTTTGCCATTATAACAGCTTGGCATATTCATTCGCCTACTTCATTGCTTTCTTCGCCTTTTTATGATTTTGAATGTCCATACAAATAAATTTTTGCGGAGGTTCCAAATTCAATATGCGCTGTAGTGGTGTGTTTCTCCTTAATTATTTTGTCCCATTTCTTCCACATTAGTTAGATTTTAGTGTCATGTTCCAGAAAATGGAAATAATGATATTACCTGTTTATTTGAGCCTAAAACTGGTAATCTCATTATTTCTATTTACCAAATATTGCTTGTCTGTTACCCAGTGGCGGAGCTACAGGGGTGGCTAAGACACATTGGCCTACCTTTTAGTCCTGGCTAGATGTCAATCATTTTCCTTTATTGACATCCTTTCCAATAATTGACGTCTTTTTCCAATAATTGTTAACTTATTAGTTAAAATTGCCAATATTTCATGAAAAATCATGAACAAAAACATTACCCAGCAGCAAACACGAGACGTATGTCCGACGTCCGGATTATGTCTATATCGCGTTATACACGTCATCTGCAAGTCGGGCAGACGTCTCGTTTGATGTGTAGAGTGCACTAACGAAGTTAACTTTAAACTGGCGGTTTACCACTAAACATGGAGAAAATTCACGAATTCTTGCAGTAGCCTACTCCAAGAGTGGAGTTTATTCAATAATACTCTAGCATGGGTGTCGAAAGGATAAGTGACCTCCACATCACGATCGTTACGCAACTCAGGCCCAACTCTTGTGAATTATAGCTACTGATCAAACGCAAACCCAAGACCCATTTTTTTATTGCTTTTCCAAGTATCACTTTTTTCCAAGTGAGTGTCCTCAAGTGTTTATACATATTACCTCCGGTGGCAGCACAGTGGCGCTGTTGCCTTGCATTTAGTCCGGTGTTACCTCTGCATGAAGTTTGAACATTCTCACTGCGCTTTAGTACAGGGATCACCAACCCTGTTCCTGGACAGCAACCATCCTGTAGGTTTCTGCTCTACCTCCTATTCAGCACACCTGACTCAACCAATTAGCTACTAAACAAGATCACGAGCTGGGCAATTAAGTTGCTAATTAGTTGAAATAGGTATGCCGAATTGGAGATAGAGCAGAAACCTACAGGATGGTTGCTCTCTAGGAGCAGGGTTGGTGACTCCTGCTTTAGTGACTTTCCTCGGGATACTCCGGCTCAGTCTTACTGCGTTCATTACAGGAACCCTTCTGCTATTGCTTTTGTCCATTGTCCATAAGTAACTAGGAAGGGTAAAATTCGGGGGAAATATTGTCTTAACTGGGTTCAGTAACTGTAAAGCTTACCTTATCATTTTAATAATTTTTTGAAATACAGTCGATGTCATTAAGCAGGAAATGTTATCTTAAATAGTCTATGAATATTTGTGAGATCAGGTTTGCCTCTGAAATGGTAATTTGATTTTAACACGGGCTTTCATCTCCCTAGGTGACTCCAAAGGTAAGCTCTTAAATAATAGTGTGACATCATATTTGAATTTTAACCTGCTATACGGTCTTTTCGTACCTTAGTGTGCTTTCGCTACCAAGCCAGCCGGGCTAGTTCTGTAACGCACCCAAATGCACATATTTACTATTGTCTACTTCAGTGTTTTTTCACTCCTGAGCTAGAAGCCCACTTCACCTCCAAATGAACATATGGTATTTACCATACCTCAGTGAATTTTGTTACTGACCGAGCTAGGCTAGGCCCACTACGCACCCAAAATGAACATTTTACTGTAGGGGAGAGCGGAGCACCATGAACATACGTTCACCATGAACCGCCCTTCTGTTCTCCCTTGGTACTGGTTTCTCTTCCTAGATGTCTGTAGTGTATAAGCCCCTCGTGGCAGGTGGATGAACTACAGAAGTAAATGGAAGTTATCCATTGTCTCTTCAATTTCGCTTAATTTTTCAATTTTGAGACTCAAAGTCTCAAAATAAATTTTTTGAGGTAAGTTGTTCCATTTCAGCAGTAAATATTATGGAAAACTTTGGCTGATCAATTAAAACAAAGAGTGTCATTTGTCACGCTAATCACGTAGTTATTGATTCAGAATCTTTTCTGTGCAGGTAACTATAAGCATGCAATTACACACGTGAGAACCTGTGGGGCACAATGAACCAGAAAAAGTGGGGCAGGTTGAACCATGGTTCATTGAGCCCCAGCAAGATGGTTTGGAGAGAACATGATTTTTAGCTAGTTACGCTCATAGCACTAGCGGCTCTAGACCCGGGAATGGCGGGACACAAACACGTCCCTTTATGACAATTAGTCCTGGGTAGTTCGCAATCATTTTCCTTTACTGACGCGTTTTCCAGTTATCGTACTTGGCAACTTAAGACACGGTCTCTCCATTTGCGACGAAACAGCGATGAAATCATGGGCTTAATTCAGCTCAGTGGCGTAACCTGAACTGAGAATTGTGACAAAACATCCATTTAAAACAGTCATTAGTCCTGACCTGTTCTCAGTCATTTTCATGAGTAACCGAAGGTTCACTCCGAGAGCACTCCACAGTTAACAGCTGCTGCTTGTTCTCCCCGATTACTTAAGAAGACAATCATTCATCTGGACGCTTATTTGCTATATTTAAATCAACGTTAGTCAAACTTGCATACCTGTCGCCTCTCACGCAAACAGCTTGAGCAGCACGCTGCCTATTTAACTGCCAAGTGCCACTTTTTTATCAACTCACACTATACCGAGAGTGTAAGGCGATATTTCACTGGAACACGGACCTGATCAATCAACACAAAGCACTGGCCTACTAATAAGTAATTTTTTTTTCTGTACTGAATTTCGCCCACGATTTCATTGCTGTTCGATCACATATGGAGAGACCGTGTCTTAAGTTGCAAAGTACGAGAATTGGAAAACGCGTCAGTAATGGAAAATGATTGCGAACTACCCAGGACTAATTGTCATAAAGGGAGGTGTCTGCGCCCCGCCATTCCCGGGTCTAAAGCCGCTACTGGCTCATAGATATTTATTTCTCCCTTCAGAAAATGGTCCGCAACTACAAATCAAAGAGTAACAGATCAAATGCTGATAGTGGTCTGATCAGGAGAGGTGTCGAATGTGTCCTCCAAAGCCTCTCAGCACTGGTGGCACTAAAAGGCCTGCCTGCATGCAACAATTCAGTGTTGATCTAGGGGACTTTCACTGCCAATAAAGCATTGTAGGACACATGGTAAACATTGTATCCGTAGCATACTTGTTGCAACCATGACATAGGACAGTATCATTTGAGCATTTAAAATAATTTCAGTACCCATTTTGAAATAAGTATGCTACTTTAAATATTAGAATCGATAAGGGATTGTGGATTGGGCCCCAGGGGATGGTAGTCACCATGGTTACCTATTGATAAAAGTTTTCAACATGTCAAAAATACCGGTGTTTGTATGCCATTGTTAATAAAGTTAAGCAGTTACTTTGAAAGTTTGTATTTGTTACATAATTCCTGGTTTTTATTATGTTTCAAAGTGCCCATGGGGCACCTTGAACCACTTTCCAATATTTAAACCAAGATGATATCGAGACAGAAAACTCCCAACAATTTTTTACCTTAGCAGAAGGTTGCTAATTGTCAACACTGTCCTTTGCCACTCAAGGGAAGTGCCCACTTTCGATTGTCCAGGTGTCACAGCAAAACAAATTAAAAACATGTTCATGGTGCCCTGCTCTCCCCTACCTCAACGTGCTGCACTGCCGAGCTAGCCTAGCAAATCCTGCTGCATTCCCAACAGAGCATAAACAAAGGACATGTGAGGAGAAATCTTTACTTTCATGCAGACATGCACTATCTAACTTTATACTGGAGAAGTGCGATGTCCCACATGCCAGAATTTAATTTATGTTATTTAGTTCAAAAGCCAAATGCCGAAAGTATAGGGAGAAATATCATGCAGAGCGCCAAGGTCAAATATTTGGCCTCAAATCCCTCTCATGCCTGTTCTAAGCACCAGGAATAAACAAAGATAAAACAAGAGCACTCAGAGAGCACAGCAGCTCCGCCCTGGGCCCTAAACCTATCCTTTACCCTAACACCTAACCCGGATCACTCCCAAAATCTAATCGATTCGTCCTTGTGTTATTTCTAGCCTTCTGTGAAAATTTCATCAAAATCTGTTCATAACTTTTCGCGTAAAGTTGCTAACAGAGAGATAGACAAACCAACCAACCAAAACCGGCAAAAACATGCACCTCCTTGGCAGAGGTGAATACCATGCGCATCTTTCCTTATTAAGAGGGTACCTCCCTAAAGGGAAAATATATCCTTACTTGAGAGTTGCTGTACAAGTGAAACATCTTTTCTTACTTTAAGAGTTCCTGGGAAAAAGGGTTAAAGGGAAAATTTCTCCTACTGAAAAGTTCCTCTATCCATCCATTATCTGAAACATATCTTCCTCATGTGGGACACAGGAAGCTTGCTGGAGCTCATCCCAGCTGAATATGGGTGAAAGGCAGGGACACATCTTGCCCATCCATTGCAGGACTCGCACACTCATACTCATACCTACGGACAATTTTTGAGTCGCAAATTATCCTCACATTCATGTCTTCCACAAGGGCCCAGCGGCTTGGTTCTTCCCAATTTCATCTTTCCAGATTATAAAAAAAAGAAATGCCAAGCCCACTGGAAAAGGCAGCTCATTAATGTCAGACTAAGTGTAGACTCTAAATTTCTCATTGGCTGAAGTTTGTGAGTTAATGATGTGTGCCCTAAAGTGATGACGTCACAGCAACTTCGCTTCTGGTGTCGGAGGTAAAATCCCTATGGGAATTTATTATGGGGTTTGGACACTCTCTGGCATTGCTCGAACTTGTATTAATTTTATGAGCCGCCTCGCTCCGAGATTAGCCTATGGGGTATACAGATACAAATAAGCACATCAAATTTGTTGTTTATTGCCAAAAATTATCTGCTTTTGCACTTGTAGTCCAGTTTTTAGTCCACTTCTGCGAACTACATATCCATTGCATAAGCGGGCGAGTACCCCATGATTAGTTCTCAGCCAATGGGGTACCTCAGTTTCAGCAAACGTTCACAACGTACCTTAACGGTAGCCAATCAGTGCCTCAAATTGCTGTCGTTTATGTCCGTTACCACATAGCTACCTAGAAATGAATGGATCACAATGAGTTATTTAGCTAGCTAGCATTTAGCTTTGCTAGTGAACCACCTATCTAGCCAGCTAGTGAGCTTATTACATCTTGTGCACATTGCTTAATCGATAGAAACAGTAAATGATTCGTTTAATGTCACTTACTGTTATTTAGCAAGCTAGCTAGCATTTAAATTCACCAACTGTAAATGGCCAAGCTAGCAAAATAGCTAGTTCGCTAGCCTAGCAAACAAGCTATTTAAGTCAATAAAAATGGTTAATAGCCATTAGCTAGCTAGCGTTGAGCTGGGCGCATTTCGTGAGCTGGCATTTACATAATTGCCTCCAAATATGGCGTTAGTCAGCTACCAAAGTCGATTAACAAGTTCGCTGGCTAAGTTAGCCAGCTAAAAGTCAGTTCACTTGCTCGGTTTGCCTCACATGGTGTGTCTTCATCGCTAAAAACAGTGAATTGCGATTATTTCGGCACTTAACTAGTGCAATTAATTGAATTAGTTACGTAGCTTGGTCAGTTATGCATTGACAAAGCTGATTAGCTTGTTTGCTAGCTAGCTAGCGAGTTTTTAAGTAAACAAGCAATGGACAAAGATGCTTGGCTATTTAAGTAAATTGGCCTAGTCGTAAAACTTGATATCTAGCATGTAAACATATATTTAACATATAACTGTATTCAAATCCCTGTTCTTGACTGCTCCAGTTCTCAAACACGTTCTCGGGTATTTGATTTGCGACAAACAATGTTCTCTGTTAGAGAACAGGGATTCGAATACAGCTTTAAACTCATTTTGCCCGGGAATCAGGAGGATCATGGGACGTGTAGTTTTTAGACTACAAATAGGATTAGCATGGTGGCAAAAAATTGAAATGATTTAAATTATAGCTGACTCTGGTCAAGAAAAACAACATTTGTTGTTACTCAGAAATATGACGTAAAATCTTGATATCGATGAAGGCTTGATAACAATGGATGAGTGCTTCAAAAGTGAACTGAAAAAAAGTCCATGGGTAAAATGAATGGGAAATTTACTTCTAACACTAGCATGACATCATCACTTTAGTACTATAGATTAACAAATTGTCTAGGGTGTGTTCTTCCCTCTCGCTGATTGGTTGCTGGGATAGGCTCAAGCCCCTTTGCAACCTTGACCAGAAATAAGAAGGGAAATAATGGATTAATTTACTATTTCATCAGTTGTGCTTTTTGGGAAAAAAATGTTTGTTTTTTTACAGTGAATCCTTAAAAAAACCCTTTTTTTTTAGCTTACCGGCCCAATGGGCTGACAAGCTATTGTCGTGGTGTGGTGCCCTTCATATTTCGTCCTTTGTCCAGAACATTAATTATCTTTTTTTTGGCCTGATGAATTTTTGTATAAATTTGCCATAACATATGGCAGACCATCTCTCCACATGCTATTTTTTACGGATTTTTGATTGGAGCATTTTTGTCCGTTTTATGGGCCCTTGAAATTTTGGTCCCAGTGTTGAAGATAGGACTGAGAAATTTTTTAAAAATTCTTTCTCAAAAACTGCACGATGAATTGTTTTTTAAATCAGTCAATCGGCTTACCTTGATACTGTCAATGTACAGTGCAAGCACCATTTTGGTTTAATCGATGGAAGTGGGTCTAGTGGAGGCGCTGTACTTTATGAATATGCAAGATGGTCTGTGGAGGCCAAATGGTTGCAGATAGAGATTAAGTTTGTATTATCAACATATAGGAAGTCATACAATACCTATATGTTGGCTTTGTTAAGGTTGACCTCAGATGACTTTCAAAGGTAGAACTCGAGATCAAGGAAAATGTTAACAATATTAAAAGAAATAAAAAAGAAATGAAATTTTGAAAAAATTATTTCTCAAAAACTGTCTGATAACACATTTTCTAAATCTGGCAATTAACTCAACTTGATACATTTTATGTACAGTGAGAGAGCCATTTTGATTGAATTGACGGACGTGGGTCTAGCGGGGGCGCTGTACTTTAACATTGGGTCTTATGGAGAATAGGCAAAATCGCCTGTGGAAGGTAAACGGTTGCAGATAGAGATTAAGTTCATATAATCAACATATAGGAAGTCATTTGCGACCTCAATTTTGGATGTGTTAAAGTTGACCTCAGATGAAAGGTCAAACTTGAGGTCAAGCGCAATTCTTTGATTTTCAAAGGCTTCTAGTGTTGAAAATATTGAAGATTGGGAACATATGTGCATTGAACATTTATAGCTAATCATGTATGAACTTTCATGTGGTGGCCTTGAACTTGACCTTCGGTGAACTTCAAAGGTCAAACTTAACATAGTGAAATTTCAATGCCTTCTGTCACCAAAATTATTACAGTTATAGCTTAGGTTTGTATTCTGGGCATATAGAAAGTCATGTATGAAGTTTCATTTGGTGACCTTGAACTTGACCTTCACTAAACCTCAACAGCCAAACCTAACAGTGAAACTTCAATTACTTATATCAACA
Organism: Gymnothorax reevesii; assembly: GCA_029721435.1. NCBI lineage: Eukaryota > Metazoa > Chordata > Actinopteri > Anguilliformes > Muraenidae > Gymnothorax > Gymnothorax reevesii. The sequence continues at coordinate 21,768,730 of CM056575.1, read as the reverse complement.
AAATTGCTACATATAGGGCGTAGGTTTGTATTGGAGACGTATAGGAAGTCATACATGAACTTTCATGTGGTGACATTCAAACTTGACCTAGTGAAAATTCAATTACTTCTGTCCCTAAAAAGGTCACAGATGAAGCCTAAGTTTGTATCACAGACTTTGTTATTGACAGTTATATGGATTACCTAATGATAGAATAATGCAATATGCTGCACCATGGTATCTTCATTGGTTTTATGTTTCCATCAGATGGACTTAGAAGAAGTCACACATGAACATTCAACTTGACTGTTGGAGTCCTTTGAAGGTCAAATTTGACCTAATACAATTACAATGACTTGTATTGCCAAAACCAGGGTTCTCAGCAAAAATTTTTGACAGCATCGTGGGGTGGGACATCACCCAAACTGGCCAACGGGGCCCAGGGGCAGAGCCCTGGTGTGGGGCCTGGAAGCTCTGGCAATTTATGGTTTTTTGAGGCCTCTTTGACAGTCTAGATGGCTCAATTTAAGGAAATATATATATACACACCTAGAATATAAATCTTGCTTGTAACATCTCTTGAAATAATGCCTGGGACTGCTGTAGCTAAAGGTAAACTTGCAAACTTGGCTTTGGTTCTGATATGAATTCAGGAAAACAAATGATTAAAATTAAAATTTTTTCCAACAGTGGGCCTATATGCGAAGAAGCACCCCTATAGCTGTGGAAACCAGAAGGAATCAAGCACATCTCCCCTGGAGTTCTCGGTGGCAGCTTGCCACCTGCCAGCCAATCAAAAAAAGGAAAGGGGCTACACAATAGCCAATCAGATAATAGCACTATCATATCTGGGTAAGATTTAGGGCAACAACCAATGAAAAAAAAACAGCTTTCCTGGAATTATTTACGTAATCCTGTCAAAATAATGTTCTGAAAGCTGCATTATTCATTCACCCACGGTGGAAAAAGGGAGTAAAATGGGTAGAAAATCTCAGTCTAGCCTACGTTCAAAACTTGAGAGCCCTGCTAATGACAGAATCTCCTTACTGACTGACATGGTAGCATGAGTCTGGAGAAATAAATCAGCCTACATACGACCCCCCGTTCTTTCCTAAACAATCTCATATCACAATGTGGTGTACATGGTTTTTTCGGAAAATTTGCCCAAATTTGACTGGAAAATGTATCAAGTTTTGGATGAAAACGGTCGAGGATGGAGCCGACATTTGTATTTGAGACATATAGGAAGTCATATATGAACTGTCATTTGGTGACCTTGGTATTGACCGTCAAAGGTCAAATGGGACCTAGTGAAAATTCAATGACTTGTATCACTACAATGGTCACAGATGGAGCATAGTTTTGAGTTACAGAGATATGATAAGTCGCATATGAACTTTCATCAGGTGACATTCAACTTAACCGTCAGTGACCTTTGAGGGTCAAATTCGGAAATTACATTGACTTTTATTACCCAAATAGTCACAGCTGGAGCCAAGGTTTGAATAGAAACATTTAGAAAGTCATATATGAAGTCTCTTTGCTGACCTCAACTTGACCCTCTGTGACCTTTGATGTTCACAATTGAAGTATTGATTTTTCAATGTGTTGTATCACCAAAACTGTTTCAGAGCTTAGGATTGGGTATTACTCGGGGTCTTATAAATGTATGTGAACTTTTATTTAGTGACCTTGACATTGACCTTCAATAATTTGAAGGTCAAACTTCACATGAAATTTTCATAACTTGTACATCACAATAAGATTGCTTGCCAGTAAGCTACAGGACCCTTGGTCCTATTTTTTTTTTGTTTGTTTGTTTTTTTTTTTTTTATATGTATGAAATAATTGGGATTTTTGGTCAGTTTTATAGCCAGTCATAGTTAGGGGTAACATTTCTTCACTTAGAAACCTCAATTTTTTTTCAATAGTTTCCTAATGCTTAAATTATGTCAGTCATATGTATAATGTGGAATTGAAGCCAGTCAGTTTCTTGAAAAAAGATGCATGACTAAATTATTTACAAATCTTACTGTTTCAGAAAGGTTTTATTTGTGTATCATGATCTTTTATGGCAATTAATATTTCAGTTACATTCCAAAATGTTTTTGCATTCTGTCAGAAATCACTACATGCTTATGCTGACATTTTTCCCTTTCTTCTGCAATAATTATAGTCAGTTATGATACAGGTTATTACATTGTCGTGATGATAAAGTCAGGTTATTTAAACATTAAACAAATAAAATCAGCCATTAATGAAAATGAATCAGATTACCACAGAAATATAGGCTTTGATAAATGCTTTGAAAAAAATTGGCAAAGGTTTGGGTTTGTGTCTTATATGCTGTATCTGCTGCTTTAATAGCATTTCTCATGAGCAAACATGACATCAAAGTAAGGTCATAAAGTGAAACGTTTTTAGCAGCCATCTCACTCAATGTAAAATGAGAACATTCCAAACCAGTGGTGTATTGCACTCTTGGACAGCGGCAATTTTCTAGTGCTTGCATGAATTATAGTTCTGAGCAGATGAACTGATTTCTGATTGAAATGTCAAACATAGCAGATAGGCAGAGATAATTCTCACCCCTCTGAAAGTTGAACAAGTCCAAAATGGTTCCTTGTTGCACTATGACCTGTGTTCCAAGAAGGCCTAAAAAGGGATCATTTGAAAGGGAGTCTTATAGGGAAGTCTAAAGCGCTCCCACCTCACCCCTTGCAAAATAATGTATTTTGAATTTAGTTCCCTTCAACTTTTGTTATGAGGAACAGACCACAGAACTGGTCCCCATTTAAACGACCGAGTCCTTTTTGCCTTCTTGACACAAGTTGCGACTGGTCTGCCTCTTCCTCCTGAAGTACACCCAGCAGATGATTGCAGTGACAATGACTGCAGCTAAGACTAAAGTGATAATGGTTATTGTAGCATCTCGAGCACTGTTGTCCTGCTGTTGTCCAGGGGGTGGCGTGGTAACCCTAGTGCCAGTGGGGGGGATGTTTTTCGGGGGTGGGGTTTGAGACCTCCTTGGGATATTTGTGGGTGTGACCAAGCCACCTGACGGCAGGGTGTTGGCTACCACATCTTCATTGGATAGGCCTTTAATTTCGGTATTGGCTAGCGAATCAGGAGAGAGGCAGGTCATTTGGCTGGCATTCAGCACTTTGATGGAGTGGGTCCTCATCCAGTCTCGTAGAGGCAAGATGTCCCGGTCGCACCTCCAAGGGTTTGGTACAAGCTTCACCACGTTGACAGTCTCCAGGGAATCAAGGACCTCCTGAGACAGGCTTTGCAGAGAGTTGTTGTGAAGATCCACTTCCCAAAGCGGGTGCAAACCTTGAAACAGCTGTGCTGGAATGATCTGGATGACATTGTGCTCCAGCGAGATGTTCATTAGCTTGGGCAGCCCATTAAACATTCCCTCCTGCAGGATGGAAAGCCTGTTTGTGTGCAAGGACACTTCCCCCAGCTCCGAAAGACCCCTGAAGGCTCCAGAGGAGATCAAGCTGATCCGGTTACGACTCAGAACCAGGAGCCGCAGATTAGTCAGGTTGCTGAAAGCTCCATCCTCCAGGTGCGTCAGCTGATTGTCATATAGCCAAAGTTCCTGAAGTGGCATGGGCCCAAAAACCCCTGAAGGAAGGCTGCCAAGCTGGTTCCGGAAGAGGGATATCTGTGCAAGATTGGGGAGGTTGAGGAAAATGCCTTGAGAGAGCTGGATCAGGCGGTTGTTGGAAAGATAGAGCTTCTTCAGTTTCTGCTGTGAGACAAATGCATGGCCTGGAAGGTGCATGATGTGGTTTTCTTGTAATGAGAGCTCCTCTAGGTTCACCAGGTCATCAAAGCAGCCAGCTGGGATTTCTCTTATGGCATTCCCTCTGAGTGTCAGAGACCGCAACTGGATTAGTCCTCGGAAGGAATATTGAGAAATGACAGTGATGTTGTTCAAGGCCAGGTTCAGGGTTAGTAAATGCCTGAGCTGTCTGAATGCCTCCTGAGGAACAGCAGTCACTAGGTTCCTACTCAGATCTAAACTCTCCAAGTCCCTGAGTGGGGAGAACAGGTCAGGGGAGATGACAGGTATTTTGTTCTTGCTCAAGGTAAGGGATCTGACCTTTCCCAGATTCCAGAAAAGGTCATTGGGGAGACCTTTTAGTTCTGTTCCCAACAACCCCAGGGCGACTAAGTTTTCAGTTTTGTCAAATGTGCCGGGCAACACTTCAACCAGTGCAGAATCCTTTATTACAAACAGCATAAGATCCTCGGCAAAGCCCTCAAAGTCGCTTGGCTTTAAGGAGGGGAAGCTGACATTGCTCATGTAGAGGGTGGTCGTGGCCGAAGAAGCAAAGCTTGGAAACTCGGTGACCCGCTGGCACAGCGCCTTGCTGTCTGCACACTTGCATCCATCTGGGCAGCCTCCAATGGCGGTGTTGACAGCGATTGTGCTGAGGAGCAGGCAGATGCACATGCCCAGATCCATGAGGCTTTAAAAATAGAACAGAAAAGTGAAAAGATGCTCTTTTTTATCCTGACCATCTTTTTCCTTTGAGTTTTTAACAACCCTTTTAACAATCAAACAAGAAATACCTTCATGTCATAAAGATTTGAATGCATTTTGGAGAATTAACTTATCATATTTATTTTGCTGTGGATGCAAGGCCTTTGCTCATGTTTAGAGCCAGTTTTTGGCAAAAAAAAAAAAAAACACCTAATGCATTCAATTAGAACCACAGCAGTTTAAAAATAGAATTTTTATGCAATTGTTCGAGTTTATTTTATTTATTCATTCATTCATTCATTTTTTGCTGTAGTTCACCTTTCTGCTGAAATCATTGGGTCAGAATGTAATCTACTCTTTAAAAACTGCCTCTGATGTAATTGCTCAGCAAGGTCACTCATTCTCAATATACTTTGAGAATGGAACTGACAAAGAAAACTTGTGATATAATCATGGTTAAACTGAAAACTAGCGCACTCTTTCTACACCAGAGGCAAATTTTGGAACCACCATCTCAGGCTGTGTTGTCAAATTCCTGTCCTAAAGGGCCACAGCATCTATGGATTTTCTGTGGTTTCCTTGCAATTGGAAAGCAGTTTGGTCTTTGAAAAAAAATTGCATTTAAGCACTGTAGCTATTCATCCTTAAATTAATTGCAGGAGCTCACAGTAAACCACCAGACGCTGTGGCCTGCCATAATTTTAATTTGAGACTGACTGTCCTGGACAGAATTAGAGGTTGGCTCCCCTTTAATAGAGGACAAGGGGCGGCTGTGGCTGAATGCTGGACGGGGACTCAGGAGGTTTTTGGTTTAAGCCCCAGAATGATAATATCTCAACAAGATTAGTGCAGCATTTAAGCACCAGAGAAAGGCCCTTGACCCTACATTTCTCCTGAGGGAATCAGTCCCAAAGTCTCTTCAACTGTAAGTGTCAGCTAAAGTAGGGTGACATGGATATAACAGCTGGGAGGTGGGGGAGTCCTCTACCCCTCAGCACAGCAGGTAGGAAACAGGAATGCAAGACTGAGGGGGTCTGATGAGGGGGGCCACAGATGTGCACGTCCCGAAACTTTGGCTGCTTTCAGCGAGATGGGGGATACTCCTTTCAGAGGCCTTAAATAACGAGCCATTTTTATCCTTCCTATTTATAAACCAAAAAAACAGATGATGAATCAGGCTATTTTTTACTTAGGTCGTTTTGTTGAAAGGACACATTGACGAGGAACCCCAGTTACAAAAAGGTTACTAAATCATTCTTAAATCATCTAGCCTTCCTTAATTATGATGTGTCGAAATAATTTGGGGGTTGGTGCTCTAGTTTTTCTCGATTTTTTTTTCTGGGGGCTCTTGCCCAGGGTCCATGGACCTCTCCAGTCCCGTTACTTGCTGGCTGGTCATAGGTCCTGTGCCTTCCCTGGCTCACGCTTATACTTCATTATAATGAGCTTTTTGTCACTCATGTCCAAACATTATTTCATGTAGAATTACCATTGCACTTAGCTCTCCCACAATAGCCAGGTTCTGCCTTTGATTTTTTAGTGAAGTTTGTTCCTCAGGTCACCACTGTTCTTGAGCTGCCTGGGAGTTGTTTAACCTCACTTGCTATTTTTAAGGTTAAGTCCAAGTATCTGTAACTCTATGAAGTGTCTTTGTGACAGTCCTTTTTTAAACGTGGTGCAAAAATAAAATTGAATTGAAATGAATACTTTAGCCCGTAAAAACAAAAATTTACAGAACCTTGCTCTTAACATCAGCACATGGGTAAATCCTCTTTAGTTTCCTCTCTTCAAGAAAATAATGTGAGGACATGGTGATGGAAGATGAACTTGAAACAAGACTCTGAATCATGCTACTTGAATGTTGTGATTGGTGAATATACATGTCTTTGTGACAGTATTCCCCGTCCTATGGGCAGTATGCACTCCCAATTCTGAGAGAGAACATCAAAATGTGATTTTCAGCTGACTGAATTTTTCAAATTTAGATTTTGCTAAATGCGATCGCATGCTGTGACATCATTTAGTATTCACAACATGAAACAATCTCATATATCTGCAGCTCAATTGGTATAATCCATTCATTGGATCTTATTAGGTATATTTACAAAGAGAAAAGAGTATTTTTGAAGTTGTTTTAAATCAAATTCAAGCCACATATTTTTTTATCTGCGCTCCTATTGACAATTGGACTGTCTTTTACCCTGAAATATTTCATTTGCCATTTGATCAGTGGCTTGGATGATTACAAACTCCTAAATTAGGAATGCTGCTTCCAAACTAAGATTTTAATTAAAATTTTCACGATAATTATGCAGCACTACGAATTTTGATTTACATATGGTTGCTTATTGATACTCATATGGCTTGTGGCCATAGGTAGCAAAGATATTCCATTTCATATGTCTTGAAAACTTCAACTTGCACTATTGCATGTCCTCTCATTTTTTAATATCTTGATGCCGCTGCTCTTCAACAATTTTTGTCATCATGCCTCAGTAAAAGAAAAACATATACTGCGATAACTTCACTGAATTCTATGCGCTTATTGTGCACTTTTTTTATAACAGCATCTGCCCAACAAGTATAATGTAATACACTGGCCATTGCAAAATTCAAAAATTGTCCGTTGAGTTTCAAATTGGTTTTTGCAGCTGGTGCAGCTGAAACAATAAGCTTGTCATATCTGCGCCTCTTCACATTCTCTATTTGACTGTCCTTTTGCTGCGCAATTTTGCTTTTGATGCATTTTGTGGAGGAAAAATCGACTGTGTTCCCGACTGATGTAATTATTCCCAGTCTCCCTAAACCACAGTCTGGACCAAGGCGGAATATGCCTTAAACGTTTTTCCTTTTTTCCAGATGAACAAGAGTTCCAGGGAAAATATTTTTTCTTTCCCCAGGATTGCGGAATCAGCATTTTAAGTGAGTCTGAGAACATTTCTGTGTCATTGTGTTTATAACAAGCTGCCATTTTTGGAGAATTACTTAAAGTAAATACAATACCTCATTTGCTGAAGCCCTTTCTATTTTAGTGGGTGTAAATCCAGCAAAGCAACGGTGCCTTGAACTTCAGACGTTTACTTAAATTCCCAAAATGAGCACAAATGTTTCATTGTATAAAGTTATGCACTACCTTTCACATACGCACACACAAACACACACAGGCACACATGCACCCACACAGACGTGTGAACACACACAGTCACTGACTCACTCAAAAATCCTAAAGGGCATGTATTGCAGACACCAGAAGAGAGTCTGGGATCCCTAAACTTAAAAGGTTTGCTAAATGAGAACAAAGTGAGCATAATGACAGGACTGTTAGTGAGTGCTTCTCGGATCTGATATCCAGGGCTAGAGGGGAAGACTGCTAGCGACTCTTGGCGGCTCTTACCGTGTTGTGGGGTCCATGGTGCCTTGGAAACAAGAGTTGGGGGGGTTCTGTATGGCACCGTTCTCCTTTGCAACCCTCTCCTTTGCTGGTGACCCTTGTCTTTTTAACGCCCTGGTGAGGATGACGCACTCTGGCTCCCTATGTTTTCTACACCTCCAACCCACAGGATTTTACCTTTCTGTGGACATCATCGCCTTCCCTTCATCACTGGCGCCACCATCATCATCATGATTTTTCACTGCTTCTCCTGTGACCTGTGAGCAGACTGCTTTCCTCAAACACACTCCCCCTCTCTGTTCTGTCTCACATGCACTCCCACTCCTCTCCCTTTTACCCTCTCCCCTTCTCTCTCTCTCTCTCTTTCTCTCTCCTACCACCCTCTCTCTCAGTCGCTGAACTCTCCCTCTATCTCACCCCCCCTCTCCCTCCCAACCCCCTTCCCCTCTCTCCTGCAATCCCTCTCTCTTTCTCTCTCTCGCTCCCTCTTCACTTTGCTGCATTTTTGAGAAGTTCTGTGCCAGTATAGCCCAGTGCTTTCCGTAACTGTAAACGTGGGTGGATGTGTTTGTGTGTGTATTGGGGTAATGAATATGAGAGTGTGTGATGCGTATCTTTGTTTGAATGCAAGTATATGCAGTGCTTAATATTCACCCTAAGTTCCACAGTGTGAAAAATTGAAAGAAAAACAGAATTAAGTACATTTATTTGAAAAAACAAAACAAAAAAAAAAAACACGGTCAACTTCATTGATTTTTTTTTTTATATTTGTAACCTCCAAATGTGATGCCAGCAATACATTACAAAACTATTGGGACAGGGAAATGGAAAGACTAGAAAAGTTGCCAAGTCTTAAAAAAAAAAATCCAGAAACATCTTTGGAGCATTCTACTTATAAACGGGTGTACAGGTTAATCATGATTGAATATTAAATGAGCAGTCACAAAAGACACGGTCATTTACCAGCAAGATCATTTGAGACTCGCGACTTTGCCAAAAGCTGTGCAGGAAGTTAAGCAGTTTGAGAACAATGTTTCTCAGCATCCAGTGACCTGGAATTCGGGGATCTCACCATAGAAATATAATGAAAAAATTACGTGTAAAAGATGAGGCTGAATACCAATTTAGGATATTTGAGACTCTCCAGTCCTTAGACGGCACTGCATTAAGAACCAAGACGCTTCTGTCATGGACGTAACTACACTCAACAAAAATATAAACGCAACACTTTTGTTTTTGCTCCCATTTGTCATGAGATGGACTCAAAGATCTAAAATTCATTCCAGATACACAATATTACCATTTCTCTCAAACATTGTTCACAAATCTGTCTAAATGTGTGATAGTGAGCACTTTTGCTTTGCTGAGACAATCCATCCCACCTCACAGGTGTGCCACATCAAGATGCTCATCAGACACCATGATTAGTGCACAGGTGTACCTTAGACTGTCCGCAATAAAAGGCCACCCTGAAATGTGCAGTTTTTGCTTTATTGGCGGTCTGGGGACTCAGAACCAGTCAGTATCTGGTGTGACCACCATTTGCCTCATGCAGTGCAACACATGTTCTTCGCATAGAGTTTATCAGATTGTCAATTGTGGCCTGTGGAATGTTGGTCCACTCCTCTTCAATGGCTGTGCGAAGTTTCTGGATATTAGTGGGAACTGGTAACGCTGTCGTATACGCCGGTCAAGCACATCCCAAACATGCTCAATGGGTGACATGTCCGGTGAGTATGCTGGCCATGCAAGAACTGGGACATTTTCAGCTTCCAAGAATTGTGTACAGATCCTTGCAACATAGGGCCATGCATTATCTCGCTGAAACATGAGGTGATGTTCATAGATGTATGGCACAACAATGGGCCTCAGGATCTCATCACGATATCTCTGTACATTCAAAATGCCATCAATAAAATGCACCTGTGTTCTTCGTCCATAACAGATGCCTGCCCATACCATAACCCCACCACCACCATGGGCCACTCGATCCACAACATTGACATCAGCAAAGCGCTCACCCACACGACGCCACACACGCTGTCTGCCATCTACCCTGAACAATGTAAACTGAGATTCATCCGTGAAGAGAACACCTCTCCAACGTGCCAGACGCCATCGAATGTGAGCATTTGCCCACTCAAGTCTGTTACGGCGACGATCTGGAGTCAGGTTAAGACCCCGATGAGGACGACGAGCATGCAGTTGAGCTTCCCTGAGATGGTTTCTGACAGTTTGTGCAGAAATTCTTTGGTTATGCAAACCAATTGTTTCAGCAGCTGTCTGAGTAGCTGGTCTCAGACGATCTTGGAGGTGAACCTGCTGCATGTGGAGGTCCTGGGCTGGTGTGGTCACACGTGGTCTGCGGTTGTGAGGCCGGTTGGATGTACTGCCATATTCTCTGAAACGCCTTTGGAGACGGCTTATGGTGGAGAAATGAACATTCAATGCCCGAGCAACAGATCTGGTTGACATTCCTGCTGTCAGCATGCCAATTGCACGCTCACTCAATGCTTGCGCCATCTGTAGCATTTTGCTGTGAGACAAAACTGCACATTTCAGAGTGGCCTTTTATTGTGGGCAGTATAAGGTACACCTGTGCACTGATCATGGTGTCTAATGAGCATCTTGATGTGGCACACCTGTGAGGTGGGATGGATTGTCTCAGCAAAGCAAAAGTTCTCACTATCACAGATTTGTGAACAATGTTTCAGAGAAATGGTAATATTGTATATCTGGAATGAATTTTAGATCTTTGAGTCCATCTAATGACAAATGGGAGCAAAAACAAAAGTGTTGCGTTTATATTTTTGTTGAGTGTAAGAGAAGGACCTTCCAAAGCGTTGTCAGCAACATGCTCAAAAGCCAATGTTTGGAATGTATTGCCGACCTCACTTTTCAAAATTGCTATTATTTTTTAAAACAATAAATGCGAGTGAAAACAGTAGTTATTCTGTCTTTGTACATTTTTCCAATTTAATACAGGTAAAAAGGGGCTTGCAAATGACTGCTCGTAGTTTTTGTTTACATTTTGCACGTTGTCCCATTTATTCTGGTATTGATATTGTGAATTAGAGTGCATGGTGTGCGGGTGTGCATGATGTAAATGAGAGTTTGTGGTGAGTATGTGTGTGTATATCTGTTTCGGTGACATATATGAGAATATATGTGGTTTGTGTGCGTGTGTGTGTATTAGACTTTTACTCATACCCCCTCCCGCAGAGAAACCCTGTAAAGGGGGTGTATTAGAAGTATATCTCAATGTCTTAGTAGTCAGACTGTGATCCTGTTTAAGCACACGGGCTACATTTATTCCTACCCACACCGTGTTTTGTTCAAATTCAGGAAATTACACATTAGTCATTCAGTATTAGTCATTCTTAAAACACAGTACTATATTGTTTTCATATATTTTGTTGTTGAGACTGGAGCGATGAGTGTTCTTGTACTCTGTGTTTGGACTGAAAGTTATCTCTTGTCACAGATCTCCTGCCCCACATCCGCTCTCTCATTACAGGAGGTTTTTGGAAGAGGATGCAGTGAGAGGGATGGAAGTGCATCTCATTGAAAATACATTTTTTTATGTCGTCTTAACTTTGATGAAAAGGTGAGAGGGTCCAGAGGTCAGGAGGAAGAGTGAGTTTAATAAAGTGGAATGTTTTCTCAAAACATACTTCCTCCTTTTGAAAAAACTCTCATTCCCTTCTCTCTCTCCTTCTTTTTTCTCTCTCTCCCTCTCACTATTTCACTCTTTCACACTCGCCCGCGCGCGCACACACACACACACACACACACACACACACACACACACACACACACACGATCTCTCTCCCTCTCTCTCTTACTTTCTCCTCCCTCTCTCTCACTCTCAAATTTGAATCCCTCTCTTGCTCTCCATCTCTCTCTCTCTGACTCTCTGTCCCCCTCCCTCTCTCTCTCTTTCTACTTTGGCTGAATTTAATTTGAAGTGCATTAATTGGCCTGACATGCGCAGGAACTGTACATACAGCCAAACCACCAGGAAAAATACAACCAAAGGCATAAACATACAACAATAGGGTGATACAATGAACATAAAACACTGAGCAATAATTAAGAGAGACACACACAAATTAATCTTTAACGAATTTGAAGTGTGGCTTGTCTGAGGAGCAGTCTCGCTTAGCCTTTTTCTATGTTCATTTTGCTTTTCTTTTTGTGAGATATGAGTTTTGTTTTTACTAATGGGATGGTGATTGTAGAGTTTTTGGGTGCAGAGAATGCAAGATTATAATATTAGACAATAATAAAATATGCTATGATGTTTTTTTTAATAAATACAGGCATTTTTAGTCAACCTACTAATGCCCTGAGTGCCTGAAATTTGGGATAATCAAAGATCTCACCTCATCACAGCATCAGGATACAGTTGTTATTTTATAGTGCCCTGGCATGTCTTTGGTTAGCTAAATTCACAGGCTGTATGTCGAAGAACACAAGAAAAAGGTGAAAAGCTGAATCTGATGAATCTCTTGCAGGTCATGTCGAAGGAGACCTTCTTTTGAGGAAACCTACTGGAATGTCGCTTTGATTTTTACTACTTTTATTTCTTCTTATTTCTTTTTTCCTGTCCTGGGTTAAACTCCCTGTTCGATATCTTTAGTGGATGTTTATTTATTTATTTTTTTGGTTTTGTTTTTTGTCCTTGTTACCTGGCCCCTCCCCTAGGGGGCCAGGTTAAGCAATGATCATGTCTGTCTGTGTGTGTGTTTCTGTCAGTCTGTCTGTCAGCCCGCGGCTGGGGCCAGGTCTGCTATCTCTGATTGCCTTTTTTCTTTTGTTTTTACCCTTGATAAATGATAAAGGAAAAGCACCAAAACATGTTTTATGTGGCATTCAGCATGTTTGTCAGACATAATGATTTTCTTTTTTAAGATGGATAATTGTTTGGGTTGGCTGATTAGTTGCCACAACCCACAACCCAACCCATCTTAGGGGCTGATGGGTGGAGCCATTACCGTCTCTGACAGCTGTGCTAATATCTTCCACTGCCAAAGATTGTGCCCGTTTACATACTGTATGCATGCACACAGACGCAAGTTAATAATACAGATACTACAACATGCTCATGACACACACGCACAGATACGAGCTCACACTAACATACACATTCACTCACACACACACTCACACACACTTGTCGATACACATACAGCAAATTGCTCACACTAAGATACACTCAGATACATGCCAATTCACACTTGTGCTAAATAGACATACACACACACACGCACACACACACATCCTTGTACTTATATCTTTGTAAGGACACTTCATTGACGTCCATTCATTCTTTCTGTGTCTCTATAGCCTTTCCCTAATCTTAACAATAAGCAATGTATGCCTAACCCAAACCCTTACCCTAAACTTAACCTATCCCTAATTCTGACCTTACCCCAAACATAAACTAATAAGTCACAATTTCCTTTCTAGTTGTGAGGACATTTGAAAATGTCCTAATTTCCCAATAATGTTCCCACTCTATTGAAAAAAAAAATATTTCTTGGTTCTCACTTTGTAGCATGTACAAGAATACACACACACATAGACACACATACACACACACACTTCCCAGCATTTTTCAGCAGGGTGTTCTAAAAAAAAAAAAAAAAAAACAATAATGAATTACAGAAGGATCCTCCCACCCATGGCCTCCCCTACACTCGCATCCTTCCTGTTTGATGTAAAGAGTCTGATTATTTCCTGTTTGTTCGACAGGCCTCGCAGAAGCTGAGCTAAGGGGCTTCAACTGCACCTGGACCTCACATGCTTTTTCCAGTTAGCAGCAAACACCAGCATTAACGACAGCAAGACATACAATGAAGTAATTTATTCAAAGGAGGTTCCTTTGATTATTTTAACTTAAAGGTTCACTCAGAAAATTTTTTGGCTATTTTTTGAAGAAATGGATCATATGTAGCAAATTAATAAGCATCACACATTTGTAAATGCTTTCTATAACTTTTTATCATTATTTGAAAACTAAAACTTGGCTGGTTTATACGGTCCTAAGCCCCACCCCTCAAAAAAGATGTTGCACACGGACCTTCTAGTCATGTGACCTGTGACGTGTGAAAAGTAAGTTGGAAACGTTTCAAGCTGATCGACCAGTGGTTTGTTCTATACTGATAATTGATTTTGCCTTGATCAATCCTTGATTTCATTGATTTTGAGATAGCATTCAAAAAAATGCCAAATAGGTGTGTAGTGGTCAGCTGTAACAAGACTCGAAACAATGGTATGAGTTTACATCACTTCCCAAAAAAAGAGATGCCAAGTCTCACGCATTCGGTAGAGTCTCTCGCCTCTTAGTGGCATTCACCTTCCTGTGCCGCAGTTCGCAATTTTCTAATGAGCGCGCACTGGAGAAAGTCACTGAAGTCATTGTGCATCAAGTTAATCAGTTCCACGTGCATTATGATGGATTTCCCCATTAGTGTCACGGAAATCGATTATGACTCAGGAATTCTCACACTTGTCTTTACTCAGAGATTGAAAGCAATGGAATTGCATAAAGACGTTTCAGATGGTCTTGTTTAATTAAAACAATTTAAACGATCATGAAACACTTTTACGGTGAGGCCCCACTACACACGGAAAAACTCCGCCCTCCTCCGCATCCCATTCATTTTCCATGGCATGCGTGCGTTTTGGTGCGCGATGCATTCTGGGATACCATCCGATACGATCCGGGCATCCTTGCGGGAAAGTGGGAGGGGACGAAGATGAAATTTTCTAGCCATATGGAAATTAATACGGTGCCCGCAACCTAAGAGCCAATCTCTTTCGTCCGAAAAACTTCCAGAGCAAGGAGATCTTCCTGTTTTGACAAGGACGAACAAGAAGGTGAACTGGGACCTGTCCAGTCGAAAGTACTGCTGGAAGAGTGCTGTATCCAAACGGAGCTCTGATACGAGCCGATGATATTCCCCATAATTTTTTCGGCGTTGCAGAATGGGATGAGCCCAAAACGGCGGTGGCGACGGCAGTTGTATCTACGATACAACAGCAAAATCGCAGCCAGAATCTCCTTTGGACGACCCATGGCAGAGAGATGTTTGTACGAAAATTGATTTGTACTCATAACAGCAGGAAAATCAAAATTTAGCGGGGATGGATTCTATTTGATCACACAATGGCCGACACGCCCACAAGCCAGCAAGTCAGTAACGCCCATAAACGAGCAGTTCCGCAGGGAGGTGCGGATAACATCCGGATTTTCCGTGTGTAGTGGGGCTTCACCGTTATTGTTTCTCTTCCCTGAGTAAAGAGAAGCACAAGAATTCCAGAGTCGTAATCGCTTTCCATAGTGTGGTCCACCTTCACAGAAGTGAAACTGAAACTTCACTGCACAAGGATTTTAATTCTGCGCGAGAATCTCATTAATAAGCTTTCATTGAAAAATTGCGGACTACGGTGAAAAAGCCTAAATGTGTAGGATCTACGTCGAATGCGTGACACTTGGCATCTCTGAGATCCGTTCTCACACTTTCTCCCCACTTGCTCAGCTGCCACCCTGCCGGGCCCAGCGCGGGTAGCCCACGGCCCAGCCCCACTGTGCGGCTTCAGTGTTATTGTCTATGTAAGAGTGTTGTGAAGAAGAGCTGACAAGTGAGCTTGTGTTTACATTGCTTTCTTAGTAACTTAGAATCGTTGATCATTGTTGTTGTTGTTGTTGTTGATGATGACATTCAAATTTTGCCTTTGTGTTTGTTTCTGAAACGCTGGCCATATCGTGTTCCTAGTCACCGGAGACTACTAGGACTTTGGTACGGCACATATCCGAAAGCGAAACCGAAACAAACACAAGCGACCGGTCCATGCGAGTATGAAGTTGCCATACAGTCGCTTACTATGTTCGAAGTCCAAAATTAGCACTCTTTTTGTGTAGTATACAATGAAAGAACACGTTAAAAGACTGTACACACATTTTCGACCAATGCAAAATTATTGTTTTGCAATCCCAGAGGAGATCAGAGCTTTGTTCGCGGCAAAGTTAAAAACCCCCAAAATCTGGACAGTTTGTGTCAAATCATTTCATTGGGTATGTAGAAAATGTATCGTTCGTCATTCGTCCCAAATAAGATAACTATAACTTGTCTTTCTTTCACAAATTACCTGTTGAGATAAGGAGTGAAACAAGTCTTTTTCTGCACTAGCTCCGGTGCAACTTAATTCTCATACGTGGCAGCCGATTAGCCAATCGCTCGCGAGTTTTAAGGTGAGGTCTCCAAGTGTCTAGTTTCTTCATTTTTTTTGCCAATATGACATAGAATTACAAAAGTTAAAAGCTGGATTTGTGAATTGCAGGCATTAATATATGTCTATAGCGTTTTTCTTTTTTCTAACTTAGTATACCTTTAAGGCTTGTGGAGTAGATACAAGATGAACAACCATACCTGACCCAAGAATGAAAGATTGCAAGTCACAATTCCAAAGGAAAACATATGAGTCTCCTATTCGATAAATTAACCTTACATTTGGCAGGCAGGAATCTTATGAAATATTAGGACAAATTTAGCAAACCCTAACGCAGTTGACCCCTTTCTGCAGATGTAGACGCTTGCGTCTATGGAACTGCAAATTTAAGCACGCAGTTACTGTATTCGACCACTAGATAGCACCCCCGGGTCAGTTAGTGAATATTCACAAGCAAGCAGAGTTCGAACGCGGTTTTGAATATGGGGAAATTCACTCCTTTCCCTGTTTTTCAAGAGTTGCATGAATTAAACTCCTCAACTAAGCCTGATGTGCAAACTGGTCAATATCCTTGCCCATGGTATCGATCCAGTTTTAAAAAATGATCTATTGCGACAGAAAAAATTGTTGTCCTGTGTAGCAACCAGTTAAGCCACAGCGAGCCAACGGTATTCCAATTAGTGGTTCAGAAAAATCAGTTTTCTGAAACAAAAAATTCTCCTTGGTATTGATTCTCTCATATTCTACTGTCAATTACAGTCATCTCTTTCAAAAAATGCGTAGTTCCCTACCGTGGATTTACGTGTAGATTCCTTCATCGACAATTTCAGCACTTCCTTATATCCACCCAAGTACTGGTGTTGACAGCCAATCCCTGAATTATGCACTCACGCTCTTCTGCATAACTGCACAGTTATTCTTCACGCCCTCGTGAAACTCCCCCGGTAACAATGCATTGATTGGTTCATTTCTTATCCAATTCCCGAGTGTTTAAACATTCTACAGTAAGCGATATACATTGATTGGACAAACACAGAGCATACAAGCCTATGCCTATCAGCAGGCTCCCTTGTATCCAGTCTACGTTGTGCACATTACGCGGCTGAAATAGACGCGATTTATAGAAAAAAGTCTCGCAAAACTGGCCTTGAAGTGTTCAGTTATATTTACAGGATTTAAATGAGTTAAGGACATGGTCAATGGAAATTATTTCTAATAAAACAGGACCGGAGGATTCCTTCTACTGGATACATCGGTCTCTGGAGGAAGGATTCATGAAAAAGGTTAGGCTGCTACTTTTGCTTTTTGTTTTGGAATGAATACCGTATTCAACAAAGTCGAATGCCGAGGTTTTTTTCCTGTTTAAAATGTGAACTGCCCTACATTTGAGTGAGCCCTCACTGCGGAGTGCAGGACATCAGTCCCTGCCCCCCTGATGTCCGACCTCGCCCCCTGATATCCTGACACTGCCCATTCTCTACCTTTTAGTGGCGGTAATACCCCAGAACATTGTTGTCAAACAGCCCAAGTATATCCGAATTTCTGAAGAGCGGGGCTGCGTCTGAATAGCCTTTTTTGCCTAGGAAAGTTCCTTACTCCTAAAAAATGATTCGAAAATAATTACGTGGCAGCCATGACAAGGGGATTCGAATTCTTTGAATGTTAAGGAAAAGTGTCTCAGTGCTTCCCGATTTACCTCCTTTAGCATAGGGTACACAGAACCATCCTTTTCGGAAAGAAAGGAGATTACGCTATCCCACAATTCTGCGCAGCAGCAATATTTAAAGCAACAACCATTCATCTGGTCAATTGCGTAAAGAAACGTTTATGATGGGTAGGGGACTGCGGCTGACTTCCTAAGTCATTTGGAATTCCCATTTATACCTTTCCTTTATCTTATGACGTTTTCCACAAAGGTTAAAGAGAAGTGGTTAGGTTTCAGTGGATAGGCCATAATTTTTTGACTAATCGGATGCAGCCCGGGACTCGCATTTCAGAAATATGACAAAATGGTCACCCGCAGCAGGACTTAGTCAAATTTCTGAAAGCTGGAGGTATCACCGCATTACTTTTTAAAATCGGATTCCTTGCTCCAGAACAATACGATCGCCCAGCTGAAGTGGAGGACTCCTGCTCCTTTTGGTGGAGGAGTCACCTGGAAGAATAAGGCGCCCCGGGGGGATCGCTGGGCTGCGGGGTGGGGAAACTCGAGGTGGGGGTGAGGCTTTTTGGCAAATAACTCCCCGCTACAGCACAATATCAAGACAGGCTTTGGAGGGGGCGAAGGCAGGGGGAAGCACTTTCAGGGGACCCCCGACTGGACCAGAGGCACATGGTGGTCGGCTGCGGTGGGCGCGAACGCGTTCTGGCCCCTGGCCTCCCCACGGTGGGTGGGGGTGGGGGGCGGCCTAGTCACTGCCTGCCGGGGCGCCTCCGGGGGGCCGGGCCGGACAGGACGAGGCCCCTCAAGAAGGGCTGCGGCCCCGCAGAGGCCCAGGGGGGCCCGTGGAAGGCGGCCGCACCCCGTCGGATTATTACCCGTATCTCCGCCCTATGGCTGTCTATCAGGATGGGGTTTGCGGCAGGACAAAGCTGGGTAGGAGCCGTTTTGCCTGGCCCCAGGCTCGACCTGGGGCACGGCCGCGGCAGGGTCCAAACCTGCCCCGTCTGATTACTTTTGGCCGCTACCTTCCCCTTCCACCTTGCATGGCTCCGGGGGGCCTGGCCTGCTCCACGGTCATTCTTAGGGGACCTCCCTGGTGCCACAGCTAAGCCCGCCCCCGCCCAAGCTCTCGGGGCCCTGCCCTCTCCCATTGCATGTCCTCTTTGTGTTTTCATGCCTTTTTACCATTTTCCTTTCGTGTCCTGCTCTCTGTTGTGTCTCCTATCAACTCCTGCACTGCTTGTGTATCATAGTTGTCTTTGTGAATCACTTGTTGTTCCGTTCTCTGCGAGAGGGATAATATACGGCAAGTTAGTCATTATTGTGGAATACCCCTTCAGGGCGATTAGAGTAAAATATTACACACATGATCCATACATGCATACATACATTCATATATATGGTATTAAATATTTTTAAAGCAAATTTTCAATTATATTTTAACATAT
Organism: Gymnothorax reevesii; assembly: GCA_029721435.1. Lineage (NCBI taxonomy): Eukaryota > Metazoa > Chordata > Actinopteri > Anguilliformes > Muraenidae > Gymnothorax > Gymnothorax reevesii. The sequence goes on along the minus strand of CM056575.1, from coordinate 21,749,513 downwards.
TTATGCATTAACTTAAATAAAAAGTACATTTACGATTTCCTTGAAGTACAAATGAGTATGTGTTCTTCTTGCAGTCGTTCAGCAGATGGTGATGTTCTTGTCATTGCCATAGACCACGCCTATTGGATGTCCATCCCCGCCTCTTTGTCCAACCCCACCCCATTCTGCAGCCCGTAGTCAGGGGTGCTTGATGCATTTGGATGGACCCCCTGGTACGTTCATTCCACGTTTCTGTTGAATCCAGGGAGGCAATACATTGTTTGATCTTCTCTGAAAGTGGAATGTCTATTCTGTTAAAATAAGGTATGTATCAGAATTCACATATTAGTGAGTCAGTGAGTTACTGGCCCAGCTCCAGGATGCAATATAGTGAGGCTTAGCCCCCCCTAGTGGCAGACCATGCCCCACCAAGCAAAATTATTTGAAGGTGTTCAAATCCTGAAAGTAAATCAAAGTCGCTATCGCTTTATTTCATGTTAGTGCACTGTTTACCAAAACGTTTAATTCAGTTTAGAAAACATTCATTTTTTTTATGTTAGGCAACTACCCAATCAAAATTTTATCTTTTTGAGGATTTCCTTTACGTGTGCGCCAGGCAGCAGTATCCAGCGAATTTCTATTGGCCAGACCACTAAAGGTTGATTTGTTCAGTCGGAGTATTGATGTTGAAAATAAAAGTTGGTTACAGAATGTTTTCTGCAAGCCAATATGGATATTCGGAAATTTTTTACAAGCAAAAATGATCGAGGTGAAGGGGGAGGAGAGGGGACCGCACCTGGAGTTACAAACGCTTGTCCACGGAGTGAGGAGCAACATGCAACCGCTTCCAAACTAACCGTGGAATGGAGCGAGGAGCAGCAGCCACGACTAGCCACAGCTAACAGTGCGGCAAGTAGCAACACTGCACGACAATGCACGAGAAGGCTGCACGAGCATGCCTTCTCGACTCTGAAAAACATTTTTACGGACTAAAGACTGACTATGTTACACGACCGGAAAGTGCACTAGGTTCAGTTGTCATTCGAAACGGACTTGACGCGAAGATTTCGACACGAGTGGAAAGACGCTGTGCTGAGGAGATTCAATTCTCAGCGGAATCGCCACCTTCAACTCTACTGACAGGCAAATTCATTATTATGTGTTGTGTCATTTTAACGTTATGTGAGTCTGTCATATTTCAGTTAAATTAAATACCGACCATCTCTATTGTGAATGTGAGAAGTTAGTTAATTAGCAGAACACATAGCAAGATTTTTTTTTCCCCGTCTGAAGGCGACAATTGATAAGTTTAAAATTTGGTATGATTTCTGATGACCAAGATTTTCGTTGGGTAGACTACAGTAACAAAACCACAGCCCTAAAGCATATGTTTTGTGTAATAAGTATTGTATACTTCTATAGCCAAGGCCATTTAATGAGTACATCTGACGGTGGTCCAATTGGTGATTTCCCATCTTAGAATCTCTTAGAATCTCTTTATTCATAATGCCCCTCTTATGGTTTTGCCCTGGAGTCGGGCCTGGTGAGTTGTACTTGTTCCTTATAAGTGTTGAAATGAGTTTGTGAGCTCGGAAGTCGAACTGCTGGTTTCATTGCAGAGTGAATGTCCTGACCGTTTAATCAGCAGTTTATTTAATGACTGTGTGTGCTGGCTTGGGGGACTTGGAAGAAAAATGGACAAAACTCTAAATTTGATTATGGAGAAAAGGCATTTTTTGTGTTTGGAGAGGTTACTGGTGACCAGTGATGTTCAGCTGTACTTATGTAGATAAATTCATGCTAAACTCAACCAGAAAATCATTAGTTCATATTAAATTTCATGCCTCAAAACTTTATTAGTGTAAAATACATGATTATTTGATGATTTGACAGTGCAACATCTCAGACTTTGGGGAGCCACTTGGATAGCAGTGTAATTTGGCTAATGGCATGAAGGTAATCTAGAATGTAATGTTGAAGATGAATTGTACTTGTGGTCAAGGAGTTTATGATCCGAGAAATGTATAGATTTAAGCCTCAGCAGTTTTTCAATTCTCAGTATAATTTTTTAAAGCAATTTTAATGGTGAATTCTGATAAAGATTTTTTATGTTTGCAGTCCATTTTATCTACCAAAATCATGAAAATAAACTGAAATACAATGTAATCTAAATGCTGTAAGTGTCTTTTCTGAGTAAAGCCACATTATTTCTCTTCATGAAGCTTATATCTTGAGTTATACAGCATTAAATTGGGTAACCCATAAATAGCCAAATTTGGCTTCTGCCCAAAGGGGTTAAGATGAGCCAATGCTGTTGCGACATTGAAGACACAGCCTGGCATTAGGATAAGGGCAGTGTCTCACTTGTGGGCTTCTGGCCTTCCATCCTTCCTGTTCTCTCGCAAACATTCATTCCCCATTATAGAAACAGAACTGTGATCTGGTGCTGTGTGTGCCTATAATACTGTTACAGAAAAACTTTCTCTCATCTCTGCAGATTTCCTGCAATACTAAATTAATGGGAGATGCTACTGAAGAATATTAATATTGTCGATGACAAAAGTCAAATAACTCTCACATATGAATTACAGGAATAGAAATGTTACCTGACTTGCCACAGTGAAAACTGAATCACAAAACAGTGCCGTCAAATATTCAGAATAAAGAAATATAGACTGTGGGATATATTCTCCACTTTCCTCTCAGTACAACTTAAACAAGTGCTACATTCTTTGATATAGTGTATATGGCAGCAGCTTCTGTATGGGTATTCATATCACCTCCATACACAGGTATCAACTCCATAACTGAAGCCTTTCACTGGTCGGGACACTGGCGTTGCAAACCTGATAAATCATTTTGAGGTCATACATGGAAAGTCAATGTAAGCAGATTTTTGCCCCTTTACTGCATGGAGCAGAACTAGAACGAAAACCTGGCAAAAAAAATACTACCATACAAGGGCCGTCTAATAGTCTATGTGAACTTTGAGCAAATGCAACATTTCTGTACAGATTTAAAAATACGGCATGTGTTCACACAACAATTTGATTTTCCTTTTAATTGTTCGTGCCTATTCATCATTCTGACACCTGGCATTAAAAAGTTGGAGTACCTTGATGTCTTTAGTGAAGTAGATGTGTCAAAAATGGCACAATTTTTTTGGCAATATTCAGTTGTGTCCCCAGCCAACAAGTCAAAGATCCTATGGGTCAGCGATTCTCACGCCGCATCTGCCGAACCTGCAGCGTCCGTAGAGGTTTTCTTGTTAGCGCTGTACAGGCCGAAAATTTCGACCGATTGATTTCATATTTGACGTGGGCTTTGTGTGTGGTTAGGTCACAAAGCCTATCGATTTTGGGAGGGATTGCTTAAGGGGTCTGGGGACTCACTTCAACCAGCAGGCGATCAACAGTTTAGTTTGAAAATGGTTTAACATTTATTTTCAAAGATTGTAACTGTAATTGTATTATAATTGTATTTAATGTCAATTGCAGAAGAGGTTCCTGCATCATGTATTTTATGGTTCCTTGAGAAAGACTGGGCACTCCAGTGTTTTATAGGGGAGCCATTTAATTGCTGGGGTTTTAGGGAGTTATAAGGTGTTCCTTTTGTTTGTTTGTTGTCCTGTGTATCTAATTTCACATTGTAATCACAGATCAAATGTGGTGACAAAACCATTGTGACCATACATGCACAGAAAGCTGAGCACAAAATAATGAATGCCTAGAATTTGAGTGAATGATAGGAACATCGCGACTGGAAACTGGCATTGAACAAAAGGAGTGTAAATAAAATGAAAAACTTTTTTTTAAACTGTTAATCCACAAAGGTAAGCGCACGAGTAGGCAGCAAACAGCACAAAGAACTTATAAGGAACAACACAAGCACTGCCGAAAACCTGGATATTAATGTCAGATTTTGAAGGAAAAAAAAGGATATTTATGCTTTCTCTAGCTTCCCTGCAGGATACCCAATAGAAACCTGAGTGGACTAATATCCCTGGGCCCACCTTAAACACTCCTGTGCTGTTTTAGTCCTGACTCATAATTTAACCTTATAAATTCAAACATCACGAATATTTGATTATAATATTCTAAACTGAGTATCCCAAAGCTAATTTTACCATCACCAGTAATGATCAAAAGCATTTGAATTTCAAAACAAAGATTTAATTAAATATTGTTGTAACATTTGAATATTCCAAGAAAGAACCTATTCTACAAGTTAAAAAAAAAGTGTAAAGTATAAGCAAAAGTGTAAATGTGGCTTATTGTACAATCGCAGCTTGTCTGAGAATCTTTGGGGTGGTTTCGCATACATGGCTTGAGCATAGTCCTGGACTAAGCAGAGTTTTGTATAGAGATTTTCTGTTTAAAATTGAATTTAGTCTAGGATTAAGCTGTGACACCGGCCTTTTGTCTTCTTCCAGATTTAGTCCTGTTTCCCTCCTGCATAGGCTCATGGGCTGCCCGCTCCATGGCCCGATTTAGTCTACAAAGCATGCAGGCACTTGCCACAATCAATGCCACCCAGGTGGCTACCAAGCCAATGTGCAAAACCACTAAGAATGTGAGATACGGGCCACTAGGGGGCAGTGTCCACAGGTAAACCCAGCCATCCCGTCGATTGTGGTGCACAATGTGATCTTCTGGCTCCAGGATTATGGCATCATAAAAAGCGGGTGAGTTACTGATGGGGCTGCCCTCTTGAGGGCGCAGTTCAGTGGTGGAGCTGCCCTCTTGAGGATGCTGTTCAGTGGAGGTTTGTGGTACCTGGGTGGTTGTAGATGGATGGCATGATGTCGTCCGCGTAGGTTCAGCTAGAGTAGTTGACCTAGCCTCGCGTCCTGCCGTTCTCATAGAATTGGATGTAGGAGGTGGTGTAGTTTCTGTTGTTGGGTCCGAACAGTGGACTGCCTCAGGGGACAATGAACCCAGGGAAACATTCTGCAAATGAGGCGGACCATGGCACAGCACATACTCGTAATCCTCAATCACACTGTGCATCCGCTGCATCCATTTAGCAAAATCAAGGATATTACAGGTACACTGCCAGGGGTTGCCTGTGAGCGTAACCTTTTTCAATACAGCGGTCATTGGTAGAACCTTTACAGGAAGGCTCTGAAACTGGTTGTTGTCCAAACTCAGGTTCGTAAGTCTCGGGATGCTAAGGAATAAGTCATTTGGGAGGGCGTGCAACTTGTTGGAACTGAGAATCAGGGTGTTTAGGTTGATCATTCCTGAAAAGAGGTCTGGATGGAGGTATTGCAGACTGTTGGCTTGCAGTTTGAGCCTGTGGAGGACGGACAGACAAGAGAAGATGCCTTTTGGAAGAATCTGCAGCCCCTTATTGAAGCTAATGGAGAGGATTTCAAGGGCTGTCATGTTACAAAACAGATTTTTAGGAAGAGCTTCTAGTTTTGTTTCATACAGGTAGAATTCCTTAAGATTTGGCATGTGTCCAATGAGTTGGTCAGGCAGGGTGGCAAGAGGGTTTATATAGATGCTGAGAAAGGAAATTTTATGGAGGTGGTGAAAACTCTGGGCCGGAATGGTTTGTAGTTTGTTCCGAGACAGCGTAAGTTTCGTCAATTTGGGCATATTCCAGAAAAGTCGAGGGGCAAGTTGACTGATATTGTTGTTGAAGAGGTCCAATTCAAGGAGGTTTGGAATGTTGTCGAAGATTCCCGGCCTCAGGGACTCTAGCTGGTTAAAGTAGAGCCTGAGATAAGACAATTGTGCCAAATGTCTGAGCAATGACACTGGGAGCCCTCTCAGAAAGTTCTTCCCAAGATCCAGTTTGATGAGGTTCTTAAGGTCTTGAAAGACATCTTCGTCCAGGTAAGCAAGGCGGTTATCGCTAACATCCAACAAGGTTAGTTGTGTCAGTCCATCAAACAAGCCTGGTGGGATCGTCTTGATTTTGTTGCCCCTAAGAAATAGCTGGCTAAGATCAGTTAAGTTGGCAAACACCTGCCCTGTGAGAGTCGTCAGCTTGTTATAGGACAGCTTCAACGAGCGAAGACGTAGAGTCTGTCTGAATGCCTCTGGGTGTACTGTTTTTACCTGGCTGTGACTGACATCAAGCCCAAGCAGGCCAGACCAGGGGTAGAGGCTTCGCTCGCCCAGTTCGGATATCTGAGTGCCAATCAACCGAAGCAAGATTATGTGGGGAGACACCACAGAGGGCACTTCAGTGATGTTGCCAGTGCAGTCAATTACCTCCTTTCTGCAGTCACAGGCATCAGGGCAGCAGGAGGCGCTACTGAGTAGCTCTCCCAAGAGAAGGAAAAGGAATGAAAAGTGCATAGTTCCTGCAAGGACACAAGATGCCAATTTACAAAAATGTGGCCGCTGCGTAAAATCAGTAGCCCACCAATAGCACCTATAAGCTTGCATGTTCAGTTACTTAGCCAGCACATTAAAAATGCTCGTTCTCCTCTGACTCCAATTTCAAATTTTTGAGGTCTTTGCTAGTAACTTAGTTCCTTTCCACATGTCATGTTGTTTATTTATGTAAATGCATCAGTATCGCATTCCCCTAAATCAACAGAATTACTCTACTGAATTCTACAAGAGATTCATTGATTCTTTCAAAATATCATTTTGATCTACAACAACAAATCCACATCATTGATCTATGTCAGTTTTTGGATTAGTGTGAAGGAGTGTTAAGTCCATGTTAAAAGATTAACAGCATCTACATCAGACAGTTTTTTTCCCTCTCTTTCTCTCTCTCCCTCTTTCTTGTCAGAGCCACCACATGCCATGGAATGAAGTCCAAATAAGTGCATGATGAATGCTCAAACTGATATTTCAAGTGCAAAATCAGAGTGGTGGCCCATATATAAACATTAATTCTATAATGTAGGGATACCAACCAACAAAAAAAACTATGTTAACCATTTTGAAATTTACTTATTTAAACTGTTAATTTGACTTCAAATTTCATATATTTCATTGCTTGCAATATAACAAAAAAATCTATCGAAATGATCATTTAGAAAAATGTCTACCTACCCTTTAAACCAGGCACAGAAAATGTTTGTGATGAAAGCAGAACTCTGTCTTCAGTAATGAGTATTCCTCCTTTTTATGAAAAATTATGTTTCCGGTTCCTTCTCCCTTATCAAGAAGCCATGGATGTGCTGCATTCAGGCCAATATCCGCCCTACACATATCACACAGATAAGACAGTTTTATCACAAAAAGCCACATTTCCACTACAGTCCACAATGGCAAGTGTTCACAGCGGTACCCTTACAATGCAGGTTTTAAACTGACCAATGTAACAATGTGAAAAATTGAGAATGAGACACATGAAGGTTATAAATTTTAACTTCCTGTCTGGATAATACCCGAAAGCTGCATGAGTACAGTTTAGAGCTTGAGAAATTCAGTTTGTGGTGTCCCAATGTCAGAGAGAGCGACACTGTGGCGCAAGAAGGCTGTAAATTCAGATGCAGCCTGATGTCTGCCTATCAAGAGTTTGCCTGTTCTCCCCAGGCCTGTATTTGTATTCTGGTTTCCTCCCACAGTTCAAACTGAGCTCACATGGCAAGCTAACGGGAGACTTCAAATTGCTCATAGGTGGGGGTGTGTGCATGGACGATGTGCGATCTCCACAAAGGATTGACAAACTACCCAGGATAGATTCCTGTTTGTATTTCGATTCCATTGATCTACACAGAGGAGGGCCAAACAGCCATATATTCTGTTCAGTCCATGGGAAATGGTACAGTGAAACAGTTGTTTCAGCTCTGTAACTTAGCACATAATTTCACAATCATAAGGCTATGGTTGTGAGCAGTCCAACCTGTTTTTGAGCATTTCATATTTCTGATATTTAAACAAGTTTCTTATGACAAGTCAACCTACCCCTCATATAGGGCATTAGGGCATCTGGTTACTTGGACAATTACAGGTTTCCTCATGTGGTCTAAGCTTAGCCCCATCAAAATAAATGCTGCGGCCCCCATTGGTGTTGAGGAGTAGTGGAGTTTATATGCAGGAGTACAGCAAATGCCCACCTCTTTTTCTGTCAATTGACAGTATACTCTCCTATCAGCCAAAACAGCCGTTGAAATATGTAGGGGAGTATTCCTATATTGTTCTTACTGATATACACATTTACCTAATTAAGGATACCCACCTCTCAAGGGACCATTACACCACTAGTACACCTATTAATAGGCAATGTTAACATATTCATATACTCAGTGTGAAAAAAAAACAACATTTCCCAGAAAACAGCATTGAACAGGATGTTACAATACATACTGCCTGTATTTTGTGTATGGAACGATTTCAGTCAGTCCCCATTGGAGAGATCAGTTATAAGCACGAGTGAGAATGGCGAGAGCTCATTGGCTAAGCCGTGGCTGGTACAGCACTAGGCGCGTGGTACGGTGGATGGCTCCCAAAACTTGACGGTGATTAACGTGCCAACGCGCTGAAACTGGTCTCTTGCTCTCTTAGAAATCGAAACGGACTCAGAACTCGGCGTTGTACACAGCTGAGATAAGGTGTTATAATGTCCTATCGTCGGGACGTTATCTGCGACTCATTTCATATCTGGCAAATTGAAAACAACTGGAAACTTTCACAGAAATTTCCCGCTGAACTAACACGACTCAGGGAAAATTAAGGTCACACAACCAAACCTTAAGGGTTACCACGTAACACTTCAGATAGGGATGAATCACATCTGCACCGTATGCAACTCTTCAGGTTGATTTACTACGGAGACATTTGCAGTACACTTGTCCAGACTTCTATTTTTGAAACATGACCGTGTATTGTTCCCATTAGATTTATCTTGGCCGTCTGGATTTTGTCCTAGGGATTTCACAAGAAATAAACATAATAAATATTAATGACTACACTTGCTTCAGCTTATCTAGGCAGATCTTTTGAGCTGTATAAAGTCCTGCAACACATAAGTCTTGTGTTTGCATGCTGCGGGGTCTTTTCCTGAACTGCATGATCTGGCAAGTTAATTTGTATGCCTGGGTTTTTTTCCATACTGTCAGGGAAATTGTAAATGTCAAAAAATAGATAATAACCCAGAAGGTCGAATACAAGTGCGTGTGCGCGCACACACACAGAAATACTCACATATAGATTTTCCATGGCCCAGCCACAGAGGTGAATATAGGCAGATGGAACTGAATGTTCTGTTTCAGACATGATAATTGGCAAATGTAGTGTAAGATTATGTCATCTGAGGTCAAAAGGTCAGTAGGTCACAGAGATTTGTGTCTCTCTGTGTGTGAGCATGAGAGAGAGAGACCTAAATGAAATGACTCACCCAGCATTATTTTGCATGTACATTCATTTCTTTTTCTTTTCTTATTTTTTTTATTTGGCATCTCCAATCCCACCCGAATCTGGAATGCTCAATTGGGGAACTATATGCAACACTTGCTCATATGCGATCCCTCATTGTCAATTCAGGAGAGTGTGGAACAGTTATAAGGGAGGGATTATGCCGCTTTGTGGGGCTTATAGTGCCACCTTGTACCTTGGACGATTGAGATGACCAAAGGATCCAAGTCCCCGCTCCCAAAACAATTAATCTCAGTACCTACGTGTGTAAGTATGTTGTGCCTGCCTTGCTGAAAAAAGATGTGGCGAGGTGGGCTTCAGGCTTTATCTCAGACACAGTGGCTACCTGAAATTCACAATGTACACTCAACAAAAATATAAACGCAACACTTTTGTTTTTGCTCCCTTTTTGTCATGAGATGGACTCAAAGATCTAAAATTCATTCCAGATACACAATATTACCATTTCTCTCAAAAATTGTTCACAAATCTGTCTAAATGTGTGATAGTGAGCACTTTTGCTTTGCTGAGGCAATCCATCCCCCCTCACAGGTGTGCAACATCAAGATGCTCATCAGACACCATGATTAGTGCACAGGTGTACCTTATACCGTCCACAATAAAAGGCCACCCTGAAATGTGCAGTTTTGTCTCACAGCAAAATGCCACAGATGGCGCAAGCATTGAGGGAGCGTGCAATTGGCATGCTGACAGCAGGAATGTCAACCAGATCTGTTGCTTGGGCATTGAATGTTCATTTCTCCACCATAAGCCGTCTCCAAAGGCGTTTCAGAGAATATGGCAGTACATCCAACCGGCCTCACAAACGCAGACCACGTGTAACCACACCAGCCCAGGACCTCCACATCCAGCAGGTTCACCTCCAAGATCGTCTGAGACCAGCTACTCAGACAGCTGCTGATACTATTGGTTTGCATAACCGAATAATTTCTGCACAAACTGTCAGAAACCATCTCAGGGAAGCTCAACTGCATGCTCGTTGTCCTCATCGGGGTCTTAACCTGACTCCAGATCGTCGCCGTAACAGACTTGAGTGGGCAAATGCTCACATTCGATGGCGTCTGGCACGTTGGAGAGGTGTTCTCTTCACGGATGAATCTCAGTTTACATTGTTCAGGGTAGATGGCAGACAGCGTGTGTGGTATCGTGTGGGTGAGCGCTTTGCTGATGTCAATGTTGTGGATCGAGTGGCCCATGGTGGTGGTGGGGTTATGGTATGGGCAGGCATCTGTTATGGACGAAGAACACAGGTGCATTTTATTGATGGCATTTTGAATGTACAGAGATACCGTGATGAGATCCTGAGGCCCATTGTTGTGCCATACATCTATGAACATCACCTCATGTTTCAGCGAGATAATGCATGGCCCTATGTTGCAAGGATCTGTACACAATTCTTGGAAGCTGAAAATGTCCCAGTTCTTGCATGGCCAGCATACTCACCGGACATGTCACCCATTGAGCATGTTTGGGATGTGCTTGACCGGCGTATACGACAGCGCGTACCAGTTCCCACTAATATCCAGCAACTTCGCACAGCCATTGAAGAGGAGTGGACCAACATTCCACAGGCCACAATTGACAATCTGATAAACTCTATGCGAAGAACATGTGTTGCACTGCATGAGGCAAATGGCGGTCACACCAGATACTGACTGGTTCTGAGTCCCCATACCCCCAATAAAGCAAAAACTGCACATTTCAGGGTGGCCTTTTATTGTGGACAGTCTAAGGTACACCTGTGCACTAATCATGGTGTCTGATGAGCATCTTGATGTGGCACACCTGTTATGGCCCCAATTTGTTATTAGATTTACAACGCAACAGCAACAGCAAGGGATGACAGACACAGTTTTAAAAACCTCAACACATTTAATTAACAACCAAAGACTAAACTACTATTTACAACTACAGACCAATATTGATTGGAAAACAAACAAAAAAAAAACAGAAATATTTACAGTCCTTGTGGGTTTTCTGGTGATGTGCTGGGTGAGATAAAGGCTCTTTTACAGGCAAAAATCCACAAAAGAAACTTCACAGGTCTTGAACAGAAATGACAGGTCTGGTCACACGTATCCTTCTTCTTGCAATTTCTCCTACCACTCTACTGTCTCAATTCTTTTCCTTATATACTCTTTTGCAGACCCCACCCACATTTAGACCTCTTTTTTTTTTTTTTTTTCGGGGACTTGCCCCAGACATGTCCAGGACATGTCTAAACATAGCTCCAGTCTGAGCTGAATAAAAAAAAGGCAAATACTGCCATCCAGTGGCCTATATTCACATTACACACCTGTGAGGTGGGATGGATTGTCTCAGCAAAGCAAAAGTGCTCACTATCACACATTTGGACAGATTTGTGAACAATGTTTGAGAGAAATGGTAATATTGTGTATATGGAATGAATTTTAGATCTTTGAGTCCATCTCATGACAAATGGGAGCAAAAACAAAATTGTTGCGCAAATATTTTTGTTGAGTGTATATCCGTCCCACTAGTACAGGTAAGACTAAATACAAACCCTCCCTTCCCCAGATCTGCAAGATGGCGAGACGCTCCAACTCCAAGGTAAGGCTACAGCACCCAAAGGAAGTTGAGGGGTTAATTCCACTTAATCACTACAAAGTTTTATTTTCCTCAAAAATGAGTGCTTTTCTTAGGTAATTTGTTTCAACATAAAAAAAGAATAATTGAATCAATTGACAGACTCATAAAAAAAAAAAAAAATCATTTGTGTTCAGGTTCTTCCTTATCAACACAGTATTATCTTGTCTAAAAAAAATGTTCGTAACTTAAACCTCAAATGACTTAAACAGTTAACAAATTACATTTAGTTTTCTTCATCAACCGAAATTCAATTCACAGTTCCCCAAAATCGTTTCAGAATTCCCCTTCACAATTCCATAAACAGATTTATGTTTTACAATTCCTTATACTTATTACAAATGAAAACCTTGAGCCATTAAAAAAAAAAAAATAACTATTTGAAATATCTCCTCAGATGCTAGGTTATAATTTTAAACATCCCCTGTTAAAACGATATACCATCCCAAAAAAAAAAAAATCTACTCAATGACAGTATTCCAATCCCAGCTGAATGATAAACTGAACACAAATACCGACTTGAGCGGATGAGCTGGGCTGAGAGGAGATGAGTCGCAAAAGAGATGACCTGGATGGCGGGGAACAACTTTACCGTCTTTTCGAGTTCCGGTTTCGTGTTGCGTAGGTCCGTGCTTGCGTAAGTGGCGAGCGTGCGCGTCACACGCAAGTCCAAGTCTGAGCTAGTGCCGTTTAATGGAGTCACTTTTAGCTCCTTCTCTTGAGTAAACAGACTGTCCTTCAGATGAGTCAATCCCACATCACAAACACACAATAAAAATACAGTTCAGTGCTCCCTCGAATTACAGCAGTAATCAAACCACCTCCTCGTGTGCCGATTTCAATTCAAAATCACTGCTGTCCTCCGAGTATCATCACAGTCATGATGCCGATGTAACCACTTCTCGTGTATTGCTAAGCGCACACTAGGCTAGGATGCTAACAACAGGACTGGGTGCGCTCCTCGCTGAATAAAAAGTGGCTTTTACCAAAACGCCCGTCCAACGATAGACTATGCTCTAGCATTCAGCAATATGTCTGTCTCCTCTGGAAACTCACCACACTGACGAAGCCTCTATTGCTCTCAGTCTGTGACCATTTCTCATGGAGCTCACCTATTGCTGCTAATTGCAAATTATCCACTGTAGCCGCAACGTGAACACTTGTCGCTTAAACTCCTTCATGAGACACTGCCGATTTCTCCATTTTGATTTCTACCACCTTCAACAGATAGTTCATGACAGGCTTATGCTATGTCGCCAACTGTAAAGCACAAATCAGACTTAATTCACCAGGCAGCACAAACTTACTTCCACTGCAAAATCCACCAATCTTCTTTTTTTTCCTTCTTAAAAAAAAACCCTTCCCACAATGCAGTCACACCCACATTATATTTTGATTGGCCGTGGTAAAAGGACAACGCAAACTATTACGATTGCACAGAGCGAGCGCACAGAACGACAGTAGCTTGTGAGTTAAGGAAAAACATTGAATAAAAGTTGAACAAACTTCTTGCACGCCTACACAGTTCATGGCTCTCCTCCAAAGCATGTGCCTGTCAGCCACTGCTTCTTATACACTCATTGGTTGAATCATCGGAAGTTGAGAGCGAGGGCGGACGACACCCGAACATGAACAAGCTTAGAGTGTTCCTGATGAGCACCCGTCCGGCCAACAGGAGGTGCCTAAGCAACGAACAAAGGAACCATGTGATATTACCCTTCCCAATTTGCATCCCTGTATGGCCAATTGTGTTACAGTCATTTCTGATAAAAAGCATCTCAGTAATTCATTTGAGGGGATGGGAGTAGTGGTTCTATATTCTGTGCACTCTGTACTATTAATTTTCCATGTTCAAGGAAATACAAATTTTTTGCCATCAACAGATGTTTCAAAGATCAAGATATCTACATTTTCTCTTACAGGGACATTTATGCCGCCAGGATAATACATAACGACAAAACACTGATGCATAACAACAAACAACAAAACATTCAGATTTTTTGGATTCAGATCTGTGCAAATAATCAATTTACAGACAACAGTAAAATACTATCTGCCATTTAAAATGAAAACCGCAAAAGAGACCAAGGAAACCCTATATTTCTTGGTCCTCACAACAGGCACCCTCCTAGTAGTTCAAACTCTGTCCAAAGAGGGTGAGCTTGGCTCTCCGGAGAGGAAGCAGCCTAACTTGACACTTGATTGTTAAGCAAGCTGGGCTTGACTACTGAAACCCATAGTTAAAATACAGTAATAAATTGTTTATTTAAATGCTACCCAAATAAACAGTCATAAATAACTATAAATACACTTGCTATTTCAAGCTAAAAAGCCTCCCGACTGTTAATTACATACCTCTGAAGTAAAGTTTTAAAAGTTGACGTTTCCCTTTCATTTAATGTACTACTGTCTCTTTAAGGCTCCTCAGTAGTCGCGGGCTATGTGTAAACAGTAAATGCGAACTACCTTGGCTCAGAAGACCAACGGAAAAGACAAACGACACGAAATCAATCAGCACAAGATCTAACATAAATACAAACATATTTAAAAAAAATTATCCCTTGCCAAACCGAGAATCTACTCTACTACACCCTAGTGGTGACTCATGAAAGTGTTGAAGACTGTCTTGGTGAGTTTTCACCTTTTTCTTCAGTCATAAGTTCGAACGAACGTGCTACACTGTAGCAAGCTAGCGATGTAAATGGTCGACCAAACCCATTGTAACACGATCTATATGTATTTCTGATATGTTTTGTTTGCTCTGTTGTCAGAAAGTGTTGCCTTTACCTGAGTAATCCCCTGCGTTTTACATTTTGTTTGATTATGTTGAATGATCGTTTATTTTATGTTGAGTGATTGTAACGTCTTGTCAGACTTTAACCATGGCAACACTCTCAGTGGCGAGTGAAATAGTTATTCCCCTGCCATCGCCATGTAGCTTATATCGAGAAAGTCACTAATTTCTTTCGGTTGAAAAGACGTTTTTTTTTTTTTCTGTATCGTCATGGCCGTTGTGCAGCCCAGGTTTGATACCCCGATTGAATCTGATGGCGAGCCTTTCCAAAGAACTTTAACCTGAACGGAGTGGAACAACTGGACCCTAACCCGCATGGCTTGAACAGAACGCACTGAACTTAACTAAATTGGATCGGATTGAACACCAGAACTGAACTGAGTAATATTAAATTTAAGATATTTAAATTATTGAAATCTCATTGGTGAAATTGAACTGATTATTAATGTGCACATTTTGAACATTGAACATTTTGAGTATTTTGAATGCATGTACTGCATTTGTATTTTATTTACTTTAAATGGGTTACCTGTATAATGAAATAATCACCAGTTAAAAATACTTATCTCTTTCTTTCTGGTGAATACAGCTAACTCAAAGAAACAGAAACAAAATAGAACTAAATAGCTGAAAACTAAATAACACAATTTATTCCAAATAAGTTATTAATAAGAATATAAAAGACATCTAACATCTAATATATATATATATATATATATATATATATATATATATATATATATATATATATGAGTCCTATAATATGTAACATCTAATAGGATCCTATAATATCTAACATCTAATATATAAAACCTGTAATATCTTCAATCTTAAAATAATCGATCAAACCAGAACACATCAATTAGATATTTTAATTTTTTAACATACAGTCAGAAAAGATTTAGCAGAAAGGGTGTTTAAGAATACTTATTGTTTATATTTATTTTTCTACACATTTATTGATCTATTGAATATGTATTCTTCTTTAGTAAACTGCCGGCTTATTTTATACAAATCCCTTGTCTGTAGTCTTGTCATCTCTAGTTTATTTCTAATCTCCTCGAACCTAGATACTGGTCCACTAGCCGCATAATTGTATTGTTGTATTAACAGTGACAAGAGTGCTACACTATTTTCTGAAATCTAACTTGCCACTTTAATAAGGTTACAAAGCCCGTTTCCCAAACAAAGCAACACTGCAGAACAGTAGAGCTGATTCATTATAAGAGAATCATCATTATCTCCAAGAATACATTAAAATAACACATTTTCCTCAAGGAAAAAAAAATGTTGGACTTTTTTCATCATTGAAGCGCCGTGAGATTCAAAACCCAGTTTATCTACAACAATACTCGGGTATTAATAACTAATCACCAACTCAATGCCGGCACCTTTGACGGGAGAAAAGTGTTTCGAGATGTATTCTTGAGTTTTTCCGTACACTTTTCATGTCATCACAGTGAGGAGCACTAATGAAATCACGCATTCCGCAGTATCATACACCAAAAAAATTACCGCCCAAATACAAATGGATCTATTTGCCAATATGTACAGATATCAAGCTTAAGTGATTAAATCAAGAAAAAAATCTCGCAGCGATTTGGCTTGGTACGCTATCTTGTGGCAGTATCTGGTACTGCAAGTAGGTAACATCTTCGAAAATAAATTCGCTATATTTATTTTTTTGTTTGAAATGGCTGCCAAATTATTAAATTATTTTACCATCAGTAAGCCATGTATGCGATTCACCTTACCCGTTTTGTGCGGTTCATATATTTGCTATTTTTTAAAGTTCCCAGTGACAAGTCTGCTACTCAGCCGATTGTGGGACACCGCACGTATCCTGACACAGGTAGGAGTTATTAATCATAAGCCACATTAGCGACGTTCCTCGCACACTAGCATAGCCCAGCGTTTATAAATAAAAAATACAGCTTGACAGTATTGAACCTACGATGCTGATAAAGATTTGAGAAGAGGTTTTACAGTGCCCAAGTCATTTGTGTGCGGCTGAACTTTTAAGCTCGTATTGTCTGGATTTTTGTGATTAATGAAGCGTTTAAATTAGATTTAACCTGAATATTTCTTGTTTTGTACGAAATACAGGCCATCGTTCGTTGACGTGGTACTACGTCTACGAATAGCAAAATGAATGATTACTGCTATTTAAGCATCAGCATCACCCTAAATTTCAATGATTGAAGCGTATGAAGCGTATTTGGTAAAAAGCCACTGCAAGCCGTATTGGCAGTGATTTGATACCCAGATGAAAATTAACGTTTCACATTTTGTCCACTGGGTATATTATCAAAACAGGACAAGATTGACAGCACAAGCGTGTTGAAGGTCCCTCGCTCAGCTGAGACTTACCTCAGATTTTGTCGTCTGATTGCAGCTAGATATTTTTGTCACTTACTTCCTTATTAATAATTTTTATTAAACAAATAGTTAATCAAGAGACTTATAATGACCACAAAGTGGATATACCCAGGTGTGTGGGTATAATCATTTTACTGTCCTATTAAATTACGTCCAGTACCAATCAACCGAAGATCCATTTCTTCTTTTTTGATGCTTTTAGTTGGTGCAGGTTCACAGCACTCTGGTTAATTAATCGAGAAACTTGTCATAGGCTGAACTTCAGAGTGGTGCAAGACTGCCAATTCAGAAATACAGCCTTTAAAATGTGTTATAGCAATTGAGAAGTTGAACTTGGTGACAGGAATATTTCAGTCACAGGCATGAATGCAGGTCTATATGGTACAAAACATACAAATGAAACGGTTGCATAAGTTAGGATTTTCTTGTTGACATATTTTAAAGGAGTGGAAATAAGTTTCCAAAATTTGGGCAAGGGCTTGACCTTTCGGGGGGGAATCACGCCTTAGATTAAACAGTCAGCACTAAGGGAGCTCAATGAGAGCCTCTAAGACTGGGGGAAAATAAACACACACACACACACACACACACACACAGGTCTGGTTTTATAAAGCTCACAAACATGAGATGGTGGCTTATAAAATACAACAAAGAAGCAGTTATGACTTAATTTTTCTAAATAAATAAATAAAACAAAAATATAGCCAGTACTCTCAGCAAAAATGTTATTTAGCCTTAGCTAAACCAATCAGTTTGGTCAACACAGAAATGTTATAAATCAGATACAAAGACAGCTTTGTGAAAGTACTGTACAATTCATACAACTGCATCACATTTGCTCGCAATCTAAACAGAATATTTATCCAACTTCTGATATTTTTTTCTGTTTTATATTTTTTCTTTATCAGTCTCTCTGGTAGCTTTTTATTTCCAAAAGCATCATGAAGGTACTGTATTAAGAGGCCCCTGCAACCATCTAGGTACTTGCACATTTTCACTTGGAGCTTCTTTAAAATGCAAACAAAATGTGCACCTTATTGAGGACATTTGCGCTTGCATCCAACCTTTTGATTTAAAACATTTACATTTTTATATCCTTTTTGTAATGTGGGGGGGGGGGAGAGTCTACGGGAGGACTGGTCAAATGTCTAATCCAAGACATTTTCAGCTCTTCTCATGAATTTAGCTAGAACAGGAGTAGGGAACCTTCTCCAGAAAGAGCCACAGTGGGTGCAGGCTTTCATACCAACCAGGATGCTACACACCTGATTCTACGAATCAAGGCCCTAAAACAAACATTCCAGAGGTTGATTAGCAGAATCAGGTGAGTAGCAGATTGGTTGGTATGAAAGCCTGCACCCACAGTAGCTCTTTCTGGAGAAGGATACCTACCCCTAAGCTAGAAATTTCCTTCAAATTCCAAAGCTCTATACATTATTTGTATCTCTGCATCTACAAGGAATAAGATAAAAGTGAGCATATTCACCCGTTTTGTTGTAATCGGACGCAATAATTAAGCTAAAGTACTTTCCTCAGCAGTAATCCCAAAACCAACTGCTGTATTATCACTTTATTCCATGCAAGGAATTTCCTGTAGTTGAAACTCAGAAATTTAACAAGAGCAGCACAGAGTGTGGCAAATGTCCCCACCTGTATGTTGATCAAAGGCATATTGAGATGGCTGCTGTGGTGGCCATATTAGATATCGCACAACGCTGGTTTTCAAAAGGAACCTTCCTCTAGCCACTCCCAACACGCCATTAAGAAATGGCATCAATCCGATGAGGGATTCTATAGTTATCCCATGTAAAGAAAAAGTTAACGGACGGCAGACGGACATGGTGTCGACATAACGCCTCCTCTCCTCTTTGGAGGGCGGGGGCATAAATATGCATCACAGGCTGCAGCAATGATTCCAGAGTGCATGGGAGGGGAGGTCATTCAAACTGCTGCATAGATTCACATGCATATGCTCACCAAAGTAGCAATTAAAAGGAGTGAGTCAATATACAAGCTACTGGTTGCAGTAATTGATGCACAAGGCCTTGTAAGTGCCAAATGTGAGAGAAATGAAAAACAGAACTTACCAGTAAAACCTTCTGTGGTCAGTCCCAAAACAGCACCAAGAACAGGTATCAGCTGGATCAGGCGTTCTTCAGTTTCCGATGTGGTGGCCATAATAAATATCCTATGGGGCCATACTGGACATTGCACAACGCTGGTTTTCGAAGGGAACCTTCCTCTAGCCCAGTGGTTCTCAAGTTCGGTCCTGGCGCCCCACTGTGTATGCTGGTTTTTGTTCCAACAACAATTGCAATTCTAGGATTTTAAAAAGCCGTTACTTTGTCTAAATTAGCAGCATTCCATGTTTTGAGCTGTTATTTACCATCTTAAGTCACATTTGGATGGACATATCCATTCTGCTATGAAAAATAAAAACCCTTAAACATATTGTGCTTAATTTTCAATATTGCTAGGATTTTCAGGTGAAAACATTTTTACACAGATCAAATTAGACTCTGAGAAAATCAATAAGCT
This sequence comes from Gymnothorax reevesii, assembly GCA_029721435.1. Lineage (NCBI taxonomy): Eukaryota > Metazoa > Chordata > Actinopteri > Anguilliformes > Muraenidae > Gymnothorax > Gymnothorax reevesii. The sequence goes on along the minus strand of CM056575.1, from coordinate 21,729,866 downwards.
CCAAATTAGGTTTCTGAATACAGGTGTTTTGAGTTTTCGCCAAATAACCTGCCTTAACCAAATAAAATCAACAGGAAACACAACAGGTGTGGCTCCATTGTTTGCCAAGTAAATTGTCGGGTTTTGCCACCATTTGTCAAGAGTTTCACCAATGAGGAACCTTCTGATTATTTATGTTGATTAAATGTTTGGTTAAATTGTTTCCCTCTGCCAATATTTACAATATATCTCAAAGTGGATGTTTGCATAAATGCACCTAATTAAAACAAATCATCAGCTTGTTAAAATCTAAAGATTGCAATTGTAGTCGGAACAAAAACCAGCATACACAGGGGGGCGCCAGGACTGAACTTGAGAACCACTGCTCTAGCCACCCCAAATACACCACCAAGAAATGGCATCAATCCGACGAGGTGTTCTTTAGTTATCGGGCGGAAACGAAAATCAAGATGGCTGCTGTGGCAGCCATATTGAATATCGCACAATGCTGGTTTTTGAAAGGAACCTTCCTCTAGCCACCCCAAATATACCACCAAGAAATGCCATCAATCCGACGAGGTGTTCTTTAGTTATCGGGCGGAAACGAAAATCAAGAAGGCTACTGTGGCGGCCATATGGCCATTAAGAAATGGCGTCAATCCAATGAGGGATTCTATAGTTATCTCTAGGGAACGAAAAGTATACAGGCGACAGACGGACGGACATGGTGTCGACATAATGCTCCCTTTCCTCTTTCGAGGGCGGGTACATAAAAATACACGCTGGTTTCTCTTACCAACAGGTTTAGGGAAAGACGTATAGGGAGGAATTTTAGAGCCATTTTCTCCCTCACACTGAAGTTGTGTAATGTCTATAAAATTACTGCATTTCTTAACTCACAGCCACAAGTGACAGGTTTCTGTCAGCCGCTTGAATACGTTGCTTAGAAAAACATTCTGTGCCACAAAGCCTTTGAACCTGGCGAGTTGACATTTGGTACAAAATGACAAACAATACTTACATGCCACTAAACCTAATTTTTGTCTGCTCCGGAAATTCCAGCTGCGGTTTCATGTTCCACCACCACTCGCCAATTTGTCATCTCCACCGTTGTTTCGCTATCTCAGAAAGATCGACATTCTTCTTACTGACAAGGTCTACGATGAAAGCATGATAATATGTTCCCATAGCTGGCACATGAAGGGTTCACCTAAAGGCACATTACACACCCCTGCCCTAATAAGCTGCATTACTTCTAGATCAACGATAGAAAAAAAAAAAAAAAAAAAAAGGATATGCCAATTGGGTGAGACAATTAAGACTAGTTCCAAGATTTGCTTCGAGTTTTTTCACTTAATAAGTACATCATGGAAAAAATAGAGAAAACAGATTTTATGTTTCAGCACGAGACGAAAACACAAGTAGCCTATATGGCTTCAGAGAGAAGCCTTCATAAGACTGTAAAATAATAATCCACATCAAACCAAAATCAAAATCAGTATAAGTTTTCAGTTTCTCAATAGTTTATTTAAAAAAGTATTCCCAGTTCACACTTCACTCCAAAGCTTTGATGATAAGCCTCTCAATAATAAAACAGTCATTTATTTTCGATGGAGAAGAAAAATTGGCAAAACGGCACATTTACATGGGTACACTCAAGTTACCACCAAAAAGGCTCAGTGATGAAGACCATACAGTACAGTGTACACTTTGCGTCTATAGCCTACTACACTTCCTTCAGAGCTGAGAACAGAATCCCTGTGACCAGTCGCTTGCCCACTTTAAGGCTTGTCGAGCAAGGACAAATGATCGTACAATGACCGTAAAACCACCAGCAATACGACAGAATGCCGTCAGAATTTAATGGGAGGTACAATCCGCACCAAAACAAGAAAGAGTGCATCAGAAATCACTGAGTTCAAATAGTATTTTCATGAAATGTACAATTGTTTAATGTCCTCATTTTTTTCTTAAATACTCAGTGTACACTGCACTTTTGAATCTGAATATCGCATTTATTAAATACAATAAAATTTGCAATGTAACAAAACTTTTTTTTTTCTCTGCATATGAAATTCAAAACACCATTTACATGAACAAAAGATGGCTCACTTCATATTACGCGCTTTGAATGCGCCCCCTCCCCCCCGCCCCCCCAATCTCTCACAACCAGCTCGCACCTCTAACCTCCACCGACGCTGTTCACAGAATAACTTTCACAAGAAGAGTGCTGGACAAACCCGTGAGGTAAGAAAGTGGTTTGAAGATTATCGATCATGCAGAACATGCTATAGAGAAACAAACAAAAACAAACGGAAAATAACGAGATTCTTTGTCGTGAAGGAGAAAGTAAGAAAAAGGAAAAACTAAAAATACATATAGAATGTGCATTACAAAATAAAAGTTGAATTACACAGCTTTGCTTCTTTGGTTACAAATTCACAGCTTTTCTTCCCCCCCACCCCCTGAAAAATATGCACAAATATTTGTATTTATTTTTAAAATGCTAGAGGGAAGTATGGCAATTACTTTTCCATTCAAAGATAAAGAAACTAGAAACAGAAATTAATAGCATTCTTCATCAAAATATCCCACCAAAGATTCATATTAGATTTCATATCACAAGAACTGGTCTTAACCTGTACAAACTTGCTATGCTCTTAATACTTTACACTCTATACAAAATGTACATTCAAACTGGATCTCAACTACTGTAAATAAACAATACCAAAGTCAAATTGCCATTAGTGTCAGACCAATGATAGGACTTGCTTCATCACTGTTTGAATGTTGGAGCCAGTTTGAGCCACTTATCGCCCATCCAAAATGCGTATCCAATTATGACTGAAACATTTGTTTGTCAAAACAAAAGGAAAATTTTCTGTATTTTTGCTTTAATATAAATGCATTCTGTGGTACTGTTCATTTACATTATGAAAAAATAGCAGCCCCGCAAATAAATAAATCAAAGACAGTAAAACGTATTGTTTAAACTTAATGACGTGTGGATTTGATTCATGTTGAAAGGATGGTGTGTGTGGTTCACAGAAAGAAGCGCACTTCTCGCAAACAACAAGGCTCAATACGGCTACCCTCCACCCACCCTACCCATAATCCCCTGCAACACCCTCATTCAATAGTGCCCTCTCCCCCTTTTTATGGAGACTACACTTTCTCTCCATGCCACGACTCTCCCACTATTTGCAAACAATAGAAGGGAGGGGAAAGATCGGTCATGAATAGCTTGACGACCAGATTGAGATCGCTGGCTCATCAGCACTGCCAGGTGTAGATAACCCCGCCCCTTCATGCAAATGACCCCACCGACACAGCCAAGCTCCTCCTCACCTAAATACCTGGCCAAAAGAAAAGCTCTCCGATGATTGTCGAACACTGGGTAGGTCCCCCCCAATCGCGCAATAACACACTACAAAGCGAGACCTCTTCAGGAGTGGAGGCAGGCCACAGCAAATGCAGACATTTTGGATTTAATTTTCCTTTTTCTATAATTATTATTAATATCTTTTAAAATGCTAAACAGTAGCCGGCGTGAAGCTGTTCTGTGTTTGATATAAATTTTTCATCCATCTCTCAGAGGTGCGCGCGTGTGTCTGTGTGTGTGTGTGTGTGTGAGAGTGTGTATGTGAATGCGTGTGAGTTTGTGTGTGTGTGTGTGTGTGTGTGTGTGTGTGAGAGTGTGTATGTGAATGCGTGTGAGTTTGTGTGTGTGTGTGTGTGTGTGTGAGCGAGAGAGAGAGAGTGTATGTGCACATGCGCTCATGCCGACGAAACGTTGGGCTGGTGTGGGAGGGGCTGAGTGCTTTCCTGGGGGGTGGGGCCAGTGTTGGAGGTGGGACCAGGGGCGGGGCCTGTTGGAGGCTGCTGCGGAGACGTGCTGCTGGGATTGGTGGTCAGCTGGGATGACAATTGAGACAGCTGTTCACTATTGGCCAGGGACTTGAGCACAGCGTTCTCACGCTCGAGGACAGAGTTCCGCTCATAGAGCTCCTTTATTTGCTCCTTCAGAACCTCCACCTCCTCCCGTACCGCGTACATGAGATGGCTCTTCACCAGGTCCTGGGGGATACACACACACACACACACAGACACACACAAGCCTTATTCACCACACTTTAAACTGCACAGAGCAGCAGTTTCCAGACTCCAGCTCTCCTCAGAGACCGCCACAGATCCAGGTATATTACACGTGTCCCACCTCACACACACCTCATGCAACCAATCATGGGCCAGAATGTCAGGTGTGCCTCACATGGAACACAACAAATACCCGCACCAAGCGTGGCCCGAGGAGAGGGTCTGGATACACCGGCACTGGAGGAACATGCAATATGCAACTTGGCGCTTTTCTGGGTGTGCGTTGCAACGATAGCTTTTGTTCAAAAGCGAAGGCACAAACAAGGCCTGCAGTAGCCTATCGTGGACAAATCCAAAAATGGTCAAGAACGTTGGGAGCACAAGGACATGCACTTCCCTGTGTGATTATATTTTCACCCAGTTATAGCAGTAACATTTTAATCCGTGATCATATACAGTAGACTAGAGGGGCTTAGTCTTTACCTCTTCATTGCAGTACAATTAAATACCAGAAAAATGGATGCTTTAATCCATGGTGTCTTACAGTTGACTAGACCAAGCAGAGTTTATCCCAGTGGCATAAGTTCTTAAGATGAGTGACTTAAAAGCCTCAAAGAGCAGTGGTGGCTTGCTGTTTATTTAACAGAAACATAACCCGGAAAAGTGAGTTTTTACATGTTTGGGTAAAACAGCCAGAGAATCCATGACCTATTACGAGGGGCTGGTGTTATTCAGCCATTTGGGGGGGGGGGGGGGGTGTGTGAGGGTGACATAAGGCCTTGAAGACGGACCAGTAACAAAAACAGTCACTGGAGACGGCCCAACACTCACCATTGCCTGTTCAATTTTGTTATCGATGGCTACAACACTCGCTCCAGATGCACTGCAGGGGGAGAGACAAAACCAAATAAAGAGCATTAACACTTTCAGCCGCGAGATCACAAACATGGAATGCTTGTACCTGAACATTTTATGCATGTCAACATCACAATCGGCACGAAGAACCAATAATGAGGGAGATCTGGAACAAGATTTAGAATCTGCAAAAACATTTCCGTTATAGACTGACAATTGAGAGGGTCAAGGACTGACCCTGACCTTTGACACACAGCTGTTGGTTAGTCATAGCATATCGTCGCACCAAAACATGGCATAAGATTCACCCCAGGCAAATTTATGAGTAAAGTTGCAAGTGGTCATCTTCATCACACCACCCCAAGCAAAGACATTCCACCGAGAAAAATTCATCATAACCCTGACCAGCCCCGAGGTTACTACCTCTAAACATCACATTACATATCTTCATAAAGTAGGTGCTTTATGACTGAACAATTCTGGCATTTCTCTCAGAGTAAAACACTGCCTAAAAACCCACGGGAGTTTGTTCTCAGTGAAGACAGTAGTGCAGTGCAGCAACAGTAGAATTGATATTCGCTTCAAAATTCTCTCAGAAACTCTGATACGCAGGGTGGAAACTAGGGGAAGTGAAGCAGAGGCCCCAAATTCCAATCCTAAACTGGGTCAACCATCACCATGGAAACAGTAAAATAACACATGCATCTCTAGTAACTCAACATGTAAGGTAACATAACAATCCACCAGCAGATGTTCTTTTTACGGTGACTTACTACACAGGCGACACCGAGTGTTCGGGTCTCAACTGCTGATATTAAATTATCCATCATTGGGGGCAAAAAATTAGGAGGGGCTCAGATTTTAATACATTCACATTTACATATTAAGTTAGTCTGAATAAACGATACTGCGGTGTATATGGTTAATTACGAAGCACAAAACATGAAGCAGAATAGAAACTCGACTCATAAAATCACTCATTTCTAATATGGAGATGGACGTTAAACGTGCCACGAAAATTACTCCATAGTTCAGTGGAGACAAACACCTTGTAATAGTTTTATTTTACATAAAAACAAGCAGAGGCGAAAAGAGGAGGATTATTGCGCCGGAAAAGCAGGCGAAACGCAGCTCTCGCGATTCCTAACTCCATCGTAGAGAAGGTATCGTTTTGCATTTCAAAGCATTCCCAAAGCCACGTTATTCAAGTCGGTACACCAGGGGCACACATGCGGCTACAGTGCATTTTGTCAGCACAATGCACGGATCATCTCCCCAGGGTCGGCTGGAAGCACGCCCAGGAAACATGGCACCGTCGATAATACGTATTTCTGCGTGTGTATGGAAAAATACTACGCGCAGATCACTGATATAATTCCAGTCGCCTAGGCAAATCGCTAATCAGCTGTCATCGATGCGTTCAATAACAACATTGAGCCCTTTTAACCAAAGCATCCCACAAACAAGAACGCGCATATACAAGAGCGATAACAAAACATACACACTGTACCCGTCTAGACTCCAGATCACCATCTCATAATGTACGTTCGCATTGAAGATTGCAACTGCCTTGAAGATTGCAACATTTAACAACTGACTAAGATTTGCCTTCTCGCAATCCCACAGCTAAAACGTCAAATTTCATGACAATCGACAGATTGTATCTTAAAACAAGCCGTACTGTACTCAATAGCACATAATGTTTTGTCTTGAACAAACAAGATTAAACGGCGAGCATCATGCACGGGCGTTTTAGGATCAGTCTGTTCGAGGAAGACAATCAACCTTAAACTAAAAGACAAGTGCACTTACACCGACTAATCCTCGGACTTTTCCAACTGTGAACCGAAGCCACGCAGATTTGCCTTTTTGAAACTAAAAATCGCCACTTCATCAATCGCTGCGTTCATTCCTTTTTCCCTGCACTTCACTAGTGACGGGATCCCACTAAACAAAGAGACTTCCCACAACAAACCCACTAGGCGGCGTTGTAGATAAGAAACTAATCTCCGAATAAAAAAAAAATTGGCTACGCATCCTTAAGTTCGCACCAGATAGTCTAATTCGCATGGCACTCTAGGGATATCAAACTAGAAAAGAACAAATAGCTGGTTCCGGGAAGAGCAAACTGATGAAATTCTGACATCCATGACAGAGGGATACACTCTGCAGTATCCTGCAACAGTAAGCCGAGATAGCCATTTTGGCCCAATCAAGAAATAATGAGACCTTAGATGCAGCCGTAGTCTGGCTTAAAATAAATAAATGAAAACTACAACCAGTATAGACAAGCTGGCAGATTAGACGCATAGTTATTACTTTCAAACTAATAATAAGAATTAAAAAAAAAAAAAAAACTGTATATCATGCAAAGTAAATTTACTTAATGCCGACAGAGTGACACAACGGTCATAAATGTTTCATGCTATAGCCTATTTACCATTGCCCATGTAGGGGCTTGGACATCAGACAGAGCAGTCACCTAGAGCATCCGAAGTGCAGTATGACAGTCAACTGAAACATCTGCCACAGTGTATATCCGGACAGAAAACAAGATCGTCTCCAAATGACGAAGTAATCCAGTCAGTCGGTCGTACACTGTAAAACTACCTGATAGGTTCTAATAACTTAATGGGGCTATTTATTTCCTTTAACTCCACTAGTCATGACAAGTTCTACATATTGAACTCAAGTTCTTAAGTTTTTAAAAGTTGAAATTAGAGTTATCCATTGTCTTTACTAATTGTGAGTAGAAACAGAGCTCACTTTCAAGTAGAGTAAACTCATTTTTAGTTTGGTTAACGCAACTTCTTTAAGGCAACCAGTAAACTTTCGTTCCTCCATTTAACAATCTAGAAATGTATTACAGTCTAAGGCGAACTGGCTTTCGCGACGCCTTCATTGATAAAAAGTAACTATATCTATATAACAAACACACGGATACCAGGGATGTCTGGTATGTCTTTGAACCAAAGAGTGCCTTAATATATTGAAAGCTGTCATTTCTTACCGTGTCTGGTATGTCTTATATATATATATATTTGAATATCCGCAATGTTAAAAATCATATCAATGCGATTTACCTGCATCGCCCTCGGTAAGCCACCAGATTTCCTGAAAACGTTGGAGAGCTCCCTGGGGAACAGGGTAGTCTGTAACTGATTTTACACCTCATTCTGTCATGCAAGTTGTATTTCCAAAGCCGAGAAAGGAAAAGATTGCTCCCACTTGGTGAGCGCGCATTCGCCTAAGCGTGAGTTTGGGAGCTTGTAACCCGAGATGCTTTATAAAGCAATCACGTGTGCCAACAAACAGACCGGGGAGGAGTCTGGGGTAACTTCCACGCCCTCATTGGGATACTCCAGGCTTGTTTTATGTAATTAAGTTTGTGTATTTCCGACATACCGTTTAAGTAATGAAAACAAATAGTTCATGCCTCCAAATCCATATAAAAGCATACGCGATTCGACCTTCTATGGCCCGTGCAGAACGTGCATTTTTTCCCCTTAGGATTGGGTTGTACATTTTCCGCATATTTAGGACCGATATCAAATTGAACTTGTATACAACTGAATTGGTGGGCCATGCACTTGGATGCCATTAAGTCCAAAGTCTTTATCACGGAAATAAAAGCCTATTTTTGTCACGGTAAACTTGGTAACCGTTCGAGATCACGCACAGTCACTGGGGATAAATTCAGGAAAATGGTAAAAGTTGGTATGCATGAAGGTCGAATAACTTCCGCGTAGCTTGCTCGTGGTTACATAATAAAGCAGCACTTTTCCTAATAAAAACAAAAAGATGCATCAACTCGGCAGCATACAATAGTTCATTACTGCTGCGGGAAACAGTCTTTCGGAGACACTGGCTATTGCATAATTTCCTGGCTCGACCGTGAGACGAACAAAAGCGTCGGAATCTCAAGGGAATTAATATGCTTCAACTTCCAACAGTGCTTACTTATTTCACCCAAAACAAATGCAACACGTCCGCACGCGACTCGAGGTGTTTTACGCCAGCAAACATAATTTGGGTGAAGATACCTAGTCCATGAATAAGTGACACATTATATGCAAGACACCAGTACTTAAAACACTAGCAGTCTGACCAGGAAATGCGATGCAATAAGCGGTTGTAATTAATTTATTTAGCAATTGTTCACTGAAGCTCACAACATCACAAACGCTCCTCCGATCTGGCGACAGTCTCTCCGGTAGGAACCGTACATGGAATCATTGTGTTCAAGTCCACATAAATATTTTATCACCATTTCTAAAATGATGACAATTATTTAGCCAGTCTGCTTGCCCTTTCTACAGTTCAAAAATCATAAATGAAAGTAGCCTTACTGGGAAAGCAGATAGAAGCTTTGTATTCTTATGACTTCACAGAATTGTCGACATGCACAGAGACTGAACGTGACCGCTATTATTAATCATACGCGGCTAAAAGTTAACCACATATGACACATTAACCTTAATCCTGACCCCACACATGCAGATACCTATAGAAGTGCCCTTAAAAACGCCCACCATTCAATGGACTGTCAATTCAATGCGAGTACAGATCTGCGCTGTAAATCGAGAGTCAGTAAAGCTGTGAAAGCGGAGACACTTTTCGGAGGTCTGGGAGCGCAGATGCAGTGACCAATCAGTATTCACAACCCGCAACCCCCTCGTAAAGTGTCAAAATTTTCCTGGAATGTGTGCATTTCTTCTTGGACACGTGGTGCTTTTATATAACGGATTCTCGCTGTGCGTTACCCTCAGCAAAGGACAACGGGACCAAAAACATTAAGCCACACGTGTCCACTCTCGCTGACCATAGCGCTTCGGAACATAAACAAAAACACGCGCGCGCAGGGGGTAGGAATTTGGACCCACTCACCTAAAAAAATTGACCCCTCGTCCCAGCAAATTATTTGGGTTCCAAATGAGCTTGCATGCGAGGGGTATCGGAATTAAACTTCTTTACCAAAATGTTCATTTGCCGTATAGATCACATGTATTCCCACATCAAATAAACAATCTTCCCACATGCATTAACCAGCAGTTTTTTTTCCAGTCATTAACACAGAGGTCGCAAATGGGTCGCTAGGGTTATGTGTGACGGAGTAAACACATGAAGGACAATGCTTTAATCGAAAAGGAAAAAACATTCCATTTTTCCCCAAACGAAACAAGCCGTAACTGTTGAAAAATGAAGAACGGCGGGGGAATCTGTTATATCCTACTCTGCATCACAAGCGCTAGCAATGACAGCCTATAGGCTCTTGAGCCTGAGGACCCATCAGAAGTTCCTGAAGGAGAACTCCACGGCTTTTACAATGGCAAAAATTTCACACCTTTAATAACCCCTTCACAAACATGCGATTAGCGTGGTCATAAATCAACATTGTGATGCTGATGTAGTATTCAGTCAAGCCAAACGGAACCCAATCGGGTGCAAATCCTATATCTAGGTAAAAAAAATACATAAATAAAATTTAAAAATGATTCACGAAGGCACACTAGAACACATTACAACTGTTATTGCTGCGCTTTGCAGTGAATGTTTAGCCAAAACGCCAGAAAATATCACGGCTCTCCCAATATCCAAACGTCAACATTCTAACGTGACGCATCCATATGAAAATCAAGGGCTGTGTTCGGAATATAGGCACACTATAGAGCAACATGTGAATGTTTTACATAAATGGACAACACAATGAAGTGAGTCAGTGACATAAATTCTTGGGCAAGTGTTCATTCCGAATACTGCCAAGGATGTGGCCAATTGCATAGCATCACCGTAAAATGCCGTGTTTCCACCTTCCAAGAATGCAGGTAAATTACAGCAACTTTGGCAATGAAAAAAAAGAATCCATAAAATCATGTAAACTGACTGTGGCCCAACCATTTTTTGGATACACGCAGCACTCCGCTTTTAAATGATTCACAATTACTTATGCTTTGTACGTGAATCACGCAAACCCTGTGTGAGCAAGATCATGATTCTGCGATCAGAACAACCTTAACTGATTACTCTGCTACTGAATTCGGACAAACAAATGGCAACTAGCCGTTCAGAGTAGCTCTATAACACAAACTAAGAATTTGAAAAAAGTTCTCCATAGGATCCCGCTAAAAGGGTTAATCACCCAGCACAGAAATTCTAAACGGTGCAAGAGAACAGAAGCTCATGTACCCGTAACGGGGAACGAGACAGGTTAAATGCCGTGAAACATTACCCCCCTATAAACACCGCCGGCCTGCTAAGCAGGACGTGTAAGAAAGGTCCACATGTGCTGACGATGCCTGGCCCGAGGGGCACAGTGGCTGAAACATGACCTGATTTTTTTAAAGGACGAACCCCGATTTTATAGCGCAAGGATGTTCCCAAGTCCACGAGGGAAGTTGTGGAGAGCCATTGCATGTTTTCGCTTACTATCAAAGCTCAAATGACAAAGTAGCAGCCCCCGCCCCCCTTTATACGAGAGGGGGGGGGGGGGGGGGGGTATTTGGTTTGGAGACCCTGATACACGTTTCACTGCAGTCCTGGTCATCAGGACTCATTCTTCACAATCGCAGATCAGACTTAACACAGAACAGCCTAAGTTATCAGAATGCAGATTTGTCTCCACAGGCCAAAGCATGCGGGCCTGTATCTATGTCTGGAAGTATCCACGTCTGTTCATGAGCGCCATGTTTTCTGCACCAGGGAAAACTGGCCCTGAGTGAGACCTGGAACCAGGACGGTTGGCACTGATGTACCGTTACAGAAATGGGGCCTTCGATCATCAGCGTGGGCCAACGTGCACCCATCACAAATGCAGTTCTGCTTGTTTTGCTCAAAACGCAAATACTGCATCTTCAACACTCCTCTACATCTCATCATGCACATATCCTGGCTGAGAGACCTTCTGTGTGCACCTAAGGACAGAAATAACAGAATCTAGAGAGATTTAACACTATTCAATGTCACTTCTTCATTTTCGCCCCCACCAAAAAAAAAAAAAAAAAAAAAAAAACACATTTATACTACCCTCTGGTGGCAAAAGGCAGGAAATAACCGAGCCAGGAATAAACTGAAGACCTCCAGCCCGCGCTAACCTGAAGGCGTTGCTGAAGGACAGTCATCACTCCTGCTCGAGTCTGTTGTTATTCACACCGCTTAGCCAGTAAATATCAGCATTACCATTTGCCACAAAGAAAAAAGTCAACTTAATTATAACCTACATTTCTATCTGGTGGTGATAATACAATTTGTTTTCACTTTTTCAATAAACCAAGGATGCAGTAGAACACATCATTATAATTTTTTTCTACTATAACAAAAAAAAAAACCCTTCCAAATTGACAGCCAGCTATGTAAATATTTGAATAGTGACATCATTTTTTTTCCTTTGGCTCTGTGCTCCTGTCTGAAATTTCAAAGCAATATATATTAGGCTAAGGTAGAGACTGTTATATTTAACAGTAAATTTGAGGCTGAAGGAATGACCGTGATATTTAACAATAAATATGACGCTCAAGTAGGGACTGTAATATTTAACAATAAATTTGAGCTAAGGCAGAGACTGTTCTACTTAAGAATAAATATGAGGCCAATGCAGAGATAGTCAGCGACTGTAGCGAGTCACGCCTCCTAAGGGCACCTTGTGACCGCACCTTTCCCCAACCCCATCGCGCACATCCTCTCCTGTGATGTTACGAATTTGCCTTGGCAGGCGTCTTCCATGCACAGTTTGCAATTTATATCATATAATAATATATTGCGCATTTTAATTTTCTGTCTTTTTCATCTGCCTGGTCCAGGCTGGCCTGGCAGAAAACCTGATGAAAGCACCTGCAGTGCTTAACAAATTTATTAGACCACCAGTGATAAAGATACAAGAAAACATGAGTATTTAACAAATTCGTTAAAAACTTGTTTAAAACCAAAACTTTTGTCATTTCTTTGGCAAGTAAACTGAAACCACTACATAGTCCTTATTCACACACAACAAATAAATAAATAAATAAATAGAAAACGACATTTTGTATGGCCTCCTTTGGCCTTGAGAACAGCTTGCATTCAACCACTAAAACTAAATTTCATTTTCAGGACTACAAGAAAATTGTTTTGGGCATCTTAATCAAAAAATAATAATAATGTGCTTAAAGGGATAGTCCACCAAAAAACTATCATTTGTGTATCAATTACTCACCATTAGATGTCTCAAACAGATGAGGTTGTTTTTCACCTGACGCAACTTTATGGCCACTGGAGAGTTTTTAAAAATTACCCAAATTCCTTTTTTGCTGGAAGCAAATGGGGTCACCCAGTAGCAATGGCAAAACTTTCAAACAATCTTCCAACCAATCGTCCAGTATAATCCAAGTCTGCTTTGTCCACTCGTATTCTCAGAACTCTAGAAACATGGTTATTTTTCTCTAAAAATAATAAAATACCACAGTTATGTTTCAAGTAAGATCGTGCATTCAACGGAAGTCCCGCCTCCCGGCTCGCTCCCAGAGACTTAAGTTTTTGAGAGAAGGGAGAAGACGTGTTTCAAAAACTATTAGTCTCTGGACAATGGACAATGGTTTGAAAGTTTGTCCGACTGAGTAATTGATATACAAATTATAGTTTTTGGGTGGACTATCCCTTTAACTATTTTTTCTGCTTTTTTGTCAAACAGTAATTTAAAAAATTAATGGATAACAACAATAATTATACTTTAGCATTAAAAATATAATTTCAGTGAAAGAGCTTGTTCATACTGGTGGATTAGCCTTCACAGAAACAGAAAAATTATTTTGGTAATTACCAACACTGTTGATTTCGGGCAGCTGTGGCATAAATCTTACACTGGGTGGTGGTCTAATAAATTTGTTAAGCGAGTGCAGCAACCACCAACAGGTGAGTTGCAATTGTTCATCGACCCTGCAACCTCCAAGGCCCGTTGAGGGCACGTTTCTCTTTGTCAAGGAGGCCGCGGTAGGAATGGTTGCGATGACAGTTGCCAGTAAGTAGAGAAAGTAGGAGACAGGAAGATGGGTAAAGCCCCCTGGAGTGGTTTAAGGATTAAGGGCCTCGCTCAGGGGCCAAACAGTAGTGCTCTTCACAACTTTCCCTCTCCACATGAAAGTCAGAATCCCAAGAATACCCCACTGGGGGATCAAATCACCAAGTCTACAGTTACCACTTGAGCACCTTCCTTTGGGCTATGCCCTTCTGCCTCTGCAGTTCTTAAAATCTAGACAAGATGCAGGGGACTCAAAGATCAGGTCAGCAGCCGGGAAGGAGCAGGACTGAGGATTAATTTCATTTTGGAAAAAATAAGACTGTTTAGATAAATATGATCGCGTGAAAAGCATTGAATTCAACTTCATCGGTACATGACAAAATCAAATTGCCGCGGGCCAGAGCTAAGAGTTGCAAATGAAACGGTGCGTCACCACGGAAACAAGAAGCGACACGCTTCCAAACAGAACCCTTTAATGCACTCCGTTCGGGAAACGGTTTAGCCACGACGGAATGAGTCACGAGCGCCCCGATAACGCCTCGGCGGCGGAACAGCACGTAGAGTCGCGAATTGCCGCACGTACGGCACACTCGAGATCAAACACCAATCATTCATGCCAACAGCCTCAGTTTCCAGCTTTCCTGTCAGCGCAAGGCAAAACAAACAGAAAAACAAAGCCATCACAACAGGCGGTGACAGAATAAAACTCAAGCTGGCGTGTGTTAGTGAAACGTATTGTCCGAACACTGATTAGTGACAGCATTATTCAAAGCCCTGCGAACACGCACACCAGAACAGGACCATTTAAAAAAAAAAAACCGAGCCTGCAGTTTCAAACAGTGGCCACGATTACGCAAGTGGAGCACAAATGCTCCTGAGTAACAGACAGTCATGCGAGTGTCTACAGGGTGTGCCCAGTGACTCTGCCCTGTCCCTTCATATTTGCTAATCCTCAGAGCACATTATTACCCACGTAATCAGGAAGGGTGCAGGTAGCACATGATGCTCCGATGCGTGCCTCACTGCACACAGCGCCCAAAAGACAGGGACGCATTCATTCTGCAGTGTGCGCGGACCGAGAGAAAGTTGGCAAGATGCTTTGCCAGTGGTCACACACTCCCTGCACTTCACCAAACACGACTACTGCAGAGCTGTGGCAAAATGCTGGACATCAGTTGAAGCCAGGAGATTCACAGCGGATTCACAACGCTATACAGGTAGCTTAGCTTAGCTTAACGCAGGTGTAAAAACGGCTATTCACAAACACAGTCGGCAGCGGCTGGCTCCATTTCCAGCTCTGGTTCAGCCCCCCCCGCGCTGCATTTGGAGAGGTTTTCCCTCGTAAGCTCCTGATAGAACTGCGAGCGCGCGCTGCGACGGCGTAATGGCGCAGTGAGCTAGCGTCAGCCGAGCGTTAGCCGGGACAGCCTCAGAAACTTGATCTATCCCAGGATGCCATGCGGTGAGACCATGCACACACCAGGCCCCGACCCAGGCCTCCATACCCATCGCTGTGGCTCTTTGTGTCCTGGGCCCCGCCGGAGGGGAAGGCCAGGTAGAAGGCCATGGAAGGGTTCCTGCACAAACCAAGGGTGAAAAAACAAATAGAGAGGGATGAGAGAGATCCAGGCAGACACACGGAGAGCGAGAGAGAGAGAGAGAGTGAAATAAAACAGGGATGGGGTGTGTGGAATGAGGAAGTGATAAAACAGTGAGATCAGTGAGAGAGGGGGAAGAGAGGAAGAAAACAAAAAGAATATCCAGGGGGAAAGAGAAAGGAAGAAAAGGAACTGAACAAAGAGAGAGAGAGAAGAGGTCAGGAGAGAAACTTGCTTAAACGCAATCCAGCTGCACCAACAATTCTGAGCTGCATCAACGAGCAGGCAGGCACCACCTACAGGTAAGATCTGGAATTACAACACACTTAGACTTACAGGTCTGATATAACTGCAACACCATCTCATTTTACACTCTAGCAATTACAACAACACTATCACCTCATACACGTCTGTGATAACAACACCATCTCCTCATACTCATAGGTCTAGGATTACAACACCATCACCACATGCATATAGATCTGTGATTACAGCACCATCTCCTCATACCTACAGATCTGTTTGGTAGAGCCATCACCTACCAACACCCAATCAACCTAGAGCTGTCAATTCTGTACTGCTCAGCTTGACTGGCTCCAGTAATAACGCTACAACTCCGATACCGACCAGTTCTTCACCGTTTTCACCCAAAATAAATCAAATGAACAAAATTAGCAATTTTGTTGAAGTACGAGGGAAGACCTCCACAAAGCCATTTAAATTATAACTTTTAGTTTTGGAGTTATGAAACAAACTACACCAATTCTGTAACTCCGTTACCGCGTCACCTGGTCCACATGTCAGTACATGAACACATATTTCACGATAATCCCAAGATAGTCATGACAACTCAGGAATAGGAGCCATTTTATTTCCATCGCTCAAAAAGGAGCAGTTTCGCAGGATTTTCGTTCTTTTCTTGGAAGGAAAACGTATCAAGTCTGGGTAAAAACAATAAACCAGTTTGCCATGGTTTCAACAAGCAAAAGCTAAGGAAATGTTCAAATATGAAGGAAAAAAATTGAAGAAAAAAAATGGGGGGGGGGGGAAACACAAACTTACACACTGAGATGTTGCCCCCTAATGCAGTAGAAACAAAAAAGGCTCCATAACCAGATTTTCTGCAACCCTCATCACAACTATGCATGCACTCTGTATTTAACTACCAGCCTACCCAGGGAGCATACCTAGATAACGCGGGTGCATTAGCAATGCCGTGCATTATCCCAGTCATGGATGGAGCAATCTACCTCACTCCAACTGGCACTACTTGAGTTGGTGTGGCAAAAACGGGGCCAAACCACAAAACCGGTAGCTGAGTGCTAGAAAGTGTACATGCACAAAATATTCATGTTCTTTATTCCAACCTACGGCCCTGAAATCCTTGCATAGAGTTAGTTTTTGTTGGCATACCAACTCGTTGGAGGAAGCCTGACAGAACAATACGGGCTTTTTTTGTTTTTTGACCTGTGAGAGTAATGAAAGATGGGCAGAGATTCAGGTTGTGCACACAGCCACAGATAACTGAGAGGCACAAAGTAATCTCCACAACAACTTTTAGAACAGGGCGCATTCAAATCATCACATTTGATGTTTTAAGGCAAATAACTCCAACTAAGAGTTATTGTACAATTTCAGTGTAATGGCAACTTTAGTTGAGCTATATTTGCTGATCATTTTAGCAAATGAAAGTTTCTCTCGCTCTCTTATAGATTTCATTATATAGGCCAAAAAAAAAAAAAAACCCAAAATTGTCAAATTTGACATTTCAAGATCAATAACTCCTACGAGGACGCATTGTATGATTTCCATTCTACAGAAACATTTGTAGAGTTTCATCTGCTGATTATTTTGAGGCAATAGTTTTTTCTCTAGCTGCTTTAGTTCCTGAGATATAGCTGAAAATAGAAAAAATAGAACATGGGTTAAAACACCTAACAGCAGCCATGTTATTCAGACAGCGGGCATAATAGACAAAATATTTAAGTAGACATCCTAAGGATGATTGTGGCCATTTTAGTTTGCATCTGTTCAGTAGTTTCAGAGGAGAAGATGTTTGAAAAATGTTAACGAAAAACGATGACAGATGACAGACGATAAGCAATGACAATAGCTCAAGTGGACCTCTGGTCCAGGTGAGCTAATGATAGCCTAAACACCTACCCTAGACTCCTGTCACCTGAAAAGCAGCATAACTAAGATTATGCCAAAAACAGTAATTCCTACACCATTTAAAGCATCATAAATGCCACAACAAGATGTAACAAAAAGACTCTAAAGGCTAAGAACAGTATCATGAGGGATAGCCAACATGGTTTTCGGAAGGGAAGGTCATGCCTAAAAAACCTTCTGGAATTTTTTGAAGAGGCCACCAGGACTTACGACCAGAGCAGGGCTTATGACATCATATACTTGGATTTTCAGAAAGCATTCGATACAGTACCGCATAAGAGACAATTTTTTAAAATGAGCTCCATTGGAGTTACAGGAGGTATTCTGAAGTGGATTCAAATCAGGTTACATGACAGAACACAAAGAGCAGTGGTCAGTGATATCTCATCTGAGCTCGGTACGGTGGGGAGTGGCGTCCCCCAGGGATCGGTGTTGGGACCACTGCTATTCCTCATTTACATTAATGACCTTGATAGGAATATTGAGAGCGGATTGGTTAAATTTGCAGATGACACTAAATTGGGGGGTTTGGCAAATAGTCTAGGGTCCACTAAAGTGATTCAGGACGATTTGGATAGAATCCAGAATTGGGCAGAAATGTGGCAAATGAAATTTAATCTAGCAAAATGTAAAGTTGTACGTGTAGGTAATAAAAACATTAGACGGGATTACTTCATGGGAGGTTTAAAACTGGAATGTGCTGCACAAGAGAAAGATCTGGGAGTGATTGTTAACCAAACCCTCACAGGTTCTAGCCATTGTGCCGTAACAGTTAAAAAAGCTAATCGGATGCTAGGATACATTGCCAAAAGTATTGAGTATATAGAGGCTCTAGAGCAGTGTTTCTCAAACCTCTCCTGGAGGACCACCTGCCCTGCCTGTTTTAGATCTTTCCCTGCCCCAGCACAGGTGATTCAAATAATCAGGATGTTCTCAATCAGCTTTAGAGGGTAAATAACGAGCTGATCATTTTAATCACCTGTGCTAAAACAGGGAAAGATCTAAAACATGCAGGACAGGTGGTCCTCCAGGAGAGGTTTGAGAAGCACTGCTCTAGAGAAAGTTCAGAGAAGAGCCACTAAGCTTATTCCAGGTATAAAAGATGAAAGCTACGAGAAGAGGCTGAAAATCCTTTATCTCTTTAGTCTTAGGAAAAGGAGACTCAGGGGTGATTTGATTGAGGTCTTTAAAGATGTTAAAGGGATTAACAAAGTGAATCATGTAGGATTCCTTCGGCCAAGTGTTGTTAGTAGAACTCGGGGTCACAAATGGAAGTTGACCAAAGGTAAATTTAGCACTGATATTCGGAAATATTTCTTCACCCAAAAAGTAATTTCAATGTGGAATAGCTTACCTGACCATATTGTTGAGGCAGAGACCTTGGGGGTTTTCAAGAGCAGGCTTGACCTAAAGCTAGATACCATTGAGTCATTTAGTATCTGAAGGGATATATTCACAATCGTATAAAGAAACTGGCAAGCTTAGCTGGGCTGAAAGGCCTGTTCTTGCCATTCATGTTATGCTATGTTATGTTAAGGCCCATGAAGGACCATCTTTGGGAGTCTGCATTCAGGGTAAATGAGCTTATGTTGGTCATATTTGAAGATTATGCATCCCTGTGGCTTGTGTAAATGTAGAGTGTGTTTGGTAGATGCCTGACATATAGTGAGGGGCCTGTAACTGCGTTTGGTTGCGAGTTTGATTCTGAATCATGCCATACACTTTGTAGCATTTAGCAGTGTTACAATCCCACAAGGATTTGGGCTCGAGTCCCCACTGTGGCCAATTCTGACCTGTGCTCCCATTTCAATCTAACCCTCAGAGCGTTCTACTTGTCTGAATATTGGAAAAATCCAAACAAAACTGAGTGCTATACAGTAGTCATCTCTGGAAAAGAGTCCACAGGTTAAACATGCTAAATGCGCAAAAATTTCTATCTATCTGTTAGAATAATTTAAAAAAAAAAAAAAAAAAAAGGAAATGGCTGGCTGGCACACTTGCATATAAAAAAAAAAAAAATCCTAATCATTTTAGATAAGGCCGTCTGCCAAATACCCACACAATGAGTAGATGCCATTTACTGCCACATAGCGCTGTTTTTCCAGTCAGTAGCAGATCCACAAAAGGTGAAAAAAATCTCATACAAACACCAAGGGAAGATAATTTATTGACATATAAAGTAACAGCTCACTGACAGACAGAGGAAGGTGAAGCAATTTGCGTCTCCTGATGAATCGCTCCTCTCGGGTAGACTTGTGTTGCTCGCTACATGCCGAACATGCACATTACAGCTGGTAGAGCACATATTTATGAACAGTAAATTAAGCTTAATTACATGATTATCTGACAAAGGACTTTTGCCCAAGACTTTGCACAGAGGGAGAACCTGCACCCAGCTGTACTGGAGTGTTAGTACAGCCTGAACATCACCCTTCAGCTGAAGGGCCATAACCCCTCTGGGTACTGAGAGATTACAGGAAGGGTAAGATGGTTTAGACAGGAACACTCTAATGCTGACAGCCTGCAAAGCCATCAAGTCTTAGAGCAAAACCGTGAAATTTTTACAAATTTAAACAAAGATCTGAAATGTTAAAACAGAGTCATAAAAATTTCAGAGCAGATAATAAGAATTTGTCAGTTCATGCCATTTATTTATCAATACAGTGCCCAACCACAGATTGAGCACTTTAAATTCATTACATCTGTTGGCCTCTAATATATGATCAAATAAAGTTCTCCACACATTAGCCAGGACAGTACAAATCCCCATTAGCTCCTTAGCTATGGTGCTACGCCTCTACAGCCCCACCATAGGGCCATAATTTGGTCTTCATTTCATAGGCAAGCTGAAATCAAAATCCCCCCCTTTACTTTTTATTCAGAATTTTGTCAATTCTGAATAAAAATAAGTAAACATCCTAAAGTACATATTTCATAAAAATAATACAACCGAAAAGCTTGGCGCATTTTCACATTGAAAGAGGATTCATTATCTCTTTTTTATAAGCACTTTAAGTACCAGTGGTGTGGACATGACACTGATAAAGTTTATAGATCAGTCATTTGTTCGCTATAATTATGGTCTTCTTAACATGCATTCAAAAAGATAATAAAAAAGTGCACCGCCTATCGGCGAATGTCGTATTGCTGTGCAATACTAGTCCCCTACTGGTGTATGCATATTATATTTCCTAAAAAGTAGGTCAAAGTGACCTGAATAGGGTACATGACACACCCTCTCCCCAAGATGCATCCACACACCAACTTTGATATTCCTAGGTCATACGGTATTGAAGTTATGGAGCGGACACGAATGCGGGCGGACGGACGGACTGACGGACGGACGGAGTGCAATCCTTTAGTCCCCTCCGTTTCCAGAAGGGAACTAATAAAATAAAATAAAAAATTGATTGCAGCTCAGCTTCAGAATGCAAGCCTGCGTCCATCAAATCCATTCCTCTCCCTTCATCAAATTCCACAGGACGATTCCTTTCACTCACAAACACGTCGTATCACAGGAACCAGTACTCCTGAAGCTGCCTCTCGACAGGCACAAAGACTAGCGCTCGAGTGTGGAGAGGGATAAAAGCCCGAAGCGGACTGAAAAAGAACATTGACAATTACACTCGAACAACCTCGCCCTGGCTTGGGACACCACCAGGGTAATTTAGGTAGGTGGGGGGGGGGGGGAAGAAATGTGCGCCAACAGGCACGTCCAAGCAATTTCTCGCTTTTGCGTGCATGCGAACAGAGAGGAGCACTGGCACAGCGTCTGCAGCCTGCCTGTCAGCACACGGGCTAGGCAGATTCCCAGTGCCTCCAGCAGGCTAGGCTACATGCTAGGCCAATACCACAGAATCTCCTATATTCAAGGCTGATAGCCTACTGTCCATACCAGTGTATGATGTGGGCTGGGCTAAATGTCAGGCGTTAGTCCAGCTGCTTCAATAAGGTCAGTCAAATCCTCTTTTCCAATGAAGCCTTGCTGCAAATCCAAGATGTGGCAACTCAGAGTGTCAGGTGCTGGACGGGGCCTGTAAATCAAATTACTGTACCCAGCAATCAGAGGAGACAACTGAGAGCAGCCATGCTAGTTTTAAATGCTGTGTGCATGACTCCGATAACAAAATTTTCCATTTTGCAAATTGTTGCCAGAGACCAAATCTGCAAAGATCTTTAGTGCAATTAATACAATAAAAGGCTATTCCTTCTTCGTATTTCCCCCTCCATTTGGCCCTCTTAGCCGGACCCAAGACGAGGGTCATGCACACATGCAACAATGGGGCACAGGTGTGATCGCATCACATGACGCAGATGCCACCACGGGCCACCGCCACGCCATTCCTTCTGATCACTCCGCTCAGTTTAGGACGGGTGCGAGGGGGGTACTAACGGAGGACGCCCATACCCGCAACGTCAACACAATGCCCCCACCAGAAGGTGAAGTTCAAAGCTATGCAAGGCACCTCTCCTCTCCCCCCTTATCCATCTCTCTCACTCCCTCTCTTCCTAGCCCCCTCCCTCCCAGCCTATCTCCCTCCCCCCACCCCAAGACACAAGAGAAAAGGAAAGGGAGGAGTGTTTGGCTTTGTGCTCCAAGCTCAGTCAGAGAGAATCCTCACTCCAACCAATGCCTTTCTTCTGACAGCCTCTTAAAAGAACAGACACAGACACACACAGACACACACACACACACATACACTGCATGTCCCACAATGATGAAGGAAGTGGGAGGAGCCTACAGGGGGCAGCACAAGAATGAGGACCCTTTCAGAACTTCCTCGAAGTCTGGGAGTGATGATATGGTCTGCAGTGTGTTAATCCCACCCCTGAATTCATCTGGCAGTTTCCCTTAGAATGGCGTTCCACAGGGGGGATGAGGCAAGCCACAGCCAATGAAATCACTGCCTCCATAATTCAGCTCGACCTCGAAGGGACAAGTTAATTTCCTCATCCAGGACAATACACAGCCGCCAGCGCAACATCATTTCCTGTCTGATTTAACTGTCCCTTTTTGGCAAGCCCGGCTGGAGCGTTAGAGCCAGATCTCTTCACATCCAACTTTGCACCACTGCTCTGTAAAAGTGACTGTTCCAGCCGGTGATGTCATCAGCTGACACGCCGGTCAGGGTATTCAGTCATGAGAGTAAACACTGAATTCAGGAATATTATGTCCCTCACAACCATCACGGGCTTGTGCCTTATCACCAATCATCACCTCTGCATTTGCAGATATGTGCCTCTTTGGGTGATTGTCCCAGATTAAAAAAAAAATCTTCATTCCTAAACTCTTTTTATAGAAGTAAATAATTAACTTAATAAGCATTTTCTCATTATTACTCAGAGAGACAAACCACTATTAGAAAGCTGTCTCATGATCTGATGAACATCTTCACCAAATTTCACTGCAAAAATTGATACAGGGGCAAATGTCATTAATGCTCATAAATTCTAGTATTAATAATCATAATCAAACCAATTTCCAGTAGGTCTTTCATAAAGGGGTCTGGAATGTTAACATGAAATATGGAAAGATTCCGTTTAGAAGAGCACTCTCAGAGCACATCACCCACCGGAACTGCGACTAGAATATGTCCATCAGTCTATCTGCACTCATCACACTGGATGCCATTGTGTCATATCAGTTCAGCCCTGCACCAATGGGATGTGTTTGCTCGTAAAACTGTCAAAATATGGCACCAGGGTGTGTGTTCTGCACGCCGTGTGAAGTGGTGGGGGGGTGCACTTTGCATAAAACCCCCAGAGGAAGGAGAGTTAATGTTAAACTGAGTAGAGTGCAATAAGTGCACACAGGCTAACTTTCGCACTGACACCTGAAGCCACTACCTCAATACCTCATTGCCAGCATCCGTTTCTACCACTGAATTAGGCGAGTGCCCGTGTAATTAATAAAAAAAAAAAATAAAGCCACTGCTCTGTCACTAGTCACTGTTCACCTGAGTAACTTCGTCTTTCTCTGACGTGACGGTGCCATGTACAACAAATACACCTGCTGGATTTTAAATTGGAGCATTTTCTTTTAATTTCAATTTACATTCATTATCAGTACCAATCCAGGCCTGGAAATATACGACGGCACTCGCGGCATTTGCAGCCGAATTCGACAGAATCACCACCGATTGTACCATTAAACGACGGCAACCTTTTGCCGTTGAAAAAAATCTTCAGAATTGCCGCCGATTGTACTATTCAACAACGGCAACCTTTTCCCGGTGAAAAAATCTTGTCTTTCTACTTCTTCCCCATTCTTTGGAATCTGGTTTAACCTTTAACTCCGCAGACGACCCGGTACCGACCCAAATGCCATCGAACGACAATTGAAATGAACGGCAAACGAATTGGAACGCAACCCATTATGAAATAACATAGTAACAGCGCATATCATTGGAAAGCTGAGTGTCTTGGGAATCTATATAAACATAACTTGCATTGAAAAAAACGTTTTGTTCGCTAAAACAGTCAAATTATGTCACTGTCACGTTTCAAAACACCTTCCGAAACTCCCCCTTGAATCGCGTCATCCTACCTTTAAACCGGTGTTTACATCCGAAGCCTGTATGCGACCCTGGCATGCTTGGTCTTTAAATGTCCGTAAGAACCCAGCAAATTCGAATATCCACCGGGTTTGCTGATATTATGTATGGTAGATGCATTATCCAACTCAAACAAAACAGTTTCGTAATTGGGGAAAAAAAAAAAAAAAAAAAAAAACCCAAACGCGAACTTTTCTCCGGTAAAAAACAAGACAATTTGAATAGTTCTCCATTATGTTCACTGGATTGACACTATTCGCCGTGTTTGTTAGACTCTCACGATCACGTAGACACCTCATGCATGTCTGTAGGATCTATCGTTGTCGAGTTCAGGTCTTGAAAGCCAATGAGTCTTGCATACTTGAAATCACACTAACTCTCTTTGATTGATGGCTGCTCCGTCATATCACAAGCTACGAAGATGGGACCAAGATGTCCTTGTAGACAATAAGGAGACATTTACAACGAGGTATAGCACTTTCGCTCACCGTCTCGGGAAACCTGGGAAATTGAGTGCGTATTTCTCATTGAACGCCAGTGCGTAAAGAAGCTCTATTACAGCAGGTCTTGCTCCTACGCAAAACTTTCCCATTTTGTGCAAAAATGCATGAACGGCAGGAAAATCAAAACACACGGAGGAAGAAGGGGCAAAGGAAGAGGAGAGACAAAGTGATATTGAGGAAGAAATAAAAGAAACTGAAGAAAGTGAATCTCTGAGGATTCTGATTCTGATAGATTTCTTGGAAGGGAAGGACCCCGATTTTGAATGGCGAGTAGCCTAATCATTACGTCTATATACGAGTTGGGTAGAGTTGGGAATTGCTGCAGTTAGAACACAAAAATGCGGTGGAGAGCCCTTTAACTCCTCAGAATTTTTTTGCTGTAGTAGAAAACAAAAATGCTGTGGAGAGCCCTTCATCTCCGCAGCATTTTGGAGCAAATTGGGAATTTCCAGGCCTACAATCAATCAGTTTTATTTTCGCAGTTACTCATACCAGCACTTACTTAAACTCATGTAACGCTGCGATTGTGATGTCATACAAAACATGCAATTGTGAGGCCATTTGGAACATGGTCCAGAGGCAGAACCCACGAGTCCTTCCAAATTTCAGGCTATTGCTTAGGCCTAACCGATAAAAGCAAAACATCCGACTCTAAAGCAGGGTGCATTCTGTCAGCTGGTGCCTATTCCTTCAAGGCAGAGGCCTGATCTGACGGGTTAGCATGATTTTTCCATGGAAAATTATTTAACAAATCTGCTCGGACTTCCGGAAAACTCACTGACCCGCATCCCAACGGCAGTGGAGAGGAATCAGAGGTTCCGCTCGTATTAATCTTTATCGTATCACAAATGCTTCAACAAATTCCACTTCAATGTTAAATGAGACCCACAGCAGAGGCAAATTTAGCTATGCTATCTGCCAAAGCAAAAGACCCTGCGCAGGAACAGGCTGAGCTTGGGATTTAAAGGGTTAATTGAACAAATAATGCTTTTGCAGCTATAGAAACCAGCAGACGAACACCTTCAGCCCTCTCCAGGAGCCAGGGAGGGGGCAACCACCATATAGATGGAAGGTACTTGCCTACTTTGACAAACCAACCACATCTGGTTTGCTACTTTCACAACATTGTAGCCATGCAGCGGCAATGTTATAACACTGATAAAACTTTATCAACATTGTCAGAATACTCTGCAAGTAGCCTGGACAAAAAGCCACATCCACAAGCGGACAAACATCTTCCATCAACGAAAGTGCTCAGTACCCAAACTTTTCGCAGAACAAAATGCAATAAAAAAAAAGAAACCATCTCCTTGAGAATAGACCATTGACATGCAATCAAAGAGACCAAGAGCAAAGACTCAACCCATGAGGACCCTTAACAGCCGTTACAGGGTATAGAATTAATTTTTCAATCGAGGGACATTTTGAACAGAATGGGGGAAAATTAATCACGTCACAGCAGGCTACTTTAAATGATTGGAAAGAGCTCGCATTAGCCATAAGGGTGGGACGATTTTAAACCACTTCACTGTGACTGCTCAAAATTATTAGTTCCTCAATCAGGTCACAAGGTGTACAACCAATTAGCCATTACAAGCCATTTCAAAATCTGTCTTTGGTGACCTCACAAAGGGAGAGACAACTTTGAATAATGAAGGAACTGATTAACCGGCTGGCTAAAGGGAATCAGTCCTCCTTGTGTCCAAGTGGCCTCTTTCCAATGTGATATCAGGAAGGAACAGATTTTGAAATTGCTTGTAATGCCCTATTGGCTGTGAAGTGAACGATATGACTGGGGACCATTCCATAACTTTTCTCTGTAATACCTAGCCTTCGTACCCTCTGCCTCGTGATTTTGAAACCAGTGCAGTGATCCCTTCGGAAACATAACAAGGCCCCCTAACCTCACACAGGGCTTCCCTCAGGTGCCTCCACTCATGCAGATGGGCAGAAACTTAAAAGAAGCAGCTAGAAAAATAAACTCACAAAAGCAAACGGCAGCAGAGGCCAGAGTTGTATCAGCACACAGGCACAGCACCAGCTGACCCGCCTCACCTGAGACTGAGCCAGCCCAGGGCCCAAAGCACTTCTTCCCATCAGCTGACTCCGCCTTGGGGGTCATCAATGCCCACCCCCAAAACCACGAGCGCCAGTTTGCATTCTGTGAATGTAAATAGGAAACAGCAAATGTCTCGCAGCAGTTTTCTGACCGACGTCATTGCAACACCCCTCACCCTGGCCCTGCAGTTGGAGCGCGCGATGTGACGGAGCCCAGCGTTGATCTCGCACCAAAAGAGCCATGAGCGTGGGCGTGCACTGGGGTATATTTGACTGAGAACCCTAGGAGGCACCATTTACGTACCCATCCGTCCAATCAGCAGTGTTCCCCTGCAGCGGTAGAAGATTTCCCCCCCCCTTGAGAATAAAGATGCCGCTGAGACACTCAAACGCTCCCTGACAGGTGAAATTAACGATAATTTCTCAGGGCGTACGACATACGCCCACTCATATCAGGTATGTGTTCACAGGGCAAATTCTTTTTAGAAACACTCCACCGCCGCGCCTTAATTTCATTCATGCGGGAGTGATACGGCATGTTTATCAGCCGGAGGAATGCGGCCGCTCGCGTTTGTTACGTTCTTCGACCGTGAGCCTCTTGCCAGCCATCCTTTTTTGTTACCGTTTTATGTACTACTACTCCCATCTCCTAGATTCACAACAGAAACCACAAATCAAGTCGTTAAGTTGTTGATCAATCAAATATCCAACGAAGTACAACGGAATTGGTTCCCTTGCATTCAACAGTGTAAAGATGAGTCCACGTCCCACAGCTGACGCCTTCGACACCTAAAAGACTACTCCAGGTAGAAAACCAACCACAAACACATTTACATCGTGCTACATTTAGCATGATGGCCAGCTCTCACCGCGCAGATCGGAGGCCTCGGAAGGGTCAAGACAATCTAGCAAGCTGTTCGTAAGTATTTGGACAATATTGGAGCTCAGTGCTCTATCCCACTGAATTTGAAAAGGATGAACAGGAGGAGTTTAAAGTACAACAGACTTACCATTACCATTTATTTATTTACATCAGTATCATTTGAGCCCTGCAAGAACTGCAGTCCTGTCCAAACACTCACAAGCTGCGCTGTATGCCACACACCTATCAATGATGCCAGCATGATACACAGCGATTGGCCGAGTCCCTGTCCATCTCCTCCAGGAATCCGAAACCCCATCTACTGAATCTCAGACAAACTACGCCCCTTCCCATAAACTCTGGGCCCAGAGCCCCTCCAATGCATTTGTGCTACATTTAGCACGATAGCCTCAAATCTGTAATGTCATCCTCAGCATTGGGGCATCAAACCTTCTCTTGACCTCGCTGGGCTGCCTTAGCGTTATGCTGCGAAGTTTGTCTGTCAGTGACGTCCCGTAAATTTGTGCTTTGACATCCAACCACTCGAAAGTTTGAAACTTACTGTTTCCACAAATCTTTGCACTTCTTTGCATCATCTCTGGAGTTATTTTGAGTACAGGCGGTCGGTCAGATGATGAGATGTAAATGCCATCTAACAGCCGAATTTGAAAGAAATTCTGAGAAGCAGAGCAGCAGTATTTCTCTGGAAAGGGGCCAAACTCGTGGGGGAAAAACCGATACAGTTTACTTCTCACTACCGTATTCTGGTATGCAGCAAATTACAGATTACATTAATCTATTCGTGCAGAATGCAAATAATGCATTAGGATTCATCAAACAAAGCAGGGGCCTAGCTCAAGGGCCTAGCTCAACTTACTGCGGAAACAGTGGGGCTTGACACAGCAACTTCCTCGGCCCAAGACACACATTTCAGCAGAGATGTCATCTCCAGTACTGACTAGTGCCCACTGCCCAGTATCAACATTTTATTTAAATGTGGCCAGTATTTATTAGGAATGTAGGTTCATACTGCGTACTTACTACATGACAGAATGTGCAGATCTTCTGCATGCAAATGAAGGCCCAGGTGTACATACTACAGTCAGAGTACACATTTAAACTCACTCATTGGTCCATGCTTAATTTATCATAATCTCACCTCAGGAATTTCAGATTCTGTGCAACTGAGACACCACATGATAATCATATATATATATATATATTCTGCATTACCTGTTACATTAATATTATGATCTACTGTACATTAACATTTAAGACTAATATACTCATAACACTATTATTATTATCATCATTATAGACACCAATAATTTAATAATTTCATGTACTGTACAATATAAAATAATAATCTTGTATGAAGCAGAATCTCCTGTGTTGCAATTCCGCAGAGTCATGGGCAAAGTATCACATCAGAATGTGGAATCACTTCGCATCGAGGTTCCCATCGGGCGCAAGACAACTGATGCCGTTACACGTCATTTGGCGGCAACGACAAAGCAAGAAGGGGAATTTCGTGAGAGCAGCGGCAAAAAAAAAGCCACCATGCAAGCAATGGCAAAGGGGCCCCAGATCACATGACCTTGCCCATATACGCATCACCGCCACCAGGCGAATGAGTAACCGTGCACAACTCAGCAGGGATTAGGAGATTAAGAAACATAATTACGACTAATGACCCAAATTACAGAGTATAATGATCCCATATAAATGAAATACCTCTACCTATAATAAAAATACCATTCATCTTACACTCTGAGTCCCCAGCTTTATGTTCCCAGGAAACCCTAAATATTTTTTTTGCTTTATTCGTAAGCAGAGTATATAGCCAATAGCAACCCCCACACCGCCACAACAAGGCGGGGCCACCCTCCCGTTTAACCCTGCCCACTTCATACGCACAAGCAGGAAGTGAGGAGGGTCACAGGGCCCACAGCTGAGCAAGCTCCCTGCCGGACATTGACTCCGTGCCCACACGGGCGTAATCACATAACGGACTCAGAGAGTCCGGCCGCCCTAACCGAGACCGCCATGCTCCTCGACAGCTGCTTGCATCTTCGCCGCTTTACGAGCGCAGCGAGCACATCTGGAGAGGGTCAGGCCTTCACCCAAAATGCCCTCACAAGCGCTACATTCTTCAGCACGGGTTTTGAACATTTGTTGCCGAAGCAACCATTAACATGGGCTATAACTCAGCAATAGAAGTGATTTCAGAGGAAAAAGCTGGAAACACAATCCCTCAGATCCAAGAGACTGAAACACTGCCCAATTAAAATCATTTTCAGTGCTGCCCCAGTTTCCAAGTCGCGTCATGTTTAAAAACAGGGCGTTCTATTGATTGACACCAAGAGGGCTGAGGGATCAAATCTGGCCAGGGGCCTTTCTGTGTGGAATTTGCACGATGTCCCTGTATTCATGCAAGTTTTCTAGGGTACTTCGGTTTCCTCCCACAGTGCAAACATGCATGCAAGGTTAAGGGGAGATTCTAAATTGCCCCAAGGTATGAGTGTGAGAGTGAATGGTGTTTAGTGCACTGAGCATCCCACTGAGTTCTCCATTAACAGTTTTTTGTAATATGAGGACGTAATGGTCATTTATCAAATTTCCAGGCAAGAACTATACGGAAAGAAAATATTTAAAGGTAGCTTAATGCCTTAAACTAATGCCTTAATAATTCCAATCAGACAACTGGTACTTTACAAGGGGAATATTACGATTGATAGAAACGTTATCATTTTGTGTGACTTATTGTTAAGATGGATTGCACCCCTGAAATGTTGGGCTGGTTGCGTGTCTGCGTGTGCGTGGGGTTGAATGGACACAATCGGGCACACCCCATCTGCTTTTTACATGAACAACACAAAATTATTCTTCTCCGCCACTAAGCACAAGGGGGTGGTCAAAATGCGCCAGCACTAAATTTGTTAATCAAGGTAGATTAACCTGATGTAAAGCGCCTCACTCCTTAAAAAAATATGACCCAACGAAGGTTCATACTACAAACATGTATTGCAGTGTGTTGTATGTGTCGTAATGAAAAGGACTACGGTCACCATCAATAACATACCAGGCTTGACAGTGAGCCTTCTTTTTTTTTTTTTTTTAAAACAAGGAAGGGTATGCACGCCTAAGTCAAAACATTAAGGAGCACCCGAATGCATATAGAATCATTTTCAGAGTTAATGGGCCTGAGATGGGATGAGCCCTTCAGTAAGCACTAAAGACTCCAACCCTCAACTAGGCCTACGCTCTCAGCGGCCAACAGCAAGGGGGATATCCCCGAAATTCCCCAATCCTCAAAGCCCCCTTTATTAGATTCCTCTTTACTAGACCTACAATACAAGGCAAATTTCAGGTCTGTGTAAGTAATTGTTCCAGAGATATGGTTAAAAACTCTATTTTTTTTTCAATATATAGCGCCACCTGGTGGCAAAGCTAGGAGTGCATACTTACCCAAAATCTAATCAGTTCATCCTCTCTACCATATCTACCCATATGCTAAAAATGTGAAGCCAATGTAAAGTGTTTTGTGAGTTATCGCACGAACGGCTAAAATCTGCGGAAGCGGTGGCGGCGACCGCGGCAGCGGGTAGGGTGAAACCATGATATCTTTGAAACTCGTATTTCGGGGATATAAATAGTACAGACCGACAGATTTAAATCCACACTCCAGAACACACACACTATAATTTTATGCGCGGCTGGCGTTTGTCAAATAAATGCTGTTGTAATAACACACTGATCTACACAGACACCAGGTTCTGAGAATTCTCACTCATGTGTGCAGGGCAGCACCGAACATCTCGCATGAGCCACATCGCTCGTCTGCGAGAAATCTGCTCACAGACCCGTTTGCCAAACGCGCCAGTCATTGACAGAAATCTAAGCAAACGCAGCTGACAAATTAATGGGGCCCAACCACACACTGAAACAAAGCCTTAACAGACAACAGACCATGGAGTCCATCCACACACGACAGAGCCTTAACAAATACCAGATCATGGGGTCCATCCGCACACTGGAACGGAGTCATAACAGATATCAGACCATGGGGCCCATCCACACACTGGAGGAGAAGCTTGACTGATACCAGACCATGGGGCCCATCCACACACTGGAACAGAGCCTGAAGATACCAGACCATGGGGCCCATCGGCACACTCAAAAAAGGGCCTTAACATATACCAGACCATGGGGCCCATCGGCACACTCAAAAAGGGCCTTAACATATACCAGACCATGGGGCCCATCCACACACTGGAAAAGAGCCTTAACATATACCAAACCATGGAGACCATCCACACACTAGAACAGAGCCTTAACAGATACTGCCGGATGTGACTCAGACAAAGTTATTTCCTGCAGTTCCTCTTTGCTTAACCTTCACTGGTTTAGGCTGAGGTGGTAGGGGGAGAGAGAGGGGCCCCCTTGTGTACCCAGCCCCCTGCTGAGCTGAAGACCTCTTCCTTCCCATGACAGACACAGCCAAACCAACCCCCCCAGCACGCACACATCTAGGCCATGGCTTCCACATTAAGGCAGGGGCCCAGCCAGTTAGTGCCCGCACCAAAGCAGCCCATACCTGTTCCTGGAGATCTACCCTCCAGTCAGTTTTCACACCAACTCTCACAAAAGAACACTTGAAACTACCAATAAGAACCTGAAGTTTTTCAATGAGGTTGTAATACTTGAAGTGAAAACCTACGGGACAGTAAATCTCCAGGAACAGGGTTGGGTGGCCCTGATCCAGCTGTACAATGAGGTGTACTTCGTTAGGGTTGGCTTGAACTTATAAGATGGTAGATCTTCAGGAGAAGGGTTGGGTAGCCCAGGTCACCACAATCCTACGATATGGCTGGAATGTAATGCCACTCTGGGTCCAGTACATCTCAGCAGTCCAATCAGCTAACGGCGTTTAAGCATCAACAACTCTACAAAGAAAATTACACAGCCCACTTCAGCGACCAGAGGACTACATGTAAGCGGAAGTCATTAAGCAGAGCCATCGGCTTCAATCGCCGCCACCTAAGCGGGATTCGCGAATAATTAACCAGGTAACACTCGAAGCCCACAGTCAGCGGCAGCGAGGCGTCTACAGAAACATATTTACATTTCCCACGTCACCCTGCGTTTGTTCACCAATGGAAAAAAGGGCAATAGGAATTCCTCAGATCGGCAGAGCACAAAGACGCGGGACTAAACAAAGGTAAAACCCAGACGAAAAACTGCCCAGGGAAGTCACCAGAACAATGCGAGCGACGAGCCCGCATCTTGACGATTGCGCGTTGGGAAGAGGTATTCAGGAACAAACTAGGGGAATGGAAGTTGGGTTACCCCGCGACCCCACACCCACAAGAGCCTAATCTAGCGTGCGCAGTATCGCTACTAAGAGCGACGTGCAGTAAGGAAGTCTGTCTCTGTTATTTTAAGGCCTGGGCTTCTCTGTTTTCTAAGAAATAAGGACATACTTCACATTACTGCTGTCTCGTACCAACAGTGTGTTGGGAACGCTTGGGAGGGGGGGGGCAGGGTGCGATTACATAAGCAGGGAAGAATCGCCACTGTGCACCATCCTTCAACAGAGTTTTTTTTTCCCCCACCATAAAAGCAAAAAAAAAGGGGCGAAGCATTTCCTAGAACTGCTTATCGTGTACCGCGGGGATAATTCCATGTTACTTTCAGTCGATTTCAACCTGATGAATTTGAATCCCCCCCCAAAGAGACATTTCAGGAAAAGAAACAAAGGACTCCAAGCAATGCGTTCTTGGAGAGCCTAAATCCTGGAAGGCGTGCCGACACTTGCGTAAGCCGACATCAGCTTGTTTTCCTGGAGAACAGATACCCAGAAGATGGTTACCCAGCTCGCACGATGCGCCTATGCAGTGTACTGGCAATACCGCAAAAACATTCAGAGAACATCTGGGCAGACCGCTTATTCATAAACCACATCAGGCTCATCGTGTTGATTTAGGATAAAACCTTTTCCTGTTCATATCCGCCTTTTATCCATTACAAGCCAAAAGCCAAAACTGGTCCCAGATCAGTACTGGTATTTCAAGATTATTTATGGAGAGGCCACTCCTAGACTCTTTTGCACCAGTTACTTCATAATGGATAACATCAGCGCAGGAAAACCTGATCCTAGATCAGCAATTTTCAAAATCAATTATTAAGCCTCTTGGCTTGAAACAAAGCTGAAATTATTTTGTGATTTTCCCCCATTCCTACTGAAATGCCCCAGGATTTTATCTAGAGGGGGTAAAAATTACCCCCCTTAAAAAATGTTAAATTTTAAACCCTGCTTGGCAGACATTGATTTCATACTTTTTCCAAGTCATTTTAAAAAAAAGGCACATCAGTATTCACACAGACACCAACCAAACACTCCTACATTACAGCACAGATGGAGGACTCACTAGTTTTGTCCAGAAGTTCCTTGAAAAGGGAGTCATTTTCCAGAATAATTTGATTTAATTGCAGTTTCAGCCCATCAGGGAACATTGCGCCAGTAAAGTAGTTTTTGATGCCTCTATTGAGGCACTTCTGTCGCATTTGAAAGATTAATACTTTCTCGTTAAAATGAGTAAATTGAAAATAGACAGGTCCAGGGAGGAATATCGGCACTCATCCCACTCTGAACCACCGCCCCTCAGTGATCGTTTCATACTCGGAGCACGTTACTGCCCAGACCAGCACAAGAACATGGAAAACAGAAACAACCCTCCACTCCACTCAAACAATTCAGAGACTGCCAGTCATAAACTGATCTGGAGCCAGTCCTGCTGTGCCATTGAACACAAACCCATCCCATAACAAGAGTTGTCAGAAAGACAACAAAGCTTGCCGGGGCAAGGTTAAAGTTTTTCTGCACGCGAACGGACGCGGACGCGGACGCGGACGCCGGGGGTACGACAAGAGCTCTCCGGACATTCGTCCCGGTGAGCTAAAAATGCCCTATGTTCCCCTTCCCAAAAAACATTTCATGCACAAAGTAACGGACTGGGTGAGTAACGGCAATGCAAAATTGATAAAAGGAGAATTCTCACCTAAATTTAATGCCTCTGGGCCAGGTCACACGGTAAAGGAATTACAAAATTGGTGCATTTTGTATCATGGCCCCAAAACAAAGCAAGATGGTTACATTTTAAATGGCTTTGCTTCCATAGTACTTCAAACAACAAAATAGCTAATGGCTTTGAATTATATTGGGTGAAAACAGCAAAAAACAGAGTTACAAATTTCCATGCAGGCATTGCAGAGATATCATGTTCTCAACAATGAGACAGACTTGAGTGACCAAGGTCTTTAACCTTTGACCACTAAAATCTAATCAATTCATCCTTCAGTCAAAGAGAATATTTGTGCCCAATTTCCAGAAGATATTACCTTCATAAGGTTGGACAGGACGGACAAACGGAAAACCTAATGCCTCCAGAGGCAAAATGAATCAGTCACATCGAATGAAAGCTTGCCAAAATTTTGTTCAACAGAATATAAAATTATTAGAATATATTATTATTATTATTATTATTATTATTATTATTATTATTATTATTAACAAGAATTGTCAGAAAGACAACAAAGCTCGCTGGGGCAAGGTTAAAGTTTTTCTGCACGCGGACGGACGCGGACGCCGGGGGTACGACAATAGCTCTCCGGACACATTCGTCCCGGCGAGCTAAAAATTATAATATCTAAGGTAATTAGATGAAGAAGTAGGTGTCAGATGAAATGTAATTTGTAAGATCTAAGTTTTCCCAATAACTTGGAAACTGAAGGTAATGGAAGTAGGGGGAAAAAAAAAAAAAAAAAAAAAAAAACACTTTTGAGCTACTTTTTCCTCACTCTATTTATGCTAATAGACATTAATTCATCCGAAATGCTATAGAACTTACAGCCAAAAAGTAAAATTCAGACAGTCATGACCTTCATTTGACCATCAAAGGTCATTGTGGGTCAAACAATTTGTGCTAAACGAAATACGTGACTTCCTAGAGGTTGTAAATACAAATATGGGTCGTTAACTTTGCCCGTTTACAAGATATTAGACACTGAATGCAAGAAAACACAATTTAGCCAAACTGTACTGGTCTGACCTGCGCCAATTTCAAAAATCGTACATTTTTCCCTATTGCGATGTTTAGGATTATAACTGGAGAATTCCATATTGGTTATTATAAGCCAATGCTCCAGTCGATTTAATCATTTTGGAGGAAGTTATGCTAGAAAATTGGTTTCTGGTTTTTCTGTGACCTTAACCTTTGGGCAAGGGTGCCAAGTTGCTCACCATTTGTAGCAATGACCAATGCCTTTCATCCCATTTATAGCAAAATATCTCCCCAATTGTGGCTGGAGTAAACCATAACAGAAATCAACAAATTTTGCTTATGATAAAAGAATTATATCGTCTTGGAGCCCAGGAGTGAATGAACAGATTTCAACCATACTTCATGGAAATTAAGATATCCCTAAAAAAATGTTATGAATGAAATTTGAAGACAATCCAATTAATACAGACAACTTTACGGACACATACAACTTCTCGCCAGCCCCCCCCCGTAAATCTACCCACCAACCGCTGAGAGGAGGGTGACCTCCCTGGTATAAAGTTTCACATTGTATGATTCAGCGTTGAAAGACTATCAAGTGAGTTTAGTTTTAGGTCAATCGGACCATTCGAAGGGAAGTTACTGCATATAAATGATTTTTAACTTTGGCTGGCTGATATCATTCTTGAACTTTGACCCCCTTGCATTAAGTTTAGACAGGATTGTTAATGCACTGAAAGCTATAGAGCGAGTGTAAGCAAACAAGCAAACAAAACTCAAGTGAAGAATATGCTGCTGAAAATAGGAAATTTAGCCAAACAAAAAGCGCACAGCTGAGGTTAGGACACAGGTGAGGGTGCATAATGATTGACAATGCTCTTATTCTGTGCCCAATGTGCATTCATGCAACTTCACTCTCAAATAACCAACAAACTGATTAAAAAAATAAACAAACACCTGCTCCTTCCCAGCTAGTCACCTGGCACAATTGATTTTTCACAACAAACAAAGCAAGCCTCCTTGGCCTTGAACAACACATGGGAGAATGAGGAGAGCTTAAAAAATCCTGATTGAAATCTATGTGAATAAGACTAGGTATAACCTAGTATATGGCTGTGCCGCCAAGTGCTGTATGAGAATGTGGGCCCAAGAAAAGGGTGCTAAATGAGGCAAAGCTCATGCAATTATATGAAGTGCAAGTTTAGTAATGAGCTGGAGCTGATGAATAATTCACAAAATGGGTGGGGAGAGTGAGAGAGTGGGAGAGTGAGAGTGAATGAGAGAGAGGTGGGGGGGGGGGGTCTTGAGTAAGGAAAACATCAAAAGTAAGTTATACATTTGAATAGACAAAGAGCTAAAGTAAGGGTAGCAGTTATTGATTTTGTGGCTGATAGTTTGAGAGAGACAGCAGCAGCTGATGTAGATAGCAGTTAAAGCATGTATGCGTTTATGTGCATGAATCATCATGAAATAATAGAGTTATCACTACAGTAGTGCTAACCAGGGATGTGACCTCACTTTCCTGAACACGTGGCAGTTCCCATATCTTGAGGGTGTAAGAATGAACTTCAAAGTTTCCTTTTTTCCCCCCCGGTTCGTCTTTGGGCATGTTATAGACAAAGAATCCACAGTTTCGAGTAGAACTATTTGATAAATATGTTCGAGTGAAGGAGTTGCCATGTCTTTAGAGTTACTCGATATTGGTTATGGTTGAACATGGTTAACAATGTGACAAAACAATTGAAAGGCAATTCATTTTAATGAATTTTGGACCTATGAAAGCTCTTAACAAGGCCTTGTAGTTGACACCAAGATCATGAGAATTGGCCGAGAAACAAGAAAGTTTTGGAATTTCATACTGCCCCCAAATAGTGAATTGTTTGGTATTTATTTCAGTCGCTGCAGATTTCAAAAAAAAAAAAAAAAGTGTTGTGAAGTGAGGTCATTTTACCTCAAATATGGTAGACAGTCAAAAAAACGTTATAAGCAATGTTTACCAAGAGTCATCTGAAGATGACATATCCCCCCAGCCCCGGATTATTTGCAAAAGTCATGTCAATCCTACACCTTCAAAGTTTCCTCTGGAATGATCTGGAAGTATGTACTGGCAAAATCTAGCAAAGACTATGAAGCACACGTTGGCGAAGGCAATAAAGCAAAAACAAGGGTCATTAATGAACAGCGTTTTAGTTCTGCTCAGGAAACAAACCCAGCCCTGCGACTGAGTCCAAATCCATGTCCCTTCCATGGGAAGGAACATAATAATAATTTCAGAAACTTGAAAATATGAAAAGGCACCACTTCAGTACTTGGGTAATGCACATACAAAGTTTCAGAAAGATATAATGAACGGTTTTTGAGTTCTACTCCGGAAACGAACCGATTTCTGGACTGAGTCCAAATCCAACTTGTTTCCATGGAAACAAAAAAAAAAAAAATCTGAAATTTCTAAAATAAGCTAAAAATTAAATAAAAGCAGAAGTACCATAATTACTCAATTAATAATAAAGCAATTAGTAATAATTACTTTGGTAAAAGTTGAAGTCACCCATAAGAATATGACTTGAGTAAAAGGCTTAAGTAGCTCACATTAAATGTACTAAAGTATCTTGTGAAAAAATATACTTAAGTATCAAAAGTACAAGTATAAAGTATTTTTCATAGGGCGCATAGAAAGAAGCAAGCCACCATGCATTGTTCTCTCCTTTAGTCAATTTTCAGTAGAATTTAAGATCCAGTATTCAGAAAACAAACTGGCAGTCTCTCCTTTATACATTTCTTCTTCTTCTTTGAGTTTGCTGGCGGATTAAAAAACCACAATAATTGACACTAAAGGAATCACATTGTATCAATACCATGTTGAATTTTTGCTTCAGAAAATGGATTTTTCTTAAAGGACCAATGTGTAATATTTGGCATGGTTGATTGGCAAAATCTGAATATACTACATATTAATATAAGTGTATAATCGCTATAAAATAAAATTTGTCTTGGTTTTCGTAGCCTTATTATTATTATGTGTTTATATATACATATAGCGAGAGCCTTGCTTTACAAACATCGCCATCTTGCACCGCCAAGTTGGTACGGGAGCCCGACTGGACAATCCAGCCAGCTAGAGAACGCGTTTCACGTGTATAAATCCCAGTAGTGGAAGACACCACTTCCGCAAAAGTGTTTTGGTCCTCGGAGGCCACCGTCTTTTTGCCGAAAGGAGGGGTGAGCGTGAGTGAGTGAGCGAGCGCTGCAGTCTAGAATCTGAACGCTGGATGTCACCGTTTCCTCCCCATTTTTCACACTGGTCCTTTAACTACTAATTGGGATACCATTGGCTCACTGTAGCTGAAGTGACTGCTACAGAGGACAACGATTTTTTCTGTAACGAGAGATGCTTTTTTTTGAACTGCTAGATAGATACTATGAGCAAGTATCTTGAGTAGTTTGCACATCAGGCTTAGCTGAGGAGTTAAATTAAGGCAACTCCTCCATATTCTAAACCATGTTCGAGCTCAGATTGCTTGTGAATATTGAATAACTGATCCGGGCGTGCCATCTAGCGATATAATATTGCAGCTCCACGTCCGTTGGCAGACACATCTGCACAAAGCGGTTAAGATACCCTGCTGAGCACAGTTGTTCTCGAACAAGCCAAATCCAGATAATCCTTAAATGATGAATTACATTCATGCTTTCATGTGTAACGAGTAAAGAAGTGGCCAGTGTCAAAGTAACAAAGTAAAAGTATACTTTTTATCTATAAAATGTAGAAGAGTAAAAGTAAAGGTCCCGGTTTAAAAAAAAAAAAAAAAAAAAAAAACCTCAAGTGAAGTATAAATCCTCAAAAAACTACTTAAATACTGTAACGAAGTACCTGTACACCTCCGTATGATAATGTATCCCAAGTCCCTTCATTGTACTCCTTTTCTCTCATATCGGTTGAGAGATTCAATAGGAAGATTAAGAAAATAATTCTGTACCGGCTGCGAAATTCATAAGAGAGATGGACGAGTGCAACACATCGTACCAATCTAGCGTGACAGAATCTTAACAATGGTTAGAATGTGTTTTCAATTTCTCTATTCAATCTCGCAACCGATACGGTCCTCCATGCTTGTTAACTGTCGTATCGGTTGAGAGATTGAATAGGGAAATTAAAAACACATTCCGACCATTAATATGATTCTTTCACACTAGATTGGTTAGATATGTTACATTCCTCCATCTCTATGGAATCTTGCAACAGATACCAGAGAAAACAAACATGGAAGACGGAAACAAACCATACCAATCTATCGTGAAAGAAGATTAGCCTAATAATGGTCGGATTGAGCTGGTAATGCAACAAAATCTATTAGAACTTTCTTGAAGACCGGGATGCTAGCTAAGGCAAGTGCAGCATATGCATCTGCTATATTAATATTTCATTCACCTTTTGCTGTTCATTAGGAGAAAATACGCATTAATTTTTGTAAAATGGCGACCAACATCCCCAAGAAACATTCATTAGCGTCAAAAATTAGACATTGAGAACATTCTATGTGAACAAAAATGTGTTTTCATTGGTGTTGGTTGAAGTCACTGTCATAGATACAATCAAAGCGGCCACCACGACTGCTTCCATTGAAGCGAACCAACTCATGACCGCACAATGGAATTAGTTAATTGGGAAACTAGTTGGGGCATCATACTGGTATTCCTGAAAATACTGAAACATAATGGTGGCTGCGCCACTTCCACTTTGTACGTAAATAGTCCAGCTATAGTCCAAGTAACAGCATTTATCA
This sequence comes from Gymnothorax reevesii, assembly GCA_029721435.1. NCBI lineage: Eukaryota > Metazoa > Chordata > Actinopteri > Anguilliformes > Muraenidae > Gymnothorax > Gymnothorax reevesii. The sequence continues at coordinate 21,689,354 of CM056575.1, read as the reverse complement.
ATTTTACCTAACATCATTTAAGTTCCTGTGTTGGACTGAGGGATGTTGAACGTTAACGTTACCAACCGATCTGACAGAACAAAACAAGAAAGGAAGGGATACGCCCACCCAGCCAGTCAGCCAGTCGTCAGCCATCCAATCGTTAGTTCTTTCCTGCCAGCCGAACAATCGCTGACCTTCTTCCTCGCCGGCCAGCCAATCGTTGAACTTGATCACTTAGGCAGTCAGTCACTCACTCAGCAACATTCGCGTTTATAGGGGCTGCTCGGCCCAGCCCAAAAACATTTGTGATTGAAGATTATTTATTTAACCATTCAAATTATGCGCATGCATGATTTTTTAACCACACGTTTAAAATGGCAAAGGGCCTCGTTCTTTAAAACAGGTTTCACACCAACTGGAGCGCAAATGGCGTTCAACTAAATTGCAGGTATTCTTCCATGCCTGGAAAGGCAGTCTACTTGCCTATAAACGTGTCCTCTCCACTTCACGTTCCTCATATTTCTCTACATTGATAGATGAAAATAAAAACAACCCCAGGCACCTGTTTAGCACTGTTGCCAAGCTAACCAAGAATCAAGCTGATCCCTGTGTTTCTGTACCATTTAACAGCAATGACTTTATGAATTTCTTCGATAATAAAGTTATAAAAATCAGGGAGGAGATTCAGAGTTCCTTTGTCTCTCCTCATATAGGGTCTTCTTCTCTATCAACCCAGCTTATGGATTTAGAATTATCACAAGGACAAGTGTCCTACCTGAACTCTTTTACACCAATAGATGTCAGCGAATTTAATACCATTGTAAATTCGTCAAAATCTGTTACGTGTCTTCTGGACCCCATCCCAACAAAGCTTTTAAAGGAGCTACTACCAGTGATTGGAACCCCATTATTACACATTGTCAATGCTTCTTTAGCATCTGGACACATCCCACACACTCTTAAACGTGCAGTCATCAAACCCCTACTTAAGAAACCAAACTTGGATGTGAATAATGTGTCTAACTTCAGGCCTATCTCAAACCTCCCATTCCTCTCTAAAATACTAGAAAAGGCCGTTTCAAAACAACTCTGTTCATTTTTACACTCCAATTGTATATTGGAAGTTTTTCAATCTGGTTTCAGACCCTGTCACAGTACTGAAACAGCCCTGGTCAAAGTACTCAATGACCTTCTCCTCGCTTCGGACAGTGGTTACATTTCTGTACTTGTGCTTCTTGATTTAAGTGCAGCATTTGACACTATCGATCACGATATCCTGTTGAATCGACTTGAAAATCTTGTAGGCCTCCGTGGACAGGCTCTTTCCTGGTTCAGATCATACTTATCGGATCGATATCAATTTGTGCATTTTAATAATGACTCCTCGTATCAATCAAGGGTTAGATATGGAGTACCACAAGGATCTGTGCTTGGACCTCTGCTTTTCTCAATATATATGCTTCCACTGGGACAAGTTATTCGCGCACATGGCATTAACTTTCGCTGCTATGCAGATGACACACAACTATATCTGTCAGTCAAGCCTGATGAAGCTGCCCAGCTGTCAAAGATGGAAGCCTGTCTTGTAGACATAAAGAAATGGATGAGTCACAATTTTCTCTTGTTGAACCCTAGTAAGACAGAAATAATCGTAGTGGGTCCCAAATCTCAGAGATGCAAAATCTCAGATTACATGCTTAACATTGATGGAATTTCAATCGCTTCAAGTGCCATTATTAAAGATCTTGGTGTTACTCTTGACCCTGATCTCGCACTTGATACACATATAAAGAACATCTCAAGAGTTGCATTTTACCACTTGAGGAATATTTCCAAAATTCGAAAAATGCTGTCATTACATGATGCAGAAAAGCTTGTCCATGCCTTTGTTACTTCAAGATTAGATTACTGTAATGCTCTTTTGTCTGGTTGTGCAAAATCCTCTCTAAAGGGGCTCCAGCAAATTCAAAATGCAGCTGCTCGTATTCTCACTAGAACACGGAGACACGAGCATATCAGCCCAGTGTTAGCTTCACTTCACTGGTTACCAGTTAAATTCCGAATAGACTATAAGATACTACTTCTTACCTTTAAAGCCTTACATGGGCTTGGTCCATTGTACCCAAGTGATTTACTTTTACCCTACATTCCCTCCAGAACACTCTGTTCGCAGAGCGCAGGCCTCCTTGTTGTTCCAAAAATAGCTAAAATTACCATAGGCGGTAGAGCTTTTTCCTATCGTGCTCCCCTCTTATGGAACGAATTGCCTGCTCATATTCGGGGTGCAGACACTATCAGTATATTTAAAGTTAGGCTCAAAACATATCTCTTTAGTCTGTCCTATAGTTGAGGGACAGGAGTGGGTGGCTGGCATAAGCTATAGAATATTTGGTGGACTGAGCAGTCAGTGCTGTCACTGGATCATTGCTGGTGGTGCCCTATTCTGCTGAGCTGGTCATGGTCTGGTGGTGACTGTCTCAACCTGCCCTCGTGGCTGTGTTGGCCCCTGCCCCTGTTTCTCATAACTATGCTGCCATAGTCTTATTCTGCTGGGGTTTCCTTATCGCACACAGGCACCTCTGTCTCTCCTGCTCTGTGTGCTCGCCATACAACTCCACCTCCCTAACAATATTTTTTTTCTCCTCCTCCTCCTGCTCTGGGCACTTGCCCTGAGCTCCAGATCAAGCTTCACCCAACACCCCCTGGCCCGGAGCTCCAGCCTAAGACCAGCTGTTACCATCTTGTTTCAGCTACAGGACCAAGAGGGTCTTCCTGCCTCATGATGACCTCCATTGCTTATTGTTTTACATTAGCCAAGACATCTGTTGGACAGTTTTAAATATACAAATTATTTTAGCACTGATTAGATGGATTTCAATGGAACTCTTGTCATTATCTTGTTATCAACTAGCTAGCCCGCGGAGGATGGGCTTCCCCACTATAGCCGGGTTCCTCCTGAGATTTCTTCCCACTGGGGAGTTTTTTCTCACCACTGTTTGAGGATTTTTTCTCCCTACTGGGAGTTTTTTTTGCCTCGCTGTAGTGGGAATAGGGAATAGGTACTGGGAATAGGTTGGGCACTGCCCTTCAGTAACCCATCTCTGACTGTAAAGCGTCTTTGTGACAGTGTATCTGTAAAAAGCGCTTTACAAAATAAAATTGAATTGAATTGAATCATAGTAATTTAGCAAGGTTAACCTCTTTGCGGTCCACGATCACGAACATGTGATGAGAATACTCCATACATAACATCATACTGGTGATCTTGCAATCACAGCCAGCAACTAAAAGCAAGAAGGCTTTGAGCATCGACTAGATTGCAACTAAACCTCGAGGCACTCCTAGAGTGCAAACCTCCGTCAAGGCAGCACAGTCCAAATCTTTGCGAGCGGGAGCAAAGTTCAGCTATCACGCAGTGTTTCCCAAACGTTCATTTATTCGTGGCGGGCCGCCACGAATACATTTTTCGTCTTCTGACTCGACCTCGCATCCGGACTGTTTGCTTTGTGAATGTCGCATGTCGTTACAATTCTGGCGCATTGGGTGGCGGTATGCATTGTAACGCCGCCTATAAATGAATAAGACGCAGAAGAAGTCGTGGTGGGCCAACAAATTGAGAAGACGCTGAAGAAAAAGTCGTGGTGGAAGAGGCGTGGATCGAACAACGAAGGTAAAGCCGTTTTCACATAGCACGCGCATGGCCCAGATCTCGAACACCGCAGCCATTCATTACCTTCGCCAGCGACTTCGCTGACGAAGGTAATGTTTTGATCCCCGTGTATTTATTTGTTTGTGTGTCTGTCTGTATGTGTATCGAATAACTCAAAAAGTACCAAACGTAATTTCATAAAATTTGGTGGGTTGATTTGGCATGACCTGAGGATCAATCGATTAGATTTTGGGAGTGATCGGGTCAAAGGTCAAGGCCACGAAAAGGTCAAAACCGACTTTCGGCTATATCTCGGTCAATTTTTATCCGATCGGCATGAAACCAACGCCAGTGGCGAGGGATTCAGTGGCGTCGGCGAAGGTATGCGCTCTACCGAGTGCCCGTTCTAGTTGACTATGTGATCGCTGGGCGCGAGGGCGCACCATTCTGCGCCGAGGAGGGTGCAGCGAGAGGCTGGTGCTGCCGCTGGATAGGGCGCTGCGCCCAAGTTCAAAATAAGCACCATTGTGGCGGTCTCTGCATGCAGAGCTGTGGGACATGGGACTCAGTCTACCGGGATTTTTTTTTTTTTTTAAAGTGTACTTTCACCTCGTTACTTTGACACAGACCACTTAGTTACACGTTAAGCATTAAAATATGAATGTAATTCCTCATTTAAGGATTATCTGCATATGGCGCGTTCGAGTAGAGCAACGGTGTTCGGCAGGGTATCTTAGCCGCTTTGTGCAGATGTTGATGCTAGCGGACATGGAGCTGCAAATTTATGCACGCAGTTACAATATTGTATCACTAGATGGCACACCCCGATCAGTTATTGTACATTACTTGAAACCAGATTCCAAAGAATGGGGATGAAGATGAAAGACAAGACTTTTTTTGCAGGCAAAAGGTTGCCGTCGTTTAATAGTACAATCGGCGGCGATTCTGGCGAATTTGGCGGCAAATGCCGCGAGTGTCGTCGTATATTTCCAGCCCGGATCTTTTTATTAAAATGTATATCTATACATGTAGATCTTAAGTAAAAATTTACTGAATGCAGGCTATTTTCATCAATACTTGTACATAATTAATCTATTGTTCTATTCTGTAAATATTTCTATTCAAGTACATTTGTATAGCATTTATATATGTATGTATATAGTGTTTACAATTGCAGCTTTGCATATTCGTGTGTGTATATAGTGTTACATTATAGTTCTGCAGTTCCATTCAAAATGTGGGTTTTGACATTGTTTCTCCCCCCCCCCATGGCGGCCATATTGTTTGATTGATCGCAGTGAAAATCAATAGGATCCATCCCTGATGTAATCGCAACCCACCCACAAAATTTCAGAGATATCCGTTCATTACTTTTTGAGTTGACTTGTTTTTTGTTTTTTTTTTGGTTAACAACAACAACAACAACAACAACACCGATCACACAACGTCCTGCCAACTTCATTAGGCGCAAGAAAAAAGGGAAGGAAAAAAAAAAATTAAAAAAAAAAAAACACAGAGCTACTCTACTGGGTTAAACAAACGCAAACACAAAAGGGAGGGTGGCGCTAAGCTCACGAACATGCTTTTCACAGACATGTTTGCACACAGCAAAGAATGGAACACTGACATGTTAACCCTTTGAAGAGCAGGCTCTTTGGAATGTTTGTTCTAAATTTCTAACCAAGTCAGTGTTCCGGAACCCCACTGCTTTCTCTTACCAGCAGTTACAGTAACTTGAGCATTAGAATGTCCAGTGGAGAGAATTCTGATCACACCTATGGGATGTCACACCAAATATAGTAAAATAAAATTAACAGCACAGTACAGTCAGAGATAGGCTGGGTTCACAGTGAGGGCATCTCCAAGTTTTTTTTTTTTTTTTGGAGTAGTTAACAGAGAATGAGTTACCATTTCTGAACAAACCCACTCAAAACTTACGTATGTGCGAACAGTATAAAAAAATAAATGAAAAAAATCAAATAAACAAGCTGTTGAAAAAAAGGAAACTGAACTGGTATTCCCTCAAAGTAAACACCAGGAGAGTGAGATAGTACGTGCTCCAGTTATAATCTCGCGCAGAACAGTTTTTGCCACAGCGTCCCGTCGCAACACGCCAGCGCGGCCACGGGAACGCGCTCGAATGTGAGCACAAGCAAAACCTGCAAAACGGGGGGGGGGGCTTCTCCGCCAGCTCCCCCCGGGGGCTTATCAGTTGACGAGGTGCGGACAGAGGAGCGACGGCTCAGGCCCTGATAGAGGCAGCCTGCTAATCAGCACCCAGAAAGCGCATGCATGCAAACTCCCAAGCTCGTCCCCCCTGAACACAAATCATCCCTTCACGTAACGAGCAGCGGCGCCATTTTCACATGACAAAACCCAACCTGACCTCATTACAGCGGGCAGAAAACCCTCAACAGCTTCGCTCGAATGATACCAACGGTTGCGACTACTTTGAAGCGTCGGATAGCGGGCCATTAAGAGAAAGATTTTGAGGGGGTGTAAAAAAAAAAAAAAAGAAAAAGAAAAAAGAAAAAGTTATGCCCCCAAGGCGCACCTGTGCATTAGCTGCATGAGTTAAACCACACTATCCACACTGGAATCACACGAACAGTTTCGGCTACTTTTAAGGGTTTCACAAAAGACGATTGTGCACTAAGCCCACAGGCAAGAGCTAAACTGTGGGCATGTAAAACATGTTTGCACAAAATTTTGTCCAACCAGCGAAGAGGCCAGCACACGCACTCCAAAACGAACTACAGCCCTCACACACAGGCAAATGGATTTCATTTAAGATTATTTAATGGACGCCATTGTCCAAAGCAAGTAACAGTTGCTCAGACTAGGCAGGGGCCAATTACCCTGAAGTACTGTGGGGGTTGAGGGCCTTGCTCAAGGGCCCAACAGCTGTCCTGATCTCATGGTGTCGAGACCGGGGGTGACACCCCCCCCCCCCCCCTCCCAACCCCAACCCCAACCCCAACCGGCCAAATGAGTACAAGACAAACTCCTTTGACAATCAATTACAGGTCACTAGGTCACAGAATTACACAGAAACACAAGAGCTTGCTTTATGTGAGCAAGTCATGAAATGCATATGCTTCTACACCATCAGACAACTGGATAGAATGGCAGCTAAGAACGCAGAAGGTTGGTGGTTCAAAGCCCAGTGCAGCCACAACAAAATCAGTACAGCTGTTGAGCCCCAGATCAAAGCACTACACCCCAGCTTAGTGAAAGGAGCATTGGCCCCTGCTCAGTCCAGTGAACTGTATTTTGCTCTGGATAAAATCGTTGGCTAAATAACTGTAATGTAATATCAGTGATCCCTCCAGCCCCAAATGACCATCATGTGACACCTGGACAGCTGCATATCAAAGGCGAGCAAACCCAAACAGCGGACTGGCTGATCATTTCGCAATCCCCGTTTCACAAACCAGAGTTGATGACCTGGTTGGATATGTGGACTAACTAAACCCCAGAGCTCTGCCAAATCTGGGACATGGAGAGGAGCAGCAACGGCTAACCAACTAACTCTGTAGCCATGTTTGAAGAAATACACCCCTGTGCAGGTCAGGAAGCCACAGGTGGACACCAACCGTGTACTTCAGCATCACTGTAAAGCCCACAGGTGCAATGGGGAGCAAAACATTATGACTGTGTGTTACTGGGTCACCAGGTTTATTCTTAACTGATCAGTTCACACCCAGGGCTCTCGATGGCCCGAGGTCTCGGGTTAAATAAGCACCAAATCAAGATTTGACGCACAACAGAAAATTGAATGAGTCAGTGCGACGCACGAATATCTATAGAACTTTGAGTCCTTGTCTTGAATAAATGATGCATGGCAAAGTTTTTGACCATTTTCCAATGTTTAATGCGTAGCGATTAGGAAATGATGCACAAAATTGTCTGACCAGCCAGAGTCAGGGAAAAACTTATGGCAAAACAGCGCCGTCGAAGTATCCCGATTCCACGGGCTCAAATGAAAGTTAATTTATGCAGCATCTGTCATCCTGTGCCGCGTCTTTCAGAACTGACGTCATAATGCAGCATGACCAGCACATGGTTATGTTTGGATACTTCAGTCAATCGTGAGCCTCCACAGCTTCCACTCCCCGCCCACTCTCTTCACTAGACTGTATGAAGTCTCGTAGAGTCGAATTAAAGTGGTTTAGCAATTTCTACATGTTGTTTTCATAGTTGTCTCGCCTTCTCCAGCTTATTTTCTTCTGAAATCACCAGTTTGTAGCATAACGGCCTGTGTCCACAGCCAGCATTTTTTTTTTTTTTTCAGGTGGAAGCACCCATAACCTCATTTCCAGGGCACTACCTTCCAGCGCTTATTGTCACCAAGGTAGAGGAACCATCTTCTTGGCACTTCCATAATCCGTCGTTGCAAATGTCAAGTCTGAGTATAAGGTTATGTTACCTTAGAAAGGTGCAGTAATACAGTTAAAAGACATGCCGTGTAGTCAGCAACTGAGCCAATGAATGTTTATTTCCCAAAAGCGTAACTAGAACTATATACAGTCGGATATGGTTTGACCCATGTAGCTACGTTGCTCGCAACTATCCTTCGGGAAATGCAACGAGCCACCTAACCTCCATTGCATACGGCTTATGTGGTTCGCTTCACTCACACAACGATGTCCTCGCACTGGAGCAGACTTTTTTTTTTTTTCATTGAGAGAAGCTCTAAAATTCCTTGAGCGAGCTAATTATATTTGCACATGCAGTCGTGGGAGCCTGCAATGGAAGCAAACCACATAAGACATCTGCAACAGAGGCAAGCTACTTACCCCAGTTTAGGTAAATGGGAACCAATGCAATAATAATGTACCTTGCTACAGCTGTTGGGTTGTAAACTTCATTTTAGAAAACATTAATACTAACCAACTAACTTTCAGCAAATCTCGAGTTCCCAAAACAGAGAATATTCAGGGGGCCGCCAAGCCAATGTTGACATGGAGATTAAAAAAAAAATGTTTTTGTATGTATTATGATTGGTCATAAGTCGAAAACTCATTGTAATATATTGCTTAACTGTAAAAATGCTAATCATTATGTATATATGTATAATATATTGAAATAAATACATTGAAACTAATTAATACTATTGTTGTCATTCCGTGAAGATTTGCCTCTTGTAATTCCGTGACATTGACTTTTTGAAATTTCTTGCCCATAAAGCAGGGTTAAAGTCAATATTTGTTTCTATAACTGACAGTATTAACAAAAAACACCTTAAATATGAACATATTGAAGTTTCATAACTTAACTATGATAGGAACATCACTTTCTGGATAGTTAAACACAACATTAAAAAAAACCACGTCAATTTTGTGTAATTCCGTGACGGAGTAGTTTTTGCCGGTTTCTTCAATGAAAATTTCTCAAAAAATATATTTTCACTTAATAATATTAAAGAACAAGTTAATACCTTCAACATGAGATATCATACTTGATTTTATCTTATTTAGTTGTAGAGTTACAACCCAAAATGTAATGGGACTGTAATTCCGTGACAGCTTGGCGGCCCCCTTCAGCGAACCTAACTGTTGTTTAATGATTTGAAACACCATAGCTGTTGATATTGTGAGGCCCTCCCTCTTCTTGATTTTGCTTCGTCGATAAGAGAGAAGCGACATTGACGAGTTCAGCGCTATTCCAAAAGCACCGTGAAGGGAGCGGAAAATAAGCTGTGTTCACTGTGTTTTAGCATTGAGAACACTGAGCACTTAACTTTGTTGAATTTGTATATAAATTAGATGCTTCTAGCTTCCTGTGGACATAGGCTCTAAAAACCTCTAAAAATACTTTTTTTGAATTGTTAAATTCAAAATGTGATTTACTTACACTGAATGGAATATACTACCAATGATGGAGTATAATATTTTCTGAATGGCTGTGTACATAATTTTTCTCATGATCTGAATATGCTACTCTGCTAAATGGACCAAACCAATGCTAAACCCAAGACCAGCTTCAACAACTCAGTTTTAGCTGCTACAATCTGAAACGGAGAGATCAGTCACACTCTTACTTTTGAATAGATCTTGAAGCTGTACTCAGGTTAACTGAAAAAGCAAAGCGCGTGCTAAGGCAATGCAAACTGCGAAAGAAGTGAGGAAATCATTAAGAAAGAGGGATAAGTACATCTATATCTGACCTCTGAAAAGTTGTTTAAAAAAAAAAAACAAAGAAAATATTTATGACCCCTGAGTTCAGAGGATTGACCCCTGAAAAAAAGCCACAGGAGTCACTGACCCTTGACTCCAAAAAACAGTGACAGCCCTGACATCTGTGCAGAGTACGTACAAAGCAGGAAGCCTCTCGGTACAATGCTGATGCGCGCGCGTACACACACACACACACACACACACACACACACACACACACACACACGAGGGTGGATTCACTATGCAGCCAAAAGTATGTGGACATTTCACTAAAACCTCATTGATATATGCAGACATTTCTAAATTCGAAATATCCAACTTTTTACTTCAATTTGGAATTAATTGGTTTGTATTGCCTGATAGGAAAGTGTTCAATTAACCTGATGTGCATGTCTTCGGATTGTAGGAGGAAATTGGAGCACCTGGAGGAAACCCACGCGAACACGGGGAGAACATGCAAACCCCACACAGGAAGGCCGCAGATTTGAACACAAATGACCTTCTGTGAGGCAGCAGTGCTTACCACTATTAATAAATGTCATTTTTCTGTGCACGTTAATAAAATCTTTGGGAGATGGCCACATGCTTTTGACTACACAGTGTATAGACCCCACACACACACACTTTTTTAACAAAGCCAATACTTCTCCTTCACATGCCATGGTTTGTTTTGAAGTACTCCGCCACTTGAAACGAGCACATCAATCTCACAAAACCAAATGACCATTCATTCCAGTCCCTGACAAGACCACACCTCTCCTAACCGTCCCCACCTTGACGGAATGCCTAACCTGACATAAATGATTTATTGCATGGCTGACATTAGGTATGGAAGTCTGTTGCAAGAGTGAAAAATTGAACCTTTTGCCATTTCTGCAAAAAAAAAAAAAACAGTGCTCAGTACGCAGCGTTTAACAAGTCCAATCAGGAAGCGAGAAGCCCTGAAGATTTTCACCCTCACTGGCACGCCTGAAATTTGACCCCAAAGTAGGGGTCAAAACCTGAGTCTGGAGCCCTGGGCATTCAGACACACACAGTATATGTAGGTCACTGTGAGGAGGGTTGAGGAGGAAAATCCAGGTTCAGAGAGTCCTCAGTCTTCTGTTCCAACTGCCTGGATTTGTAAAGTCACAACTCCTGAGCCAGCAGGTAAACATCTAGTCAACTGTCTGAAATCAAGGGTGGATAAATAACATGGCAGGAGTTTTACATTCTGACTCCTGGATTTTCCATCCATTAATCTGGAGTCCCCAAATTAAATTCTTGAGTGAGTGGCGAGTCAGGAACAAACAGAAGTCATGTGGGGGAGGCATAAACACCAATTATTTTTGGGAACATAACATTTCTGAAGTCGACTATCTCAACTACAGAGCACCTCTGAAGAAAAGCCGCTAACCAGCCAAACTGGGCTGCTTTTCAGCAAAAAAAAAAAAAAAAAAAAAAAGAAAACTGGCTTCATTAGACAGGTCTGCGTCTCCAAGCAACACCAAATTGGTACCATCTGCTGAAAACCCTTTTTCACTCCTGGATTAGCGAAGTTTAGGAAGGAGTGTTGTGATGAGACTTGAGCGTCACTCACTAATCAATCAATTTGCCGTTGGCACAACCACGGGTGGGAAGATAAATATGATCTTTGCATGTATCACCAGCCCCGAATTCACAAACGACTTATCCAGGAGGTAACAATAGTGTCACTTCGATTAAGATTATCCAGTCACCGTGGTTACAGGGTTCCCAGCTCTACCCACCATGGATGGACGCCGGCCCAATTATTCTTGGATCCAGCATCATCGATGAGGGTTACTACATGCACCTCTCAAAACCTCTGACCCCATGGGGCAGGGCATTTCCTCTCCCTACAATACAGACAGCAGGTATCCCGTCCAACCAGAGAGCGAGACCATCCCTCGGCTCAATTAGTGGTGTCTGGCAGGAGTGTGGGGGGGGGGGGGGGGGGGGGAAAGTAAGGGTTTGGCAACAGTTGAACGGAAGATTCATTTATCACCTTAATGCAATGGAGTCCAATCTTATCTTAAATGAGCTGGTGCGTACAGGTGTTGATTATAGTCCAACAAAAAAACACTACTTCTCCAGGTATTGATTGAAGCTCATGATAAATTAAATTGCTGCACGGGGCAATTTAGCGCTAGTCATTAATAAAGGTGGATGTTCCACTGAAACAATTCAGGCTTGATCTCTTACTCACAGGCACAAACAAATTAGGCAAACCCAACAGAGTATCAAAATAGTAACCTCTACTCTCTGGTACAAATGCAAAAGCCAAGTTGGGAACTGAACAAGCAACCTCTGCACTGTGTCATAAAGGATATGGAAAACTTAAGAAGTGAACAAAAAACCTTGGCTCTCCAGCACAAACAAGATGGTCAACATGGGAAACAAACAAGCAGGCGCTGCTCTCTGGTACGAACAAGACAACAAATTGGGGAACTGAACGAGCAACCTCGGCCGTCTTGTGCAAGGAATACAGCCACAATGGGAATTGAACAAGTATCCTTTGCTCTCGGTTATAAGGAAGGAAAACTCAGGAACTAAACAAGCAACTTTTACCCTCCGATAAAAAAAAAAAAAAAAAAAGACGGCAAACCTAGGAATTAAACAAGCAACCTCTGCTCTCAGACATATGAGACTGCGGACCAAGGAATTGAACATGTAGCCTCTGCTCTCCGACACAAACTAGACCAGGGCTCTTGGGGGCCGCCAAGCTATCACGGAATTACAGTCCCATTACATTTTGGGTTGTAACTACAACTAAATAAGATAAAATCAAGTATGATATGTCATATTGAAGTTATTATCTTGTTCTTTAATATTATTAAGTGAAAATTAATTTTTTGAAAAATTTTCATAGAAGAAACAAGCAGAAACTACTCCCTCACGGAATTACACAAAATTGACGTGGTTTTTTTTAATGTTGTGTTTAACAATCAAGAAAGTGAAGTTCCTATCATAGTTAAGTTATGAAATTTCAATTTGTTCATATATAAGGTGTTTTTTGTTCATACTGTAAGTTATAGAAACAAATATTGACTTTAATTCTGCTTTATGGGCAAGAAATTTCAAAAAGTCAATGTCACGGAATTACAAGAGGCAAACTGTCACGGAATGACAACAATAGTATTTATTAGTTTCAATGTATTTATTTCAAAACATATACACATATATATATATACACACACATATATACACACATATATATACACATATATATATATATATATATACACACATACACACGTAATAATTTACATTTTTACAGTTTAGCAATATTATACAATGAGTTTTCCACTTATAATGACCAATCATAATTCAAAAAATTTTTTTTTTTATCTCCATGTCAACATTGGCTTGGCGGCCCCCTCTTCAAATCCGGCCCTCGAATCCAAATACAGTCCTGGTTTTCCTTTTTTCCGAGCTATTAAGTGAACAATTAATGCTGCTGATTGGCCAGATTGTCTTCTCGCCAGGAAAACCAGCAGGTATCGGCCTTCGAGGACAATGACTTGCGGAGCCCTGAACTAGACTGTGAACCAAGAAACTGAACAAGCAACCACTGCTCGCCGAGACAAAGGAGACGGCAAACCTAGGAACCGAACAAGCGACCTCTGCTCACTGGTACAAGTGAAATGGCAACTCCGGGAATTGAAAATGCTACTTCTGCTCTCTAACAGGAATGAGACAGCCACCCTGGGAAGTGAACAAGCAAGTTCTGCTCTCTGACAAATGCAATACCCTAACTGAGAAAGGAACCAGCAGCCTCTCTGTGCCAGACAAAGCTGACTATGTTCATCTGCTCAAGTTTATGACTGCGCAGGGCGCAGGCTGAGGTGAAGGAAGATCTGCAGTGGAGTGGAGACTGAGTACTAATTAGGAGAGAAACTTTATAACAGGGAGAGGAGCCAGTCCCACGGGCGGTGTAATCACACACAGGTGAAGAACACAACAGACACACACAAAACGTGCACAAGCACCAACTGGAAAATATATCTCAAAGAACATCTACCACTTGGGATACTTTAAAGTTTTCCTAAATTATGTAACACAGAATCACATGCGCTCTGGGATAAGAATGTTCGCGCAGCGCCTTAGAGACCGAGTTAATGAAGTAAGACATGGAACAGCTGAGGACCAAAAATACTTCATAAATTGTGCAGCAGCAACAGTTTAGTTTGCCTTTTCGTCAAAGAGGAGGATGCAATATTTTTTATTTTATTTTTTTTTTTTTTTAATGAAGACTGTCAGGCTCCGGCAGTTTAAAATCCAGGAGAAAAGCAACATGCGTGCGTGCGTGCATGCATACACACACACACACACACACACACACACACCAATATCCTTTGAAATACAAAACATCTGGCCTCAATCGCATCCGCCCCCTGCTCTCCACCCCTACCAATTCCCATTCCAGCTTCTCCATTCAACACTAACCAGGAGGCAATCATAAAGCCAAAACACTGCTAGCTTGCAAAGTGAAGCGTTCTCTTGCTCGCGTTTCAGCGCATGCATTAAGGTTTCAAACTGCCACAGCCATGGGGGCTGAGCCCCACACATCCGCGGAGTGCTAGCGCACGCGGCCCCATGAATAAAAGCCAGACACGCCCCCTTTACCAGACCAGGACCTCCATCCCGAAAAAGCGCGAGCTACACACTTACAACAGCGTAAAATACGCAAGCATCCGCTAACTGCAGTGCTCAATAACCACACACTAAACAGGAACTGGTCCAAATATTCCTCTGGCAGTACTGGGCAAACAGTTAGGAAAGGGAAGTATTGGATTATCCTGGCAACCCCAGACCTGGCAGTGTCAGCACACGAGTCCCAGGAAGTACTCAGATTTTTCTCAGGTGCAAATACTTTTTTGTTCTCTGTTATTACTGCCTGGGACAAATGACCAAGCCAAGAGCACCAGGAGATGAAATTTGCACATTTGTGTATATTCAGTTAGTTACAACATACTAGTCCAGATCAGTTAAGTGCGGACATGCATTTGAATCCAAACCAAAGATGTACTGGAGCCAGATCTGGGGACCACGTGGGAGTTTCCCCCATTTACAATGGGCTCTTACCTGTCCTCATCCCCGTCCAGCGGGATTGGTAATCCGAACAGGTTGTTGACTGAGGGTGCAGGCAGCTGCAGGCTTTCCGGGATCAGCGGTTTTCCGACATCTTTCCCGGAGATTCCAGACGGCTGAGGTAGGGCGTCGGACTTCCTTCGGGGGTCCTCCGGCGAAGGGGCGGCGGGGGGCTGTCCGAACGCGAGCCCCGAAACGGGGGCGCCCGCCCGAGAACTCTGCATCAGGTGTCCCGCCATGATGGGGACCTGGTTCAGGAGAGCGGAAGGGGCGCTGGAGGAGCCTGGCACAGTGGTAGGCACATTCTGAACACTAGGGGGAGGCAGACCCACTTGCGGCGCATGTGCGCCAACGGCAACCGACACCGGAGCCATTCCAGCCAATCCTGAGGGCAGCTGCTGCGGGATCGGGGCAGAAGCCACACTCCCTCCCACTCCAACCGTCATCGGCTGCGGAAGGACCGCCTGAGCTGGCGGCTGGTTGACTGCATACGACGTAACCACAGGCTCCCCGACTTGCGGCGGGAGGCCCAGCCCTTGGGGACCAACGGGGGCTGGGGTCATGACAGGGGATGGGCCCTGGCTGACGGGTGGGAGCCCCATGGACAAAGAGACTCCGGGAAGCGTTTGGGCTGCAGTGGTGACGGCCAGCCGCTGCTGCTGCTGCTGCAGCACCGGGGGGCGGTATTCTGGTTGGCTGACAGGACTGACGGAAGGCAGGTAGGCGAATGGCTGGCTCTGCGAAGCAGGAGGCATGCTGGGAGATTTCTGCGTGGGGGCGCTGTTGTGTCCAGGTGGAAGTAGGGTCGAGGGGGCGACCGTGATCTGCGGCTGCGGAACGCTAACCGGAAGAGGAGCCGCTATGGGTTTACCGCTAACAACGTAGCCCGAGGGCTGGAAGGCGCCGGCAGAAGGTTGCTGACCAACGCCAAAGCCCTGAGGGAGGGGATCAACCGGATGCTGGGGAGGAGTGACTAAACAGGGAACTTCAACTGTGGACTCAGGCCCTGTGGCCAAAAGTGTAGAGGGGGTCACCACTGAACTTCCAGTGGTCCCCAATCCACTGTCGCGATCAGGGGTTGAATCCAAGGGAACAGACGGCCTCACACTCTCGGCAGTCTTGGAGATCACAGAGCTGCCCTCCGGATCTTTATCATAGAACTCCGTACAAGTCCACCGCCCCCTCCTGAACGGCTCTCCCGTACCATGATCAAGTTTGATGACCCTGAAGCGAGAACTGCAGCTCGCGGTAGTAGTCGTCGTACTCGCTGGCGGCTGTGACGAGCCTACGGTCACATTGGCCCCGGGCTGCTGGGAGACGGTAGAGGGGGGCGGGCCCGCCGGCGGCGCGTTCCCTGTCAAAACGTGAGGGCTGACATGAGCCATGCCAGCAGTCGCCGTGCTTCTGAACGCAAACCCCCCGTTCTGAGGACCCGACAATGCCGGTAGCTGCCCATCTTGAGGTATATGCAATCCCACGACACTGTGGGCCTCCGACTCACCTCCTACATTGTTTAAGGTTTCGTCAGACGAGCTCCGGTCGCACACCTCCGGTTCGAAATCCGCCCGAGACACGTCGAATATCTCCGACGACACGTCTTCGGTCCTCGATTCGTCTGGGTCGTCTAAACTCTCGGTATCGTCAGTGATGCTGCTGGCCGCGACCTGAGCCTGTGTCACACTAGTGATCTGAAAACAACTCTTCTTTTTCGCCGGCATTTTAGACATTTTGAATATCTACGCTGACGACGCCCGCTCCGTCTAAGCAGAATAAAAGTGTATAGAGTCTTCTACAAGTATCACCCGAATAGTGAAATACAATAAATGGTAACAATCATCACAGTTTACAGCAACTGTTAGCGAGACGATTATACGTCATCTTACTTCTCCGTTCCTGTTGCATTTTATGTCTTCGCGATAAACATCCGGACCCTGGCGAGATGCTATCCCAGTGTAGCAAGCTAGCCATCCATCAGTCGTTCCCCGTCTCTTTCCAAAGCCTTTAAGAGTCGGCCTGCTTAAATAGGTATTGTCCCGGCTCTGGAGTTGCTAGCAGGCCGCTGTCGCAGATACGGCTCAGCAGCTGCTGGAGCTACGTCAGTCTGAGGCAGACCCGCTGTCCGCCGCTCTGTTTATAAAGCACTTTTTCAACCTGAGAACCAGCGTTCAAGACATCATGTAAACACGCCCATATTCGCCTCCGATGTGCTCGGTCGAAATCGATAAAAGCTCTCCGACACTCGTAAGACTTAAATCGAACGTAGACTCGCCAGACTCCAGTCTGGTCTCTCCCTCCGGATCCAGGGAACTGAATTTCACAAACTACCTCCCCTCCTCTCCCACTCGACAAGATGGCTATGTGAAAAGCGCATTGCACCCTGGGAACGTTGCGCAGTGCCGTACGCAAGAGGTGAAGAATTCCGACCAGAGGCTCGCGCTGATATAACTGCGCAGGAATTTTTTTTTTTTCAAAAGAGACGGGTGTGACACCACCAGCCGTCGGCTTTTTTTCCCGAGGGAGATATTTAAACACTTATTTGCCAGGAAAATTGGAATGTTGCTGTATATAATTTTTGAATACCACGGCATAATTTTACTTTTCGAGAACTCAAGCAAAGAGAATAAATTAAAGGAATTGTACTAGCAACATATACATTCCTAAAGAGACCTCTAAAAATATTTTTATTTTTACAATGAAAAGACACAAACCACATGCTACAATCTTCATATCTGCAATGCCCATCTAGAATTTAGATGCATCGTTTTGTTTAAATCGCGCACAGATTTTGTGAAACTGCCATTTTTAATTAACCCTCTGTAAAGAATTGGGTACTTTTGAGAAAGCCGTGCGCGACTGCCAAATTGTAGAAAAAGTACTATCTTGTGCAACAAGCTGACCAGTTTGAAGAAGTATTTTTAATTTTATTTCACCAATCCTTTTTAATGGTTGTGTGTCCTTTTGTTGTGGTTCAACTAAATAACAGCAGAAGCATAGAGGTGCATGGACATAATGGTTATTTCTACTTTTTTGCAAACTATTTTTATATTTTTGATCACATCAGAAAATTTATCTTTCTAGAGAGCAAGTGCCTAGCAGAACAGGTCTGATTTCCCCAAGCCAGCCAAAACAGGTGGACATCCAGCTTGAAGCTGCATGCCACCGAAGCCTCAACTTTTTTGCTTTGTGATTTGTTACTTTGGATATACAATAGAAATATTGTCTAGATGCCTTAGAGATTTCATTACAATTTATCTCTAATCCGTCTCTTTTCTCAAATCTTCAACCCCAAATCTGAAATAGTTAGGACAAAGTGTAAATTGTGAATAAATCAAAACGCAATAACTTTCAAATCACACCAGCCAGTATTTTATTCACAATAGAACAGAGATAACATAGCAAATCTTGAAAGTGAGAAATTTTGCAATTTTTTCCACAAAATGAGCTCATTTACTCTTCTACTACAAAGCCATGTTGTTGTAATAGCTGCAGTAGGTGGTTTTGCATTGCCCTGCTGAAATACACAAGGCCTTCCATTGAATAGATGTCCTCTGGAGGAGAGCATATGTTGCTCTAAAACCTTAATTTACCTTTCAGCTTTTATTGTGCTTTTTAAAACATGCAAGTCTCCCACACCATATGCACTAATGCATCCCCATACCATCAGAGATGCTGGCTTTTGAACTGAACGCTGATAAAGGAGGGGTGGTCTTTCTCCTCTTTAGCCCGGAGGACACGATGCCTGTGATTTCCTTCAAGAATGTCAAATTTGGACTCGTCTGACCACAGGACACATTGCCACTTTGCTACCGGCCCACAGAACACAGTGGCGCTTCTGGATCATGCTCAACAACGGCGATAGAGTTCTAGGTGGCATCTGTGGATGGCTCAGCAGACCGTATTTACAGACAGTGGTTTCTTGAAATATTCCTGGACCCATTTAGTAATGTCAATGACCAGTGACGGAGCTACGGGGTGGCGAAGACACGTCCCTTTTAGCCCTGGCTAGATCTCAATCATTTTCCTTTATTGACGTCTTTTCCAATTATTGTAATTGGCAACTGAAGACACGGTTAATCTCCACATATGATCTAACAGCGGTTAAATCGCGGGTTAAATTCAGCTCAGTGGCGCAACAGAGAATTGGGTTGCACAAAACAGTCATTTAAAACAATTATAAATCCTGACCTGTTCTCAGTCATCTTCATGATTAACAAAAAGTTCAAGCCGAGAGCGCTCTGCATTTAACAGGTGCTGCTTGTTCTCCCCGATTAGGAAAGACGACAATCATTCATCTGGACGCATATTTGCTGTATTTAAATCTACGTTATTCAAAATTGCATAGCCTACCTGTCGACTCTCACGCAAATGGCTTGAGCCGCACGCTTTTTAGAATGTATTTAACTTCCGAGTACCACTGTTTTTTTTGTTTTTTTTTGGTTTCAACCAACCTACGAAATACCGAGAGTGAAAGTCCGCATTTCATTGGAACACGGACCAGTTCAATCACGCAAAGCATGGGCCAATTAATAAGTAAATTATTTTTCTGCACTGAATTCAGGCCATGATTTCATCACTGTTAGATCGCATAAGGTGAGAAACTGCGTATCCAGTTGCCAATTACGATAATTGGAAAAGACGTCAATAAAGGAAAATGATTGAGATCCAGCCCGGACTAAAAGGGACGTGTCTTTGCTTCCCCCGTAGCTCTGCTACTGTCAATGACAGAATCATGCCAGTGAGTGATGCAGAGGCGTCTCAGGGCCCGATGATCACGGGCATCCAGTAAAGGTCTTCGGCCTTGTCCCTTATGCATAGACATTTTTCCAGTTTCTCTGAATCTTTTGATGATGTTATGCACTGTCGATGATGAGACCTTCAAAGCCGTTGCAATTTGACATTGAGGAACTTTGTTTTTAAAGTATTCCACAATTTTTTTACACAAGCCTTCACAGGTTGGAGATCCTCTGGCCATCTTTACTTCTGAGAGAATCAGCCTCTCTAAGACATCCCTTTTATAGCCAATCATGTTACACACCTGATGCCAGTTAACTTAGTTACTTGCTAAATGTTCTTTCAGCTGATCCTATTACAACCCGATTCCAAAATACTTCGGACGAAGTGTAAATTGTGAATAAAATCAAAATGCAATGACTTTCAGATCACATGAGACAATATGTTATTTACAATAGAACATAGATGAGATTTCTAATGTTGAAACTCAGATATTTTACATTTTTATTCACAAAATGAGCTTATTTAAAATTTTCTGGGAACAACAGGTCTCAAAAAAGGTGGGACACAGGCAAAAAGGGGCTGAAAAAGCAATTCATATTTAAGACAATCAACTGAAAGAATATTTAGCAAGTAATTACATTATCTGACATCATGTGTGTAACATGATTGGTTTTAAAAGGGATGTCTTAGAGAGGCCTCAGAAGTAAAGATGGCCAGAGGCTCTCCATCCTGTGAAGGCTTGCGTAAAAAAATTGTGGAATACTTTAAAAACAATGTTCCTCAACGTCAAATTGCAAAGGCTTTGTACGTCTCATCATCGACAGTGCACAACATAATCAAAAGATTCAAGAAACTGGAAAAATCTCTGCACTTAAGGGACAAGGCCGAAGATGTTTACTGGATGCCTGTGATCTTCGGGCCCTCAGACGCCACTGCATCACTCAACCGGCATGATTCTGTCATTGACATTGCTGAATTGGCCCAGGAACAATTCAAGAAACCACTGTCTGTAAACATAGTCCGCCGTGCCATCTACAGATGCCAACTAAAACTCTATCATGCAAAAAGGAACCCATTGTTGAGCATGATCCAGAAGTGCCACTGTGTTCTGTGGGCCAAGGCTCATTTAAATGGCCTGTAGCAAAGTGGCAAAGTGTCCTGTGGTCAGACGAGTCCTAATTTGATATTCTTGTTAGAAATCACGGGCGTCGTGTCCTCCAGGCAAAAGAGGAGAATGACCACCTCCTGTTATTAGCGTTCAGTTCAAAAGCCAGCATCTCTGATGGTATGGGGATGCATTAGTGCATATGGTGTGGGACATTTGCATGTTCGAAAAACCACCATGAATGCTGAAAGGTATATAAATGTTTTAGAGCGACATATGCTTCCCTCCAGATGACATCTATTCCAGGGAAGGCCTTGTGTATTTCAGCAGGGCAATGCAAAATCTCATACTGCAGCTATTACTACAGCATGGCTTTGTAGCAGAAGAGTCCGCGTGCTGAACTGGCCTGCCTGCAGTCCTGATCTTTCACCAATTGAGAACATTTGGCGCACAATTAAATGAAAAGCCCGTCAAAGGAGACCAAAAAATCTCCAGCAGCTGGAAGCCTGTATGAAACAAGAGTGGGATCAAATTCCAATGGCTAAACTCAAGAAACTTGTCTCCTTAATGCCCAGACGCCTCCACTCTGTGTTAAAAAGAAGAGGGGATACCACACCATGGTAAACAGGGCCCTGTACCAACTTTTTTGAGATCTTTAGCAGCCATCAAATTTGAAATGAGCTCATTTTGTGTATAAAATAGTAAAATTTCTCAGTTTCAACATTTGCTATGTTATCTCTGTTCTATTGTGAATAAAATACTGGGAGATGTGATTTGAAAGTCATTGCGTTTTGATTTTATTCACAACTATTTCGGAATTGGGGTTGTACAAAGACAGGTAACAAATTAATGATAAAAGTCTAAGAAAGGTGTCGGGCCTTCATAAGCTGCCAGATCAGTTAAACACACCTTGGCATACAAGTGTAAAACTTTAGTTGAGAGATGGAGTACCTGTCTTCCAAGAGAAGTTCCCTCATTTGATGTTTTTTATGATGGTGATGGAGAGCACTGTCCAACATGGTCCAAAACCTCCCATTTGAGTTCAGTTAGCTTGAGATCTGGAGCAAGAGAAGGCGGTGGCATATGCTTGCTTAGGATCATTTTTATTATCGAAAAACCATTCATTGACCCCTGTCACCCAGTAAGGCTTAGGCCATTGTCAGAGACCATTCCCATTATGGTAGGATAGCTTCATCATAAGGTATTTAAGTGATCACTCATAGTAACTCTGTATTGATTTACAGTGAGCCTTCTCCTTTAAGGGGATAAGTGGACCCAAGCCATATCAGGAAAATGAACAAAGGCATCTGTATTTGTTATCGTTCTCCACACATTTACTTAGATTTTTTTCTCAAATTTTCAACCATCAGTAGATAAGCCCTACATGGAACAAGTCATTTGGACCCTGTACCTGCTCGACCCATACAAGTTGGACCCCTGACCCAAACCGTTTGGACCCCATACCATCTTGACCCCAGGCAAGTTGGACCCCAGACCAGTTAGACTCCAGACCAGTTGGACCCCTGACCAGTTGGGTTAGGATTAGGGTCTGGGCTCCAAACAGCATGTAGTCCAACTGGGCAGGGTCTGGGGTCCAACTTATCTCGGTTCCCAGTGGTCAGGGGTCCAAAATGTAAGGGGTCCAAGTGGTTTGGGTCCAAGTGGTCCGGGGTCCAATCGGTAAGGGGTCCATTCAGTTAGGGTCCAACTGGTATGGGTTCAACTGGTACGGGGTCCAAACAACCCGATGGGTCAAACATCATGTGTGAGGGCCCTGTCCCACAAACGGAATTACAGTCATCTGGATGACTGCACAGAGTGTAACCTGAGGCACTCCAAAAACTGAGACATGGCTGTATAATCTCCCCGCCAAGGAGATTATGCGATCGAGTCGGTTTATTATTTATTTATTCATTTATTTATTTGTCTGTCTGTGGACAGGATTTCTTGGAAACTACTGGACGGATCTTCATGAAATTTTCACCAGAGATAGATTTTGGTCCAGGAACGACTCCATTGTATTTTGGTGATGATCCGGATCCGGATCTGGATTCTGGATCCGGATCGGGATCTGGATCTACAAATTTAGTGACATTTCTCGGAAACTACTAAAGGGATCTTCATGAAATTTTCACCAGAGATAGATCTTGGTCCAGGGACAACTCCATAAAACTTTGGTGATGATCCGGATCACGTACATCAAGCACGTGAAAAGTGTGAGATAAAGGGTGAAACTTGGGTACAAGGACACTCAGGACTAGACAATTCAAAGTAAAGTCCTCTCGCATCACACCGCGGGCTCATATAGGCGATAATCACAGCAAACCAATCATTTATTCCTTAAGTCACATGTTCATCATGTGATCATTCTGTGCATTTGTAGCCCGCAAGTACCATGAGTACGTGATGAGTTTACAGAGTGTGGTTCTGTGCAGCCCGCTGCAACCATGAGGGCGGATGGACCCACGGAGCGGCCATCTGTAAATCTCCACGGGTAAATCATAGGAGCTATATCGAGTAATACCTCACAGGAAAGCTCTTGTGATGAATGATCTGACACAATTGTTTTCACTTGGACGTCATTGCTAGACGAGAATGGGTTGCTTTACTTGTCGCATGCGTGGTCCTAAAATCTTCCCAAGAGACAGATCTTGCATTTGTATCAATGTCATCCTTCAGAAATCTCGGATTGCTCTTGTTTAGTGATTCAGATGACTAAAATAGCCTTTTTAAGTGAGTAATTACAGGCATGGTCAGCACAGTCAAGTGGAGTTACTCTACAGACCCTGAGTATATTTTGGTCCAATATACATCAGAGCTTCTTTGTGAGACACGAACAGACTAATCAGCTGTCTTACGAATCAAGGCCAGCATAATGAGAAAATACACTTTGTAGTCCCTGAATGACAAGTTCAATGTGCTGTTTTTCAAAATTACATCGCAGTTTACTATAAATAGGGCATGTTTCGCCAGAAAACAAGGTCTGTCTTCACAAAATGCATGATGAGCGTTTATGTGTACCCAATCACTGTGTAGCTAGCGCACTCTTTTCAAAGTGCTGTGAAAAAGTATTTGCCCCATCCCAATTTCTTTTAATTGTTTCTGGTCACCCAACAAATTTTAATGTAAGACTAAGACAACATGAGAAACACAAAATATAGCTTTTAAATGATCGTTCCATTTATTGAACGTAAGGAGTTATTCTAAGTCTTTGTCACCCATGTGAAAAAAAACTTGCCCCCATAAACCCAATAACTGGTTATGCCACTCTGGGAGGCAAAAACTGAAATCATAAATTTGCAAAAACTGGAAAATAGTCCTTTATATTGCTGTGAAGGAATTTTGGTCCACTCTTCTTTCCAGAATTTCTTAATTCAGCCACATTGGAAGGTTTTCGAGCTTAAACTGTCCATTTCAGGTCATGCCACAACATCTCAATCAGATTTCCATCAAACCTTTCACTAGGCCTCTTGGAAACCTTAATTTTGTTTATTCTGAGGCATTTAGAAGTGAACCTGATTGTGTGCTGTGGATCACTGTCTTGCTGCATAACCCAACAGTGCTTGAGCTTTCAGTCACGATTAACGGTCATTCCAACTGACTTTTCTGGTAGAGAGCAGAATTCATGGTTCCATCAATTACGGCAATTTGTCCAGGTCCTAAACCAGCAAAGCAGCCCCAAGCCATTACATTACCATCACTGTGTTTGACTGTTGCTATGACGTTCTTGTAGTGGAATGCTTCGTCAGCTTAACACTAAATCAAACAGGACCCCCGTCCTCCAAAAAGTTCCACTTTTGCCACATCAGTCTTTAGAATACTATCCCAAAAGTCTTGGGGGTCATCAAGATTTTTTTGGCAAGTGTGAGACAAGGCTTTGTGTTCTTTCTGGTCAGCAGTGGTTTTTGCCTTTCAGCTCTCCCATGGATGCCATTTTTTACTAGTCTTTTCTTTCTGTAAAATCTTTACCACTGATCTTAACTGAGGCAAGTGAGGCTGTGGTTCTTTAGATGATAGTCAAGGTTCTTTTATGACAACTTGGATGGGTCCTAGATACACTCTTGGAGGAATTTTGGTTGGCAGGCCAATCGTGGAAATGTTCTCTACTGTTCTCCATTTTTAAATAATGGCTCTCACCATGGTTTGCTGGTGTTGTGATGGGTGCTGGAAGTGGACGCCAAGAGCAGCGGCCAGAAATAAAAGGCAACACTCACAGTGTGCTGAGAGACTAAAAACAGATAGAAATAACAAGACTCGCGCTACCAACGGACGTGACGCCGTCCGTGGTAGAAAACAGGCAAGCTCGAGGAAAAACAAAAGAAAAGGGAAATAAACCAAAGATTCCCTTGCTCACTAACACTATTCCTGTTATGCAACTAAGTCCCTGACAATACTCTCTCTAGAGACCTTACTGGCTAAAGCGCCAAAGAAACACTGACACTCTAGCAACGGGAGCAAGGCGAAATAGGAGCTTAAATAGAGTCCGGGCCACGCCCCCAATCAATGCCAGCTGGCCCAGGAATCCAAGAGGGAGCAAACGATATCGTCCCGGATGAGAGCAACAAAGAAAGCTCTCAATACCTCCAAACCATGACAGGAGTCTCAGTGCCATAGAAATGGCTATTTTGTTTTTACCCCAGCCAGACTGATAAATTCAACAACTTGGTTTCTCATCTGTTATTTAATTTCTTTAGATCATGGCATCATGAGCTGCTTTTTGCTTACTTCACACAGCCAGGCAGGTTCAACAAATGTGATGTTTATATTCAACAGGGCTGACAGTGATCTTGCTTGTATGTGTGTAGTGAAATTGAACCATATTTTCAATAGGTTGATTTTGTAAATAAGGGTGGAATTACTTTTTCACATAGGGCTAGGTAAGGTTGGATAGCTCTTTTCCATCAATAAATGAGATCATCATTTAGAAATAGCATTTTGTGTTTACTTGGTCTATCACTGTCTAATATTAAACTAGTCTGACGATCTGAGAAAGGGGCAAACACTCTTTCACAGGACTGGATGGAAACATGCCAAGAACTGGCTGACTGCTGTACATGTGTGCATACTTGTGCATGAGTGTGCGTGTCCAAGTGAGAGTCTGTGCATGTGCGTGTCCGTCTGTGCATGTGTGTGTGTATCAGGCAACCCTCACACATATATAAACACACACACCACACAGGGGGCCTTTTTATGTGGTTCTGTATGTATGTTAGAGGCAAATACAGCATTCAGTCGCTTTTATTTTATTGCCACATACTCAAGTGATAAAGTATGCCAACAGCGGCATGAAATTTCTGCAAAAGCGCAGTACAGCTTGGAGTATTCCCCAGCTTGGAAAAACAACCCCACTGACTGATGAAGAATCGAGTGATAAATTACTGCTTACTTATACGAGATCTCTCCAGTGGGAGCAGCTTGTCACATGACCCATAACCAACAATTAGCAGCGCAGCGCCTTGGGCTTTTCCAAGAATGCAGCAGCGAGGCCACTGCCATTTCCCCCAAGGCAAACCTGAACAATGGGCTCACTAGCTCTCAGCATTAAACCCCGAAATTAAAAAGAGACTTGGCGATAAAAGTTGTTCAGGAGGTTGTACGAACTAGTTTACACAGACAGTAAGCGTGTCACAGCAGGCTCTCGCGTGTAAAATAAGGACAGGGTTTAATGTCTTTGTGCGCGAGACAGAGATAAATTAAATGCTTATTTCAGGTCACGGACTCTCAGTTCAGTAACGGAAATGGAATTCAAGTTTACAGGTCATAAAATTGATACAATAATTATTTGATCACTTAGCGCAATCAATAGCTATGGATTTCTATGGTTCAATCACAAAAATAAACAAAGTCAATATTCTTTATACTGCAGTGAAAAAGTGAATTAATGCAACAAGATGAGTGTTCAGGTTTTTTCTCTTTTTTTTGAGGGGCAGCGTTTCTGAAAATGTATAATTTTCATATTCCATTACTTAGCATTTACAGTGCCATGAAATAGTTTTGCCTCCTTTCTGATTTCTTTTTTTTTTTTTGGCATATTTGTTACACTTAAATGTTTCAGTCAGATCATCAAAACAAATTTTAGTATTAGACAAAGACAACCGAGTAAATACAAAATGCAGTTTTTAAATGATGATTTCATTTATTAAGGGGGAAAAAGCTATCTAAGCTTACCAAGCCCTATGTGAAAAAGTAATTGCCCTCCAAATCCTAATAACTGGTTGTGCCACCCTCGGCGACAACAACTGCAATCAAACATTTGCGATAACTGGCAATGAGTCTATCACATCGCCATGGAAAAATTTTAGCCCACTCTTCTTTGCAGAATTGTTTTAATTCAGCCACATTGGAGGGTTTTTGTGCATGAACAGTCTGTTTAAGGTCATTCCATTGCATCTCAAGCAGATTTAAGTCCGAACTTTGACTAGGATACTCTAAAATCTTCATTCTGTGTTTTTAAGACATTCAGAGATGAACTTCCGAGTATCTTTCAGATCATTGTCCTGCTGCATAACCCAAGTGCGCTTGAGCTTGAAGTCAAACTGGTGGTTGGACATTCTCTTTCAGGATTTTCCGGTAGAGAGCAGAATTCATAGTTCCATCAATTATTACAAGTTGTCCGGGTCCTGAAGCAGCAAAGCAGCCCCAAACCATCAAACTGCCACCACCACGGTTGACTTTTGGTATGATGTTCTTTTATGAAATGCTGTGTTAGTTTTAGGTCAGATGTAACAGGACGCGTACCTTCACAAAAAGTTCAACTTTTGTTTTGTCAGTCCACAGAATATTTCCCCCAAAGTCTTGGGAATCATCAATATATATTTTGGCAAATATGAAACAAGCCTTTGTGCTCTTTTTGGTCAGCAGTGGTTTTTGCCTTGGAACTCCCCCATGGATGCCATTTTTGCCCAGTCTCTTTCTTATTGTTGAATTATGAACACTGACTTTAACTTAGGCAAGCGAGGCCTGCAATTCTTCAGATGTTTTTCTGGGTTCTTTTTGACCTGGTAAATGGACTGCATTTACCTCCTGGATGAGTTGTCAATGCACTCTAGGAGTAATTTTGGTAGGCCAGCCACGCCTGGGAAGGTTCACCACTGTTTCAACTTTTCGTCATTTGTGAATAATGGCTCTCACCGTGAGTCCCAAAGCCTTAGAAATGGCTTCGCAACCTTTTCCAGACTGATAGCTGTCAATTCCTTTGTTTCTCATCTGTTCTTGAATTTCTTTAGCTTGTGGTATGGCGTGTTGCTTTTTGAGATCTTTGAGCCTACTTCACTTTGTTAAACAGGTTCTATTGAAGTGTCAGGTAGGTTTGGATAGCTTTTCCCCCTTAAAAAATAAAATTGTCATTTAAAAACAGCATTTTACATTTACTCGGGTTATCTTTGTCTTATATTAAAATTTCTTTGATGATCTGTATCATTTAAGTGTGAAAAATATGCAAAAAAGTAAAAAAAAATCAGGAACAGGGAAAATACTTTTTCAAGGCACTACATCTGTAGCTTACATGTCATCATTTATTACAATAAATGTTTAAGTTGGATTTGCTATTTTGGGGAGGAGGGAGAAAATCCTCCAATCAAAATCACAATTTTACTAATGATGATCAGAGAATAGTATTCTTTATAACTTCTGTCAGTAAAAGTAAATAAATCAACCCAACAAATAAAAATGTTTTTAGCAAAGCCAAGGGTTTCATATGCAATATAAGTAAATAAACATTTGATGATAAGCATAATTCCGTGTCGTAATAGCAAAACAACACGAAGCAACTACCCCTCTCCGTTTTCCACGAGCACAAGCATTGCTCTGTATTTTTTACAATTACTTGTACACCAATGATGTTCTCCACCAGGGTGTACTGTAGAGCACTAAACGAATAAAGTTAAAGGTACTTCTGCCCAATCCCAATCTCCATACTCACACATCCGAATTCTCTTGAAAACGCGGCCTGTTTTTTTCCACTCCACTTTTTTCCTTTACCTGGCAGGAACATGTCACACTAGGAAAGGAAAAGTCGCAGACAGATTCAATATCTACCTTGGAATGCGCTTTTTTTTTTTTTTAAGCTGGCCCGAGCAGCTGCCAGGCCCCTATAAACACGAATGTTGCTGGGAGAGTGAGTGAGTGAGTGAGTGACTGACTGACTGCCTCAGTGATCAAGTTCAACGATTGGCTGGCCGGCAGGGAAGAAGTTCAGCGATTGTTTGGCCGGATGGGAAGCACTTCAACGATTGGTTGGCCGATGATTGGCTGGCTGGCTGGTCAGAATTGGTTGGCCGGTGGGGAAGAACTTCAATGATTAGTTGGCTGATGATTGGCTGGCTGGCTGGCTGGCCGGGCATCGACTTCACTGGTATTTACTGGTCTCTGCGTTTGCATAATAAACACATGGGTCTCAGAATTTCGACTTTGAGACATTGCAACAGAAACTGAATACTTTGCTGTAGTTGGATCTTGGATTTGAGAGTTTGACGCAAAAACAGAAATTAAAAAGTGGAATTGAACGCGCCACACTCATTTATGCGTGTGATGGACTATTTATGTACACGGTGGAGGTGGCACCGGCACTTATGATGTTGTAGTTGTAGTGGCCGCTTTGATTGTATCTCTGAGAACGACTGTAACCGACACTAATGAAAACAATAAATTTGAGAAAATAGTAAGTTTATAGTTTTCATTAAATTTTACATATTAATTACATATTAAGTTTATAGTTTACTTCATACACCTCTGATTATCATATTAGCTTTGTGACAAAGTGCAATACTCGGTCAGGCTGTAACTGTCACTTTTGAAAATCGTTCATGCTTTCTTTCCTGAATTCTTGTATTTTATTTAATTTCTTTAAACATTGATTATATCATTTTTTTATGACTGTCTACCATATTTGAGGTAAAATTGATCTAAATTGCTCACTTCACAACACACTTTTTTTTATCCGCAGTGACTGAAATAAATACCAAACAATTCGCTATTCGGGGGCACTATAAAATTCCAAAACTTTATTTCTCGGCCAATTCTCATGATCTTGGTGTCAACTCCAAGGCCTTTTCAAGAGCTTTTAATAGGTCATAAATTCATTAAAATGAATTGCATTTCAATTTTTTTGGTCACATACTTAACCATATTCATTCATCACCAATATTGTCTAACGCTTTATGTAAACTCATGGAAACTCCTTCAGTCGAACATATTTATTAGGCGATTTTACTTAAAACTTTGGATTCTTTGTCCATAACATGCCCAAAGAAGAAACATGGGGGTAAAAAAGGAAACTTCGACGTTTGTTCTTCCACCCTCACGATATAGGAACTACCATGTGTTCACTAAAGTGATGTCACGTCCCGATTAGCACAACTGTAATGATAACTATTGTTTCATTACGATTCAGGAACATACAAACATACTTTAACTGCCATATACATCTGCTGCTGCTGTCTCTCTCAAATTTACATTCACAAAATCAACAACTGCTCCCCTTACTTTAGCTCTTTGTCTATTCAAATGCATAACTTACTTTTGATATGTTTTCCTTACTCAGGACTCCCCCCACCTCCAACTCCCTCACTATCACTCCTACTATCTCACTCACACTCCCACTCCCACACTCTCATACTCTCCCCACCTACTTTGTAAATCATTTATCAGCTCCAGCTCATGACTAAATTTGCTCTTCATATAATTGCGTGAGCTTTGCCTCATTTAGCACCCTTTTCTTGGGCCCACATTCTCATACAGCACTTGGCGGCCCAGCCGTATACTAGGTTGCACCTAGTCTTGTTTAATTGGATGTCCTTTCTTACAATAAATCATGAGCTCAACGGTAAAGATAGCATTCATAATTTATAAAAAAAAAATAGTAATAATAATAACAACCTTCCGGATGCTAAAGACGCTATTCAATCGCAACAGCAGCAAAGATTTGTGGTCTATATTCGATCTTTCAAGACCACCAAAACTGGACCTGCATTTCCTTTCAAGAAGCAAGCAACAAAGGAGCAAATTGCTACCTTTGCTTTACCAAGTTGACAATTCGGATGACCGCTGTCATGGGTAGGCCTACCAGTCAAACTATTTCTCTTAATGTCTGTGGGTCATGTCCCCAGGCGTCGTAATTTTCATGCTTTCCACTCATTTTCTCTGAAAGCAGCAGAGCAAAGCATTCTGGTGGGGTCGCTTTGCTTTTCAAGAGATGGGTGTCTCGTTACCAGCTTTGAATTAGCAAACGTTTTCGTCGTTTTCGACACTTTGGGCTCTGATTTCTTGGCGCAGCGCAGGGTGGCATAGCGTGGTGCAGCCCAAGCAGTGGTAATTTCGTCCGGTGCAGCCCACGCAGTGGTAATTTTGTGTTGTGCAACACCGTGCGCAGCCACTTTGGCAATTTGGTAGACGCGCTGAGATGGGTGTGGCGGCATTGTAGGGGGAGGTGTCACATATTCATCAAGATGCAGTGACAATTTTGTAGAAAAAGTCTTCACTGGAGTTGCGCTGAAAGCTTACCAGCTCCAACCTGGATTACTTTCTGGGCAGTGGTAATTTGGCTGACCGGCGCACAGTGCACACACGTCACTGAAACCTCACAGACAGGTTTCCAGAATGCAAATTAAAGGCGGATTGCACACGTAATGGAAACTCCACCTGGCTTAATCAACGCAGCTGAATCTGTGATGCAAACTAATGACTTCACATCTTTCTCAGCCGAACACAAACTGCCTATATATATATATAAAAATACAGCACCATCCATAATTATTGGCACCCCTGGTTAAGATATGTTAAAAGCCTTAAAATAAATTCAATTTTTATTGCAGAAGCATATTCTCACACTGAAAATTGTAGAAAAATGTAATCTTCAACTCAACTGAATTTTAACCCTCTCCAGGCTAATGTTGCAAATTTGCAACAATAAATCAATTGATGTCTGACTATAAAATATAAAGACCACATGGGAAATGGTTTGATAAAGTTACCCTTCCAGCTCAGTATTGCAAAAATACAACGTTGGTTCCCCCTGCAGCCACTAGTGTATAAGAACTTTTCTCCATGAATGAAAGATTTTTCATATCTCAAAATAATAAATTGGGCCGGAGAGGGTTAAGGGGAAAAAAATCCCTTACTAAGAAATAATTATTTTCTTATCGTTTTTCATAAAATAACCTGTTCCACAATTATTGGCACCCCTAACAATTCCTAGGAATTAAATGTAATTGAAGTATTTCTGTCATTTCTACAGTAGTTTACAAAGTTGATCAGAGTATCTAGGAACATTTAATTAGTAAATCCTCACTTCCTGTTTCCCTGGGATATAAATATGACGTGACACAAAGGCCATTTCTCTTATCCACTCTTCAACATGGTAAAGACAAAGGAACACACCATTCAAGTAAGGCAGATGTGGGTCCACCGTCACAAGTCAGGCAATGGCTACAAGAAAATAGCCACTCGCCTGCACCTGCCCATATCTACTGTCAGAGGAATCATTAAGAAGTTTCAAGCAACTGGATCAGTGGTAAACAAGCCTGGACGAGGACGCAAGATTATTTTGCCACCATGCACAGTGAGGACGATGGTAAGAGAAATAAAAAGTTCTCCACAGCTCACTGTTAAAGAATTGCAACAAATGGTAGCATCTCGGGGTCACAAAGTCTCAGTCTTCAGGCGCTATCTATATGCCAACAAGCTGTTTGGTAGGCATGCACGGAAAAAACCTTTTCTCAAAAAGATAGAGCTTTTTGACAACAAACACTATTAGTGGGTCTGGCGGAACACAAAAGATGAGTGTGAAGAAAAGCACCGCATGCCCACTGTGAAGTATGGGGAAGGATCGGTGATGCTGTGGGCCTGTTTCTCTTCCAGAGGCCCTGGGAACCTTGCTAGGGTGCATGGCATCATGAACGCTTTGAAATATCAGGACGTTAAATCAAAATCTGGTGGCCTGTGCCCGAAAGCTGAAGATGGGTCGTCACTGGGTCTTTCAGCAAGATAATGACCCTAAACATGTGGCCAAATCTACACAGAAACGGTTCACCAGACACAGAATCAAGCTCCTCCCATGGCCATCTCAGTCCCCAGACCTCAACCCCATTGAAAACCTGTGGAGTGAGCTGAAGAGGAGAGAACAGATGAGAGGACCCAGGTCACTGGATGATTTAGAGAGATTGTGGAAAGAGGGATAGTCAAAGATCCCTCTTTCTGTATTCTCCCATCTTGTGAAACATTATAGGAGAAGATTAGGTGCTGTTTTGTTGGCAAAAGGGAGTTGTACAAAGTATTAACATCAGGTGAGCTAATAATTGTGCTACACATGATTTGATGTGAAAGAATTATTTTTTAATGTGGGATTTTTTCCCACTGAATAAATGCACTTGAATTAAAGGTTGGATTTTACTCTTTTTTTTAATTGTGGTCCGATATTATTTATTCTTGAGAGAAAAAGATGAAAAAAAAAACAGAATGTCAACAGAATGGTAAATTGAATTATAGCTGCTGTGCAGCAATGATCAGGGCAGGGCAATTTTAGGCAAAATTAGGCAATTCTGAGCAACATGCAGAGTGTAGGAAGATGGAAAAAAAGGTGGCATTCTAATGTGCATCAGCTGAAGCTTGAGACTTGAAGCCAGTCACCTGTGTGCAAGACAGCAGCTGTTAGCGTGTAAAAGCAGATTTCAAATGGCTGTCAAAAATTCAGACAAAAAGACAAAAATCTGAAAATACACAAATTGCATCGACGCATCATGGAGGTGTTGGTAATTTGTTTTATTGGCTCCATAAGTGAAAAACTGATGCTTAAAAATGCCATTTTTGCATTGACTCCAATTGTTCGCATGAGAGCAAAATGCTGTAAAAAATTCAGCTTTTGAGATAAAATTCTGATATTTTCCAACCATCTGCCATGACTCTAAAATTTTGGAATTTTTTTTATGAACATTGAAATATATTTAGCAAGAATTTGCTGGTATATTTTAACAATACTGTTTACAGTCAAACATTTTGATGCACTGGAGGCTCAATATTCAATAAATCAAAAATCTGAGTGGATCGTTTGTGTAGGACAGTCGGAAGATGCTCTGTAGCAAGTTTGGTGTCAATTGAGCAAAAATTATGGGAGGAGATAGGTTTGATAAGTTTTTTAGTTTTTGAGAAAAAAAAGACTGATGGACTTTCTTAATTTGCAATGGGTTTAAAGGTTTAAAAAAAGTTTCTTCAGTACTGGGGCTACATTTTGGTGAAAGTTGCAAACCTGTAGCACATATGATTGATTTGTTGTGAATTTTCAAAATTTTGAACTATGATTTCTGTAGTGCCACCATCAGGACTATTGACCTGTTTTCGCAGCTGCAGCAATTTGGCATGGGACTGGACTTTTGTGCAAAGTTTGGTGATTTTTCACGCATGGGAAGTGGGATTTCCTCTGAAGAAGAAGAACATGCAGGATAACAATAGGGCCCTAGCAGCTTAGGCTGCCCAGCCCTGAATAATTACATGTATTATTTACACCTGCTGTAACAAGTTGCTTTTGTGAAAAGAGAGATTAAAAAAACACAACCTTAGAAAAACCTCAGCAGTTCACAAGACCAATATAGGCACTCATCCAGAAACTGCAGAGCCTGTTTACCGTGACATACAAACTGATTGATTGTAAGACTGTGCTGACAATTCCCACAATCACAGGTATATAGATCTTTATATCCAGGTGTCACCTCACCGAAATCCCATGAAATTCATAATACTGGTCTTCTCATTAAGCACCATTTTTTTTCTATTCCCACTTTTCTCAGCTTTTTCCCTGCACAGAATCGCATGCAAATATCCCTTGCCCTAAAACCTCCCTGTTCACAAATTTTCTAGGCAGTAAATCATTGAAAATTTCCTGATTCTAATTTTCCAATTGTATGCAAAGGAACAAAAAAAGGGTTTACAATTCATAAACAATGAATAATAATGCAACAAATGGTACCATAATAATACACAGAATAATACTGAAGAGCAATGGAAGTGAAACAATTTTAAGTGAGATAACAGCCTTTCAGGGGTAAGATTACACATTGCAGAGGTAGTCACCTCTACTGGCTGATGCTACAGTGTTCAATAAAATGTACAAAGGCCTTGTCAAAGGATTAGCTTGGGGGAAAAAAAAGAAGTGATTATTTGAGAAGACATCTGACATCTCTCTCCACCTCCCAACAATCAGTAACTCCCTCCATAACATCCGGCAAACAAACAAAGTAGAGTAAGAACAAGTGTCTGCCACCAACATGGCAATATCCCCCGCTGCCTCAATTTTATGTGTCCGTATGGACGGACATACGTATGTACGTACGGAGCCCAATACTATATCCCCCGCTTTGCGCGAATCACGCGGCGGGGGATAATAAGCTAAAAATGTATCACTGTTCAGTAATTAACTTTGACATGAGCACCGTATGCATTTGTAATCGATCAGAGACATTTCATAAAAAATAACTCAGAAAGTCAACAACATTTAATATACTTGATTATGACTTTTGCAGATCTTTTATATTGTTATTTCTGCAATTAGAATATGCAATTTTTAATTTTCCAATTCAAATATTGAAGTATCCAAATAGCGATGTTTATTTTGACAAACTGTCACCTCCAGCAAACATCAGAATTTTGGGGGTCGTCACAGGTATCCATCATGAAAAGAATCCAGTCAACAGTTCTTAAGATATTGGAATTTATGCTTTGTGACCTTGAGATAAAGGTGAAGGTCACCAAAACAGCATGGTACCTTTTCCACACTGGGATGAACCAAGATACTAAATACAAGAAGAATCTACAAAACCCAAAACCAGTGAAGTTGGCACGTTATGTAAATCATAGATAAAAACAGAATACAATGATTTGAAAATCCTTTTCAACTTATATTCAATTGAATACACTGCAAAGACAAGATGTTTAATGTTCAAACTGAGAAACTTTTTTGCAAATAATCATTAACTTAGAATTTAAAGGCTGCAACACATTGCAAAAAAGTTGGCACAGGGGCCATTTTACCACTGTGTTACATCGCCTTTCCTTTTAACGACACTCAGTAAACGTTTGGGAACTGAGACCAATTTCTGAAGCTTTTCTGGTGGAACTCTTTCCCATTCTTGCTTGATGTACAGCTTAAGTTGTTCAACAGTCCGGGGTCTCCGTTGTCGTTGAAAGGAGCAGGCTTTGACTCCAAATGCAGTTCAGCATCGGCAGGGCGTTTATTAGGGTTAACACAGCTCGTGGTCAAAACAGAAACAGATCGATAGCCAAGCAAACAGGGTAATGCAGAATAGTCAGAATCAATGTCAGGGGACAAGCAAGTAGTTCAGTAACCAGAGAATCAATCCACACAAAGACAGTAACAAAGGGGGCTGAGCTAAGGGAATGGAAGGGGAAGGAAAAAGGGAGTTGGATGGGATAAGAGAGAACAAAGGAGAAACTAAACAGTTGGGTACAAAATGGGAATAAGGGAGAACAGAGTACTAAACAATCAGCCAGCAATCAAACAACGTAATACAAACAATCAGTGACGAGACTTACGGGAGAAGTAACAAGAAACGAGCAAACAACAATCAAAACCAAGAAAGCGCAGAAACGAGACTTAACTAAAGCGAGCTATGGGAAGAAACGAGTCGACAGGGAGCTGCGGTAAAAATGCGTCTTTTAAACACAAACTAATCAGTGTAATCCCAGCTAGAATGCAGGACAGCTGTAGAGGGAGGCGGAACCAGAAAAGCAAGGCTGGTGATAGGAAAGCGAGGGGAAACAGGTGGAGTTCTAACTCTGATCTAACTGGTCACCTGTGCCTCGCTAACTCTTCTACGGTGCGGATAGCCAATGAGAACAGCCAGAGAGAAGGAAGTGGAATTACCTCACCGAAGTATAGGGAAGAGAGTGTGAAGACTGACAAGACGCTACAAGACGGAAACGAAAGGAAAACGTTCAAGACTAAAGACAGCGCAATTGTAACAGAAACATACATACTCTAAACGAATAAATATGATAAATAAATAAATAGCAATAAAAATTACTAAAACATACTAAAAACAAACATACAAATCAGCGATTCTTAACAGAACCCCCCCCTCTATGACCGCCACCAGGCGGTCTCAAAGTAGGCTTAAAAGTCCTTCTGTGAAAGTCTTTGATCAAATTCTTGTCCAGAATGTGACACGTGGGAACCCATGAGCGTTCCTCCGGGCCGTATTCTTCCCAGTCCACCAAATATTGCAAGCCCCTTCCTCGGCGACGAACGTCCATCAGCTTGCTCACAGTGTAAGTTTCTCCTCCATCGATGAGCCTAGGGGGAGGAGGATTGGTCGGGGCAGGGGTGTGGCGGGAAACTTGTACAGGCTTAATACATGACACATGAAAAACGGGTTGGATACGGCTCATGGAGGCTGGCAACTTAAGCTTAACAGAGACTGGATTAGTGATTTTTTCAATAACAAAGGGACCAATGAACCGGTAGGCTAACTTGCGACTCTCAGTCCTTAAAGCAATGTTCTTTGATGAAAGCCAAACTTTTTGTCCTACATTGTACTGTGGTGTAGCAGATCGATGATGGTTGGCCTGGCGACTCATCTCATCTCCAGCCTTTAGGAGAGCAGAGCGGGTCTCCTTCCACGTCCTTCGGCACCTCCGAAGAAATTCCTGAATGTTGGGAACATTGACCTCGACCTCCTATGAGGGGAACAGAGGTGGTTGGTAACCGAGACAAGCTTGGAAGTAGGACACACCTGAGGCAGCCGTGGGAAGGCTGTTTATGGAGTATTCAACCCAGGGCAGTTGTTCACTCCAGTCCCCCTGGTCTCGGGAAGTGAGGCACCGAAGGACGCTCTCCATCTGTTGATTGACACTTTCAGTCTGTCCATTGCTCTGGGGGTGAAATCCGGAGGTTAAGCTGACTTTTATGCCCAGGGCCTGATAAAAAGCTTTCCAGACTTGAGAAATGAATTGGGGACCATGGTCAGAAACAATGTCGTTTGTCGGGGGCGCTGTGCCAGGTTGAAGGTTGAAGGTCGATGGCGCAGTCATACGGTCTGTGAGGAGGCGGAGACAAGGCACGTGACTTAGAAAAAACTTCGGCCAGGTCGTGGTACTCACTGGGAACCCTTTTCAGATCCGGGGGGTATATGGAGGCTCACTGGATTCTCCCTCAGTCTGCTTAACAGGCGCCTTGCGGAGGCAAGAACGCAGGCAGTGGGTACTCCACTCAGCCACCTGCCAAGTCCTCCAGTTGATGGTAGGGTTGTGTTGTTGCAACCAGGGAAGGCCCAGGACGATGGGAGCAGAGGAGGCGGTGATAACGTGGAGCCGAATCTGTTCCTGATGGTTGCCAGAGACAATGAGTGTGAGTGGGGGTGTAATCTGGGTTACCTGACTCAGCGGCTGCCCACAAAGGCCCAATGCTTGGAATGGCGTGGGTAGACTTTGAGGCTGGAGCTGGTCGCACAAGCTGGCGTTGATCAGGTTGATGTCAGAACCTGAATCAAACAACACATCAGTCGTGACTGAACGTTTGCCGACCATCAGCGTATTAGGAACCAGCTTACGTGGATTGTTGTTATCCTGGGTCAGCTTTCCGACTCTCCCACTCACTCCTCCCTTCTTCAGTAGGGGGCAGTACTGGATACGATGGCCCTTCTGATCACAGTACAGACATGCCCCCGTGCGCAGATGGGATGCCATGTATTCTGATTACGTGTTGGGTCAGCAGGTCTGCAGTTTCTCTGGCAGAGGGCAGCTTGGGCAGTGGAACGAGATGTACAGCTTTAGAGAAGCGGTCAACGATGGTTAGGATGACTATGTTACCTCTGGATGGCGGAGGGCCCGTCACAAAATCCACCGCGATGTTGGACCATGGTCTGGAAGGTACCGGGAGTGGCTGCAGGAGACCAGCTGGTGCCGTGTGGGTGGCCTTGTTCTGGGCGCAGACCGGACAAGCAGTCGTCAGATCCTTTACATCTCTCCGGACCGTCAGCCACCAGAACCTCCGAGTGAGCATGGCCAAGGTCCGGTTGGCACCAGGGTGGCAGGCGAGACGGGAAGAATGGGCCCACTGGAGGACTTCGGCCCGGAGACCCTCTGGAACAAATAAACAGTTCTCGGGACAGTTAGTAGGTGGCCCCCCAGAAGGTTGTGACCCTCTAACCCGGTTCTCCAGTTCCCATTCTAATGAACCCACCACAACTCGACCAGGCAGGATGGTCTGTGGCTCCTTAAGAGGAGCGTCTGGTGAGAACTTGCGTGAGCGAGCATCAGGTTTCTTGTTCAGGGAGCCTGAGCGATAAGCTAAGGTAAAGTTAAATCTGTCGAAGAACAGAGACCAACGACACTGGCGAGAATTTAACCTTTTAGCTGTGCGGAGATATTCAAGGTTTTTGTGGTCGGTCCAGACTTGAAATGGAACCTTAGCCCCCACTAACCAATGACGCCACTCCTCTAATGCAAACTTCACCGCCAGTAACTCCCGATTTCCGATGTCATAATGACGCTCGTGACTAAGGGCACGGGAGAAGTCTCCTAGCCCGCTCTCGCGGCGATAAACGGCAACGGTCGACCAGCATGGGTTCTCCCGACTCCCGGGGCTCGCCGGTCTCCTGGAAAGGAGAGTCGCCCCGAGGAGATCGAAAGTTACCACGCTGGTCTGACCATTGGGGCTCTGAATGGCTCCGACGCTCCCGCTTACGTTGTTGAATCCGAGAATCAATCTGGATGGCCACTCTTATGATCCCCTGCAGGTCCGATGGGAGTTCCCGAGACGCCAACTCATCCTTTATGTTCTCTGCTAATCCTCCAGAGAACACATCAAACTGGGCGTCCTCGCTCCAGTGAGTAGAGGCGGCCAAGGAACGGAATTGGATGGCGTAATCGGAGACACTGCAGCCGGCTTGCCGTAAGCTCAAAAGTGCACTTCCTGCCTCTCGCCCCTGGTAGGACCGGTCAAACACCTCCCTCATCTCCGCCATGAATTCTTCAACGGTGCGGGTGCAGGGGTGGCCAGCGTCCCACATAGATAGAGGTTCCCCAATCCCTTGCTCTACCGGTCAGGTGAGTGATGATGTAGGCCACTCTGGAACGTGAGTTAGGGAAGGTTAGGGGCTGTAGCTCGAATATGATGGAACACTGAGACAGGAATGCCTTGCAGGTGGTAGGTTCTCCGTCATACTCCCGCGGGGGAGTAAGACGTGGCTCTTGAATGGGAGCTGCCTCTGCCGGCGCGACCGCAGGACTGGGAAAAGTGGGACCCAGAGTGAGACGCTGTATAGCGGCTCTCATCTCTTGCAGATCGCGATGCTGTTGCTGAATGACGACCTCTTGTTGTTGAGCAAGGCGTTGCAGTTCAGTTGTAACCACTGGAGTCTGTACTGGTCGACTCGTACTGAAAGGAACGGGCTTTGACTCCAAATGCAGATCAGCATTGGCAGGGCGTTTATTAGGGTTAACACAGCTCATGGTCAAAACAGAAACAGATCGATAGCCAAGCAAACAGGGTAATGCAGAATAGTCAGAATCAAGGTCAGGGGACAAGCAAGTAGTTCAGTAACCAGAGAATCAATCCGCACAAAGACAGTAACAAAGGGGGCTGAGCTAAGGGAATGGAAGGGGAAGGAAAAAGGGAGTTGGATGGGATAAGGGAGAACAAAGGAGAAACTAAACAGTTGGGTACAAAATGGGAATAAGGGAGAACAGAGTACTAAACAATCAGCCAGCAATCAAACAACGTAATACAAACAATCAGTAACGAGACTTACGGGAGAAGTAACAAGAAACGAGCAAACAACAATCGAAACCAAGAAAGCGCAGAAACGAGACTTAACCAAAGCGAGCTATGGGAAGAAACGAGTCGACAGGGAGCTGCGGTAAAAATGCGTCTTTTAAACACAAACTAATCAGTGTAATCCCAGCTAGAATGCAGGACAGCTGTAGAGGGAGGCGGAACCAGAAAAGCAAGGGTGGTGATAGGAAAGCGAGGGGAAACAGGTGGAGTTCTAACTCTGATCTAACTAGTCACCCGTGCCTCGCTAACTGTTCTACGGTGCGGATAGCCAATGAGAACAGCCAGAGAGAAGGAAGTGGAATTACCTCACCGAAGTATAGGGAAGAGAGTGTGAAGACTGACAAGACGCTACAAGACGGAAACGAAAGGAAAACGTTCAAGACTAAAGACAGCGCAATTGTAACAGAAACGTACATACTCTAAACGAATAAATATGATAAATAAATAAATAGCAATAAAAATGACTAAAACATACTAAAAACAAACATACAAATCAGCGATTCTTAACAGTCGTATTTTACGCTTCATAATGCGCCACACATTTTCAATGGGAGACAGGTCTGGACTACAGACAGGCCAGTCTAGTACCTGCACTCTTTTACTACGGAGCCATGCTGTTGTAACACGTGCAGAATGTGGCTTGGCATTGTCTTGCTGAAATAAGCAGGGGCGTCCATGAAAAAGACATTGCTTGGATGGCAACATATGTTGCTCCAAAACCTGTATGTACCTTTCAGCATTAATGGTGCCTTCACATATGTGTAAGTTGCCCATGCCTTGGGCACTAATACACCCCCATACCATCACAGATGCTGGCTTTTGAACTTTGCGCCTATAACAGTCCGTATGGTTCTTTTCCTCTTTGGTCCGGAGGACACGATGTCCACAGTTTCCAAAAACAATTTGAAATGTGGAGTCATCAGATCACAGAACACTTTTCCACTTTGCATCAGTCCATCTTAGATGAGCTTGGGCCCAGCGAAGCCGGCGGCGTTTCTGGGTGCTGTTGATAAATGGCTTTCGCTTCGCATTGTAGAGTTTTAACTTGCACTTGCAGATGTAGCGACGAACTGTAGTTACTGACAGTTACAAAGTTTACCTGTGCAAACATTAAGTAACTTGTCTTTGCAGTGTATTCAATTGAATATAAGTTGAAATGGATTTGCAAACCATTGTACTCTGTTTTTAATTACGATTTACACAACGTGCCAACTTCACTGGTTTTGGGTTTTGTAGTTAATAGTTCTTAAGATAAACAAAATTATGATTTGTGACCTTGAAATGAAGGTGAAGGTCACCAAAACTGCATGGTACCTTTCCCCCACTGAGATAAACCTAGATGTCAAATATGAAAAGAATCTAGTCAACGGTTCCTAAAATATCCACATATATATGTTCGAGGTGTGGGATAATTACGAGAATCAAGATTTTCACCATGGACTAAGATGGATGACGCATCCCCATTCACTCCTATTGACCAGAAAAGGAGCCAAAATATCCCAGATATGGGCGCTGGCATCTTGCACAACTGGAGCCAGAGTCTGCACGGTAGTGATCGGGGGTCGAGCCGCGGCATCGAAATCCCACCCGTGCGCTCACCAGAACATCCCCCTGAACTTTATACCTGGCCTGGCTGCTGTGCTATTAACATAATGTTAAGTGCCTGTAATAGCTCATACACAGAGACTGTACGGTCTATGTAAGTGAACGGACCCTCCAACTGCCGGCTACATTGCGTTTCGCTGGCTCGTTAAATAAGGTCTGTGGGTAAATCAACCCCCGCTACCATCTGTTTTGCAGTTAGTTATGAATACGTTACTCGCCAACAATGATGTCTTGTCACTGAATCTTGCTTAACAAGCTAGCTAGTTCTACATTAGCTAACTCAGGCGACCCATTTTTGCAATACCTCGACCATATAGCCACAGTCAGTGTTCTCAACTGTAACTTACCTTTTTGCGAGTGGCGAGCATTTTAATGCCGAGTTTCGTTGAATTTACTAAATCTTATTCCTCCGGGAAAGTGTAATTTCGTTTGTGCTACTAGCCGAGTAGAACATGTAACTTTTATTCAAGTTGGAATGGTAGTTTGAATGTTGAATTAAAATGAAAAACCCTTTTAACTACATAGTTAGCAAGGTGTATTTAAAAGTTGCACATCTTAATAAAGTTCTTTTTTTTAATAGGAGTAACATAATTTCATTAATGCAACTGAACATAACTATCATAAGTTAATCATTCGGTGTTGGCAAAGTTAGCAATGCCGCCTGCCTCCACTTCCTCCACAGAGGCATGTACAAAATACCACGGGAATATCTGGAAACTGATGTCTATTGTGACTTCCGCACAATACTTGTCACTGGGGAAATTCGAAAAGATTCAGTTTTATATCATTTTTACATCCAGTGTATGCACAAAGTGCACAATATAGCCTGGCAAAATATGGCATAATAAGATTTTTATTTAATATTTAATTTCCGAGAAGGGAAACAGAGTCAAAAATATTGCCCAGTGTCTGAAAGACCAAATCCAGCCAGATAATGCTGGATTTGGATTTTTGACAAGTTATGGCCACAATAAATGCCACAATTTCTCTGCTTTATATGATGTTTGATCTTTTCATTTCATACTTGTCATTGCTGTCACAGCTGTTCCTCCCCCTCTGCCTTGATTTCCCCTATCTTCCTCTTCAATCTTCTCCAAACCATTTGATTTCCCCCAGCCGTTCCACCTGATGGGACTTCCTTGATCGCATTTCCCTGTGGTGAATGTAGCCAAGTGGTTATCTTTGGGCCATGCAAAAGTTAAGGTCTCGGCATAGTTTTTGTTGAAATAAATGTTTTTATTTAACTCTCATTTGCACGGCTCTGATTTACTGTAGCAGAAGACATAGTATACATGAAAGAATTCTGGAGTTAAGTTTTTGGGTCCACGTGCATGAAAAGACCTTTATTATACATTACAAGAGGTTTCATTTACTGCCATCAAAGAAAATGAACATTGAATAACAAAACATGCACTCCTAGTCCTCGAGCAGGTGACTGTAGTCACTGTTGGAATACTGAAGCTGTAGCTGTATACTGTAGCAGTCTATATGAACTGTTTTGTAATGCATTATTAAACACATAAAATGAGTGACAGTTTTTCCCAATGTGTGTGCTTCCTAAAATGTTGACACTAAACTTAAAAACAATGTCAGCTATTAGAATAGTAGAGCAGACACACACATACACGCACAAACACACAGTTAACATCTGACATTGTTTAAAGGACAAATTTGTCTATATGCTGGTTGTGGTGTTGAGGCTGCCCTCTAGAATTTTGTGAATTCATAATGGCTGAACTCCACCATGCATTTTTGATGGAGATAAAAAGGGATGAAAAACAGGGATTGCGAAAGAATGAAAAGGGGTTATGCAACCGTTTGTATGAGGCCAAGAGGCACGGTGAAGCGGACGTTTCGGTGTTTGAACCGCATCTCTGTCGCGAACATTCGGGCACTTGATATAGGACAAAAAAGCGTGTGGAAATGGCAAAATAAATAAATAAATGGACTTAAGAAGAATAATGTGTTGCTAGCCTATGGCAAGCACACAATGACTGTCTTACAAAAAAATTGCAAGTTTCACTGACAATGCATTGTGAAGCATTTTTTGACATCAGCCTTTTATTTACAAAATTACTTCAGAAGTATACTTCAACAATAAAACAAAAGAACTGCTGTAAGCATTCTCCAAGGCCTCGCTGGGTAACGCTGAGGTCTGAATTTGAGGGCAGCTCTGGTAATCACATGAATAATAAAAAATGATTGGAAAAAGCAGAAGTTATGTTGCGCAGTGGTTAACAGACTGAATGAGAGATACCAAATTTCAAGCTAACTACCTATAATTTTCTGATATAATAAAGCTCATTATGGAAAACATTTTGTCTTTGCACATTGCCCTATCCCAGCTCCAACAATCAAAATTCAGACTATATATGCATCACCTTCACAAATATGTTTCAGAGGCTGAATTTATCATTAAAGCAATTCTTACCCTTTCTGGCATTTTTACACTTTTCTTTTGTTGGGGTCACATGGAGGAAAACTTTCATATGTGAGGATACAAAATGGAGCCCAGGACTTCCCATGACCACTTGCTGCCTGCAAGCCCCTCCCGCCAGCAGGCCAGGCACATAAAAGCAGTGGTCAACCATTTTATCTCTCTTCTCTTGGAGCTCCCCTCTCTTCTCTTCTCTTGGATCCTCTCTTGGAGCTCTCGACTCTCTCTCCCTCCCTTGGAGAGGCCCTCCTGGACCCCTGTGGACTGCTCAGGCTGGGGAACCCCTCCCCCACCTCTTAGGCTCAGCATAGACTGGCCATGCTCAAGAATCTGCCAGGCTACCAGGACTACAGAAAGAGTTGAAGAAACAGCTTGCTTTTGAGGAGTGGCCAGCTTCCCTCCTC
This sequence comes from Gymnothorax reevesii, assembly GCA_029721435.1. Lineage (NCBI taxonomy): Eukaryota > Metazoa > Chordata > Actinopteri > Anguilliformes > Muraenidae > Gymnothorax > Gymnothorax reevesii. The sequence continues at coordinate 21,644,385 of CM056575.1, read as the reverse complement.
TCCCCACAGCAAAGGCACGGACAGCACCAGAACCGCTCTTCCAGCCGGATCAACATCACCCGTGATTGGTTCCTCAAGCAACCTCCAAACCTCTTTCCTCAACTAAGGACTGGTAACAACTGGGCATTCAGACCCTCTTTTAAGGCTAAAATTGACTGTGTGTATTTTTTAATGATAGTTGCTGTGATTGTTTTAGGATTTTGTTTTAGTAGGACAGGATGTGTTAATTTGCATGCAAATAACCTGCTGTAGACTAACCTTTCCTATGCAAAACACACACACATCTCTTCGTTTTAATGCAATACACACACGCACAAACAACAGTGAGCATTTTAAGTCATTTAACTGACTTTAAAACTCTTAGCTTTCCTTTGCTACAAAGACTTGGTCTTTGTAACAGTAGGGTTGCCTTCCCCCACTCGCATGGTCTGCAAGGCCCCTTCATTCACACCTTAGATCATCCCTTTGTTCTCTCTCACCCACACCCGCACGCGCGCAAACACACACACACACACACACACACACACACACACACCTCCTTCATTGTGTATATAGTGTTTACTGTAGTTTAGATTGTGTGTTTTATTTGTTTCATTTAAATAAATATTCTTTTAAGACATTTATAATAATATTTAATATTAATGTTACAATATCATATTTTTTTTGGATAGTCAAATTAATAATATTGATATCATTAGGCAAATTGCATTTTTCCCAACATTGGTGTTCTGTGCGAGGCCATTACCCCAACACTTTTGAAATCTTAAAATGCTCCTAATAAGTGTATGGCACACTAAAATGTAAAAGAAATCCACCAGGTGTTGAAACTCATCAATATTCAATTCTCATACATTTCTGATAAAAGTCTGACCAATAATTTTATTCGGTCCCAGTAAAATGATTTGCCAAGCTTCCTGTCTGTCATCCTCTGCAATGTCCCTTCCAGTTGCCTACCGCTGTCACCGCTTGCGAGTCGTGCGCCTCTCTGGCAGAGCAGCAGAGCGGTAGAGACAAAATAGGTACTCAGCAAAGTTAGCCTGCAGACAAAACAGCTGCAACTGCTCCTAATTTAATGACTAAGGTTACCGGAACAATTCTGGCGAGATAAGACGTTATGACAGCAGTTTTGCAAGAAAATATGAATGAACTCTACTGAAAAATGAAGCATCTGACTGTAAACAAACAGGTGCTGAAATGCTATAATTACGATAATAACGCTAATTGTAGCTCGCCAGGTGTTTCGAGGGTATTTTATTTTATACCACAAATAGAAATGAATATTATGTACAAAATTATGGTTTGTTAGTTTTCACTAACCAGTGCCTCTGAATCTGACTCCGTTGCCCCGTTTCAAGATGCTTTCACATCGGACGCGAAACAAATTTTTCGTAAAACAGATGCAACGCAAAGACGCATGCATATTTGTGTCTTTCCATTGACATTGAATGTGATCCGTTTTGAGAAAAATTTGTTTTGCGTCCGGTGTGAAAGCAGCTTCAGTCACGCTGCTCACTTTCTCACCACACACATCGGGGGAGGAGGGGAGCCTCAATGGTCAGGCAGGGGGAAGAGGGTGGGACTTTGGAGGTAGGCGGAGTTGTTAATATTCAAATTTTTTCTAAGTGCTGTGCCCCATGCCAGAAAGGCAAGAATTGCTTTAAGTGCTTTGTGCAAATTAATAGGCTTGTTAGCAGTAGCTTGAAATCAGCAAGCAAGCTAGTTAACATTAAGGTAACTCCATAATAAACAAAATTATTGCTAGTTAATGTAGACGTCACTAGCACAACATCCCATCACGCTGTAACAAAATTTTTCAATGTTATGGTTCCGTGTTTACTGCACTCTTTATGTTAAGCACCCATGTCCTTCTAGCAAAAACTTGAAATGTGGTTGTATTTTTCCCACCAGTCTTGTCAGAGTTACCTAGCTAGCTACCCAGCTAATTCCACGAGAGTAGATTAATAAATCCCAGCCATAATTTTGCCCGAAACCTGCCACTTCTATATTGTAATTATTGGAGGAATTGAATTTTCGCTCGGTAGGTATCATTTTTGCTATATTCTCGTCATTTAAATTATCTTTACCTCCTTCATCCAATTCATTTTTCCAGCAGTTTTAGCAGCTATTCATAAGGTGGTAACATAAGCCTTATTAACTATTAACTGTATTGGCCTTAAAATTCAGGGTTACAGACTGCAGAGCTGGCGAGCTAAAGGCAGTGACTACTATGCCACTGGATTTATATAGCTAGCTCATTCAAGTAGAGGAGAATGCCATCTTATGACCAAATATTGTCAATAGTTAATTTCATTCAAACGCTTACGTTCATAGATATTCTTTGAATAAAAAATATACATTTTTCTAAATATAATTGGCTACCTATCACAATTTCCCCCTCAATAAACATTAACATTACACTGATTGCGGTCTTAACGTAAGCCAAGTTAGCTAGCTAGCTACCTAGATGACAACTTAATTAGGCTGACCTTAGCTAGAGAAATATAAATTTGACTTGCCGAATAACACTGCAAAAATCCTTTAGATCGGTCAGGTCAGTTAGTACAGCTCATTCCAGAACAACTCATTTCGTCTTTTTTTAATTAATCTGTAGTGCTTGAAACACACAATTGCGGTCAGCCAGCCCCCTGATAAATTTCAGTAAATGCAAATCTACGATCTACATTCCTACTCCAACTACGTAAAGATGGTATTCTTGAAAAAAAATTTTTGCAGTGGGCAAGGGTCAATGAGACTCCGTCACACACAGCTGCTGTCAACCACACCCCTTTTCTATAGTATGAAATAAATAGAAAACTGCAAACTTATTAGAAAAATAAACAATTGAACATACATCAGCATGGTATATATGTCTTAAAAAGGCAGAGACCATTTACAGAAAAAAAAAAAATTGACACGTACTTGATTTTTTTTTTCGTGTAACCTGTGACCCATCCACTAACATGGAGGGGGCAGGCTTATAAATTGTACTGCAGCCAGCCACTGGATAGCGATTGAGACATTTTGGCTTCACTTTTCAGGAGCTGTTTAGCTGTCCATACTTAAAGTCCGTGGTTTTCACCATGTTGAGCTGAAGCCACATACCAAAAAAGGCTTCACCATTGACTCAGAAGCACTAGTGGCTTTACTGTGCAAAAAACATTCTACAATGAGATTCGCTCCAGCCAATCCAAACTTCTGTTACACACACTACAGCAGTGACAACTTATCAAAAGGTGAACATATCAAAAAAAAAAAAAAGGCTTTGACCGTATTGAAAGGGCTACCGGTTGGTTCACCTGGTAAAGGCACTGTTTTATGGTGCCGAGTAACAATCACAACAATAAATCGAATTCCGTGTGTTATGGCTCTTGTGGTCAGTAGCCTCGAAAGAGCCGCGCATAATTATTTTTGCGCTGTTCTGGGAAATGGGCAGGATACAGTCAGTTTAGGTTAGCATTGTTTGTGTGAGGTGTCGTTCAGGAACCAAAGACGAGGCCCAAAAGATCCAGTAAAAAGGTGTTTTATTGAAGCTAGGGGGTGAACACCTGCAGGGCAGAAGGCAACAGTACAGAGTCCACAATCCAAAATCAGAATCCCAGGGATGTAATCCAGAGCGTACAAAAGGCAGCTAACACAAAACTCAGGGTCAGGCAAAGCAGGTTTGAAACACAGGCACAGGAATATCAGAGGTAAATCCAAAGCCAAAATCCAGTATACGTACTCCAGTTCATAAACAGGGCAAAGACAAAACTCAGGGTCGGGCAAAGCAGGTACAGCACACGGGCACAAGAATATCAAAGGCAAAGCCAAAATCAGAATCCGGGACGTTCCAGGCAGAAGTATAACACTAAGAGTACAAGGCATCAACAATCGCAGCACAGGGAAAATGTTCTGACAAGAGCTGTTTGTGAAATGACACAGATAGCAAGCTCCTCAGCTCCGGATCTGCTGCGGATCTGCCCCGGCTCCAGCCGATTCGGGGCAGATCCAGAGTGGAGGAGCTTACTATCTGGGGACTGCTTAGATACACGTAGGGGAAGTCACATTCTATGAAAGGGAACAGGTGAAATGGATCAGACTAGTTAACAATGGAATGAACAAGAGGAAGTTCCTAACTAGATTTAGTCAGTAAGCATGGCTTACAGGATACCCCCCGCAACAACAAGTAGTCGGGCAGTACCACATATAGGTCAATAGACCTTCCAGTAAGAAAAAAAAATTTCAAAATCGGATGAGTAGGTTATGAGATCTAGGTCCGGACGCACAGACGCACGCACACACGCGACACACGCACGCACGCACACACACACGAACGGACAAAGCAAATTCAGTATACCCCCGTAAACTTTGTTTTGCGGGGGGTATAATAAACTTCGTTGCGGGAGGTATAAAAACTTTGTTGCGGGGGGCATAACTACATGAAATTGGCGAAAGCCAAAACGCGGACAGGGATTACACAGACAGCCTATGACAAACCAATGGCTCCGGTTAGGGAGTTCTAAGGTGCACAGAGTGAGAGGCAGAACAGTGATTAACAAGGTGCAGTGAATCTGCTGAAGAACAGCAAAGTAAATAGAGTGAAGGCAAGAGGCAGAGACTAGAGTAGAGCGAGTGCTGAGAGCTCGTTAGTCAATTAGTAATGTGCAGCGATACAATCCCTAGTGCTTCCTTCGCCTCGCTGTTCTAACAATACTAACAGTTTATTATTTTAGATAAATTACTAACACTAACTAACATTGTTTATAGTAACAACTTACTGACAAGCAAACGAGATTGGAAGGAATGTTTGGAAACCCAGAAACCATGAAATAACCTGAAACTGAGGCACACAAGACTGGGGAAATAAAACTGTTGCAGAACACAAGACAAGACTGGGGAGACAATGTGCAATGCAGGGTATGAGAATAACAAAAACCAGAATGATAACTAAACAGTGAATATGGTAAATGGCAGGAAAAAGACATGGCAGGGCAAGACAGGCAAAATACAAAACATGGCATGGAATCACTCAAAAAACACGGCATGGAGTCAGGGTAATAACAAAAATATGGACAGGCAAAAGCAGAATCATAACAGTTTGTTGCTTTGCTGGTCAGCTAGGCGCTCAGAACAGAACAGTCACATGTTCAGGGTTCCTCTGCCCTCATTCTCTGTAGGTCAAGCTTGAATCTATGAGCGAAAAGCAAAGGCCATTGACAGGCGTGTCTCGGAGCAGAACCATGAATTGTCCCACTCTAACAAGAAGGAAGCATTCAGGTGGGATTTGAGATCCCAGATTTAAAAATGAGCAAATCGAAGGGAATGTTTTGGTTTACTTAACTTCATGTAAACATAACATTGGTTATTTAGCTTATGCATCTTTTTTTGAACCAAAATAACACTCAGCTGAGAGTAAGACTGAGACAAATCCTCACCTGGAGTATGGGGGTTAAGGGCCCAGCAGCTACACTGATAAAAATTGGCTACACTAAGATGCAAACTAACAACCTCCCAGGTCCCAGTCAAACTTCTTATCCATGAGAGCCAAGAGCAGCTGGCACCATCAGTGAACGGAGACCCCGACAGGCATCAAGGTGGGATGAGCCTTATCCGACATGCGAATGCTTAATCCGCCACAGCTCTGCAAAACGGCATTGCAGCACCTGTACCCACCAGCCTCAGGACAACTCAGAGACTGCTTTGCATTTGGCCGAGAGCGACAGCACCCTCTCAACACAGCAGGGAGGTCCCAGGTCTGGAGCCTCAGCCCGAGCCCTTCTGGAGCCTGTGTGGACTTTGCATGTCGCCACCTTGTTTGAGTGGGTTCCCTTCAGTTTCCTCTCACAGTGAAGAGAACAGCAGTATGCTTAGTGGCATTACAAATGTGTACTCTTGCATTACCAAAGCTGGATTGATGAAAGGACAAACATCGCAACACAAGAAAAGTGACAAAATTGTAAATCTGACTGACACATATCAAAAATAATGCCCTCTCGATTCTGAGGTCTACTCTCCTGGTTCTGGAATCTATTCTTGCACATCTGAATCCACTCTTGCATACCTTTATTTTGGATCTGCTCACATGGATCTAACACAGAGGTGGGCAGCGAGGGCCGTATCTGTCCCTGGTTTTTACACCAACGTCTGGTCTTTTATTAGTTGATTGTCTCACTTCGCCAAACCATTTATGAAATCTGACGTTTCATGTGCATTTCTTTAAATTATCACGAAACTACAAAGACTAGTCTTGTCTCCCTTCATAAAACATTTTCCTTTAATCAAATCTTTGCGAAAATCTATATTTGTGCATGCAATCAATTAACTCAATTAGTCAGGGTAATTGATAGGAATAAAAACCTGCATACGCATCGGCCCTCCAGGACCGTGATTGCCCACCCCTGATCTAACCTCACTATACTGCTTTAGAGATCTACTTTCATGGCATTGGCCTGGAAATTCAGTATACTGTCATGGTGTTGGCCTGCAGGCCCTTCCCCCTGCTGCATTCTTCGCATCCACCTTAACGAGCCATACCTGTTGCTCGTTAAGGTGGAGGTGAAGTGTTGGTATTTAAGGGTTTGCTGCACCTTATTTTGGCGCAGCAGTAGTAGAGTTTGTTCCTTGAGCCCTGCTATTTTTCAGCATGCTGCTGCTGCTCCCCTCCATGGTTTTACTTTTTGTATATTCAATTAAGAGTTTTATATTTTTACTCAGCCTGTGCGTTTGGGTCCCTATTCTCTTTTTGGGAACATGGTCCCAGTGCCTGCCGGCCTTTGTCTTTTGCCATAACCATAACATATACTCATGCAGATCTTTGTTCTGGATCTAGTGTCTCAGATCTTAGCTCTGGATCTACTCCAACACATCTTATGTTGTGGATGAAAAATGCAAACACGGTAGCTTTTCAAAATGGCAAAAGAGCTGAAATACTTCCAGAGTCTGTGTCCAAACAGATATTTTGGAGAGAGCATATCCTCTCACTGTTTTATAAAGTCTTCTCTCAAGCAGGGTCTGCTTCATTCTCCTCAACTATTAGTTGCTGCTTATAACTGGAGAGGAATCAGGTTCTCTTATTCAAAGAAATAGGACTGGCCAGTAAGCAAAGGTAAACTCTGCCACAAGGGAAAGGGAAACATTTGTGTGGATGGAGCAATCCCAATAAATCATAACTGGGCTGTTGGGAGCTCTTTCAGCAGTGATTTATATCCATTTTCCTGATAAAGCAAGGGGCTGGTCAGTCCTAGAATAAATGAGAAGACATGTGCCAGCTATAACCTGTCTTATGGGAGACTTGACAACTCACAGCTACCAAAATCCAGACTCCACTGAGTATTTATACATTTTTCAGTGCTACTAAATGTATGTCAGGCATCTCCCATATTTTTTATATTTATTTTATCTGTCCTGTGCTAAAAAAAAAAAAAAAACTGGTCACTGTTTTTAAGAGCCTGGCTATAAGACCAGGATTTATGCAGTACGGAATCTACGAGGGAACTCCAAAGGCTCCCGCGGAATAATGAGCTGCAGTTGTAACATACACCCACTGGAGGTCACTGCTGAGTAGCTGTCTTGAACTGATCTAGTTGAGCTGCTCAGCTTCGCATTTATTTGCGTTACTTCCCCTACATACTCAAAGAGGTATACTCCTCATTTCTTGTGGTAAGCCAGCTATCTGTTAATAATAATATGCTAAACAGCATATAAAAAAATCAATCTGAGGTTTCAGTCTGTTTTGACACAGTGGAGAAAGTCAACTGGTTTTGGAAATATAGCTAACCAAATGAACCTTTGTACTAAGGGCTACTCCCAATTACAATACATGGACACCAGTATGCAGACATGTGAACAAGGGAAACACCCAATATCCTGGCTTGGAAACCAGGATAATGATTCATTATGAGGACTTTTAGCCTCCCTGTTTGAGTCGAGGTTGTGTAGAGCATAGATCAAATAGACTGGATTCTATGCACTCACCAAACAAATGTGCCCCTTAACATGATGGCCACTATTCATGATCATCTCAGGAAAAGTGTGCTGATCCAGGATCAGTGTGGTCTTTTCTGCTCATAGTGGATGTGATGAGGTAGAGGGTGAGAGAAACTCATCTGAGATCAGTGCTCCAGCTTTGAAAGGACATAATACAGTAATACAAATCAGAGTTAATCAATGGATATAAATGTAATTTTTGTGACTGTAATATGGAATTGGCCCAAATGCAAGGGTTTCTGGGAGTTCTATATCCCAAAAGGATGTTTGGAAATATTGTGGGACACGTGTCCCATTAATGTTAAAAGGGTTGTTAAAGAATACAAACCGACTCCCCATCTGACAAAGAACAAAGAAGCAGCCTCTCAGCACTGGGTATAAACTAATTTAATGTTATCTGGAATTTAGTTATCTGTTCACCTATTGAAATTTAGATATCTTTTTTTATGGCCCAATAATACATTGACACACTGAGCCTTTAGACTGGCAAGCGAATGCAGCCATTCATGGGAAGGTCAGTCAAGTACTGTAAAATCTATGCTGAGAAAATAAGGCAGCCATTGAGAGATCTGTATCAGCAGGAAGCAGATGTGCCCCGCCCCCATCCCCTTAACTGCACAAGCAGGGCCATTACTTGCCATCAATGTTTGGAGCCAGGGGACAAGGACAAGACAAGTAACATGCAAACTCCAGTGCTTACCAAATGTATTGCAAGTCATCTGTGATGCCCGAAGGTAGAGGTCCCTTCAAAACTATGACTTTACTGCAGTGAAATTATTCTATATTTGACTGTACATCTAAATTCTAAAAATGACTGCACACTCAGTTAAATTCTCTACAAGGACCCCTTTTTCAGAGCTGCTCTTCCCGTTTACGTTCTGGGTGCAAAACCTTTGGCGTCAAAAAAGCTCCCAATGCGAATGTCCCGGCGCCAAAAAAAAACTCCTCTGGCAAAACCCAGAGGCCTCCATGAATCGGTCTCCAGCGATCTTGAGCTAGGACTGTATGGAAATAGTCAACAGGAGCTGTCTCTTGGTAGATTGCTGACTACTACCCCCTGCTGGATGATAGGTGTAAAAACTGGTAACAAAGTCCTGACTGTGGCTGATCTCCAGAGATATAAAACCCGGCCCTCAGACCCCAATCCAGCGCAGATGATCTGTCCGTCCAGGCAATTAACTGAAGAGTCAGAGCTGCTGATTGGTAAGACTGACCTCACATCTGACACCCAGGCGAACGGATAATGAAAATCAAAAAGATAGACGACCCTGAGTAGAAAAGGGAGGCTCTCCTCTGTTCATATAATGTTATCATTTCATGATACAGTGTGTTGCTGAATGGGCTGCAGTGCACTGTATCATAGGCAGCTGGGACAGTGAATGGAAGATTGTGGATAAGGTGGGGCGACTACTGTTGTATCCTAGAGCAAGGTACTGAGAGCAATGTGATGTGCTGAAGAAAAATGTGGGCGAATCAGTACCTGACAAATCTTGACAAACGTCTAAACGTTAAAATTAGTAACAAAAAAGCGATAATACATAATGCTTATTCATAAGCACATAATTGGTCGGGATTTACTTCCAAAAGCGAAATATCAAATCTCAGCATCCCTTCTGAATGGGAAACGTCATCGCGCTCACTAAGCGACCAGGTATTTCCAACCTTACCCTCCTGTGGAGTAAGTCTCTCTGGTCTATTTCTGCTGAATTCTACATACTTATTCTAATGCACTCTTGGGCATCAAAGTCATTAAATGAGAGTGGGTCAAGTCCCAACCACTTTTTAAAATGACTTGTTTAAAACCCTCCACCACCACCACCACTTTTATGATGTTTTGCCATGCAGAAAATAATTTTATCAGTGATCAAATCAAATACATTCTACTTGTCTTCTAAGAAAATGCCCAAATCAATTGAATTTCAAACCAAGCTTTCACTGGTATCTTGCAACAAGGCAGATGACGCATACCAATGCACAACAGAGAGAAAGAGAGAGAGAGAGAGAGAGAGAGTCCTAATTTAGTAATCAGTCATTCCCAACTATAAATGAACACTTGGCAGCTTGTGGTGAGTCACACAATGTCACGAAAGGTTCAGGTAACGTTATTGAAAATCAAAGTTTGGGCAGTAACCAGATGTGCTTAAATTCTTTACCTGTTGCTCAAATCCTATTCACCTGCTTAAAGCATTTCTTGTTACAAAATCCCAACCTCCGTACAGCATTGCAGTAAGTCTGGTTTGTTTAGCTGGTATAAATCCTCTCGGTAATGTTAAATGTTAATGTTAAAGTGGCATTACAGATTACATTGACAATATGGCTTTGGGAGCTCTAGTGTCCCACTTGGGTAGACAGAAACCTAACTTCTCAGGCCTGTTTAAACTATATATCCCTAATTATGCAACAAGTTTTGGGGTGTCCAAAGCACCCCTTGCCCACAGCTACGCCACTAGTTTCTATTTCCAGACTGTCAAATCTGTACCAGAGAGTTCAGCTTGGAAAAAAAAAATTCTGAGCACATATTTGCAATCCTACACCTTGCATGGTTAAGGAACGTATCTGGTTGACTTTCTGACGCCACAATCAGGATGTTCCGAGATAAACGTGTAATGTGGTTTTAATGTGTTGAAAATTACCTGTATAACATAACACCTCATGTATTACATCCACAAGTATCAAACTATCTCTCAACTCATGTAGTGTCCCAAAATTTGCAAACAAGTTTTGAAAGAAATAATAGCTAGCCTATAGTAGTACTCCAAATGTCTAACATGTTTTAAAAATAATGTTCCAATATATTAATTTAATATAATATTATTATATTGAACTGATTGATTAGAAAATGGCAGCGGTAGTCAGTGAGACTCCTCTGAAGTTGAAACCGGCAAGTCACACAGGGACGGCTTCTCAACAGCGCTCACTCAACAGAGGATAATTCAAGCGGCAATGATTTTCCATAACGTTCGAGCAAGATTGCCCGTGAAGTCTCACATTAGAAATACGCCGAGATAACTAATGCAGAACGCAGTTTCATTCCTGGGGGCTGCTGAGCATGCGCTAGTTTTTGTTTCGAACAGTTGTCGTCATTTAAGTTTTCTGACATTGTTAAAAATGCTCGTTTATTTTGTGTCTGATTGAACGCAGTATTTTTTTTTTGAATTTCGCGCCTGTAGGCCTAGTCTGTGACTACATCTGGTACAGGTACAGTTATGCCTGAGGTAATTCAATACTTAAGAGGTTTGGCCCTTGCCGCGCACCCCTCAACCATATGAGACAGAGAAATGAGCTCCCGTTTTCTCTCACCGCCACTATAGATCTGAAAATAAGTTGCGTCAATGCTGCTGTAACAACGTCCCCCGAGGACAGTGAAACCGTAATACCAACATTAGTCACGCCATGCAGTTGGTCCCACAAACCAGCCAAGGTCAGGCATGAGGGGTTGTACAAAAGAGCACAGTCAATGCTAGGGCAATGGCACCAGTGCTTCAGTAATTCTGTTATGAATTTAAGCATAGATTACATTCCCCCGTCATTAATGATCCATGATAACTGGTTCATTGAGATCAAGAACGACCGGGTTGAGAATAAAACAGATTCAATAATATGAGTGTCATTTTCTTACATTTTTGTTAAATAAACACAAGCAACCGACCTCAGAATTATGACGAACGCTCATGAACACGCTGATCTGTTTTTTTATTTTTTTTTTAGGTTAAAACGGCGGTAATTTAAAACATTCCTACCTCTGCAGTGATTCTTGGAAAAACATAAGACAGAACAAGTGCGCCAAGAGGTGACAACATTTAGTTGTTTGCAGTAGACACAGGCGCATCGCGAGGGCTGGAGACGGATTCCCTCGCGATGGGGCGCAGCTGTCATCTGGGGTTGTTTATGGGCCACAGATGGGGCGGAAGTTTCACGCGGATTCCAGCGACAGGCAGCTCGTGCGCCCAGCGTCTCTCCTCTCCCACCGGGAGATGAACGTTGCCATTCTTCCGACGCACACGGTGCCATTGTAGTGTCGCGCATTCTCCGGGTAGATCGATGTTCACCGCCTCTGCTCCTCAGTATGTCAGGCCCAACTGTTTACAGCTGTTCAGCTGTTCACTTTCCAAAACAGAGATTCCACCCCTAAACACCCAATTACCCAACCGCAATAGTGGAGAGATGTGCCGTAGAGTCCAGCACAGTCGAAATAACTCATCTGCACTTGTTCACTAGAGTTTTCAGATCAGCTTTCCGAGCGTGCGCGTTTTGGTATCTTTGGCTAAGTAATTAGTCTGATTTAAAGAGAGCCTATTGACCAGTAAGTTAGTCCTGTAACTTACCTTGTCCTGTAGCATTAGTTATCCTATTCCTCTGGTTTGCGCGAAACGGTCCTTAGATGTTGCTGATATGTTCCGCTGGCATTCTGACACAGCAGAAACATTGTGAGAATTTTTTTGTTAGTTTCATTTGAGAGACACTGCTGTATGTCTACACTCCCGTAAGCTGCTTTTGTTTGAAAACCCAGAGGTTGCACGGTGTCAGAATCCACAGAGAAGCAAAATGTATCGGGCTCATGACCTCATCGGTACATCGGTTTTTGTTCCAACCAGTTTCACTGCTTCAGTTTTTCAAACAGCTCCTGCACAAGAATATATATGTGTGTGCGTGCGTGCATGTGTGTGTGTGTGTGTGTGTGTGGGGGGGGGGGACCACACATAAGTCAATATTACTGATTAATGCATTTAGTGTGTCAATGATGTTTTCACGTGAATTGAGTCAGAGGGATTAATTACACTTTATTGAATCTTATGGGGTAATTGTTATGATTCTGGTTCTGCCTTGCCATGCTTTTGTCTTGACTGCTATATGTGTATTTTGATCCTTGCCATGTCTGACTATGCTTTAGAAATGTGTATTGTGTTTTGGTTGCTTTTTCGTTCATGCATTATATTAGTTTTGGTTTTCCATGTTTTACTTATCACCATAGTTTTATTCCGGTCCATGTTTTGAATTATCCATACATTGCACTTTGTCTCCCCCTATCTGGTCTTTGCTCACAGCCCCAGTAATGCGTGCCACTCCTTCGGGTGATTAATGGTTTCTGGGTTTAAATCTTCCTTCCTTATCTCGTTTTCTTCCTTCTCCTTGCTTTTTCTATATTACTAACACATACTAACAGTTTTTTGTTTTTGTTAATTTACTAACCAAGACTAACATTGTATATAAGACTAACTTACTAATGAGCACTCAGGATTGTATAGCTGCACTTACTAGTTGATTAACAAGCTCTCAGCACTCGCCCTATTCTAGTCTCCGCCTCTTGTCTCTTGCTAATCTTCGCTGCTGGATTTCAGTGGAGTCTCCACACCTTCTTTCGCTTTCCTTTCTCTTAGTATCTATGCACGGTAGAACTTGTGGTCCCTTTCGTAAAACCTCACAGTAATTTGCCCTCTGCATTTAACACATCCTATTGTTAGGAGCAGTGGGCAGCCAAGAGCAGCGCCCGGGGACCAACTCCAATTCGACAGCCAGTTCTTTGGTCATGGGCACTGGTTGGAGTGTTCCTATGATGCATGTTTTTGCAGGTGGGGGAAACCAGGGGACCCAGAGAAAACCCACGTGAACACGGGGAGAACATGCAAACTCCACACAGAAAGGCCCCAGGCCAGATTCAAACCCACAACCTTCTTGCTGCGAGGCAACAATGCAATCCACTGTGCCACCATGCAGTGCCACCCAGTACGAATAATACAAATCTGAACAAAACATGCCATATGTACAATCAGACAGCGCAAGTCATGGGCAAAAAAAAAATATTTATTTCTAACAGGGAACAGAGGCAAGAATCAGGCGCAGACAAGAAATCAGTTAATAGATTTTAAAAGAGCTTGTGAGCACCCAGTCCAGGTCAAAGCCAAGCAGTGGTATACTGCAGCACACAAGGGATGATCCAAATTGTAGTCAAGTAACAGTCCACAAGTTGAATGCCACCCAGGAGCAACGCAAAAGACAAGGACGATCCACATCAAAAACCAAAAAGCCAGCCAAAATTCTGAATTTGAAGAAAAAAAAAAAAAATTCCACAAGACAAGAGCGAGAAGGCAGAAATTGTACACGGAGGACAAAAATAAATCATGACTGCTAAAGCTCCAGGAATGTTATTATTATTATTATTATAAAAAATTTTATCTATATAGCACCTTTCAACCAATACAGCACAAAGTGCTTCACAAGCAGGTAAAATACATGTACATAAAAGCAATAAAACAATATGGGGAAACAAGGAATTAAACAAAGGAAAATCAAGATAAAAGGAGACGAACATGAAAACCCAACCATAAAAGAATTTAAACCGTAAAATCAGCAAAAGCAAGCCTAAAAAAATGAGTCTTTAAAAGAGATTTAAAAGACAATAGAGACTCAGAATTTCTTATGTTGTTTGGGAGGCTGTTCCAGAGTATTGGAGCCTTAACCGAAAAGGCTTGATCACCGCAGGAAATCAGATAAACCAGCAAATAAACTTACAAAGGACAGGGAGAAACACTTGGGTATATAAAAGGAGAAAACAGGGCTAATGGGAAGTGATGACAGGTGCAAGTACAGGGAGATGTGGCTGGAGGTGTGGCAACAAATGAGGTCATGAGGCGCGCTAATGACAAAACAGAACAGGGAGGGCGAGTGAGTGGATGTGAGGGAGAAAATTAAAGCACATGGCAGTGAAAGGCAGTGTGAAAGCAAAAACCTTATACAAACAGCAACAAAAGAAGCACATATAATACATAAAAATCAAGGAAATACATAGAATATATGAAGAAAATGCAAGAAAAATAATGAACACAGGAATCAGACTCTGACCATTTCTGTCCAGACTGTGTGATTTGCATTAGTAGCCTATATCATATAGTGAATATATCTGCTCTACTGTCATGGTGTTTGCCTGCAGGCCCTTCCCCCTGCTGCATCCTTTGCCTCCACCTTAACGAGCCACACCTATTGCTCGTTAAGGTGGAGGTGAAGCTTTTGTATTTAAGAGTGGGCTGCACCTGTGTTTGTGCGGCAGTATTTTGTTGGTCTCCTGAGCCCTGCCATGGTATTTTGTGCTGCTGCTTCCCTCTGGGACAAGTTTAATCTTTATGTTCTTAATTAAAGATTTATTGTGTTTTTACTCAGCCTGTACGTTTGGGTCCCTCTAACTTCTTTGGGAACATGGTCCCAGCGTCCGCCGGCGGGCCGAAATGCATGACACCTACCTCCTCTGGAGCAACCGATTTAAAAATGTTTAGAGGAGCACTTCCAATATATTGAGTAGATTTTTAACATATTCTGCTTCTGTGTGCATTTTCTCAAAGGGGCCTCTTGGGCTGTGCTTTATATGATTTTAAATAGGAAAAAACAGCAGCTTTATTGTGTGGATTAGCAGTATTTTTATCAGCTCTCCCATCAGATTGGGATTACGACAGTGTTGTAGTTGTGTCGGTCCCAGCCTCCAATGTTCTTGAGGAAAGTCGAAAGGCTTTGACAGTAAGTGAGCCACAAGTGGAGCAAGTGCTGCGAGCTTTGAGGAAAAATGGCATGAAAATCGACACACTGGTTTGACACAGACCAGGCACTTCCCTCGATAATCTGCCTCAGTTTGAGTAAACTCCTTGTTTGTGAAACCCACCCCACGACCCTTTGATCTCACGTTTGGAGCGGAGATGCTTGCTCTCTGGGGTCAGTCTCCACCATACAACACTACCATACTAGTAACAATTGCACTTTTACTGTCTCTCTCTCTCTCTCCTAATTTGCTCTTTGGGTTTGTTCCTTTCTCTTCTCTCTGTCTGTTCTGTTTTGTTTTCTCTGCTCCCTTTCTCCCTCGCTCCTCCCCCTCCTGCTCTTCTTCATGCTCTGTGTTGTTTTCTCTTTGAGCTATTGCTTTTTCCATCTCTCTCTCTCTCATGCCAGCTGTGTTTGAGGCTACGCTCTGACTCAGCAACGTAAAGGCCGCAGGTTTTTACCCTTCAATGTCTCACTCAGTGAACTGCATATAAAAACTTTCTCTCCCTCTCTGGCCTTCTCCCGCTGATTCTTTCTGTTCTCTCCCCACATCTCTCCTCGGTCTTGTCACTCTCCCCATCCTCCTCTTTTCTCTTTCTCTCTCCCTCCCTCTCTGTTCCCTTCACTCTCCCTCAGTCCCCCCTCACTCACAACAGTTCTGCTTTAGAGGGCCGGGTCTTATTCAGCCACTCGCCTGTCTGGCCTGATGCTGCCCTCTGAGTCGGCCATATTCCTTTTTGCTGCAGCTAACCGGCTAGACAAGACCTACATCAGCAGCTCCAGCAGTAGGCATAGCTCTCCTGACTTACCCGAGGCTCACAGCTCTATGAAGAGGAGGACAAGAACTCAGTGCCAATTCACCAGAGCTCCATGGTATGGGCACTGGCTCCACAAACAGTCAAATCTTGGATGTTACCTCAATAACTCGCAGTGTACATATGAAACCAATTGCTCCAACCTAAACTAACTGCAAAACATTTAAATCAGTTTTATAGCCCATGACTGGGAGGGAAATGCGCCATAAATTCAAGTTAAATATTATTTTCTGGGCCTGGGAAAAGAAAAAAAAATAAGCTGAGTATAATTTTTCCTCAAACTCAGGAAAACTTCCCAGCAGTCCTGATTTAACCCCAACACAATGCAAGAGATGAAACATTCACACAAGTAAATGCAGTAAACAACAATCGCTTAGCAGGCACTCTTTACCAAGGTGAATTCCAACCATGGACACATAGGATACAGTGACACCTGTGCAACTACTCACTTTGATTTCAGTTATGCCTTGAATCAGCATCATAGTCCGTCAGCTCACGCTTGTAACCACAGGGATTAACAGTCAATTAGGCTAAAAAGAGGCCACACCGTAAAAAAAAGAATAATTGAGAAAACTTAAAATTTTAGGGCAACTTTTTGCAGTAAGATTTTTTAATTGTGTCAGCGATTTGCTGTCATTGTCCTAACTGACATTTGATCGTAAGGACAATGACAGGTAAATCGCTGACACAATTAAAAAAACTTACGGCAAAAGGTTGCCTTAAAATTTTAAGTTTTCTCAATCATTCTTTGTTTACGGTGCAATCCCTTATATTAATGCAGCAGAAGAGCCTCAATGAGCCTTGTTTGTGACTCAAACAGTTAAGTTCATATTTTATTTGTTTTTGCTAGCTGTTTTGTTGCATATAAAGCTGGGCCCCTGCATCTGAAAAAAAAGCTCTTTCCTTATTTTTATGCGTTTCATTATTTTAATGATTATTTTAAATCATTTTCTCTGGCTCGTAACAACACAGTACTTTACTACCACTTATCTCCCGCATTGGGGTGCATCTCCCAATAGCGTAGTTGCTAACTAAGTTAGCAACTTAAGTAGTTTGTCCATTCACAGTCAATGGGATCAACTATTTCAGTTAGCAACTTTGATTTTGGGAAACGCACTCTGGGATGTTTTTATTTGCTTTAATGGCACCAATTTTGTTTATTGTATAGTTATTTTAATTGCTTTTTTGATATGCTGTAATTGTCAATTGTCTGTAATTCAGGACCCTAACTCTAGACTCAGTTAGGCCTCCACTTAAAGAAATCCTGAAAAAATATCATTAAAAAATAAAGGGTCAAACAGCTGCATTATGGCTATATTGGGATTTGAACCATCAAATATTCTGAAGAATACCCATCAAGCACGTAAAGCTCGGCTAAGTAATAGATTAACGTTATGATCGAGACAAGAAACCAGGACCAGATTCAGAGTACAATCCAATGAGGAGTGTTTGATTACAGGAATACTGTAATAACTGGAAAAAAGGCCAAAGCCCAGAGCATGAACAGGGGCAGTTGAACTGGTGAGAGTAACGGCCGAGTCCGTGCCCGGCCAGTGACGTCCGGAGACAGATGTCAGGTGGTAGAACCCTTGCTAAAGCAGGACTGATTGACAACCAGTCCGAATTGTTCAGCAGGAGCACAGTCCCAATCCTGTGAATCCAATGAAGGCTTGGGAAGTGTTCTTAGTAAACTAATTTGAGAAACATACTGGAACAGATAGTTAGCAGGTACACAGCCCCATTTCTGGTGTCTGAGCTTTGGATTCTGTTCCTACTAATATAGCTCCAGAGAGTAATAATTTTTTTCACTTTAATAAGATTACAGTGAATTCATAAGAAGACATTAGTGACCATTAAAGATATAAACTGACAAGCTAATTGGTTTAAAGCAATACAGCCTGACAATCAAGCAACTCTGCCAGACAGAAAGAAGACTTATGTGCACCACAAAGACATTGAAGGAACAGGGAATATCATGGACTACCAGTGGATGAAGGGAGGAACAACAAGACATCAAATCAATTAAAGAGATAATACCCAAAAAAGAAGCGCAGGTTGCTGGAAAGGGGGAGTAGACGATTAAAAAGACACAAGGATATTGACAGATGTATATTTCCACTATTTAGCCACATAATAAATCATATATCCTGAGGCAATTCAGGAAACAAAAACATGTGATTACATCAGCGAGCTTATCCTTTGTAAATTATGCCCAATAATCACCTTCCGAATTGTCTCTTTTCTTTTTTTTATGTTTTCAGTATGGTACCTTCCTCCGACAAGCCCAGTTATTTTTTTCTTCTTCTCCAAAACAATTGCAAGCCAGCCTGGTTCGAGTCGATAAAATTGACCATTATTTTATTATCAAAACGGCTACCGCAACCAGCACCTACGTGCTACTTTGAGCAGATGTCAATGCACTCTCATGTTGGAATTCTTGGACGCACTCATGATGCCTCTTTTTTTTAAATAAAGCACTCGCATTCATGACAGGCTCACTGGCGATCAGTGCTCGCTTCACTCTGAAAGAGAACGGGCATTAGACTACTTTGTTGTGGCCATAGCGCATAGCAGAATGTCGGTTACATGGTGCGTAACGATTGAATTCCTGAGCTGAAATCTGATTCCACGTAGACGGCCAGCAGCGACTTTGAAAACTGTTGACAAATGGTGCAGAATTTAGGACAGTGGCAAGTGCAGAAAATATTTGGAAAAGAGGAGACGCTAAACCCGGCAATATTGAGGAAACCACGCTTACCAGTGGATATTTTAATGCAGGACCTGTATTTTCTGGCAGCGTCGTATACAAGCACCACCGAGCGGAGGTACTCTACTCTACAGGTTACTTTTGCCGGGCAACATACAAATCACAGAATCACTTTGCAGATATAAAATCGTCGCGATGAAAACGGTTGGTTGTATTTTATCATTCGGATTACCATATTTTCCTCTGGACTTGACAAACAGTTTAAGGAGTATTTTTTTTTCATGGGAATAATCTCCTGGATAAACACAAAGGTCAACAAAACAACCCTCCATCGCGCGCCTCAAACGTTTTTCTTCACTGATGGGGTTTAGGATGCTGTCGACTGCAAGTTGGGCGCCAAAAACCTATCGAGCCGCGTGTGTTGAATCTCGTGTTGCGCAGTGCAGGTTCCCGAGGCAGCAAAATGCTCACCGGTAAAATCAGAGTAATTTTACGCACTATATTTAGGTTATGTACCATAGAGTCGATAAACCATGTTGTAATACAGCCATCCTTTGAATATTAACCTGATCCAGGGTTTTATTGGTTATCTTCCTTACACGTCCCTCTATTTCCCCTTATTTCCTTTTGAAAAAACTAAACCTGTGATTTCCACTGAATATCGCCCTAAGGTGACTTTTTTGGTGAAAGGGACTTGAATTTTGAACAGAAACAGCCCGTGCTGCTGGCCTTGGCACCGGTCACAGCTGAGATCAGTAGGGACACATTTTCGGGAGTGATTATCTGCAGAGATTCCTTCAGTACACCAAATTCTCATCTCCTGCGTTTTACTGCCATCCTCACTGTTTCTTAAAGGCATAGCTGACTTAATTCATTGCATTTAAGATTTAGTGTATGTTTCCAGTTGGTCCTGGCAGTTTTGTTGGCAATAAGAAATTTGCAGAAGTGTCTAGTAAAAAAAAAAAAAAAATCTTGCTCAAAATGGCCGCGGTAGAATTGAAGACATACACACCTTTTCTATAAGAATGCCTATTCTGGGGGTTAAGCGCGAATGAGCTTAAACTCATTGAGGATATAGAAATTGGTTTAAAAATATTTTTTTTCATTATGTCTTAGGACTTAAGATATTACGTTTTAATACATTGTATTTTTGCATTTCCTGAAACTAATAAAGTTTTCTCACAAGCATTACTGTTTAGTGACTCATCTTTCCTTATCACTTTGATCCAAGTTCCTCACCTCAGGATTTATTCTTAGCCTCAGTATGTTCTTACCATAATCTTAATTTTTTTTAAAATTTTCATCCACTTAATTTCATTCATTTTCAGTCTTCAGCCTATAACACGGTTCTTATAAAATAGAGTATACACAAAAAGAGGCAAAAATTTTGTTTTAAATCTGAGAGAATAGACTTTTTAACCATAGGTTTTATTTGGTGTCACAACTTCCCTGAGTGTCTGATGGTGTTAGAGTGTTGTTTCAGTGTTGGTTCAGTGTTCCCCTTGGTTGCACGCAATTTAAAGAAGAAAACGTCTTTTGTGTTAGCAGGCAGCTTAATCATGTGCAGGACACACTATATTGGACTGCATCACTTCCTTGGGCAGAGTAGGCTTCTGATGCACTCTTGAGAATAGAGAACAGAGTATCTGATGTCAGAGTAGTATGTTTTATCTTCAGCATGACTGTCACACTGTTGTCATATATCAGCAAGGTCTCGCAAGTTAGCACAGCCAGTAAAGTTTGTTCCCAGCAGTGCTGAGTCTGTCTGGCCCAGATTACTCACCATGCTGGTGTCAACTGTTCAGTCACCCCTCTACAGTGCTGAGAGGCTTTGCTTGATGTAGCAATAAGAATTACTCATGGGTGCATACATCCTGTTACTTTAGTTTTATAGTCCTGACAATGCTAAAGCAGGGGCGTAGCCCAGAGTGTCAGCAACATGTACTTAGCCCCCATTCAAATCGGCTAGGCCAACAAACTGACCAAGAATTTCCCATTTTTAGAATGAACGCAGCATGCTGTATGAGTACCAAGTCAGAGACGGTCCAAAAAGGAGCAGTGGAAAGCTTTTAAGAAGAAGGATTGACACTACACACACAATACAATACACATATCTAAGCTTCCTTTTGTTTAAGGAATGGAGAAGACAGTCACGTGATAGTTTTTTTTTTCCAAACAGGAAGTGAGTAAAGGAAGTTAGGTGTATTTTCGGCACAGCTGCTGGAAGGGTTTTCTGCCCTTAGGAATGTTCCGGACGAAGATGCGATCTCCATTTCTGGAGGAGGAGAAACTCGAGAGGGAGGCCTGCGGAGTGCTGCCATGCAACAACCAATCCCTGCGGCAAGCAATGAACTTCAGAACCAATAAGAAAGCAGTAAGCAGCAAAACGGCCTGTTTTGCTTGGGCAAAGCAAATGAAGCAGCTTAATACTTCTCACTGAAGATTTCCCTCAAAGTTTTCTACTCTTCATGGGTGTATACTGTCAGGGGCGTCTTTATTAAGTAAACCTATATGATATGAGTTGTGTGCTCTCCTTGAATCCGAAATAGCTGAATTGTTGCCTGGCATGCTTTAAGCAAGGTGCTGCAAGCATTCCTCAGGGATTTTGACTCATACTGATTTGATTTCATCATGCAGTTACCGTAGATTTTAGACACACATTATTGCCATAAACTTTCTGTTCCCCCAAATCCCAGAAGTACACTGGTGGATTGATATCAGGGGGCTGGAGTTGACTAAAGGCACCATCATGTTTATAGTTCCAGTTGGACAATAATGCAAGCTTTATGAGATGGTGCATTATTCTGCTGGAAATAGCCAAGGGTCGACTGTGGTTTGAGGAATGCAGTGGTCAGAAACAGTGGAATGCTGTGGCAATTAATTTATTCTCAGCCAAAAGTAATGTCAGTGCCACCATAATCATTCAATGGTGCTACTATCACATTCTACGTATTATAACCTGACAAATCAGTATCAAAACTTATACCTGATGAAAGGTTAAAGGCTGAAATATTGGTGTATGCTGTTAAATATGAAATAACCCAGTATTAAAGAGTTCTCATGGAGGGTGCCAAGGAATCTTGGGCTGCTTTATTTTTTCATTTTTCTCAACCAACTGAATATTTGCCTTGTAAACAATCAGAAGCAGCTTGTGCTTTACAGCAAAGCCATCTGTGCCTCATATTAAATGGAGTTGAACATAATTTTCGAAATCAGGGGAGTCTTATCCAAAAAGTTTCAACGTGGGTGCAAGATTTTAGTTCAGGCCCAACACAAAGATGCCTGGTTCTTTGAATGTAGTTCTTGATTGAAAACTGTGAAAAGTTAATAGGTAGAATCAAGCGACAAAGTACTGAGCTATAAAAAAAGGGGAAAACTATCATTCATGTCATACAAGACCAAATACTCTTATTCTAAAGCTTTTAAAGTACTATGGTGGAGGCATGCTGTACAGTCCAATCCATTACAGGATTTTGTGCAAACTTCTGCTTTTAATTGTTTGACCATCACATTTTTATCTGACATTTGTAAGAGCACAAGTTACAGCTTCTGACTGCAAATGCATCCTAAAGATTTGACTGTCTCTGAGTACGAGCTAACCAGCATAGTTTATGCAGCTGTCTGTAAATTAAATTGGTCGGAACAAAACCAGCACACAGTTGTGCCCTCTGAGACTGGAGCTCATTACCACTGTACTATGGATATCTGTTTAGCAAACGTCCCCCCTTCCCTACATGGAAGAGGAATGGAAATTGTCATATGAAAATATGGATCCTACATGAAGGCCCCTACTAGGTGGAACTCTCAATCTTATCATGCAAATTTTCACTTAGTAATACTTTGAGCCCCTTGTCATACAGCTGAGATTATAGTCATAAGCACAACATAACAGCTGTCACAAAATGACATAACAGATGAAGTCAGTTAATGTGAAATGTCAGAAAGTTGTCACCACATCACATTGTCTGACAAATGTTTTAACAGTAACCTACCTAAGACGTAACATTTACTGACAGAAGTATAACAGTATCATGTCATTTGACAAAAACTGAGTTCAAGAGCTTTCAGTAAAGTCCTGCCATTTTTAAGCAGTGGCAGTAGAAAGCAATGTTTCTACTCAAGCTTTATGCGTTTGCAACTAGGTCTATTTTTCAGACCTGGACTGCTCTAACTCCTGGCCTTTCTCTCCAGGGAACCAAGTAAGCTTGCAGTGTGTGATTACTGAGAGAGAGAGAGAGAGAGAGAGAGAGAGAGAAGGAGCCAGCATGTCTATGCTCTTAGCTGTTGCCTTTCTATGGCAATGTACAAGTTTCATATGATTTGCTTAATATGACAGCTAGTTTGGAATGTTGTGTGGACTCCTGCCAAGCATGCAGGATGACTCCTAGTCACATGTCTCTCGCATTGCATCTCATTGGCTGTCTTACGTGGGGAAAAGAAACAAAATAACTGCTTGGAATCAGAATACTTTTAGAAGATGGCTGAGGATGGGGCAAAGTGGTGGTGATTGGCTGCACGTAGTGCCTTCTATCAGTTCTGTTTCAATGACGTATACTCATAATCCACTCTTTACACTCATTTTCAGCATTGTAGAAAGAAAAATGAAAGAAATAGATCATTTTTCCTCACAAGTACCAAGGTTGCCCTGGGTGATTCCATCATACAATCCATCCCAACAGGGACATTATGCACAGTAAACAGCAAGCCTAGGAGAGATTCAAATATCAATACTCAAAGACAAACTATAATCTATCTACAACCCTGATTCTGAAATAGTTCGGACAAAGTGTGAATGGTGAATAAAATCAAAACGCAATGACTTTCAAATCACACCAGCCAGTATTTTATTCACAATGGAACAGAGAACATAGCAAATGTTTAAACTGAGAAATTTTACAATTTTTATCCAAAAAATGAGCTCAAATCAAATTTGATGGCTACTACAGGTCTCAAAAAAAGTTGGGATAAGGGCCTGTTTACGATGGTGTAGCATCCCTTCTTCTTTTCAACACAGAGTGGAGGCATCTGGGCATTGAGGAGACAAGTTGCTCGTGTATAGCCATTGGAAATTGATCCCACGCTTGTTTAATAAAGGATTCCACCTGCTGGAGAGTTTTGGGTCTCCTTTGACAGACTTTATGTTAAATTGTGCGCCAAATGTTCTCAATCGGTGAAAGATCAGGACTGCTGGCAGGCAAATTCAGCACACGGACTCTTCTACTACGAAGCCTTGTTGTTGTAATAGCTGCAGTACGTGGTTTTGCATTGTTCTACTGAAATAAACAAGGCCTTACCTGTTGTCTAAACGAGAGCATATGTCGCTCTAAAACCTTTATATACCTTTCAGCATTCGTGGTGGTTTTTAAAACATTCAAGTGTCCCACACCATATGCAGTAATGCATCCCCATACCATCAGAGATGGTGGCTTTTGAACTGAATGCTGATAATCGGAAGGGTGGTCTTTCTCCTCTTTAGCCCGGAGGACATGACGCCCATGATTTTTAAGAAGAATGTCAAATTTGGACTTGTCTAACCACAGGACACTTTGCCACTTTGCTGCAGTCCATTTTAAATGAGCCTTGGCCCACAAAACACGTTGGCGCTTATGGATCATGCTCAACAATGGCTTCCTTTTTGCATGATGGAGTTTTAGGTGGCATCTGTGGATGGCATGGCCGGCTGTGTTTACAGACAGTGGTTTCTTGAAGTATTCCTGGGCCCATTTAGCAGTGTCAATGACAGAATCATGCCGGTGAGTGATGCAGTGGCGTCTGAGGGCCCCAAGATCATGGGCATCCAGTGAAGATCTTCGATCTTGTCCCTTACGCACAGAGATTTTTCCTGTTTCTTTGAATCTTTTGATGATGTTATGCACTGTCGATGATGAGACCTTCAAAGCCTTTGCAATTTGACATCGAGGAACATTGTTTTTAAAGTATCTTACAGGTTTTTTTACACAAGCCTTCACAGGTTGGAGAGTCTCCGGCCATCTTTACATCTGAGAGACTCAGCCTCTCTAAGACATCCCTTTTGTTGCCAATCATGTTACACACCAGATGCCAGTTAACTTAATCACTTGCTAAATGTTCTTTCAGCTGATTCTCTTATATATTAATTGCTTTTTCAGCCCTTTTTTTGCCTGTGTCTCAACTTTTTTGAGACCTGTTGCTGCCAGAAAATTTGAAATAAGCTCATTTTTTGGATAAAAATATAAAATGTCTCAGTTTCATTTTATTTTCATTTTAAAGACAGTGGACCGAGCTGGTCGACATCGAAGAAGTCCCTCCCCGAAGAATGTATGCAAAGGATGAACAGTTGTACCAGCGGCGGCTCGTGAACTGGCAACAGGGGAAGCTCAAACAATCCCTTCAAATTAATGATTGGTCTTGACCTGTTTTCCATCATTCATTTATATTACCATTACAGAAACTCAGATAACTCTCAACATTATCAAGTGTGGCCAGTTTTTATTAATAACGCATACCGGTTACGACTCCGGACTTCTCACACTTTTCTTTACCCAGGGGTTGGAAGCAATGCATGCGTTTCATGATCGTTTATATGAAATAAGATCATTTGAAACATCTTTATACAATTCCATTGCTTCCAAGCCTCCAGTGCACAAGGACTTCAATTCTGCACGAGAATCTCTTAAATACGCGTTGATTGAATAATTGCTGACTACAACAAAGAAACGTAAATATGCCAATTTAACTCACACCGAATGCGTGAGAGTTGACAGGTATGCGCTATTAACGAAAACTGGCCACAGCTGATAATGTTGAGAGATTTCGGAGTATCTGCAACGGTAATTTAAATGAATGATTGAAAACAGGTCATGACCAATAATTATTTTTAAGGAATTGTTTCAGCTTCCCCTGTTGCCAGTTCACAAGCCACCACTGAGTTGTACAGATGGACGGACAAGGCCTAAATCAACATTCCCCTCATTTCTAGGGTAGTGGGGGACTGAAAAGCAATTTTTAAAGGTCACTGCTAGTATTTTGGGTGATATTCCAAAGAGATAAAATTGAGGACAAGGATACAAGTCAAAGGTCACATAAAATGTCCTGTTGAGGTTGAAGGTAAATTTTTATTGATACATTGGTTTCCTTGACCTTAACTTAGTAGTATTCGATTTACTAAATTAACATATTGGATTCTTTTTCAGGAAGTTGGACATTTCAGAAAAAAGTCAAAGCCATAGGGGAAAAGGTGAAAGGTAACAGGTTGACGAAACGTCCAAATAACACAAGAGAATGCGGCCAACCAACAAAGCAATTTTGAAAGGCCGGTCAACAGTGTCGGAGCTATGCCGAGGTCATCGCTGAATGGTCAAAGACCAGAGTTCACAAAAAACGTAACAGATTTAAAGCTTAAGCGAAGGCCACAAAGTCAGTGTAGAAGAGAAATCAAGCCACACGGACACAGCCTAAATCAATGGTCTCCGACATTGCTTGGGATGGTGGTGGAATAAATAAATTAGCTCCACAAAGAGCGCTAATAAAGGGTGGAGATCACCGCGCACATCTTCAGAAGAGATTCTCAATGCCTTTATTTTTGATTGGCAGAGGAAACATTCGGGATGCCACAGGGTATTTGGAGAATAGTGACGAAAGTTATCGGCCAATTAATTTTCTTAAAAATCACATCTGCTCAATGAAACATGATCAAAATGGATAACTTATTTCTTATCTTTCATCCCTGGTTCACACACGCTGTTTATTTTAAGCAAACCGAAGAAACAACGATGAACCGCAATTAGTTATCAAAACAAGTTAATTATGGTTTCCCCAATATAATCATGTGCTAATCACCCTCTACCCTCATGCTATTAGGTTACATATCTGCAGACAGTCTGAGGCTCTGTCAGAAACTAAAAAAAGGAGTGAAAAAAAAACAATGGAACATTGGTGACAGCTCCATGGCAGAATGATTTACCAACCCGCAATTAAGCTAACTAAATCTTCAATGTATGATCAAGGACAAAAAGTTGTCTACTAGCTTCACCCATGTCAGGGCATCAAGCAAACACTCGAAAATTACATGGTATACAAAATCCGTCGCACATCATTGCCAGTACAAACAGCTCAAGCACATGCCATATGAAGCACAGAATATTTTATTTGTATACTATCAAACATGCATATCCATCACTCGCTAGCCAATTAGCCTAATATTATCCAGACTATTCTTTCTATTTGTTACATTTTATCCCTCCGCCTCTGTGTGCAAGTTCGCAACGAATATCCGGCACATTACGGCTCTGCGGAGTGATACGGTGGGGACTACACCCAGGCGCTGGCCGAATGCGGTGGCTTCTTTTGCTACTCAAACTCAGATTATAGCGGGTACGTGACGGTGCACGCAGGCGGGGGTTTTGTCGGAGACGCTACAATACCTTGAAAATATTCTCTTTATTCATTAGCAACGAGTATTACTCAAGGAAACGCGTTTCTGATTTTTTACTTTGAAGGAGTTGCTCATTTTAACCGGAGACGCAAGCATGTCTTGGCAAAGCTACGTGGATAACCTGATGGCCGATGGCAGCTGCCAGGATTCCGCTATTGTTGGGTACTCGGACGCCAAATATGTCTGGGCATCACAACCCGGTGGCACTTTTAGCAGTATATCGGTAAGGGTGTTTTAATTATGTGAAAATACTCCCACTACTGTATGATATTACCGAGTGCGGGGTTTGAATGAAGTGGTAGTTCATATGAAAGGGGAGAGGCCTTGCCGAACGGCTAAGGGGGGTTGGGGGGGGGTCTGAATATTTTTAGGCTGGCCTGTCCAGGCTACACATGGTGTTCATTCTGAATCTTTTGTGAATGGATTTCCTTTTATTTCAGCGAATACGTGGAACATAGTCGTCGCTTTCATCAATAATAAAGCTTTGTTTTAACAGGAAGATGGCCTGCATTACAAGACCGTTATTCTCTTATTCTGAGTAGCGGAACACCTGCCATGATTTAACAAACCTCACATCCTGAACGTTGGGTTGTTACTGGCAATCGCTGTGTATGTGGGGATTTGAACTAAACTCCGCGTCACCAATCTAACAAACGAAGTTAATTTCCGATGTTGGAACTTTAGAGGATTGTGATTGTTGTGTAGGTATCCCATTGTTGAGCTTGTGTAGTGGCTCACAAGTAGCTGATACCTCGCCGGCAATGCGGGAAAGGGTGAAGCTGCTTTCACACCGGTCGCGAAACGAATCTTTCGCACGACAGATTACATGCAAAGTCAATGCAAAGACGCGAATTCGCGTCTTCGCCTTGCCTTTGAATGTAATCTGTCGTGCGAAAGATTCGTTTCGCGTCCAGTGTGAAAGCGGCTTGACGCTGTGAGGAAGGAGAAAAATCAGGCCGTTCATAGATTCCTCGCTACGCAAAGCTACTGGCGCAGCGTGGTTCAAATAAGCGCCGTAAAGCGCGTAAAGTAAGCGTAAGTGGTTTGTGGAATAGCGGCCTCGCTGCCGCCCCCTTCGCGCTTCTCCAAGATGGCGCCTCCCCTCGTCTTTTTTTTTTTTTTCCCCCTCATCATCCTGAAGGTTCGCCCGTGTTCAGTGAAGCTGGCTAAAGCTGCCTTCACACCGGACGCGAAACGAGTATTTCGCGCGACAGATTACATTCCAAGTCAATGCAAAGACGCGAAGGTCTTTGCATCGACTTTGAATATAATCTGTCGTGCGAAAAATTTCGATTCGCGTCCGGTGTGAAAGCGGCTTAACTGACCGGCTGGCAAGTGCGTCGTCGGACAGCAGCCTATAAATTTTAACGTTCGATATTTTGGGTGTGGTTTTCACTATATTTTAGGGTTTGATTACTTTGGAGCGCTCCTGCCCCGTGCTAGGGACAATTTTGATTGTTAACTTGAGCTTGACTGGCCTTGCGGAGAAAATCCTCCATTTTGTTAACTGTCCCAAGTAGCTAGCTAGCTAGCTTATAGCCGAGCAAAGTGGCCTTGGAAAAAATTGTTTCAGTGATTTGCGAGCAACCTTTGCCTTGACCACCCGCACTCAAAATTTCGGTAATTAGCACTTGCTAGCTATTGCTGCATGCAGTTTCCACTTAACCAATGTCGTAGCAACCTATCAAATGTCTGGCGTTAGTCGTGTCGTTTTAAGTGTAAAACTGCTAACGATAATATTGGCTAGCCTGTTAATTGGATTTTTTATATTTTTGGGAATTGGTGCACAGTTGATCATCATCGTTAAGCTACAGACAGATACTTATTACCGTCTAGCATGTTAGCTAGCTTCTAAAACTGCCTCATGACACACTTCTACTGGGCTAAGTTGGCTATTTGACTCATGTCGCCAGTTTACTTTTGACGTCAGATAACGCTCGCTGGCTGCAGTGATTTGCAACTTTCACCCTGTTCAGCTGGCGGTTTTTCCATCGCTAGGTAGATAATGTTAGTTGGTTGCGTACTAATTGGCCAGGCATTCATCGGCTTCCTTTGCCTTGCAGAATGTTAACGTTACCTCCCGTTAACACTTGGCTTGCTGCCAGAAAGACTGTTTGATTGCCATCTAGAGTGCTGATGTGTTTTGGGGTGTGACGTCATCGGTTATAGCCATTTCCAATGTCTTGGCGCTAGCTAGCTAACGATAGTTATACAGGTGGTTTACCGGTTGCGCAATTTGGAGAAATCACTCTTTATTTGCGGGAAAACGACTTCGCTGTTAACCGTTCCAGCGGTGTCAAACTCAAGGCTAAGTTATTGTGGATTTAAAACCATCGTTTCGAGATATTCGGCTTGATGGAGAAATAAATGCCCGATAACTGTTGCTTGCCGTTTCAGCAGTACCTAATCAACACGTGTGAGAAGGCGCGCTGTGCAGTGTGTGGCCGTTTTGTATTCCCGGGAATCATCAGATGTTGGCGTCTTTATGCTCGGAAATTATATATTTGGGATTTATATGGTCAATATCGTACTCTTGATACTTCATCAACGCTCAAGAGTGACTGCTTGTCGATTGACTAGTTCCGCAAAGGCCATTTTGTAGGTTTTCAGGTTGGGGACAAACTACGTTCGGGCTAATTTAGGTTAGTCAGGTCAGACACTCTTCCCCAAATGAGCAATAGAAAATTTTGATTAATGTATAAAACTACACTGATAAATGGGCTATTGATTGATGATAGTGTTACACTTCATTAAGGGATCGTACAATTTTCAGCCTAGTGGGTGAGCATAAAGAAAATCTACATAAGAGTTGCAAAAAAATTCAAATAGTGAAAAACGTGATAAATTTCAGTTTTGTCTGTTGTCCAATGCTTCATATAACCCAGGTTTTGTAAGTTTCATTGATCATATTAGAAACAAACTGATGTCCACTCAAGAGTGGTAAAGTTACAAAACCAAGGTTATGAAGCATACAACAACACACCTACTATGAACTTAGTCTTGAACTGAGGCCAGTGCACATTGATTCCAGCTGACACAGTGGGTCCGGCTGAGTGAAAGTGAACGTGTGATGAAAATAATTTCTTTGTAACGCATAGCTAGTGAATGGGCTGATCTTGTAGCTTAATCGGTCTAGTGTATGGAACTAACTTGTTTTTTTTTCAATGCAAGATGTCGGGGGGAATTACGACCCTGAGGAAGACTGGTCGAACGTTGGTTGTGCATTAAATTTATTTCATCGTGAGTGTGCGACTGATTTTCTTCCATTGTCAGCACCTCTACAACTTGTGGCGTGAATTCTTTTTTGGAAAAAAAAAAAAAAAATTTACAGCCATTTAAAGTGCATGAAGTTTGAAAACTTCAGACGCACTCAAATTTATTTACATATTTTTCATCTTAAATATCTAAAATTAAATAAAATTTACTTGTTTTTACATTTAATAACTTGCTATTCATATTTTTCAGCATGTGTAACCATTTTTGCCAAATTCAAATTGTGATTTTTTTTTTTTTAACTCTTAAAAAGATGTTGCATTATGACCATAGATTGTTGTCATTACTGACTTAAGTCATAATGTATGTGATACAGAATATTTCTTTTATAGTAGAAGTATGTTACCTATTTTAGTTCTGTACTCGAAGTAGACCTTACTTTTTCTGACTAACATCTAGTTCTGTAGTAACGTAACCAATACAGCTTGTAATGATGTAAGCATATTTTCCCGATTTAGTCTAAGAAATTCCATATTTTGCAACAATTTTTGCTGAGTACATTAGTTTGTTTTTTGCAATATTGAAACCAGG
The DNA here is from genome assembly GCA_029721435.1 of Gymnothorax reevesii. Taxonomy (NCBI): domain Eukaryota; kingdom Metazoa; phylum Chordata; class Actinopteri; order Anguilliformes; family Muraenidae; genus Gymnothorax; species Gymnothorax reevesii. The sequence continues at coordinate 21,613,157 of CM056575.1, read as the reverse complement.
TTGACTCCAATTTGTATTGAGAAACAGCATGTTATGCATCTTTGCGTACACCTTGTCAAATCTGATGTCCTCTTTTGGTAGTACCGTAACCGAGCACATTTTTGCTAATTCCACATTTAAAAATTGTTCTAACAATCCATTGAGTATACCATGTTAAAGTACTTGTTAAAACCTATATAAACTTGAAATACATGTCAGTTATTTGGTTAAAAAGTTATAGCCCAATGAACATGAAAATTGTCGTGATGTAACCACTTGGCCAGACCCCAACGTCAACACATGGTCAAATTTATGGCTAATTGTTCCAATTATGATATACCCTGCAGAGTAATGCTGGCTAAAATTGGTGGAAAATGCATGTCTGTTCCTTTGTGGCCAGGGGCACGCAATTATACTCATAAATAAAGAATATCATAAGTTTGGCCTGACAGAGGGTGCTGTTTGCCAAACCGGAAATGATATGCGGAACCGGTCAAAGGACGTGCCACTGAGAAATGACTGCAAGGCTCTATACCTAATGGCTAAAAACGAATTGATCCACAAAATGCGTGAGAAAGGCCAATTTCCGCAAATTCGTGAACAGATGCCTTTCCGCCACCAAATTTTGTATCGATACCAGACGCTTCAGACAATTTCCGTTTACGGAACTGGTCAACATACTGTATGGCCAAACTTCATGACCTGCGCCAAGGAGGTTGTTTTACCTTCTGTTTGCTAGTATATTTGTTAGCAAAATTGCAGAAGGTGCTATGGACAGATTTTTGACATTTTTAGCAGAGATCTCTTTGCCCGACTTAAGTGGGATCATTTTGGGAGTAGTCCGGATCCAACTCCAGATTCAGGAGTTTTTTGAGGGATTCGTCACCATTATGTCTGAGACGTGTCGGGGACTGCTGGGCCTTGGCGGAGGTATGCGCTCTGAGTGTTCTTGTAGGTTTATAAACGGGTGACTATGCCATTGAGTTGGCTGTAATGACGGATTTTTTTTGATCGGGGCTTCCTTGATATTTCAGAACTCGCTTTGTATTTGCGATTCTGAACTTCTCGGAGTGTTACTGTATCGGGTTGTTCAGTTCAGAAAATTAACTTGTTTTTAATGCAAATGATATCGCTGATGGTTGTCTTTCAGGATTAAATCTTCATACATAATCAGTTTTACAAAGTATTAAGTGGTCTTCCTGACAAATGACCTTATTCAGCACTGCATGAAGAAAATTGCCCTGCCTGCCATAACCATGATTTTTCTCTGAGGTACACTTTGCCCATACTGGCTGTTTTGAGGGAATAAAACCAACCGGCTTTTCTCGATCACTGAAAGGTGAACTGGTCCTTCTCAGACTTAGTCATATAAGGTCTGTGACTAATCTGTGCTGTTTGAATGGCTAGAGGAAATTTCCCGACCCCTTAATTGCGTAAAGTCAGACCCTCTTGGCCGTAAGTTTCAATTAAATCACTAGTTTGACACAAAGATGAATGATTTTGTAATAAGTTCTAGCTTGAAACCTCCTTGTTTTTGACATTGACTCTAAAAAGTGGTGTCATTGCAGTTTTTGAAGACCAGCGTTTTTCACTGATGCATCCATGCTCTGGTATTTGGGTGGGGGGGTACACGTACCTTTCTACCTGCCTACTTTTTTTGAAAATGGTTTTTGTGAATCGTTTCAAATTTTTGAATATTTTCCGGATTGTTCATTGTAAGCGTGCATCAAATCTGCTAATCTGGACAGGGACCTCTTTTGAAATAAAAACAGGCTTCTCCCCCGTTAAGTTCTGGTCAGTTGAGACATGTTCTCCATTTTTTTTTTAAGTGTGAATTAATACTGTACATTATAAACCTCAAACTCGGTGTGCTTTTCTTTTTCAGAGGAGCGTGCAAAATATTCATTTTTATTATTGAGTGCGTCTTACATCCTTTTACACATTCTTGTTCATAAGGTGTGTTCAGGCGCCTCTGGGGCGTAACTCCATTTTTACTTTTGGGAGTGAGATGTACCATCCCCTGTGGTTGGTGCGCCATTGTTGTTTTGGGTATGCAGGCCTTACTGGCATGTTTGTGATGAACGGGATGTGTCCCAAGTGCCCAATGAATTACAGCCTGAGGCTTCCTAATTGCTGTCTCTTGCATCCATTTTTCATTTTAGCCTTTAGAAATTGACATCCTAGTTGGGAAAGATCGAGAAGGGTTCTTCACTAGCGGAATGACCTTGGGCGAGAAGAAGTGCTCTGTGATCAGGGACAGCCTGTACATCGACGGTGACTGGACGATGGACATCCGGACAAAGAGTCAAGGGGGAGAGCCGACGTACAATGTTTCCGTGGGCAGAGCAGGCAAAGGTAACTTAACCTCACACACTCAGTGCTCACTGATTTAGTTGAGTTTGTGTGGATTTGATAAATGGTTTTCATGTTGGTTTTGCTGTAAAATGTGGATATAGTGGTACCTCTGAGCATGTGTATCTACGTCCATCTTTCCTCAATATGCCATATGCAAGATGAGTTTCTTGCTCGTCTTCACAGCTGGTCATGTATAATTTGATTTAATGCCGTATATTTGCTTCAGTGATGGAAAGGCACTGATCTTATATTTTTATCCTGGTTTTTAAGATGCAGTTTTCACTCCTGAAGGCCTATTGGTTAGTTTCATTGAGTTGAGGTTTTCGGTTAATATTGACCATGTGCAAAGAATGTGCCACTGAGAATTGAGGTAGATTAGATGTGAGGTGAATGAAAGGGTTAATGAAGTGGGCAGAATATTTGGTCTGTGTACAGGTTTGTTTCCCCCCCCCCTTTTGGCCAGTGATCCACTGCTAAGTTTGAGTAGGTATAACATCACAAGCCACATTTTTATTTGGGATTCTTATGAGGAAGTCTTGATAATGGAGAGTCATACTGGCCTTCAACATTTCGGTGTAGGGCTTCATTCTTAGGTTGTTGCAGTGATAATTTGGCTTATGGAAGGGGAGGGTGAAGCTTTATGCTTGCATGTATTTCACTTACCTTAACACCTTTCGGGTTGGGCAATGCAGTGTTTCGATAATTATTGAATGCTGTAACTGCCACGATGTTACCTTCTCTCGCTTGATAAGGGGCCAGACAACATGACTTTGAAGGAACTATGAAATGCTTTCAGGCTGGAGAAGTTCACCACCTAGTGGTCGTTTGATCAGGTAGCCAGTCGTCACTTGTGCAGCTTTTGCCTCATTGTGTGGCGTTTTGTCTTGTTGCATGTGAAGATGCAACACCTTGCTTTTGATTGGCTATATTGGTACTACCAGTAGCTTGTGACTTCTTTTTGTTTGTTTTTTGTAGTGGTCATGGAAGCATTTCACACAGCCTCTTTAGTTCATATGCGTAAAGCTACTTCAAGTGTGTGCAGAAAGGTGGGCCTTTAGTATTCCCCCTGCTGATGATGGCAGTTACTGCGTTTGCAAATTATCGTGGCATTTATCACCCGTCCACACTCTCCTTCCACTCAGGCCATGTTCCGTAAGACTGAACTGCCTTCACTCCTGTCACATTCCCTGTACCCAGATCAGTTTCAGCTGTGAGGTTTATTTTTTCTCCCCGCGTGTGTATTGAGGAAAGTGGTGCAAATGAGCATGCTGTGAACTGTGATGGCTGTTTTTGTGCATTAACCCCACCCCCCATTCCCCCAACAGCAACTGCAGTGCTAAAGCATTCATTTTCCTATCATGTAGTATATTCCACACACACAATGCAAATTGGTCAACTCAGTATGCTGAATGCTAGATTTGGTGTCTGTCAAATCTTGCCTTGGATTGGCCTCCATAATTGCTCTTGGATCCGGAACTCGATGCTGAAACAACGCGGCAGCCTGTTTTCAACATTTAAGTGTCCTGGCTGTTTATTGGGATCAGGGCCATATTTGCAAAGCTGCAGTTTTTTTTTGTGGCAGTATCTGATAAAATCATTGATTGTCAAATAGCAGGAGTCCTCATGTTTTCAGCCGTGATGGTGCACTAAATAAAAGTTGGATCCGTTCTCCATTCTCCCGTGTATCGGGGTCAGTGGGTGCATTTTCTCTGCATTTTTCACCGCTGTCTGATTTCAGACAGGCTGCTGCCACCTGGGGATGCCTTGCACAGGCCTTTCTCCTAAGAATCTCTCTCTGCTTTGACTGTAGAAGCAGGCAGAAAGAGAGCCTCATCTTAATTTCTGTTGAGATGGAGGAGTGAGCCATGCTTTGTGCAGTGTTCCTGCTGAATTTCTATTTGCTCTGAATGCACCGCAAGTTGTTGCTGTTGCGGACTTTCCCTGAACTAACTTGTAACTAACTTGTCTCGTTGAACCACCCCCCCCCCTTTTTTTTCTCATTCAGTTTTTTTTCTTTTTTTTAACTGCTATTGACTTTGAATGCTTTCCTCCTCTTACTGACTCACCTGTGTAACCCCTCTAAACTTCCCTCTCTATCTCTTTCCTTTCCAGTCTTGGTTCTTGTTATGGGGAAAGAAGGCGTCCACGGAGGCGGGTTGAATAAGAAGGCATATTCGATGGCAAAATACTTACGGGATTCAGGGTTCTAGTTTAGTCTGACTTGTTAAGTAGAAAAGTTGAGGGAGGGGAACATAAGGGCAAAAAAATTATTTAAAAAAAGGGGGAAAAAATACAGTAACATTGCTTTCAGATACCCCTTCCCTTTCAGTCATATCATGTATTGGAAGCATTAGGCCTTAATAGCACCAAAGGCTAACATTGAGGGGTGGGGGTGGTGGGGTTGGGGGCTAACAAGCTATCAACTGTGTATCCCTCTGTTAAGTAGGGAAAGACTTTTTTTTTTTTTCTTTTTTTTTTTTTTTTTCTCTGTGGTTTCTTGTTTTCAGGGTTTGTTTGATCTATTTGTTTGTTCTTGTGTTCTCTTGTGTGTGTATGTGTGTGTGTGCGCTCCAGCATTGGTTTTAGTGATGGGAAAAGAAGGCGTCCATGGTGGGCAACTCAACAAGAAAGCTTACGTAATGGCCGACTACCTGAGAAAGTCTGGATATTAACGTGGCCTCCATCTTCCTGTGGGCACCATTCGCATCCCCTCCCTCTTGTGTTGGGCAGCACTACCTGACGTAGCTGCTAGTCGCTTTTTTTTTTTTTTTTTTTTTTTTTTTTTTTTTTTCTGTTCCCTTTATGTTCTATCTGCCTCACTCCTCTCTCCCCGCCCCACCCCACACACACACGCGCACTTTTTTTTTTTTCCTCCCCCCCTCCCCTCTCCTTTTATAATTCCTGGTTCCAAAACGTCTGCCTTCATCTTTTATATATTTACACTGTGTTCTTCGAACCCTGTTTTGCCACTACAGTCATAATATAGTTAACCGTAAGCATATTCTCATGCAAATAAAATAAAAAAAATAAAAAATAGAAAATAATGGGTATTTTGGGGGGGGGGGGGGGGGGGGGGGATTGGCCTGGTTGTTCTAATCTGGCTGCAGTGTAGCGAACATGTTGGGAAATTGAGCGAGGGGAAACTGTGGAGGAACAGATTTAACACTAAGGTGCCTGGTTGTGTACTCCTGACCCATGCCATTTCTGAGTACTTGGGGCAGTTATCCGGCTCATTCTCGCCCTTTTTCTAGCACACGTCAGTGGGAGGGGAAACTTGCATGCATATCCGTTAGCTTATCAAAATGTCCCCCTAATCACGCCACATTTCTCTGCCCCGCCTGCACGCACAACCTTTGAACTCTGGCCAAACCTTTAGTTACCTTGCCCTATTTACCATGCTTTTTCTTCATTGTAGTCTGTACTTCGATGTAGTGCATTTGTCATTGTATTCCATACTTTAGTGTAGTCCATGCTTAAATGTAGTTCTAGTACTTCCTCCTCCTGTGGCCCGTTTTTCTTGCAGTTAAAATCATATGCATACCCTATTCTCATATCTGCCCTTCTGCCTCATTTCTATTGTTTTCCCCCTTTCGGTTTTGTTTTTTTCCCCCTTGGGTTTGCTTTCAGTTGCTGTACCCTGCATTGAATGTGCTTTGCGATTGTGCTTGGATGTAGTCTTACAATTGATGGGTGTGGTCTTTGGATCTATTTAGCGATTTAAATGGCGAATTGGCATTGAGACGCAGATAGGATTTCTGTCCCACAGGCTCTTCATTGACATCCTGGACTCCATTATCTCCACGGACATTCCATCGTTACCATAGGTCAGGCACTTAACTGTTATTTGCCAGCTCCTGTAATATATTTACTCTTTATTTTCAAAACAGAACAAAAATTGCTGCCATTTTGGACAGTAGATATACCAACACTACCATCTGGCATTCTTGTCCAGTTTGATTTTTCATAGGACCAATTTTTTTTTTTTTATTGCAGCTTGGGAATTTGCTGAACTGCTCTAAACCATTGTAAAGGAGGGCTGGCCAGCTCCACGAGTTCGCTTGCTGCGGAAATGCGAAATATTTACGACCCTGTTCAACACGGCAAAAGCTTTGCTGCCGTAATCAGTGCGCACTTGTGGAATGGCCACCTCCTCGTCGTTTCTCAATTGTTTAAAGTAAATATCGCCAATGAACTGCTGCATTTGACCCCTGTAAACCCATGCTGTGCGGACAAATTGTGGAATAAATTGCCTTGTGCTTGAGTCCTCACTGACAATGTGGTGTTGAGACTGTCTGTTGAAGCATGGTACTAAATGTTATTTCCAGTTTATTAAAAAAAGGAAGAAAATGGCGACAAATCCCAAAGTATCGCTAACTGTAATCAAACCTAATTATGGGAGATGGTATTGGTTGGAATAAGTACTTGGTTGTCTTGTGGATACTGTGTACAGAGCCCATGTATTCCTGTGCCATAATGTTGAAGAGTCGATCTGTTGCTATTGTGAGGTGGATAGCTGTTGCCCAGAAGGGAGTCATTTGAATGGCACTTCCATTGGGACGTTTTGATGTCAGCTCAAAACGCCCCAGCCTTGTGGAATATGTACAAATATAAAGCAAATTTTGTTGCACATTTAATGTTTGTTCCTTTCCCTACCCAGTTAATTTTTCTTCCTCATACCTGGGATACTAGTCAAACTCTTCTGATTTGCTACACCAATTAAAAAAAAAAAAAAAAAATGCCATGAATTGATAAATCAACTTGTTTACAGACAGATCAAATAAATTTATTCCAACCAGAGTTGTAGGTGTTCTTGATTTCTTAACAGATGAAATTGATCAACCCCATGAGAGACTAAATAAGTGAAATGATTCTGGTAGCAAAATAGTAAGGTTATTCAGCCAATTCAACATTTTTGTAGAGGGCATTGAGACATTTGGAGTATAGGCTGAGCGTAGTGTCATGGGATATACGTCTGGTTTAGGTGACAGCATCTGCCCTCTGTTTAAATGACCCTCCAGTATTTTAAATGCATCCCAGAAATCAGTTTAGAGTGTACATATCTTCAGTGTAAAAAAAAAAATGAATAATGGGCTGAACTGGAAGTTTCACGAATGAGCTCCGACAGAATTTTTACGGGAGCTTAAGAATGGGCGACTCTTGACCATAGGCAAAATGTCTACCTCAAGTCCCTCTGTTTGCACCCATCACAAAACCAACAAAGCTCTTGAATTAATTCCTGCTGTGTTTTAAAAGGTGGCGATAATTCTGTGGATTGCAGGTTCTCAAATTTTTATTCTGTTCCATGTGTGCTGCCCTTTTCACCCTGGCGTCTGAATCACTATTTAGGAGAATAGACGCTCCTCTCTGACGAGTGTAATTACAAGCCCAGAGGTTTATGTTCATAATCGGGCTCAAACTTTAATATACTGGGTATAAATGAAAACGCACCACTTGAAAAAAGTCTATTTAAGTTCAAATGAACTTCAATATAATTTTTATACAACAACAACATTACATTGACGTCACCCGACATGCCAGGTGCAAGAAATGCGAGAATTTCAAGTTAACTGTAACGCTAGGCAATTTTTTGCAAATACGCAACATCTTGCTCGCACACCACGGGAAAAATGAATTTCACTCTGAATTTGTGCACACATTGCCTTTAAAAGCGTCTACAGTGGGCAAACGGGCACCAGAATTGGCGACTACGACAATGGCACGGTGTCATCTTTTCTTTCACTTAAGGAACGCAGATGGCCGTATACGTGTTTGGCGGAGACGTGGTGAACGTTATAACGCCGCTTGTGTCGTTCAAACGGACCGTTGGGGTGGTGGCAGCGTTATGGTGTGGGATGGAATAAGCTACTGTCACAGAACCCCTCTCCATATCTGCAGAGGAAGGGTGAACGGCGTCTACTACCGGGACCAGGTGCTGCAGAACCATGTTGTGCCGTTCTTCAACCAACACCACGATGTCCACACGTTCCAACAGGACAACGCTAGGGCACACACTGCAAGGGTGTCCATGCAGTACCTTGCACAGCAGAACATCCCCGTGCTTCAGTGGCCAGCTCTGTCACCCGACCTCTCTCCTATCGAGCACTTATGGGATGAAATTGGACGACGTCTCTCACGTCGACGCCAGAAGGACAACATCCGAGAACTTGAGGTTGCCCTTGTTCAGGAGTGGAATGCTATCCCTCAGAACACTATCCAGAGACTGATCAAGTCCATGCGACGATGATGCACCGCATGTGTCAATGCAAATGGCGGTCACACCCGTTATTGACTTTCCTGTTTGACCCCTACACCAGTTAAACCTCTCTCGCGCATTAACATTATCGTGAATGAAATTGAATGATGTTTACATGTCGTCTTAAATCATTCATAATCTCAAATGCATCATACGTATATACTTCACATATCAATCCGTGGAGCTATTCCAGATATCCTGAGTGGTGCGTTTTCATATGGACTGAGTAAATGTATGGTCCCCAGCTTGCATGGTTAGACTGCAGTTGTTGGGTACTTTAATTTGTTTGGACAATTTGCCATGTAAAATTGCAAATTCAAACAAAAACCTATTCTGACCTGACTGGGTTTGAATGAATGGGAAGGGAGAAAAGCACTGTGCATGCAGTCAGAAGCTGGAGGGTGATGTTCTCTGGCTAAGCTGATCCAGTAATTCTGTAATTGCCTGGAAGGAGCGTGAACTAATCCAGATTTTGATACGAGGGCCAAATTTAGAGGTCCTTCCTATAAATGAATAAAATAAACCTGTCATTTTTCAAGGATGGACTGTTCTACACTGGTGTGTAATCCATCAATGTGGAAACCCTGGTTCAGTTAGGTCGCTGTTGCGAACATTGCCCCACTGAGTTGAATGGTTCAAAAAGCAATGCTAATCAATAAATCTGGACCTAGAATCCAAATCCATCCCTTGTAAGAGCAAATTAGAGATTTAGGCAAAATCGGGCACCTTGAGTTGTTGACCGACTTGGATTTCCCTGATATATTTTTTTTTTTTTTTTTTTTTTAGATACGTATAGTAACCCAAACTGTTCCTATCAGCCTCTTTCAGCGGACCCCCCCCCTCTTTTTTTTTTTCTTTTCTTTTTGGGGGGCGGCAATTTAACTATTGGAAGTTCCCACCTCTCTAATTCTGAACTTCAATGGTGTCCTAGCTCAAAGTTTATTGAAAGTAGGTCTCTAGGGATGGCAGAAAGTAGTTATCCACCTGGGTCACCCGTGAAGTTTATCACTGGGGGGGGGGCTCAAAACCCTTAATTTTTTTCTTTTTTGGTTCGTCATGGATTTTCTCCAAACTACAAATTGAGGCGCAAACATTCGGATTCATGGGAGAAATTCTGCCTCCTGAGCGGTAAGTTTGCCCAAGTTTTGGCAGAGCATAAACTGACTCAAGGTATTATGGATAATGCATAGCGTGCCCTGAAAAAGCTCCACTCTTGTGGTCTTTATCAAACCAGCCCCTTATCCCTCGCCCTATCCACACACACACACCCCCCACCCCCCAATAGAAGTGGATTATAAAACTCAGCAGCAGACTGCACCAGTGGGGGCTTACGAACCACCACACTCCTGAAGTACAGCACTTCGGTGCTCAAGATGGGCGAAATGCCTCAGCATCCTCAAGTGTGAATTCTAAATGGTTATTTCCAGAAGATAAGAGGCCATACCACAGGTGGTCATTGAGAGACCACCGTGCACATGTGCTTCCGTACAGTGATGGGGACGCTGTGCTGAAGGAGACACCAGCCTCTGGATGAAACACTAAACTGAGGTTTTGACTCAACTGTGGTCTGCAACAATCCCGTGAAAGACCTGACGTGCTGGAGTTTCCCCGGTGTCATGGCTCAATTCCCTAGGTGACAGGTCGAAAAGCCTGGTTAATCATCCCTGATTTAATTAGCTGTGCAATGTTTCCTCTCAAACTCCACCTCAAGCTGATGCATGGTGAGCGTTTGGCCGCAGAATGGCTGCTATAGCCTCATTAAGGTGGGTGCTCCACATTGGCGGTGATGAGATTACCCCATAGGACTAGAACGCTGTGAAAATGAAGGCGCTTTGTGAATGCATTGTTGATTCATTCATGACGGAACTAGTAGCATCCTTGTCGATGTTCCGTAGGAAATTAATATTTATGATTAAATCCTTTCTATAATATTTTGGACTGGACTGCCATACGCTGCACAACACTTCCATGGGTAGGCATGTTGGGGAGTACTTCTGCTTCCCAATGTATAAATGGTATGAGCATCCTAAAGTTTATATGCGCATTTATGCCCTACCCCCTAATGAAGTTCCCTTCATAGCTGGATGGTAAACTTCACACCGAGTGACACTTGGGATGGGAGTGAATTGATAGGGAGCGCGATTTGGGGAAGAGCCCTGCAGGAGGAGAGGAGAACCTTCAAACCTTTTCTGGAAATGCACAATTTGTTAACCAGTAATTTGAAGCAATTTAAACCTTGCTCATCCAATTTATGATTACAGGTTTGAGACCAGACGCCAATTAGCTTTAAGTCATCGGGTGTAGAGCTGGTTTGATGGTGACTATAGCAGCTTCTGTATCAAGTGAAATGGGTCTTATATTCTTGAGTGAAATTTCTGTTGATAAGCACATAAAAGTATGGGACCACATTAGATATCAGCCTGGAAATGTATTAGTGGTAAAGTCATGATGATGGGTTGTCCAGCAAACAGTATGATTGTCAGCCATAAAAGTGAGGGTGTTTATCTTTAGTCTAACCACTGCTTGTACAACCATGGCCAAAAAAATGCTGGGACAGTATGGAAAATGCACTTAACCAAATTATTGACTTGTATATCAGAGAGAAATTTGACCTTGGATCAGCTTAACCCTATAATACCCCCTGTATCATATGACACACCAAATTTGAAAGACTATGTCCACCTGGTGAGATGCAACACAACCACGACTGCTCACTGTATCATATCTGATATGCAGTGCTGGCACCTGGAAGGAAAAGTGAGATTACAGGAGTAGTCTCTCCCCTAGTCACTCACTTCAAGGTAGTAGCTCCTATTTGAATGGGAATTCATGAATTTCCTTGGACTTTGGCAGTGAAGTTCAGCATTCCAAGGTAAACATTACACAACTTATACATGTTAAGGGATAGCTATAGATGGCAGAGAGGATATAAATAATTTGAAATTTTGAGTGTTGAGTTCTGGAGGGGTGCTGATTTTTGGCTGTATCAGATATGATACTCCTGGAATTAGAAGTTCTGTTCAATGTATATTTCACGGTTACAAAACCTAATGATGAACAGTGGATCTGAATTCTACCCTTCAATACTTCCAAAAATATTACTGGGTCATATTTTTCCGATAATATCTAGGCATTATAGGGTTAATTTTCTTTGTAAATATATATCCAATCCTGCCATTCTGGCTTTCAATGCATTCCCAAAAAAGTTGGGATGGAGGCAATTGACAACTAGTCATGAGAAGGAAAAAATTCAAATGGTGAGGTCTGTCAATCACGGTGGCCATGAAATGGTACAAAAGCCGTATCCAGGAAAGGCCTAGTCCTTCAGGAGCAAAGGTGGGCTAAGAATTTCCTATTTGCCCACAAATGTGTGAGAAAATCTCTTCAGGGTTTAAAAACCATGTTCCTCTAGGAAATATTGGAAGGAATTTGGACACTTCACCCTCTGGTGCATGTCATAAAAGATTCCAAGAATCTATGCCAACTTTGTAAGAGCAAGGGCACATAAGTTGAGTACCCATGATCTAATTACTCAGATGGAATGACACCAAGGGCTATGATTTTTGGAGCAATATATGCTACCTTGAAAACATCTTTTCCAGAGATGCTCATACATATTTCTAGCTTGGCATCTAGCCACTATGAACCGCAGCTTTAAGCGTTCTTCAAAATTGCATGTCGATTCATAGGGGTCAAGATGCAAGCCTACCCACCACTGATTCGATGACGTATTCCTTCAAATAGTCCATTGGTTGATTCTGGTTACAAAGCTGGAATCTTAAAACTGACTAATCATTGAAGGAAATAAAATGAGGCAAACCAGAGGCACCCAACTGCAACAAAAACAATAGCTGTGTTCATTTCCCTGTGAGCAACCAAAACTGCCCAGTCTCCAAAAAGAGTACACATTGATTGTGCCATGCTACTTTATTTAAGACACACTACAGAGTATGAAAGCTCTTTTTGGTCCAAGTACAGAACTGGAAAAATAAATTTGGAATGTGCACTTGTCCACTGACTCACTGACTTGAGTGTTTCCAATAGAGTGAATGTACATTCAGAAGTCATCCATCTTTAACATACCTGGTCATTCACTGTGCGTCAGTGTTGGGCTGCAGCCAAGTGAACACATTTTCATTCTTAAACCAGAATACTCTTCGTTCGCATTAAAATGACATCCCAGAGTTTTAAAACTAAAATGGAGTCAGCAGCATTTTAAAAAGTCTACGAGTTTCAAAAGAGTGGAGCGACAATGTTACAAAATTTAATGCATTTTAAAATGAAAATGTACTCATGTGGAGGTAACTTAGCCTTAGATGCTATCACTTGTTGGAAGATTCATTCCAAGTGTTGGCGCCTACATTGAACAGCCTGTCTGGTTTCTCAGTGTCCAAGCTTGCATTTAGACCATTATGAATCGCCATGCAAATTCGAAGACTGCTGAAAACTGCAACTCATTGGGGCTGGATACCAGGCAACAATAAAGCATAACTGGATAAAAAGAGTGTGTGGGTGCTGGAATGGCCTGCCAGTAGTCCAGACTTGTCCCCAGTTGAGAACATGCTGCATTAAAGACCCCATGCTGTTGCACAGCTTCACACCTGTTAGCCGTAAGAATGAGACAAAATTACACCTGAGAAACTCACATGATGCCTTTATTCCCTGTACATTTGTGAAGTGTAATGAAATTGACTGGCAACATATTAAAGTGGGAAATACTTAACTGTCCAAACGTTTTTGAAATATATTGCAAGAATCTAAAATGAATTTTTATTTTGAAAATTTTAAATTCATGAGGTGAAACAATTTACTACGCTGTTGTATTATTTTTCAATGAAATACTGGTCAAAGAATCGACAAATCACTGCTTTGAGTTTCAATTTTAATTAAACATACAATCTCAGCCTTTTCTGATTTAAGGGTGGTACTAATCCCATCATGGAGCTAGCAATTTAAAGAAATCCGCAAGTTGATTGTGTTCCTCCAGGGTGAAGACAAATTTGCAAATGTAGGTAGTTGAGCAAGGGAGGACCTTTACTTGCTGAACCTACAATATTTGCACAGCAGCAAATAGTGTGGGGACATCAGTAAAATCATCTGGTAACAGAGCAAATTCGCCTACACGTGGAAGTACATCCAAGACCAATCTGGTAGATTTGACCCCAGCATGAACAGACTATTTACAGACGAAACATAAAACATGCCCACTACAGTTTTAATGACACAAAGGGATTAACAGTCTTAACAGAAACCGTAGGCTTTATTATTCTTTCCACTCCCAAACTTGTTTTTAAAATGTCCGGCAGTAATTCCTAAAAGTTAACAAAATGCCAAATAATATTTCAATGCATTTACAGTTGATATACATGTAGATAAGCTGTATAAAATGTCTCCATATTCCCTGCCTCAGAGTTTTATATATGTGCAAAATGCAAATAAAGTATTTGTCATTTTGGGGATATTTATATTGTGATGTATACATTATGCGAATGCGTGGTGAATGGGTTGCTAAAGTGGCTTATTTTCTGGAAGAAAAATAGGCCAGTATGCCACTAACCCCTTGAAGCACGAGGGCCAGTTTCGCAAACACAGATTGCGCTGCGCTAAATTCAATCTGAATGGAGTCTCCACAATAAAAACAATTTTAGTCCAGGATTAAGCTTAATCTGCATCTGTGCAATGAGCCCAAAATGAATTATAGAAGCTACTATCCAGCGTATGTGTTCCCCTGAAATTGGTGGCCTTCACCTTTGGGAACAATGGAAAATGTCTCCTTGTTCTTCCTCTCAGCAGCAGGGGATTTAAGGCTTTTCTGTTCCAAGCAGAGGAACAAAAAAGAGAAAACCATAAAATTGATCGGAATCTGGCAGATGAAGGCTCTTTTCGGAATAAAGCGGGATGTCAACGTCAAGCGTCAGCCTGATGTTGGCATTCTGACCAAGACTGCTGTAGCTGCGCCACCACCGTTTCCACGACGACTGAGTCAGCACCCCGCTCTCCCTCCTCATCACTTTCACTGCTATCCGTTTCCTCATCGTCGTAATCGGACAGTTCAGGGTCTCGTTCATGGCCAGAAACAGAGCCAAAGGAGCGGGTGCTGGTAAAGGTTAGGGGGCGCAACAGCGGGGTGCTCTCTGTCGCCCCCTCCTGGCTGCTCTCCGCCTCATCAATATCTGAATCTGAGCTGGAGTCGCCCTGAGATGGCACAACCTTCTGCTTGCACACTGGACACGTCTTCTTCGTCTTGGTCAGCCAGGGGTCCACGCACTTACAGTGGTAGGCTTAGAGAGGACAAGGGAGGGAAAATTTCAGAGAGCATCACGAGAAAAGCCCACTCACTTTGTCCGTTCACATGCAGTCTAAAGCAGAGACCTCAATCACCAGTTCTAGAGGGCTGCACCATTTGCAGGTATAACTCCAGTCCTGAAGGGCCGCAGTGTCTGCAGGTATAACTCCAGTTCTGGTTCAACTCTATGTCTTCAGCCCCAGAGGGCTGTGGAGCCCTGCAGACACTGTAACCCTGCACGAATGGTGTTTCAGATAGTGGGCGAGAGAAAGTGAAATGTGTGCTCAGTTTTACACACCGTGTGAGCAGGGTAGCACCCGTAGCTTGTCTCCTTCCTCATACTCATCCAGGCAAATTGCACACACATCGTAGACATCGGCTGCTGCACAGGCGAAAAAACAGAGGTAAGGCTAATGCATTGTTTGGTGACAAATTGGACAACATTACACATGAAAACCTCTCTGATAGTATATTTTACTCTGGAAACCAAAATCGCAAGCTTATCAATTTTTCTAGCTAGTCGTCTCACCAAAACGTCGTTATATGCAAAAAAAAAAACAACAACAACAGTAATGCTATCAAGGCCTTTGTCATTTTCTTTTCAAGCAGCCAATCAAAGCAGCTTATCAATTCTGACAAGAGTCTCCAAATTTGCATAACATTTGTCCAGTGAAAGATGGTGCAATACTTTCACACCCCCAGTTACACCTCAGATCATTCATCATCTCCACACCAAAGTGCAAAGCTCCAGTCCTGATGGGCTTGGGTTGTTCAGTCCTAGTTAATATTTCATCCTATTGTCGCTATGCAAAAACTGGGCTTACTCACTCAGCCAACCACCATGAAAATGGTCTCAACACAAACCAAAAAAACAACCAATGTTCCAGTACTGTATCAAATTAGCAGTTAATATGCATTAAGCCTTATATAATGGCAGAGGTTGATTTTCTTGGGTTCACAATATATACTCAGCAACAAAAGTTTCTGTGACACCAATATTGTTAATTATTTTTCATAACGCAATTATGAAATGGTCATACATGGTGATATCAGACTGAAACAGTACACGTAAACACAACATTGAAATGGAAATCATGAAAATGCGAGAAAATGACTGCACGTGAAAATGTGCGTAAATCATGCTTGTGGATGGCAATAAAAGAGGAGAATTTTTGGAATGTTCACATTGTGCCTGATGAACGACGGAAGCATCACTTATCGAAAACACAGCCATTTCGGATCAGGAACTCTACCCTCTTAATGCCAAGACTGTCTGAAAATGATCGGTGGAGGGCCATTGGGATGATTGAATCCGGAACCTCGCAGAGGGAAGTTGCTCATCGCCTGAATGTCCACCGAAACACCATTTGGAACTTATGGCAGCGTCATCAGCAGACAAGACATGTCAGAGACCGTCCTCGCAGCGGCCGTCCACGAGTAACCACTCCCAGACAGGACAACTGGATTCGAACAACCCATCTCCGAAATCGATTCCAACCTGCAACCATAACTGCAAGAACGATACCTGGTTTGAGGCGACTGTCTGCACAGACAATCCGTCGCCGTCTCCGTCATTTTGGCATTGTCCCACGTCGGCCAGCAAGACGTCCAATACTCACAGTACAACACCGACGACTGCGTCTACAGTGGGCACAACAACATCGACGGTGGATCCAACGTCAGTGGGATCTTGTACTCTTCACTGATGAATCAAGATTCATGCTTAACCGATGTGATGGTCGTTTACGTGTATACCGTCGACGTGGAGAACGTTATGCCAACAACTGTGTTCAGGAATTTGATCGTTTTGGAGGTGGTAGTGTCATGATTTGGGGAGGGATCACGGCTAGAAACTGAACAGATTTGCTTGTTATTGATAGAAATCTGACAGGTCAAAGATATCGCGATGAAGTGCTACGGCCATTGGTGGTACCGTTTTTGATGCAACATGGTCCCGGAATAACGCTGCAACATGATAACGCCAGACCACACGTTGCAAGGATTGTACAGCAGTATCTGATGCAACAACATGTCAATGTCCTGCCATGGCCAGCCAGATCCCCAGACATGTCCCCAATCGAGCATCTTTGGGACGAGATGGATCGACGTTTGCGGCGGTTGGATAACCCGCCAGCTACACTCCAGGAATTGCGACAACGTCTACGTCAGATTTGGAATGACATCCCACAGCAATTTCTGGCACATCTGATTCGGTCCATGCGCCGGAGATGCGTTGCTTGCATCATGGCACGAGGAAGTCACACCCGGTATTGAAGTGTGAAGGTCACAATTGGTTAGACGTCAGACAAGTGCTTCATGACGCATGAAAATGACATTTTTCGTTTTGAGTGACGTTGGCACTGAAAAGTCAGTGTTTCTCCTGTTAAATAAACATATTGATTGCATTGAGATCTTTGCGTGTCATTTATAACATACACATAAATGGTGTCACAGAAACTTTTGTTGCTGAGTATACAAGTCAGGCCATGTTTACTCAGCTCAACTTCACTCATTAGATCGGCCTACTGGCTGAAGGTTTGTTTTAATTAGCAAACCCAGGTGGCTTTCACAAAATACTGGGAGGGAGTTTTACTTTCTGAACCCTGATTGTCCAGCTTTGCAGACTAGTTGTTGCTTACGCTGAAGAATCAAGGTTGAAGTGAAAAGCTGGAATGGATCAGTCTCCCCAATCAATTCTTTGGGGCCAGGCTCTAGGTTATGGACTTCAACAGACTCAATCACATCAAATCAAACTTCCGTCACTCAGCTGGGCAAATTTACTTGGATACTTCGAGTCATTAATTTGTTGTATGCATTACTGTAATTCAATTACACAAGAACACTAGGAGAAAAGAAAACGCCAAACCCCACCACAAGTGTACTGAACATCTCGCCTGACTGTCAGGCTACACCGCTAATCAAATTACCAGCCCCACGAGCGTCCCCATCACTCAGAGGAGTCGGCAGTGACTCGAAGGCAGCCGGTGCGCGTTTGCGTGGAGTAAGCGCTAACTGGGACATGGAAGTATTTCCCCTCTGTACGGCGGGAAGAGGTGCCCACTGGGAGCGAGTCATACATCCCGTTCTCAGCTTTCGGAATTCTGGGAGGCCTCCCGATCGGCCCATAAGCAGAGCTCAGCCCCGTACAGAACACTGCGGGATTGGACAGTGCCCTTTCTCAAGACATTCCACGGCAGTCTTCCCTCCTCCTGTTCTTCAGTTTGGAAACGCCCCCCCCGCCCCCCCATCCTTCGATGTCGGCTAGTGTTTACCCAAGTTATAAATGAGCATTTCTTTCCCTTTCCTGGCTGTTAGAATGCCAGTCCTCAATGACCGTATAAGGACAAAGCACTACCTCCCTACCACACACTGCCTCACTTCCTGCCTGCAAGGTTGACCCTGCTCCGCTCTGCTCCAAAGGAACGTTTAACGATAGCATCTTTAGCTGACAGCCAAAAAAATGTAGCATTCCATCTCACAGTCAATTTGGGTGCATTCTGAGCTGTCAGGTGCGAGAACATTCCGGCAAATAGTTAAAATTAGGGGCTCAATATCTGAATATCACTCAATAATGAAAGACTGCTCTTTCAGAGAAAACAAAGCGTTTCTTTTTTAATAAAGCAGGGAAGTGTTCTGGAACATCCATATGGATCAACACCTTTTTTGCTTTTTTTTTTGTCCCATGTCATCTCTGGGCCTGAAAGGTACAGCCCTAACAAGTTATCTAAAAAAAAACCAATTAACACCATCAACGTACTGAAAATCAATGTAACCTTTAGAACTGATTTGCTCAAATGGGGTAATATTTCCTGATCATAAACTTTAAAATGTAACTCTGAAGTCATACAGTAGTTGCCCGGTATGAAAACACACTGGCAGTGCTTCACAGGCTCCTGGAACGTTCAGGAGATCTCGCGTCATGCAGCCGCAGTTGGCTTCTTTAGTCGGGACTGCAGCGTAAGGAGTCGACAGTCGCGCAGAGGAAGGCGACGCTGAGCTGGCCTCCTCCAGCTTCCTGCCACACAAGTAATCTCATTACACTCCTCCTGGCCAATCACATGCAGATGTGAAGAGTTCACACGTCCACACAGCTTCCCTTCATCATTCTGCTGGACTGAGTTGGCAGCAGATTTCCAACTCAGTCCCCCCCCCCCCTCCAAACTCCATCCGCTTCAGTTAAAAATGTCCTTGCAATTCAGAACGGCCTGAGAAAAACAGCTCTTTCGCTTCAGCATCCACACAGTGTCAGAAAAATAAACAAGGGGAAGATGGGGTGAGCAACGCCACAAGCAAGTGCAAAAATGAATTTCTGCTAAGCCCTAATCAATCACTGCTAAGTGCAGAAGGATTCTGAGGAGCTGGTTTTTATGGACAGGAAGCCTCGGGCAGTTTCCTGAAAAAGCACAAGCCACTAAAATAATGACTCGAGAGACTAACTTGACCCTGTCAAGCCGTACAGACGTAGGCAAACAATTCGTTCATTAGTTTTTTGTTTTTTTTTTTTTTTACTGGCACAATAGATCTTGAAAACTGTTGCAAGTTCAAGTGAGTCTTGGCCAGCCTGCTCACTGATGCAAGACTGAACTCTAACACCAACCCTACCATCTGATGATTCTTTTTTCAGTGGGACCACAGGAAGTTCTTCACCTTAATTAATTAGAGCCCAACAAGCAGGAAATCCAGTAGAAGTCAATGCACATCCTCCCAAGAAAACAAAGATTTCACTGGAAGCGTAGCTTTCCAGCTGAAATGAACAAAGGAATCAGGCAGGCTTCAGCCGGCTGTATATCACATGATCTGTCCCACAGTGATGCACTCATTGTTGACGTCTCACAGCTAAAGCAGCACAGTGTGGCATGACCACAACACGCCAGAGCTACCTTGTGTCTCTCGTTCTGACATTGAGTGCGTATGCATCTTTGTGAGTGTGTGTCTATGCATTTATGCATGATTTGCGAGTGTGTTTTTGCATGTTTGTGTGAATGTGTATGCATTACTGTTTGTGTTGTTTGTGCTTGAGTGCACGAGTTTTGGGGGGGGGGTATCCTCCAAAAATGGTGAATGTGTCGAATGCAGATCACATCTACCCAACCTGGTTGTCCCAGGGAATTAAAGAAGTTGCATGACATTCATACATTCATTTGGTAGACGCTTTTAACATACAATATGTGCACAGAGAAGTTCACCAGAACAACAACTGAACTGGGTAGATCAGGCACGACTACTTTAATGAATCAATTAATGCAGTAAACAACTAAGGGTAGACTAAAAACCAGGTGTGAGCTCATCCAAATAGACCGATGAGTAACTACAATTAATGACCAAGCAAACAAATGAAGGAGTGATTACAATGAGCAGCCACTCGAAAACAACTGAAGAAATTAATTATATCCAGAGCCCTAGGACGGCATTAAAAGAGACAGAGAAGGCTCTCTCATAGGTCAGGATGGACCATGTAATGTAAAGTTTATCCTTTCTCATCAGGTGATAAGACCCCACATATAGCAATAAGTCACTCCTATCCCACCGCCTGTCACCCCTCTCCTCGGGTCAAAGCTGACCAGGGCAGACAATGAGCTCGCACATTCATGCTAAAATAGTACAGCTATTTTTGTGTTCCCTCCAAATGATTCCTGATTTAAGCAAAATGGCTGAAACTGCTCGCAAATATGCGGATCTTGATAATGGCTGGAAACTAAGCATTATAAAATTCTCTTTTCAACTGAACATTCTAATGCTAATGTCACAATGACTGCTGGCAGCAAAGCATTTTAATTCTCCTCTTTGATTGAACATTCTAATACTGATGTAAAAAAATCACAGCTGGAAATGAAGCCTTATAACATTCTTTTTTAATAGTATTCTATTGCTGATATCACAATTACTTCTGTAAATGAAAAATTACACCTTTTTTCAAACTGAGCATTCTAATGCTGATGTCACAATTGGCCTTGGAAATTAAGTTTTGCATCATTCTTTTTTGACTGAGCATTCTATTGATGATGTCACAATCACTGTTGGAAATGAACTGGAATAAAGCCGTAGCACTCCAAGCTCAAACTAATAATTTTGGGGGGCGGGGAAAAAAAAAAACATCCTGACACATTCCCTCTTTTCAAAGGGTTAAGCGGATCACCTGGCCTCAGACACCTCCCCCAGTGGCGCCTCACCCAGCTGAGAGGATAAGGGTGCGCTAACGGTGTTAATCATTCTCCAAGCTGCACGGAAGGGAAGGAATAACTACATAGCAGGTGCACTGCAGTACCATATGTTATCAACTCCACCCTCGATCCACACCTTCAATATACAACAGTACAGGGAGGCCACCCCTTATCCAGAGCGTATGCACTCTTATACCGATGACCCGGCTAACATAAAAAACATTCTCATAACATAAATGGCATGCTATATTATTGACAAAACAATTCTGGGAACGTTTTAAACCAGAAAACTCTGCATTTGCTGAATGTTAAAAGCTATACGAGTTAAATCGTAGAAGAGGAAAGTGCCCGTTGACTTTTAAGTGCATGCACCATCTGAATTGTCAGTCAGGCCCTGCTATGTGAACTCATAAGATTGATGAGTTTAGAGGTGGTTACCCAGGGAGACCACACAAATGTGTCTGCAGCAATAACGTTTAGGGTTCTAATCCCGCTCGGGGCCATCCTGTGTGGAATTAGCATGTTCTTCCCGTATTCGTTTGGGTTTCCTCCTGGAACTCCTGTTTCCTCCCATGGTGAAAAGACATGCATGTCAGGCACATTGGAGAACAGCATTCTGCTGGTTGCCCTAAGTCACCTGTGCGTTTCACTCCTGTCACCACGGGAACTTGAATGCTCAGTAGGAAGCAGTGCCAGGGGAATGCACTCTCGGTAACGCAATCGTGGTTTTTGAGCTGCGACTGTGCGCTGGCGTAGAGAGAACATGAGCACGGTCACAAATTCCACGCCTAAAGCTGAGAGTGAAAGTTACAGTGGCTCTCCAAGTTCAGCCCACCTATGAGAGCTGCTGGTTTTCATCAGTCAATAAAACAGCAGCAAAGACAAACCCATCTCACAACAATACTGCTGCAAGTACAAAGGTGATAGATCATTCCAGAAACAGTGAGAACACTTGTGTAAGCAGGGCAGGACAGGGGAAAGTTGAGGACTAGTTTCATGTCATTTGGAGTCTCAATCCATATTAGCCAGATAAAAACACATCATTACACAATATAAAAATCACATAATTAGTGTGTTCTGACCACGTCATGCAGAGGTTAATCCCACCCCCTCTGTCTCTGCTCCCTCAAAGTCATTGTGGAAGGAAACTTGAGTAAATTTTTTCCCCTGCTAAGAATAACCCGGGGTTTCCCCAAAAAATGAGCCACCAATGATCAAGCTATAAGCGCTGCTCAGACACTGAATTATACAGGGCACTCTCACATTCAAAAATAGCCATGCCTCAAGCCATTAATCACAAGGGGACACACAGACAGACAGACACACACTCTCTCCCTCCCTCACACACACACACACACGCACAGACTCAGCAGAAAACGTCTCTGAACTCTTTGATCTTGGACGGCTGAGAGCTCTGTGGGGAGAAAGGCTGTCTAGCGAATCTGGAGTGACATAATCGTTTACACCAAAGGAGTTGCAGGCCCAGCATCAGTCTGTCCACTGGAATAGAGCAGTGCGATGACCTCACACAGCAGCCCAAGGGGCTGGTTGTTCAAAGCTTTGTTAACTTTAACCGGTGATTAAGTTTAAACCACAGTATCTATAACTCTGAATGAAAGCACAGATGTTTGTATGTTTTTGATGCATTTTGCAGGTTTCCCCTTGATTAGTTTAAGTAGTGAGGAGCATTCGGGAGAATCTTATTTAGAGAGTGGTAATAATGTCAGGTGTTTAGCATTAACCGGCAGTTAAATTAACGGAGCTTTGAACAACGGGGCCCAGGCATTCTAGAATGCTTTCTCTGGGTTGGTCAGTGTTCGAGAGCTCTGCTGCTTTCAGTGACAAGTCATGATTTAAGCATTATTACACGCGAGGGTGCACTTGACCGTCATTCTTGTCACAAGTGAGAAGAATGACGGTCAAGCACACCCTCAAGTGGGATAATGCAATTATACAACTATTACCAACAAAATGAATTGCATAATCTAAATTTATTTATACTGTGGGCATTTCGCTCTCAAAATATAAAAGTTTTTTTTCTAGTACTCTCTCCATTTCCATGTAAATACATGAGATCTGACGTTAACTAGTACTTGTTAGCCAGCCAATTTTATGTTTTCTAGACATCGTGATTTCCCAAAGCTAAATAAAAACCAAACATAGCAACACAAAACTGCTTAGCTAGCTCAATCATGTTGTAACTAGAATATCTGCTGGGAAAAAAATCATTTTTTCATGGACTGATACTTATACTTCTGCCATCTCAGTCATTTTTAAGCCAACAGGTGCCCTGACAACGACTCAGCTGATCTTTATCGAGCGAACTTACATTAACGGTTATATTTAAATATAGGCAACGGCTTTCCAGTGTCGACACCAGAACAAAAATCTGTCTTTAAATACCCTCACCAGCAGATGTTTCATTTCAGCTGGAGGTGTGTCGGTCCAATTTAATGTTAGCTCCGATTAATGTGGCCAAGCAGCAAAAGAAAGTAATCTGTAACATGAAGGCTGAACAGAGTTAAATAATTTCAACCCCACCTTTTGAGGGCTTTAACTAATCACCTTTTCAGGCCATTCACAATTTACTTCTGAAATAAAGATGACAGTTTTCACAGATGTGTAGATTTATTAAATGTTCATTTCAATGTACAAATGCAAACAAATTGACAAATTAATTAAATCAATGGCCAAGACACCTAAGATAGGCAGAGTAATATTTTCAGTGATGAGGTATTTTTCATTTGAGCACAGGCTACCCGTACTGTCTTGCTCATTTGAGAACATTCTAAATGTCTAATTGACCAATCAGATTGCTCCCTCGAATCTATATTGTTAAGTATGAGTATTAAATGAAAAGCACTGCATATCATTTATAAATGGAGAATGCTTGTTTTTGCTGCCTTGCTTGTCAGCTATTTATTTTGTTCTCCAGCACCCTCTGGTGTTGTGTCTGTAGTAAAAAATGATCTGATGTAATTTCATTTGAAATAGACAAGTGTTTTCTCGAAGCTTCTGGCACCTTCCTTCCTGGGGGGGGTGGTTACCCAGGAATCCTGTATATCTTTCCAGAATGTTGCTAGTCCATATAAGTGCTGTGATTTTAAGCAGAGGAGAGCAGAAGCAGAGTTTTTGTTTTGGCAACAGAGTTAATTAGTGGCATTAGAGTGTTATTAGAGAATTGAACAGTGGATTATTTGTAAAGTTTTTTTTAATAAGTGAAGAATAAATTTGTTTAAAGTTGTCATTGCTGGTTTTCTTTGTTGTGATTTTTTTCAAGTCATAACAATATGTTGTGAATTATACAACATATAGATCCGACCGAGCAATCCTAAGGTTGAATTTTTCTTGGTTTCTTCGGTGTTGAAGTTTTCCCAAACACAAGGTCTTTAGCTGTAGAGCAGCGCACTTCAGTCAGCACTTTGGTGGTAAGACATTTGACGCAGTGCCGGTCACTAAGGGGTCTATTCTCCCATTAGCGCGCAAGTCCTTTTTTACGCGATTCGAGTTAAGCGCTTTTGAGGTACGCGTATTCTCCCCTACGCACTTCGATCACGCCCACAGCGCTTAACTTCAGAATGTAGGCGGCCTTATGAAAGAGGTGTGACTAATGCAAAAGAGAGGCAGACTCTGTCCCAAGCTCATTGATTATGGCTATCAGGAAAACATGGAAAAAGAATTTTCTGATTAATCATGAAAATGCATTTGTGGTCCATGGAAAACGCAAACCAGACTTTAAATTTGAATATCGTCGGCCTGCTGATAAAACCTCGTATCACAAAACTGATAAGAAACAAAAACTCATATGTCCACTATTCTTACATGCAAAATTAAACATTTTTTATTTTAAACTACATTTATCCATTTATATCATTTTATTATTATTATTTAATTTTATATTTCTTTTTTATTTTCCTGTGAAGTTTGTCATTTTGAAGATACAAGGTTTTATCAGCAGGCCGATGATATGCTGCTGTAACAGTAGGCCTATGTATGTCTGTGCCAAAAACTCATGCAGACATCTTTTTTATTTCTTACTCTAGCCACCGTGGCATTAAAGCTGTACAAACAAGGAAAGTGCCGCGATAATGAAATAAAAAATAAAGAATTTAGCGCTTCTCAACCAGCGCAACCAGAGCATTGAAAATGTGCCCCTCCTACACCAGCCTGTTTGTTCCGTGGAAGAGACCAAAAAAGGAAACATTCTAGTCACACAAAAATGACAATCAAAGACAGTTTATATGATCTCATTTAGAAATTGCGCACTTGAAATCTCAAACTACTCCGATGTCAGGTTTGCAACTAAAGGACATGGAAACGCTTTAACAAGGATTCTTACCCCGGACCCGTGCCTAATACTTTATTATAATCAATTATCCCATTTACTGATAATGATTCTTCCCATGTCGGCTATTCTTTTTTGGCTAAAATTGATAAACAAATGGGTAGTGCTTTGGTATTGGCCAGGGTAGGGCTCAATCTAGAGTAGCCTCTTTAATAATATCTTTATTCACACATTAAAATACACAGTATTATCAATGGTAAAAAAAATTACAAAGACACGGGTTAGTTAATACAGACATACTCAATTAGAAAATCAATCTCCTCATTCGTGAGAATATCACAACTTTTTAGATTATCACGAACATATAGGGCAGTCACATTTGTTAATAGAACATGAAGACAATGATGGCAATATCGAGCCAAAGCCGAAAACCAAATTTCACAGATGTTGGTGTTGTATGGCAAGTGAGCACTGAAGGCTGATCTGAGGAATTAGGCTGCGAATCGTTCTGGATGTGGCTTCGGTGGGGAGATGTAAGCGCAGTATCCCCGATTTAAAGCATAAATGTAGAGATCTGCGGGGCGCTGTAAAAGCCAGGCTCTCTGCACACCGGAGAAGTGTACACGCAACAGGTGATGGGCAACCATCATCCCTTGTGCATTTCACTGCTCTGTTGGTGGAGATGGCATCCACTCTTTCTGCAGTGGAAGTGCATGGAGAAGAACTTGGAGCGTCAACGAACTGTGTCAGACACCTTGACACAGACGCATGCGATATGTGTATGACATCACCTGGAACGACCCAGGAGCGACAGCGCAGTTCTGACGTTGATGACCACGGGTATGTTTTGTGGATAATTGCTGCGGCTGGATAGCTGTTCATCCAGAAGTCGGCAAAGATAGATGATTGCCTCATGCACGGTTCAGACAAAAGCGCTGGATGCACTCGATGTTTGTTAGTCCCAGGATGTCCAAACGAAGCCGATATATGCGTGATCGTCTTCGAGCTTGGCGCACTCCTCTTACTCTTTCCCAATCCCGCAAGAGTGCAAGCCAACGCAGGACTGGCATTTTGGTTTTAGATTTTGAGGGCATGGTAGAATGATGGTCTTATGTATACTCGTATTAATTAATTGCTATGCGTTTGTAATTGAACTAATTTGAGAAGAGGCTGATGCGTAATATTATGTGATGATTTCGTTTGATAAATTATTATGGTAATGAGAAGTGTAGTTTAGAAATAAGGAGGAACAATCGAATATTGAATGTCTCAACCTTTACCATGTTAAATAAAATAAAATTAATGTTAAAATTTGGCCTATAACCAACATCATACGCAATATTCAATTTCGCCTAATGTTGGCGCTTGACTTTAATACAGCCCTCAAAAGCGCTTAACAGAAAAAGCGCGTAAGCCAAGGGGAGAATACGCGTAATTTGCCTGAGAAACGCCAGGAAACGCCCCGATTTTGGCCTTGCTCCGCCCCAAGCGCGTAACTGCCTTTAGGGCGCGTAATCCACAGACTTAAGTCTAGGGGAGAATACGCTTAGGCTGAAAAGTGCGTAGCTACGTGCTTTTTTCGACTTACGCGCATGGGAGAATAGACCCCTAACATGGTTAAGTCGCTTGATTGCTTTAATGGTCTCATCCAGTTGGCTTTTCATTCCTGAGAACTTTTCTAGTAAACCATAGAGTCCTGTATGGCACACAAACAGCTTGCTTGAGGAATATACAGCAGTATTTATGGAAAGACCACTACTTATAATTGAAGGAACATCAAGTTGGCCATATACTTGTATTTTCCCTTTCTTCGATCTGATTCTTAGCAAATGTCATTATCAACGAGGTTTTTTTGAGAAGTTTCTGTAACCACCATTTTTGTTTGTTAATATTCTACAGGGCAAAGCCAAAAGGACTATGATATAACAAGCCTTCTGATCAGCTTATTTTATAGAATGCCATTACGTCACAGAACACAAAACCCGACTCGAGTGCGCGGACGCTGTTGGGGAAGGGAAGTGGACCATATAACACGTCTGCAACGGAGGCCAGCCCCACACCCCAATTCCTCCAGTCAATCAAGTGATGGACTTCTGTACATGCTCAGTTAAATAAAATGTTCAGTGATTCCCACATTAGCCAAAGACGCACCCATAAAAGTACTGACAGCCACATAGGGGTGACACACAAATAGACAGTACATGTAAGAGATGAAAAAGCACAGGTCAATTTCAATATCAACTCAATATTAACCCCACCCGTGGCAAAAGGTTTTAACACTTTGAAAGGCTAAAATAGAGACTGTCCCATTTTTGGAAGACTGCCTTTCAAGCTCCACAATGCCCGAATAATTCACCAGGGGAGCGTAACTCCTTTCCAATGAGGACCCAAGCAAATCCAGGTTTCTCATTCAACCAGTAGGCTGGACAAGAAGCAGATATAAACGCCTACAAATCACAGCATTAAGTCTCCACTCTGGCCAGATTTTCATTCTCAATTCAAAGTGCTCACCACAGAATCAACACGTAAAAAATATGGTGTCACGATCAAAATACTTACAAACTGTAACATATTTCACCATGTGACATTTTCATAAGAGATAAAAATGGTCAGCAGACTTTGCAGTGAATATGCTACCGTGAACACAGCGAAGAAGGCCAATGAAATGGTTTGAGGACTGAAGTCCTTAAAATGGTTGAACCCTTCCAAAAAATCCCTTCGACAAGGCCGCTTCCCTTACCTTTCTTGAATTTATGTATGGGCAACTTCTTGAGCTGATCCTTGCGAAGGCGACTTCGCCGGGCCTTGTGCCTGTCCTGCACGAATTTGGTGATCTGAGTGAATGATACTGACAGTCAGCTCTTTGTTGTTAGCATTAGTGGTTGCGCTCTCAAACACTGGCCATCAGTAGTAGTGTTCCAACTCATGAGCTGTTACACTGGCAGCTTTCAAGAAGGCCCCTCACTGCAAAAGGGCCCCGTTTCACAGAGCAGGTTTACTGAGTTAGCTGGGCCCTATATCACAAAGCAGCATTACAGAGGTGGCTGGGTCCAGTTTCACAGAGCAGGATTACTGAATTAGCAGGGCCTGGTTTCACAAAGTAAGATGACTGAATTAGCTGGACCCAGTTTCACTGAGCAGGATTACTATTAAGTTATCAGGATAACTCCACCAAGTAAAACCATCCAAATCTGGAACATACACTCAAGTAAAAAGTGGTAAAACATCCCTATTAACCATAATCTTTAGTGGAAGAGAGACTAAAATTCACTCTTGAAGTACTTCAGCAAATATGCTTACATTTATAAAAATAAATCATTTCAGCCATCATTTGAGTGACACTGGGTCTGATTAAACCATAAATCTATTTCTTAAACCTAAAACAAGCTTCTGTAGGTCACTCAATTGTGTTAAAATTATTTCCCAATGCAAAAATGTTTATTTTGGGCCATTATTTGAAAAACAGCAGACAAAATTTTTTTCGACACATTTGGCCCAAATTTCCAAATTGTGGCAAATCTGCTACATTGGGTAATAATGCTAATGGAACAATTTAAGTGACATACCATTTAAGTTATACTCAAATGTTTATTTGGCAATAAGAAACAAAACCAACAGGGTGTCCAGGCTGTTAACCCTTTAACTTCATGTTTAATAGAGGGTTAACACAATGGAGAAGCAGGCAGTCAAGATCTGCTCACCATGAAAACAACGATGAGGATGATGCAGATGGCCACGATGATGATGAAGGGGATGAGGTAATACTCCAGGGGCAGAGTGAAGTCTGGTGTGAGGATCACATGACCTCTGAGGGCAAAAAAAAAAGCTGATTTAAGCAGGATTTATTGTAAATGTGAGACATCGGTATTCAGCACTTAAAAGCTCCTCCCCCTCACACAGGAAGACTAGAGTTCCCTGCTCATGCCCCTGTCTGTGGGAGGCTCTGCTCACTAAAGTGTGATCAGGAAACAGGAAGTACTCGATAGACATCGCCCAACACAGAACGAGTGTAATGACTCGTTCCATTTACCTCGGAAGTCGGAGTTCGAAGCTGGGAATGACGCCACAGCCGAGTTATCAGCGTTCCAGTTACAAAGTCAGAAAAAAGTTGCCAATCGCCATAAACCGGGAAGAAGAGTAGTAAAACAAGATGGTCCCGTCTATGAAAGCTATTCTCGCGTTTGCCTAGTCCGAATATAAGCAACTCCTGGACAAATATGCGGTCCTTCTGCAACGTTCAAACACGGAGGATTTCCGTATATATTTGTCGAACAATGTATACGGATGATTTAGTGCGACAAACACGAGTCAGAAGTAATACACAGGATATTAAAGGAGCTTCTAATTACTGTTTACACCTGGGGTAGCCATCTTTAAATGTTAACTCGGGGGTAGTGAAGATTCTCCGACTTTCCGAGTCGGAAATCTGACCTCGGGGGGCGTTCCAGTTGAAACATCAGAAATTCCGACTTCCGAGTACAAATGGAAGGCAGCATAAGTGTGCATCTGGGTGAAGGTGTTTGTGAGAGTGTGCGTAAGAAAAGAGGAAGAGTGTGAGCGTATACCTGGGTGTGTTCGTATGCATACATACATAAATGACAGACGTGGGTGCAGGATAAGCACACACACCCATACACACAGCATTCCATATGAAGAAAAGAGGGGGGGGCATGAAAAGTTAGTTATCACCATTTTTAATTATTCTTCCAAGTATTGCCCCAGGCCTTGAACAGCCGAGTGTCTCCTCAATCAGCAATGAAAGCAGGGCTTTGTCCTGCACAGGAAATGACATCACGTCTTCCCCTACACTTACCCTTCCTCATACGTGTATTCAACCTTCAGGGCCTTCCCGGTCTGTTCCCCCACGAAGACGGAGGGAATGACTATTTGCTTCATGATATCCACTGCAGAGAGAGAGCCAGAATGGAGGGGAAAACACAGCTACTTATTATCATCATGATGGATGACACCGTGATCCTGGCTTACGCTAGGTTCCCACTTCACGATTCGCGGCACGATTGAAATCCTGGTCTTAATATTGGTCTTGATCATGATGATCCTATCAGATCTCATAAGATCTTGAGGTCAGTCGTGGCAATCATTTTGATCGGACAAAATGTTTTGGACGGTTCAAAAATTTCCTACGATCAACACGATTAATTGTCAATCATGATCATCGCATCACCTCTTATCAAAACCTGAAATTTTAAGCCGCTTTCACTCTGGATTACATCCAAAACAGATTACATCCAAAGCCAATGCAAAGACGTGAGTATACACGCATTTCGTGAGTATTCACGTCTTTGCAGAGACTTTGAATGTAACCTGTCATGCAAAAAATTTGTTTCACGTCCGGTGTGAAAGCAGCTTCAGAGAAGTTCCACGATCAGCTACGAATGGGCGATCGTGGCGTTCGTGACAGAGCGCATGACAGTGGAAATTAAGAATTAACTCACTGACTCAGAGCTGGGCTCTTGTGTTCCCTTCACAGAAATATAATCAGCGAGACTACAAATCTTTTTCCCTCTCTCACAAAGAAAATATTAGTTTGTTTTAACCCCTTAAAACCTACGTACCTATTCACTGGTCTGAAAAATCTGCTATCTTTAAATCAGTACAACTTCAGCTCTATTTTTAATTCGAAAGGAGATCCCAAGGTTTTTAACCAGCCCAAATACATCCAGTTGAATTACAGGGATATGTTTATAAAATAACGCACAAAATTTTTTCATTTGACGTGATGCCGTGGCCATGAAAGCATGGCGTCCCGGGTTCTGACTTTGAACCTACTGAAGGGACAACTTAAAGTTAAAGGGGTTAAACTGCATACTTGCTTGAGAAGGTAATATCGCTTACAAATCCGCTGAAAAATTTTCAAAATGTTTCAAACTAGTCTTACCTTGTTGGTCATATTTTTGTCTCACCAAGAAAAAAAGTAATGTAAATAAGACTTTAGGTCAAAATACAAAATAAAATGCTTCATAACACCGATTAATCTCATTTTCATTTTTCCTGTGGGATGCACTGCATTTTAAAAATAATTGCCATTTTTTTATTAAATAAAAATATATACACTTTGCATTAAAAAAAAACATGGAAATATTGCAACTGGCAATCATTTTTGTATTTGCCCAAACATCACACATTATGTAATTTTACAGTGTTGAAAATCAACGTGGGGGGGGGGGGCATTTCAGAATATTCTGAGTGCATTTAATGTCTTCAAGGATCTGCGTAGGTGTATCTAATCCATATTAGACATATTCATGGTGCTGAGCCAATAAGACGTCAGATAACTCTGGCTGGGAGATAACAGATCCTGGTCTCTCAGTGTGAATAGAATAATTTCTCAAACTCACTTCCTGTGTATCAGGGCCGATCTATCATACCCTCATTCTTACAACAAAGATCTTAAATACCCACTTCCTGTCTGCCATCGGTGACCTATCATACCTTCACTCTCTACGGACAGAGATCTCATGTACCCACTTCCTGTTTTGGAGGAAAGACACATTAGCAGTAATGAGAATGCAAACCATGGTACATGATTAATGTGGACCCATAATAACCATGGCAAAATGGCCAAGCAGATATAAAACGTGTTCAGAAAATCATCATCCTTCAAACCAGCATATCAAAGATGGATCAGACGAAGCTTTCATTGACTCTCATATCACTGCTTTAGCCCACATATTTACCACTTGAAATAGACTAGCTGTTCATGGGAGTGGACCACTGATACTTTATAAGAATTATGTGTTATCTGGCCTGGGTAGTGTAGCAGTTCCAGTGACCTTCTGCGTGCACTTTCGGTACACCGTACATCGCTTCAGATAACAGCGTCTCTCAAAAAAAACATGAAGTAATGCAGAAGAATTCAAGCAGGGGCAAGAACCAGACATAAAGAACCAGTAGCTTCTGCTGAAAGTTTCCAATCTGCAGATGGGGCCTGTTCTTCAAAGTATGGGGCTTTAGGAGTTTAGCCGCGTCGTCAGCGCATGTCTGTGTGTTTACATGTTTGTTGCTTTTGGGAGGGACTCACAGTCATCAGATTCCATGGGGATTAGATCATCGTAGTTTACATTGTGGACAATCACTGCCTTGTATCCAGCCTTCTGAGCATTTAGGACCTGGGGAAACAGAAAGGCTTGTGTATCAGAGGTCGGCCTCCAGAGCAGCCGGGCTGGGCCCTGGTGCTCTACCACGCTGACCAGACATAGAAGTCCACCATCTTAACAGAGAACACAGAACAGGCACGACACTCCGCCATTTTAACATACAACTTCTGTCCCCCTAGAGAACTGCGGCACCAATATTAAAACATGAAATTTACATTTTTTTCAAAGTGGAAGGTTTTCAAAAAAAGAGGGAGCAAATTACACCATAACATAAAAAAAAACACACACATTCAAACAGGCAACTGAAAAAGTCCCCACAGTGGCCATGAGTGGCTGTGTTTCTCAACAACCGTTCTGTGACTGCATCTGAGACTTCAGGCAATTTATATATATATAAGAAAACACCCAGCTTTTGTCATACTTAATAAAAACTAATCTGCCCCCTGCTTTGCGCACCAACAGGGATTTTCACTTTTTGCCCTTCTTAATATCCTACCCTGAGATAACAAAAACATCTGCGGTGATTCTTACAGATAAATGAGCACAGGCTGACTGTAACCAAGTTATTTACTGCTAGATAACATTGTTTTCACACATTTGAGTCTGAGCTCTTGCCAGTAACAGGCTGATGTGAATCTGGCAGTTTGTGCCAGTAAGCTGTTCCTGTTCTGGAAATGGCCAATCACTCAAGAAGCTGAAAGGAGACTTATTACTGGGTGTGTATGTGTGTGTCTGTATGTGTGTGTGTGTGTGAGACTAGGTCCTGTTTGTGTGTATATGTGTGCGTGTGTGTGTGTGAGTGTGTGTGAGAGACAGACTTGTTCCTGTTTGTGTGTATGTGTGTATAAGCAAGTGCGGAGGTTGATTGGTTTCATTGTTCCCTCAGTACTGCTCCAGGATTATAGTCTGAAATGTATGCGCGCGCACACACACACACACACACACACACACACACACACACACACACACACACACACACACACACACACACACACACACACACACACACACACACACACACACACACACACACACACACACACACACACACACACACACACAGCTATATGTTGGCTGAGCAACATAAAGGACATTCTAGTGGTGGTGATCATAGTGAATTCAGAATACAGAGAGCAGTTTCCAGTGGTGGTTATCAGAGGGAATGATCTCTAATTGGCCTTCCTGTCCAGCAGCGGAAACACTAGAATCCCACTGAGAGCCCTGCTGTCACACAGCAAGAGTCAACCTGCATGTAAAATACGGACTGTATAAAAACTGTAGACTGTGTAATTTTTATACAATATATGCTCTACACAAACTGCATGCCAAGCACAGACTGTATAAAAACTAGACTGTGCAGAATACAAGCTATAAAAAGTACAGTCGGAGTACAGAGCACAGACTGGATAAAAACAACAGAATGTGCAGAAAACAGACTGTATGAAAAACACAACCTCCAGAGCACAGACTATAAAAACTACAGACCAGGGTACCATGGGATCATTGACAGACACTCCTTGAAGGCTTTAACATCAGAAGTTCGGCACACAGAAGTGCTGTTTTCAGGCACCACCATAATACGCAATTAGGAGCAGGAGTCCGCGCAGCACAGCTGCCGAGTCAGAGTCCTCTGCCAGGTCAGGTATTTTGCTCCGGATTCATACACTAAATATTTCTTTCATCTCAACAACACACTAGCTTACAGTGTAGTGAAGAAGGATTTGCCACAACCCCAATTTCCTCCATTTCTGCATATTTATCACACTTCAACATTTCATAACTTCAAAATAATTTTAATATTAGACACTGATAACTTAAGTAAACACAAAATGCAGCTTTTAAAATTTTGAAAGCTATCCAACCCTACCTGGCCCTATGTGGAAAAGTAATTGTCCACTTAGAACTTATTCAAGCAATAAAACGCCTTTAATTTACAAAACCCAAAACCAGTGAAGTTGGCACGTTATGTAAATCGTAGATAAAAAACAGAATACAATGATTTGCAAATCCTTTACAACTTATATTCAGTTGAATACACTGCAAAGAGAAGATGTTTAATGTTCAAACTGAGAAACTTTTTTTTTTTTTTTGCAAATAATCATTAACTTAGAATTTAAAGGCAGCAACACATTACAAAAAAGTTGGCACAGGGGCCTTTTTACCACTGTGTTACATCGCCTTTCCTTTTAACGACACTCAGTAAACGTTTGGAAACTGAGGAGACCAATTTTTGAAGCTTTTCAGGTGCAACTCTTTCCCATTCTTGCTTGATGTACAGCTTAAGTTGTTCAACAGTCCGGGGTCTCCGTTGTCGTATTTTACGCTTCATAATATGCCACACATTTCCAATGGGAGACAGGTCTGGACTACTGGCAGGCCAGTCTAGTACCCGCACTCTTACTATGGAGCCATGCTGTTGTAACACCTGCAGAATGTGGCTTGGCATTGTCTTGCTGAAATAAGCAGGGGCTTCCATGAAAAACACGTTGCTTGGATGGCAACATATGTTGCTCCAAAACCTGTATGTACCTTTCAGCATTAATGGTGCCTTCACATATGTGTAAGTTGCCCATGCCTTGGGCACTTATACACCCCCATACCATAACAGATGCTGGCTTTTGAACTGCGCGCCTATAACAGTCCGGATGGTTCTTTTCCTCTTTGGTCCGGAGGACACGAAGTCCTCAGTTTCCAAAAACAATTTGAAATGTGGACTCGTCAGACCACAGAACACTTTTCCACTTTGCATCTGTCCATCATAGATGAGCTTGGGCCCAGCGAAGCCGGCGGCGTTTCTGGGTGCTGTTGATAAATGGCTTTCGCTTTCATTGTAGAGTTTTAACTTGCACTTGCAGATGTAGCGACGAACTGTAGTTACTGACAGTGGTTTTCTGAAGTGTTCCTGAGCCCATGTGGTGATGTCCTTTACACACTGACGTCGGTTTTTGATGCAGTACCGCCTGAGGGATCAAAGGTCGCGGGCATTCAATGTTGGTTTTCGGCCTTGTCGCTTACGTGCAGTGATTTCTCCAGATTCTCTGAACCTTTTGACGATACTACAGGCCGTAGATGATGAAATTCCTAAATTTCTTGCAATAGCTGGTTGCGGAATGTTGTTTTTAAACTGTTCGACAATGAGCACACCCATTTGTTCACTAAGTGGTGACCCTCACCCCATCCTCATTTGTGAATGACTGAGCATTTCAGGAAAGCTGCTTTTATACCCAATCATGGTACCCACCTGTTCCCAATTAGCCCGTTCACCTGTGGGATGTTCCAAATAAGTGTTGAGCATTCCTCAACTCTCTCAGTCTTTTTTGCCACTCGTGCCAGCTTTTTTGAAACATGTTGCAGGCATCAAATTCTAAATGAGCTAATATTTGCAAAAAATTACAAAGTTTACCTGTTCGAACATTAAGTAACTTGTCTTTGCAGTGTATTCAATTGAATATACGTTAAAAAGGACTTGCAAATCATTGTATTCTGTTTTTATTTACGATTTACACAACGTGCCAACTTCACTGGTTTTGGGTTTTGTATAATTGCGGTCAATTTCACTGGACATGTCCAGGCATGATTATTGCCATCCCTGTTGAATCTAAAGATCAATTACAGTGCCTATGAAGTGAAAAATGCTTTAGGCATTTTTATTAACAAAATGTATGGTTTAAAATGCAGGTTTCCAAAGTTCAAGATGTCTCAGGTTAAAATGAACAATTTTAAAAGCCCTCAAGCCCTGTGCCATTTTGTCCTCAAAAATGGTATTTGAATCGCATGGCCAAAATACTGCGTGACAACAATCACTGACGTCATTGCGCCACCAGAAGATGGTCGGGAGCGCTGAAGCGACTTGCTGTTATTCATGGAACCATGAATTCTGCTCACTACCCGAAAACCCTGAAGAAGAATGGCCGGCCATCAGTTTGTAATCTAAATCTCGAGCACAGTTCTGTTTATAAAGCAGGGCCATGATCCAAAGCTTGCGAGCAAGTCCACCTCTTAATGGATCTAAAGAAACAAAATGAAGGTTTTGGAGTGGCCTAGTCAAAGTCCTGATTTGAATCTGATTGAGAGGCAGTGGCATGACCTGAAACCGACAGTTCATGCTTGAAAACCCTCAGTAAGACAGGAAAAAAAAAAAATTCTGTAGAAATGAGCAGGCCAAAATTCCTCCACAGCAATGTAGAAGACTCATAGCCAGTTATCACAAACTTTTGATCACAATTGTTTATGGTTTGGAGGGGCAATAATTTTTCCACTTGGGTATTCTTGGTTTTGAATAACTCCTTACCATCAATAAATGAAATCATCATCTAAAAACTGCATTTTGAGTTTAGTCAGGTTACCTTTGCTAAATATTAAAATTAGTTGGATGATCTGAAACATTTACTTGACGTACATATGCAAAATAGAGGAAAGAAGAGCAATCAGAGATTTCTGACGTCCGCCGAATCGTGATCCGGATTCAGATCCACACCAAAATTTAATGGGGTCTTCTGAGTTATGGGGTCCTCTGAGTTATGAGGTCTTCATATATGTGAATTTTCATAAAAATCGATGAACCGATTTCCATGTTCACAGACAGACACACAGACAGGCAGATGCAATAAGGAAAAAGGCTAATACTTTTTCAGAGCACTGTGACAAATCATCACATCTCCCAGCAAAACAAGGAAACATGTTTCAAGAACAAATCTTTATTGTGGCCACTTCGTACAGAGTTATGGAGTGCAGCCAATGAGCCCAATTGAAGATTTATAGCGAGGGCTACCATAAGAATAATTACAAGCTGGATGGTGCATTTTATGGGGAGGGGCAGAACTCCCAAGATCGCAATGGGAATCTGCTCTCACTGCATATTAAACTGCATACTAAATCTGCTTCACAATTCCTGCACACTCGCAAACTGCAAACCGCATACTCAAGCTACCTCACAATGCCCAGTCAGCTAACTGCATACTGCATGCTCAAATGCCTCACGGACACATGCATTCTTCTGTAATAAGACAAATGCATACATACGCGCGCGCACACAAGCTCACCCACACACACAAACACACACACACACACAGGCATGCAAAACAATTCCTCACTACAATGTCCTCACAGACATTCACATTCTTCAGTATTAACACACACACACACACACACACACAAACAAACACTGGGCAGCAAGAACAGGTCTCGGGTCGTGCTCATCGAGGTCACATCGTGGCGGCAATAGTGGGCGGAGAATTCGCGCTCTGTGACTAATCTAATGCACAGCAGCTCTCAGAACACACTGCAAGGAGAGACGGCCAATACCGCAACACCACCACACAGAGAGACCACTCAAATGGGGTCAAGGAGAGGGAACTAACATTTCAACAGCATTCTCTTCCCACCCCGTGGTGTAAAAGACTGGAGTCAGAGTTACCCAGAGTTAAGTCCTGCTCCTTCTCCAAAGCCCCCCCCCCTCCTCGTGGACTCAGACAGCCGACTTCACTGCTTAGTTAGACTTCCTGGCTGATGAACTGTGCCAATGACCTAATTTGGGAGATCGTCCAATCACCATTCTGTGTCTTCCTTAAAGTACCAGCAAGGACTGTTACATTCAAAACCTGGACTTACCCCTTCTGATATAATCACACAACAAAACCAAACAGGATACCTCAACAAACCAGCATATGGATGCACAAACAAGTGAAAAATTACAGGAAAAGACCTGAATAAATACCTGGACAAACATAACAAATGCTGATGCTTCTCTTCATTTTCCTGGCTTGGTTTTGGTTCACTCGTCCACTTAAAGGCAGAGGGATCTCTGTAAATCAGTGCGGCGTTACTCTGTTTGATCACCTTTGCATCCTATGATGAAACTATCCTACCATGATAGGAGTGGTGAGCTCTTCCCAGAACACAGTGGCTGAAGCCCCACAGGGCACAAGGGGTTCTAGAATGGTTTTATTTGCATGAAAATGATCCTGAGCAAATGCCTCAGCCCACACATTCACCAGATCTCAAGCAAACTGAACTCAGGAGGGAGATTCTGGAACAATGTGTTGAACAGCGCTCTCAATCACCATCATAAAAAACATCAAATGAGGGAATTTCTCTTGGAAGACAGGTACTCCATCCCTCAAGTAAAGTTTTACACTTGTAGACTTTATGCTGAGGTGTGTTGAAGCTGATATGGCAGCTTGTGAACGCCCAACACCTTAACTAAGACCGTTTCTGTTGATTTTTTCCATGAACTTGTCACGTGAATCCTTAGTGTGCATTTCTGAATTATCAACAAGAGGCAGCAAATGTTACTCCATTACAGAACATAGAAAATGCATTATGCACGGAAAAGATAGCTCCAAATTCTCAGTTTTGAAAAAGAGTTGAGAACAGCCACCAGGAACTACTATCTTGAAGTAAAAGTAAAGATAAATAAATACACTTTTTACAGTGTGAGGATAATAAAATGTTGACCTGGAAGCACATAGCCTGCCGCTCGTCCTTTTAGCAACCAGCATCGTGAAAAAGCCCTTTCCTCCGGCCTGCTCTCCGTACTGTACTGTGCTGAAGGGAAACGCTCCATCTGCTGAAATCAATTATACATTTACTCCTCCTCTCTTCTTCTGTCCATCTCTCCCTCCACCCTTTATTCCCACTTCTTTCTCCTGTGCTTTCAGTTATATTCCCTCTCTAACTCCTACACACGACCATTACGTTCACGTCTGCAGTGAGAAAATAATCTCACACACACACACAAAAACGCCATATACACACACCCTCGTGCACTGACATTCACACACAATATGCATACACTCGTTCACACGAACGCGCACACACACACACCATATACACACACACGCACGTGCACTGCTTCAGTGGGTAAGGTATTCAGTGAGAGGAGGACAGGCTATGTAGCTGATCAGATCAGCACCAAACACATTTCTTACATATTTCAGCAGTGGATGACAACAGGAGCAGATCTACAGAACACCCGCAGCGTAAGCACAGCTGCATGCAGCAGGCCTGCGTGAATGTGATAAAGGGGTCAGGGCTGGACTGGGGCAGTTCTCTGCACCTGAAGCAGTACAGACTGTCACTCCAGCCCCACTGGGGCCACAGTGAGGTCAGTGCAGCTGCTGGGCCCTTAAGCAAGACCCTTCACCCCACACTGCTCCAGCGATGATTGGCCCAAACTTAATCGACTCAACTGTAATGTGCTTCAGAAAAAAAACACCATCAGTTAGAATAACTAATGTCTATACTGCCTTCCAATATGTAAGTGCAGCAACAATACATTGGGTAAAATGTGAGTTATGCAGTACTAGGCATGAAAACATGTAGAGGTCAGGATTTACTTGGATAGAAATTTTACCATGGCAAGTCAGTTAACCATAATCTATGATGGATGTGCCAACTATTCATTTGTCGGGAGAGCAGACAAACTCTAAAACTATTTTTCTGTTTAAATTATTTTGTAGTTACTGCACTTAGGCTTTGCAGAGCGGAATAATGTAATGGCAAACACTCCAATCATTGTGACCACTGCAGCAACCCACACTCTCCTCAAAGATGCCTCTTTGCAGACCCCTTCCCTCCCTCCATCCCAATTTCTAACATTTCTAGTGGTCCGACAGCCATCAAATGGAGCTTTGCTCACAGGAAAGGGCCAGGGGACCGCTACTCTGGAGCAGAATAGTACTTCCTGCTCCCTCTTCAGCTGAAATAACAGCCTCCTCCCTTCCCCTGCGTGGAATGTGTGATGCGTTAATGATTGACAGGAGGGTCCACCTGTCCCCATTCCCCAGGCATCTACCAGGCCTGCAAGGATGTTCTAACTCATGAATTCATCTTTTCCATCATCGCCCCTTCCTCACTTCCTTTCATTTTAGCATTCCTTAAGAGTAAAGGAAGGAAGGAAACGAATGAGGAAAACAAAGGAAAGGTGATAAATAAGTGCCTTGACTGGAGCCCACAGACCAATTTACACGAGCACCAAACGCCTGACAGGAATTCATCTTAATCGAGGCCGGAAACATGACACATCAGTACCACAGAGCTTCCCCGCCCCCAACACTGATTACTGTTCATCTCACCATAATGACCGACAAGACAGAATTTATCATGAGGAAGGATCTGGATAAAATTAAACAAAAACCCTCTTTCATGCACCTTTTTCTCCTATTTCAACCCTTTGTTGCCTGGTGGTTATTAAAGTTACCAAACCCATCCACCACCGTTAATAGGCTAGGAGGAAAAGAGTCATTCAACAAAGGGTTAAGAGCAGTAGAAAAGCCCATTGTCTGTTAGAAATGGGGAGCATGCGGCCTGCTGGTATGCCACCTGGGCGGCGGGATTAGTGGCTGTTTGTTGGAGAACCGCTGATAAGAACATTCTGGGCATTCCGGAGATGGCGGAGTGACGGGGATGTAACTGCGGGAAGCTCAGAGGTCCCTCCGATGGGAGGGGAGGGGGGGTGTTGGCAGTAAACCATCAATAACCCTCACCCCCCCCTCACTGGACTTTGCCTCTTAAATGCCGTTTGGGGGGGGCTCTTTTCAGTGATACAATCCAGGAGAAGCTCATCATCTGCAGAACACAGACTTGCAATCCCCCCAATACGCCCCCAAAAAAAAGACAACACTAAAATAAGTCTGATCCATCCTCACAGAGAGGTAAGATTTTAGCTTCAGGTCGAGAGGAACATGGTCACACAGAAACTAAACTCTTACAATCAACTTCATTCATCGCCAGCAACACTCCTCCCACTGACACCCACAATAACCAGAAAATGGGTCCATTAGAACAAGTATTTAATCTTGTATTTTGACTTAAAGTCTCATTTCCATTATTTTTTTCTGAAAATGAAAGAAGACAAAAAGTGAGGTGACGTGATTACGCATTTTACTTGCCATGCATATATGGACTTAAAATTAAACAAATCTTATTATTACAACTGAAAATTATACAATATTTGAAAAGAATATGCGAGTAAGTCAAAATTTAAGACTAAAATGCTTGTCAAGATTGTTTTACAGTGCTTGTAGCATATATCTCCCCATCTCACTTTAATTGGTCAGGAGACAGAATTATGCCTCTTTGATCAAGTCATATCAAATTGTGTCAAATTTGAAGGCACACTCCTCCTAGCCAGCAAAATAAAACCATCTTTCTTTATCTCTGAGAATTTTATAATTTGGTAAGCATGAATTGATAATACTCAAGAAGAATAAACTCTGTTTTTTTTTTTCCTACAGTTGCTAAAGTCATGCCACAGACTATTCTGAGGGAACAGTGCCTTCAAATTGACATGATCTGTCATATCTTCTCAATTCTGCATTTGAGAGCTTATTGGGCCGTAGTCACGTGACTGTTTGCACCCAGCCAACCACACGTATGCTGCTCACCAGCAGACATCAACAGTCAGCAAGCCAACAACAAAAGCCAGTTTGTTCTGAGGTCAGATTTGAAGTAAGCCTGCCGGCTATTTTTAGGATAGCATTTGTGCTACTGCGGTTTGTGCGTGTGCGTATGTTAGTGCTTGTGTGTGTGTGTGTGTGTGTCTGTTTGTTTGTTAGTGTCAGTGTACGTGTGTGTGCGCGCGCGCGTGTGTGTGTGTGTGTGTGTGTGTGTGTAAAAGGACATATTTTATGCTTTCATCCAGAAGCATGTGATGACAAATCTGATTTAAAGAGAACAGCTGGTCTAAATTCTATATGCCCCCCACACATACAGACACGCGCAGTACAGAAACACTCACACAGAGTTGGAAACAAACAAAGATTCTTTTTACCAATGTTTTAAAGTTCTGTCAGCAGTAGTGATTCATGAATACAGATTTTGTCCTCCAAATGGTTAATCTCCGCTGTTTAAACCATCCGTCTCAGTTACGGACAAATGTTGATTGTGGGTCACAGAATGCGTTTTCCTCACCCAGTAGGGTGTTGCTCTGTGCGGAACGGCAGAGAGTTCAGAAGCGACATAGTCTTTGTTCAACATTCACACACTTGGTACGTTCCAGTTCATTCCAACTACACCGCACGGTGGGTGGAGGAGGGGGACCTTGACAGGCCTCCGAGTTCGCTGCTGTAAATTTTCCACGATTATTCATAAAAATCACTGACTGTATTAACTTGCAGACCGAGTTAATCTTTACACTTATTGTTAAATAAGGCCTCCATAGAATATAGATAACAGGAGTCCACAGATTATAAGATAACACTATGACTCACACATTGCTAAAAATCATCGACAGCATAACACGGCCTCTTCGCTGATCACAGAAGACTGTACTAAGGCACAAACACACACACTCAGGCCCATTCACAGTGCTTTACCTTGGATTATTTCGCATAAACAGTTTAAACTGACATCTCTTTTCCCAAAGCTATAGCAGGCCCGGTTATTTCCAACCTGAAAGGGACATTGTGTCAACAAATACAGGCACAAAATTAATACAGTGTCATATGGTGATTGAAGTATAGTCCTCCTCAGTTCATTTTGTAATGACGGTGCTCATTCAGTTTAATCTGTAATGGTTGCTATGAATGTGCTGACCAATCTGTCAGCATTTGGACAGAAACTCAAATTTATTTTTTTGGCTCCATACTCCAGTAACCTGGATAAAAAAACAATGAAAACAATGACTGCTAGGTAAAATCAGCGACCGTCAGCTTTAATGTTCAGGATTTCAGATTTGTATCCTGTGATCCATTCTGGCATTTTATGTAGTTCCACTGTCCCAGTATTTACAAACTGCAGCACAGTTTTGGTGCTTCCCCTTGCCCGACCAATCAAAATGACAGGTTGTTTAAAAGGGGAGGCGGCACAGGGTGGGGCCAACACGCTTCCCTGAAGTCATCGGTAGTAACTCACGGGAAACATTAAATCATATTTGAGCCGTACGACAGACCGTAAAAATTTCACCTGTCAGAAAGCTTAAATCACAAGCATACAAGCAGACAACTCAAAGAACACACACCGAGTTAAAACGAGCAGATAAATCTCTACGAAGCAAACTCGAGGGGGGGGGGGGGATACGGGGGAGCGGAGTGCCTTAGTGCCACTCCGCCGTTATAAAGTCACTGTAACCCACTGCTTCAAGGGGCTGATTCCTTTTATAAAATGGATACCCTACATATAGCCCATTAAATAAACACACAAGAAAAAAAATCGACAATATATTGGTAATAATGCAACAATAAAATTGAGAACTTCTTCCACCAAGCAAGACAGAGTGGACAGAATGGTTGGCCAGCAACACAGACGCTAAGATTGCTTTCACATCTAGCGCCATTATCAAGTCAAATCAGGCTATTTGGGCTCGCTAATGTAGATATACTATGAAAGCAGGCTATTTTGAATGTCTCCTTCAGTTTCCCGAAGACCCCGTTAAATAATTTTACGTTCGTTTCGGTTTTCGAGTTTCCTTGTTCTGTACTTGCGCGGATCGGCCAGATCATTACAACCAGCAGCGGTAGGAAATGATTGACTTTTGTCCTCCACACTTGCCGGTGCCCAGGAAAATATGTTGAATTGTGCACTAGTTTGCTAGCCAGCTTGTCAACTAGCTTGGCCCTGTTAAATAATTTTAGGCTACTTTCGTTTCGGTTTTTGAGTTTCCTT
Source organism: Gymnothorax reevesii (assembly GCA_029721435.1). Lineage (NCBI taxonomy): Eukaryota > Metazoa > Chordata > Actinopteri > Anguilliformes > Muraenidae > Gymnothorax > Gymnothorax reevesii. The sequence goes on along the minus strand of CM056575.1, from coordinate 21,569,116 downwards.
GTTCTCAACTTGCGCCGATAGGCCGAATCATTACAACCAGCAGTGAGAGTAGGAAACTTTTGACTTTTGTCCTCCACACTTGCCGGTGTCCAGGAAAATATGGTGAATTGAGCATTAGTTTGCTAGCCAGCTTGTCAACTAGCTTGGCCCCGTGAAATAATTTTACGTTTGTTTCGGTTTTCGAGTTTCTTTGTTCTCAACTTTCGCCAATAGGCCGAATCATTACAACCAGCAGCGAGAGTAGGGAACGACTGACTTTTGTCTTCCGCACTTGCCGGTGTCCGGGAAAATATGTTGAATTGTGCATTAGTTTGCTAGCCAGCTTGTTAATAGCTTGCGTTCACTACAGTGGATGTGGTTACCCAACACATAGCCCATAAAATAAACACACAAGAAAAAAAGTCAACAATTTATCGCTAATAGGCTACTGAAATAGCGAGCTAGTTAGCAACGTAGTGATAAAAAGTGATATCGAACTCTGTAATGCAATAGCGAGCTAGGTAGATAGCCAACTGGTTATCGGGTTAAAAGGCTAAACTTCACTAACACTGAAATAACGAGCTAAAAGTCTTGAAACAAACGTAACCTAACAAGTCAGTTGAGCGCAGAGTAGTTCGGTGCGCGCTGGGATATTTTGTGCTGCGGCCTGCCACAGTGGGTTACGTAAGGGATAATTGACAAGAAGGTGTGCATTCTATATATATGCATTATAGGTGTGCATTATATATATATATTTATATACAGTGGCGCTCGAAAGTTTGTGAACCCTTTAAAATTTTCTATATTTCTGCATAAATATGACCTGAAACATCATCAGATTTTCACACAAGTCCTAAAAGTAGATAAAGAAAACCCAGTTAAACAAATGAGACAAAAATATTATACTTGGTCATTTATTTATTGAGGAAAATTATCCAATAATACATATCTGTGAGGGGCAAAAGTATGTGAACCTCTAGGATTAGTGATTAATTTGAAGGTGAAATTAGAGTCAGGTGTTTTCAATCAATGGGATGACAATCTGGTGTGAGTGGGCACCCTGTTTTATTTAAAGATCAGGGATTTATCAAAGTCTGACCTTCACAACACACGTTTGTGGAAGTGTATCATGGCACGAACGATGGAGGGTTCTGAGGACCTCAGAAAAAGCGTTGTTGATGCTCATCAGGCTGGAAAAGATTACAAAACCATCTCTAAAGAGTTTGGACTCCACCAGTCCACAGTCAGACAGATTGTGTACAAATGGAGGACATTAAAGACCATCGTTACCCTCCCCAGGAGTGGTCGACCAACAAAAATCACTCCAAGAGCAAGGCGTGTATCAGTCGGCGAGGTCACAAAGGACCCCAGGGTAACCTCTACGCAACTGACGGCCTCTCTCACGCTGGCTAATGTTAATGTTCATGAGTCCACCATCAGCAGAACACTGAACAACAATGGTGTGCATGGCAGGGTTGCAAGGAGAAAGCCACTGCTGTCCTAAAAGAACATTGCTGCTTGTCTGCAGTTTGATAAAGATCACGCGAACAAACCAGAGGGCTATTGGAAAAATGTTTTGTGGACAGATGAGACCAAAATAGAACTTTTTGGTTTAAATGAGAAGTGTTATGTTTGGAGAAAGGAAAACAATGCATTCCAGCATAAGAACATTATCCCATCTGTGAAATGTGGTGGTGGTAGTATCATGGTTTGGGCCTGTTTTGCTGCATCTGGGCCAGGACAGCTTGCCATCATTGATGGAACAATGAATTCTGAATTATACCAGCGAATTCTACAGGAAAATGTCTGGACATCTGTCCATGAACTGAATCTCAAGAGAGGGTGGGTCATGCAACAAGACAGCGACCCTAAGCACACAAGTTGTTCTACCTAGGAATGGTTAAAGAAGAATTAAGTTAATGTTTTGGAATGGCCAAGTCAAAGTCCTGACCCTAATCCAATCGAAATGTTGTGGAAGAACCTGAAGCGAGCAGGTCATGTGAGGAAACCCACTAACATCCCAGAGTTGAAGCTGTTCTGTATGGAGGAATGGGCTAAAATTCCTCCAAGCGGTTGTACAAGACTAACCAATATTTAGATGCAGTTATTGCTGCACAAGGGGGTTGCACCGGATACTGAAAGCAAAGGTTCACATACTTTTGCCACTCACAGATATGTAATATTGGATCATTTTCCTCAATAAATAAATGACCGAGTATAATATTTTTGCCTCATTTGTTTAACTGGGTTCTCTTTATCTACTTTCAGGACTGGTGTGAAAATCTGATGATGTTTTAGGTCATATTTATGTAGAAATCTAGAAAATTCTAAAGGGTTCACAAACTTTCAAGCGCCACTGTATATATATATATATATATATATATATATATATATATATATATATATATATATATATATATATATGCCGGATTCCATCTGAAATATTATGCGCGATTATGCAGACTATAGCTAACTTGCTACCCAGAATTACAATAAACTTATGACGGTTACCGTAGAGTCAGCGAGCTGAAATCAGTTACACAATTACAATTGTTTAATGAATAAAGCCTGGTTACTTCGCTGCTGTAAAATTTATGGTCATTATCACTTGAGTACGAGTCAGTGAGCAGAAATCAGTCTGCTGGCATAGCACGTAGCTAGCGAACTGTCAGCAGTCGCTGATACATGAAGTGGACGCGTTAGCTTCATTTGTAACCGTACATAATAACAATTGTTTAATGGATAAAGCCTGATTACTTCGCTGCTATAATATTTAGTGTCATTATCGCTCGAGTACCTATTGTTAACCACCACGCAGGACGCAACTTATATGACGGCGCTAAATTTACTGGAGATAAATGAGCAGCTACGTTTTTGTTGTACCCAATCAAATACCAGCTCTAACGTTGCTATGGTTACCAGTTGGCTAGTGGATGAATTTTGAATGGTGAAACGACCGTAGCCGAACTACCTGTGCGGTTCCACAGTTTTAATGCATACCTGCCAGCCAATCAGAAAAAAGTATTCACCCAGACCGTGCTATAAAGTAATTTATACCGGCATGGAACGCGGCTCAGCCAATCACATTTAAGGATGGGAAGCACCCGTTTCATAATACATATTTGGCACGACTTTGGCCAAGCCGTGCACCATTTTTTTGGCCGTGTTTGTCGAAAATTAGCCGTGCAAATCACGGCTGCACGGCTCGCTAGCTAAAACTAAGGTTCACAAAGTGGTGAACCTCACCCCATCCTTGATTGTGAATGACTGAGCTTTTCAGGGATGCTTCTTTTATACCTAATCATGACACTTACCTGTTTCCAATTAGCCTGTTCACCTGTGGAATGTTCCAAACAGTTGTTTTTTGAGCCTTCCTCAACTTCTCCAGTATTTTGTTGCCCCTGCCCCAGCTTTTTTGGAACTTGTTGCAGGCATCAAATTCAAAATGAGTGAATGCTTCCCAGAAAATAATCAAGTTTATCAGTTTGAACATTAAATATCTTGTCTTTGTAGTGTACTCCGTATAGGTCAAAAAGGATTTGCAAATCATCGTACTCTGTTTTTATTGAAGTTTTACAGAACGTTCCAACTTCATTGGAATTGGGGTTTGTAATATACTTCCAATACTACCCTTGTGGGAACCACATGTATCAGCAAATGATGAAAACAAGATACTGTTTTTTCCTTGCGGGGGTATTTTCCATCTGCTGGTCTCCGCAAAGCAACTGAGTCCTTGTAGGGTTAGAGGTTAAGGTTAAAGTAAATGTTAGGCATGTAGTGTTAATGGTTAAGGTCAGGGTAATGGGTAAGCAAATTAAGCCTATGGGATGTCCCCACAAAACATGAAAACACAACTTGACTGTGTGTGTGCCCGTTTGTATGAGTGAGTGCACAATGTCGGTTTGAGTCCAGCCATGCCAGAGCCAACTGTGGTCAGCAGTCTCAAGAAAGCAGTGCATCATTGGCTTTGTGCTGCTCAGGGATATGGGAGGGATACAGTCGGTTTGGGTTAACATAATTCATTGCTCCAGGACCTCCTGCTGGCTTTCGGAGTGCTTGTCAGTTACATTTTAACCAAGCATGTTTGGGTTTCCTTCCCCTTTTGTTCTGAGCTTGCGTAGTTTGAAGCTATGAGTGAAAAGAAGTGGAAGCTAACAGGCGCATATTTTAGAACCACAAACTGCACCCTATTGAGATGGCAGTATGAGTCGTGCACGAGCATGCTTGTACATAGTGTGCTGATTGAGCGTACCTAATTTGAGTGGGGCTGGAGGTGCCCAATCAAAAAAATGTTAATAAATGAATGAGTGATGCCAAGTACGACATACCCCGGCCGATAAAGATGGACTATGGGTATTAGATAACTTGGGACTCTTCTGATATTCGACTCTGCCGCATAATGTGCAAAATGATGTCACATGATAGTGTTCATTGTGGTCTGAAGCGCTATTGAAAAATGCAGGTTTTAAACCCAATCACAAACAGATCACATCAGATTTAAGGAAGATATGATGAAAAAACAATTTGTTGTTTTTTTGGTGTCCCGGCGTTAAATGGAAAAAGCTAGTAAGTCAGATTTTAGACATTTTGGGAAAAATGGGGAAAACGTATCCAAACCCATCAGTTAAGATATGTCTTTTGCCATTCCTTTATTTGGTGTTTTAAGGAAACCTGTGCATTATTTCTACGTTAAATGATGCAGAAGAAGCCATTAAGTCCAAATTAACATCAAAATGATTTTCCTCAAAAATGGGACTCGTTAGCTTTTTCCATTAAACACTAACCTTCTCCCAATCAGGCGATTCTTGAACCACTGCACACCTTTTCTGAAAATTTTGCGTAATTTGAGCAAACAGTTTATGTACAAATATGTAAACAGACAAAGAAACAAACAATGCCACTGTAAAGCAAACCCCTCTCTCTTTGGGCGGGGTAAAAAAAAAAAAAAAAAGACAAAGCAGAGGGGGCAGGGAGGGGTTAACTCTCCAGCGCTTCCTCTCTGTAACACTACTTTCAGCAGCTGGGGCGCCGAGGCTCGAGTTTCCTGTCCAGACTCCGCCCCCACCGCTGGGGTTAGGGGGTCACTGCATGCCACCCCCACCCCTGTCTGCGGCCCCTCTTTGAGGGGGGGCATCTCTCTTCTCAGTTCCTCTCAAATACACGGCATTTGCACTGAGCCAGCCAGCCCAGGCCTCTCCACACACACCCCATCACACCCACACAGGCCGAAAGATTTCTAGCCTCGCCATTACAGATGCATTCAGTGCACACAGTTAAACAAGGGTTAGGCCCTGGTTAGCCACAGTTAACACACCAGTCAGTACAGTTAATCAGGTGAACTGCGATGCTTCTCTTTGCCAATGTTAATTGATCGCGTTTTAAAGGCACCATTGCTGGTTCAAAGGCAGCCTGGGAAATCTCTTCCCGTTTAAAAAAAACATTCCAGATTGCTCAGGTCAGACTGGTCACGGAGGTGACGAATGGTGTTCTCCCACGGGGGAAGAGTCGCGTGAGAGGGGGATGAGCTTTTAAGCTGAGAGGGAGGGGGAGAGAGAGAGAGAGAGAGATATTTACCAAGCAACTGAGTGTGAGAGGGTAAGGAGAGGGGGGAAGAGAGACACAGGGAAAAAACAGAGAGGGAGAGAGGAAGCAAAAAAGTGTGAGAGGAGGGAGAGATGGAGGGAGAGAAGGAGGAGAAGACAGTGATAGACACATATAAGGAAAGAGATGAAGAAAAAAGCAGACTGTTTATTTCCCGGGATTTCCAGTCACTTATACAATGGAAAATCCCCTGATAAACAGCTGCTTCCTATTAAACCGTGACAAACACATTATTTTTCCTAATTGCCCTAACAGGTCAGGCAGAATGTTTAATGCCATATCCATTTCACGTCCTACACCAGAGCACCACAATTGTTCCGCTGCTTCGCCCAGCGTTGCAGTCTCGCCGCAAAGAAATGCGAGCCTCCTAAAACAGAGATGCTTGCTCACGGCTCTCCACCCCCCCCCACTTCCCACATCACATACCGCACAAATGGAGGCGAACGGGAATCTGGTTTCACTCTTGTCAAGGAAACACCGTGTGATGTATGACAGCCTTATAAGGTATTTACAGTTACAGTGCCGTGAGCGGCGTCCTCCAATTCGCCTCACCGCATTATGCGCCTCTCGAGTACGAGCAACCGCATCCAGGAGTGATTCGCCCCCTGAGTTTCTCGGCCAAGCTTCAGTTAAGCTCTTTGAAGTAGGGCTAGGTTTCTTTGGTACATTTTTGCTATCCCAACAAGCTGAGTCAGAGTTTTAGAACTCGGCTGTGATTGGTGCGTCAGCATTAGAATGTTCAACTCGGTACAGAATGTTCATTTAAGGATATTCCACTCAGACCTTTTCAATAAGACCTGTTTTTTTCACACCTTAAAGGGGCAACGTAAAGCAGTGACTACCAGATTGCTTGCATACATCCTTCTTGTTTCTGTCCTCAATCACTCACTTTTTCTCCCTCTTTCGTGCTCAATCATGCGATTTCTTCTATCCCATATCTCAACGGCAATCACTCATATACACACACACCCACACACACAAACAGACAGACAGACACAAAAAAAAAACTTATATACTGCATATAGAAAAAGGCAGTCAGCTTCTTAAGAAAACAAATCCACCCTTGCAAGGCCTCCTCCAGGACTGCAGAGAGGATCAATTTATAACGGGTTGTAAATAAGGCCCACCAGGTCCTTCAGAGCCACAAGCAATGCGAGCAGCCCCTGGCTAATTCATCTGACCCAGATGAAATATTCCCAACCCACCGCCCTGTGATTTTTCGCTCCTGTTGACATCCAAACATGACATGAAAAATAAGGACATTTACAACTTCGTACAACCATGATGCGCTGTTAGTCCGCTAATGACCGCTACATTAATGAACTCACTTAACTAATTACAGGCCACCAAAATGACCTCATTAGCTGATCTATGCACCCCTAAGTTCATATAATGTTTGGGGGCTCAAGCAGGGAGACCAGTGATACACTTTATGGTGGGTTTTACTCCACAGCTGCATCCTGTCATTTACAACCCCAGGCAAAAATGATGGAACCTCTACGCTAATAGAATGTTCATCCAGCTTTTTTATTTCATAGCAAATTAACAAATCACAGATATGGCACAAAACCATTTTCTGTTTATTAGCTTAACATTCAGGCTTCATGAAACACATCTAAAACAAATTAGATGAAATTATTATAATTAAAGTCATTTTTTTTATAATTAAGTACAGGAAAAAAAAACACGGAATCACCCCATATGTGAGGAGAAAGCTTTCCTGTTGGTGCCATGTTTCCTCTCAACGAGCCGAGTCAAACACCTCCTGAAGGTGTGCGAACGCTCTCTTAACTGCAGGCTCATTTGCAAATTCATATTTGTGCTGAAATTCCAATTTCAAAACGATTCCATAATTTTTTCCTCAACATCAAGTGCTTCCATAGGCTTTCCACTAATTGATTATGAAAACAAGGCAATCAGAGATAGCAGACCTGGCCCCAGCCACGGGCTGACAGACAGACTGACAGAAACACACACACACACAGACATCATTGCTTAACCTAGCCCCCTAGGGGAGGGGCCAGGTAAAAATATCCATCCATTAAACTGGAAAAAAAAGATTTTGGTCCTGAGGGTAAAAGATGAGATGTACATGAAATCAAGCACGCGGATTCAAAATCTGAACTAAGACTTCATCCATCGTGTCCAGATTTTATAGGCCTGCTATAGTTTCACAATAGTTTGGCACACAGCATCTGCAGCATCTGGACGACTTTGGGCACGTCGGTGAGCTGATGTCAGCAGGAGGTACAGTGCTGTGAAGAAGTATTTGCCCCCTTCCTGATTTCTTACTTTTTTGTATATTTTTCACATTTCATGTTTCAGATCAAACAAATTTTAATATCAGAAAAAGATAATCCGAGTAAATGCAAAATGTAGTTTTTAAAATGATGTTTTCATGTTTTAAGGGAAAAATGTATCCAAACATACCTGGCCCTTTGTGAAAAAGTAATTGCCCCCCCCCCCTTCTTAAATAATGAATTAACTGTGAATAACCACATTTTTTAAGTTCAATTTTACTAGCCACACCCAGGCTTGATTACTGCCAGACCTGTTGAATCAAGAAATCACTTCACTTGAACCTGTTTGACAAAGCAAACTAGGCTAAAAGATCTAAAAAAGCAACACGTCATGTCGCGAACAAAAGAAATTCAAGAACAGATGAGAAACAAAGAAATTGACATCTAGCAGTCTGGAAAGGGTTGCAAAGCCATTTCTAAGGCTTTGAGACTCCAGCGAACCACAGTGAAAGCCATTATCCACAAATGGAGAAAACTTGGAACAGTGGTGAACCTTCCCAGGAGTGGCCGGCTTACCAAAATTACTCCAAGAGCGCGTCAATGACTCATCCAGGAGGTCACAAAAGAACCCAGAACAACATTTGAAGAACTGCAGGCCTTGTTTGCCTCAGTTAAAGTCAGTGTTCATAATAATAAGAAAGAGACTGGGCAAAAATGGCATCCATGGGAGAGTTCCAAGGATAAAACCACTGCTGGCCAAAAAGAACATAAAGGGTCGTCTCAAATTTGCCAAAATACATCTTGATGATCCCCAAGACTTTTGGGAAAATATTCTGTGGACTGAAAAGACAAAATTTGAACTTTTTGGAAGGTGTGCGTCCCGTTACATCAGGCAGAAAACTAACACAGCATTTCATAAGAAGAACATCTTACCAAAAGTACAACATGATGGTGGTAGTGTGATGGTTTGGGGCTGCTTTGCTGCTTCTGGACCTGGACGACTTGTCGTAATTGATGGAACTATGAATTCTGGTCTCTACCAGAAAATCCTGAAGGAGAATGTCCAACCATCAGTTTATGACCTCAAGCCAAGCTCAAGCGGACTTGGGTTATGCAGCAGGACAATGATCCGAAACACACTAGCAAGTCCACCTCTGAATGGCTTAAAAAAATAAATAAATAAACAAAATGAAGATTTGGGAATGGCCTAGTCAAAGTCTGGACTTAAATCCGCTTGAGATGCAGTGGCATGACCTGAAATTAGCTGTTCAAGCTCAAAAACCCTCCAATGTGGCTGAATTAAAACAATTCTGCATAGAAAAGTGGGCTAAAGTTTTTCCATTGCGATGTGAAAGACTCATTGCCAGTTATCGCAAAAGTTTAATTGCAGTTGTTGTCACTGAGGGCGGCACAACTAGTAACTGGAAACAGTCGGTCGAGGGCGACCGCGTATGTGGCCCCCGCGCAGGTGCTACCATTGAGGGGGCCCTTGAAATGGCAAATGGCGAGCGATGAAACCCAAAATCTAATCAGTTTGTGTCAAGATGTCCCTAAACATGTTAGTAAGATTTGGTGTTGATGGAGCTAAAAGTTTTCAAGTTATCGCGGTAACAAGCAAGGTCTCCGGCGGCGGACGCGGACCGGCACCAAAAACATAGTGGCCCCCTACGCTTTGCGGGGGCCACAATTAGGATTTAGGGGGCAATTACTTTTTCACATAGGGCCATGTGCCTGAATAAATGAAATCATCATTAAAAATTGCATTTTGTATTTACTCAGGTTGTCTTTCTCTAATATTAAAATTTGTTTGATGATCTGAAACATTTAAGTAAGACTGATATGCAAAAAAAATATGAAATTAGGAAGGGGGCAAATACTTTTTCACGGCACTGTACACAAGATGAGAGGGGCCAAGGGCACACCTTTGGAGCGGTGAGGGTATCTTGGATAGCTACAGTTTTTTTGTTTCAAAATAACGATAAGTAGGCCAATTTCTGTCAATAGTTCTGAAAATTATTGCTACATTTGTGGTAGAACATGTCATGTGTTCAGCGCAAGAAATTGTCCAAGAGGGTGAAGACAGCTAATTATTTTGGATGTAGAAAAGAAGATCATGATAAAAGCTGGGCACCTGATATCTGCTGTGCCGTTTGCGGAGTCTCACGCAGTGGTTGAATGGCAATAAATTTGTTTATTTGCTATGAAGTAAAATAGCTGTATGAATGTCCTCTATGTGTGGGGATTTCATAATTTTTGCTAGGGATCGTAGACATGAGCTTTCTACATTTAATACAGGCTTCCAGGCCATTTCATCCAATCTTTGAACCATCAATACGAAGACATTCTTGCATGAGCTTCTATGATTTTAATTTCTTCAGAGTTATACCGACCATGACATTCACTCACGATCATAATATCACAATCTGTCAGACGTCCAGTCTGACCATCGGTTTATGCTACGATTTAAACTACTTTTGGTCTGTTAGATCCAAGGATTGACCAGGTCACAGACCAGCAGCAATTGTTGAAAAGACAATCCTGCAGGGTGCAAATAATATTTCCTATCTACTGAAATGCTTTCAGGCATTTAACTAATCTTGTCAGGTGTAATAAAACAAATAAAACAAGCCAGAACAGGCTCTACCTTCACATCGAAGTTGCAGTCCATGCGTCTGATGAGCGCAATGTAGATTGTCCCAGTCAGGCTGTCCTGGTCGAGAGGGGGCGGGTCGATGGGCCCACAGCCATTTTCGGGATTGGCACCAATCAGGAAGCCCTGGGGGAGGAGTCAAGGCTGTGATGTCAAATTGAAATTTCACTTTCCCACACTCTGAACTCCCATTACCACTAGAAGACCATCTTAGATAGAAGAGAAGTCCCGCCCAGTATTGTGACTAACAGATTAAAAACCATGTTCTAATACAGGTTGAGAAGTGCTATAGTCACTCTTGAGAAATAGTCTAATTCTGAGTGATTAAATTCATAAATGCAACTAGTACAACATCCATGTGTACCCTTGTTGTTTGGATGACATCACCAAACCCAAGGGCATGGGTGGGGAGGGGGCATCCACTGCAGACTCCTGACTCCCAATAACAGAGCTAGTAACCAAACTAACTGCATCAAAAGAAATTACCCTTGTGGTGGCTAAACCCTAGTCCTGAGAGGTCAGTATGTTTGTCAGTATGTTTGTTTTCACATTAAAATCAGTGTTTAGTCATATGCATGAACCTACCTCCACTCACTGACTAAAAATAGGCACATCTCAGAGGGTAGACCAAATGAGGAGCAGTCAAAGAATGCAATATCTTCTGCAAGAGTACACACACTCACACACACACACACACACACACACACACACACACACACACGAACACCGGTTGCCATTTTAACAACCGCATCAATCACATCTATGGTCCATTTGCCCATTTAGAACAACAGATCAATGAATTACTCCACAAATGCCACCACAGGCTAACTGCCCAAAATAATAGGACATTATGCCCTGATTATTCTCTGCCCAGCCCAGTTCCTGTGTGTGTTCACTCAAACCCTGGCAAAGCACATCTCGCTTTACAACTACAGAGCTCATGGAGCCACCAATTAGTCGGTGTGCCATATCTGGGCCAAAATAAAAACTCATGCGAAGCAAGATGTCCAAGAAGAGCGCCGTGAAACACTGACAAGCAGGGTGATGAAAGTATCATAAAGACTCCACAGGAAACTCTGAATATCAGCAAATTACTGAGGTGAGGGGCCACAGTGAGTGATGCCTAAACCTGGCTCACAAATGCAAACCTGTCCCTCATTCGCAATCAGTGCCACTGATTGGTTGTGGCTTCACACCACATTCACAGGTAGTGGTTGGGAGGAGAACCAGTGGTTTTCATCTCTCGAGGGACGTGATTTTAAGAACCACGAGTCCAGTGGTCTGGATTTCAACAGAGGAAGCAAAAGATCACTCGTCCATGCCTTAGTCAAACCAGACAGGTTGGTCGCCCGTGACCAATAGGTGTGGCCCCCGATCGCCCACACTTTTCATTTTGGCTTATTTTTGGCACAAAATTGTTTACTTTTTAGTGAGTTATGTTACCATGGCAACCAAAATCAATAGGCACCGTGCCCTAATCACAGCCCATATAGATACCAAATATATAAGAAATAGCTATAAATTTGTTGCCTGTAGTGTCCACAAGGAAATCTCTACAGCGGCGGACGCATACGTGTGACGAGGTCAAACCCATAGCAGCCCCGACTTTGTACGGAGGCTACAATTAATTCACTACCACTCAAGTCATTTAATATGACCCTCTCAGTGGGTAAGACAGGTCTTGAATTTGTTCAAAAATGACCACTTGGTAATTAAGCAACCGCAAATGAAGACGTTGCATTCTAATGGTCCTGTCTGAGTGCACCAGGGTAATCCCATTAAGTAGAACCACTGTGAGCAGGACGGAGGATCATGATGGATCTGGGGACCATGGCTGGCGAAGTCCAACACGCTCAACGGAGGGACGGGGGCCCTGAGGCTGCATTTCCCCAGGAGCCACAACACAAAGCTACGGCCCTGCCGAGAATACCAGTCCATGCAGTGCCACAGAGCCGCCACATAGTAATGTGTTCAGGGTTGAATCACACAGAACACTGTTCCTGCCCAGTTTCTGTTAACTTGTAAATTTTTACTTCCTGCTTTCCACATGACGCGCTTGGAGTGGCAACTTTTGCAAGACAGATGCTGCACAAAGACAATCTAGAAGATGATTATCATTAATATATTGGATGGGGGTCAATCTGTCTGTCCGTCCGACTGGGCCACAACGGGGACAAGATTTCTCAGAGACTATCATGCCTAAATGCGTGAAATTCAGTATGCTTAATAAGCTACTCATGATGCTCTACTTTGAGTTGGAAAATGGACGTCGAAGCATATTTTTTCACAGAGTTATGGTCCTTAATCATGACGGGGGATAATGATGACACTGCCATCTTGTTATTATTACTAACATTATTGTTATCAAATCACCTCTTGACAAATAAAGACAGTCCCTATTGCTCTCTGTTGAGAGTTAAATTAACACTTGAGATTTCACAGCGCTAGAGCGCTGCTGTAGCCTGCATTTGACTTGTCTGTAAGCAGCTCTGTAATCCAAGTGCACATCTTCAGCAGCGCTCAGCACCTCTGCAGTACACTTAGCACTGCGCTACCCAGATCTGCCTCAGGGGCTCTCGTCCAATCTCAGGGCAGCGTGTCACGAGGGGGGTGTGGTGTCCACTCTGGTGGGGGGGGTTGAAGGAGTGACCAATACACCCGTCCTCAACTCTCCCTGCAGCGAAAAACCAGCAAAACAAGCCTGCCATAACCCCCTTTAAGGTGAGGTCAGAAACATGCACTGAGGATGTTCCTCCACTGAACACTGTAATGCTGATATCACAGTAATTGTGTGCTGTGGGGACCCGGAACGCTGGCTCATAATTCTGGAAAAAAAAATAAATAAATAAAAAATACAATCCATTTTAAAAACTGCTCCACTCAAACGGATGAATGTTATCATAATTCTTGACTCGAAGGTCCTTGCAGGCTGATTAATGAAGGTCGGAGCTTAAACTACTGCCGCCATCTCTGGTTGGGAGGGGTCGAGAGTGCGCCATCCACACCAGAATAATGGTGGGGGGCATTAGATTAGCACTTCTCATTGACCGGCAGTGTAGCGTGAGCTGCATCTCTCCCATCTGCAGTGCTACAAGCTTGAAGTGGACCTCAATCCCAGAATGAAATAGCTACTGAGATAAAATAACAATAATACAAAAACATTAGGTAACAATACTACTACTACAAATAATAATAATAATAATAATAATTTTAATAAGAGTCACTTTTTCTTATTGTGCCCATGTTAAGGGTGACGTAGAGAATAAACCAGTGACCACCTGGAATTGCACCAGCAGCTACAGAGATGCTTGTGTTGTTTCCAGAATAGCAGTCCTCATTATAACGCATTCAGTGAGGGAGTCCTCAGATCACATCTTGTGCACTGAGTGTGTACTCAAACCACTCCTATCTTCAACCTCTGCCAACCTTTTCATCCCATCTACTCACCTGTAGTATTTACTGACAGCATCTCTAACGTGATCCTAATGTGTTCACAAGAACTGTCCACAAACAGAGCCACAGACAGACAGACATATAAACACCGGCAAAAATACTGAAAATATCTTTCATAGCAGCAGTGTAGTAGTTTCAGACAAGGCCTGTAGAAGTCTGTCTTGACAAGACACACACACACACACACCCACTGAAAACAACACCAGCATTGCTTTAGCAGCAAGTAAATATAATTAACATTATTTAAGCTATCATAATGCACAAAAGGATATATATGCTCATGAACTTTAACGGTATGATATATGACACAAGTAATCGCCAGGTTCCTTTATAACGTCAACCCTGTATTAGGGCCCCATGAGTCCGCAGATCTGTTTGTTACACTTTTTCATGATTTAAATGATGGACAAAGTGCAATTTAGCAGGACCTACTCGAGGTCTTTAAGCCTATGTGGGACAAAGGCGTTTTATCCAAGCATAACATAAGCATTAACAAACTGTAGTGTCGGCATTACTTTCTACCAAGGGAGCATTCTTCACCGCGTCACTAATGTTGCCAGAAGTTTCGCAACCTATAGCCATAAGACACTACAACAGCGCCCTCCTATGGATTTCAGTTGCATGAATGACACCAGGAATTTCTTTTACATTATTATTCGTCTCGATTCGAGACGTGCTCTCTCTGATACCTCCATTTTAATTTCAAGAATCAAGCTATCCTACTAAAAAACTGCATTCAAATCGCATAGTTCTGACCTTTTGTCATCAAACAATTTACAAGACAAAAAAAAAAGACATTGGGTAAACGCAGAGACCCATTATCCATAACCAATAACCAACAGAGGTACTTTTAAATGAAAACATCACAAATTATCATCATAGAACCCAAGCATAAATTCATTGTCAGACCAAGAGTTATTTACGGGTTAAGAAAATAATTATCTCCAAATCTAAGTGCAACAGAGTCGATTAAATTGAAATATATCAGCAGATAAATGAGTCTCATTCCAATCCTGATTTTCCTCGCCCGTCTTCCCTTCCTCGCACCTGACCCAGAAATAAATCCAGGTTTTAACACCAGGAGACTCGGAACCGTGAAGTGACTTTGGGGACAGGGTAGCCTAGTGGCTAAGTGCTTCAGTGGTAACTGGGGAGTAGCAGGTTCAAGCCCCTGGTGGGGGTTGGGATTCTGACTTGATCTGGAGAGATGAAGTTGTGAAGAACTTTGCCATTGGGCCCTTGAGGAAGGTCCATAACTTTGAAATAGTTCCAGGGGGCTCTACCCATTTCGCTCTATCCAACCTCAGTAGCCATTGTTCCATCAGGCACTTCTCCCAGGGCATCCTTGAAGGAGATGTGTTCTCAATTGAACTTTCCTAAGTTACATAAAGGTTTAAATAAATAAGGAGAAAAATGGATAGAATGCTTCTCCAGGGTGAATTCAGTAACTTGAGAAAAGTATGTTGTGTCAATACTTTGCCAAAGTACCTTTTCAGGGATGGCCAATATGTAAATGATTGACCTGTGATTCTACTCAACACTCCCCCTCCAGTGAAAAATAAGTGATGAGTCCAGTGACATGGGATTCTGCCGCCCCCCAAAAAATATCACAGCTTAAAAACCCCCAACTTGTAGTTACTTGTGCCAGGTCCCACCAATGACAGCAGACCTTACAGAAAATGGAATTTTGCATTCATAACAGTTTGTCACACTTGACTCTATAAATCAGTAGTTCAGAAACATCTCCAGTTGCAGAATGAGGTGCATTTTATTGGAGCAGGAGAGGACAACCTGAGTCTGTTCCTTAAATGACAGTTCTTGAGTTCCCAAGAGGAAAATAAATTCATAAACAAACAAATAAATAAATAAAAACTAGGACTGGATTTGGATTCAAGGGCTGGATTTAAGGATCACTGACCTCCAGGACCAGAATAGGCAGTTCCACACAAGCTATTGAATGAAGTGCCCTTTGATATTTATGGAGTGAAAACGTACAGGGGTGCGTTTTCCGAAATCACAGATGCTAACTTAAATAGTTGGGCTCATTGACTGTGAATGGACAAATTATGTAAGGTGTTCGCTTAGTTAGCTACTAAGCTTTTGGGAAACGTGCCCCAGGACGGCAAATCTCTATGAACAGTGTAGAGCAACCATGTGCTAAATCATCACAATCCTTAAACCACAAAATGGAATTGATCTGTGATTTCAAAATCAAACATTAATAATAACCATGAATCTAACTTCAAAAAGAGTTTGTCACTAAAGTTACTATATGCCCCGCCGTTAGGTCACCAAAACTGACTGGTGTCTACGCATTCCCAGTAGGAAGGTTGGTACCAAAAAGAATTGAAATAGGTTGACTTCTTGAGATATCGCGCTGACAATGTTCGGGACGGACGGACGTATGTACATACAGACGGACCTACGGACGAAGCTGACTACTATATCCCCCGCTTCCCGCTAAACGCGCGGCGGGGGATAATAAACAAGAGCAAGAGCACGGCCAACGGTGCATAATACGCCCGTCATGAACATGGATCAGGAAGTGGACAGACAACATCTGGGCCCCATGTGACCTTTGACCTTTGCCAGTGACCTTCACCTTGGAGAGAGGGCCGTAAACATGGTCCGCGACACTCCGCTCAGTGATGGTACACGTGTGTATGAAATATCATGGATGTATCTCAAGCGGTTGAGAAGTTATGCTCCGGACAAGCCCCATCTGGGCCCCATGTGACCTTTGACCTTTGCCAGTGACCTTGACCGGGTGAACGAAATCATGGTGCGCGACACAGCGCCTAGTGATGGTGCACGTGTATGTGAAGTATCACGAATGTAGCTCAAGCGGCTCAGGAGTTATGCCCCGGACAAGAAATTGCTAACAGACAACAGACGGATGGACGGACGGACAGACGGATGGACGGACGGGCGTGATGACATGATACGTCCCGTCTTGAGACGGGCGTATAATAAAAAGTAATTGAAACGATTACCTTTGTATGCTTGATGCTAGAACAGAAAAATTATGCAAGCGAAAATAGTGTGTGAAAAGAACTCAACGACATGGCAGCCCTAGCCAAACACTGCTCAAGATTCTGCCATAACTGCCTAAAACAAACGGGACAGGGATTTCGTGTCTCAGTATACAAATAGAGTTAAGTCTCCACAAACAGTGTGTGGGAGGACGACAATGAGAGAAAGAGAATAATTATGGCAAAATGTATAACTATACTTAGCTCTGGTGTCAGAAAAAGGAACGTGCCACCTAATCTAACCAATCCAGGCTACAAAAATATTTATTTTCCAGACTCAATCCTCCACTTTAAACAAACATAGAAAAGAGATTTTATGAAGCTCGCGCACTGCAGCTACGAGCCCTCTTTGTGTTAGAAATTTTGCTCGGGTGTCGAGGGTTTGGGAACTTTTTTCAAAGGACCAGTGTCTCCTGTTCTTGTGTATGTTTTTCTCTGGTGTGTTAGTTATGCAGACAGGGGAGAGCAAAAAGGCACCGGAAAGGCCACATAGGGAATTTGAATAAGTATTAAGTTACCGGTTAGCCAAGGATATGGAATTTGTGAGCAGGGACACTATATTTTGGGGCCCCAAATAAAGATGTCACAATGAGCCCCAAAAACCCATAAAAGTCTATGTCCTAGTCATTTTTGAGGCCCCTATCGCTCAGGACCCCAGAAATGGTCCCCAACTCAGCACAAAGCCTCTGCAGAAGAGCTGTACTTTGTCATAACCCAGAGCTGGTTAAAGGCCAGTAAAAACTTAAAGCATTTACACCGGGAAAACACAGAAGCATCACCTGAATCCACCGTAACTCTCATTTAGAGATTTAGAGCTTGGGTAAACGGTGTTACTTGTAAAGGGATTCGGGCAGGGGAAACAGGAGCGTTTTAATTAGTGCTGACATATGAGGATAGGCTGCAGCGCAGGCCATTTCCCTCGGTGGACTATGAAAGCCCACAGACAGGGTCTGAGCGCCATCTGAAGCAGTGCGATTCTGGACCAGGAAGCTGCAGCTTCAGAGACGCTTGCGAGGACTGAGCTGAGGAAGAGGGGCTTCATTCAACAAAGGGGCCGTGTCTGAGTGCCAATGTTTCTGAGCATTTTCAGAGTGCCTGTGCACTCTGTGTGTGTGTGTGTGTGTGTGTGTGTGTGTGTGTGTGTGTGTGTGTGTGTGTGTGTGTGCTTGTGTATATAAGTGCAGTGTGTTTGCTTGTGTACGTCTCGAAGCAGCAGGATGGTAGAGCACGAGCTGTCCTTCTCTGCGGCAGTGGAACACAGCTGTCTCCATAGGAACGGGACCAGTAAGCCACTGAGGAGGCAAGACGCACCACAGACACAGTCAGTTCATCACCCTGGATCACCTCCCACTGGGAGAAACTTGTAGTGACACAGCACCACTAATTCAAAAGGCAGCATCCAAAAAAAAAAAAAACATGCTGCCATTTTAGCTCTGCATCAGAATGCAAGGCATCAGAAGAAAACTGTCGTTTTGGCTCTTCATCAGAATGCAGTGAATCAGCAGAGACAAACAGGTATCCACCGGTCACCATATTGGCTCTGTATTAGCAAGTGAGGAATCAGCAGAGACGTGTGGGCATCCGCAGCCCGCCATTTTGGCTCAGTATCAGAATGCAACGCATCAGCAGCAGCAAACACATCCAAACACTGTCGTTTTGGCTCTGCATCAGAATGCAGTGAATCAGCAGAGAAACATAGGCATCCACGAGTCGCCATTTTGGCTCTGTATCTACAAGTGAGGAATCTGCAGACACGTCGGCATCCATAGCCTGCCATTTTGGCTCCGTACCCCCGTATAAAACACCACTTCGAGTTTCTCAGCGAATCTGTTATTAAGTTTAGCCAGGAAAAGGCATTCTCTTTCACCAAGGACCCTTGCTTTTAAGAAGCCTCCAGGCTCCGAGACAACAGTACCCAACTCTGTTCCTGAAAATCCATGATTATGTACGTCTTAATTGCTGGAACCTACTATGAAGCCTAATTTAGGACACTTGACTCAGCTGGACATCATCTCAGTGAACTAAATGCATTAGTTGTTGAATGAGGAGTGCTTTATTAGGGCTGAAGTGAAAATGTACAATAGGGTAGATCTCCAGAGACAGGGTTGGGCAGCCCTGCTTAAGCTGTTGAATGAGGTGTGCCGTGCAAGAGCTGCAGTCGAAATGTACAGGACAGAACATCTTCAGGAACTGGGCTTCCCTTCCTTGGGTTGCATCATAGGCAGGGCAATGGGGTCTAAATTGACTATGAATCTGATTTACCCTCCCGCAGGATGTCAATCTTACCCCGGGTCACAGTGAGACAGGCAGCCATCCTGATTGATTCGCTCATCTCCCTCCCTCCAGGAGGCAGGCAAGCGAATTCTGCCCTGCCAATAAAGAGGCCCCGTCCAAACTTTAGAGTACTCCACCCTCCCACAGTACAGAACAGAACATCCTGTCTGCTGAGCTGCGTGTGCGTGTAGGGGTACGCACGCGCGTGCATGTGCTTAATCCTCAAAGCACTGGCTGCGGCAGACCACAACGCAGCGCTAACAAGACCGCGTCCCCACCACACCATACTGGCTAATGCCTCATCGACCTGTGGTGACAGCAGGTCTCTCAGCACCTCAACACTGCGATCAGATAACGCCGTGATGACTGAGCGTTCAGTTTTGAGGTTCGACCAACAGCCCAATGGCTCATTTCTATGGTGGCTAAACCTCCAACGAGACACAGGATGGAGAATAACATTTACATACCCCAAGAGGCTCAGCATATTATTTTGCAAGCCATGACACGCGTATAATGCCTTCATTAACACAAGACCTTGCCAATGCCCAGAGGAAACATTTTTCCAGTATGAATGCACCCCCCCACAATTTAGATTATGAGGTCACAAACATACCGTTGGAATATTTGCAACCGATCATTCCAAAACAGATGGCACAACAGCTTCAGCGAATCAAAAGTAACAAAGTCCTAGATCATGGAGACAAATGAACATTCCACAAATGAACATGAGGAAACAGAGTGTTCAACAGTAACCTAGTTTTCAAAGCGTTAAAAAAGAGCAAGACCATGGGTGGTGAGAGGGGCACAGAACAGTCACCCAGTCATGCAGGACGCCATTTGCTTGGGTTTCCAGCCAAGCGGAAAGGACAGGAAGTCTGAGTGACGTCCTTTAAGACCCGCCCCCCCCGGTTATGTAACTCTCCCCCACCGCCTCACACGCCCATCACACACAGCATGCGTGCTTGCGCACTTATCGCAGTCTGCGCTCGTACCGTCCCAAGCGGTGGATTGTACGCACACCTGGTATGCAGGTGAGGGCTGTTCCAGGGTCAGTGAGTGACAGGACAAGCCAGAAGAAACCCAAAAACAATACAGCCTTGTTCTGAATGCTGATGCTCCGTCGGCCGGTGGTGCAGAGCCACACGCGTGCAGATCACGAGTAGCCACATTCCTCGCACATGTGGAGCCCCACAAGAGCAGGGTACAGAGGCCCCCCAGAACAGGATGCTCTCTGTGCCCCAGCCTGGGGCTTCTGCTATTCCTGTGGGGTGGTGTGGGGTGTGGGGGGGGAGAAGACTGTGTACAGGCCTTCAGGCTTTCAGGCCCTCAGGTCGGTCTCCCTTCCTCTCATTCCCCTCTCTCTTTGTCGCTCTGTATCCCTCTCTCTGTCAGTCTCTCTCTCCTCCTTTGTACTACTCTGTCCCTCTCTCCTCCTCTCTACCCCTTTCTCTTCCTCCCCACCCTCTCTCTCTCCCTTTGTACTATTCTCTCAGTCCCTCTCTCTCCCTCCCTCTCTCAGTCCTTTTACACCACCTTCTCTCTCTCTGTCCATTTACACCTCTGTCAGTCCCTCTCTCCAACTCGCCATCTCCTGGTCTCTCTCTCTCTTCCCAATACACTGAATCTCTTGTTCTCTCTCTAATGAAGAAGTGGTTTAAAAAGGTTTACATTCTCAAGAAATGTGGGGATGATTTGAATATCACAGCATCTTGGGTTCATCGTCTCTTTCGCACAGCAAGGGGAGACCTGAATGTTTAGCACTGACTGCACACAACCGCTAGCACATTTGATGAAATGAGATGATTTGTTTCTCTAATAATCCAACAGTTATGCTTTTTAACAAACCGTTTTATCACCAATAGCCACTGGGGGCAGAGTAGCTGAAGTGTAAGTGCCTTCTCCAAGAGTTTGTTCCCTACCCAACAAAGCCACAGGTGTACTACAGAGGTGCACCTTTCATTAGCAACCTGTCAAACTGCAGGGAACTGAGGAGCACTGAGGGACCATTAAACACAGAAGCAACACCAAGAGTTGAGGAAAACTGCAACCCATTCACCTGTCCCAGCCTTGAGTACTTGAAGAGTAATTTTTAAAGTCCAACTTCTAAACACATTATGCATGCTAGAAAATAGTTGCAGGAAACATGAAAAAAGACTGCAAACTAATCTGGTACAAAATTGTGGAGTTAGACCGTTAAACAGTTTTATTTTCTGGGTGGGGCTATAACATGACTTGATGACCTACTGAAGCCATCATTAACATAATCCCGCCTCTAGGACAACATCAGGGTTTTTCTAGCATAGAAAACTGCGAGGCGGCCGCCTCCATCAAATTTCGTGCTGCCTCTGCATCCCGACAAAAAAACCTGATGTTATTTCCTTACAAGCACTGAATTCAGTGGATTCGAAGTTTGTAACTGCAATTGTGGCTCTATGTCACCACTGCGATGTAGTGGTGCTGTGTCATAACCTGCCCATCAGGCAAACCCATCTGAAAGAATAAAAAATGTGCTGGATTTTCTTATATTGGCCCTGCAGGGGGAACATGTCCAGCAGCACAGGAAAAATCCTGTATATGAAATCAAAGGTGCATTGCGTCAGTGGTTATCCACTCAATGACAAAGTAGCCACAACCACACGTTCTGTATTTAGCCAAGTAGCTTCCTTAGTTCCAGTGTTCAGTTCAGTTCAGTCTAGCTAGCAAGTTAACTATGCTGCCTTCAGTGTCCTGAATGTGTGAATTAATAAAAAAAAAACCTCGGTAACCCCATTTAAATTTCTCACAGAAATCAGGACAAGAAGAGCAGGTGGATTACCTTTTGAAGAGCCATGTTGATGGAGGATCACCACCAAAACTCTTCTCAGTGGTGTACAGTACAGTCGCCGTTAAAACCGAAGAGACGGCGTTAGTTAACGCCCAGTTACCTTGTTAATGCCCTTAATTAATGCCCCTCTAACCACGATCTAACGCGGTACTTCACACTGCTGACCAATGAGCCACATCACGGGACAATTTACCGCCAGGAATAATCACATGTGGCTCCGCGGAACTGAATGTAGTACCGCGTGTAAGTTATAGAATAGAGGGCATTTTGACAGTTAGAATTACATTTCTGTTTGCCGTTATGTATTTTAACATATTTTTATTTTCTCTTGCAGTGAAAGTGGAAGTGAGAGCTAATGCGATCTCTGGAAAGCATGTGGCTGATCATTTCCTCAGTTTAAAAAGCCTGGCATGAACAAGAAAAAAAAATATTATGATAAATTCGACAGTGTAGCCTAATATAAGCAATTGTGTTCTTGAAGGAAATTCTTTTGGTATTTTAAATATATGTCTTTTTATTGCAGAAACTGATTCTGAGAGTTTGTGGGTAGACCTTCAGCAAAGTGTGCCGCAATTGATTTATTGGTTTTGAAAAGTCAACCACAATATAAATAAACAAATTGTGATTATAGATGACGTGTTAAGATAACTCTGATATAGTTTATACAGTGTGAACTGTAATTAATCCAAACAAACTGCTAACTTGAAGAAAATAATATCCTGCAATCTCTACCAGGATAGGTATATGTATATATGGGTTTGAAATTCTTTCATATATTTTAACATATAACAGACTTACCGATTTTGGAGCATTTTACTCTATACTGTATAAATACATTTTTATACAAGTGCCTAATTATAAAGAGTAGGCCCATAGCCCGTAGCGTGCAGGACTTCTCACACCAGAGTGCAGCTGAAGACACCAAAAGTCCGGTAGGTGTGAATAATCTGGGATTACGGATCAGCGGGTTTTGTTATTAACTGAGTTAAAAGGATTTACAGGACTCTATATGCAAGGCATGGATCTTAATTGCAAAACAATAGGCTATCCAACATCCAACAATTGACGCCTGTCCTGTACTGGTTGTGACCTTGAGTTTTTTTAGTGTATTCAAGAGTCGTTATGGTCAAACTAAATTCATATTGTACACAATTCTTTTCTAGTTGCAAGCTTTGTGAACATTATATTTGAATGGTTATGACAAATCATTTAAACAAATACAGATGATGCAAAAAGTTGTGTCATGAAAAATTGGTTAAAAATTGCTCATTAGCATTTTAAAATGAAACAGTATATAAATCGAAAAACATTCAAGTTCTTTCCGTAAATGAATTTTACTGAGACGGGGTACATGTAATCTTCAATATAGGAATAGATATAAGCAACTAAATTACAGGTTTGTAACAAGAAAAATAATATATTTCAGCACTTGAGTGTAAAATAATAGTACATAAAAGCACATATTATCTCCAATCATAAAATATTGCAGAAATGATACCTGACAAACAAAATCCTCCCCAAAAATAGCATGATATTTAATAATCCAATTGAATATTTTACCACAGTAAAGTTTTAAATAGTAGCACAGGTTGAGCAAAATGTATCGTCTAATATAAAAATGTTTTCAGAAATAATTACTGGCAACATCACCCCCGCCAAAGCAAATCAATATTTTATATAGGCTAACGTTACTCTTGTATTCATATATGGAAATAAATAGCCAATATTGCCTACAAGTACGGCCTCCTGTCAACACGACCGCCCCGACCGCCCTCGTGGCTCAATTATGATTAAACAAACACCTGGCTAACAGGCTATTGCCCAGCTACCCTGTGCGCAGTAGGCTGCGGGAGGTCTTCTTTTGTCTTTGTGCGCGTGAAGATGCTTGTCCCACCGCACAGCTAACAACGAGATTTCCTGGTCCTGCCGACAGCCTAACGCCCCCCTACTGCTGGATTAATGACTTTTTCTTTGGTTTTAACGGCACCTGTTCTGTACATTTACACCAGGTCCTTTCACAAACTTGCATCAGAGACAGCTGGAATTTGCGGGTAATCCGCCGTTAGTGGTAAATGCGGCCGAACGGACCATCTCCCAACCTGACCTTAATCCTTACCTACAGCTAACATTCTGGCACCCTCTTCAACAGTATCGTTAGCTACAGTGTCCTCCAAGGAGGTTACCCGTAAAATGGTGAATGGACTGCATTTTATATCGTCACGTCATAACCTCCAACCGCTTTACAGTTATACCTCTCATTCACCCTTTTGATAAACAAGAGGCCCATGGGCCTTAACGGTCACCTGAGTATAGTATATCCAATGTTAAACCTTGGCCATTAAGCGTGGCCCCAATTTTGACCCCAGGGATCAGATTAATGGAAACCAGTATCATAAGCAATAGAGAATTCCAAATTGTATGTATATTACTTGTGGCCATTTTCTTTAAGCAAAGAAGATTTCTCAAGCCATTTTGACCCTTGGGCCCTTCCCCTTAGCCCCTGGGTAAGGGAAACTGTCAAAAATATCATAATATTATATCAAGTGTGAATGATTTCCAGTAGAAATTAAACAGAATATACCCAAATGTATTTTCCTATATAAACTATAGTAAACTTGACCCCCTCCCCAAAGGCAAACATGGAGCCTGGGGGTCATGAAATTCACAATTTTTATAAAGCACCTCAAGACACTTCCATCTATAAAGATTACTGGTTTCCAGCATATATAGGTATAAAAATGTAAATACAAGA
The DNA here is from genome assembly GCA_029721435.1 of Gymnothorax reevesii. NCBI lineage: Eukaryota > Metazoa > Chordata > Actinopteri > Anguilliformes > Muraenidae > Gymnothorax > Gymnothorax reevesii. The sequence continues at coordinate 21,544,311 of CM056575.1, read as the reverse complement.
CAATAGGCTTGCACTAACAGAGTTGACAATACATAGGTTTGGTCAGTGCGGTCTGTGAATATGCTCATAAAAACTTCTTTTTGCGTTTAAACAAAAACCATTTCAGTGAAAGGGAGGAATAATACCTTCATTAACATATGTCAAGTTACTTTTCTACTTCTGAGGTAAAACCGCATCCCGCGGGGCATTTTCCCCTCAAACTGTACAGGCAGTTGCCAAGTACCAACCACAGGTTGTTAGTTTTCTCCAGGTATACTCCAGTTTCCTCCAAAACCTAAACATGACACATCCTTAAATGACCCTTACTTAAGTTGTTGTGTTCACAATGTGGCTTATGATGACAATATAAGGGCAATAACTCCATCAAATTTGATTGAATCGGTCTGGTTTTCGAACTTCTTTGAGATCTTATAGATATAAGCCAGCATGCAAAGTTTCATGAAAATTGACCAATATTTACTAAAATTATTGTGTTCACAAGGTTGCTTATGATAATAATACAACAAAGGGCAATAACTCCACCAAATATGATCGAATCAATCTGGTTTTCAAACTCGTCCAAGATCTTATGGATATAACCCTGCATAAAAAGTCTCATCAAAATTCGTTCATTAATACTTAAGTTATTTTGTTCACAAGGAAAAGTTTACGGACGACGACGGACAAAAGGGGATCGCAATAGGTCACGCCTTTGGCTCAGGTGACCTAAAAATGCACAAAAATGTTTACAGTTCTTAACCAATTTCAATCAATCTTTTTTGATTCAACCGGTGTATGGTATCCGCGGTGCAGAAATAAAGTTTTGTCTAGATTTAATTAGAATGTTGAAAATTACTGAGACAACAATAATTTGAAAAAAATCCATATGTCTGTATTAGATGAAGTTATAGTTCATCAGAACAAATGAGAGGAATTAAAGTGGCAACATACTTAAGCGGAATTGAACTTAGACTTTGAAGTAACCTTATGCTTGCTGCTTCCTAGCTAGCTAGTGCAACCCAAAGTCTCTCCGCCTCCCCTCAGAAGCTCAAGATGTGGACTTTCAGTTAAAGGTGCCATCCCAGGCAGCTGATGTTTTGGCAAAATGATAAAAATCTGAGTATATCTGGTAAGTATTAGACAGTAATTGATAACATAAGTGATTTGACATGTCAATGACGAAATATGGTCATCTGTGTAAGCAGCAGGAGCCAAAATTAGGCAACCAATCAAATAAGTCTCAGACAACATTTATTGGATGGCTCGTCTGTCAGTCAAACTGCCAAATCAACATGCCTGCTGTTCTGCGCGTGCATTCCAATGTGCAGGCACTTTGGCTGTAGCTACATAGCCAGCAATAGCTAGAAAGCTAGGCATTCAGTCTGAGTCATGGCGCAGCTAAACGAGCAGCCAGTTTTCCGACTTCCAACTGCACCCAGCGGTCAACCACCAGCTAAAAAGATGAAAACTTTCATTGAAAGTATGCAAGAGATACAAAAATTTCAAATGCAACTCGAATATCCCTTGGCAGAGAAGCATTCTACTGCTGGAGATAACTGAAGACACTGAGAGGTTTTAAAACCGATTCACTCGTAGCGGAGGTTCTCTTAGACTGGTAAGTGAGCTTCTTGTCTTTCTTTCTGTGTGAATGCTGTACATAGACAGAAAGTGTAGTCTATACACATTGAGTAGTAAGATCTATGCTACTTTTGGTGTAAGCCAAATAACATTAGCTACAGCCTAGTAATAGGTAGCTAATATTTGCTTCTTGTATGCCTAGAGACTGGCACTCGCCTAGGAAACTTGTGTGAAGGCTATAATGACCTGGTTATGCTGTGAATCCAGTGTTGAAAGATATAGGTGTTGTTGTTGGTGGCTTGGTGTGCTGTAACTTTAGGTCTGACTGCCAGTGGCCTACTTGTGTGTGGGCTATTATTCCCTGGCTATGCTGTAAATCCTGTGCAACCGCCATCGATATCCACCTCTGCTAATGCTGTCTGTGTTGTAATGTTGTCTCTGGTGCTATCAAAATATGCTACCTCGCAGTTCTGCGCTTGTGCAAAACTAAAATCTTGGGCTTTACTTCTTCGCTCACATCTCAAGAATCTTCAAAAAGATAAATATACGCCTTTTTTCAGTGTGCCATTTGACCTTTAAGCTTATTTATATTTGCATGTACATGCTGGGTTTTCTTGAAAGGCAGAGATTGGATGATAATGACATTTATGGGCATAGATCTTCAAACAAAACTTATCCAACTCACTATAACATTTGCGCAAGTTATAATAAGATAACAAATGACAACGTTACTATTGTGCACTGATTCATATTGTAATATTATTGAGAGAACAAAGACTTTACGATCGCTTAGTATTATGGTTGCATTTTTTGACAAGGCAGCACAAATTGTCAGAATACCGGCTGCACTGGTCAGCTGTTTGTGGTTGAATGAAGCACGCAGATGAACTGAGTGGTGGGGGCGTGGTTTGGGGGGATTCCTGATTGGACGGAGGGAGTTGGTGCAATTCAGTTGTGCAATTCAAAAAAAAAAAAAAAAAAAAAAAAAAAAAATCGCAAGTCCAGCCGCCTGGGATGGTACCTTTAACAGCTGGGATTTTCACTAGCCAAATTCCCCAACACCCCAGTCAGCTACCACCACAAACAGAATAAGTATGTGAGGAACGCTGAACCAGTAGATACAATGATCCGGTAACAAGACAAAGTATATTTTGTTCTAGCAATATTATTCACCGATAGCCTAACTTTATTAGGCTGAGTTGTGAGTTAGAACGGCTTACTCACGAAATTGGAAAAATAATATGATTCCGTTGCAGGCTGCAAGGATCCAGGTTGATTGTCAGGTAGGTCAGTATCCTCTTGCTTTGACCTGGATTCTGGCTCCAGTGGCTCAAATATGTAACAGTTGAACGTTAGCGTTCAAATAAATTGTTAGATGAAGCACCATTTCTCTGGCCATAATATACTTCAGACAGAGCTGAGACAGGCTGCCTCTTGGAATTGGGCGTGGTTTTGGCAGCTGAAGCAGAAACGGCTACAGCATTTTAGAGCTAAGAATAAGGCTTACTTTCCACAATTTTGACACGTAATTTCATTTACTAGACAATTTTTATTTTAATCATTAAAGGGGAACTCAGATAAATCATAATGCTGTTTTATACAAACATAATTAGTAAATAAATATTGTAAAACACAAAAATGTGGAATTTTTGTTTACAAAGACGAGATGAATGAGGTTTCATTCCCCCTAATCAGTTGTCGTCTGCTTCAACGATCGCGTGATAATGACGTTACGTCACCCGACAATGACGAAACGTTGCCCTTCGCCTCGAGGTATGCACTGTTATTGTGTTGGATACTGTGATTGTCCCAGTCCATTATTTTGTGACAAAAGATCTTTCAATATGGCCCATTGGCTAGTTGCACAAGATGGCGTTAAGTATTTTCTGAAATATGCCGGGTTACTTCAACATTAACGTTTTGCTTCTGTCACTTATCAGTCTATATCAGATGCTGAGCAGATGACAGGTATATCATCCCGGATATGTGATTGTAGCTATTCCCGATATTCCCAGGATTTGGCTTAATTGTTTCGGTTTTATAGTGAATTTACTTCGACATTTTCTGATGCAACAACCTAGCTAGTTCTGCTACATTGTTATGGTTTTCTTAGATGTACTCGGCTAACCATAGCTACAGAAGTGATGGACCTGAGAATGCAACTGACGCCGAGTGGGAAGGTAAACGAAGTATCGACAATATTGAAATATACGTTGATCAAATGTTAGATTTATGAAACAGCATTTCGACGTTATGGAATATTTGCACATTACCAGATATTTTCACATTTGTTGTCTGTCGCTTAAAGCCAGTTCATCAGTCATCAGTGAGAACGGCTGGAAATGTGATGCTAGTTAAAAACCCACTCATTTCTCGGTGGAGCAGCTGATGTCTCATTAAGAGCGCCAACAAACAAACATCAGTCACGGGTAATCGAGACAAATCTTTCGACCATAATTTGTGGTTAATTAAGCCAAATCCTGGGAATATCGGCAGGAGCCAAAATCACATATCCAGGATGATATACCAGTCATCTGCTCAGCATTTGATAGACTGATACAGTTGAGGCAAAAATTATAAGCCCCCCAGGAATTATGGAACATTTTCCGAAAATTCTTCCCAATGTTTGCTGCATTGATAAAACTTCATATAATCAAACATTCACCAGTGCTATTTAGTAGCTTTTGGTACATTTTGGAATACATTTTTAGGCTTGATTTATATCAAATATAGTGAAAAATGGGGTGGTCAAAAATAGCCCCCATGACGGGGTGGTCGATAATATTACCGCCCATGTGAATTTCTGCTTTCAAAACACACCTAGTTAACCAATCAGCTTTCAACACACACCTGTGCAGTCAATAGGAGTGATCTGATATATAATACGGCACATCGCCAGGCGGATTGGACGGCAGAAAATCACGGGTCAAATGTCAAAATGTCGACGAGTGAACTTTTGCTCATATCCGCGCAAGGTCGAACGCTAGCTAATATAATGCCGATTTATAGCGTTTCGTTCCAAAATGTGAACTCCGGCTTTGACTGGTTTGTAGTGTTTATTCAAATTTTGCGGTATTTTAATGTTTATATTTAAGTGTCCACGATCGAATTCGACTGCGAAGCTGCGCAATGCTTATCGCATTTCGTCACACATGCATTGGCTTGGCGAAGCTGGTCTTATTACGGGAAGTGGGGATGTTGACAAAAAATCCCCTTCCTTCATCTCATATATCAGATCGCTCCTATTGACTTCCTAACAACACCTGAGCATTCAATCAGCATAAAAGGACTCCAAGGAACAGGGAATTTGAACATATTATTGAAAGGGACTACTTTTACTCACCATGCCAAGGACAAAGGAAATCAGTTTTGAGCTCAGAAATAAGATAGTGGAGGCTCATGATAAGGTGGAAGGCTATACTGCTATTTCCAAGCGTTTAACAGTGTCTAAAACTGCTGTACGGTGCATCATTGCCAAGTACAAGGAGACAAATTCTGTACGAAACAAACCTGGGCGTGGATGTAAGCGCAAGATTTTAAGAACTCTTGAGAGGAAAATAGTCAGAGATATGTCAGCAAGAAGCCCCGGACATCTGCCAAGATGATTGTCGCTGACCTGGCCTCTTCTGAAGTTGATGTTTCAAGGAACACAGTTGAGAGGGCTCTCCATCCTGGTGGGCTTTAGGGCCATCGTCCCAGAAGAACCCCTTTATTCAAAGAGCAGCACATCAAAGCCAGACTGAGGTTTGCCCATGAACATTTGAAAGGAAAAGATGAGTTTTGGAAGTCTGTGCTTTGGTCTGATGAGACTAAACTGGAACTGTTTGGACACATGGATGTTGCTTATGTTTGGCGAAGAAAGGGTGAGACCCTAAGAACACAGTTCCCACAGTTAAACATGGTGGTGGGAGCATCATGCTGTGCCTTGTTCGGGTGCATAGCATCATGAAAAAAGAAAATTATGTTGAAATTTTGCGGGATAATATGCAGAAATCTGCTTGCAGTCTATCCTTAGGTCATCGCTGGGTCTTCCAACAAGACAACGACCCAAAGCATACATCAAAATTGGTCCAACAGTTCCTGAAGGATACCAAGAACAAGGTCTTGGGGTGGCCCGCACAGAGCCCAGACCTCGATCCTATTGAGAATCTGTGGCGGGTGCTCAAAGTGAAAGTCCATGCTCAGAAACCACGAAATTTGGAACTATTTGCAATAGAAGAATGGGCCAAAATCCCTCAGGAGACCTGTGCCAACCAAGTAAAGAACTACTCTAAGAGGCTTTTGTCAGTTGTGGCTCAGAAAAAGGGGACACTTTTGACTATTAATGGCTAGGGGGCTAATAATTTTGAATGTCTCATTTTTGCCCTTTCTTGTTTCAACTCAGTGTATCAATAAAACATCCTAATCAAATTTAGTGAACATTTTGTCTTTGATATTTTGGAAACAAATTCACACTTGTTAATGGTCATTTCCATGAAGAAATCAAGAGTTTTGTCTAATTTCATAAGGGGGCCTAATAATTTTTGCCTCAAGCGACAGAAGCAAACCGTTAATATTGAAGCAACCCAGCGTATTTCAAAAAGTACTTGACACCATCTTGTGCAACTAGCCAATGGGCGAACAATCTTTTGTCATAAATAATGGACTGGGACAATCACACAGTCCAACACAGTAATAACGAATACCTCTGGGTGAAGAGCGAAATTTCGTCATTCTCATGCGACGTAAAGTCATTATCACGTGACCATTGAAGCAGACGACAACTAATTAGGGGGAATAAAACCTCATTTATCGTGTCTTTGTATACAAACATTCCACATTTTTATATTTTACAATAATTTATTTACTAATTATGTTTGTATAAAACAGCATTATGATTTATACCCGAGTTCCCCTTTAAGATTTGGCGAGGAGCTGAACAACACATTTTTTTGCGGTGAGCCGAAGTCAGAACACACACTTTTTTTTTTTGCTTTTTCCGGGCATCAATGTTTTTTTGTTTTTTTTTCCCTGAATTCTGAGACTGTGTTCTAGAACAAATAATCAGCAGGCTTTGTGACACCAGCATCAAGATGTTCAGTTAAGGAGATTTTAACCACACTTGTGGCCTCACAGGCTCACACCTCACAGGGATAATTTGCCTAGGCTGCGGTCTGACGTGACAGTGAATGCCACCGCTAAATGGGAGCAGTGGGAGAAGTCTGCACATGGCACAGGTCCCCCACAGGCACATATGGAGGGGAAAGGGGTGGTTTGAAAATTTAAAGGTACATGCGATGCGGCAGGGCACTGGTTGCATTGAGGCGGACACCTGGCTCCAGTGTGAACCCCTTGATTTCTGCAGTGAGGTCACCCCTCAACAAATTACTCTCAGCTGCATCCTAAATCTTGAAAAATGAGAGATGCACCTTCCTTTCCTGCATTTGTCTGCTTGGCCCAGTCCATCCCAATGATCTAATAGACTGTACAATAATTACTGACCATGTTACTGTGACCTCAGCCACTGACCTTCCTCAGGCTTGGGGCAAAGTATTTAAGCAGACAAAAGTTCAGATTTTTGGTGCAGCCATGTTAAACTATTTGGAGGCGGAGTCTGTGCAGAACAGTTGCTAAGTTGCTGCGTTGCCCACAAAGTAGGATGTAACTCGTTCCTGATCGGTCTGTTGAACATTCCTCTATAGTCTAAATAGCTCCGTAACTTAACAATTCAGCGTACCATGAGTCAAGCAGATGATTAAAAAAACAATTATTTCTTAATTTCAAGTTAAGGGTTCCAATTGAGAATATACATTATACTTTGACCTACCCTGGAGCTAACAGCAGATGTGCTTGTAAGCAACGCGTCTCAAGCTGGAAATGAAACTGTAACACGAAGCATAATTGTGGCTGCTAGGGTCATTCACACGCACTCACAGCTAATGAAGGAAGGAGCCAAGAACACACTTAGAACACACCCACTCTGACCCCAAAGGAGCTGGAGAAGAAACGCAGAGAGCAGAGACAAGGGGCTCACACAAGCAAGTGAAGCCCCTGTTTTTTCTCTTAAAAAGGGACAGACACTCCTTTACTCTGAGAGCAAGCTGGGGGGGGGGACCCATGCAGGGACCCCGCCCCTAATCCCTTACCTTTAGCCCAGCGCGGGGAAGCCGGTACCCAAACCTTGCTGGTAGGTCCTCGAAAACCTCTGTCCTGTTGTCAAATGTATACTGAAAAGCACAATACAGCATTAAGTCATCCATCAGCCACCAATTAAACTGAACAAAATAAAAATATAAATCCAAAACTGGAAAGGCCAATGAAAATTAGCTGAAGCATAAATACAGAGGCATCGAAAATATGATGTGAAATACCGAAACCATACAATTCATTAAAAATAATGAATTAATCCCATTGAAAAATGTTCTCTGATGGTCTTTGACAACACAAGAGAGTCTACCTTATCAAAGATATACATAGATCTATGGTCCTGATGGAGAGGGAGGTTCCAGAAGCTCAGAGGCCCAAGCTGTCTAGAAGCTGTCCCCAATGATTACCATGAATTTTTAATAATGTCTTTTCTCCATCATTCAATTTCAGGAAACTCAGCTGCACATCTACCACTTTTATGAAAGAAAACTGTTATCATGTCAGTGCACACTTCCTCCCACAAAGAAGTGAAATACCAGTTCTGTAACATGAGGATGAGCAGCCACAAAGAGGAACCCCTTGCTGAATGCTGAAATGTAAACTTCTCTGGTTTTGAGGTTCGCGAATAAGATGTTTCGGTTTCAGTCACTCCACAGGTGCACTCACAGCAGTAATCTCAGCTTCTGCTGGTAGCAGGTTGAGGAAGATGAGGACGAAGATGGAACAGATTTGCCTGGCTGTCAGCATCAGTCTCTTGAGGGAGGGCAGCATCTTTCATTCCGAGTGTAGAATCTGCACCAATGGGTAAAAAACCAGGGAACTTACTCCCACTCGAGTAGCACAGGTGGGTCATTCCATATAATTTCAACAAATGGCTCCTGGACTACCCCTACAGATTCAGCTGAAAATTTCAGCACAGTAACTACAACATTTTTAACATTTTTTACAACATTGAACCCATGCCGAATTTTTCTTGGATCATGCAAAAAAATTTTCGAGTTACTGACTTTTGAAGAACACGGGTGCAAGTCAAAATTTGGGGGCTTAATTATTTCTCCAATTTTTGAGTCCTCATAACTTTGTATGTGATGTAGGTAAATTAACAAAAATTTCAGGGGTTAAAAGCCACATATCAGCTCTGCTGAAAACATCAATTCTAATACTACCATGTGCATTTGTGGCCCCACAGCATGAAATCAAACTTTGAAAATTTGTGATTGCAATTTTCTTGCCAGCCAACTTCAAGCATCTAGATTTCTGTAAGTTTGATAACAGAGCTATGATCAAATGAATGCCTAGGATACAGAAAAATAAAATAAGCATGATTTACCTGCATTAAGGATTTATTTTGTAATTGCAGGAAGATCTGAAAACTTGAAAAACCTAATTTTGGGCAAGTTTGGAGAACACATTATGCCATGTGGGATAGCTTATTGGTCGATGGAAGCTAGGTCATTTGGAAGAACTCATCTTTATCTACATTCTGATACTAAAATAAACTTGTAGCCATGAATCCTTCAGTGTCACAAAAACTTTACAAAATTAGCTGGTCATCTTTCTGTCCATGGTGTTTCCAACTTTCAATTCACTTTGGGCATGTTTCTGATGATGTCAGCATGAGCTTGGAGAAAAAACTATATCATCATATTTGCCATGTTCAAACCTGAACAAATAGATGTACACTTTGCAATTATGGCAATTTTGGAAAGTTTTTGTGACACAAAAGGATTCATGGCTAGAAGTTTACTTTACTATCAAAATGTAGATGAAAATTAATTCTTTCAAATGACCTAGCTTTCAATGACCAATCCCACATGGCATTATGTGTGGTCAAAGATTGATCAAAATTAGGTTTTTCCAAGTTTTCATATCCTCCTGGAATTATAAAACAAATACTAATGCACACAAATCATGCTTATTTTTATTGTTCTGTATCCTACCCATAAATCTGATCACAGCTCAGTTATCAAACTTGCATATTTCCAAAGATATGGTCTGAAGTTGGCTGCCAAGAAAATCACAATCGCAAATTTTCAAAGTTTGATTTAATGTTGCGAGACCAATATGCTGATATGTGGCTTTCAAGTCTAAAATTTTTATTCATTGACCTACATCACATACAAAGGTATGAGGACTCAAAAATGGCAGAAAAAAATTAAACTCCCAAATTTCGACTTGCACCCCTGTACTTCACAAGTCAGTAACTCTAAAATGTTTTGCATGATCCAAGAAAAATTTGGCATGGGTTCATTAAATATGTTGTAGTCACTGTGCTAAAAAATTCAGCTGATTTGGAAGAGGTCAAGCAGGAACTTTTCTCAGAATTTGATTTAATACGGAATGACCGAGGTAGCACTTGTCACAAACCCCAGCTCATAAACAGACTAGTCTTCAGCACACAAACTTCTGAGTCTTTGATGTCAAGCAGGACAGACTGTCTGTACTCCTTTGAGGTAAATACAGTTGCCTCACTGAAATGTTCAGAAGAGTGCATTATAAGCTGCTGGTAAGCTGATTCACAGAGTGGCCAAGTCACGCCGTAATGGAGTTGCAAAATTGGTGTATTTTGTGTCATAGCTCCAAAACTAAGTAAGATAGAGTTACAACTCATTACCACGTGACCGGGCCCAGAGGTCCACAGCCAGGGAGGCCCACCAACTAACATGCAGGTGAAGATTTACAATCACCTGGTTACAATGCCTCAGAGAATACATAGACTGCAAGGGAAACTTTTTTCCCCTCAACAAAGTTTTCTATCAGCTTCGTTTGCAAAAATCAAGCTCCACCGCACAACTGACTTGGTTTCAGCGAAGATGCCATACCATGCAAGTATACGGTCCTGTACGAATCCAGTCGAACTGAGTTTTCCAACATAAAACTATAGGTTCTGGTTCTATAATTCATGTACAAAACGTATGAAACACTGGAAACAAAAAGAAAACTAAACCCATGTCCACGTGAAATTTTTTGAAAGGTGTGCAGAACTGACAATTCTTGTTTCTTATCTGTGATCAGCAGTCAAGCTAGAAGCTGCAGTGAAATCTCAAAATACTGCACGCTATTAAAGGGACACTGTCATGGCTAAAGATGCGTAGTGGCTGCTCATCAGTTATCAGAAGATGTTAATTTGATCTCTAGCAGTATATCTGAGAAAGTCTTCGAATGCGTGCGATTTTTATGTTTTGGCTTCCTTATAATTTATTTTCCAACATAACATGAGTAGCACAAAATTATGGACAGTGAAGTCAATAGCAACTCCACAAGGTTACGGTTCTATCCAGTATACAGAGCCAGACATTGCAACTCACAAATGTCTCACAACCCGGAAATGGTCGTTAAAAACTGAACAAAAATACGCATCGAGTCCTGCCCGAAAGTAAATAATTTGTTTTTATACAGGGTAACTATGATTGACTACAACAGAATGTCAAACTGACAATTTGGGAGGGGGGAAATGGTCTGTTTTTGCTAAGCTCACTACGCATGCTCAGCCGTAACAGTGCCCCTTTAAAGCTAATGCAGATTGTGCCCATGCAATTAACAGTGACACACAAATTCTAGATAGCGGCTGTCTCCTGCTAGATAAGGTTGATTGACCCCGACTTATGACACCACCAGTTTAAAAGCATTTTGCATAACATAGTAAGTAGGTAGGTTGCGGAGGCATCATCATTAATTACATCGGTGACTTGTTACCAAGGCATGCTGCCCGACAACCGCCTATGTGACCACAAGTGACACGTACAAAGCTACGCATCTAATGAGCTACCGGGCGGAATTATTATAATAATAGCATGGTAAAGCTGTCAAGCCATCTTGCTAGCTAACGTTAGCTTCATACAGATGATAACGCGCGAGTTCGTGGACAAAAGTAGCAGTTGATTCTCTTCAACACGGATGCAAAACAGATATGCTTTACCTTTACAGGTGACGACTGTGTACGTTCCTTGAAACAAAATGTGTTTGACGACGGAGCATTACTGAAAACTATACTTTGAAAAGCTTATCGCATGTATCCTACAACTCCAAAATGCTCATCAATTCCGGAAAAACATTAACACTACAGGGCACCGTGCGTGCAGCTTGCGCAAGAAAAACTTCCTGCATCTTTGTCCGCCTCTTAGACATTTTGCGACACTGATTGGACAAAGACGCGGTCAATCAATATGACGTCAACAGAAACCAAACCTGAACTTCCACGATCTATTCAGGAATCAGTCAAACCTAATCGTTCCGCATTCCTGTAGCATGTATTTTAGGCGGCGTTAACATATTAAACAAAAAAAAAAAGAGCGAACGACTGAGATTGGAAAGTATCTTAAGAATAGTCTGAACCTATAATTCATTCAAAATATGGATTGAAAGTTATGTTTTTCACCGCTGGAAGAAACTCTGACAGTCCATATTTACAACTGAGGAGTCCTATGAACGCTTAGATCTCTCCCAGGTTTTTCACTTTAAGAGCCATTCTGTGAGAAAATTGCACTTTTTGAAGAAGTTGAGGAGTTGACCCCCTGGAATTGAATGAAACTTGGCACGTAGGTTGATACGGGTGTCTCACGAAAAAAGCCTAATTTTGATGTTCCATCTCACTTTGCCTGCCGGTAGCGCCACCTGGCAGCTACTAGAGTGGCTCAGTTTTGCACATTTTATATGAACTGTCATGACTTAAGCGTACACAGTACCAAATATTTTATACTTTTAACATGACCTTTGACACTTCAAGTCCAGTGAGGCATCAGTACCACATCAGCGGCAAGCTGGGTAATTACGTTATTGAGCCAGAATTATTCGAAGAATAACAATAAATTTTGAAAATGGATATGGGAATAAAATAATATCCCAGACATATACCAATCTAGAATGCTTTACCCAGCATACAGCGTCCCCTAAGGGTGATATTGGGATTTTACTAATGCTGTAATGTACCCCAAAGAAACTGTGTATCCAGAGAATTTTAGATCTCTATCTTGCTGGGTAAACAAACTAATGCCACCTAAACACAGGCACAATCTGCAATGAAATGGTCCAATTGAGTTTCCTCCAAATTTGGCTCTGTCTAGCTTGAGAGTGTAGATACTACCAAAGAAATGCTTGGTATTCCTGAGAATAGAGTTCCAAAAGCACAGCAAATGACATTTACCACCATAGTACATATCTGGGTTACTGAGCAAATATACTGCAAACATGCACCAAAATCAATTTTGACCATCTTTCCGGCCATCCATTGCTCTAACCCAGCAAGATACCAAGGTACTATTCACTGAAAACGATAGTCTTGTTTTGAGTAAACACATAATAAACCACTCTAGATTGGTATATATCTGGGATATTATTTTATTCCCATTCCCAATTTCATTTTTTTACTGTTATTTCTCAAATTATTCTGGTTAAATAACGTAGTTACCCAGTTCGGCTCTGATGTGGTGCTGATGTCTATTCAGGTTTGAACTGTCTAAGGTCATAAAAAAGTATTACATATTTGGTACTGTGTATCCTTAAGTCATGATCATTGATGTAAAATGTGGAGTTGACAGCTAAACTAAGCCACTTTAATGGCTTCCAAGTGCCACTACCAGCAGGCAAAGTAAGATACGGACCTAAAAATACGGCTCTGTCCGTCAGACACCCGTATCTACCTATGTACCAAGTTTCATTCAATTCCAGGGGGGTGAACTGCGGACCAAATGTCAATCTCTCGTGGAATGGCTCTTAAATGTATGCAGATTTGTTACCTGCGCAGTCATACTGCATTTCTCCATTTCACTATATTCAAATGTGCTCTGTGGATTCAGATTTGATGACTGGAGAGTCCAATGAAGAGTACATGAATAATTGTCACGTTCATAAAACCAGTCTTAAACAATTTTTGCTTTGTGACTTGGAGTGTTATCATGTCGTAAATAGCCATTATAATAGGACCAAAAAATGGCTATAAAGGGATTTGTATGGTCAGCAACAATTTTTGATGGATTGTGGCATTTGAATGATGATTGATTGGAGCCAATTATGCCACGAAACATTCCCTACATAATTACAGCACCACCAGCAGCAGCCTGAACTGTTGACACAAGCCAGCTTGGGTCCATAGATCATAGCTGCTCACTTCAAATTCTTATTCCCATACGTATCTGCATGTTGAAATAAAAGTAGAGATTCGTGATACTGGCTACATTTTTCTTATCTTTAGCTGACTGACCAGTTTTAGTGAACTTGTGCCCACTGCTACCACTGACTTCTCTTCTTGGCTGAAAAGAGTGGAGCCCAATGTGGACCTCTGCTACTGTAGGGTATTCACCTCAAGGATTGATGCTTGGTGCATTCAGGGATTGATTTCTGTTTACTAGTCACTTCTGGCTCGTCTCATCAACAAGTTGTTTCCATCCACAAAATTGCTGCTCACTGAGGTTTTTTTTTTTTGCACCATACTGAGTGAACTCTTAAGGCTGTTGAGCATTAAATCCAGGAAATCAGGGCTTTCAGAATTACTTGCATCTGTCCAGCACGTTTGACGGCAAAAACCATATCACAGTCAAAATCACCGAGGTCACATCTTTTCCCCATTCTGATGTTTTATGTCCTTTTATGTGAACACAGACTGAAGCTCCTGGGGCCGGTTGCACCAAACGTATCATAAGTGCTTTTCATAAGACACCAAACTTAGGACAGCCCTGCCTGAGACGTGTCGTAACTGCCGTTCCTCCAGAAACTCTTATGAGTGTCGTAAAATCTGTATCTTGAGATATGTCTTAGGACATGTCCTAAATGACATACACAAACATCCCTGGCCGTGAAGTCCTGACTGGTGTCTCCAACTTTAGGAAGGTCAAATCTGAGTGGCAAATAGTCAATTTTGGATGGTGTAATGTATGTATGTATGCATGCATGAGCAGTTTATATGATATATACAATAATATATAAACATTAGTATTATAGAATGAACGGAACTAAGATAACTACATATAGCACACAAAAAAGCAAAGAGTTGGTTTTTCTCTGAAGTATAGCATTAATAAAACAAAAAAAAAAACAGCATCCCGGTGCAGTCTTGAATGAACCACCCAGAAAGTACCAAATATCAGAGGGCGTTTGAAATTCTTTTGCAAAAAACTTGACTGACATCAGTATTTTACGGCTACGTACTGAATGGAGCCAAGCAAAAGGGCTACAAAATCATCTCTGTTTCACCAATTAGGCTACTCTAAGCCTGTCCCCATTTACTTTGTTCAATCAGTCATTTAACAGTAGATTTGCTTATTTAATAAGTTGAATGAGTAGATGCTTAAATTTATCAAGATAGCATGTTTGATTATTGCATTTTGAAAATGAAATGGTCATAGAATGGTGCAGTTTTGCAAGAATGTGATTGCACGATTTTTTGTGGGCTTACATTTGGCCATTTCGCGTGATTGCGATAATTTATATCTCAATGTCAGGGTTTTTTTTTTTTGTCATAAAGAATGCTTTTCACCTTGTGTATTATTTATATGCCTAAAATCCAAGGCGATCTTAAAATGAATCTCTTTATGTTTAATTATCTGTAATAATCTTCTAAAAATGCTAGGAGAGATGAAACTCAGAGTTGGGATGTGGCAATGTTAACCCAAAATTTTTTAAAAACGTGACCACTTTCCGCCGTGGGCTATGTAGACAGTTGCGTGCAATTTCTTGAAATGTACATACTTGAAGTGGTCTCACTGTAGCAATTTCAGGAGATTATTACATATAAATTCAAAAGAAAGAGATTTATTTTAAGATCACAGCACACACATCACCTCCCACCACGTGTAGGTTTCTGTCGTAATTCCATGTCCTAACTTGTGTTAGTGCAACGGCTCTTTTCGCCGTTGATAGCTATTGCACCAATTTACCTTATGACACAGCACTAAGGACAAGGCCTTATCGTAAGTCATCATTGGTGCAACCCATTTTCGTGCGTAACTTGAGGACAGCACATAGGACGGTTGGTGCAACCGGCCCCAGATCTGTGTCTGCATGATTTTATACCAGTGGTAGTCAACCCTGGTCCTGGAGAGCCGCACTGTCTGCTGGTTTTTGACTTTACTCAGCACTTAATTGATGAATGAAAGCAGTTGATTACACACTTAACTCGTCTCACCTGGTGTCTTAGCTTTTAATAGGGTGTAGAAAACCAAACTCAGCACACCCATTGTTGTCAGCTATACTCCTGCATTAAGGGAATAATAAGTCAATCAATCAATTACCAGGAACTACCCACAAGACTACTAAAGCCAATTAAACAGACATGCAGGTTGTGACAGCAGTCTACGTGGAAACCAAGATTTGTCAGTGTAGTTTGACGTTTAGCATAGTTGCAATGCAGACAAAGGAAAAAGCACAAAGTAAAGATTAAAGTTTATAGAGCAGGGGTAGCAAGGCCCGGTCCCGGAGAAACACAGGGTGTGCTGAGTTTGGTTTACTCCACCCTATTTAAACCTAAGACACCAGCTGAGATGAGTTAAGTGTGTAATCAACTGCTTTCATTCATCAATTAAGTGCTGCATACCGTCAAAAACCAGCAGACACTGCGGCTCCCCAGGACCAGGGTTGACTACCTCTGCCTTTAGGCCGGTTCATACTCTATGCAAGGTATACGCGAGCGCGAACGCAAGGCAATGCATCGAACAACGCAAGGTAACCATCTTGCGTCCTTGCGTAGCAAAGTGAGCCGTCCAATTATTATTAACGTGACGCGTGTATTTCCGTGAGATTCCAATATGGGAGATAATACGCAGTGCTCAACACAGGAAAAGGCAGGAGGAGGAGAAGACTTTGCTGCCCCCTATTGCATGAACAGTGTACTGCTTTTTAACGAGGCACAGCGCAGCAAGCGACGCGCGTTCAGGCTTCTCTGTGAACGGAATGGAACGGACCTGTGGTCGCGTTCGCTCGTGTGCCTTGCGTTCGCTCGTGTGCCTTGCGTTGAGTATGAACGGACCTAGGCTCGCGTTCGCTCGCGTACCTTGCGTAGAGTATGAACCGGCCCTTATACACTGCACTGCAGGCACAAGATCCTAATTATCAAGTAGATAATTACCTGAACATGCCATTGGGCAGGGTGCATGTTTTTCAGTGCGTGTACTTCCAGAATAGACTGTAATTACCGACTTAATATCCCTGTTTGAAAGTGAGAGGCATGGACCACGGATTGATGCAGGGATAGACGGGGAACTCAATTGTGCATACTGGAGTCTGTTGTGCCTTCACAGCTCCAATATGCATTTTAAAAGTTTTCAGATTGTAGCAAAAGGTAATGCTGAAAGAATGGATGCTCTGAACAGTGATGTAAAATTAGAAACAAGTAAGCTTGTGTATGCATATTTTCTGCTTGTTTAGTGTCACAGACCTTATGTGAATTCCTCTTATGTCTCCACCCATCCTGTAGCTGGTATTTATGAGGCGCATTGTCTCGTCTGATTAGTTTTTGTCCAACATGCTTTACTTGCCAGGTGTTCTGCTCTTGTTTCCCTTCTCCCATACAGGTATTGATATATTTATACCCCTTACTTTGAGAGTGCAAGTTACTGGATTGTCTCTTGCAATAGGCCATTTAGCAACCGGACAGTATTTATTAGTAATAGCCTCTCTTCTTTGGAAATTATTCGTAGCCTATATTGATAGTAATATATGGAAGTTCTCCTCTAAGAGCTATTAATAGGAGCCAGCTCCCAAGCCTTTCTCCTGGTCTCCAGGATTGGGACCACAATCTTATTTATCAAATCTCAGTCTGTTCCTCTACCCAATTTATTAGGAACAACCTCCCAACCTTTCTGTGATCATCAGGAGGATGATCCTGCTAAACTCCTTTGTCCTGCCACCTGACAATTTGGCTCCAGCAAAGTGTACACTTTATCTGGCAAATGTCCCTGAACGCCGCTGGCGGGGCACGGATATGTGTTTGTACCAGTAGCGGCTCTAGACCCGGGAATGGCGGGGCGCACTCATGTCCCTTTATGTCAATTAGTCCTGGGTAGTTCGCAATCATTTTCCTTTACTGACGCATTTTCCAATTATCGTACTTGGCAACTCAAGACACGGTCTCTCCAAATGCGATCGAACAGCGATGAAATCATGGGCTTAATTCAGCTCAGTGGCGGAACCTGAACTGAGAATTGTGACAAAACATCCGTTTAAAACAGTCGTTAGTCCTGACCTGTTCTCAGTCATTTTCATGAGTAACCGAAGGTTCGCTCCGAGAGCACTCCACAGTTAACAGCTGCTGCTTGTTCTCCCCGATTACTTAAGAAGACAATCGTTCATCTGGACGCTTATTTGCTGTATTTAAATCAACGTTAGTCAAACTTGCATACCTGACGACTCTCACGCAAACAGCTTGAGCAGCACGCTGCCTATTTAACTGCCAAGTGCCTCTTTTTTATCAACCCACACAATACCGAGAGTGAAAGGCGATATTTCACTGGAACACGGACCTGATCAATCAACGCGAAGCACTGGCCTACCCAGGACTAATTGTCATAAAGGAACGTGTCTGCGCCCCGTCATTCCCGGGTCTATAGCCGCTACTGGTTTGTACACTAGCCTGTACCATCTGAACTGAACTGTCTCATTATGCTCTGGGCTCTATCCCTCTGTCTTATTGTATTACTTTCAATAAACCTTAATATTGGATTGAAATCTGACTCCGCATTGGTTCCTGATCTGTATCATAACAGTATGGTATGTGTTTTTCTGCTTGCTGGCCAGAAGTTCTAGCATGTGCCAGTGTTTTTTCATAGGTTCAAAGTGCAATCAAATTAAGTTTTGCGGATTTCATCCCAAGCGGCAGGTCATTTTATCTGGTGCGAATAAGAAAAAAAAAATAAATGAAAACACCGGACATAATCTTTTGGATGCAAAAGTTTAAAACCATTGAGAAGGCAAAGTTTGCCACCTGAACCAACAATCAGCATTGCAAGAACAAATAAATACCACAGCACTGCCAATATATGCTTAACAATGAGGCTTGAAGTTGCCAGTAATAAAAAGACAATGGCAAGAGAGGGTCAGCTAGCCATGGTCTATCCTGAGGAGGTAAGTCTGCAACAGAAGATCAGGAAAGTTTCTGCTTTTCTGACTGCAGGAGGACACTCAATGCAACTCTGTGGGGCCACAACAAGGATTATGACCGGTGAGTACAGGCGTGCGTAACTGCTGTAGACCTCACATATGACAAAGTTTTTTTAGCTTCAGGTATTATTAGGGCTGGTGCTTTGAGTAAACTGTTCTCTTTTATCGTAGGACTTGATGTTCTATTACAGCTACGACGAAACATTACGGCATGTTTCATCACTGCGTTGCTGCTGGGAATGGTAGTGAATGGTAAAAACTACATTGTTCGCCTAAACATGACCAGCCTCCAAACCAAAACTTCTCAGCTACCAATGTTGGTCAAAGGTCAAAGTTCACAGAGTATTCAAAGCCAACAAGATAAATCAGAACATGATTTTCCTACACATTGATAAAGCCTAAAAAATATTTTGAGCTCAATATTTACATCGCTAGAATCTACCAGAATGCTTTGATTCAACGTAATGTTCATTCCCTCATTATGAAAAGTAATTAAATCCATCCTTTCAAGCAAAGAATTGACACACAGTAATAAAGATTCCAAGATATTTCCTTTTATTCGAAAGACTTTGGGTGTTGACCTCAGATGCTCATAAAATTCACAAGGAATTCTGGTGTTCTTGATACCCACCCTTCCATTTGTTTGATCACTGTCCTTGTATTCCCTCAAAAACATGGATTCCCTGTGTCAGAACTATGAAAGGCATCAGTTCCTTGGTCCATGCTGGCATTCTAAGATCACAAATATGCGATTGGAATGTTTTCACCTTGAAGATTCTTACTATGATTTTTCTATCACAACAGGTGATTTAAGGCAATACAGCTCTATAACATTGACTTAAAATTCTAGGAGAAACATGGTCCAAACACAATACTCTAGAGGTCAGTTTCTACAAGGCAAAATAAAACGAATGCCCTTTTCCTGGTTTGTAACTGGCATCGACTTCTACAGTAAATCCTCCAGGATAGCATGGGTATGGCAATGAGGTGTTTCTAAGGGGATCTATTGCCTGCAATTTATTCCAAACATGAGCAGCTGGAAAGGCCACAGCCCTTATTACTTCGAGCTGGAATAATCAGGTTAAATGCAGATTGGTTGGACCTGTGCATCTCTGAATTTCACAGTGCAATGTGATAGATTTCATTAAATTTAATCATGTCAGGTCATTTTTTTCCCCTCAGTGTATGCGAAAATGGAATAATGAAAGGAATTTAACGTACTGAATATTTGTAACACTGGCAATGCGTTATGGCTGAGGCAACTTCCAGACACCCAAACTGTAATGTCACACAGCTCACACAGTGAAGCTATGGCGTCGCCTACTGTCAGATGGTGAAATAACAGCCCAGACACCGCATTGCAATATTACTCGAAGCGACACATCTAAGATTATACAATCGGTGCTGAATCGTTTAACCTGAGTTAATGTCTTTTAGAGGCTGCAAAATTCTATTTCATCTCAGTTTATCGCCGCCATAAAAATTATATTTTTAATGTTGATTATGCTCATGAGATGATATACAATTACTTGAACAGTCAATCTGTTGTGACCTTTATTACGCGGAATGTTTGTTCTCTGGTACAAAATAAAGCCTACGCATTGTTGCTCTCACAAGATGCAACCTCACACTTCCAATTTTCTGCCACGACCATAGGTGTTGTTGATTATAAACACTGGCCTCTAAGTGTCAGGTTTGACATATTTCAGAGACAGATAAGTGTTCACTTTATAGGCCGACGCAAATGTAGCTATGATCATGTGGTTTTGACGTTTCTAAGAATCCTGCTCAAATAAAACGCTGCAGATCTTTAAGGTGAAATGTCTCAAGATTTTTATTCTGTCTCATGACAATAAGCATAGGCTAATTTGACATGGCAGTAACAAGTAGTCTATCTGCTATATTAAAAGCAATAATTTGGCCAAATGTGCATTTTATGGATTTTTTTTAGCTGGCCACGGGCCACATTTTATGTCATGTTGTCGGGAAACATCTTTGTGTCAGCATTAGCAAATTCCGTGCTTTACCATTGCCGCAAGTGAGATTTCTCTTGCCAGAAATGCTGTGGTTCACCCTCGACCCAAGAATCGCCTCCCTGAGTTACGTTGCTGTACTTTCTGAATAAAACCCTTGCGCGGTGCGTTACTATAGGAACCAAACACAACACAGCACGGACACCAGAAATAGCGCGACCGGTCCTGCTCGTCCTGAAATGAAGCCCAACTTCGGAGCTCTTTAACTCTCTCCTGACCTCCTCTGTCCGCATTAAAATCTCTGACGAACTTATTTGTAAGCGCATGCGCTATTTTCATTGTTGGTAGAGAAACTTTGGCACTTGCACCTCCAACAAAGGTATCTTTCAACATGACAAAACTAAATAAATCAGCAAATCACCTTTGCGTCATGCAGTGGACCCTTCTCTGGTATAAATTTCAACTATGGTCTTTGTCTCCACAACAGTTTATAGTTATATTCTCAACCATACACTGTTGTTGAGATTAAGATCATGATTACAGTTAAGTTGAAAAAGTGTCCTGCACATGGAATAAAATATTTCTGAGTTTTTTTAACACTAGATTGCTCATTACTCAGAGGGAAAAGCTTGGCAATCAGTGTCTTTCAAAAAAAAAAAAAAATCAACCCATGTCCCAGAATAGACTAATTTTTGACCCCTATCATGTCATGAACAATGATTTGTGTTTCTTTTAAAATCAGAGTAGATACCACAATATGATTTTCCATTACGTAATATATATCCTCATTTAGCAGTCAATCTCTCCGGACCTGGGAAGGCTACCCCAGAGGATGAAAGGAGATTAAATTGGGTATTATCGCCATGGGGTGAAACTGAGCTGTAGATTGTTTTTCAAAGTTGTGTTACCCTGGTGTAGAACGGCTGTTGACTGAGCAGGCTGTATCCACAACTGTTGCTATTTGAAGTTCTCTTCAAGTGGCCTACGATCGGTAAAAATTTTTTTGTCATATTTTACTTTTTTCTTGAGATTTGAGAAACTGAATTAGAATCTGTCAGGTGTGTATTTGTTTGGGAAAACTGGCTGTACAGGTCAACTGAAAGAAGTGAGGAGAAGCTGTATCACAAAATGGCTTTTGAACTGGAAGGGGTGGTTGCATTTGAGGGTCTGTTACCGAGAGCTTGAGAGGGCAAAAAGGCAGGAGCCCCTTGGCTAATTTAGAGAAACACAGTAACCATGGGGCAGGATGCGTGTGCGTGCAGATTCCATGGCTACATTAACAATCATAATTTACTCTTTATATTGGAGGGTTTGTCAGGAGCAAGTTTGCACATGACAGAGAAACTCTGTTCGATACACAGATAAGAGCAGGAGAGCACAGTGTTCTGAGTATGTTTGTTTCATACATGACAGTGAGAAAGAGCGCAAAATGAGGGCAAGGACTAAGTCCTCTTTGAGGCCATTTTTAATTTTCTTGTTATTCGCCAGGGTTCCACCACCCAGGTGTGTGCGTGCATAATGCTAGTGTTTGTGTGTGTCAGTGTCCGAGGGTCTGTGTTTGTGAGAGTGTATCTGCACGTTTTCTACTCACTGTGAATTTGAAAGGTGAGTTATCAGTAATTTGCAATTATGATGATTGTACGTACTGTAGAATGTAGTCAACTGAGCAATCTGACGACCACAGCTAGGGATTGAAAGCTTTGAGGCTCTGAAACACTGGATTATAATTCTGTAAAAAAAAAAAAAAGAAAAAAAAAAACTTTTGAAAATTGATTGGGTTGGTTGCTTAAATAAAAATTTTTTTGAGAAATCCCGTGGCTCTCTTGGACCATAGCTGTACATTGCTCTTTCAAGGGGATGAACACTTTTGCCCCTCAAATTGGTCAAAAGGGACAATGCCACGCATAGAGACCAAGATAATATGATCCGGACACAACACGGTGTTGGTAAATATCTTTAAGCTGGGGGGACACAAATGCTTATGCCTCTCAGATCACTCTGTGTGTGCATCCGGCTGGTCCATTCCAAATGATTTTGTCTTTCAGTTTGTTTTTTTTTAAAGCCACCACATGCTGCGCCTCATTTCTATTCGTGTTCTTTGTGTTTTACAGCCTCTCTGTCTAATAGGAGTCTGCTTATCCCACTCCTCGCCCCCCCAAACATGCTCTCCTAGCAGCAGAATTCAGTCCACAGTCCCCTGTCAAGCTCACTGAGGGAGGAGAGCTTCGGTCATGAGGATCTTCATCGCTTTTGATGGCACCTGTGAGCCTTTCGACATCTCCCAGGATGACACAGTCAAGACCATAAAACAGATGGTCAAGGTAGTAATGTCAATTACGTAGTTTAAACTCCTGACTGTCTTGCTTTGGCTGTAGAATAATGCGGATTGATTTTGCAGCCATTAAAGTTCTGGGGTTATGTCATATTTTATATGTGTAATTTATTTATATATCAACATTACATCATTAAATTGAAGTAGTTTAATTTGTTCGCATATTAGCTGCTGAGTACCATTCATAAAATAAAAGAGAAACTTTATTGGACTTTTTTCACAGGCGAAGAGAGGGGCCTGTATTAGTTATTCAAACCTTTCCTGATGATAATATTTAGCAGCTTTAGCTGATAATTGTGAACATTTTACAACTCTATTTCCAGAAAAGTTGGGAATACTGTGTAAAATGTTGGTAAAAACAGAATGCAATGATATGCAAATCATTTAAACTCGTTAAATTAAATGCAGTACATAGACAACAATCACATGCTGAAATTGAGATGTTTTATTGCTTTTTTAAAAACATATGCTCATTTTGAAATTTTATGCCATTTTTTGCTTTTATTTTGTTGGGACAGGGTTACTTTTAAGACTGTGCTACATTACCTCTTATTTTAACAACATTGTGTTAGCATTTAGGAGCTCAGGAGATCAACTGCAAGTGTTCTGAGGGCAAAATGTTCTCTTATTTTTGTTAGTTGTAGGATTTCAGCTGTTCAACACTTCTTGGCCTCCTTTGTCATATTTTTGAAGTCATAATGTGCCAAATACCCCTGCCGTATAAACTTTTATCTTTACTCTGTAGCAAAGATGTCTGTATACTCATGTCTGCTTAACTGGCAGAAGTCTTGTGGATGGTTCCTGGCAATTGATTGATTGGCTTATTATTCCCTTAGAGCAGGAGTATAGCTAACCCTGGTCCTGGAGAGCCACAGGGTGTGCTGAGTTTGGTATTCTCCACCCTATTTAAACCTAAGACACCAGATGAGATGAGTTAATTGATGAATTAAGCATGTAATCAACTGCTTTAAGTGCTGGGTAACATCAAAAACTGGCAGACACTGCGGCTGTCCAGGACCAGGGTTGACCATCACTGATCTGAAGTATATTTTGATTATAAGCAATTCCGTGTCAAATCAACTAAGCCTGATGCCCACCATCTGAGATGTGGCTCAAATTGTTTGAGATGGTGTATACTAATTATTAGATGGTGTGCACAAATGAAAGTGTTTTTTTTTTTACATTTTTTGTAAAACCGTTCAGTAGATTAATTTATATTGGCCAATTCTGACATATTTCTTTTTTACTCCCTCTAACTTTTAAAGTGTGATTCCGATTTGAACCATCTTTGGCGGTAATTACTAATTATCATCAGAATACATCATCAGAGAGTTTCAGCAACACTAAAAATGGCAGATGTCAAATCCTTGTCTCCTCTAGTGACTTGACATGGAGGACCCCCAACATAAATCGGGGGCTAATCTCCGACTGGAGCAATGTGGGGTTACCAGCCACAATGATCGTATTGTGCGAAGTGGGGCTTGAATGAGCAACCTTCTGGGTCTAGATCAGTGTTTCTCAAACCTCTCCTGGAGGACCACCTGTCCTGCATGTTTTTGGTCTCTCCCGGCTCCTGCACAGGGGATTCAAATGATCAGCTCATTTATCACCCTCTAAAGCTGATTGATGACAATCTGATCATTTGAATCACCTGTGCTGGAGCAGGGAGAGATCTAAAACAAGCAGGACAGGTGGTCCTCCAGGAGAGGTTTGAGAAGCACTGGTCTAGATGATATGCCTGATGCACTGGTGGGTGTCTCTCTCGCTCCCGAAGGAGTTCTTCCATGTGCAGCTGTCAAATGACAAACGGACGCGGCGCTTCCTGGAGCTGAGCTATGCCGGGGCCACCCTCTGTGATGGCTGGGCTCTCCCGGACATTGGCATTCCACCCTGCAGTACCATCCGCTGCCTGCTGAAGGTACTACCCTCTCTAAACCTTCCCATTACGCACCAGTGTAGTGCGCCATGTCGAATGTCCTCGTTATGCATCAGTATGGTGCATGGGAACAAAACTTCCCATCATTTACCCATGCTACGCATGGGGCAAAACCTTCCCATCATGCACCTTTGCTGAGTACAAGGACAAACCGTTCTATGATGCGTCTTTTTTGTGTTTGCAACCAGAGGTGGACATTCCAGGGGTCAGAGAGTTCTACCATGTTTTGTTAACATCAGTTCAGCCAGCTGTTTTCCTGGCTGAAGGGCTGCTCTGATTCACAAATCCAGGTGATTTGAGCAAAATCCTGGGGAGACGACCAGCTTCCTGAACATGGATTCTCCACCGCTGTAAACTACACTGAACCTTTCCATCACGCATCAGATCCACTGCATTCTGCACATAACAAGAGGAAATCTCACTTCACTCAGTAGTCAGTGCCCTGTACTGCTTTTAAAACGACGTACATGCTAAATAGTTATTTGGAGACGGCTTAAAGGGGCCATTTTGTGCTTTTTGGGTGTTATCATTCTTTTAGTGTGTTATGTAGCTTTTTGTGCCGGTAAAATGTCTGCGAACTTACAATGCAACTCCTGAACAGCCTGAAACGCCTCATTTGTCGTCCATTCTTTTCTTCTGTAATGTGTCTACATCACAATGTAACACATTTGCATAATGCTCAGTGAGCGGCTAGTCTGGCTCGTCTTCGAAAAAAGCGAGGAGGGGCGGAGGCTGGGAGCGTTATGCTAGTGCATATCACCATGCCAAGAAGACATGGTCTTCTTCAGAGCAAAGGCTAATTCCCTTCAGATGGACATCCAAAACAAGACAAAGTCAGGAATCAGTGATTTAAAAACATTTTTTATTTATTTATTTTATTTTTATCATTATTCAGCAGCAGTTCAGCCTGAACCTTTTAATGAATTCCGGTCATTTTACTGTGGGCTGTTTCCAGGCTGTCATGTCCTGGCACCCAGAGATGGTCATAGGGCAAGGATTTGAGTTGAAGACCCAAGTGCAGGAACGGGAATTTTATTCAATAAAAGGTGCAAAAAACTAAACAAATGCAAAACTTCAGGATAATTGAAAATGGAGTGCACTATAATAAAAAGGGGAACAAACTATGGCTACCTCCCCATGAAGGGGGAAACTAAGCTTTAAATGAAAGAGTATCTTAATTAACTGAAAGGAAACAGGTGTAACCATTAACTGAAGGGAATTGAGGATAATAGAATAACTGGTTAAGGGCAGGTAGCCAGGCATAAGAATGCCTAAGGCAGGGGTGTCAATCTGGTCTGTAAAAGGGCAGAGGGGCTGCTGGTTTTCAATTGAACCAAACAGAAGCACGCCTGATACAACTAATCAACTGTGCAGGCAGAGATTGGTTGATTAAATTAGTTGTATCAGGTGTGCTTCTGCTCAGTTTGAATAACAACCTGCAGCCCCTTGGCCCTGTCATGGACCAGTTTGACACCTATGGCCAAAGGGTAAGGACATTACACAGGCCAACAGAAACAGGAGCTACAACAGCCTGTCTCAGGCCTAAGGTTGATCCCAAACACGGTCTGTACACCTGGAAATAGGAGCCTTTTGACTGTAAAAACATAAAAATGTTTGTGAATATACCATGAAAATTCAAATATTTAACTGGGAAATGGAGAGAATATGGCCACCTTAAACAATTGAGAGATGACAGTTTTCTCTGTGCAAAGGTTTGTGGGTAAAAAAAAAAAAATCTTTACACCCTTCAAATGGCAGATTTGGCAGTTTTTAATCTCAAGAATAGGAATGGCTTGACTCCAGAAAGACATCACCACCGTTACATAGCAGACATATTACTTGTAAAAGCTGATTTTTAGGACAAAGATCCCCTCATGACGATGGTGCTCTACTAAACAGGACCTCGGTCAGCTGCGCATTTACATGCACAGATACATTTGGGTTGTTGGGAGAACAGACTGGAATGTGACTGTAAAAGATCCCCCGCTTTGTTCAAAACTTTATTGGGAGTCCTTACGCTGCAAAACAGTCGCAGTCAAAGCAAACAGTTCACTGCCATTACCATTGCACCTATAAAATTATAAATGACTTCATTTTGTTTCCAAAGTCAATGCCAAGGAGTTTGTAGCTTCTTCCAGCGTCAAGTCAGCAAAGTCTTGCCATTGACCTTCATCAATTGAAAGCAAATATTTTTCTTGAGTTCAGAAGCAAAATTAGTGAATGTTGATCTGAATTAAAGAAAAAAAAAACAATAACCATTTCTTTTAATCATTTGTGAAATACAGGCCCATAAGCCAAACAAACTGTGACATTTGACAAAAAGTATAGCATCAATTGGTATCATGCAAATCTGGAAAGACAAGTCTATCTGTGAGGTACGGATTTTAGATGATCTCTCCATATGATATACTGTCAGGTCCATAAAGTAAAACAATTTTCATAATTTTGGCTCTGTACATCACCATAATGGACGTGGGATGTAAAATGAATCAGTCAGCATGTATTTGAAGGGGTAACATTCAAAATTAATTTCATGAGTTTTTCCAAAAATATTCTATGTACAACCCTGATTTCGAAATTAAGTGTAAATTGTAAATAAAATCAAAATGCAATGACTTTCAGATTACATGACCCAATATGTTATTTACAATAGAATATAGATATCATTTCAAATGTTTAAACTGAGACATTTTACATTTTTATTTACAAAATTACCTTATTTCAAATTTTATGGCTGCAACAGGTATCAAAAAAGTTAAGACAGAGGCAAAATAAGGGTTGAAAAAGCAATTAATATATAACAGAATCAGCTGAAAGAACATTTGGCAAGTAATTAAGTTAACTGACATCATGTGTGTAACATGATTGGCTATAAAAGGGATGTCTTCGAGAGGCTGAGTCTCTCAGAAGTAAAGATGGACAGACCATCTTTTGGTCTCCAACCTGTTAAGGCTTGCATAAAAAAAATTGTGGAATACTTAAAAAACAATGTTCCTCAACGTCAAATTGCAAAGGCTTTGAAGGTCTCCTCATCGACAGTGCATAACATCATCAAAAGATTCAGAGAAACTGGAATAAATCTCCGTGCATAAGGGACAAGGCCGAAGATCTTTACTGAACACCCGTGATCTTCGGGCCCTCAGACGCCGCTACATCACTCAACCGGCATGATTCTGTCATTCACATTACTAAATGGGCCCATGAATACTTCAAGAAACTGCTGTCAGTGAACACAGTCTGCCGTGCCATCCTCAGATGCCACCTAAAAATCTATCATGCAAAAAGGAAGCCATTGTTGAGGATGATCCAGAAGCACCCCCATGTACTGTAGGCCAAAGCTCATTTAAAATGGACTGTAGCAAAGTGGCAGTGTCCTGTGGTCAGATGAGTCCAAATTTGACATTCTTGTTGGAAATCGTGGGCGTCGTGTCCTCCGGGCTAAAGAGGAGAAATACCACCCCTCCTGTTATCAGCGGTCAGTTCAAAAGCCAGCATCTCTGATGGAATGGGGATGCATTAGTGCATATGTTGTGGGACACTTGCATGTTTAAAAAAGCACCATGAATGCTGAAAGGTATATAAAGGTTTCAGAGCAACATATGCTCTCCTCCAGATGACATCTATTCCAGGGAAGGCCTTGTGTATTTCAGCAGGACAGTGCAAAACCACGTACTGCAGCTATTACAACATAATTAAACGAAAAGTCTGTCAAAGGAAACCCAAAACTCTCCAGCAGCTGGAAGCCTGTATTAAACAGGAGTGGGATCAAATTCCCTTGGCTGAACTCAAGAAACTTGTCTCCTCAATGCCCAGACACCTCCACTTTGTGTTTAAAAAAAAAAAAAAAAAAAAGAGGGGATGCTACACTATGGTAAACAGGCCCCTATCCCAACTTTTTTGAGACCTGTAGCAGCCATCAAATTTAAAATGAACTTATTTTGCAGATAAAATTGGAAAATTTCTCTCAGTTTCAACATTTGTTGTTTTATCGCTATTCTATTGTGAATATTATATTGGCTGGTGTGATTTGAAAGTCATCGTGGTTTGATTTTGTTATCGATTTATATTTTCAACCAACTATTTCAGAATTGGGGTTGTACTATGTATGACTTAAAACAATTTTTTAGCTCCCTATTTTTAGGGGCTCAAAAGTATTCTCAGTTGTTAATGCTCATGCTCCACTCAAAAAGATTAGAATTAAAGACAGAATAACTCCTTGGTTTACCCCAGAGTCGTCCACCGAGTTTAAATTGAGAAACTCAGCCTGGGCTCTAGCTAGAAAATCTGGTGATCCTAGTCACTGGCTCTCTTTCAGACGAGCTCGCAGAAGATGCACTGCAGCTGTAAGAAAGGCTAAATCTGCCTACTACCTGAATCTAATAACTAATTCATCTTCTAATTCAGCCAAGTTTTGGACAGCAGTAAACTCCAGAAATGGAAAATCTAGTGCCTCACTTCCTTCGCATATTAAATTAAATGACTGTAAAATTGCTGATCAAAAAGAGATTGAACAAATCTTTAACCCCTTTCTGCAGATGTAGATGCCCGCGTCTATAGACCTGCAAATTGGAAGTACGCTGTTACTGTACTCGATCACTAGATAGCACCCCCGGATCAGTTATTGAATGTTCACAAGCAAGCAGACCTCGAACGCGGTTCTGAATACGGTGAAGTTCACTCCACTCCCTGTTTTTCGAGAGCTGCATGAATTAAACTCCTCAGCTAAGCCTGATGTGCAAACTGGTCAGTATCCTTGCCCATGGTGTCGATTCAGCAGTTTGAAAAAACGATATCTTGACACAGAAAAAATCGTTATCCTTTGTAGCAACCAGTTTAGCCACAGTGAGCTAACAGTATTCCAATTAGTAGTTCATAAAAATCAGTTTTCTGAGGCAAAAAAATCGAAATGGTATTAATTCTCTCACATTCTATTGCCTATTACAGTTGTCCCATACAAAAAAAATTGTAGCTCCCTACCGTGGATTTACGCGTAGATTCCTTCATTGCCAAATCCAGCGCTTCCTTATATCCACCCGAGTACTGGCGTTGATAGCCAATCACTCAACCATACACTCAAGCTCTTCCGCGTAATTGTAGAGTTACACTTCATGGCCTCCTGAAGTTTCCCTGATAACAATGTATTGAATGGCTCGTTTCTTATCCAATTCCCGAGTGTTTAAACATTTTAGAGTAAGTGAAACACATTGATTGGACAAACACAGAGCATACAAACCAATGCGTATCAGCATGCGCTGTTGTATCCTGTCTACGTTATGCACATTACGCGGCTAAAATAGACGGGATTTATAGACAGTCGGTTCGCAAAACTGGCCTTGAAGTGTTCAGTTACATTACAGAATTTAAATGAGAACGATATGCTCTATTGGAATTATTTCGAATGAAACAGGACCGGAGGGTTCTTGTTACTGGATACATCGCTCTCTATTTTATACAGTCAATGTCTCTGGAGGAGGGATTCACGAAAAAGGTCAGGCTGCTATTTTTGTTTGTTTTTTTTTTCTGTTTCGGAATGTATATGTACTCAACAAAGTCGAATGTCGAGGTTTTTTTCCTGTTTAAAACGCGAACTGCCCGTGCATTTTGGTGTGGACCCCCGGTACGTTCATTGCACGTTTCTTTTGAATCGGGAGACGCAATGGATTTGATATTCCCTGAAAGTGGAGTGTCTGTTCAGTTAAAATAAGGTATATTTCAGAATTCAGATATTACTGTGTTAGTGAGGTGTACTTGCTCCTTATAAGTGTTGAAATGGGTTCGTGAGCTTTGAAGAGGGGACTGGTAGCTTTCATTACAAGGTGAATGTTCTGACCGTTTAATTAGCAGTTTATTTAATGCGTGTTTGTGCTGGCTTTGAAGAAAAATGGCCAAAACTCTAAACTTTATTATGGAGAAAAGGCACGTTCATATTTGGAGAGGTTACTGGTGACCATTGGTATTCAACTGCACTGATATTGATAAATTCATACTAAACTCAACCAGAAAATCATTCGTTCATATTAAATTTCATGCCTTAAAGCTTTAATTGTGTTAAATACATGATTTTTTTAATGATTTGACAGCAAATCATTTTGAGACTTTGGGGAGACACTTGGGTAGCTGTATAATTTGGCTAATAGCATGTAGGTAATCTAGAATGTAATTTTGAAGATGAGTTCTACTTGTGCTCAAGGAGTTTATGATACCATAAATGTATAGTTTTAAGCCCCAGCAGTTTTTCAATCGTCAGAATTATTTTTTTTGCAATTTCAATGGTGAATTCTCATGAAGATTTTTTATGTTTGCTGCTCATTTTCTCTACCAAAATCATGAAAATAAACTGAAATACAATGTAATTCTAAATGCTGTAAGTGTCTTTCCTGAATTGAGCCACATTTTTCCTCTTTGTGAAGCTTAAATCTTGAATTATACAGCATTAAAGTGGGTAACCCATAAATAGCCAAATTTGGCTTCTGCACAAAGGGGTTAATGAGCACTTCATACGTGCCGGCCACTTACTTGAAAAAATCTACTCCAATCATCCCAGTTCTCCTGATGCATGTCTGGGTAAAATGGATTCCACTTCCTCTTTCACCTTCCAACCCTTCTCATCTATTGACGTTCCGGATGCTCTGCAAGCCATAAATGCCTGATGTCCAACTGGAGAGGATAGTCTTGATGTTTACTTGATAAAATCAACAGCTCCATCTAACATTGAACAATTAACTCGTGTTTTTAATCTCTGCATTGCCTCAGGTTGTTTACATATGGCCTGGAAAACAGCCCATGTGACTCCATTACATGAAGGCGGCACCACTAATGAGTTAAATAATTACTGGCAAGTTTCTAAGCTACCATATTTGACAAAAATTTTAGAAACCTTAGTTAACACTCAACTCAAATCATACCTCTCGTCTTATTCAATTCTCAATCCTCTTCAATCTGGGTTTCGATCAAATCACAGTACAATCACTGCTGTCACTTTGGTTACAAATGACATATTAACTGCGTTAGATTGAAAGAAGCATTGTGCTGCCCTTTTAGTAGACCTTTCTAAGGCATTTGATACTGTAGACCATCATTTGCACCGACAAACATTTTCAAATATTAGTATGGATATTACTGCTTGTAAATTCTTTCAGAACTATCTGCATGAGAGGCATCAGTGTGTGAAGGCAGGAAATTTCCAATCAGAGCTGTTACCCAAATATACTCAATACTCAAAAAATATATATACTCAGTATACTCAAAAGGTATACCGCAGGGCTCGATTTTGGGTCCTGTCTTTTTTACTTTGAACATAAATGATAGTGCCTCTACTCTAAAAAACTGCCAAGCTCATCTTTATGCTGATGATACGATTGTCTATTGTATGGCAGATTATGTGCAACTGGCAGCTGAAAGACTCCAGATAGCATTTACTGCCCTGCAAGAGGCACACTTAAGCCTTGAACTTGTTTTAAATGCAAGTAAGACTAAATTTATGCTTTTGACAAATGCAAAAAATATTGACCCTGATAGTCTATGCATCACCACGGCAAATGGCTCCTCCATTGAGAGAGTCTCAGAGAACAAGTATCTTGGAATATGGATTGATCATAAATTCAATTTCAAATATCATATTGGTAACCTTGTCACTAAACTCTGTCAGAAAGTTGGCTTCTTGTATAGAAACAAATCTTGCTTTCCCATGTCTTGCAGGAAAAGAATTGTGGAAGCAACTTTCTTGTCTGTTCTGGTTTACGGAGATGTAATTTATAGACATGCTGCCGCTACAGCATTAAAGCTGCTTGATACAGTTTATCATTCCGCCCTTAGATTTGTCACAGGTGCAAGTTATAACACTCACCACTTTTATATGATTTGGTTGGTTGGTGTTCTCTTGAAACGAGGCGAAATAGGCACTGGTTGTTGTTTATACTGAAAGCGCTTCTTGGTAAATTGCCACCTAACATTTCCATGTTACTAACGTAGAATGATAACCCTTATCCAACTCGTTCAAATGACTGGCTTATGCTTGAGGTCCCTTGTGCCCGGACTGAGCTTGGCAAGACCAATTCTCTGCTCCATATTCCTGGAATTCTCAACAATGCACTTTAAAACTGGTCTCTCTTCCATCATTCAATCAGTTTAAGGCCAAGATCCGAGACTTATTGGTATCATCGTGTGTGTTTTGAGAAATATTTTAATGACTGAATTAAAACATTTTTATTCATTGTTTTGCATTCCCTCCTTTTCTTTGTGTGATTTGTTGATTTTAAAATTGTCCATTTGTGCACTCGGCCCCACCGAAAATGAGGGTCTCCCTCAGTGGGTTCCGAGTTTAAATAAAGGCTTGAATTGAATTGGGACAAACGCTAATAATCATAAATCAAATTGTAATTTTTAATACTTGATTGCAAAGCCTTTGCAGTTAACAACTGCCTGAAACCTGGAACCCGTATGGATCACCAGACGCTTGTTTTCATGCTCTGCCTGGCCCTCATGGCAGCTGTCTTCAGTTTCTGATTGTTCTTGGGGCATTTTGCCCTCAGATTTGCCTTCATCAAGGGTAAAGCATGCTTGTTTGGATGCTGAACAGGTAATTGACTCGCCCATTATGGAATATTTTACTTCTTTGCATCAAAAAATTGTTGGGTTGGTTGTGCAGTGCAGTTCAAGTTGTTGTCCATCAGCACCATGATAGAGTTTTGAGGCATTTAGCAGAATCTGAGCAGATAATACTGCCCAACAGAATTAATTCTGCTGCTTCTATACTCAGCAACAAAAGTTTCTGTGACACCAATATTGTAAATTATTTTTCATAACGCAATTATGAAATTGTCATACATGGTGATATCAGACTGAAACAGTACATGTAAACACAACATTGAAATGGAAATCATGAAAATGCGAGAAAATGACTTTGCACGTGAAAATGTGCGTAAATCATGCTTGTGGATGGCAATAAAAGAGGAGAATTTTTGGAATGTTCACATTGTGCCTGATGAACGACGGAAGCATCACTTATCGAAAACACAGCCATTTCGGATCAGGAACTCTACCCTCTAAATGCCAAGTCTGTCTGAAAATGATCGGTGGAGGGCCATTGGGATGATTGAATCCGGAACCTCGCAGAGGGAAGTTGCTCATCGCCTGAATGTCCACCGAAACACCATTTGGAACTTATGGCAGCGTCATCAGCAGACAAGACATGTCAGAGACCGTCCTCGCAGCGGCCGTCCACGAGTAACCACTCCCAGACAGGACAACTGGATTCGAACAACCCATCTTCGAAATCGATTCCAACCTGCAACCATAACTGCAAGAACGATACCTGGTTTGAGGCGACTGTCTGCACAGACAATCCGTCGCTGTCTCCGTCATTTTGGCATTGTCCCACGTCGGCCAGCAAGACGTCCAATACTCACAGTACAACACCGACGACTGCGTCTACAGTGGGCACAACAACATCGACGGTGGATCCAACGTCAGTGGGATCTTGTACTCTTCACTGATGAATCAAGATTCATGCTTAACCGATGTGATGGTCGTTTACATGTATACCGTCGACGTGGAGAACGTTATGCCAACAACTGTGTTCAGGAATTTGATCGTTTTGGAGGTGGTAGTGTCATGATTTGGGGAGGGATCACGGCTAGAAACAGAACAGATTTGCTTGTTATTGATGGAAATCTGACAGGTCAAAGATATCGCGATGAAGTGCTACGGCCATTGGTGGTACCGTTTTTGATGCAACATGGTCCCGGAATAACGCTGCAACATGATAACGCCAGACCACACGTTGCAAGGATTGTACAGCAGTATCTGATGCAACAACATGTCAATGTCCTGCCATGGCCAGCCAGATCCCCAGACATGTCCCCAATCGAGCATCTTTGGGACGAGATGGATCGGATAACCCGCCAGCTACACTCCAGGAATTGCGACAACGTCTACGTCAGATTTGGAATGACATCCCACAGCAATTTCTGGCACATCTGATTCGGTCCATGTGCCGGAGATGCGTTGCTTGCATCATGGCACGAGGAAGTCACACCCGGTATTGAAGTGTGAAGGTCACAATTGGTTAGACGTCAGACAAGTGCTTCATGACGCATGAAAATGACATTTTTCGTTTTGAGTGACGTTGGCACTGAAAAAGTCAGTGTTTCTCCTGTTAAATAAACATATTGATTGCATTGAGATCTTTGCGTGTCATTTATAACATACAAATAAATGGTGTCACAGAAACTTTTGTTGCTGAGTATATTAGCAGGCAAAATATCAATAAATGCAATAAAACTGGATACATTAGCAACCATACATGCCCAGACATGATCACACTTCACAGATGAGATGGCACGCTTCCAATTATGAGTAGTCTTGTCTCTTCTTCATACTTTCCGCATACCATCATTCTGGTGCAAAGTGATCTTCATCTCATCTGCCCGTAGGCTGTTCCAGACCCCAATAGGTTTTTTTTTTTTTTTATATTTTTGGCAAGCATCCAGATTTGGAGATTTACCAGTGCATTACATCTTCCGGTAAACCTTCTGTATTTCCTGTGGGAACTCTTATCTTGTGCATATTGACACAGACGCGCTGACTTCCTGGAGTGTGTTCTTGGTCTGGCTAACTGAAGTGGATTTTTCCTCACAGGGGGAAAAATTGCTGTCATTCTCTGCAATTGTTATCTGTGATCTTTCAGGCCTTTTGGTGTTCCTGAGCTCACTGGAACAAACATTTTTAAGAGTGCACCTCATAGCAGATCTGGCCCCAACTGGTGTTTCATTTGTTTATCTGAAGGTTTTGTTTTGATTTGTGAGTCAACTTATACCATGTTTCACTGACAGTGGCAACTCTTTGGCATTAAAATTGAAAGTTTCCAGCTAAATGTCCCAAATGCAAATGTCAAATGTCTTTAAATATACTCTGTATGTTCCATCTTCCGACTTGTAAATGGAAAAAATGAAAGACTAAGACATACCTGTCTGTGGAACAGCTGCACAGCAACACGTCCATATACTTTTGGTTCCTTGAACAGGGGTTATAACACTTAAAGTGCTGAAATTACCGCACCATTTACACGTTTTAGTAAATACTCTCAAGTTAAAGCAGAAAGTCCGCACTTTGAGCCCAGATTCATGCGTTTGCTTCATCTCCAATTAAGTGTGGTAGATCACTAAAATGACAATAACATTGCCATTGCCTAAATACCTCCCAAATGCCAAAATAGTTGGGACAAAGTGTAAATTGTGAATAAAATCAAAACGCAATGACTTTCAGATCACACCAGACAGTATTTCATTTACAATAGTACAGAGATGACAGCAAATGTTGAAACTGAGAAATTTTACAATTTTATCCACAAAAGGAGCTCATTTAAAATTTGATGGCTGCTACAGGTCTCAAAAAAGTTGGGTGAGGAGCCTGTTTACCATGATGTAGCATCCCCTCTTCTTTTTAACACAGAGTGGAGGCGTCTGGGCATTGAGGAGACATGTTTCTTGAGTTTGGTCATTGGAATTTGATCCCACTCTTGCTTAATACAGGCTCCCAACTGCTGGAGAGTTTTGGTCTCCTTTGACGGACTTGTTTTTTATTATGCACCAAATGTTCTCAATCTGTGAAAGATCAGGACTGCAGGCAGGCTAGTTCAGCACACAGACTCTTCAACTACAAAGCCATACTGTTATAATAGCTGCAGTATGTGGTTTTGCATCATGCTGCTGAAATACACAAGGCCTTCCCTGGAATAGATGTCGTCTGGAGGGAAGCATATGTTATGCACATTATATTAAAAAAAATTCTAAAACCTTTACATACCTTTCAGCATTCATGGAGTTTTTTAAAACATGCAAGTGTCCCACACCATATGCACTAATGCATCCCCATACCATCAGAGATGCTGGTTTTTGAACTGAACGCTGATAATAGGAGGGGTGGTCTTTCTCCTCTTTAGCCCGGAGGACACGACGCCCATGATTTCCAACAAGAATGTCAAATTTGGGCTTGTCTGACCACAGGACACTTTGCCACAGTCCATTTTAATTGAGCCTTGACCCACAGAACACGGCAGCGTTTCTGGATCATGATCAACAATGGCTTCCTTTTTGCATGATTGAGTTTTAGGTGCCATCTGTGGATGGTATGGTGGACTGTATTTACAGACAGTGGTTCCTTGAATTATTCCTAGGCCCATTTAGTAATGTCAACAGAATCATGCCGGTTGAGTGATGCAGTGGTGTCTGAGGGCCCGAAGATCATGGGCATCCAGTAAAGGTCTTTGGCCTTGTCCCTTCTGCATCGAGATTTTTCCAGTTTCCCTGAATCTTTTGAT
Source organism: Gymnothorax reevesii (assembly GCA_029721435.1). Classification (NCBI taxonomy): domain Eukaryota; kingdom Metazoa; phylum Chordata; class Actinopteri; order Anguilliformes; family Muraenidae; genus Gymnothorax; species Gymnothorax reevesii. The sequence goes on along the minus strand of CM056575.1, from coordinate 21,506,980 downwards.
GTTATGCACTGTCGATGAGGAGACCTTCAAAGCCCTGGCAATTTGACGTTGCGGAACATTGTTTTTAAAGTATTCCACAATTTTTTTGCAAGCCTTCAAAGGTTGGAGAGCCTCTGGCCATTTTTACTTCTGAGAGACTCAGCCCCTCTAAGACATCCCTTTTATAGCCAATCATGTTACACACCTGATGCCAGTTAACTTAATTACTTGCTAAATGTTCTTTCAGCTAATTCTCCTCTATATAAACTGCTTTTTCAGCCCTTTTATGCCTGTGTTCCAACTTTTTTGAGACCTGTTGCAGCCAGAAAATTTGAAATAGGCACATTTTGTGAATTGTTTCTTCTCTCTGCTCCACTGGTGGTCCTCTGCCCCAATTGTTATTTTGTTTCTATCTGCCTCTGGTGGGGAATTTGTATTCTTACTTTTCATTTCCGGATGTGCACCTGCGCCGCCTCACCACCTGATGTCTCCAGGACCTATATAAGAGGCCCTGCCCAGAGCCAAGATGGAGAGGGTTTGCTGACGTGGTTTCATCAGCTTTTGTCCTGGCCAACCGCTTTTTACTTCACAAAAAATGCTACTTTTTTTTGTGTGTTCCCAAACTTGAAATAATTAAAAACCCCCAGCGAAACTAGAGCCTGTGTCGCCTCTCCTACTTTTATGTTGTCATTTGCTTTTGTTTTGTGCGGGTCGTAACATGGATAAAAATGTTAAATGTCTCAGATAATATTTCAAATGTTGAAACTATGTTCTATTGTAAATAACACATTGGCTTGTGATCAGAAAGTCATTGCATTTTAATTTTATTAACAATTTACACTTCGTCCCAACCATTTCAGAACTTCTATTTCAGAACAACTATTTCAGAACAATTTCAGAAGTGTGGATAATGCATTATCTCCCATATGTAATGCAACTGTGGATAATGTATCATCTTTCAGTATGTGAGGATAATGCATTATCTCCCCGGTGCAATATAAATGTGGATAATGCATTATCTCCAATGTGTTACATGAATGTGCCTATCATCTCCCAGCTGTAACATAAGTGTGGATAATGCATTCTCTCAGTTGTAATATTAGTGGATAATATATTATCTCAATCATTTCATGAAAGTGTGGATAACACATTATCTTCCTGGTGTAATATAAGTGTTTATAATGCATTATCTTCCTGGTGTACTGTAAGTGTGGACAATGAGTAATCTCTCAAGTGTGATATAATGTGTACAATATGTTATCTCCTATGAGTAATGTTGGTGTGGATAATACATAATCTCCTACCGTAAGTGTAATGTAAGTGCAGAAAAGGTCTTCTCTCTCAGGCGTGTAATATAATAGTGGATAATGCATTATCTCCCAAGTGTAATATAAGTGCAGATAATTCAATGTTGGCCAAGTGTAATCTAAGTGCCGATATTGCATTATCTCCCAGGCATAATCCAAGTGTGGGGATGGTTTTATCTCCCTGGAGTGAAATGAGTGTGGATAATGCATTATATGCAGGTGAAATGCAAGCATGGATAATGTGTCATCTCCCAGGTGTAATATAAATGTAAAAACGCATCATCCCCAGTGTGTAATATAATGTTGTTTCTCAGGAGGAGGAGAAGCCCGTCCTACACGTCTTGAGCCCAGTGACAGAGGAGAAACTTCCCATCATGGGGTCAGTGTTCCTGCTTAGCACTTCCGTCTCCCGGCTGAGATCTGTCGTCTCTCGGCAGTGCGGCCTTCCAGTCGGTGCGTTCCGGCTGACCGCTCAGCGAGGCTTGGAGCTCTATGACTGCACCCGACTGGACGAGTATGGAATAGGAGTGGGTATGGATTCCACACATCTCCCTGCATTAAAAGTCTGCTGGGTGACCGACTGTTCAGCCATTGTTGCTCTCACTGAGAAATGGACATAGTGGGCAGCATTTGCTCCGATCCCCAGACCTCTGATATCCTGATATTGTGACACCTTATGTCACTTCGTGAACAGCCTATAGCAGAGTCATCAAACTCCAATCCAGCAATGTTTGTAGCTGTTGGTGATTTATTCAAAATGAGTAGTGAACCAAGGCCCATCGAACAAAGTTTGTCCTACAAGTGGCTTAAATTAAGATTCAATTTTTCGAAGGTTAATCCATCATTTGCTTTCTAATCCATCATTTTTAACGGCTGGTCTCCCCACTGTTTTTTTACCCCTCAGCCCTCAAGGCTGCGGTTGGGCGGGCGGGCATCTCCAAAAATATCGACATCGGGCTGAGGGGTATTCCGTGCATTGCACGCCTATTTTTTTTTTCTTCTCGTGTGTTGGATATTAGGAGGTTCACAAATGGTGTATACCATATTGTTTTTTTTCCACATCCTTCTACCTGTCTGTGAAGCATCTTGATGACAGCCTCCACTGCAATATTGTGCAATATTAAAGCTGTGTAAATACAGTTAGCTCAGGAAATAACATCACATCTGGAAGCCCCAAATGTTCCCACCCCATACCTAGTTGAATATCCTCAATTAAATGACTCTGCAAACTTAAGTGAAAGTTCAGCCAAGCAGAGGTGCAATAAATATGCTATGCATTTCTTCCCCAATGAATTCAGCCACTTAACTTCAACAATCAATAGTTCCACTGTTTAGCTAAATAAGGGAGCTTGGGACCAAACGTGATTGGACCATTCTGGGGTGGACCTTTAGTTCTTGCACCTGAAATATCATTATGACATGCCATGTCATGTGGCATTATCTTTCACCAGGGGCTATGCTGCGTTTGGATACCTGGGACGGCTGGACAGAGCTCCTGAGAGCCTCCCTCCTGGGACACAGGCACACCGTCCAGCGCTATTTGTCTGAGGAAGAGCCTGTCATGAGGTTTGGGATCCCAGAGTGTAAAATATCCTAGATATACCGTGGTCTGCAACTCAAATCTGTTCAATACACGAGCTTTGACATGGAATATCTGCGATACATTTTAAAATACTTTTGCATTCCTTTTCCCATGCGAGGTAGTCTAAAAAAAGGCCTTATTTTCAGCCTGAAACTTAAAATCGATTATATTTGCAATATTACAACTTACTAGAGCATTTACTACTGGGGTAAGAATTTTCAACCAAGAAGTGAAGATAATAGAACTCCAATTCTGAAAAAGTTGGCATCTTATGAAAATGCAAATACAATCTTATCTATTGAACCCGGGCCGCACGGTGGCACAGTGGTTAGCATTGCTGCCTCACAGCAAGAAGGTCGTGGGTTTGAATCCGGCCTGGGGCCTTTCTGTGTGGAGTTTGCAAGTTCTCCCTGTGTTGCGTGGGTTTCCTCCGGGTACTCCGGTTTCCTCCCACAGTCCAAAGACATGCACATCAGGATTGGAGACAGTAAATTGCCCATAGGTATGAGTATGAGTGTGAGAGTGAATGGTGTGTGCGCCCTGCGATGGATTGGCAAGCTGTTCAGGGTGGGTTCCTGCCTTTGCTCGTAGTCAGCTGGGATAGGCTCCAGCTCGCCCCGTGACCCTAGTGAGGAATAAGCGGGTATAGAAGATGGATGGATGGATCTAATGAACCCATCTGCTTATCGAAAACATACAATTACTTCAAATTTGATGACGCAACGCACTCCTTGTAAGTTGGTGTAGGGGAAGTTTAGGTTTAATAATGATGTGACCATTTGCAATAGTAAGCTTATGTGACACAGGCGATGTTAAACAGGTGATAGTAGATAGATTAATATTATTTTTTAAAAGCCTTGAAAAAAAGGCCTATTCCCTCAAAAGCAAACATCAATTGAAGCCCACCAATTTGCCAACAGATGCGTGAGCTTATCATCTATCACTTTGGGAACAATTTTTCCAAATTACATATCAGTCACAACCAGTTAGCATGCAAAGCAAAAGCCATTAATTAACATTATCCAAAAGCGCCACTGACTTCTACGGACTCGGTTTGACAATAACACAGTAGAAGCGTGTTTTGTGGTCCGAGGAGTCAAAGTCTCAAGTGGTTTTTGGAAAAAACAACCGCTGCATTCTCCAGACCAAAGATGACAGGTACAAAAGCAAGCATCTTTCATGGTATGGAGATATCTTAGGCACATGGCAGGGGTGACTTATACCCTTGCGAGGATGCCATTAATACAGAAAGAAATGAACAAATTTTGAAGCAACATATATGGCCAACTAAACATTATTCGTTCCATGATAGTCAGTGTGCTTTCCAGCTGAAGTCAAACCATATTCTGCATGAATTACAAGCATGGCTGCATAAGCAGAAAGTGTGGGTGCTATATGGGCCTGTCTACAGTCCTGATCTGTCTCCAGTTGAAAATGAATAGCATATTATGAACTAAAACATGCAACAGCAGAGGCCTTATTCGAATGCATTGTGAAAAATCGGCATAATGGAGCAATGTGGGGAAATCACTGCTCGCTGGACTTGACCAGCAGGTGTTGTCAGTGCCAAAATGCTCAATGAGTGTGATTACACAGAGGTAACATCAGAGGATTGAATTTTATACTGAAAAGGTAATTAAGGCTGAAAATAAGACAAAAATTTTCCACGACAGGTTTATATCACCAGTTGAATCAGACTTTCAATATCCAACTTTTTATCAGAACCCATCCTTTGACTGGTATGCTGTTATAGCCACAGTAGATGATATTTGGAGGACAGTCAGGGTTTTGGCAAGGTCTTAAATCTGTCTCTATTGGTGTCTTAGGTTCCAGCAGCGAGTGGCCCTGTACGTGGCGGCCTTTTTCGGGCACCTGGACCTGGCAAGCTGGCTGCTGAGGAAGGGGGTTCGAGCAGAGGAGCCTGTCGGGGTGCACCCTTACCGAACCTGGTGCCGGGACTCGGACCATCCAGAGACCGGGAAGTGTCCAGTCCATGCGGCGGTGGAGGCTGGTCAGCTGCACATCCTCAAGTCCTTTGTGGCAAGCAGTGTCCTGGCCTTGTCCTGTCGAGACCCCGCTGGGCTCACCCCCTTAAGAATTGCCCTAAGGAACGGGCGCCAGGAGTGTGTACGGTACCTGGTTGCCAAGCTCTGGTCTGGCGTGTCCTTTCCAGGTTTGGCGCTGACTATGGGGATCTATATCCAGGTCAAACGCTGGGCTGTCAAGGCTCAGCAAAGGACCTCCAAATCAGGCCAGAGGCAAAGGCCACCCTCTAGGGCCAGAGTGGGGGATACTGTGCTGGTCGACGGCTTCACCGTCCCAGAGATGACCTCAAAACCTTGGAGTTGGATGACTAAGGGCAGGGTAAAGGGTAAATGTAACTTCCTTCCTGCTCTTGCAACCGCCTGTGATCTAAATGGCCTCAACAGTCCTTCTTCAGGCCAGGCAACCCAGAATGGACCAGTCCGGCTGCCTCATTTGCATCCCGTTTCCCCAGGCGGGGGGGGACATGAGAGAGATGGGACAGAGAACGGATCTGGGAAAAACCAGGAAGTTTGTTCGGCTCAATCTCAGGATCAAAATAGGAATGCCTGGAGGAGTAAAGTCCCACTTCCTGCCATCTCCCGCGACACTAACCCCCGCCCTCGCTTCATCTACGCCTCACCAAACTCCTCCCTCATCCTCTCTTCCTCCCTAGACTCCTTTGCCAAACAAAGTGGCCGAACCACACGAGAGAACGCCATCTACTGCTTGGCTCTGGCAAGGTGGGTCATCTTGAAGTTGCAAATACATTAAATTGAGCCCTTGTGCTTTTAACAGTCAGGTTTCACAGCCTTTAATTCTGTCCTCCAGCTGCAAGATGCCAATAATGCAGACACCAGTTGGACAAATTTTTGTGAATCACAGAAAGGTTTCATTGACCTATAAATTACATGCACAATACCACAGCGCTGGAAAAGCGTAGCTTATTTGTAAAAAATGACAATTTTTAAAAATATATATATTATGCTTTCAATACAGTGTGTACTTGTTTTGTTTCCACCTTAAAAGTAACTGAATTAAATCTAAAAATGGTTAAGTTGATTTATCAGTTAGATTCTGCATAGCTATGAAAACCAGCGTATTCTTCAGCTCTCTGGAACCAGTGTTGCTGGCCCAATCTCTGACAATAGCTACTCCTCCTGTACTGCAGTGCCTTTACCGAGAAACCTTGGCTTCACCAGTTGGGAATGGCACGAACCCTGGCCAACAGAACTGTACAAAAACTACTGTAAATCAGCCAGGTTCCACTGATCACAACTGCACACAGCACAGCTGGGACCATGGCAACCTGGTCAACATGACGATGCCAGCCCTGTAGGAGACGACGAAGACTTTGTAAAGATCTGTTCTCTTCACAGTGTGACAAAAGCTTCATTTTAAATGTGCTCTATTTTTTTGCAATATTTCAGCTGAGGCATTTTTGAATTGTGTTTACCATTGATAAGTATGAGATGCACACAGATGCTCTCTGAATGTTCAGGTTTCATTACTGTCTGATTGTAACAAGATACAAACTTCCAAACTGGTTTAATACTGGACTTTACTCTGTGTTTGCCTTCATATATTTTAATTATTTCTGTGATGTTTCTTTATGTATTCTGTGGACGTGCGTGTATTCATTATCAGGGCTGAGCATTTCTTATGTATAAATGCTTTTTTCCCCCAAATGTGTTCTTGAGAATGGACTTATGGTAGTCATTTAAAAGCAATATTCTTAAGAACCTGAAAAGTTAGACGAAACAGAGTGGTCAGAGCTCGAAACACTGATGCAAATGAGTTGGAACTCCACAATGCACAGGAAATACTGGAAGGTAACTATAACACTTTCATTGGAATTTGTAATGCCTTTGGAATACCGTTTGAAAAACCTGACTACATTCAGAATGCTGAGAATGCTGTTACAGTATGTATTCAAAGCACTATGACATGATTACCTTCACAGAGGAGGTTATGTTTTCACCCCTGTTGGTTTGTTTGTTTGTTTGTCTGTCTAACTGTCTGTTAACAGGATAACTCAAAATGTTATGAATGAATTGGCAGGAAATATGCAGGATGGTACATGGTAGTCCAAGGATGATTGATCCTATTTTGAAAGTGATCTAGAACATATTCTGGATTGTAGATCCAGAAGAACCGATAATACTGACAAATGGCGTGGTGGAGGTATGCACTCTACCAAGCGCCCTTCTAATTTAAACACAGAGACGTGCATAGAATATGGTCAGGTGACTGCCGCACTGTAATGCACTTGGTACTGGAATGCGTCTGGAATCAGAATGTCTGTGTGTGGCCTGCTATTATATACTAACCTCCCCATGACATTACTTCCAAAAAAAAACAAAGAACAACACACGTTTTCTGCATTCCCACCCATTCCCGCTAACGGGCCTCTTACGACCTCACTCTTTACCTCAGTGGCGCTCTGAATGTCTCCCAGCTGCACTTCCACTCGTTCCTCCTTTGCTTTCCTAGATCTAAACTCATTTCAAGATGTCTGATCTGAGTACAGAAATAAGAGAAACTGAAAATGCATGCTATTACATTGTAAATTATCAGTAGTTTTTCATTAGAAAGTCTTTATTTGATGTGCATTTTGTTCCATGAATAAGTTAATGTGACAAGATGATTAAAGTGTTTTTACTGATGCTCTGGAGGTCTGCCTCATGGTTTTTGATCTGAGTTATGGTAGTCATAGCATTTTAAACTAGCATATTTTATAACAAAGAAAGTGCGGCATGCAAGAGCTTTGAGTCAGTTCTGCTATGCGACCAAGGACAACCGGCAGCCAGTATGGTAGAAAATAGACACTTTTAAAGGAACATAGTTGGCAGCCTGCATTTCCAGACAATGCGCTCCCTTTGTCTGGAATGTGCAAACCAATCCAGTACTCCCAAATGAAATGGCTACTCCGTCCTCTTCAAGGAAAACGTCAAGGAGCCCGGACGGTGAAGGCCCAGAATTGTTTAGTCTGCTCTAAAACAATTCATACAGGCTTGCGGTAGAATCTATAAATCCAGCATCGCTCTCAGGCTCGCGTACATTTCCCAGACAAAAATTTTGGGTGGCTATAAAGCAGGATGATGCCATTACTCGTTCTCAACTGCCAGTCACCGTTATTAAGCGACTGAAGATCATCAGTCCTTCCATATTACGCGACCTTCTCAAAGTGGCATGTATGGTATGCTTCGGTCGCGTCCTCGCAAATATAATCGTCAGAAGAGACAAAAACACACGGAAAGTATTTCTAGCATTCAACGTTTTTCGATCACTCGATTGACTGGAGGCTGGTTTTTATAAAATAAATTCCAACGTGTTGCCTTGGCGTGCCTTACAAGTACGTGCTAACAGCCAGGCAGCACAGGTCGAAATAAAACATACACCATACAGAAAGGGAAATCACTGAAAGTGGCTCATCCTTGATAAAGCCATTTAGCCTTCTTTCCGGAAGATTTATTTACAAATGGGCTTTCTTTTGAATGATTTTCTACGATGCTCTTATAAATAAGCTCCATGTGTAATGTTGCGCTTTTAAAGGCGTTGTGGTTTTTATTTTCCGTGAGTTAATCCGGCTCAGTTCGTAATTAAAACCACCATTGTCTTACATTCATGAGCCAAGTATTTGATTTATCTACCTCTTCATATCAAATGCATTTTAACCAAGCAAGCAATTCAAATGACGGGTAGATACAAAACTGGGCCGTTCTTACCCGTCCTCCCCTAAGAGTATTGCCTACCCGTATTTTATTCTTAGGCACAAGTCGAACCACACGATGGTACTACACACCGAAAGTCGAGAATCGATCCGGAACCACAGATGGTAGTTCTTGTTTCAGTCGGATTTTAAGGAAAGAGTAACTTTCATGGTCATGTGATTTTTATGGACGTTGTGAGCTACGGACCACTGCTGAATGAAGTGAGACCGCTCAGCTGTAGTTACTGTACATTTTCTCTTCTCAGTTGAGTAATATGCTTTTAGTATTAACCGACGAACATAAAGAGCACCTGGCGTTTCTGCCTCAGGTGGACTCTGCGGGTAAATACCATTTTTTGTATTATCTTTATCTTTTTCATATCACACTTTTGTATGTGTTTTTACTTCCAACCCAATACGTTAACTCGTCAGCTCTATCGTTACAACTGGAACGCTTTCTTGCAAGCAGGGGCCAGGCACTTGATACAGTGATGGCTGTGCCAACGTTTTCCGCAAACTTATCAGCACCATGCTTTTATTAATATAGATGAGCGTTATTGACCATCTGATATGCTGATAAATCTCACTGTCCATGCGTTGCTTGACACTCGACGACAACTTTTACGAAAACCGTGCTACCTGCTGAGATATGATTTACCTGGTTAATTTCTGGTGTGTCTCATTTGTAGTGGTGGGGGAATTTGGACGCATCGCAGTGGAATTTATGAAGAAAGGCTCGAACCATAAAATTTACGAGGGGGCTGCGAGTAAGTAATCGTCTATCGTATCCGTCTATGAACTTGTTGTTCCTTGTTGCAAGGTTACCTCTCTTCCCTCGTTTAATTTACCTGGACCCACTTGTCTTGAATGACTTATTAATTTATTTCAGGACGTTGTGGATCAGTTCTTGCAGCAGACGTTTTTTGAGTCAGCGATGACCAAAGGTCTTGCGGGATTTTTGTTTCAGGAAAGTTAAATGTGCCAGTTGAAACCGTTCAGCACGGAGTGGAAGGTCTGATGTACCTGCTTACGGAGAGCTCCAAACTCATGGTAAGTGTAAACGATCCGTTCACGTTCGCTGTGCATATGCTAGTGAACGGTAAACATACTGTATACATACGTTACAACATAAATAAAAAAACACTGTCGACGAAGCGTCAGCAGCATGATAACTGACACGTGTAACTAGGAAATCAGAGTTTTCTACTTGGCTGTAGTCGAAATCACTTGAATTTCAGCCTCTGGAAATTCAATGAATTGTAAACATTGGCGAATTTTTCAGCGAAGGAATTTACTTTAAATCATTCCACTGTGTTGTGAGTGACATTAATTGAAATTTCTTATCAACCCCGATGAGTATTTTTTTCTTTTGTGTGTTTTGAATGGTCAAGGCAGATCTGTTATATGTGGAGGCTCCAGTCCTGGAATTCTTCTGCATTATAAGGATTTGGTATTTCCCTGAATGGCGTTTGGCAGCCCAGGAGGCTTTGTTTGCATGGCCTACGTACACAGAAAGCAAACCATAGGAACAGGCTGGTGCTGCAGGCCTCCACACATCTAGTTTGACAGTGCAGCAGTTTGCACATTACTTCTTAGCCTCGGGTGCTGCAGGCTGCAGTGTCTCGTTTCTTCATTTGTCACATCGTTGCCTTGCGTCTCTCTGTGCGTCATCGGTGGGAGGTGAGAGAGCGCAAGCAGCAGATGCAAGTGAGGGAGAGGAAATCGAAATTTGAGAGAATTGAGATGCACCCTTCTTCTCTAATAAGCTCACTTCTTGAGCAAAACAGGGTAAGATCATGTGTGTTATCAGGTGATGTAGTGCATGGCTGGAGCGAATGCCTGCAGACGTATTGACTTTTTGAACCTTTAGTGGAGGATCTCTGTGTGGGTGGCAGAGGGGTCAGGTCACGCAGTAGTGGAGTCACAAAATTGGTGTATTTTTTATCATGGCTCCAAAACTAAGTAAGGTAGTTACTATGTAAATGGCTTTGTGTAGGTCTTCCCTGGTACTTCAAACAACAAAATAGCTAATTTTGTTCATTTGATCTATTTTGGGTGAAAACAGCAAAAAACTGGTCCGTATCAGACAGTTAATTATGGATTGATCATATACATGCAGAGTAACAACAAAAAGCAGCAGACGCTGTGCCTCCAGGCCCAGCGTTGGCCACCTCTGTGCTTATCAGGAAATCCGGTTTGTTGGAGCAAAACACTGGTGTGGAGTTTTACTTCGGGGACCTGGCCTGTCCATCTCTTTCGGGTGGTGAGCATCGCTACTCTGTTTCCTCCAGATCTCCGAGGTGGATTTCCAGGACTCTGTGCTGGTGTTGGGATTCTCCGAAGAGCTGAACGACCTGCTCCTCCAGCTGTACCTGGAAAACCGGAAGGTGATCCGGAACATTCTGCAGGAGCTGGCCCCCGCCCTCCCGCACTTCCACAACCTGGAATGGCGTCTGGATGTGCAGGTGCACCTTGCAGAAATGTGTTTTTAGGATGTAGATGTAGAATGGGCCATGCCTCAGGGCAGAGTGTTATCCAGAACTCTCCTGGAAGCACCATTTGTGCGGCATGTGTTAGACCTCGCTGCTCCCGCATGGGTCATTCAAATGATCTACTCATTATCAAGCAACTTTATGGGTTCAATACCAACTCATTTGAATTACATGTGGTGGATCAGGGAGGCATCTAAAACATGCAGGACGAGTGGTACTTCAGGAGAGGTTTGGGACACGCTGCCCTAAAGCAGCAGTGGGATGTTCTGACCCTTGTGGGCCTGTCTGTTCCTGGCCTTCATACCAAGTTCTGGCCTTTTATCACTTTATTAGCATAATTAGCTTTACCGTTAATGAAATCTCAGATTTTTGTCTCGATTTGCTGAAAAGCTCATGAGTGATGGCTAAAGGATGGTCTTGTGTCCATAAATGAAGCTTCTTACTGTGATCAAGCCTATGATGAAACTCTCAATTTTTTGTCGAGCCAGTTAGCGAACTTGGACAGGGTAGACGATGGAAACAAAAACTTGCAAGCAATCTGGTCCTCCGGGGTTGGGGCTCCTTACCTCCTCGCCCTGGAGCAACAGTCACTAACCCTGTTCCAAGAGATCTACTGTCCTGTAGGTTTTCACTCCAACCCTAACAAAGCAACACCTCGTTCAACAGCTGGAGCAAGGCTGGCCAACCTGTTCCTGGAGATCTTCGTTCTTGTATGTTTGCGCTCCAACCATAACAAAGCGCCAGGTGTGCGACATTAAGAAGGGTTGATCTCCTTGAGCAGAGTTCCTTACCACGGGAGGCACGGTGGCATAGTGGTTAGCACTGTTGCTTCACAGCAAGGCCTGGGGCCTTTTTGTGTGGAGTTTGCATGTTCTCCCTGTGTTCGCGTAGGTTTCCCCCACCCACAAAAACATGCCTCACAGGAACACTCCAACCAGTACCCCTGACCAAGGAAATGGCTTTAGAACTGGAGTCGGTCCCCAGGCGTTGCTGTGTGGCTGCCCACTGCTCCTAATTATAGGAGGGATCAAATGCAGAGGACGAATTACCCCACGGGGTTCATTAAAGTGTATCTTATCTTATCTCTTACTTCTCTAAAGTATGCTAAAATGCAGTACTCATTGATGCAGTGGTACAGTGCCAGCTATTATCATGGCAGGTCTATTTCTTCACCATCAAACCAATAGAAAAAAAGCTGAATTTCAGTTTACTTCTGATCTCATTTCGGCTCTCGTGTACAATTTTTTGGCTATAGATGGTTAATGGCACATGCGCTCACAATGCACCCTGCAGTTTATGACCTCACATCGCGCTTTCCCTCATTTTTGTTAATTTCAAAATGTACCTGCTCCTTTGTGACCTCATAATGCCTCCTTCCTCTCCATGTGATCGTGCAGCTGGCTAGCCGGGCCCTGCGGCAGCAGGTGAAGCCGGTGGTAACACTGAAGCTGCACTTGGATTCGGAGGGGACCAAGAGCGCCCGTGTCCTCCAGACCGATCCAGCCACTCTACTGCACATCATTCAGGAGCTGGAGCACGCCCTAGCCGAGGTGAAGACCAACCACTGCCGCCGGATCCTGCGTAACATCAAATAACAGCACCGCGCAGCTGATGGCTAATAGCTGGGGAGGCGAGAAGGGCAGCTTTCACACCCAAACTCAACGAGGCAATTGTGACGATACCACTTCTCTGCTCGTAGTGAAAGAACCACGTGAAAAAAAAAGTTTTTTCTGCTCATCCTTGGCAAAGTTGTACAAGTTGGACATTGTCTGCCTTCTGTCTGCCGGGGAAAAGTTTCAGCTGGATCCTTAGCTGGCTTAGTTACAGTGGCTGATGTATAGCGTGCTGCGCGTTTTCGTTTCCAGCAAACAAACACTAGATTATGTGGCTGTTTTTTTTTTTTTTTTTTTTTTTAATTTCTCCTCAGCTTCTTGGCTATGAGTTGGAGTTGCTAAGTTAGCCTGTTAAGTTCATGTGTGAAATGATGCCAGTTGCTGTGTGGGCTGGCCATTCCAGGTCACGCTTCTGTTTGCACCTGGCTAAATTTATGATCAGATACCGAAATACCGAACCCTCCAAGTTCATGAACATGTAAAAACCACTGTACCTACAAATATATCAGGTACTGCTATTATAGAGATATTATAGAGACTTTCCATGCTACATGATAACATTGTGATGATAGTGAATAGAAGTTGATGGACAAGGCACTAATTAGCTGGTTTTTTTAAAATTTTTTTTAGCTTTTGTCCATTGATCTTAATTATTTGTGATCACAAGCGTAGCGTGTAGCATTGAGTGTCCCTTTAAACTAGGTTGAATCCAAGCCAGGAAATTCAGCTGTAATTACAGCTGAGGCAGGAAGGAAAGATGCATGTAGTACTTGCCATGTGACGCACCAGCCATCTGAGTCATGTTGTAGCAGCTGCACTTTTTGTAACAAATAACCCTGGTGGACGCTATACCGCTGTTGGAGTCATTGCCACTATGCTGGCTTCAGTACTCCGAAGAACAGCGTATATTACCATGAGAACGAAACAGGGACTCTCTTGTAAAGTGTACAATTCGAAGAGTTGTTTTTATATACTCCCCGAGGCGCTGGAAAAAAATACTGGCAGTTTCATGTAAAAATGGTGGGAAATGTTGCAAACAGTGCCCATGGTTGTAAAGGGTGCAGAAATATCACCCCCACCACCCCCCTGTAGAGATGAGTTGTTCTACTGCACGCTCCATGATAACATGTTACTGAAACTTCATCTGATTAGTCTCACAGCCTGTATGAATACAGGCCTGTGTGGTGTGATTCTTGTTTGATTTCCATGTGTGTCTTCATGCTTTGATCACTGCTGGATGGATCACTGCTTTTCCTTAGAGGCATAAGGAACTATATAATCAGCATTGTGGTATTTTGATCAATCCCAGTGTTGGGAGGTGATAGTATGATAGATTTTTTTAGTTTTAATTGGTATTTGTCCCTGTTTGGTAGTTTTGTGGATCAGTTTACCTTGAAAATGCATTCCTCTCTGAAAATAGGTAGGTGGTTGGCTTTTGTCATGGGACCAGTTTTGAAATGATGTAGTTGGAAAAGGGGGTGATGAGACCTCCGGGTAAATTGCACTGTGTTGCGAGTGATCTCTGCATTAGCGCTTTAATTTGACTGACATCCTTCGCCCTGTTTGATATCTCCACCCCAGCCAATCAGGGGCAGAGTTCTCCCCATGCTCATCTATCCGGGCTCTACGCCCTGTGAATGCATTAAGTATTGTAATTCATTATCATTGCCTTTTCATTTTATTACATTTGACTTTCAATTGTACTATGCACGCCTTGATTACCGAGATGTGGATGTTGGATTTTGTCATACCCTTAGCGTAGCTAATTATCTTATTTTATTGAATGAAGAAAATGGATGTTTGAATTTTCAGGCTGAATTTTTATAATGTGAGATCTCATTATGTATTGTTTGTCCTTTTTTGTCTGCATTTTTAAATGAATAATTAAGTGTACCCGAATTACCAAGTTTGGTCTCGTTTCTTCTTTGTTTCACATTGCAAATGCTATGAAATGCCACCTAAATTCCTCTCGAGACATATGTTGATGCAGAAGTGCTTTTCTTTCTATATCAGTTCGTTATAAATTATCTTCTAGATAAGTGTTGAAGTGTTTGGGTACATTGCATACCTTCATCTGATTATTTAACGGAATAGTGGTATGTTTACACATTGCTGATTCTTTCAAGTTCATGTCTTGAGATGCGTGTTCTGTCATGTTTTTACCTCAAGGGGGCAGCACCATCTTATGATTTTCACAATGCGCGTGTCAGGCGAAATCTCCCGAGCAGGCTGTGCATAACAAGAGTTCAAGGCACCAGCAGTTCTTTTTCACTCCTCTGTGAGTTGGTTGATGGTATTTCAAGACTAAACAAATCAGTGAATTGCTCTTGAAGTAGTACATTAAATATTACACTTATAGCGCTGTTTCAGTGGAATGTCAACAGACTCTCTGTCTTGGTACATTGTGTGCAGACCTGTCTTGCTCCTTCAAAGGGCTTTGAGATGCATTATTTTTGATCCTCATTTCAACCTTTATTTTTTTTTTTACTGTGTGAAATATTTACGCAAGGAAGATAATAATTACCTTTTCATGCTCGCAGATTCACATGACGGGGCAGGAGCCTGCCGGGTATCTTAAGTTTAGTCTGTAGTCTCACTTGCTTTCATAAATTATTGCCGTCTGGCTCCCTGTCCTCTGCATTGAAATGGAACTCCCCTTTTCCAGAAGTAGAGGTCAGCAGCCCAATTCCCCTAATACTGAGTGACAGTGAGTTAATGAGCGAGTTACAGGGTGAGTTAGAGTGAGCGAGTTACTGAGTTTGTGGACTACTGAGTTAGTTGATGTTCCTGAAGTTGTGCAGTAATTTGTCGTTGGTTTTTTGCATTATTGTGCCTGCTTTTACTGCTAGAGCAATTGAACAACCAGCGACAACAAGTGTAAACTTTTAACTTGTGCTGTGGATTTAGTGTTTGTTGACCCCCTTGATACATTTTTAAGAATTATTTGCATTTCTTATTCAGCCAAAATTACATGCCAGCCACCTGCGGAGGCGACGTTGGCTGCGGAAGCCATTGCGCTGGTCAGCTTGAGCCCAAATCCGTGCCAGCATTTCCTGTCGGTGTGTGGCCATTTGCGTCTGACTCAGGTGCATCCTGGGATGTAATCTCGGTCTTGGCGTGTTTCCCAAGCTGGCGTTGGGCGCTGGAAAACGGCGCTCTCTGGGCTCAGCAGGTTGCTGCCGATGATGTGCGGCCCACAAATGTTTCCCCCACCTCTAAATATAGCTTCTAGAGTGAAAGATGAATGAGTGCGAAAGACAAACTGTTACAGGATAATGACGTTAAAGAAGTCATTCTCATTTCAGGATGACCGTGACTTCCTTTGGCTCTTTTTTCATGGAAAATCTGGAGAAATGAGTTTTGGAGAATGGGTTATGGATGTCGGATTTTCCAGTAAGTATCTGGACATTGGCTCAGTATTAACTTTTCGGTTCTCAACGCTTGCACAGCGTGTATGACTACAGTGAATATAAGGCCATCACCCTTAATTTTGCATCATTTACGTCCATATGAACCATTTGAATTTCAGCCCTTTTTCATATCGCATGACACTCCAGATAGGCCACTTAAGGACTGCACTGTATGCGTTCTTCAATGGACAGAGGTAATGTAATCATATGTTTGGCAACTCTTTGCATTTCAACATTGGGTGGCTTTGAGCAGCTATATATAGAGTGGTCTTTAACTACGTGGACAGTAGAAAGTGGCTGCAGTGCTAAAGTGGTTCACATGATTTTGATGGAAATGTCCACAAATTAAAACTGACAGTCACTAATTTAGCCGCATACTAGTTTTCTTATACCATGTGCTGGATTACAAATAAAAAGCAAAATGATTGTGTTGCTGTCTGAATACTCCGGGACTGTGCTGTGGATCCCATTGTTTTTACCCATAATTGCTCACTCATGGGCGATTTAATTCAGAGGCAGGAAAGCCTTGGTGGTTTATCCTGTTCTTGTTGCTATGAGGTGTGGCTTGACGGACAAGGTGCTGGCAGGAAGCGTAGAATCTCACCAAGCCAGTTTATAATCCTTGACTGAACGCAACAGGTCTCTGCACATAGAGAAACCGTCTGCAGTCTTGATGTACGGAGTTTACACACGTTTGGACTGTCACAAATTTAAATGTAGTAATTCCAACTAGGTGAGGGAACCTGGCTGTATATTCCCTCAAAGTGCGAACTGTCACATCCACTCTCCGCACCCATATCAAGTGGGAATTTGTGTAAGCATTGCAGCTCTCTCCACATCTCCAAATACTGAAGACCGCATTAAAGGTCCCCAATCATGTCACCAGGTGCACAGCCAATTAGCCATTACAAGCCATCTAAAAATCTGTCCATTGTGACATCATGAGGGGGAGGGACAACGCCAAATTATGTAGGAACTGATTTATCAGTTGGCAGAAGTTCTTCTCTCTTGACAGGTGGTGCTCTATATGATGTCATAAAGAAACCGATTTTGAAATGGCTTGTAATGACTAATTGGCTGTGTACATACTGACATGATAGGGGACCTTTAAATGTGCTAGCGCGTGTGTGTGTTTGTGTACATAACTGTTATGGTCCACATTTGTGCATGGGTGTAAGGAATACCTCTCTAATCTTGGGAAACTGAAAGACCAGCCTTAGAGGTCAAGGCTATGAAGGGTCACATAGCAGGTCAAGAGCACATATTGGACCGCCCATGGAGGAAGTAGTGTGTTGTAATTGGATAGGTGCCCAATAAGAACCAATCAGGAGGAAGAGTAGGAGGAGGGGTCAACATGCCTGGACAACAGCCTCCTCTGATCAAGTGGCAGCTCAAGCGTTTACATGTGGGGGACTTTTTCACAGCCTTCTGCAAATGAATGATCTCATAAAATGAATGAAATTCACAGCTGAACTGATATTAATATACACATCATTGACCCTGAGAGATCGTTTGTCCTCTGTCCTTTGCCCATCCCAGTTTCAGGATTGTGCAACACAGGGAGATCAACTCCAGTTCTAAATCAAGAGCCCCAATCAGGGGCGGGGGGAGGGGGGTGTTCTTGTGGTGCATGTTCTGTCAGGGTGGGAGGAAACGCACAACCTACACAAACACGGGGAGAACATTCTAACTTCACATGGAGACGAGACTCAGCGAACCAGTACTCAAACCCGGAATTCCCTTTTGATGAAGCAGCAGTCTTAACGACTAGACCTGTGTGTGTGTGTGTGTGTGTGTGTGTGTGTGTGTGTGTGTGTGTGTGTGTGTGTGTGAGATGGGAGTGGAGAAGATTGGGGGAGGTCTCCAGTGACAGATGGGCCTCGCTGACGGCCCTCAGCTTGACCAAAGTCAACTGTTCCCCTAGACAGTTGGACGTCGTCATGCAGTCTATCTCTGTAAAGTGGTTTTGTGTGTGTGTGTGTGTGTGTGTGTGCGTGCGCGGGTGTATGAGTAAACTGAGACCATGAAAAACTGACCTCCCATCCCAAGATATTGCATACGGCCAGCTTTCTGCACGAGAATCTCATAACTGATAAAAATCAATACTACTTTTTTTTTTTTTTAACTTACAGCATACTGTGTCAGTTTAATTGTACTTTATGTTTGGGGACAACTGTTGTTTGATCCAGATCCTTCAGTCTCAATTTTTATTTATTTATCTTTTTGTAATTTTTTCGTTCTCACCTTGAATCTAAATGTGGGAGAGGTGAGTATTTCTTAAGCAGCATTACTGAGATAACAGAATTATTGCACTGAGTACAACATGGAGCACTTCCCAAATCTGGAACAGTGACTGAAGTATTAAAAAAAAAAAGTTGCTCTTTAACTGATATTTTTTTTTTCCAGGAACAATATTGAGACTCTAGGCTGAGAATCCAGGGAATTGATCGCCCACACGGGACGGGTGAGAGAGGGAAGCCAAGATTGCCGGTGGTTGCCCTGTGAATCAGGGGAAACCCATAGTCCTTAAAAAAGTTAAACCAAACCATGACCACAATGAGTCAGGACTGCAGGTTCATAGCAAGATCCTTCGAGAATAATTTAACTGTCCTGTGACTTTTCAGGCACTCTGTTCTGTGATATAGAGCAGCTGAATCATTTGTATCAAGAAAAAACAATCCCACCGCAGTAGTTGCATAAATCTGAATCAGAGTGGTTATTTAAAAGAATCAAAATGTGCATTGTTTTTTATTAACATGCATCGATGTATCTCATCTTTTGCTTATGGTAGAGAGCTTTATATTAGCATTCATCATATCTTGAGCTCACCCGTAAATGAGTGTGATACAGATTGTATCACATTTGACCTTCGACTCTACATTTGTTCCAATCACCATCTTCATACATAGTATGACCTTTCACCTGGAGTGTCCTGAGTCTTAAAAACACCAATTTAGGAGGCAGATATCACACTGAAAGTGTAATGTTAACCATCAATTAGGGTTCTAGTCTATTTACAAAACCCAAAACCAGTGAAGTTGGCACGTTATGTAAATCGTAGATAAAAATAGAATACAATGATTTGCAAATCCTTTTCAACTTATATTCAATTGAATACACTGCAAAGACAAGATGTTTAATGTTCAAACTGAGAAACTTTTTTTTTTTTTTGCAAATAATCATTAACTTAGAATTTAAAGGCAGCAACACATTGCAAAAAAGTTGGCACAGGGGCCTTTTTACCACTGTGTTACATCGCCTTTCCTTTTAACGACACTCAGTCAACGTTTGGGAACTGAGGAGACCAATTTTTGAAGTTTTTCAGGTGGAACTCTTTCCCCATTCTTGCTTGATGTACAGCTTAAGTTGTTCAACAGTCCGGGGTCTCTGTTGTTGTATTTTACGCTTCATAATGCGCCACACATTTTCTATAGGAGACAGGTCTGGAATACAGGCAGGTCAGTCTAGTACCTGCACTCTTTTACTACGGAGCCATGCTGTTGTAACATGTGCAGAATGTGGCTTGGCATTGTCTTGCTGAAATAAGCTGGGGCGTCCATGAAAAACACGTTGCTTGGATGGCAACATATGTTGCTCCAAAACCTGTATGTACCTTTCAGCATTAATGGTGCCTTCACATATGTGTAAGTTGCCCATGCCTGGGGCACTAATACACCCCCATACCATCACAGATGCTGGCTTTTGAACTTTGCGCCTATAACAGTCCGGATGGTTCTTTTCCTCTTTGGTCCAGTGGACACGACGTCCACTGTTTCCAAAAACTATTTGAAATGTGGACTTGTCAGACCACAGAACACTTTTCCAGTTTGCATCAGTCCATTTTAGATGAGCTTGGGCCCAGCGAAGCCGGCGGCGTTTCTAGGTGCTGTTGATAAATGGCTTTCGCTTTGCATTGTAGAGTTTTAACTCGCACTTGCAGATGTAGAGACGAACTGTAGTTACCAACAGTGGTTTTCTGAAGTGTTCCTGAGCCCATGTGGTGATGTCCTTTACACACTGACGTCAGTTTTTGATGCAGTACCGCCTGAGGGATCGAAGCTCACGGGCATTCAATGTTGGTTTTCAGCCTTGTCGCTTACGCGCAGTGATTTCTCCAGATTCTCTGAACCTTTTGACGATATTATGGGCCGTAGATGATGAAATCCCTAAATTTCTTGCAATGGCTCGTTGAGGAATGTTGTTTTTAAACTGTTCGACAATCAGCTCACGCATTTGTTCACTTAAGGCCCTGTCACACTCTAGCGTATAGAGCCAGCGTATGAGGAACGTATCGAATATTTCAAAAAATTGTTTACACGCACAACTTTTCAGCGTATGAGGTCGATTTTTGGTTAATGACCGTTAGAGTAACGTGAGACTAGCGTACCGTCAGCGTATGAGTAGCGCATGTGAGCGTACCTCCGACGTATGACAAACGTATGCGGAACGTCAGCCTAACGTGTGAGGAGTGTACACAGCGGGGGGGGGGTATAAAAGGTGGCAGCGCGCGAATTCGTCATTCCACCAGTAGACTTCAAGCTGTGAAGATGCAAAAACGCCGTGCCCAGAAAGTCAAGCCAGCTGTACGCTCAGAACACGTTAGGCATAAGTTGAGTACGTTGGACTGTCGTTAGAACTATCATCATAACGTTAGCCATTCGTTAGACACACGTCAGACACACGTTCATTATACGCTCCTCTAACGCTAGGTTTCCTGACCCACTCAATTTCAACGTATGAGAAGCGTACTCGACGTATGAGTAACGTACCTTCAGCGTACCTCTAGCGTGTTCAGCGTATGAGGAAGGTATGAGGAGCGTAAAATTCATACGTCGGCATACGCTGAAAATTTTTGTGCATGTTCAAAAAATTTTTTGGCCGTCAGCGTACATCAGCGTACACTGACGTACCCCGGCGTACTAGAAACGTATTCCAGCGTACACCTAGCGTGTTTCAGCGTATGTCAGCGTATGCCAAAAAAGTCCATACGTTCCTCATACGCTGGCTCTATACGCTAGAGTGTGACAGGGCCTCACGTGGTGAACTTTGCCCCATCCTTGTTTGTGAATGACTGAGCATTTCAGGGAAGCTGCTTTTATACCCAATCATGGCACCCACCTGTTCCCAATTAGCCCGTTCACCTGTGGGATGTTCCAAATAAGTGTTTGATGAGCATTTCTCAACTCTCTGTCTTTTTTGCCACTTGTGCCAGCTTTTTTGAAACATGTTGCAGGCATCAAATTCCAAATGAGCTAATATTTGCGAAAAATTACTAAGTTTACCTGTTCGAACATAAAGTAACTTGTCTTTGCAGTGTATTCAATTGAATATAGGTTGACAACGATTTGCAAATCATTGTATTCTGTTTTAATTTACGATTTACACAACGTGCCAACTTCACTGGTTTTGGGTTTTGAAGATAAACTCTTGAAAATTTTCAGCCTGCGAATGAAGTCTGAATTTTTTCTCGAAAAAAATGCAGGTTTTGGTGTTGTAAATTAGTACACGGCTTGCCAAACAGATCTCTGATTCACTGTGCAAGCATATCCAAAAAAAGGCTCTTAACGTGAATTTGCTTTTAATACCAGGCCATGCATTATGTAAGAAATATACTTCAAGCCTCAAATATTAAGGTGGGAAAAATATTTCAGAGCGTTTTAGCCTATTTTATAGAAGCATAGGTCTTCTTTTAGACATTGCCCAGAAGCATTTCTAGGCCACTAATTTGACTTTTACTAAACTGCGAATAGCGTAGTAATCCAAATAGGACTAACGGAGCACTGAATAAATCAGATCACTTCAGTCAGAAAATTATACTCAGTAAAACAGCTCTCAAGATTCCGACAGCCGTGCTGCTAAGTGCGCTATATCATGACCCTGAGTAGACAATTATTTTCATAGGACAGGGAGACACGCAGAAAAATATTTTAACTCTACATGTCGTACTGTAACGCTCGCCTCTCGATTCACATCAGTTAACGTTAGTTAGCATTAGAAAGTTAAAGAATGCTTAGAGTGATTAGAAACGTAAAAACATGTACCTCGGTCTCACGCATCATGAATAATTAATGAGTAAGTGCTGACACAGTCGCTGCAGAAAAGTTGAGTTTACAAACTTCGGGCGGCGGAAGGCTCGGTGTCGGTGGGTCTGGAAGGCGCATCGGATTTTAAAGAAAGTTTGGTTTTAAGTTGAACTTTTTCCATGAAGGGAACATGTTTAGTGTTCCTGTACTTTCAATCGCTGAAGAACAGAATTGTAACTAGTATATAATAATTATCTAGGTTATAGCCTAACTTTATCCCGAAGTTGCCGTTAGGAAAAAAAAAAAAGCACAGAGCGCTTTGGAACTTAAGATTGACGTTTGAAGTATAAATAAAGTGCCTTTTTTGTACTCAATATTTTTCTAACTTTTCCTCAACTTTTTCCGAACAAGAAAATGAGTAACAACCAAATGCAGCCTTTGCCTGGACAACAAGTTATCCATGTCGCGCAGGACCTCGACACCGATCTGGAGGCGTTGTTTAATTCGGTTATGAACCCAAAGCCGAATTCATGGAGGAAGAAACATCTTCCAGAGTCATTTTTTAAAGAGCCAGATTCGGGATCACATTCCCGACAGTCGAGCACGGACTCCGGGAGCCACCCGCCCAGGCTAACGGCGCAGCACGTACGGTCACATTCCTCCCCCGCCTCGCTACAGCTTGGAACC
Source organism: Gymnothorax reevesii (assembly GCA_029721435.1). Classification (NCBI taxonomy): domain Eukaryota; kingdom Metazoa; phylum Chordata; class Actinopteri; order Anguilliformes; family Muraenidae; genus Gymnothorax; species Gymnothorax reevesii. The sequence goes on along the minus strand of CM056575.1, from coordinate 21,484,153 downwards.
GGAGCCAATGCAGCTCCAAGCCCGACTCACCACGCTCATCTCCGCCAGCAATCTTTCGATGTCGCTGACGAATTACCTCTGCCCCCGGGGTGGGAGATGGCATATACATCCACAGGCCAGAGATATTTTCTGAAGTAAGTGCTTCTCGTGGAAATACTGTCACTTTTTTAAAGCTTTGGTAGCCTAAACATAACAGATTCATGGCACAAATTGATTATTATGTTATGCAGATTTCACATCAGTATCAGAATTTGGCCTACATTTTGTGGGCCGTGGGTTCCTGTAAATGAATGCTATTGAAATCGGCGCTCCAATCTCAGTTGTGCTGAAACCATCTAATCTCTGACAGCTGCCCTGCTGGCTGTAAGCTCAAGGCCTAGCAATGTGAAGCAATGTACTGTTTCTTAAACGTGTATTATTGTATTTTATGTGGAGTATATTGAAATGTATGTGGATGTGTCGCTTGCAAAAGCCTTTTCGTGCCCTATTCAACAATTTTCGGGGTTGTTTGACCCAAAATCATCACCACTGTGATTTAGTCCATGTTGGAAATCCCGATTCATTTTGCGCTTGATTTATGACCGCTAGTTGGTCTGAGTTGAGTCAATCAAGTCAGACAACAGTGGATTTCGATCAGCACGTGATAGATGAGCGACCCTTTCCAGCGACATGAACTTTTAGTGCGCCGTTTGTGTGTTTGTGTTGGGCCCCCGTCAGCCAGCGTCTATTGTCCCCAAATCCCCCTTATTCTCCAATTTAACCTCGTGCGCACACGCATCTCACCGCTCGTGGTCTATGAAGTATATCGGTGAGCACTTATTTACGATTCACTCCGTTTAACAGTGATTCGGCCACTCTTGCTGATTTCATTCTGATGTAATGGAAAGTTCAAAATGAGGAGGCTTGCTCAATTTTGACCTCTTGGAAGTTAAACGTCCGTTAGAATTACTTTGTGTTTTGTTTCGATTTGCGCGCTTACCCATTAAAACAAAGTACACTAATTGAACTCTTGCTATAGTGTAATGTTTAATAAAAGGAAAAAATTCCAAAACATAGTCTATGAAAATGCATGACTTTACGATACTCATACAAAATTTCTCCTTTCTACTCAATGACCTCTGGTTATTTAGATTAACATACTATTATTTTCATCCTTTAGTCGGGGTTAATTATGGGTTTTGTAAAGACGCCTTCGAGATGTTAATTCAAATATTTGAATCTGACACTTATAGGCACAGCTCTCCGCACAGAGAAGCCTGCATATTCGAGAGGCTATTCTTGATGGAATCTTTGGTTAAGTTTTATATTCAGTGTTTCCTCGGTCTACTGGCTGTACTATGGGTCCATTGGTTGCCCTGACTCTGATGTCATAATGGCTCTGTTTTTAGGCGGTGCTAGCCTTCAGGGCAAGGTGGCAGGTGAGCAGAGCTTCCTTAATCAGTAATAAATTGGAGACTGCAGGTATATTTTAAGGTGTGCAGACAGGAAGTGATGATGCAGAAAGTCTGTGTAGCTCATTTCCATGGAGATAAGGGTGCGCCAATTCACGCTGCTACCAGGTCTTGGAGGCATGTCCTCACCCTAATGGGCAAGTGTTTACAGTGTGGTCTCTTCAGTACGCCCATGGAGAGAGATCTTGGTTCAGAGCAGAGGTGTCTGATTGGAGCAGATTGTGATTGGGAGTTGTCTGTTAGGAGCGGAATATGGTCAGGACCTTTCTGATCGTAGCAGAGTGTGATCAGGAGTCGTCTGATTGTAGCAGAGTGTGATCAGTTGTCTGATTGTAGCTGTGTGTGATCAGGAGTAAACTGATTGGCGTGGAGCATGATTAGGAGTTGTCCAGTTGGAGCGTAGTGTGATCAGGAGTTGTCTGATGATTGTAGCAGAGTGTGATCAGGGGTTTTCTGATGATTGATACAGAGTGTGATCAAAAGTTGTCCGATTGTTGCAGTGTGTGATCAGGAGGTAACTGATTGACGTGGAGCTTGATTAGGTGTTGTCCAGTTGGAGCGTAGTGTGATCAGGATTTGTGTGATTGTTGCAGAATGTGATCAGGACTTTTCTGATGATTGTAGCAGGGAGTGATACTATTTAGCCTATACTCAGCTCTGTTTTCTAGACTCTTAGTAGCCTGTATAGTTTGTGTTTTGGGAAGAATCCGTCTCTGAGCCTTGAGCCCCAGGTAATGATGGGTCTATACTTATTCCCTGGAAGGGACTCATCAGTGTTATGGCACCTTAACAGTTTTGTCTCATCTGCTTGTTTTTTGATTTATCAGCTTGTCTCCTATTTCAGCCCCGGAGGCAGTGGGACATTTTTTTTTATTTCACTGCCCTGTGGGTTCAAAAAAAGCGTGTCCCCCAAGAGGTGCACCCTTTTTTCAGCTAGTTATGGAATTCTTAATCATAGGTTTTGAAAATGTAAGAAGCCTCCTGGACTTTTCAATTTTGCCTGACAAAGACCCTCTGCAATCGATACAGTTTGTCAACTGAATCCTTGCAGAGCATGTTGTTCAAAGAACTATGTTGGACTGGTTTAGTCAAACTGAACTGACCCCCACTGTGAATCTGCCAGTGTTTAGTTAGAAATGTAGTGGTCGCCCCACCAGAGGCAAAGATCAATGAGATGAAAATCATAACACATTTCTTTTATGACATAGGCAATGGCAGGTGTCTTTTGGCCAATCACAAAACACTATGCTAATGCCCACAACATGATACATGATGCCATGCTTTATTTAGCAACTGAGTGAGGATTTTTTTTCTGCCTGCCAACCAAACTCGGAAAATTATTTGGTTGGACGCACAGAGCCTTTTGACCTAAATTATCCTTATAAGGGCTGCACTTCTGACATTCCCTTTGCAGCAGCATTCCTGCTGAATGCTTTTCAAGTGTTCACTGTTCCCTCTCACTAAGGCCTAATCTTTACATGCTTTTGTGAAGCCAAAAAAAGACAGAAAAAAGTCATTACATATGTTCGCAGTGAAATTTCATTTAGTCATGCGTGTCTAAAGGAAATTAATTTTGTGATAATTGTATGGTAGTTTTTAATGATAGTTTTAAATGTTCCCTTACTGTAATCCTGGTCAGTGAGACAGTTGATCCTGAATTTCTGAATTTGGTTAGTTTGCGTCATAAGGACAGAGTGACCAGAAGCTTTTGGATACATTGACTCTGGGCTGAGAGTTTAAGCCATTCTCTGTTAGCCGAACTAGCCCCAGCTTTGGGCCGGGGGTCCACAGTATGGGAACAGCAGGAGTCAACAGATATAGACTGCTAGTGGGCAGCTCTGCAATTCTCATTCCCTGTTCTCCAAATGCCTGTTGGGTCTTGCCACGAATCTGGGGTTTGGCAACTACCGGAAACAAAGCTTGGAGCCCTCGCTGGCCCAGCCCTGCCATTAAGCTGTCAGGGTAACAATGCCCGGCTGTCTGGGCTCGTCACCTGCTTCTGCTATCCTCAGCTCAAGCTTTTTTCCAGCTTGTCGCCATGAGGTCGCGGGACGCTGTCACCCAGATGCCCTGACTTACACCCACACCTGGCTCTCGCAGCTGTTCACCATCTTCAATATTTTTGATGTTCACCTTGTACTCCTTATTCGTCTTTGTTTTTCCCCCACTCCTTTAGTTTTGTTTTTTTTAGTATTGCAGCCTGTTGAACCCAATTCTTTCATTATAATGGACCTCTTATCACTAATATCAAATTAGCATAACTTTCTAGAATGCATAACACTGGCTTCGACGCTGTAATTAGCAGAGCAACAGCTGCGATTGTTTTCCTACTCGCAAATTTTTTTACATCTCTGTTTCTGAGGATTTTTCCTTGTTTCTTTAGGAAAACAAAATTTTTCAGATGGCGATATTGTTGTCGAAGTATTAGTGTCAAATTATCTTCACGGTTGGTCATGTTACCTGGCTGTGCTATTCGCTGTATACTCTGGTTAATGTGGCACACTCAATTGTTTTGGGGAAACCAATTACCTCAAAAAAATTCTGTACACCAACTTAATATTCTTGTGTCCACAGGACTTAAAACGTGGTAAGAATAGCTCTAACCTGATGTTCTTTAAGTACCATCCACACAATACAATTAAGCTGGCTTACATAATTTTTTTTTAGGTAATGGGTTTCTACAAAACATTTGAGTTTGTCGCACTATCTGGGTTTACAGTATAGGGCATCTGGGATGTTAGTGATTTAGTTGACCCTTTCATGAAAGGGAACAGAGTTGGTTGGGATAAGAATGAGTCAATCCTTGGTGGAGCTGCCTCAGGTGTGTCACTTGGAGCAGCGAGTTGGAGCTCTTCCGTCATTCCAGCTCGCGCAGATGCATCACTGGCTTTACTCCATGTGTGTAGGGCATCTGTATCCTCCACTGGGGTTGATGCATGGGGACCTTGGCCAGACACTGCGATTCACAACTTCCCGCTTTCTTGAACGTCAGTCCTGGAGGGGGGGTAATTTCCTTTGTTCCTTTGAGAATGACGATGGTGTTTGGGGGGGAGGGGGGGGGTGGACAAGAGAAAGGCAGTGACAGAGTTCCACTTCGAACGCTTCAGGATATTGGTGCAAAAAATCCCATGTTCTGACACCCCCCACACACACACACACACACACACAAAAAAAAAAAAACCAGCGGGGATTGTTCTGAGCGAAAACAAAGCCCTACCACTTACATTTAGGAAAACAACCTGTGCCCCCTTTTCACCCCCCCCCCCCCTTTTTTTTTTTTTATCGTCCTTGAAGACCCACAAGTTTTTTAAGTTTTCTGGTCTCCCCCCCCACTCATACATAGACAGGCTCACACCACTCACGCACGCGCACTGATGCACACACTGGCTCCTTGATTTAAAATAAAGCTACAAGGAGAGTTGGATGCTTTGTTCTCTGTGGCCTTTCTGGGTCTGGAAGGCAAAATGAAGGGCGCAAAGGCTGCTGGGATCTGGAAAAGGGTCAGCGTGGAGTGAGATGGATGGGGGGCTTTGTGTGGATGATCAGTATGGCTTTTGGGGGGGGATTGTCGGAGGGCGATAAAATGTGCAGTAGTTTTTCTGTTGGACTTCCATTTCCCTGAAACTTCCCTTTTATTTCACTGCACCAAAGCTGCATATATGTGTATTTGTTTTATACTGAAGTTACCTCCTGTGTTACCACTGAAGCTTCCCCTTACATTAATCTGAAGCTTCACCTGCTACATCCTTGAGCTTCCTTGTTTATGATACTGAAGCATTCCCACATATTACACTGAAGCATCACCCTTTACTACCCTGAAGTTTCCTCTTCCATTATCCTGAAGCTAGTTTCCCCTTATATTACACTAAAGGTTCCCCTTATATTACCCCGAAGGTTTCCCTTGTATTACACTGAAGGTTTCCCTTGTATTACACTGAAGGTTCCCCTTGTATTACACTGAAGGTTCCCCTTGTATTACCCCAAAGGTTCCCCTTGTATTACCCCAAAGGTTCCCCTTGTATTACCCCAAAGGTTCCCCTTGTATTACCCCAAAGGTTCCCCTTGTATTACCCCAAAGGTTCCCCTTTTATTACACTGAAGGTTCTCCTTGTACTCCACTGAAGGTTCCCCTTATATTACCCCAAAGGTTGCCCATATATTACCCCAAAGGTTCCCCTTATCTTGCCCCAAAGGTTCCCTTATATTGCACTAATGTGTCCCCTTGTATTACACCAAAGGTTCCCCTTATATTACACTAAAGATTGCCCATATATTACCCCAAAGGTTCCCCTTATCTTACCCCAAAGGTTCCCTTATATTACACTAATGGTTCCCCTTGTATTACACCAAAGGTTCCCCTTATATTACACTAAAGGTTCCCCTTATATTACTCTGAAGGTTCTTCTTGTATTCCACTGAAGGTTCCCCTTATATTACCCCAAAGGTTCCTTTTATCTTACCACAAAGGTTCCCTTATATTACACTAATGTGTCCCCTTGTATTGCACTTAAGGTTCCCGTTATATTACACCAAAGGTTCTCCTTATATTACACTAAAGGTTCCCCTTGTATTACACTGAAGGTTCCCCTTGTATTACCCCAAAGGTTCCCCTTGTATTTCCCCAAAGGTTCCCCTTGTATTACCCCAAAGGTTCCCCTTATATTACACTGAAGGTTCTCCTTGTACTCCACTGAAGGTTCCCCTTATATTACCCCAAAGGTTGCCCATATATTACCCCAAAGGTTCCCCTTATCTTACCCCAAAGGTTCCCTTATATTGCACTAATGTGTCCCCTTGTATTACACCAAAGGTTCCCCTTATATTATACTAAAGATTGCCCATATATTACCCCAAAGGTTCCCCTTATCTTACCCCAAAGGTTCCCTTATATTACACTAATGGTTCCCCTTGTATTACACCAAAGGTTCCCCTTATATTACACTAAAGGTTCCCCTTATATTACTCTGAAGGTTCTTCTTGTATTCCACTGAAGGTTCCCCTTATATTACCCCAAAGGTTCCTTTTATCTTACCACAAAGGTTGCCTTATATTACACTAATGTGTCCCCTTGTATTGCTCTTGAGGTTCCCGTTATATTACACCAAAGGTTCTCCTTATATTACCCCAAAGGTTCCCCTTATATTACACTGAAGGTTCCCCTTATATTACACTGAAGGTTCCCCTTATATTACACTGAAGGTTCCCCTTATATTACCCCAAAGGTTCCCCTTATATTACCCCAAAGGTTCCCCTTATATTACCCCAAAGGTTCCCCTTATCTTACCACAAAGGTTCCCTTATATTACTCTAATGTGTCCCCTTGTATTACACTTAAGTTTCCCCTTATATTACCCCAAAGTTTCCCCTTATATTACACTAAAGGTTCCCCTCATTTTACCCCAGAGCTTCATCTAAATCTGAAGCTTCCCCTTATACTATGCTGCAGCTTTCCCTAACCCTGAAGCTTCTCTTCCTATTAAGCTGAAAAAATATATATTCCATGACACTGAAGCTTCTCCTTATATTACCCCGAGGCTTCCCAAATATATTACACTGATTGTTTCTCTTATAGTTCTCTGAAGCTGCCTCATTTGTTGCACCGGAGCACTTTGGCATTTTCAGTTTTGTGCAGGTTGTTTTTGTTTACAATTGAGTGCATGTTAAACACTCCCTATGGGGTTTCCTCTGGTTTCGTTATGTAATGACACTAAACACACCCTCTCCTTTTCTGCCTGTGGCTTTGTTCGGCTCATTAAGCCTCTCAAACTAGTAAGGCCGAGATTATATTTTTCCTGTACTTTGTTAGAAGAGTCATCATGAATATGTTACCACTGTAGTTTACCATAAGAATAGCATCGATACTTTTAGCAATGGAGGTGAAGTCATTAAATTATGTTAATTATTTTAATGTAGTAATGTCCTAGTAAGTGCTCAGTTGATTAATTTATCGGCATGTGTTTTTTTTCTAATCCCTGTGCCTCTCATTGCTGATTAGTTTGGTTCCCTGCCCACTGCTTTGAATGAACGTATTACAAAACCCAAAACCAGTGCAGTTGGCACGTTGTGTGAATCGTAAATAAAAACGGAATACAATGATTTGCAAATCCTTTTCAACCTATATTCAATTGAATACACTGCAAAGACAAGTTACTTGATGTTCGAACAGGTAAACTTGGTAATTTTTTGCAAATATTAGCTCATTTGGAATTTGATGCCTGCAACATGTTTCAAAAAAGCTGGCACAAGTGGTAAAAAAGACTGAGAGAGTTGAGGAATGCTCATCAAACACTTATTTGGAACATCCCACAGGTGAACGGGCTAATTGGGAACAGGTGGGTGCCATGATTGGGTATAAAATCAGCTTCCCTGAAATGCTCAGTCATTCACAAACAAGGATGGGGTGAGGCTAACCACTTAGTGAACAAATGCGTGAGCTGATTGTCAGTTTAAAAGCAACATTCCTCAACAAGCTATTGCAAGAAATTTAGGGATTTCATCATCTACGGTCCGTAATATCGTCAAAAGGTTCAGATAATCTGGAGAAATCACTGCACGTAAGTGACAAGGCCGAAAACCAACATTGAAGGCCCGTGACCTTCGATCCCTCAGGCGGTACTGCATCAAAAACCGATATCAGTGTATAAAGGACATCACCACATGGGCTCAGGAACACTTAAGAAAACCACTACCAGTAACTACAGTTCGTCGCTACATCTGCAAGTGCAAGTTAAAGCCCTACAATGCAAAGCGAAAGCCATTTATCAACAGCACCCAGAAACGCCGCCGGCTTCGCTGGGCCCAAGCTCATCTAAGATGGACTGATGCAAACTGGAAAAGTGTTCTGTGGTCTGACGAGTCCACATTTCAAATTGTTTTTGGAAACTGTGGACGTCGTGTCCTCCGGACCAAAGAGGAAAAGAACCATCCGGACTGTTATAGGCGCAAAGTTCAAAAGCCAGCATCTGTGATTGTATGGGGGTGTATTAGTGCCCAAGGCATGGGCAACTTACACATATGTGAAGGCACCATTAATGCTGAAAGGTACATACAGGTTTTGGAGCAACATATGTTGCCATCCAAGCAACGTGTTTTTCATGGACGCCCCTGCTTATTTCAGCAAGACAATGCCAAGCCACATTCTGCACATGTTACAACAGCATGGCTCCGTAGTAAAAGAGTGCGGGTACTAGACTGGCCTGCCTGTAGTCCAGACCTGTCTCCCATTGAATATGTGTGGCGCATTGTGAAGCGTAAAATACGACAACGGAGACCCCGGACTGTTGAACAACTTAAGCTGTACATCAAGCAAGAATGGGAAAGAGTTCCACCTGTAAAGCTTCAAAAATTGGTCTCCTCAGTTCCCAAACGTTTACTGAGTGTTGTTAAAAGGAAAGGCGATGTAACACAGTGGTAAAAAGGCCCCCGTGCCAACTTTTTTGCAATGTGTTGCTGCCTTTAAATTCTAAGTTAATGATTATTTTCCCAAAAAAAAAAAACGTTTTCTCAGTCTGAACATTAAACATCTTGTCTTTGCAGTGTATTCAATTGAATATAAGTCGTAAAGGATTTGCAAATCATTGTATTCTGTTTTTATCTACGATTTACATAACGTGCCAACTTCACTGGTTTTGGGTTTTGTAATAAACAGTATGACATGCTACTGTCACACTTGAGTTTCGGGAATTTTTGAAATTTGCTTAACTTGGTTTCATGTTTGTATGAGTATGTGACCTGTTTTTAATCAGTCTGTATTAACCCTTTGAAGCGCAGGTTACTCTGAATATTTTGTTCAAATTCTCAGCTTTCAGTGTCCTAACATTCCTTCTGCTTTAGTTTCCTGAGATCATCGTGACATCAGCACCAGAATATTCAGATGAAAGGGTTTTAATCATGAGATTTGTGATCTCGCGCCTTAAGGGATTACGATTGCAGACAAGTGACGCTCTTGTCTGTTTTAATGCATCCTTTCCACAACGGTAAAACCAAAGACAGTCAGATTCAAGTATTTCCAAGTTGAGCTGCTGCCCACACCTAGAAGTCGCTAATCGTGTGCCTGGCATTGGTGGTGGCGGGGGCTTGTGTGAGCGATGATGGCATCATAGCCAGTGGAGCCGGTCCTGTTCCACCACAGAGGAGGGAACGTTGGAGTGGATGGGTGTCTGATAGGACTGCACTGTGTCAGTCAGTCATTTGGACACTTGTGTTGCAGTATTCTGTTTCCATTGTAATTAATTGCTGTAATTTCTGACTTCAAATGATACTGGGAATGGTGAGATCCTAAAAACTAATACTTAACAATGCCTAGTAAGTCATTAAAGGAGAGGCAAAACTTTTTGAATCAAAAAAATCAATGTTTTGCGCTGTGCTTTTAGGAGCCCTTCGAATACTGAAGGGCACTCAGCGCTGTGCAGTCTTCCCAAATAAGCTTCACTCCAGTATGCTAGTGCAGTGTTGGGGCACCTGCAATATTTGGTCAAGGTGTCATAGGTGTTTGGGTTTAGAAGCCCCCGAAATACCATTCATGGGGTTTGTGAGACTGGTGATTTTCTTGGGTTCTGGAGAAGTCTGGGGGTTAGATTGACCTTTGACCCCTGCCAGTGATCCTCGGCTGGTAATTATGACTTGCCTTGTACTAGCCTACGGAAACTACTGGTGCTGCCTCTTTGACACAAAGGCCATGGAATGAAACTACATGGTTCTGGCTCCACCCTCTTCTTTAAACCACACCCTCCTTTTTAGGCCCCCCTCTCTGACTTCTGAAGCGTTTAGCTTGCCCAGTCCTGTTTGAGGAGATGTACTGTTGGTGGACAGTGCTTTTCAACCCAAATGTAGCATATCTGACATAGCAAATATAGCATATGGAATCTCTCGCAGCTGAATGAGGTGTCACCTGTTGGTGTTGGAGTGAAGTACTGCGAGAGAGTATAGCATCTCTAAGAGTTAGGTTGGGCTGCCCTGTTCTTGCTGTTGAGTGAGGTGTGCTCTGGACTGAAAACCTGCGGAGCAGTATATCTCTGAGAGCAGGGTTGGACAGCCCTGCTTTGGTTGAACACGGGTCTGTTATTAAGCTTTTTTCCTGTACGAATGTCAATCTCCTCTCACAAAGCCACTGAAAAAACAATTGGCGAATATTTGTGAAATCCTGCCAGTCCTCAAATGTTTGAGGGTCGTGCGCATCGCTCTGCACGTACAGTTTGTTTTGGAAATCACCGGCCTCCTTTAGATAATGAAGTTATCTTCAAGGCCTGGAGCTCGAAAAGGACTGGGGAAGTGGAGGACTGCCAGCATTCATGGATAATGATGAGTGCCTCTCCGCTGCTTTACAGAGCTAACTCCAAGGACTGAGGCTGCCCATGGAATAGCCAGAATATGTGTTAAGTCAAGATGGCAGCCAGCCAGGATTTTTTTTTCTCTCTCTTGCTTTCTATAGTTCTGTCTTTTTCCTGCTCCTTACTATTCTCTCTCACTTGTTCTCTTTCCCCATCTTCCACTATTCCTTCTTGCTCTTCCCCTCTTTCTCTTTCCTTTGGGCTTTCTCCTCTGCTTCCCTCACTTTTTACCCACCTCTCTCTCTCTCTCTCTCTCTCTCTCTCTCTCTCTGTGTGTGTACAAAAGACTCATAGAGTGGTTTTATGGGATCTGGGGCACTGCTATAAGCCTCTTGCCTGGCAGGCAGGCAGGCAGGCCAGGTTTCAGCCACTTCCTGTCCCAAACACTGACATTTTTATTTCCCCCCCTGCCCCCCTCCCCAGTGCTGTTGCCCGGCTGTGCCCCCCCCTTTTCTGCTGATGGAGGCTCTTAGCAGGACAAGAGCAGCTTTGTAGAAGGAGTCTGCTGCCTCTCTTCCAAGGGGAATAGCGTGACTCGCTGATATAAATTGTATGGAAGCAATTAAACTGGAAGGGAAAGCCATGTGGGCTGAATGTATTAAAAAAAGGAAAAAAAAAACTGACTGGGCTAGCAGCCTACGCTTTCTTTCAGACGTGAAAGGGAGTTGGCCTCTTACCGTCAAGGGGGAGAGGGTGGGAAGGGGTTTGGTCTTTAACCTTATAAACAGCCGGTGCTCCTGAGTTCTTAGATTGTAGCAAGATGTCCCTAATCAGGACACCGACCTCAAGTGTTGCTTTTGAGAAAGTATCCTCCTCTCTCTGGAGCTGTTTTTCAGCCTCAGCGTTGGATATTTCAGTGAATTAATATTTTCATCTTTTTGTGTGATCACTGTGAGTTGGTAAATAAGGGATGTAACCATTTTTTGCTTCATGATTATGACATAATGGCGAATTGAGCCAGGACTGATGGGGTGAAGGGCTGGAGCACAATACTAATTCCCCTCCCTCCTGGAGCTTGGCTGCTAGAGATGACTGCTATCCTTCACTTACAACCAGGCCCAACCTGTTCGCAGGGCATTGCAACCCTAAGCTTATGGCAGAGCTCAGCTTGGTAGCAGGAAACTGCTACTCTTAGCTTGTGTGAGGGTCTGACCTGTTAGCGGGAAACTGCTACCCTTAGCTTATCGGAGGGCTTAACCTGTTAGCAGGGCTCTGCTATCTTTAGCTTATGGGAGGGCCTAAACTGTTAGCAAGGCACTGCAATCCTTATACAAAGGGCAAGGTATTGAAGCTTATGAAGGGCCTAACTTCTTAGTGGAGCACTGCTACTCTTCGCTTATGTTAGTACCTAACCTTTTACCCTGCAACATGGAAGAGCCTTACTATTTTGTTGGGGAATTCTGGCCGTAACTCATGAAACTGCATAACCTGTCAGCTGGGTACAGCTAGCCTTAGGTTTTGGGTAGGGGTGCAACGGATCAAAAAACTCGCGGTTCGGATCGTATCACGGATTTGAGTCGCGGATCTGATCACTTTCGGATCAACAACAACAAAAGACATGACATGTATAGCTTTGTCCTCCGTTTATTTTGTAAAACACCTCTGCCCATTAAATTATTTAAAAAAAAAACTTTAAATTCTATAAAAACAAATTAAAATGCAATTTAAGGCATGATATCTTCTTTTAAACATGGACCATGAATGAAAAATTACTTAAAGTGCACCAAGCCATGATACTACAGGTTACCTTCTCTTTAAACATGGACAGTGATGTAAAAGCTAGCCTATGTCCACATCATGAATAAAGAAGAAAAGAAAGAAAGCAAAGCATGCCTCCACTTATGATTTTAAATTATTTTTCCAAAAGATAAGGATGTTGACATTGTCTGGGGAGAGTGTAGACCTCTTTGCAGTCACTATGTCCCCTGCAGTAGAGAGTACCCTCTCGCTAGGCACTGAAGTGCCAAGCACAGCGAGATGGCAATGGGGATATTTACACCCATTGCTTTTCCACCATGTCAGTGGATCACCATCCAGTGGAAAAATAGCCATCGAACAGCACATATTTGCATGAACTCGATTCAACCTTTTTGTTTTTTTCCAGCTGTGCACCTGAAATTATTTTAAGATTGCACTTCATCAAAATGTTTACAAAAGAATAAGGTACTTTTGTGGGAAAGCGCAGCTGCACACTATGCCAGAAAGGGATAATAATGTAGGCTTTTAAATTACTAAAGCTCTTGCGTCGCAGCATTGGTAATTGAATAATTTAGTAAATCGGTTATTAGTGCATTGTGAAAGTTCACCTCACAGCATGCATTTAAAATCAATTCAAATGCAAGCTATGCATCAAACTTTCATGATGTCAAAATCATTTATGGGGTCTTTATAGTCCGGCTTCTGGGCAAGTTGTATGGAGGCTACAATATGAGATTGTATGAACTGCAATTATCCAATTAATCATACACAAAATCTAAACCTTATCTAAACAACATCTTCAGCAGCATTTGCTACTTAATATTCGACTAGTATCAGATATGCAGTCTCTCGCCTCATATTGGCATTCACGTTCCTGTGCCGTAGTCAGCAATTATTCTATGAATGCGCACTGAAGAAATTCACTTGCAGAATCTAAGTCATTGTGCATTAAGTTAATCGGTTTCACGTGCATTACAGTGGATTTCCCCACGAGTGACAGGGAAATCGATTATGACTCGGGAATTCTCACGCTTGACTTTACTGCGGGATTGAAAGCAATTGAATTTCATAAAGACGTTTCAAATGGTCTTATTTAATTTACATAATTTAAACGATCATGAAACGCATGCATTGTTTCCAATCCCTGAGCAAAGAGAAGCAGAGAAGTCCGGAGTCACAATCGCTTCCATGTTACTTGTGGTGAGGTCCACCTTTACGCAAGTGAAACTGAAACTTCAATGCACAAGGATCTTAATTCCGCGTGAGAATCTCATTAATAAGCGTTCATTGAATAATTGCGGACTACGGTGAATAAGCCTAAAATATTTGAGACCTATGTTGAATGCGTGAGACTTGGCGTCTCTGTAGAATTTCAAGAAAATTCCCTGTTAATTGCCATTTATGCAATCTCATTGTAGCCCTCCTGTCAGGGTCACGTTTGTCTAGGGATATAATTTCACTTATAAAAGAAGGCAGGCCGGCCTGGACTGGTGAATCTGGAGGGAAAGCCGGGACTTGCCTCCCCTCGTGATGGCACCGTACCATTCCAGGGCAAGCTCAAGCTGCCGCTCCACCGGCGAATACCTCCGCATTGTTGGGTTCTTGAGTTCAGTGTAGTGAGGTATTTACTACAAGCACGGCAGTAATGGGTGACAAAGTAAAATGATAAGGTGCATACGCGTGGTTTGGAACATTTAGGGAAGGTGTCCTCCGCTTCAGGGCTCTGGCACATCGCCCCAACCACCTTTGATTTTGGCCTATTTAAGAGGGACACCCCTCCCATGACCAACCACTGCCCAATCAGGACACAAGGCATCATCCCGATTTTTTTTTTTTTTTTTTTTTTTTTTTTTTGTTTTTTTTTTTTTTCCCCCCCGCCCAAACCAGTCACCAATCACAGTGCACAGCCTCCATGCCACTAAATGTGTCTTACCTATATCTACATTTTACTACAAAACAGAGGAGCTACTAGTGTTTCTATTATTATGCCTTGTTCCCAGATCCGAGGGCAAAACACCTCCATTGACGTTTTTTGGTCTTAATCAACAATGGTAATTTGTTAAGTATCTTATCAGCAGCCTACGTGCTCAGTTATTTAATTCAACTAACTGTCCCATTCTAAATTAGAAACAGATTGAGAGTTAATCTGCGTTATGGTAATGTCACTGGCTGTAGACTGATTTATTTTTACGAAATCAAACTTAACACTCGGACCTCAGTCGGCAAAAACCGCATTTAATAGGGATTTCTCTTAGGCATATCAAGCAGGACACCGACAGAAAAATATATATGCCATTTTGTGAGCTACATGAATTCAGAAGCTTCCAAAGACGTTGCAGTCTCCTGTCACAATTAACTTGGATGGGGAAATGCTTGATAATTGCAATGAATAATGCAAGATGAGGGGAGTGGGACAGTAATTCTACCGACTGATTCGCATCTAAACGAGTTAACACCAAGTTGCTAGTTGGGAAACGTAAATGGGAACAGGTTTGGAGAAGGTATGGTGAAAGCAGGGCTAGGTAATCCTCCGATGGCAAGTCTAGGGTCCAAGAGTTGAAAAATCAGCTAAAACGTTACGATGAGAGATGGAGTTTGGAAAAGGTTTTTTTTTTTTTGTAATTCTTTAGATTATTAGCATTCTTCCAATGTAACATTGTAGCGCAGTTAGGTCTGTGAGCTCTTCTCTATCACTTCATAGTCATTATTGGCAACAGGCTAAATTGCTTGATTTTCATTTGGATCATATTATACAGGAGCAGATTTTGGGTTGGCCTGTTGTGCCTTAAAAGGTGATGGAAGCTGCTCAACCTCGCCGACAATTAGAGGAGTTCTAATCTGAATTATCTTCCCGGAAGCTCTTCAAAAGATTCCTGTTTATTTCAGACTGCTTGTTAGTTTCAAGAAAAAATGGGACGCAACTGTGTACACGCACCCCATCGCGGCAAGTTGTCTCATTTCGCTTTAAGATCATTGCTATTCGATAACGTCACACCCTTAGCACAACCTTTGTTTTTTCATCAGCCAGTCCGCGACTCATGTGCGTACCGAACCATGAAGACTGATCCGTATGGATCTACGATGATCCGTTGCACCACTAGTTTTGGGACTGCATGCCTTCGCTAGTGGGATGGTGTGATCTGTTAGTGGGGGCTGCTAGGTGTCTTATGGGTGGGCCGAACCTGTTAGTGGGGGACCGCTAGCCGTAGGTAGCGGGACTGCCTAACCTGTTAACGAGGCACTGCTAGCTGTAGGTAGCAAGAGGGACTGACCTGTTGGAGGCAGCTGCATAATTGCAATAGTAAAGGTAATCTGTGGCAAGCGGGGAAGAAAAATTACATATATTGAATAATCAACATGTCCTCCTAAAAAGTTGTTACTTTTATCTTGTCCTGTAATACCACTGAGCATATCTTACTTAGTGTAATTTTAGATTCATTACTGCTTATATTGATTAAAACAAAACATGACCAAAAATCTTACTGCAGTGTTCACTTTTCTCCTGATGGTGTATGTATACGGTAACGGAAGCTAAGGACGGTACCCTTAAGATTTTCATCCTGGATTCCCAAAAAGGGCTCGACCAGCCCAGAGGAGGCACTCAAACTCATGTTTATCCCCCCATCTCACGATTTTGGGGAGTTTTTCAGATCCTGATTTACTGATGCCGTCATGTCTGGGCACTGCTGGTCAAGTGCGTTAATCTTGTGTCCATTTAACAGCAGATCAGATCGAGGGCGCAAGGCTGGTATGGTACCTTTGAGAACAGAGCACAGCTGTAACTCTTCATGGTAAATATCCACCGGCACACACCAGCTGCTTAAGTTAAACATGAGCTATGTAATAACTGCGGACAAGGGCCTCCCTTAGCGTGAGTTATGTAATGCCCTTTGGTCTGAATAATGCCCCATCGCACAGGGCAGTCTTCAGCACTGTGCTATGCAATCAGGAACAGAATGGATGGCACCCTTCATAAATATGAAAAATGTATAGAAAACAAAATGGTTCAAACTTGCATGAACATTATATATCTTATTTCAATGCATTTATTCTCATGTTTCGTTGTTTTTTTTTTTCTTTTTTTTTGTCTATTTCAACCCCAATTCTGAAATACTTGGGACGAAGTGTAAATTGTGAATAAAGTCAAAATGCAATGACTTTCAGATCGCATGAGCCAATATGTTATTTACAATAGAACATGGATAACATTTCGAATGTTGAAACTGAGTCATTTTACATTTTTATTCGCAAAATGAGCTTATTTCAAATTTTCTGGCTGCAACTGGTCTCAAAAAAGTTGAGACACAGGCAAAAAAGAGCTGAAAAAGCTATTAATATACAATGTAAATAAAATCAAATTTTCTTCTGAAAGTGTCAATTTTTGGCATCACCGGCCATTATTTGAAATGATGTTAAATCATGTTAAAAGATTTTTTTGATTTCACAATTTTATTTACACCATCTTCCGTCACCTGATTCAAGGAATTAAATGGTGCAGGTCTTGATTCTAGAGATTAGTCAATTGAATTGGGTGTCTCCGTGCTGTGGAGGAGTTAGGAAAGCCCAGAGGTCAAAAGTAAATGTCTTTCCATGTGTACATTCCACCCATAGATGGAACCAGCTAATTATCTCCCATCACAAAGTGGACGGGGATATAGGGATGAGTGCTGTCCTTCTGCATATCTATCTGTCCGTCGCACTTGGGCACAGGGTAATTTGATGGACACATCTTATTGGGTAGTTGTACCTTTTCATGTTTCCGTCTGACTTCCTGTCCGGTTATCCATCCCTACTCCACATTTTGTTTCCAAGGCCAGGTATCAGCCATGCCATGGTGGGGAAGTGGAGTGTTTCATGCTGTGTTGACACAGAGATGGTAGCCTAGCAAAAGCTAGTGTACAACAGGAAATGTGTAGTATTGTGGTACCCAGCACCTTAGACCCAGTCCTAGTTGCCTTAGTTATTAGGCTTTGAGGCTCCCATACCCTGTCTACCTGGTATATTTAATACACAGAAATGGTCATTTATAATTTTAGTCACTGTCTCTTATTAACCTCCGCCAGGAGGTATATGTTTTCGGTGCCGTTTGTTTGTTGGTTTGTTTGTTGATTTGTTTGTTTGTGTACTACATAACTCAAAAACTTATGGCCGGATTTTGACGAAATTTTCGTCAGGTGGGTATTAACTCAAGGAAGGGGTGATTAAATTTTGGCATATCTAGGCCAAAGTACTGCTGAGATATACGCCAAAGTTCAAGATTTCAAGTCTTATCAATGGGCCGGAGTTCCAATCACCGTGCTTTTGGCTTTGCTGCCCCCTGGCGGAGGTTCTGCACTCTCTGAGTGCTTTTCTAGTTTAAAATATGTAACCGATTGATCCTGCTGGCCAGAATCCCATATGGCCAATGACTTTTGCTGGGTATAAATAATAACTTCACCTGCCATCTCTAGGGATTAATAATAAGTTAATCAATAAATTCATATTTATAGAGGGCTGGGGTGCGTCGAAGTCCAGAGGGAAGTCTCTTTCTCCTAAAGCAGTTGTTTTGCCCCATCTTTGCATGAATTAATACCACTACTTGATCTGCACCAACTGCTTAGCTTGTGGGCTTGGTTCTTACTTGGATGGGAGACCACCTGGAAAACCAAGTTGCTGCTGGAAGAGGTGTTGGTGGGCCAGCAGGTTGCGATCTTCCCTGTGTAGTGATGGGGATACTGTAGTGAAGGAGACGTCTTTCGGATGAGACGTTAAACTGAGGTCCTGACTCACTGTGGTCATTAAAGATCCTATGGCACTCTTCGACAAGAGCTCCCCAAGGGGGTTCCCCAGTGTCATGGCCAAATTCCCAACCTGGCCCTTTCAACCTGCCACCTAATCATCCCGTGATCGAATTGGCCAGGAAACTGTTCTCTCCCTCTCCACCTCAACCCCCAGGGCTTACTTGAAAAAGAGATTTCAATCTCAACGGGACATTCTTGGTTAAATAACGGTTAAATAAATGTTAAAAATAAAATAAAAAAATGTAATATCTTCTTAAGATGGGTTTTACTGGAGAATCTCTTCCAGTTAGAAAGGAGGGCCAGTTTCACCGACTCGTGAGGCTCAGTCCAGGATTGAGATTAGTTTTTTTGGGGAGAATTATATTCGACGCAGCCCTGCATCTGGAACTGTGATCTATGAATCTGTCTGGGAAATAAACCCCAAGGAGTCCAGCTTAATATTTTCGGTGCAATTTGGAGCTTGCTCTGTTTGCACTGTGCGGCTGAGGACCAACAGTAACAACATCGTGTGAAATGAGCATTCCATGATTTTAAAAAGTGGTTCTCTAGTTTGGCTGTGGATGCAGAAAGTGGCCAGTACTTATTTGGCTCCTGCTCTGAAGTTTTCCAATGCTGTTTGACTGGGTCGAGGCATCTGACAGAACAACGCCAGTTTATTTATTTATTTTTATTTTATTTTTTTAATTTTCTTACCACAGGTTAGGCCGTGTGACGGCGTGTTTCATAGTGTAAAATGAGACTGTGGTTTCTGGCGTGCTAGCAGACGAAGACTGACCCTCACCAGACATGCTTACGGGAATCACTCGGCAGAGCGGACTGGAGATTTCCACTCATGCCTCTCAGCTCTGTCCTCGCATTTACCTCTAACGACCATGAAAGTGCGCATGTTCAGGCCGCTTTAAAAGTGTTAAGTGTTCTTGCGTAATTTTTTGAGGGTCAATCTCCATGTGCCCCAGTTTTTCAGACTTCACAAAATTACCCATAAAGACCATTCGTGCACACTTTTCTTGTCATTGGAGCTTTGAGTAGTAGCTGATGTCGTTGGCACATTGGGCGGAGGACCCTTACTTACAGCTAGTCTCCAGAGTCCCACACCTTTTGGGTTCTGACTCACTTGACCTCCTCGGTTGTCATGCAGATTACTACGGACAAACAAGCTGTAGATTGTGATGAAATTTGGGGGGTCAGTTTTGTAGCCACCCGTAAAATTTCTAGTTTGGATTTTTTTCCAGAGTATGTATGTATGTATGTGGATTCATAACTTAACAATGTAACATCACTGACACTTATTATCCCAGTATTTTTGTGTTAGATGTTTGATTAGGTATCTATCATGCACTTATAAATGAAAATTAATCGATTCTGGGCTTTTTTGCACTTTGTTAGAGTTGTTGAAGACAATAGCTTTGCTAATTAGCGATTAGTGAATTAGGAGAACTGTGCCCAGCACTGCATAAAACATTTTCTGGTTATATTTGATTTCTTGTGGCCCACTCCCAAAATGGCCATTGGACAGGGGCAGACCTATGCAATAGACAGGGGCAGACCTGTGCATTGGACAGAGGCAGACCTGTTGAGGTTCAGGCTCACGTGAACCTTTTGTATCAGCATGTGCCTCAGCACGAAATAAGTAAAAAGGCTTGCACCAGTGTTGCTGAATTAAGTCATGCTGCTGTTTTCTTAAGACAGCCACCTTTTTTTTTTTTTTGGACCCCCCGTCTTACAATAAGCAGATGAAAGCTGTGGCTCAGGCACAGGAAGTGAAGCCAGTCATTTCCTTTTGTTTGTATGGATAATGGTCGCAGGGACGCTAGCTTGGGCTAGCTTTTGAGATTTGGAAAACAAAACAAAAAAAAAAACAGCAGACATTACTCATGGACTTCAAAAGATATGCTGGGGGGAGAAAATACGAGACAAAAAAACAGGATGGAGAACTGGCTTACCTCACTGGCCTCAAATTCTTTTAACTAATATCCTGGAAGTTGGAGTCACCGAATTATAGGTCCAGCGCAGACCCAAGGTTTATTAGTTTCTGAAGATCAAGTGTAAACCATAAATCAGGTATCCACTGCATTTATAGAAGACGCTGTCTTCACTTTTCCAGACATAAATATTTTTTGCATCGATTAGTTTCCGTATGACCGATGGCTGGGATTTATAGTTTTATAGTTTTATCTGTTTTGTAATTAAGGCCATTGTTGATGTGGACTAAAATGGATGTAGAACTGTTAACCCTTTATCGTATTAAGTGCTTTATTTCTGGAAATACCAATGCAGTGTTCTTAGCTAATTACTCATGAGTGACCTCACACTTTGTAAGAGTTAAACCAGCAGCACAGACATGTAGCATTACCCAGCTTATTGATTTGATTTTGGTGTAACTGCGGGAAAAAAAGCTTTGAGTAGACAGCAAGCCAGTTGTGTGAAGAGCCAACAATAGCAAATGCAGCACGCTAGCTGGGGCTAGTGTGCAATGCGTACGGCATGTAGCTAAGTGGCCATGGTTATTAGCTGATTTTCAGAAGTTTAGTGAGCCACTGGATAGATATAGCCACAGTAAGATGAGTGCAGCTGTTTGGCTCCTTGAATAAGGCTTTTAAAAAGTGCCTGCATAATGCAATGTAATGACTGTTCAATGTATTATGTGTTGATGCTGCCTCTGATAAGGGAGCTAAGCAGTGCATTGCAGATGGAAAGAAATATTTCTCATAAGTGTAGAATTAGTTGTTGATTAAGAAAGCCTTGACAGCTACTATGTAGACAAAATTTGCAGCTCTCTACAGAAAAAAAAAATCTCTTTGCCATCCAGCATTCCTCATGACTGGCAGGCAGTGTAATGCTCAAAATGAGATGCAGGGCTGTTTGTTGTGGAAAAAGCGTGTGCCGTAAAACATGCACAAGCTACAAATGGAGTGTCCTGGCGATGTTGGTGCCCGTGAATTTTTCAGATGGCAGCATTTGGACAAACAGGCCATGGTGTGGCTGGTGTACCGTTCGTTCTGTTGTGTTCGAAACCCCCTACCGGGAGGTAGACAGAGTCCTCCAACGAGGAGCAGTCGGATGGGCAGTGATGTGTCTCTGTTTATCTCTTTCGCTCAACTCTTTCTGACAGATCATTTAACCCATCCCAAGTACACACAAGCACAAACTCTTACACACTCACACATTTGCGACACACATACACACACACACACACATACACATGCTCTTACTCAAATGCGCGCACGCACACACACACACACACACACACACACACGCGCGCGCGCACATGCATCCTCTCACACACAAGTGTGCACGCATACACACGCATTTTCTCTCTCTCGCTCTCTCGCACGCACGCACGCACACACACATTAACTCTCATACACGCACTCTCACAGACACACACTATCTCACACACACTCACACTATACACCCACAATAACTCTCTCAAGACACACGCATTCTCACATACACACACACAAACGTACATAAGTACACAAGCACACACACACAGACTCACACAAGCCAGCGCTCACACTCTCTCACTGTGGACTATGAGCAGTAGTTCTGTGGGTGTATTGTTCCCCAGCCTACAGAATGGGCTCCCTCTGGCTCTTCTTATTTCCATAATGTCAGCAAGTCACTCAGTGCTTCTTTCCCCTCAGTGTCCCTTCATAACACGGCCCCAGAGTCACACGTGATGTATGGGCCCCTCATTTGCTGCTCGACCTGTCCAAATCGACAGGCAAAACAACCGCGAAGCAGCCCCTTTTCAGCAACCACATTCCTCCCATTCCCATGATGTCATGATGCAATCCCTGATCCACAATAGGTGCCTGGCTTGGAATTCTGCCTCCCACCGCTGCAGCCATTTGAGGGCAGGGGAGCCAGGTAATGTGATTGATGGGTCTTTCGGCCAATTAGGCATAAACAGAAGAGTGTAGGGAATCATTGATATGAAAGGGGGAAAGTGTCACTAGCCATCTGAGTTGGCCTCTTGGCAGATTCAAAACCTTCACAAATTTCAAGGTTTAGAGTTTAAAGGTTTAGAGTTTAATTTGTGCCTTAGTATTTGAACAGTTCTGTTTTTCATTCTGTTTTATCAGTCAGTTTCGCTCAGTGCTGAGTGAAGTATGGCTGTCCAGTGCTATGACATTATTACCATTTCTACATGAGCAATTCGGCCTGACAAAGTGGATCCGTCTTGAAAAAGGGGCTTTTCACATCCAAACAGGAACAATGGCTCTTTGTTGAGGTGATATCATGATCTGCCCCTTTTGTGGTGTTGCGCACTTCAAAAAGAAACTGCTGATCAAAGCGATAGGGGTCACATATCTCCTGTATCCTTGACAACAGCTTCTTTTGGATAATGTGTGACACCATCATTCTGCGACTCTGTGTGAACAGGAGGAGAGTTCGGTGCTCTCGCAGTCAGTCCTGCTTTGCTCAGCTCTGGTTCTCACCTGCCTTTTTTAAATTTTTTTTTAATCGGCCAGCAGAAGTTGGATTGGGTTGTCCGAATGAGTGTCGTCCTTCCGCCTGTCCATCCGTCCATTCTTCATGCTTCTTGTCTGGGCCAGAACTCCTAGACCCTTCAATAAATCTTAATTTCATATATGGATACGTGTTTTCGTGTAGATGTGCCTTTTCATTTTTCTGCCCCTCTGTCTGTCTGTCTGTCCCTCCACAGATTTTTGTTTTCAGGCCGAGTATTTCATGGTTGTTCACCTGGCCTGTGGCTACGATCTTTTAACTTTGCTGGTTGCAGACAGAAAGCACATCTCTGTTCTCTGATCTGATATTACCTCAATACTTGCTCTATGTGTGTATATTTCTTCATTATCAGTGACATGTTCCATACAAGTATTACATAGTAATACATATTTGTACCTAACGTACACAATATAACGACTGGAACCCAGCCCGAACGGACTTGTATGTCACTTTAAACAAGAGCACATTAAAATCGTAGCAGATGAAGCGCAACTTGCAAAGATACTACGACGATACTTTAACCGGAAGTTGTTGCGGAATCTGCCACATTGCTGGCCGTCTGAAAGCTCTTACTTTTACTGTGAGGCATGATGAGGGAGCTCAAAGGAGCCGTGAAAAGAGGAAGATGAACGAAATGCTCCTGGTAGATGTTCAGGTGAAAGCTGCTATATTAACAACCAATGCTGGCAGCAGATCCAGCCACGCGCCGTCATCTGAAACGGATGTCTCTTTATTTGACGCATCAGTGGACAGGATGTTCCGTTTCTCTGTAAACAGTTTCTCTTTTCTCCTCTTCTTGCATCTTTCCACGAATCCCCGGTGGGAGGGACTAAGATGCAAGGAAAAGACGCGAGTGAGGGCAATGGTGACGCATTTTAAGAGAATGAAGAGGCAATGTTAGATTGTGTTGATTAGACATGCATGAACTGGAGCCACTACAATGGGTGAGGGTGTTTTGAAATATGCTAGCTCAGGTACAGCATTGGTGGAACAGCGAGACGATACAAGTCATCTCCTGTTGCACAAGGTCTCTGTACCAAAATTTGATCAAAATGACTTTTTGTTGCTGGATGAATATTTTGGATTCACGGTAGAGCAAGTGTCTGGGTTTAGGTTGCACCTAAGATGAAGTTCCCAATCCATAGCTATCAAGTTTTTACTCCCACTAATGGACTTTGTTACATTATTACCCTTAAGCCACCGCACATCATTCACAATGTACAGAATAGTTCATAACTGTTGCGACAATTCATTTGTATGAGCGGTGCAGCAAAACCTAGCGTCTGTCGGGTGTCAAAGTTGTGGAGGTAAAATGGTGTCATAAACTCGGGCATGTCAAACCTTTCTCGAACCGGTATGACTACCGTTACTGCTAAGCAAAAGCAATCAAGTTGAGGAACTGTGAGCTAGATTATGAAAAAAAAAATGACTTTATCCTCAAAAGTTTTACTCGATAAAACTTTTACTCGATGCTGACTGTACCTCTCCCAGACTCCATCTTTCCCTTTTTGTTTGAGGGTTCATTGGCTGGATATTCGGGGCAGAGAGGTTGTAACAGTGAGATGGACATGGTCATGTTTGCTGTGCTTTGCCTCATAAAGGGCACATTGTGCTGCTGGACACTGCGTCAGTTTCCGTGTGATTTTTATTTGATATGTTCTTTGGAGAGAAGCCTGAGGTACTTGCTACATTGGGCAAGAGGTTTCTGATCAGGATGGAAACTTTTCTGGTCATGTTTTTTTTTTTTTTTAAATGGCACGTGCGCTCTGTTGACTCAGAGCACAGGAGGGCAAAGGCCTTAGTTCCACCCTGAGACCTGAGAATGGCGGTAAATCAGCGTAACTGGAGCTCATGGGATGGCGAGAATTCACTGTAAGGAGGGGGGTGTCCGGTAAGCGCGTGCAGCCCCTGCTGTGTGGTGGGGCACAAGGCACATTCGTGCTCACACAAAGTGACGCAGGAATAACTGGGACAGGTTCACTGTTGAAGGGTGGTCTCCGAACCTTCTCAGAGATTATTACTATATTCTATAATCGGGCTGGCTATTCACTAGTATGCATTAGCATATGATGCAGTAGAATTGTATATGGTCTTATATGATGGTATTTAGTGGTGTATGGTGGAAGATGTTCACACTGGTATATGGTGATGTAGAATTATGCGCACTGGCATGTGATAGTTTAGAATTTCATGTTGTGGTTTATGATGGAATAAAATCATTTATGCTGGTATTAGAGATGCACAATATTATCGGCACGTCATTAGTATCTGCCGACATTGGCTTTAAAATTAACTATCGGACATCGGCCGCTTCGGCAATATCCAACGATACAATTAACTGGTAAGGCCAAGGAGAAAAAAAATAAAAATAAAAAAAAACAACTTTTTTTTATCGTCCGGAAAATTGCCCATATTTGGCGCGGGGCTCTTTTTTTTTTATTTTATTTTTTTTTATTATAATCTCAGCAATACTGGGTAATCTGACAGGATCAAGCGCCAATTTAGGTGGCAGCATCTTAGCTCTGTAAATACGGTGTTTTTGCATAATAAGGTAAACTGCACACACAGTGCTGCTACACAATGCTGTGGCCTGCTCATGGAGAAGCCGGGACTCGGAATTGAGTCTCAGGGCTCAAGTTTTGAATGCAGGGTAGAGTGAGATTTTCTCCGGGGGGTTCATGATACTCCCATTTTCAAAGGTGCATAGTAACAAAGCACATGTACTTCGTTACAGTATTTAGTTTTTTCAAGATTTGTACTTTACTTGAGATTTTTTTTTTTTAAACTGGGACTTTTACTACTACATTTAAAAGATGAAAAGTATACTTTCACTTCGTTACTTTGACACTGGCAACTTAGTTTCTCGTTTCAAAGTAAAATATCAATTTAATTTATCATTTACGAATTATCTGAATTTGGCGTGTTCGATTTGATCATATTTGATGGAGTTATTGCCCTTTGTTGAATTATTATCATAAGCAACCTTTTGAACACAATAATTTTAGTACTTTGCATGCTGGCTTTTATCTATAAGATCTCAAAGAAGTTCGAAAACCAGACCGATTCAATCAAATTCGATGGAGTTATTGCCCTTTGTTATATTGTCATCATAAACCACATTGTGAACACAACAACTATTGTCTTGCATTTACTTTTTTATACCTAGATATGCTGGAAGCCAGTTATCTTTATAGATGGAAGTGTTTTGAAAATTGTGAATTTCTTGACCCCCAGGCTCCATGTTTGCCCCTGGGGAGGGGGTCAAGTTTACTATAGTTTATATAGGAAAATGATACTTTTGGGTATATTCTGTTTAATTTCTACTGGAAATCATTCACACTTGATTGACATTACAACAATGAGATGATATTATGATATTTTTGACAGTTTCCCTTACCCAGGGGCTAAGGGGCAGGGCCCAAGGGTCAAAATGGCTTGAAAAATCTTCTTTGCTTAAAGAAAATAGCCACAAGTTATATACATACAATTTAGAATACTCTATTGCTTATGATACTGGTTTCCATTAATCTGATCCCAGGGGTCAAAATTAGGGCCACGCCTAATGGCCAAGGTTTAACATTGGATATACTATACTCAGGTGACCGTTAAGGCCCATGGGCCTCTTGTTCTTATTTTGCACAAGGAATGATTACTGATGTTACATCATTTTCAGCTTTGTCTTACGTTTGCTGTTGCCAGTGGGCCAACATGATAAAGAGTACAGAATAATTCTGTATTTTAATTCCACTACAGAACAGATGATCTCTGCAATTAGGCGTGGGGGAAAAAATATCTGTATCGGCCAAATGAGCTGTACAATGTCGGCATATCGGATATCGGTCAAAAATCCAATATTGTGCATCCCTAGCTGGAATATGATTGTGAAGAATTGTATACATTGCTGAATCATGGTATAGAATTGTGGTATATTATGGAATAGAAGTACACTACTGGCCAGAGGTTTGGAAGCAAGGCCAATACAGGTGAAAAATTTGAAAGAAACATCAAGTTTTTGTTCACAGTGCCTTTCTCAACGAAATGTATGGATTTTGGGATGCATTTACTGCATGATTAGACTTTTGTTTCATTAATA
The DNA here is from genome assembly GCA_029721435.1 of Gymnothorax reevesii. Taxonomy (NCBI): domain Eukaryota; kingdom Metazoa; phylum Chordata; class Actinopteri; order Anguilliformes; family Muraenidae; genus Gymnothorax; species Gymnothorax reevesii. The sequence goes on along the minus strand of CM056575.1, from coordinate 21,457,326 downwards.
TGCACCATTTTCCTCTATTTACCTTTAGGTGCTGAATACATTGATGTTACCGGACCGTTGCTCAATAAATGTTGACAAAAGAAAGTTTGTTTTTGGGTGATAAGATTTTCGAGAGTCACGACTTCACTGAAAAAGTAAAAAATTATTATTATTTACTTTGTCATGGTTTACAGCCCACCGGATGCCAACGGTAATCTGGCGGGCACTAGGACCACGGGCCTAGTAATATGGCCCAGATCATCGAGTACAAATGTATTCTGATAAATGCCTCTTTATATAATAATCATGTTTATTTTGTTCCAAGGTATGCCAATGAAACTATGATCTTTTTTTGTACAAATTTGATCTTGCTTCCAAACTTTTGACCTGTAGTGTATATACTCTAGTAAATGATTGTATTGAACTGTGGTATATAATGGAATGAAATTTTATATTCTGCTAAATGATAGAGTAGAATTTCATGCGCTGGTGGATAATGGAAAAGTGTTTTATACTCTCTTTTATGATGGTTTGTAATTGTGTTATATGGTGGAATAGTATTGTATACACTGTTATGTGATCGTATATAATTGTGGTATATGATGGAACAGTATGGTATCCATCGTTATATGATGGTATATAATTGTGGTGTATGATGGTGTGGTATTGTATATATTGCTATATGATGGTATAGTTTTGTGGTGTATGATGGAATAATACTGTATACATTGTTGTATAATGGAGTATAATTGTGGTGTATGATGGAATGGTATTATATATACTCTCTCTACGACTTGAGTCATAGAGCAGAGATTTGCCCTGTATGGGCGCTGCTCTCAGGCTCCCTTTCTCTCTACATGCTTCTCCTGCTCCCCCTCTCCATTTCCCTCTCCATCGCTTAGCTTTTTCCTGTTTCTCAGGCCCCTGCTCTCGCTTTCTCTGTGTCTCGCGATCTCTCTCTGCCTCTCCTTTGGTCTGTCTCCTCTCATTTTCTCCATCTCTCTCCTGCTGTCTCCCTGTCCAATCCCTCTCCCTTGGTATATTTTCACTGGCAGGAGAAGCGCTTTTCCATGCCCCTTGGCAAATAGAGAATGTCTGACTGGCCTTCTAGCAAGACGCCCAGATTCTGTAGAGCTGCCAGGGCATTCTCGGCTGGGGTGTACGTGTGTGTGTGTGTGTGTGTGTGTGTGTGTGTGTGTGTGTGTGTGTGTGTGTGTGTGTGTGTGTGTGTGTGTGTGTGTGTGTGTGTGTGTGTGTGTGTGTGTGTGTGTGTGTGTGTGTGTGTGTGTGTGTGTGTGTGCCTTTATGCATGCGTGTGTGGGGTGGAGGCGGGGTGGGATGCAGTGATTTTTTTTTTTTTTTTTTTTTTTAAATATATTGTTGTCTTTAACACATGAGCTCTGTATTCTTCTGAAGATTACTGGAGAGTACAGGGAAACTTGTTATTGGCAGCTATCCTTTTTTTCCTCTCCATAGAGGAGCCCTCTGTAGTTCTTTATGGATCTTTGTTCATATGGAAAAACTGTCAAGGCTCTGGGATACAATCAATTTCCTGCAACAAAGAACCCATCAAACTATTTCAGGTTTCTCTAAGGAACGACTGGGCTCCTGTTATAAGCTTTTCTTCTGGAAGGGTTAGGCAGGCACCTCTGTGATCGATATCTCTAAAACTCAGCCACTCACACCAGAACTATCTAGATGGGTAAATTGCACTACGGTAAAAAGAAAAAATAAGTTTTAATTCTGAGGGGAACGGCTTTAACTTATTTAATGTTTTGGCCCATGGCAGGTTTTAATCTGCAAATTTTCATAATTTTGTGCAGTTGTAAGTTACCGTTTAGACCGGGCACCCCCCACCGATAATGCCAGTTGAACATTAACTCTCCTGCACTTTCGCCTTCTTTTCCTTTTCTTTTTCTTTTTTTTTTGTGTATGTGTAAAAAAAAAAAAAAACTGCCCTCTTAAGCTAATGTTCGAGCCGGACCTTGGAATGTGTGACCGCTAATGCCCAGTTGTCATGGCTACAGTGAGTTTGCAGCCACAGAACTCGGCTCGATCCCTGCCGCACTGTCACTTTCCTGTTTTGTTTTCGAACCTTGAAAGCTCCTGCCAACACCATATACAGGTGACGTCCCTGAAAGACCATAAACACTTGCAGAGACCCGGCCATTCAGTCCAACTTTGTCTTGTCATTTTTTTTTTTAAATAAATAGCTCTTGGGCAGTATACAGTGCTTAACAAATTTATTACACCACCACCCAATGTAAGGTTTATGCCACAGGGGCCCTAAATTAACAGTGTTGGTAATCACCAAAATCATTTTTATGTTTCTGTAATGGTTAATCCACCAGTAAGTGCAAACTCTTTCACTGAAATGATTTTTTTTAATGCTAATATATGATTATTGTGGTTATCTTTTCAAATTTACCGTCTTAAAAAAAATAGTCCAGCACATAATTATTTTTTGATTAAGATGTCAAATAACAGTTATTTTTTTGGATTCCTGAACATAAAAATTAGTTTTAGTGGTTGAATGCAAGAATGCAAGTTGTTGTCAAGGCCAATTGAGGCCATATGAAATAAAGTTGTTATTTTTTTTTTTAATGTGTGAATAAGGACTATTTAGTGGTTTCAGATTTTGCCAGAGAAATAACAAAATAATTTTTAGTTTTAAACTCATTTTTGACCAATTTCTTAAATATTTATGTTTTCTCGTTTTTTATGAAGGGGTCTAATAAATTTGTTCAGCAAAAAAACGTTTTAGCAAAAAACCATCAATAAAAAATTCTCAACCAATAAAAAAACAAAAAGGCAATAAAACTACAACAATAAGAAACAAATAAATTGAAGCAATGAAATTGAAGATATAGGCAAATAATAAACCAAGTGGCTAAATAATTACAGAGTTAAATTTAAACTCTGTGTATCCTGCTCAGAGCTAATCGGTGTATTGACCTGGAATGTTGCTGTCGTTTGCATGGACTCTGGCATCTTGTTGGTTGCTGGTAGTCCCGTCTCTCTGTTTCTGGTGTGGAGAGGTTGGGGGGGATCGCGGTGACATCTCGGTGTGGGGACAGTCAGGTATGTGCCGATGTTCACTCACGAGACCAGCTCCCATAGCTTCACCGTGAGAAGTTTACTACTCTCTGTTTGTCTGTAATCTGTTAGATTAGATAGGTCACTGGGAGGCTGTAAAATGTATGCATGTGCATTTTTTGCGCATGTGTGTTTGTGTGCATTTTGGAATCCATTTTATCATGCTGCAGGTGATTTTTATGGTCCGTAATAGCCATACTTAAAGTAGTTTAAAAATCCCTGCCTTCCCTCTCACCCTCTTTCTGTCACTCACCCCCCTCCCATGAAAGGCGTATCATTCATATACAGGTGTGTTTGCTCCTTGCCGTGTGCACACACTCCACTTGAGCCTGAAGACTGCAGAAAGAAATGTCTGATTGGGTCTATGGGCTGGTCTCTATAAAGCAGTTTGGCTCTGGTCCAGGACTGGCTGTTTGTGTGTGTGTTAGCATGCACATTTGTGTTCCTATCAGCTACTGTGACTGTATTGGTTGAATGCGTACACAGCACTGCTTGACTTGTGAATTACACCACAGTAAAACATTCCCTATTGGGGCACAACTTCATATCAAGCAAGAACAACTGCCAGCTTGACTGTGGCTATAATGTCCGGTGGTTTAACGGGAGGGGTTTGTTAAGTTATTAAAGCCAGAGGGCAGCATGTAATCCCAGCCCTCTTTGGCCACCTCTGCATTTGCAAGTGCAGTGTAGCCACAAGGCTGAGGAGACTTCTGATCCGCTGAGATTGCTGGGCCGGGATCCTGTCCAGGCCCATCGGAACAGCCAAATTTTTATCGGAAAAGGGTGAAAGGCAGCCAGCGTACAAACCTGTTTGTGCCGAAAATCAGGGCTGTTTTCTTTATTTATTTTCATTTGGAGGGGGGGGGGGGGTTTAGTTGGGCGGTTTGAAGATGCGTAACCCTCAACACCAGCAAAGGCTCACATTCCTGTGACATTGTTCAGACAAGTAGCGAGGCTAAAAGAGGCGGGGCTTAAAGACCCTCTCCTGGCTAACGCCGGCTTCCCAGCAGACAGACGGGAGGCTTGGAGTTATAATTAACTCACAACTCAAAAGGGCCACTTCCCGGATTTTTTAGACCTTAAGTTTTTCTGTGTCTGTGTAAATGTCTACGGTCCGCTGTTTGTAATAAAAAACCTCTTTGAAAGAAGGTGGAGCGAGTGGAAAGTTTGAGGGAGACTCTCGAGTCGGTGGACTGCGCCCTGAGCCTGTGGAGATTGGGGGGTGGGGGTGGGATTCAGGGATCCTGTTGTGCGTTCTCTCGCCCGAGGCTGACTCTGAGGACCACTCCGCCCCTGCCCACCCGAGGCAATCCTTAAGCTGGCCCAAAAAAATAGAGGCAGGCTGCCTGTGCTGTGGCTATAGTTAGCACGGCCGCACGCAGCTGCTGCTAGCACATGCCTGCAGTCAGTCTCTCTCTCTCTCTCTCTCTCTCTCTCTGCCATTTGTTCTGGCCCGTAACGAGAGGAGCTCCCTTGCAGCAGCTGCAGTCAGGCCTGCTGACATCGGCTCCCAACTTCAGCCCCCCCCCTCACAACGGCAAACTTATTTTTAAAACAATATTTTTGGGGTTGATTAGGAATGAGTTGCATTGCTGGCCATTTGATTTCTGTGGTTGTATTTTTTTTTTTTTTTTATCTGTGGGTGAAATTGCCTGGCGTGTTCCAGCATGTGTTTCTTGGCCTGGGGTAATGGCTTTAACATGCAGTTGTACCTTATTGCTGAACGCTTTACTGAAGTTATTAAGTCTGAGTCTGTCAGTCAGTTCCCATTTTCCTGCATGTCTGGGATTTTTTTTCTTGAGAATATGAAGCAATGCAAATTAAGATAATGAAACCAGTGAAAAATCTGTATTTTCCATTGATCAATTTCCTTGCAGTGGCTTAATATCTATGGGACGGAGGCTTGACAAACTTCTGTGGGTCTTCCTCTCCGTTTAGTTGGCCCAGCTGTCCATCCTTACACCATTCTTCCCTCCAACCCTTGTGCCCAGCGTTAGGGGTGTGCTAATTTATTTTATTAGTCTCATGTTCGGGGTCTGTCCTCTGACCCCTCTTCAGATCTGCTTAGTGAACTTGACGCTGATGCTTCCGTAGTGTAGCCATGCCAACAATCGCATGGCTAATGCTGGGCTCTTTTGATGGAGTGCGGTGCCTGTAAGGGTGTTACCACGCCAACAGTGTGACCTTGCTCTGTCACAGGGCTAATGCTGGGCCTTTTGGATGCACTGCAGTGCTGTAAATAGACTCCTCTCTGGGCTGCCCTGCCCATTGCCTGCGGTCTGGATATGATGCATAAAGTGGAGGAGAGGAAGTGGCTCAGAATCTCTCTCTCCCTCTCTCTCCCAGTCTTTCGTTCTCCTTATCTCCTATTATTCTCTGACTGTTTTTTCCTGTCCGCTCCTCTCAAACGGTTTCTCGCTCTTCACCTTTACCTCCTTTCTCTCTTTCATTCTCTCACTCCTGGTCTGCCACATCCCTGCTGTTTTTAAAACTTTCCCTGCTATTGATCAGATTTTCGGTCAAAGTTTAAACAGTTGTCTGGCACTGGACATCCACAGAACGCTAGAGAATCTTAGTGGTGTGGATTTTCTGATAAAGGGCTGGAGAGAGGAGTGACAGTTCAGTTCTGTTATTTCAGAGGCCCCTGGCAAAATAATGTGATTATTGAATTGATCTTCCTGGTTGAATGCCTTAAATTTGACTATACAACTATCTCTGTTTATAGGAGTCTTGAGCCTACCTTGAAATTTCATGTGGGAAAATGTCCAACCCCTGTCTTTTGTTTTTATGATAATTTGCATCCTGAATGAGCTACTGAAGCATGCAAAACCTAATATAATTAAATTGTCCTACAATTACACTTGTAAAAGAGACTCGTCGTAAGAAGAAACTGATTTGACAGCATAATTTTCAATCTGTTTTGGGTGGTTCATCATGCATGATAATTTTTGTAAACAATGGTGGATGTTAGGATTGACTTTGGGCTTGAAAAAAATCTCTTAAATTCTACACACCAACCCTAATTTAAATTCTTGACTTAACTAGAAAAAGTTTTTTTTTTTTTTTTTTTTTTTTAATTCAACCCTACCACATTGAGCTGTTTATTATTAATTTTTTTAAATCTTTTGGTGTATTTTTTATCAAAAGGTATTGGTTCCCAAGTCAGATTAAATGATTTTTGACGACAAATTACTGCACTATCACAGTGAACACTTTTTGCTGGTCCTGACTGTAGAGATGTCAGGTGGTGCCTTTCATAAATGTGAAAATGCTACTTTTTCCATGTTTAATCCAGCGACTTTTCGATCACTGCCTCCCTGGAGCTTTCTTTATCTCGCATTCGCAAGTCGTCCAATCAGAAGGGCAATACTCCAGCTTCATATCTCCATGTTGAGCCCCATAACAGGAACACACACTGCTTATCGCCCCTGGTTACAGGAGAGCCGGGGGGGTCGATGGCTTTGTCTTCACGGCTTGTTGACATCGCCATGGCCACAGACGGAATCACATTCCCTGAGTATTTCCCTAGCGCGATCTGGAATGAAGATGTGGGGTGGGGAAATGGTGCTTCTTGAGAAGTTGTTTTATGAGTCTGTTGTGTGTGAATGGCTTCTAGGGGTGGTGAACTTAGACCTGTTTTTGGAACTATGCTTGCAGAGATGACTTTACCTGTGGCCACTAAAGCCTGAGATGTACAAGGGCCAAGAAATATCCCAGAAAGCAATGAGCAGCGTACTTATACGCCACTTCTACTGTATCAGCATTGGGAGGGCCATAAAAATCTCCTGTGATCTGGAAAACCCTAGAGAGTTTAACAGTGGCAAGGGTCTGGCAAATGAACAAACGCTTTTGGATCCTGGACTTTTCCTAACCGAACAAAAATAAACGAATTGTGATTTTGACAGTTCAAATAACGCTAATAGCTAGTGTTTTAAGATTTTCACCGCTCTTAGTTATTGCAAATGAGGGTCAAACTCAGTCCCTAACAAGAGTGACATATGTAGTAGGTTTATCCAGATCACAGGAGAAATTTTACCATAGATTTTTTTTTTCCATTAATTAGCAATGGTAGATCAGCCCTGATATGATCCCACATCAGAGGCTGTGTAATATGTGCTACTCTACTGCACCAATCCAGAACCAGCTCTCAATCTGATTGTGTGCAGTAATATGTGACCAAGCCAACAAAAAGACATGGCCACCATCATCATCAGAATGAATGACTAGCTACTGTTTGTGTCAATGGCTATGAGTCAGGAGCTGAGGGTCTAGATCAGGGGTGTCAAACTGACCCGTAAACGGGCCAAGAGGCTGCAGGTCTTCAATCCTACCAAGAAGAGCTCACCTGAAAGCACTGATATAATCAACTGATCTAGGCCTGCAAAACTGAGTTGTATCAGGTGCGCTTCTGCATTGTTGGAGTGAAAACCTGCAGCCTCTTGGCCCGTTTACGGGTCAGTTTGACACCCCTGGTCTAGATGTAGAGGTTGTTTGTTGGTCGCCACCGATTTGTTTGTCTTTACAACTATCCTGATCCGCAAAGTCTATAAAGTGGTACAGGGATGTGTGCCATTCAGTGTGAAAGTTTGCTGTGTCAGTGCAAACCAAAGAATGATGGGATATGTTGTGGTAAGTTGAGGATGAGTGCAGGAGACTGTGGGTGGGTGAACAGTATTTCGGGGATGTGCTGGTACACGTGTGGATGTGTTGGGGTAAACTTGACAGTTTTATGGACGAGTCAATGAGTTTCTGGGATTTGTCTGGACACGTGTGGATATGTCAGGACCGGGCCGGGAGCTGGAGCGTCTGTGCCGTACTTTTCGATATGTTTGTTGCCCATCCTACGTCCTTGGCATTAACCCTAGTCCTGCCTCTCGGCTAACACTTGTCCTCCTTGTCCACCAGTGTAGGTCGTCTATATCTTGGCAAACGGCAGGACAAGGGTTTATAGGTCTTCTCAGAACAACAGGAGCCCTCTTTCTTCTGGCCAAAGACCTAAGACCTACGTGAACCTATTCTGCACAATATCATCAAAGCAATTTCGTACGGTACTCAATCCTCATTTCTGTTGGCTTACATCATGTTGGCTTCGGGACTTAAAAGGCTGATTTATCTGAAAATGGCATTTAAAAAAAAAAACCACTATGCCTTGAGAAAAACTAACATAGGTAATGGCTGACCTGGGGATTAAACCTCCTACTTCTGTCTTAAAAGCCCTGTTCCCTAAATACTGAACCCTTCCCAACTGCCCAACTTTGTTCCAGAAAGTCTGCTATCTTGTAAGGTAGCACTGTAACCCAAACAAAGCAGATCTTGGTCAACCGCTATAGGGCCCGAGATTATAAAATTTTACTCAGTCACAGCTTAGAGTTCCCCTCAAATCTCTGAATCTCTGAGATCATTCTCCGGAGAATTTTACGCACAGTCCAAGGTTATAAAGCATTTGAGATCAAACTTTGCTTAGCAGGACTCCGTGTTGAGCCTACGCTTCTGGAGTGCAGTTGGATACGGTACGGTACATTTACACCAGCGAGAGCGGCACTTCAGAACTTATCAGTGAATAGAAGAAACTTTGTCGTGAATTGTGTTTTTTTTTTTTTTAACAGGAAGTTGTTGTGACCATGCTGCAAAAACACTCAAACTACGCTTTTCCAAACACAAGTAATGCCATAAACTACACCTCCCAGCATGCACCTTGTCCCCAGAAGTTCCATTGGGATTCAAAGGGGCCTACGGAGATGTGCTCTGTCCAACGCTCATGATGAAAATTGTCTGAGTTGGGGTCTAAGCCAGCTCCAGACCATGCTAGGATTTCATGCTCAAGCAGAGTACGAAAACAAACCCAAAAAGTTTTGTAGCCTAGGCAATGTATGTCTGAGTCTTGAGCTGAGTATAAAAGATTAGTTGAGCACAAAATCGTACTCTAAACAATTTTATTACCTTGAGCCTAGATTTCATTGAGTTGCTAATCAGTGGGATCAGTTGCTGTTTATAGGGTTGGAGTAAAAGTCAATTGGAAGGTAGATCTACGTAAACGGCGTTGGGCAGCCCGGTGCTACGCTGGCATCACGAACAAGACCAAATGTTCATGCCTCCATCTCTTTAGTTACAAGCTCCGGTGCCCCAATACGATACTACACCCAACCCCCAATAGGTTTTTGGCCAGATCTGTGGCTCATGTGGAAGCATTCAACGGCTGCCGTTCCTTGTTGCCATACCGTCTCTTACTGGGTTTGTCCTGTTTCCTTTTAGTGCTTCCGGAAAGATCCGTCCGACAGGTGCTTTGTGTTTTTAAGGAACAAGCATGGGCTCTGTTCCTTATTGGGGTTGCGGGGGGTGCCGGGAGGAGGGCTTCCTTTTCCCACACTGTCACTTTGCAGCTGCTGCTCACTCAGCGACTCTCACACTGTGTGAGTGTTGTGTGCGTGTGTCTGAGTGTTTGTGAGGTTTGAGGTGTGAATCTCCCTCTATGAAGAGTCATGTTCTCCTCCAATGTTCACCCTCCCATGGAGTGTAATGGTTTCTTCCACTGTATGGGCTTAAACAGGAAGTCCTCCACAGAGTTTGCTGGTCCATCTGTCTGGCATGGGGAGTGGATTTGGGGGGGGGAAGGGTGGAGGGGGGAGGGTTGTTTTCCCCTGCTGGGTTCCTCATCCTGGAGCCCTGCCATTGTTCCAAAGCGTGTCCTTCAAAACATCCCCCCCTCCCATCCACCCTCCCACAAACATGTCCTGACGATACCGCGCTGTACACGGTCACAAACATCTACGTCCTCTTGTCTTTTAAATGACCATGTGTCTTCGTGATGCATCTTTCATAACTTTCCCTAGCAACAGGAAAAAGATGTATTTGATATTTTTTCCTCGTTGTTTCTTTTGTTAACAAAGAGAAAAAAAATGTCAGTTCAGTTTAAATCTTTTTTCATTTTGACAAATCCATAGCAGCTTATGTTGGGGGATCTCTTGAACTTTTTTAATGGATTTGGCTTGGCAGTTGTGACTCCAATTTGTATAACATAGTGTCACTCTAAAAATGCACTTACTGATGTTGAAACATTTCACAATGTCTCAGGAAAGTTGATCTTTGATGTTGCAGTGACATAGTTTTTACCCCTCAGCCCTCAAGGCTGACGGGGTATTGCTATCCTTCGTGCGGTTGGGCGGGCGGGCGGGCGTCTCCAAAGACTTTGACATCGGGCTGAGGGGTATTCCCTGCATTGCACGCCTATTTTTCTACTGTCTACGGTACCAGTTCCACACCGAACACCTGTTAATATGGCCAACCTGCCTTCGAGCCTCTTAAAACAGACTGACTAATGATGTCTTGCATACAACACTGATGGGTTTGCAAAGATGCTTTACTTTGTCAAAACATGAGATTTAAGGAAACTGCCTTTTAGCCTGTTTAAGAATGACTTCACGATTTCCGTTTGATCGGCTGGGGGCTGCTTTTGTGAGGGAGGGGCCTTTTTATAACTGACAGGTTGTGTCAGTTGAATTGACTCCAAGATTGCATAATAAGTTTTCTGATAAATGAAACTGAAACTTTCGTATTTACATCCAAGCTCTATTTCTCTCTCACACACACCTGCGCACACACACGCACACATTAAATGCAGACACGGCATACAGTGCACACTTTTTAAAAAGCCTCTGCGCATATGCTTTTAATTTGAATTAATTACTTTTTATGATGTTTCATTTTTTCTCTTGTCTGCATTTCAGAATTATTGCTGCCTCAATTAGCTACTACAACAACAACAGCAAAGAGACTGAACAGTAAACCGGTTTCCTGGCATAACTGGGCAGCCCAGGACGCGATAGGAAGTGGCTAATCTTCTCAGCTCACGATGAATAGGCCGCTTTGAATCATTCTGAGTGGGGATACCTTTGTGTGCAGTGACTCACTAGTGCCTGACGCGCGTTGCGCTGATTTATTATTTTTCTTTCTGCTTGCATTTGTATACAGACCGGCCCTGTGTGACTGAGAGGTGCATTGCATGCGCAAGCTTGTGGGTCACATCACGCACAGCCCACTGCAAAAGACAGTCAGTCATGCTCGAATAACACAAGTTAGCAATTTCAGTGTCTAATTAAACTCTGCTTGGCAATTTAAATGCTCATTCACATAGGTCACATGCTCACTTTGGGCTAAGTGGAAAAGTCAACTGTGTGGCAGATTTTTCTGTAATAGGAAAGTCACCCTACTGATGGCATATGTTTTCATGAACAGTCATCATTTGAAACGGCGAATTCATTAAGGGCCCAATTCCATGCATTAAAAGTGTGAAGTTGGGCCCTTATCGAATTCACAGATTCAATTATATCATCAGGAGGATTTTATGGTGAGGCACAGACAGTCCTCGAATAGATTGGAATGCTTGCTAGTTCCATCTTCTCAAAGTATTGTTGAAATGGTTGGGAAACTAACTACTGCGCTAAGCTAGTTAGCCCAGCTAGATCATGATAGCTTAGATGCTCCAAGTGTAACAACATGTAACTACAAGTGTCACTGTGTAATACATTAACTGATTAAGACTGAAGGCGCCCTCTAAAAAAAGCATTCAAAACCTAAGGCATTGTTTGAAAACTACTGGCGAACACCTGAGGATTTTCTGAAAGACTTGATAGGATTGTCAACATTCACAAAAACTTAATTTCTCAGCCGCTGTGGCAGATGGAAACATGAATTAAAAACACATTTGGCTTTACTTGAAAATTTTTGCAGATGCCCTAATGTTCATAAACAGTTTTTAAAAAAATCCATAAAAGTTAATGTTTTTTCAAGTGGCAGTGTACAAAACAAAGTGGCACTGTAACAAAGTCGATGGCGCTCCCCTCGCTCATGTAGTCAGTCATCGTTACTGTCTCAGCAGCTTTGGAAACTCTTTTTGTGGTCTACACCGAGCCTAAAGCTGTTAAACTACAAATCCCATAATGCACTTTGCCCTCCCTACTTATACAATTGAGCTTCACAATGTACTTCGTTTGACATCTTTCTTGAAAACAATGGCATCATCTTCAAAATGCTCACGTCGCATCAGGTCTTACAGGCAGAAGCATGCAGATGTGGCATCTGGTCTTAACCTCTTTGTGCAGATGCCAAATCAAGCCCATCTGTGCCAGTTGTGCAGGACTCCTGTTTAAGGCTTTATAACTCAGGATTTGAGAATCACAGTGACTGAAAAATGATTCCGATGAAGCAGGACACTTGTATTCTTCTGAAATAAAACTTTTTCCCCTGTATTTTTTACATTTTGGGACAAAACAAGTGCCACAAACCAGAACGATGCCTGACACAATCGCAATCTAACTAGAGCATCTTAATATCTTACAAGGTTCAAATTCAGTCGAAACACTGTCTATGCAGAAGGTTGCCTTTAATTGCCAGTAGACTGTAATTCCGCTCACTGGGTTTTGAAATGCAGTCTTGGGCGATCACTTTTTGACAAAATCAAGTTTGAACAAATTTAAACTAATTAGCAATTTTTAAAAATCTATTTGAACAGAACGCTTGAGCATGATGGACCACCCCCCCCACCCCACCCAGACAAATTATTTGCTATAAATAAAAGCCTGTTGACTTGATCTGGGTTGAGTGTGGATCTTTTTTGTGTCCCAATATTTCTAGCTGACCTGAACACCAAGTACTTGACCGCTATAACTTAAAGCTATCGTGTGTTTTAACATTTATTATCACTACCTAGCTAGCTAAGGTGACCTTTTACCCAATCTTGCTTTACTGCAGTGGTTCTCAAATTCGGTCCTGGCGCCCCCCTGTGTATGCTGGTTTTTGTTCCAACTACAATTGCAATCTTTAGATTTTCACAAGCTGTTGATTTTTTTTAATTAGGTGCATTTATGCAAACATCCACATTGAGATATATTGTAAATATCGGCAGAGGGAAAAAATTTAACCAAACATTTAATCAACATAAATAATCAAGAAGTTCCTCATTGGTGAAACTCTTGACACATGGTGGCAAAAACTGACAATTTACTTGGCAAACAATGGAGTCACACCTGTTGTGTTTTATGTTGATTTTATTTGGTTCAGGCAGGTTATTTGGGAAAAATTCAAAGCACCTGTATTCAGAAACCTAATTTGGAGCTTATTGATTTTCTCAGTCTAATTTGATCTGTTTAAAAAGGTTTTCACCTGAAAATCCTAGCAATATTGAAAATTAAGCACAATGTGTTCAAGGGTTTTTAATCTTCAGAGCAGAATGGATTTGTTCATCCAAATGTGACTTAAGATGGTAAATAACTACTCTAAACATGGAATGCTGCTAATTAAGACAAAGTAACAGCTTTTTAAAATCCTGTAATTGCAGTTGTGGCTGGAACAAAAACCAGCATACACAGGGGGGCGCCAGGACCGAATTTGAGAACCACTGCTTTACTGACTGATTTTGCCTCCCAGTTACGTTCCGGGCGACAAGCGTTTTTATTGTCGATTTCTGCTGGGTCTTCAAAATCACTACAGGTTTTACTCAATTGTACTGGGACCTGACTACTTAAAATGCCCTTAAAAGAACAATTTCTTGTTCATCTTTTAAGAAGTGTGATAAATGTTCAAATTAAATTTTCAGCCCCTGAGGTCCAACGCTCACCTTCCTTTCCTCTTTGATGAGCTAATCCACAGGCCACCATAACAGTGTCAGACTGACTGTTCATAATGAGTATATAAACGTGATTAATTGTTCAAGCTTGGAATTTTTAATCGAGTTTGAATGATGGTTCACATTTCACTTTAGAATTGACAGCCCTAGCACAAACGGTCCTCAAACACATCGTCATTGTCCATCCACATACAATGTTTTGATATCGTCTTATTCACTGTGATTTTATTTCAACCAATTTCAATGCTGTGGAGAAAAACTTTGTTCACCGTATGGATTGCGTTTCTCTGCAATGGAAAATTGACCTTATTCCAAAATAAACACGAATTCCAGACATTTCTGCGTGGAAAAACTGGCCTTGGGTCAGTTTTCCATGGGCCCATAATTCCATGCCACATGGAGATAAACATATAAAATGCTGAATGAAAAGTCAATAAGAAAAACAGGGAGGTTCAATAATGAGACAATAAGCTGATTTGTTCTCTTCTCATTTACTCTTCTTTTTTATTATTATTTTTCCATTCACAATGCCAAGTGGCACAAAATATTCTGGTTTTACTCCTCCACTTCTCATGAAATAACTGACACACAGAGGTGTGAATGGTGAATGTGCCCTTGTGCTTTCTTTTCAGTGCTCTCCTCGTATGTTAGAATGTTTTTCGACAACTGAGTGGGATGGATAATTTATTTTTCGTTCTAAATCTCCTCAGGATTATAATTACAATGGTAGATTAGGGTTACAGTTGTACTTTTTGTTGACGTCAAATCCTCCATGACCTTCTGCCTACCGAGGGCTGGTGATTTGAACCCCTACAAACCACATTCCTCTGGTGCCCTATTATACTGGAAGTGTGATGGAAGCTATTAGTTACCTGCTAAGATTGGGTTTTGGGAGAAGGGTAGTCACACCCATTATATTCACATTTGCTGTCCCGATTAATTTTTAAATTGTTTTTTTTTTCTTCCGAATACACTGTATGTCACTTACATGTTATAAATGATCACACGCATACACAAAATCTGTACTTTTGTGCTCGATGTCCATTCACTGAAGTGCTCATTGTTAACCGCTTCAACTCTAACTCCACTTGATTTTTTTTGATTTTCTGACAGATTTTATGTGGCATGCCTTCAGAATTATAGGGGCCTTTGGTTACCTTTTATGCATAACAAAAGCCTATTACCTTTTAATGCATAATTACTCCCAGTTTAAGATTGCCTGATTAACAATCAAACGGTTTACTTGCTGAATAATGAAGATCGATACATAACTTTACAAAGATTAAGAAATTATTAATAAAGAAATGATAACAGAAGGCTACAGTGGAGATGTGAATGCGATACATGCAATATCGTAAGGATGGTGGTAGTGAAAATAATAATTCCAAATCATACTCTGAGTCTGAATTCCATCTCCATTCTCAACATTCCTTCAGCAGTGTAATTTATTTTGTTGATTAAATACCCCAAGGAAAACTTGCGACAAAACCAGTTGTAATTTAATAAGCTAATTATCATTGGCTACAAATGAGCAACTGCCCTTCTTCATGTAGTCAGCATCTCTCCAACACTGGTCAGTGTTCCTTTCCTCTCCTAATTTGGAAAAGAAACTGTGAACCAGTTTGGAGTTAACTCACATTTTAAGGTGGGGTTACTGAAGGGCTATTATACCTCTGACAGCATGGCATTGAAAAGCCAGGGTGAAAGAGGTTAAATAACCTCTCATGCATATTGCTCCCTCGCATTCCAGTCAGACTTATGAACCATTGGTTGGAGTTGAATTAAACCAGTTATGGTTGGCATTTTATTTTGAGCACGAATGGGGTGAAATATGCTGCCTTTCTTTGGGCTGGGAGGCAGGTGTGATTGGTGGAAAAGCCCAGGTGTGCTCAGGTGAGAGAGATTCTTCCTCTGGTGCCTGTGAGTGGGCGTACAATAGTGCATATCGAGGGTGAGATGTAACAGATACTGCCGTCAAGGTGACGTTTTGCGGTTCTTTTCTGGCTTGTTCCGGTCGAGCCAGTTAAGGATCCCTGCCTATGAGAAGGTCTTGTTTGTTTGTGGGTGGAACACAAACCGTGGACATTTGCGAGCTGTCATCCTATCGTATCTAGGATTATGTTTTGTGCTCATTCTAGTGCAATTAAGGGCCTAAATCAAACCAGATTATGGCCTCTTAGTTTCGACATGCAGGAAGTATACTGACGCCTCAGTAGATTGAACCAACAATGTTCTTATTTTTTTATTTTTTTTTATTCAGGGCACTCTAACCTTGTTCCTACGGATCTGCCATTATGTAGGTTACCAGTTTAACCTAACTTTTGCGCTCACCATTCCACTGTTGAGCAGGTTAATCAGATATTGAGCATGGTGAATGAGGTGCACGTCATGATGACAGTTGTGAAAACTGGCGAGATGCTTGATTTCCTGGACCAGGGTTGGTCAGCATTGGTTTAAATCATCCAAAATGGAAGGTCTGCTGCAGTATCTTTCCGTTGGAAGTCCGCTCTGGAAAAAAGCTTGTCCTTTATTACAAAGATTGGGATATGGAATGATTCAGAACATTTGTGCTGCCGGTACATTGCGTAAATGTGGTTGGGGGGTTTCGTTGTGGTTGGAGAGGAGGGAGAGATGGAGAAGTGGAGTTGCTGGAGCGGAAGTAGGGAAGTGGGAGGATTGAGGACATCATCCCCACATGACCTGAGGAGATAAGAGTATCCCAGATAGGGTCAGGACCTCACCCAAGGTTCTGGATGGCATTCTGGCTACTGATTGGGTCTGCAACCATGAGACATGTCGTACATGGCTGCTGACGAGACTGACCTGTTTTGGTCTGTTTCAGCTGCAGTGACTTAATTTTGATTTGATTCTTTCTGAGGGACTAAAATCAAGAATAGCTCCAGGGCTAAGAGCGGATTGTGTAAAGATCGAACAAAAATCAGGAAACATTCATTTTGAAACCGTTATTTGTTCCACTCTGTAGGGCAGAGGGTACCCACAAGGGTAAGTGGAGCAACTCACGGCGAAGTCTGAAGTCACTGCCAGCAATCCCAGCAGCCTTGGTGGTCAGCATATCTGCTGCATGGGAAGTGCTGTCTGAATTGTGATTGATGGTACTGACAAAATGCAGTGTTTTGATTGGTTACACAGAGTAATTGGAGAGTTGTCGCTGGTAGTTACTTTGGCCTCACCTGCTGTGCTCTGTTGTGTTTGCAGCCACATGGAGAAGATAACCACCTGGCAGGATCCACGTAAGACCATGACCATGAAACCGATTCGCAACCTCCATGGCCCCACACCTCCGGTTCAGCAGCGGTCCATGGCTCTGTCTCAGCCCAACCTCGGTGAGTAACTTACTGCTTTCCCGCATTCACCTGGCCTGCAGTCTTACAGCACTATGAGCCTGACTAGGTGGCTCATGACTTCATTGCACTTTGAGCTGGGCCAGGCTGCTCATAACTTCCCAGCACTATAAAACTGACCAGGCTGTTCATAAACTTACAGCACTATGAGCCTGACCAGGCTGCTCATAACCTTACAGCACTATGAGCCTGACCAGGCTGCTCATAACCATACAGCACTATGAGCCTGACCAGGCTGCTCATAACCTTACAGCACTATGAGCCTGACCAGGCTGCTCATAACCATACAGCACTATGAGCCTGACCAGGCTGCTCATAACCATACAGCACTATGAGCCTGACCAGGCTGCTCATAACTTCACAGCACTATAAAACTGACCAGGCTGTTCATAAACTTACAGCACTATGAGCCTGACCAGGCTACTCATAACCTTACAGCATTATGAGCCTGACCAGGCTGCTCATAACCATACAGCACTATGAGCCTGACCAGGCTGTTCATAACCTTTCAGCACTATGAAACTGACCAGGCTGTTCATAACCTTACAGCACTATGAAACTTACCGGGCTGTTCATAACTTTACAGCTCTAAGAGCCTGACCAGGCTGCTCATAACCTTACAGCATTATGGGCCAGACCAGGCTGTTCATAACCTTACTGCACTATGAGCTTAATTAAGCTGCTCATGAGCTCACAGCACTATGAGCCAGATCAGGCTCCTCAGAGCCTTTCTGCACTATGAGCCAGACCAGGCTGCGTATGACCTTACAGTCATACAGTGCTATGAGCATAATTAGGCTAGTTTGCCTCACATCCAATATAAAGCTGTCACTCCAAAAGAAAAAAAATGTTGTATCCTTGACAGGTACTCTGTCTTACACACCTAGTGGTTACTTGAAAGAGCAGACTGGCTAGAGGAGTGTGACCGACCTTGACTTTGTTGTGTTCTTGTAGCCCAGGGTTTAAGCAGCATTATTTATTTATTTAGCGTTGAGTTACTGCATAGTGGCGCTAGTCCAGACCATTTATTCTCCATTGCTAACAGTAAATTAATACCAAATGTTTTGGTATGTTTTGTTTTCCGCTTGTGTGACGAAATGGAAAAATCATTGTCTTTCCTGCTTCTTTTGTTCAGATTATTAATGTTTTTTTTCTTCCCTCTTTTGGGAAGAATGATTGCGATGACTCTGCAAATGTATTATGGGTGGGAGGAGGGCTACATGTAGTGCTCTGTTGCTTCTGTCACTGACCTTGGAGCTGTTAATGCATTCAACCACCTGAAAAGCCAGTTTTTGCATTTATTGCCTACTTTAGATATATTACATTCTCTTTTTGCATCAAGGAGGTGTTGCATGTGTGCTCAGCAGACATGTTTTGAAAATTTGAAAGAATAATTATCTTATTGCACAATCAATTTTGGTTTTCAATAAAAAATGATCATTGTGACCTCGACACCAGACAAGAGTAAGTGTCTAACTCATCTGAGGCTGTGGGAGGCTGAATCTTTTCATGAAGAACATCACTGCAGCCAAAATAACAAAGAGCTAGTGTAAATGTTTGTGGCAGCTGCGCGACCAAGTTTCAAAGTGGTGAAAGGAATTTTAAGGAGTGGGTCTCATACTGGTGAGCTGAATTCTGAGAATAGAGGGCTATAAATCTCATGCTATTGAGCTGAATTCTGGGAATTGTAGTAATCTAGGCTTTTCCTGGTGAGGTATAGTGAGGTAATTTTAAGCATTGCGCACTAGTGAGATGAATTCTGGGAATTGTAGGTGGCAGGGTTTCTCCTGGTGATGGCTTCTCATTTCATGGAGTGCATCCTTGAAGGATGCAGCCTTTGTGCTTCTATACAGGCTGTGGCATGAAGTCAACTGTAGTTCAAGTCTGTGCAATATGAATGGGACGGTCTGGAAAGTCTCAACAGCATCAGAGTTCTCATGCTATCGTGCTCTCTCACATGCAACTTTTGATTGAATTATACAAAATAAATGAGGAGCCATTGTTGTTTTGGCTTGATCACAGCAGCTTTTAGGTTCACATAATGATGTCTGGGAAATTCAAGACCATGAAAGAGTCACCAGTTGCATTCACCAGATTCCTTAAATGAAGATCCCTTTTCTTGGACACATTCGAAGGATCCTCGCAAATCGGACGGTCTAGTGGAGAGTTAATGACAAAAGGTTTATTCAAATGAAACCTTCAAGGGATGCATCCCATAACAGGTCTCGGTCTTTGCACTCACCCGAGATCAGTTGTGACTGAAAAATTGTGACCGGATAAGCTCAGTCTCCTCGCCCATTCTGATTTATATGAAGTATTTTGATAAAGTTCATACCTGTGTCATTAAATTTCCCATGATGTTCTAGTCCTTTTCAGTTTGACTAGTAAAATCTTTTGTGGGTTAGTGACTTTTTTCTGTCACTAGCCCTACTGTCTAGTGGCAAAAAATGGGAAGATCGAGCCCTGCATGAAATTACATACAGCTTTGGGTTCGCACTAATAAGATGAGTACTGGGAATTGTCCTGCTGAAGTCAGTGCTGGGAATTGTAGGCACTAGGATGTTGTGCTAGTGGGGAGGATTGTTGGAATTGTAGGCAGCAGGTTTCAAACTGGTGAGACGTTTATGAGGATGAAGTTATTATTCAACAATACTCCCCACCATGACCTTGTGACCCATGAAAAATTGATGTACCTTACCCTCTGTGGCTCTCACACACGTGTGTACATTCCCTCAAACATTTTCATACAAAATACACTCTGATATTACGCACTCCATGAGCTCCTACGTATAGGTGCACTTTATTAATGTATTTGATACCTTATATAAAGGAAAATCCTGGATTTGGTTCTTCTTCATGAATGGAATGGCTCTGGTTTTGTAACTTCTTTTTTGTTTTGTCAGTTTTGATGTTTATTTTGTTTTGTTTTTTTTTTGTTTGTTTTTTTTATTGTCAGTTTTGATGTTAATTTTTTTTTTTTTTTTTTTGTTTTTTTTAATTGTCTTTTTTTTGTTTTTGTTTTTTTAGGTTGATGGCATGAATTTATCAATGTGTCTGTACCAAACCATGGTTAAAGTTGAGGGTGAACCCCCACCTTGGCAAACAGTTACACACATGCACACATTCATTAATGCTCATATATGCGCGCACACACACGCGCGCACACTCACACACACACACACACTCACACACATCATCCCTGTGTTAAGCTGCAGCCTGACGCTGGAATGGGCTGGGGCTAAATTTTAACGTGGGCTGGGAATGTTTTTGTGTGCTGTAGTCTCTGAGCACGCTCATGCTGACCCTGCTGATAAATGTCTCTGGATCAGATCAGGGTAATGAGGGGAACAGTAGGACCTTTGTTAGCGTAGTTACTCAGAGTTCCCTCTCCCTCGCTTACTCACAGACAGTGGGGTCCCACACGAGTCTGCGTACGTACTTGCGTCTGATTAGTGCAACTCTGTCTAGCCTACGCATCTGGGTAGGCGCATGTGACTCTGCACGCGCAGCCGTGTATGTATACGTACATCTATGCGTACATCCGGACTTAAAAATGGCCATAATACCATTTCAGTAGTATCGAGTTTACAGCAATGTTTGTACACAAAATACTGTGCATGTAAAAGATGTGTCAAGCACTTGTGATTGTGAATATTTTTTTGTTTGTCAAAAACTCAAAGCCTTGGTGATAATTGTGAGCTTGGTAGCCCTAGTGCAAAGCTAGTGGTAAAAGCCTGGGATTAACATTCGGTGTTACGCAGTCCATTACTGTAGGATTTCCAGAAGTGGTCATTTTGACTGTTTGAATTCCAAACTGTATAATCTCTCAATAAAGTCCCGATTGAAGGATTGATTACTTAATTCTGTTATCTTCTAACCCTAATCCTGCCTCTGGACTAATGCTTATCGAGGACTGGCATATAAGGAAATGGCTAACGACGAAAGATATATTGAAGACTTGCAAACAGGGAAACGAGTATGGGTCCTCATATCGGTGATCGGCAGGACTATGGATGAAAAATGACACCAAAATTTAAATTTGAATACATCTGACTCTAGAGCTGCCACAGTGTTTGCTGGAGATGATCCATGGGACTGCCAACGGGTAAAATGTACCCGTACTTCTGGCTTCTGAATTACTGTTGTATAAATATGCCTGATTTGACACTGAAAATAGCTGTAAGTAGAACATAATTTGCATATTTGAGTGGTATGATATTGTAGAATGACATTCATCGCATAATGAGGTAACCAGGGTTATTTGAATGGCCAAAGTAGCCTAATGAGCCATTTTGTTACTTACTACACAACAAAGTGAAGTGTTCAGTTTCACCTGATTATTTATTCATTTCAGCATTCCAGTAGCTGAATGTATGAACCAGAGAACGTCTCTCAGAAACTGAAAGGTGTCATCAAAGTTTTTTTTAATAACATGAGAAATTTGGCTGTTTGTGAATCATTCATTCATTCATTTATTACTCACGGAGAATGTATGTGAGACGGCTAAATTTGAACACGTGGTTATATGTGTGTCTCAAATACTCTTTGAACAGACAATCATCTGCCTGACCGTCCATTGTCCACAGACTGCTTTCCTGCACTTCAGGCATTTGGCACAGATTTTTTTTGTTTGCATTGTTCCATCACAATGCAGGTCATTCTTGTCTGCTGTTCTGCTCCAGCGAGGGCCACGGACCCGAGCCATGCATCTTTTCAAACGCTATTTAAATAGTTACTCTAACACACATTTGGCAACCAGGAATCTCCATCTCCTATCCATTGTAAGCTGCTATAAATGAAAGTAGTTGAAATGCCAAAATTAACAGCTGATCAGGCGAAGTTGTGCACTTTGTCATGTCAACTTCAAGCAATTCTTACCTTTCTGGCATTTTTACACTTTTCTTTTGTAATCTTAAAATGCTCCTTATAAGCGTATGGCACACTAAAATGTAAAAGAAATCCACCAGGTTTTGAAACTCTTCAATATTCAGTTCTCATATATTTCTGATAAAAGTCTGACCAATCATTTTCTTCGGTCCGAACAAAATGATTTGCCGAGCTTCCTGTCTGTCATCTGTTGCTGTGCCCCCTCCAGTTGCCTACCGCTGTCACTGCTTGCGAGTCACTCACCTCTCTGGCAGAGCAGCAGAGCGGTAGAGACATAACAGGTACCCAACAAAGTTAGCCTGCAAATAAAACAGCTGCAACTGCTCCTAATTTAATGACTAATGTTACCGGGACAATTCTGGCGAGGTAAGACGTTATGACAGCAGTTTCGCAAGAAAATATGTATGAATTCTGCCGAAAAACAACGCATCTGACTGTAAACGAACAGGCGCTGAAATGCTATAATTGCTATAATAACGTTAATGGTAGTTCATCAGACAAAGGGCATTTGTATTTTATACCACATATAGAACTGAATATTATGTAATTACTGTTGCTTTGGCCATTATTTGAATGATGGCTTATCCTATTTATGCAATTAATGTCATTTTTTCAGTAATATCACTCCACCCAAATATGCACATATTTTCTTCTAATAACCATTTTCCGTGTAACTTTCGACTGATTTGTTCGATAGAAATTCAGGTGTCAGGCTAGTGTTGCATTATTTCAAATTTGCATTTTGATTTCATTTCTTTTTTTATTACCAGAATAAATGAATTAATCTTTCAATTGGGTATTTTTTCATGGGAAATTTTACTACTCGGAATATTAATGGTCAAAACGACCACCTGGGGCAATCAAAGTACCTATGGAGGACAAGACTTCTTGTGCTAAACCGAGGCTATTCCTACTTCCCTTTTACCAACAGCTTCGAAATAGCGAAGTTTGTGACAAAGACAAAATATTCACAAACACTTGATGAGCGGTCTATATGGGTGTTGTCGCAGCATTTCCTGTTGAAACACGATTGGAAATTCAATACTGCTAAAATGTGGTCATTTTTAAGCCAGGCTCACATATTCACGCATGACTATGCCATGTTCCAATCACTCAGAAACGCGTATGTACTCTCGCTCGTGAGGAGCTAATAGTCCATCACACGAGCGTATGTATGTGTGAGTCGTCCTCCGGGACCCTTTTCATCCACCATACACATGCAAACGTGCACATGCACTGAAATGCACACACACACACACACACACTTAAACACCCAGGGACACACTCACACATTCACTCTCCGCCATGTCCCCAAATTTCTTGTCGTCCTATTTTTCCTGCTTTTTTTCTGTCCGTCTTTCTATCCTCTCCCTGTCTGTCCCTCCTTCTCTCCCTCCTGTTTTTCTCTGTCCCTCTCTCTCCATCCTCTTTCAGTCCTCCCTCTTCTTTTTTCTCCTTTAATTCCTCTTTCTCTTTTTCTCTCTCCCCATCCTCCCTCCCTCTCACCCTCTCTTGCTCCTTCCTCTATCTCTCTCTTCCTCTCACTCCTTCCATCTCCGTCTTCCTCTCTTTCTCACTCTTCCTCCTCTCCCTATCTCATTGTTTCTACCTCTTGCTTTCTCATCCCCTCCTCTCTCTCTCTCTCTCTCTCTCTCTCTCTCTCACACCTTCTCTCCCTGTTCTGACCCGGAGTGCCTCTCTCTCGAAGAACCCCCCCATCATACTGGGCTAGTGTGTTAGCCTACACTGGCAGGTGTGTGTGTGTGTGTGTGTGTGTGTGTGTGTGTGCATGTGCGTGTGTGTGTGCGTGTGTGCGTGTGTGTGCATGTGTGTGTGTGTGTGCGTGCCTGTGTGTGTGTGTGTGTGTGTGAGAGAGAGAGAAAGAGAGTCAATATGGATGGAGGTATGTGTGAGAGTGAGAGCCAGTGCAAACTGGGAGTGTGTGATCTGTGCTGTGTGTGTCTGTCGTGTTTGTGATATGTATTGTCCTGTGTGTGCATTGTGTGATGTGTATCGCAAGTTGTGCGTAATGCATGTTGTGTGTGTGTGTGTGTTTGCCTCAAACTCTTAGCTCCCCCATAACCCAGGCTGTGGGAATTTCGCATCTATGCTGCCGGTAATCAAAGTCAAATTCATTTGAGTTTTTGTGGCATATTGCGATAACGTGGTGTTAAGTACAACATAACACGAAATATAGCACAGCAATGAATAGGTATCAATATACAATAAACAATGAAACGATTAGCTGAATAAAATGCGTACTGCATTGGTGATGCTGTTGCTACAGTAAAACTCACATGAATTATTATTATTATTATTATTATTATCACTGCTCCTCATAATAATAACAATAAAAACAATAATTATTATTATTATTATAACTAGATGTATGTCTCCACGCTCTGCATTCTGCTGTACAAGTGATAATCTGCTTGTTACAGTGACAAAGCACTGATACTGATCAGAGTTAGAGCAAGTTATAAAGTTGGTTAGTTGGATAGAGTACTTTGAGTGTCTGTTGAGAGCATAAATTACTCTTCATTTTGAAATGAGAGTATTATTAAAAGAAAGGACGTACGGAATAGCGATTGGCACACCTGACGCCATTTAACCTAGAAACCGGTCAAAATTAGATCAAATGAAAAACCCGTCTGATATGTGATGAAGGGTCATCCCATGCATCTCTCATAAAAATTTGAGTGTGCTAGCTCAATGCATAAGGTAGATATGGCCATTTTTCTTTTTTCACAAAAAGCCCCCTAGTGGCCAAAATTTGAATCACACGATGGCAATTTTTGGCCTGCAGGTTGCCATCACCAAGATACATATTCATACCCATTTGCAGCCTTCTGTGTTGAGTAATAACAAAATGTGCCATCCTTTTCTACAATTTGCACACCTGTTGCCATTTGACCTAGAAAACGCTCAAAATTAGATCAGATGAAAAACCAGTCTGATATGTGATGAAGGCTCATCTCATGCGCCTCCCATAAGAATTTGAGCTTCCTAGCTCAATGCATAAGGAACTTATGGCAATTTTTTTTTTCAAATTTTCACAAAAAGGCCCCTGGTGGCCAGAAAAGGGAATACATTTAAATTCTAAATGTGTTGTGCACCCCTCGGGGTCACTACCTTACACTCACCAAAGCTTCAGGTTCATTGGTCTAACTGCCTAGGAGGAGTTACTGTTTCATGCGGACAGACAGGCGCCGAACTGTATTACAAGATCTCCTCGCTTTTTCGGAAGCGTGGAGATGATAATAATAATAATAGCAGTTGGAAAGGCAGCCTTTAAAAACCATTAAAAATTTTCCATCTTCGTCATACGGGTGGGGTGCAAATGGCTGAGAATTCCTCAGTTTCCAGTGGGCTGAGAGGGAGTGAAGTTCCTTCACTTGCGATGAACTGCCAGTGGACAGAAAAACCGCAGAATGGTCAGTTTATCAATATCAAACTGCAGTGAATACCCTCAGGGGTGGACAGATATGCATCTCAGTGCTGTGCCTTAGTGCAGAGCTGCTGCAGAACTGCATTGCAGTATCTCCGTGTAATTTCTCCGTATAGTACCACAGTACAGTATCTCCGTTCAGAACCTCAGCAAAATACCACTATGCAGTTCCTCAGTCCAGGACCTCCGTGAAGTTCCTTAGTGCAGTTCTTCAGTTCAGGACTTCCGTGAAGTACCATTGTGCAGTTCCTCAGTGCAGTATCTCACTGCAGGACCTCAGTGATGTACCATTTTGCAGTGCCTTAGTGCAGTATCTTGATGCGGTTCCGCAGCACAGTACCAATGTCTAAGTGCAGTATCTCGGTGCAGAACTTGAAGTGAAGTACCATTGTGCAAGGCCTCAGTGCAGTATCACAGTGCGGAATCTCCCAATTAATTTAGAGGCATTTTTCCATAAGTAAGCAAACAGTGTTTTTGTTGACTTCTGGAGTCATCCTGCTGCTACCATCATGAGTTACATTTCTGATGAATATTAGTGAGTCCACTGCAGAAGCAGCCATGCCAGTCCAAACCATGACACTTCCTCCGCTGTGCTTCACAGATGGGCTGAGAAGTTTTGGATCATGAGCAGATTCCTTGTTTCTCCTCACTTTGGCCTTTTCCATCACTATTATTGAGGTTAATTTTGATCTCATCAAAACAAAGAGAGAAGACCTTGGGTTTCAAAAGCACTGGCCAATGCCTGTAAGAAAAAAAATACTTTATACAAGCAGTTTCTGAGAGAGAGGACTGAGAAAGCGGAAGTAAGGTATAAATCTTACAGAAATAAAATTACACGCTTGTTGAGGAAGCATAAAAAGGAGTATTATGAAAAGCTTTTAACAGGAAATAAACATTAGACCAAAAATCTTTGGAATATAGTAAAGACCGTTTCTGGGAGGTCTCCGAAGAGGGAGTACCCTGCCTTCTTTAACCCCTTTGTGCAGAAGCCAAATTTGGCTATTTTTGGGTTACCCACTTTAATGCTGTATAATTCAAGATTTAAGCTTCATAAAGAGGAAAAATGTGGCTCAATTCTGAAAAGACACTTACAGCATTTAGAATTACATAGTATTTCAGTTAATTTTCATGATTATGGTAGAGAAAATGAGCTGCAAACATAAAAAATCTTCATGAGAATTCACCATTGAAATTGCAAAAAAAATAATTCTGAGGATTGAAAAACTGCTGGGGCTTAAAACTATACATTTCTGGGGTCATAAACTCCTTGACCACAAGTACAATTTATCTTCAACATTACATTCTAGATTACCTACATGCTTTTAGCCAAATTATACACCTATCCAAGTGTCTCCCCAAAGTCTCAAAATGAAGTCCTGTCAAATCATAAAAAAATCATGTATATAACACAAATAAAGTTTTAAGGCATGAAATTTAATATGAACAAATGATTTTCTGGTTGAGTTTTGTATGAATTTATCAATCTCAGTGCAGTTAAATATCAATGGTCACCAGCAACCTCTCCAAAGACAAAATATGCCTTTTCTCCTTAATAAAGTTTAGAGTTTTGGCCATTTTACTTCAAAGTGCCCCAAGCCAGCACAAACACGCATTAAATAAACTTCTTATTAAACGGTTAGAACATTCACCCTGTAATGAAAGCTACCAGTCCCCTCTTCTAAGCTTACAAACTCATTTCAACACTTATAAGGAACAAGTGCAACTCACTAACTCAGTAATATCTGAATTCTGAAATATACCTTATTTTAATAGAACAGACACTCCACTTTCAGGGAACAATCCATTGCCTCCCTGGATTCAAAAGAAACGTGCAATGAACGTACCAGGGGGTCCACCCAAATGCACGGGCAGTTCGCGTTTTTCACAGGAAAAAAACCTCGACATTCGACTTTGGAGAGTACGTATACATTCCAAAAACAAAACAACAACAACAACAAAAAAATAACAAAGTAGCAGCCTCACCTTTTTAATGAATCCCTTTTTCCAGAGAATGAAGTATCCTGTAGCAGGAACCTGTTTCATTCGAAATAATTCCAATTGACCATATCCTTATCTCATTTAAATCCCCTAAATGTAACTGAACACTTCAAGGCCAGTTTTGCGAACGTGTTTTCTATAAATCGCGTCTATTTTAACCGCGTAATGTGCATAACGTAGACAGGATACAACAGCGCATGCTGATACGCATTGGTTTGTATGCTCTCTGTTTGTCCAATAAATGTGTTTCACTTGCTCTAAAATGTTTAAACACTCGGGAATTGGATAAGAAACGAGCCGATCAATACATTGTTATCAGGGAAACTTCAGGAGGCCATGAAGTGTAACTCTACAATTACGCAGAAGAGCTTGAGTGTATGGTTGAGTGATTGGCTATCAACGCCAGTACTCGGGTGGATATAAGGAAGCGCTGGATTTGTCAATGAATGGATCTGCGCGTAAATCCACGGTAGGGAACAACGAATTTTTTTGTATGTGACAACTGTAATTAACAGTAGAATGTGAGAGAATCAATACCATGTCGATTTTTTTGCCTCAGAAAACTGATTTTTCTGAACCATTACTTGGAATACTGTTGGCTCACTGTGGCTTAGCTGGTTGCTACAGAGGATAACGATTTTTTCTGTGTCAAGATACCGTTTTTTTAAACTGCTGGATCGATACTATAGGCAAGGATACTGACCAGTTTGCACATCAGGCTTAGCTGAGGAGTTAAATTCATGCAGCTCTTGAAAAACAGGGCGTGGAGTGAACTTCCCCATATTCAGAACCGCGTTCGAGGTCTGCTTGCTTGTGAATATTCAATAACTGATCCGGGGGTGCCATTTATTGATCGAGCACAGTAACAGCGTACTTCCAATTTGCAGGTCTATAGATGCGGGCGTCTACATCTGCAGAAAGGGGTTAATGTTCATGGTAAACAGGTAGAGAACATGGATCTAGTCGTGGAACATTTTAATAATTACTTTGTGAATGTTGGGCCAGAACTAGCAAAGGGCATCGAACCCTCACACCTAAGATGGGACTACCTTGATAAGTATGAGGAAGTACAAGACGCATTGACATTAACTCCTGTTACTGAATCCGAAATTAGATCAATTCTGAATAACTGTACAGCTAAGACATCTGTTGACGTAAACCAATTAGATATGAAATTACTGAAAACACTAACCAATTCAATTGTAACTCCACTTACGCATATATGTAATCTATCCTTCTCTTGCGGAGTGTTTCCAGATAAAATGAAGATGGCAAAGGTTATCCCTCTCTACAAAAGCGGGGATAAATATGATTTCTCAAACTATCGACCTGTCTCGATTTTACCTCAATGTTCAAAAATCTGAGAAAAACTCTTCAATGATAGATTGGACGATTATATAGATAAACACAAATTTCTATGTGACAGTCAGTATGGGTTCAGGAAAAAGCATTCGACAGCACTAGCCCTAACAGAACTTATTGAGATGATCAAAGATTCACTAGAATGAAAACTATATTCTATAGGTACATTTATTGACCTGAAGAAGGCTTTTGACACTACAAATCACAATATATTGATTGAAAATTGTATAAATATGGAATAAGAGGGACCGCATTAAAATGGATTAAAAATTATTTAACAAATAGAACGCAATTTGTACAGATGGGCAATAATAAATCAAATTGCCTGGACATTACCTGCGGAATTCCTCAGGGCTTGGTCATAGGTCCTAAGCTGTTCATAATCTACACAAATGACATTGTTAAGGTATCCGATATTCTACGATTAATTTTATTTGCTGACGACATGACTATTTTCAGCTCTGGTGCTGATCTCAACCAATTAGTCAAATTGGCTAATAATGAAATGTCTAAACTTCACACGTGGTTTAATGTAAATAAACTATCTTTAAATCTTACAAAGACCAAATTCATGGTATTTGGGAAAAAAGGTCTAAAGGATGACATAGACTTAAAAGTTAATGGTATCAGCATTGAAAGAGTAAACGTATATAAAGTCTTGGGAATTATTTTTTTTCTGGAAGCTGGGGGCGGGACTCTGATAAGCGATTTCGCTTCCCCCGCGACCCTTTCGGTCATGATACATGTTGTGTGTTGAAATTGTCATGAAATGATTTACAATCATGCAGAAATAAAAAATATTTAAAAAAAAAATGTTTTTTAAAAATATAAAACTTTATTGCAACACTTCTGTGGCTCACCCCTGTACTTCTTTTCAAATCGTTGTCTCACCTTCTGGTTCTAATGACTGGTTTGAATCTTGTGATATCACCTCCTTTGCTAATCTCTGAAAGGAGACGTGCCATTTTCACTGTGCTAATGTTCCCATTTTGTCAGTTCTGAACACCTACTACTGAGTAGTTTAGCAGGACTTTCAATTCGAAAAAATCCTTATCTTTCTCAGAGCTGCTCCCAGAAAAATACCCATTTTAACAGCCTTGTAGCCACTTCCTGAAAATGGTTGCTTTTGGATTATGCTCTGCCATGATTGGGCGGAACCAGAGGCAGAAGGGGCAGACCTTGGATCCCAAGGCTCGCCCCTACCGGCTCCACGTGCTCTTTTACTCTATACTATATCAGTGCTCTCAAGTCTCACGCGATGAGCGTGGTTGTCACTCATTTCAGTCGGATGTCACGCACTTACGCCACACACAGTATTTCTCAAGCAAAAAAATTATTAAAACAATTTCCAACAGTAGGCCAATATGCGCAGAAGCACTGCTTTAACTGTAATCGGCAGAAATCAAATACATCTCCCCTGGAGTTCTCGGTGGCAGCTTGCCCCCTGCCAGCCAATCAAAAAAAGGAGAAAAGGAGAGGGGCTACAGAATAGCCAATCAGATAATAGCATATCTGGGTAAGATTTAGGACAACAACTAATGGGGGCAAAAAAAAAATACAAAACTCAGTTATCCTGGAATTATTTACGTGATCCTGCTACAACAACGTTCTGAAAGCTGCATTATTCATCCACCCCCCGAGAGCCCTGCTATATCAGATGTAGTAGCCAACAACGATTTTGGATGAAGCAAATAGACACCTGTGAGTGAGTTACAAGTTTCCAAACATACCTTTACTTCGCACATGTTGTTTCGACGTTCCATAAGCCAATTGGGTAGCTATGGATCCGTTGGTGCATCCATGGTGTAAACTGCTTGCCTATAGAGGTCTTCATCACAGCTGTCTGGGCAGACGCTGACTTTGTCTGTTTCTCGTGTGCTGCTCGCCAGTTTGGGGGCGGGCGTCTTGGGTGTATTTAGAGCGGATTCTGCCTGATTTATTACAGGTTTTATACATTACTCCTGATTGGCTTGAAATCGTGACAAAAGAATTTCAACATATCTCGTGAAGCTCTCGTTACAAGGCGTTCAGAGAGGAAGGAAATCACGTGAGGTCTCATTTGAGAATTACAGCAGAACCCTAATGTGTCAACTTTTTCAATGTTTGGCTTGGAGATGAAAGCTTATAGCATTCTCTGAATGTCAAAAAGCATGGATCAGCGTAACATGTCTCTTTTAAGTTGACTGAGATGCCTTCATCTTCGAGATGCCAGGTTTTATAGCTACCATGTTCATGAATTCCGCTCTAGTTGCAAACCCTGTGTCTCTCTTTCCACTCTCTTTCCCTCCCACTCCTTCTCTAATTTCCTCTCTTTCTCTCCCTCTTCCCCTCTCTCCCTCTCCAACTTTCTCACCTCTCTCTCTCTCTTCCTGTTCGCAGTGATGACACACCGCCACCAGACCCACCCGGCCCCACAGATGCAGCAGCAGCAGCAGGCTCAGGTTCAGGCCCAGGCCATGGTCTCAAGCCCCCCAGTTTCCCAGCAGAGCCTCCCTCAGCAGGGCTCTCAACCTGGGCTCATGAACCTGCCCAACCCCCTGACCACACAGCAGCAGCACCAGCAGAAGATGCGGCTGCAAAGGATTCAGCTGGAGAGGGAGTGCATCCGCATGAGACAAGAGGAGCTGATGAGACAGGTGCGCTACCGTAGGCCCGTTGTCGTGTAAAATCTGGTCCCCTCGTGACTTCTGTCGCATAATTTGCATCAATCGATGTGTCTTGCGAGATTGTCGTATAGCTTAATGTTGAAATAGCGTAGAATTAATTGAATTGCGGTTGTGCACATGCGGTATACTGTAACCTTATTGGTAAACTAACTAGCTAGCTCGCTACAATGGTGTGCTTCTTGGTAATCATTAAACAGTTCGTTATCACATTAGCTGACTAGTTAGCAAGTGATTATTGTAGTAAAATTGAACTGTTACCATATTAGCAAGCTAGCTGGCTAGCTCTCTACACTGGTGTGCTAGCTACTTATTACAGAGTTTCTTATCACTTTAGCTGGCTAGCTTGTCCTTATTACAGCAAAAGCTAACTGAGGCCTTATCAGCAAGCTAGCAAGCTCATTACTTCAGTACAAAGGAACAATTTTATAACTAATGTCTGTGCTAATCATTGCATTTAGATGCTATGAATCGACTTATGTCGGAGAATACTTTGCTACTACAGAAATCACTTAAATCAGTGTTCTCCAACCCTCTCCTGGAGGCCCACCCGTCCTGCATGCTTTTGATTTCTCCCTGCTTCAGCACAGGTGATTCAAGTGATCAACTCGTTAATTACCCCCTAAAGCTGATTGATGACAGCCTGACCATTTGAATCACCTGTGCTGGAGCAGGGAGAGATCTAAAACAAGCAGGACAGGTGGGCCTCCAGGAGAGGGTTGGGGAACACTGACATAGATGACTCAAATGATGCGATTTGACACAAATTGACGCGCAATATGCAACTTAAGTCACGTGGTGGGGCCAGATTCTATGGAGAGGATCAGATTTCACACAATACCGGCTAGGCTTGGCGAGGGTCTGCTTTGCTAACTCTTCGGAAGGATTGGCTACCTTGCACCTAGCTGGGCTTTGCTTGAATGTTCCAGGAAACACCAGGCTGAGCTTGGTTTGGATATGTTTGGGGACAGCAGGTTTGGTTAGGCTTGGATCCAGTATGGTTTGCCAGGCTAGGCTAAGCTTGGACCTGCTACGGTACACCAGGGTGGCTTGGCAATGGATACATTTGCGTGTGCCAGGCTATACTTGGGTATACCAGACCTGACCAGTGTAGTCTGGGCTTTTGCCATTGGTGGAAATTTCAGCATGGATGCCTGTCTCGAGCAGCATTTGGAGTCTTACACATGTAATGTTGTTGACGTAAAAATTTGTGTGATTCCCTGGGACTTGGAGACCTGTAATTTCTGGTCCTATTGTCTTAGTCAAATACACACATACACATCCACACACAAACCCCTCACCGCAGGACTTGCTGTTCCACATCCTAGTTATTTGTTTTTTGCTACAGGAAAAGGTGTCATTCAGACCTGCTTTAGCCATGGCTCTGTTTCCACACGGTTGTGTGTGTCCAACTGTGGTATCCTGCCAGAATGGTTGACCATGGAAGGTCCCGCTACATTCGTGCAAAAGCCCTGGAATTTTCCAAGCTGGAAAAAAGGAGGGCTGCTGCTTTTCCCTTATCCGGCAACACGCCCACGAGGAGCGCTGCGGTTTGAGAGCACGAGTGATGTTGTATACAGCTAACTTTTATGGCCAGGGCAGTTTCCCGTAAGGGAATAGGGAGGAAACGCTTGGTGTAGTGGTTTTTCACTCCATTGTGAACACGGGGGCCCCCTGGTGGCCAGTAGACTCCTATTTTTGCATTAAATCTGAGCATAACCGCTTAAATACTCTTTAAGGACCACAGGGGGAGACAACCGTTTATTACACTGTTTATGCCAGGAGACTGTATGATACTGTTCCTCTCTCGATTTATGAAGTGACATTGATTTAATCGTTGCAAAAACCATAATTACTCCTCTCAAAAAATGTAAAAGAAGTGCCAATCCAGAAGCATGTTCCTAAAACTGGCTGAAGGAGGGGGGCACTGTAAAATCAGCAATGATTTAAAAATAAAAAAACAAGTAAAACCATAATACAGATAAAACATAAGAAAAAGACAATTGGAAAAAAAAATCCAGAAAAGTTGATACTTATTCTCAACCTTAATACAATAAAAAAAAAAAAAACACACGCTGAGACTGTCTCTGAGCTCTCTGCTTGGATATCCACATCCAGTGTTTATAGGAACCTGGCAGCTCTGAGCTTGAGCAGTTACCTCACCTCAGGCGGTGTTTATCTTCCAGTAAACCCCCACCCCCATGTCCCTAAACTGTTCCTGCGGGAAGTTATCCAAAGGTCACACAGTGTTGACTGGAGCCCTGACACCTGAAGCAAAATGACCGGGTCAGGATCTTGCTGATTTCTGAACCCTAAATCCAGTGGAGCATTGTGGTTTAGAGACTGTTCTCACAAGTGATGAGAGGTATTGCCATTTGAAGTCGAATACTGCAGTGTGAAAACAATTTAGAAGACTGGAGTCACTCTAGGAAAGCAGCTGAGTGCCCTTAAAGAGAGAATGCTGAAGTAGAAAGTGGTGCAGTGCCCTTAGCGAGTGAATGCCTCAGTAGGAATTAAATTTAGCCCCCTTAAAGACAGAATATAACCATTGGAAAAGAGTGTTGTGCTCTTAAAGAGAGAATGCCGTAGTCCACAGTAAAAAAGGGGTGTAGTGCCCTTAAAGAGAGTATGCCACAGTACCACAGTAGGAAAGTGGTGTAGTGCCCTTATAGAGAATGCCACAGTACCACAGTAGGAAAGTGGTGTAGTGCCCTTATAGAGAATGCCACAGTACCGAAGTAGGAGAGTAGTGTAGTGCCCTAATAGAGAGAATGCCAGAGTACCACTGCAGGAAACTGGTGTTGCGCCCTTAAAGGCAAAGTACTGCAGTGGGAGAGCTGCTTGGTGCCCATGAAGGAAACGCTGTAGGAATGTAGTTCAGCGTTAGTAGTAGTTCAAAGTTAGAATACTACCGTTGGAAAGTGGACTGGTAAACTTAAAGATGGAATATTGCTTTAGGAAAATGGTTTTGTTTGTGTAAATGAAAATACTGCCATTTGAAAGTAGTTTTGTGCGCTTAAAGACACAATATTTCATGTGAAAAGTTTAGTGCTCTAAAAGGAAGCCTTAAAATTCAAAAATTTGCTTCAAATAATATGTAAACCGGGCTAATGATGTCTAGCTGTTGAATGACATGTGCTTTGTTAGTGTTGGAGTAAAAACCTACAGGACGCTGCATCTCCTGGAACGGGGTCGGGGCAGCTCGGCTTTAGGCTTAATAGTGCCACTGAGCTGTTCTAATCGCTGGTGTAGTTCAGCATAATACGGCAGTTATTAGAGACTTCAGCTTTGTTTGAAAACTTACATCTGCATGTTAACTCTTTGGGTCCTTTTTTGCTCATAAGTAGGGATGTGAATTTAGCATTTTGAACCAGAAGCACGTATTTTAAATTTGTGTGCTATAACGTTTGCTCATTAGCCAGAGTGACAGAGTGAAAATGATTAAAAATAGAGGGTAAAAGCATGTAACATGGACATGGTGTTCGACACTGTCCTAAATGAGTCCCTCTGTGCGATTTATGCAAATAACCTGCAGATTCTCCAAATTTTTTTCTGAAATTGTTATGTCGATATTGACCAAGAGAAAAGCTCTCCTCAACTCACAGTTGGGTGGGAGGGTGAGCATGATTTTTATTTATTTATTTTTAGTTTAGTGTTATAAAGCCATCTTTTCAGATAACACATCAATTTACCATACTTGTAGAAATTTGCAGTCAGATGAAGCACAATGTTGGTTAGTTCCAGAGGATTACAGTTCTTGGACTTCGCGAAACTTCAGTCCTTTCAATGCAGGCTATCAAATGACAGTTCAGTTCTGGCTGACCTCCGTCTGCTTGTTCCCCCAGGAGGTGGCGCTGTGCAGACAGATGCCCATGGACACGGACAGCATTGCGACGCCTCCCTCTGCCATTAATCCCGCCCCCATGAGCCAGGGGTCCATGCCGAGCAACAGCAGTGACCCTTTCCTCAACAGGTGACTATCTCTCCGCTGTCTCTCTCAGTTCCTCACCCCCATCCTCGGCTCTATGCCCGCTCTCCCCCAGTTTAAACTCATCCCCCACTCTAGACCAACTTTGCCCCAGCGTATTCTCATTCCCAATTCTGCCCCCACACTGTCCCAGTTTATACTCAGCCCACATTCTACCTCCCTTCTGTCCCAGTTTATACTAATCCCCGACTCTTCCCCTCACGGCATTCCGTTTGCACTCGTCCCCGATTCCTCCCCTGGTTTGCCTCCAGTGTATCTTAACATACTAATGTTGATGGCTGTCCAGCTCCAGGGTGCTCTGGTCTGAATTGTCACTTTCACTCATAGTTTGACCAAGGGCAGGATTCACTCTTGCTAATTTAAAAAAGCATTTTGATTGGCTGGCAGCATGGCTTAATATTGCAGTGTTGTGGGAAAATTTGTTTGGTTGGGGTCTGGGATCTTGATGTTGGCTGGGGGAAAACCAGCAATTTGATTGGCTGTTTTAGTGAGCGGCTACCTGTGATTGCTGTTTTCTCAGTGGGCCCTTCCACTCGCGGGAGCAGAGCACGGATAGCGGCCTGGGTCTCGGCTGCTACAGCGTCCCCACCACCCCAGAAGATTTCCTCAGCAACGTGGAGCAGATGGACACAGGTAGGCCACCCACCCTCAATCAAAGGTACACCCCAAACCTCCCACAATCACAGGAACAGCCCTTACCCCCCTAATCACTGGGACACCCCCACCCTAATTACAGGTACTGTACAGGCCAGCAGATACTGCCTAATTCCCACAAGACATCTCGTGTAGGCACTAGGCCTATTGCTTTTCCTACACACAATATATGTGACTCGTACATTCACGCTGCGTCGCGATATTCTCGTCTCTGTCTGGTGTATTTCTACCGGTAATCTTGCATAGAAATGGCGCTGTCTGCTGCCCTGTACGGTACATCTCCTATCTCGAGAAACACAGATGCACCCCCTAGACCCCAATTACAAATACACCCCCTACCCCTCCTTCGTCACTGGTCCGACACCTACCCACTAATCATAGGCACACCCCTTACCCTCCTAATCACAGGTACAGAGGAGTGAAAATATATATGCCCCCTTCCCACTTTATTCTATTTTAGCGTTTTTGTCACTCTTAAATGTTTCAAATCATCACCCTAATTTTATTATTAGACAAAGATTGAGTAAACCCACACTGTAGTTCCTAAATGGTGATTTCATTTATTGAAGGAAAAAAGGTATCCTACCCTATCTGGCCTCATGTTAAATAACTGATTACTCCTTTGTCATCAAATGAACTAATTAAGCAAAAATTAGTTGGAAACTGTTCAATTCTGCTAGATGCACCAAGGGATGATTACGGCAAGCGCTGCTAAATTGTAACATCTCTTAAATAGAACCTATTTGGCAATGAGAAGTAGGCAAAAAGCAGCACTTGATGCTGCGATCTTAAGAAATTCAAGAACAGGTGAGAAACTAAGTCATTGTCATCTGTCAGTCTGAAAAGGCTCACAAAGCTATTAATAAGGCTCTGGGACTCCAACAGACGTTGTGAGCCATTATTTACAAATGGAGAATACTTGGAACTGTGGCGAACCCGGTCAGGAGTGGCTAGCTCACCAAAATTCCGGCACGGTGGCATAGTGGCACAGTGGTTTGCACTGTCTCACAGCAAGAAGGTTGTGGGTTCGATTCCGGCCTGGGGCCTCTCTGTGGGGAGTTTGCATGTTCTCCCCGTGTTCGCGTGGGTTTCCTCCGGGTACTCCGGTTTCCCCCACCCACAAAAACATGCATCATAGGAACACTCCAACCAGTACCCCTGACCAAGGAACTGGCTTTAGAACTGGAGTTGGTCAATCTCTCCCTGTCTTTCTCTCTCCCGTTCTCCCCTTCCCTCTTCCCTCTCTATGTCTGTCCTTCCCATTCCCACCTCTCCCTTTCTCCTCCCTCTCTTTCCCCCTCCTCCTCCCACTCCTGCTGTCTCTCTCTCTCTCTCTCTCTCTCTCATTTTTACATTCCTCTCCCTCCTTCTCCCTCCTCCTCTCCCTCTCTGAAGGTGAGTCCCTGGCTCAGGGTAGCATTCCTGCTCCACAGCCCAGCAGATTCCCAGACTTCCTGGACTCTCTCCCCGGCACCAACGTGGATCTGGGAACGCTGGAGGGAGCCGAGCTCATCCCCATCCTGAACGAGGTGGAGTCGGTGCTCAACAAGAGCGAACCCTTCCTCACCTGGCTGTAGAGGCTCAGAGACCTCGCCTATCAAACCTCTCCTGCATTTCCTCGGTGTAACCCTGTCTCACAATGGGACTGTTTCGATGGCATTCACTACAGATAAGACGCAGTGCTTAGACAGATTAGCACGTATCTTTTCAAATGGCATTACTCAGCCAGTTAATCACTTGGTTGGCAGTACTTAGGCTACCAACAAGAAAAGTATTGGCGCAGCCCTGTAACCTGTTAAAACTGCCTTAAAGTCACAGGATGAATCCCTGTGACTTAAAAAATGAAAGAAAACACAATTTTTTTTTTTTTTTTTGGACGACCAATAGTGCATTTTTGACAATTATAAAAATTGTGCAGTGATTGGCTGAAACACCAAACCAAGTGGATGTCGGTTTGTATTTTATGTAGGATAGTTTCTTTCTTATATTTTTCTGTGCCCTATATTGAAAAACTTGAGTTATTATTAAAACTGCATTCCTGCGTCTGATAGTGACATTAACAGCAAAGAAAGTTTAGTGGCATAAGTTTGCTGCCTAACTGTCTCTGTGACTGTCTGATGCCTGCAGTGATACTAAACTGCCAGTAGAGAGAGCCAAAGCCTTTTTTGTTTCTTCAAAACCAAACACGGTTTATTACTGGCTACCAAATTATTGTTTCCCCAACCAGCTCCATGCTATGAATTGTTCTGGACGTTGGGGTGTAGCCAGAGAAGGAACCTGCAATCATCATTTCTTAATCATGACTACGTCAAGATTGTAAACTCAGAAGCCTTAAAAACAAAATGTTATATTTTTTACGAAAACCAAAACTATTATCATAAAGCTTTAAGATTTTTAAAAAATTGTTTAAAAGGTTGATATCATTTTTAAAGGAAATGTTTTGCTTGCATTTTAATGAGCGCACTCAAGCTGATGCCAGTTTGGAAAAACTGAAGCTCACAACTCAATAACGCAAGTGTTCATCAGCAGACTTATTTTGTATCGTACTTTTTATATAATACTGCAGTATTTTTTTTTTATATACTGTAAAAACAAATAGTCCAGATCAGATCATTTTAGAACTTTTAAATAGAATTTGCATTTTAGTATTTATCAAGAGCCATGATCAATTTTTTTTTTATTTTTCCAGAGATATCAAATTTTTTGTGTTGAGTAAATTTGAAATTTCATAGCACTACAAATCACCATGGTTTAAACTCTGAGTGATTATTGTAGCTGATTGCTGTGGGCGTCAGGAGTCTATTTACATGATCAAAGTGTTCCCAATATTTGAATCAGGTTTGTCTATGTGCTTTGTTGAACCAGCCCAAGAGTACAGGAAAAAGAGGGGCTAACAGTTCGGCGGCCATTTTGTCTTTCATTCCGCCAAACGACCAATGTAGCATGTATTCACTCCTCATGGTGTCCACCTGTATATCGCATGTTGAGTTAATCCTTTTCTTGGTATTCCTAGCGTAGGTGGTTTGTAAGCACCACTTCATGAGTATAACATGAATATACTGTGTTCCGTTACTCTGTTGGATAGCAGGACTGAGATGGCAATGAAGTGATGGAATTTTAGTGGAGAGTATGTGACAGGACAGATGGGGGTTTGTTTGACTCACACTGCTGCTCATGACGTCCTAGATTTTGGATTTTAGATTCCGGCCTGGCACGTTGACGGACTATCCGCACAAACCTGTACTAAGTGTGGTTAGTAAATACGGCTTGTGTACTACTTATATCTTGTATAGCAGGGGTGTCCAGTCTTTTCAAAATGGAGCAGAGGTCAAAAGTCCTGCTGTATGATTCTGGTAACTATGGACACAGCCAGCAGCTTTTAATTTAGGTCTAAGTCTTTGCTGTAAAACAGAGCTAATTTTCAGATGCAGGTGACTGGAGCTAAATAATAGGATTGACTCCTTCATCACTGAATTTGGATTTTACACCTCGGAATGAGACACTCAATTGTGTTCATCAAGGCTTTGAATGAAGACTGTGAAAAGTTAATTTGTTGAATGAGGTGTCCTGATGCACTGATAAAATAAAAACCTGCACCCAGGACTTTTCAGATTGGACTCATTTGTTGTGGATGGATTCAGGACTAAATAAGTAACTGTAGTAAATCAGTAACCATAGTTGGGACCCCTTCCATGTTTAACCCAGAAGCTTGGACATGTAGGCTTAAACTACTGTCTTGGTTAAGTTATAGCACTCCTAATTGAAAGCTGCTCGTGGATCGAAATAGATGACTTAAAAGATCAAAGTCCAATCTCGCTGATATCAGGGTCTTTGTGTGCAATGAATTAATGACTTTAATG
This sequence comes from Gymnothorax reevesii, assembly GCA_029721435.1. Taxonomy (NCBI): domain Eukaryota; kingdom Metazoa; phylum Chordata; class Actinopteri; order Anguilliformes; family Muraenidae; genus Gymnothorax; species Gymnothorax reevesii. Next base: position 21,417,408 of record CM056575.1, on the reverse strand, counting down.
GTGCAAGCACATAATGGAGTATTGCCGAGTGGTAAACTGCACTCTACTTGGAGGTTTTGCTATTGTATTAATCTACCCATTGTCAGATACTTTTCAGTCTTTTATTATATTCGCAGGTATAGTGGTTATTAAGACATGTTAGACTGACTTGTAACATCCTGTGTGAAATGTGCCTTTTTAAATTCACTTATAATTCATTTTTACATTGAGTTAGTCTGGATGTGGCTGTAGTGTGGGATTGGCCTTTTTTTTCACTTGGACAGCAGATGTATACCTCAAACTTCAACCCGAAAAAAGGACGTCTTTATTTGGTGGAACTTGTCATGTGCAGATTATGTTCTCATTGCGTAATTTTTTTATACACAAAGTTGTTGGTAAACAAATTGCATTTAACAGCCAAAAGGCTTACTTTAGTGTGAATTTCCCATCATAGTTGGGTAATGTTTTGGGTAAAAGCTTCTGGGCTACCACTGATAGTGGAAAATTACTTATTCCAAAAAGAATGCGTGTTTGACCAGCACGGCACGTCTCCAACATAATACATGAAGGATATGTAAACCCTAAGAAACTGGGACGAAAGTGATGGTGTGGCTTCAGAGCGGAACTTGAAGTAGGCTGATCTGGAATGGTGCTAGAGTCAGGTTTGTTTTTATGCATGGATCGGTTAGTCTGGTCCGGAAGGGCTGCAGTGTAAGCTGGTGTTGCGTGTCTTCCAAGCCCCATCCCCCCGCCCACCCCGAGACATTCATTTAAGTCTCAGTTTGGCTAACGTGAGTCTGCAGGTCTGTTCATTGGCCATTAATTGCCTTATGATTGAAAGAACACCAGAAACCCCTGCAGATACTGTGGAGATCTTGGGCAATCAGGCCCATCCCTGTTAAAGTGCGATACCTCTGCTATCATGGCCAGTAGAGAGAGGGTATTGTTTCTGGTTGATGTGAAAGGTGATGGTGTTAATGCAAGAGCCTCTTTAATGGCAGACTGACAGTGGGTAAGTGCAGTGCATTTCAGTGGAGTTAATTTGGACAAATGTAACTTGCAAACAAGTCAGACGTGCAGCAAAAAAATAAATGAGAAAAAAAACCTGATCTTGTATCTTCTTAAAAAAAATAAAAAAGTCTTCAATACCAATTTGCATGTGTCCTGGTGTTTATTCTGTGAGATCCTACGGACTCGTGGCTGTAAATGCCACATTGCTGCCAGTGATGTTATCAATAAAATTAATGTGTCACCACCGGCAGGGGTCAGCAGCTTTTTCAGGGTAGCGCACAATTGGCGATCGCGCTACAGGGTTTCAAATTGGGAAGGGACTGTCGGATTTGGGTTAAGAATAACAGCTTTGTTCGTTGCTCCAGCGCCTCCTGTTGGCCAGACGGGCGCTCGTCAGGAAGACTCTGGGTTTGTTCACGTCCGGGTATCCTCCGCCCTCGTTCGGAACTTACGAGGATTCGACCAATGAGTGTATAAGAATCAGTGGCTGACGGAGTCGTGCTTCGGAGGAGAGCCGTGAGCTGTCTTCACTATCCTGAGTTGGCAGCAAGGGGTCGCATACGAGCAAGCTTTGTACATAGTTCACTAATTGGGCATTCCAGATTCGGGTGGGATTGGAGATGCCAAATTAAAAAAAGAAAAAAGAAAAAAAAAAACTAAAAAAATAAAAATAAAAAAATTGATGTGTCACAACCTGGCTCGTAGGCTGTGACAAAAGGATGGGAGGGAGTCAAAATTTTGGAGAAAGAAAAGTGATTTATTACAGATGGGAACAAAAAGCGTAAAAAAACCCACGGAAAGGGCAATAGAGAGGAGAAAGACCTGATGATGCTGCCGGAGAGCGTGAGAGAGCGATGATAAGGTGCCGGAAGTTGCTTTTATATCCACTTGGTAATGTAGGTGCCAATCAACTTCCGGGCACCTCCAAGGAAGGAACACTCAAAAGCAATTTGTAATCATGCTTGCAAGCACCCATAGACAGGGGCCGTAACAGATGGAACAATCGAAACTATACAGAAACAAAGCAATCACCACCTTCCTTTAGAGCAAGATTCATTTGCCTACCCTGTCAAAACTTACTTGTAATTTCCTAATGTGTCTCTTCGCATGTCAGCAACGTGCTTGTCTATTAGGCATATACAAACCCCAATTCCCATGAAACTGGGACAGATAAATTTCAAGTGGAAATTATATTGTTTTCTTGGAAATATTCACTCATTTTGAATTTGATGCCTACAACACATTCCGAAAAAGCTGAGACAGGGACATGTTTACCACAGTGTTACATCACCTTTCCTTTTAACAACACTCATAAGCATTTGGGAACTGAGGACACTAATTGTAGAAGCTTTGTAGGTGGAATTCTTTCCCATTCTTGCTTGATGTAGGACTTAAGTTGCTCAACAGTCTGGGGTCTCCATTGTCATATTTTGCGCTTCATAATGCGCTACACATTTTCAATGGGAGACAGGTCTAGACTGCAGGCAGGCCGGTTTATTACCCGTACCCTTTTACTTTGAAGGCATGCTGTTGCCCCTGGATGCACATGGTTTGTCCCTTCAACCAAAAAATGCTCAGTCAAAATTTTTTCTCACCAGCACCCATCAGCTGCTCAAACAGCCAGTGCCTTCCTGCAGCAAGTTCTCCTTCAGGCACAAGTCCTTTGGAAGCCCGACCAGACGGTTTTTGACTCCTGCAGCTGCAACCCCCACCACCTGTCAGTTTTCTGGTCCTGTGTAGAGTGATGTTCAGGCTTCAGCCCCCCTCCGCCCCCCCTAAACAATCCAGAGTGACTTTTGTTATCACTCGCCTCTCTAGACATGTCAGATACTGGGCTGCTGCCAGCTGGGAGATGAACCAGCTTACAGTGTCATCATTTGCTGTTTTTGCTGCAGAAATGAAGAACGTATTTGACTGTTCCCGCTCCAGTCAGCAGCTGCCCACCATCTGCTCCAGCTGCATCAACGCAACCTATCGGTGTCAGAGCTGCTACACAGGAAAAGGTTAAATCTCTGCCTGTACTTGGCCGCTTCACATGCCATAGCTGAGTGCCCAGTTCAACAGACGCGATCAGTGAGATGCTGTCTCATCAATCTGTCCACCCTTGTTCACCCAACCTGGTAAGATCACCCAGTTTCCATCCTGGCTTTGACTGACACTGGTGCGGATGAGGAATTTTATCTGTCCCGGTCTCATCTGGCACCTGAAGATTCCAGCCAAATGCCCTTTCCCCTCCAGTCCAGGGGGTTGACGGGGGCTTCTTTCTGATATCACTGAAGTCACTCGACCGGTGCCCATGCTGACCTCTAGGAACCATGCGGAAGAGTTGCCCTTTCTCATCATGGAGTCACCACATGCCCAGGTAGTGTTGGAGAAAGCCTGGTTAGAGCATTCCAACCCTTGAGTTGACTGCCCTTCCAGATCCATATTGGTGTAGAGTTCTTCTTGTCCTCTGTCCTTTATTAGTGCTGCAGCCTGCCAGCTTGCACCTCCATTTTTCAACCATGGAGAGGAGCTCCCAGACCTGAGGGATGTGCCTGCCATCTATCGCAACCTTCACATGGCATTCAGGATGGCAAAAGCAACATCACTTCCACCCCACAGACTCTGTGATCGTGCCATTGACTTACTGCACAGAGCTTTGCCCCCCAGTGATCGGCTGTACTCCCAAACCAACCAGGAGTCCCAAGCTATGGAGGAGTACATAAATTCAGAATAATTTGGGCTTCTTCGTCACCAGCCAAAGCTGGTTTCTTCTTTGTGGCCATGAAAGATAGGTTTCTGTGCCCATGCCTCGATTTCAGGGCATTGAATGCAGCAACAGTCTAGATCCTTCACCTTTAATGGTCTCTGCCTTTTCCAACCTCCCGGGCTGCAAATTATTCGCTAAGCTGGGCTTGTTGTTGGTGCCAGATGGGCCATCTGAGTATTTCTGAAATTGCTGGTCTACTGGGATTTTCATGTGCAACCACCTCCAGGATTTGGACAGATGGTCTGAAAAAGAGAAAATATTGAGTGAGCGGCAGTTCTCGGGGCGAAAATGCCTTATTGATGCCAGATGTCAAAGGACAATGTCCAGACTAGCTCCAGCTGATAGAGAGGCAACAGTAACTCCAATAACCACTCGTTACAACCAAGCGGCTGAAATCATCCATCAAAAATCCCTTTAGGTATCAGTGCAACGTAAAAATATTTTTAGAGGGTGACATTGCCACCGTGTTATATACTGTAACTTGGAGATTATTCAGCAGATTTTCACAATTTATCGCCATTACAAATTCTCACATAGACACATTCTGAGCCAATGAATATGATAATATGAAGAATCTAACATTCAATCTTGAGCACACAACATTATGTATTATTTATAATTACACCAGATTGTGCTTTAGCCGAACCAAGGTATGCAGAAGAGCATCTCTGAAAGCACAACACTCCGAAATTTGAAGCAGATGGGCTACAGCAGCAGAAAACCACTCCGGGTACCATTCCTGTCAGCTAAGAACCGGAAACTAGGGGTACAAGTCACACGGGCTCAACAAAATTGGCCAATAAAAGATTGGAAAAACATTTCCTGGTCTGATGACTCAATATCTGCTGCAAAATTTGAATGGTACGGACAGAATTTGGTGTTAACACCATGAAAGCAGGGATCCATCCAGCCTTGTATCTGTGACAATCAGATGGTGAAACCAGTCATTTTGTGAAATGACAAAATTTTTTTAGTCATTTTAAGAAATGGCTTAAGTGTAGCGCTAGCCATTTCATGAAATGACTGGTTTTACAATCTGACTAACCCATTAAGTGTTCAGGCTGGTGGTGGTGGTGTAATGGTGTGGGGGATAATTTCTTTGCACACTTCGAACCCCTTAGTACTCTAAGCATTGTTTAAGCATCACTGCCAACTAGATCATTGTTGCTGACTATGTTCATCCCTTTATGACCACAGTGTATCTATCTTTTGACGGCTACTTCCTTGCATCATGTCACAAAGTTCTTATCTTCTCAACCTGGCTTCTTGAGCATGACAATGACTACACTGCACTCAATTGGCCCCCTGAAGGCAATAGATCTCAATCCAGTAGAGCACCTTTGGGATGTAGTGGAACAGTCAATTCGCATCAAGGATGTGTAGCCGATAGCATCACGCAGTTGTCACAGATTTATCATGTCATTGTGGACCCAAATCTCTGGAATGCTTCTAGCACATCGTTGAATCTGTGCCACAGGGAATTAAAGCAATTTTGAAGGCAAAAGGGGGTCCAACCCAAGTACTGGCAAGGTGTACCTAATTAAGTGGTCGGTGACTGTACATTTCATTACGATGTTGGGTTATTTTTTCATACTGGTCAGGTCATATAAGGCCAGTAGACTATATTTAACTCAAACAAATGAGATGGACATTCGTGCAAAGTGAATTGGAGTAAGAGAGAGCCACTTTTCTTGCTTTCTTGGCTGCAAAATCAGCACTAAAATCCTAGTAAATCCGCTTGGATGCAACATCTCTTTCAAGTGACAGATTGGAGAGCCCGTGAAGTCCAACCTGCAACACAACCTGCAACCTGAGGTGCAAAAATGGTTTTTAATTAAGTGATTGACAACCTCTCAAAATCAAGGCGAGTTGAGATGTTACCAAAACAATGTGGCTTTTCTCAAGATGCAAAATGAACAGATAGGGGAGTGGGCCACCGTGAGCCACTTTTCAATTTTTATACCCTGTGCAATTTATCTATTTTGTTATTGATTCACATTCAATTGCGAAATGTACTATAGCATAATCTTTATTTAATGATGAATCGTTGAGCCAAGGATTTTGCCCTAGGCTGCTATCGCTTGGAAAAAAGTCCGTCAGGTGGCTCATTGTGCCCCGACCTTAAGGTGCCTTGAGCCAGCAAACTAGCACCCAGTTTTCTCCAAAACATCACTGTATTTTTGATCACTGCGATGACATTACAATTTGTTTTTATGACTGTCTATCTCCTCCACATAATATGTGTATAAGCAGGTAGCCTTCCGGTTACTTGAAATGTTTACTGACACCACCAAATTGCCTGCCAAGTTATCATTTTGAGTTTTTTTTTTTTTTAATGTCCCACTCGCATGCAAACTTGTCAACACTGATTCTCTTTGTAATTTCGCACCTTTCTGCCCGGAAGGAAGAAAAAGGTTCTCTGATTTCACTGCATGGATTTAAACACAAGAACATCTTCTTGATGTATTTATAAATGCTTATGCCACAACTATCTTTGGAAAACAAGCTTAGTTTCTGGTAAATTTTGAAATTGGAAATAGCCTATACACCAATTCAGTCTACCACTGTGGGGCACCATGAGCCAGGCTCAAGCTGCCCTACAAAAGCTGCCCCCAGGTGCCCCATCTAGACATTTTCACTTGTCACGCCTGTGAACCAGATATCTGAGGCCAATGGAGATCAAGGATATGCTGATTGGGCAGCACACATATGGCTTCTTATCAGCACAGGGTAGTGAATGGCAGCGGTGTGTTATCATGATACAAAACGAAAATGAAACTTACTTGGTAAAGTTACTTTTGGGTGCGAAAATCAGGACGGCTCATCGCTAGATTGCCGAGATTTCTGGCCTCAAAGTAGCTAATACATCATTTTACACTCATCTTTAGGCTCAAATTATAATTCAATCCAGGTATTTATTGGGATCATAAATATTTTGAAAGGTTTATCCTCGTCCTTATAGTGCACAAGACTCCATGGTACTCTTTGCGGTTTTTGCACATTGAGCGCGTCAAATTGAAGGTTTTGTGAACACCACGATGAATTGATAATGATGAATAAGCCAGTGCTCAACCCAGTGCCAGTAATTTCAGCAGTCTCCTTAGTTGTTCTCTCTGTTTGATGTAGGCAAATAATTTGCTATTCTTGGAACACAGTAAATGCTTTTCCATGGCTATCGCATACATCCTCCAATTTATTTATTTATTAAAGAAATGAGACCGCATATTATGGGACCTTTAATAAAAAGTAGTTAGTCATTAATGATTTGGAAATATGAGGAATTCAGCCACTGGCCGATTTGCCACCAATTTACTTGTGAAAGAAAACTGTTTGTATTCTTCTCGTGGATTCCCTATGTCCTGTGGTAGGCACCATTCAACAATATTATCAGATTAGCCCATGAACATGAGGGTTTGCTATGCCAAGCTTGAATACAGATTCCTGCATAACTTAAACTAAACCTTCCCACACTCCTACTAAGCATGGCTCATGAGTATGGGCATGAAACTGAAAGAGCTGAGTCAGGCATTCGTTTACTGACTGTGTGTGTGTGTGTGTGTGTGTGTGTGTGTGTGCGTGCGTGCGTGTGTGCGTGTGCGTGTGCGTGTGCGTGTGCGTGTGCGTGTGTGTGTGCGCGCGCGCGCGCGTGTGTGTGTGTGTGCGCGCGTGTGTGTTTTTGTGTGCGTGCATGTGCACAAGCATGTGCGTGCGTGTGTCTGTCTGTCTGCCTGCCTGCCTGTTTGTCTTTCAGCTGGTTAGACTACATCCGTGTGACAGAGAGCATGGTCGGCTATGTACTTTCCTAAAAATGAAAAGAGCTGCTGAGAGACGCAGAAAATCTTACACACTCTAAAGAAATCATCCGAAGTACTTACTTAAACCTAATGTTTTCTAAGAGATTTTGAAAGCTTTTAGCAGCTGTGTCAGGCAGAGCTTAATGATATGTAGGGTTCCTCATTCTCAGTGAGGTTTTCTTTATGGGTGGAAATTATAGTAATATCTCTGAGACAGATCAAAACCAGCTGGATACAGTTGCATCTCTTTTGCTATTTTTTTGGTCTCACGCACAAAGTTCCAGTTATAAATTCATAAAATATGATGAGGGGCCCAGACTCATCCCGACTCATCAAATAGTGACGCTACCTACACAAGCGTCGATATACGATGCAAACGAAGGCTTTTGGCATCGTTATTTGATGCCAGTGAAAAACAAACCCTACCCCCTTAACCCCAAACCCTTAACCCGATCCCTAATCCTAAGCGTCAAATGAGGATGCCAAAAGCCTCCTTTGTGCATCTTATATTGACACTTAGTCGGGTAGCGTCACTATATGACGCGTCAGAATGAGAATTTGTTGAACGTGGAAATGAAGACAAATAATTGTGATCATAAAGACCAGTTTAATCATTGGAAACATGCATTAGTCATTTTTGCTCAATTTTTTAATATGGACCTTAAAATATTTAACCAAATTTTATTGATTACATACCCATGCTCAGATAGAATATTCATGTGAATTAACTTTTTACCCAACCAATTTTCTTTTTCTTTTTTTCCCTTTTTAGTTTTACTTCCATTTTTGCTTTTGCAGCAGGGGACATTTTTCCACTCAAGGTGTACCCGTTTGCAGAGAACTCTATATCTGTACCTGATCCCTTTCCCCTTTCGAAAGGTCCATTGTCGTAATACATGAGCTTGTAGAGAGAATAATTATAGGCTTGGTGAGTTGAAAATAGACCCAAAGCTAACCAATTCTCAAAGAGATTGTAGTCAAACGGCACAGAGAACATGATGGCCAGGCACATGTCTTCACTCTTCTCATCTGCTGTGATGTCATAAGTCATGACGCCTACAGCACCGCAAAAGACCCCCTTTGTATTTACGAAAGCAATTGTTTCTGTTTGCCCCGCTCCAATGGGGTTCAGGAGTGTATTGCAGTATCCATGGAGGGTGTAGACCCTGAAAAAATAAAATTCAAAATGTTCATGTTCAAATGACATTTTGAACAAAAATAATTAACTATGTACTAGTTAACTAATTAAGCACTTCAGCCTTCTTGCACGCCTCTCAAAACTGCCTTAGCATGACATGAACATTCCCAAAATGCTATTTCTGTTTACATGTTATGCCGTTTAGACCATGAACTCACTTTGGATTTTTCAGGATGCTGGACGAGCCATTGGTGAGTTGAATTAAGGCGCTTCTACTTGCTTTGGCGATAGACGGATGATCTGCTTCTGCCATAGCTGAGATCAAGGGAGAATAGAAATCTCAGAACTGCAGATCAAGTCCTTAATGATCAGAGACTTGCATGATTTTCAGAATCCAAGCTTCATGAATGATAGGAAAAGGCTTTGTACAGACCCCAGAAACTACGGACCTGTTAGCTTACCTCACGTCTCAAGTTCATTGTCTTTGGGGGGAAAAAAAAACATTTCCAAATGATTATAATTTATCATTCAAAATAAACACCTGTGTAGTCCAGGATGCACAAACTAAAGAGAGGAATGGAAGAATTCACTGTATATTAATAATGAATCCACAAAATACTGTTGGTAACTCTTTTCTAAATGCTTACAATCCCCAATTGCAATGAAGTTGGGACATTGTGTAAAACGTCAATAAAAACAGAATACAATGATTTGTAAATCCTTTATGACCTTTATTCAATTGAGTACTCTTCAAAGACAAGGTATTTAATCCTCAAACTGATAAACTTTATTGTTTTTTGGAAATATCTACTCATTTTGAACTTGATGCCAGCAATGCATTCCAATAAAGCTGGGACAGGGGCAACAAAAGACTGGGAAAGTTGACAGATGCTCAAGAAAACACCTGTTTGGAACATTCCACAGTTGAATTGGTTAATTAGACACAGATGAGTGTCATGATCAGGTATAAAAAGAGCATCCCCGAAAGGCTCAGTCGTTCTCAAGCAAGGATGGGTCGAGGTTCACCACTTTGTGAACAACTGCGTGAGCAAATAGCAAATAGCGTTCAATAGCAAGGAATTTTGGGATATAATCATCTACAGTCCATAATATCATCAAAAAATTCAGAGAATCTGGAGAAATCTCCATGCATAAGCGGCAAGGCCAAAAACCAACACTGAATTCCCGTGACTGTCAGTTCCCCAGGCGGCACTGCATTAAAAACCGACATGGTTCTTTTAAGAATATTACCATGTGGGCTCAGGAACACTTTGGAAACCCATTGAGAGTTGATACAGTTCATCACTACATCAACAAGTGCAAGTTAAAACTCTACCATGCAAAGTGAAAGCCATATATCAACAACACCCAGAAATGCCACCGGCTTCCCTGGGCCTGAGCTTATCTGAGGTGGACTGACGCAAAGTGGAAAAGTGTGCTGTGGTCTGACGAGCCCGCAATTCAAATTGCTTTTGGAAATCATGGACGTCGTGTCCTCCGGGCTAAAGAGGAAAAGGACCATGCAGATTGTTATCAGTGCATAATTCAAAAGTCAGTATCTGTGATGGTATGGGGATGTGTTAGTACCGATGGCATGGGTAACTTGCACGTCTGTGAAGGCACCATTATTACTGAAAAAATTTCTATGAAAAAGTGCAAATTCATGCTAATTTTCAGCATTTTTTCATGTAAAAAAAAAAAAAAGAAATCATATAAAAACAACATTAAATTAGAAATATTGGAATACAAATAACTGAAATCAGCAGGTAAATCTTTTTACTCCACACAAGCTTTGCATATTTAACCTGTATGTTCAGTCACCTACCTGTGGTTGTAGACTCTGCGATGAGATTAGCCATTCAATAATTCCTTGTATACTTTTCTGGAGAGCTGGAGGCACACCTCCTCGTTACATGGGCAGACACGGGGGGAAGGTGGTGGGTGGGGGTGGGGGGGGGGTGGAGTGTTGGCCACACACCTGGGCTGAAAAGGGCTCCTAAATGTTATTACTTTAAATAAGTGGGCTCCAGTATTATTTGTACCCCTGCTTGCAAATGCACTTAAGTACTGCTCAAATAATAATATCACAGACATAAACTCATGTATGTGAGAAACATTTTAGAAATTCTGCACATTATTAAACTCTTCAAACCCTAGCAGCAACATGGGTCTAACAAAATTTACGCAAGTCAATAAATTTGATAATTTAGTATAATATCACTCACAAACACCTCAGTATTGTCATGCAGTTTCCTTTTGAGACAACCATTCTTGATAACAAAGTAACTGTACTCGTCAAATTGCCAAGTTATAGCCTTTATCAAAACATTGCAGCAGTGCTGTTCACTCATCTATATTTATGGCTGGTCATTGTCTCTCCTTAATACACGCCCTGGTTAATCACTCCAGAATCACAATAATGCACTGAACTTGGTTTCAGAAACTTCTTATGTAATTAGGCTTTAAGAAAAAGCATTTGAATTTTAAATTTACTGGCAATTTATTTTTATATGATTTTCTGAAAATGCTCGGTTAGAGCAGAGGCAATCGCACTGAAAATTACGCTTCATGTTCTCATGGCGTGTAAACCCTCTTTACCTCCTTTTAGAACTTCATTGGTTTAGATTTTGTCACACAAAAGGTTACTGAATTTAACTGGCAATTTTCTTTATGACCCATTGTGAAGAAATTTTTATTGTTACTGTTATGGTTTTAAAATTCCTTGCAGTTGTGTTTCGTGCACTTTGATTTTATTACATTATAGTTTTACTGCTTAAGATATACAACTGTTGAAAATGTAACTGCTCATTTTGTACTCAGCATTAGGTTGTACAAAAACTGTCCTTGGAAAAGTTCTGATAGGAGGGGTGCGTGCCACCTGGGTATGAGTTACCGGCTCATTTCCGGGAAATGTACCAACTTAGCAAAATATGAGAGTTGTTCCTATCTGTACCAAGTACCAAAATTGAGCCCCAAAGCACAAGGCGCAACTCCTCTAAGCGGATCCCATCAGCAGATATTTTCAAAGAATAACATGTTTGTGTAATGTTGTAATTGGTTGCTTGAATGAACAAGAAACGTCTGGCTAGAAATGCATAAGAATTTTCTGTTGAAGTTGTTCAGCAGAGACTGACCTCTGACTGCTATACAGAGTGGCCCTGTTGGCTCTCTCATTCTGCAGAATTATATTAGAATAAACTGTTGATCATGTAATTTCTCAACCTGCTCTAAGACTGTCTTATTACGACTTGAACAGAGAAAATCCTTCACACCCATGGCTTATTTTTTGTATATTCTTGACTGATAGTGATGTTGGCCAATCTGATGATATCCGCAGTGTGTTAGTCCTTCTCTTCTCTTGCCATCCAGCTAAACACTCTGGATTGCACCAAAAACAAATGAAGTACTGTTTGGTAATGGAAAAAAAACACTGATGGAGCCAATACACTGTGTGAGAAAATCAATAAGAATTATGGATGTATTAATGAGATTCAGTGAAAGGATGAGACTCTCAACTCTCAACACCACAGGCTAATAATCTGAAAAATATGTTTATCATCAACTGTCAGGACTTTTAATCAGTTCAAACGGGCATTACAGCATTTTTTATTTGGGATTTGAAGTCAACGGCCTGCCAGTCCATGTTTCCATCATAATTCGTAATTATCCTTCGAGTACATTGCCCTTGTTTGCAAATCTGCTGCTTAATTGGCTGAAATTTCAATCAGCTGAGATAAAACTATGAATTCTGATAGGAAACACGAACTCGACAGATTGATCAGGGAATTTTTTTTGCGCCAGGAGATTGCAGCATAGATACATTCACATTTTTGTTTCTGCCCAAAACATTTGGAGCCTTTTGGCAGTGCAAATTCCATAGCTGAATGGCTGCGTGTATACACAGAATTATTCACTGCCCGGCCAAAAAAAAAGTTGCGCACTCAAATATTTAGTTTGAACCCCTTTATCTTTGAATACAGTGCAAATTTGTCTTGTCATCGTTTTGACAACCATATGCAATGCCAGAACATTTATTTTCCATCAGAAATGCCATATGCCATTTTTGGCCGAGATTTTGTCTTCTCGACAAAATGGTTGAACCGCTCGGTGGTCTTTCTTGAGCACACCCCTATAACTTTCAATGTGGTTAAGGGCAGGACTTTGTGGTGGCAAATTTGTCTGTCAAAATGATTGCTCATACTTGTTTTTGTCATTCATGGTTTTCTTTGCTAGATACAGGCCAATAACTTGTAACAATAAATTTGTTAATTCATTTCCAGTGACTTTTTTTTTGGCTGGGCAGTGTAGTTAGAGGAAAAACTGGCTTGGCACTTTTTACGCCCTGCAATGACGGCTGATGTTCAAGCATGCTAAACACTGGGATATATAGCATGTTGCAGAGGATTTAACTTGGCATGACTACCTGCCCATCAGTGATTATCTTCCTGCCGAGGTGCTTCAAATATTTCGAAAGTGGTGTTTATTACACAATAAAACTCTTCAAATTTACCATTAAGCCCTTTGGAGCAATTATTTTAAAATCTAAATTTAAAATATTATTTAAAAAAGTATGTTATTATTTAAAACGTGAGAGGTACAGGACGCAAGTACACATTGCCCCCTAGCGCAGGAAGGAGAATGGTGAGAGAAACAAAAGGTCCCCAAGAATCACCGTCAATGAATTTCCGGTCATAGTGGCATCTCGGGGTCACCAGGTTTCAAAAACCACCATGCTGATGCCGCCTCTAGTATGGGCTCTTTGGAAGGGTTGCAAGAAGAAAGCATTTTCTGAACCCAAGTCTTGAGGCAAGCGTTCAGAATTTGATAGAGGTCATTTAAATTATGAATGATGAAAGTGATGTCATCAGATGAGACCAAAATTAAATATTTTGGTCAGGCACAACATTGGTATGCTTAATATTTAAACACAGATTCATACAAGGAAAGGATTTCATATCCATGGGGAAATGTGGTGGACGTGAACCAGTTAGGTTTTGTTTTAATTCCAGAGGTCCTGCCTTCTTCCTTGTTTTTCAAGGGTGTCATAACTATGGTTCAGTCAGGAAAACTCACGTTTGAATAAAATAGAACAATTTATTCATGGGTATAAGCATTACATTGTATTTTGGCGGCGGTTCTGCTCTGGAGGAATATCCTACCTAGGCACAGCAAACATACAAACATAGTCGTGAACAGAAATCAAAATCCCCCGATGTGAGCAGAACCAAACAGGTGGAGGCTGGGGTGGAGGTGGCAAGCAAAAAACCAAACAGCATGTTGCATAGCATGAAAAGTCATTGCAAACAGCAGCGGAAGCAAGTGAGCTTGACGTCTTTCAAATAGACCACTGTATGACCTTGAGATGTGTATCCTCCAATTGTGTGCCTGCTGATGCTGACGTGCTGGTAGCTTACCAGGCTGCTGTCAGCTGATGTAGCTCTTCTCGAGTTTCCTGCCTGAACTAGTTACACTCATACCTGACAGTAAAAGGTTAAACTGACTTGAGGTCATGAGTGTTCCCTTAATCTTGAGCCATATAAATGTGCCACAATTCTTCTGTAAAGTGTGGTGGGTTCTAAACATTCTAAAGTCAAAGAATAAACAAGATTACCACTCTCCAAAGAGAACTGAGCCAGGCTCATATGGCCTGCAAACTGCTGTAAAAAAGTAGTGGGAATGAAACAAAAACTCATCAATCTGTTAAAAGAATCAGATAGCAAACTATAGCTGGCCAGCTTGAAGAGCTAATCTTCCGGAATGACCATATTGGTAATCAACCAATGAGAAGTCCTATGGTTCCTATGCGCACAATCCAGAGATCCAGTCTTCTTGGGTACCCAAAGGTGACCCTCGGGTAACCCCTAGGTTTGGGAGGCTCCAACATGGTTGAGCATCCCTGGCGGCAAAAAATGAATTTACACCATGATGTAATGGCAAACTTGTTAATAAGGGTGGAGTGTTACTATGTGACAATTACCAATCAGAAAATGATAATTGTATGACGAGGTAGAAAGTATCATGTTTAACCCCACCTTATGGGAAGGTCCAAAGGCCCGATAAATTAAGTGGTCAGACAATCAGTGGTCAGTCGGTGTGGGGCGATTGATGAGATATGAATGCTTTGTAGTATGCGCATACCAGCCCGAGTTCTTGTATTACACTTTGAGCACGATACAATAAACCCACTCGAAACTGCAGGTATGGAGACCCTTCAGTCTAAGGGCCCAGACTGAGGTCGTTCACCCACATCAAAGGCCAATAAATATCATATATCATATCATATCATATCATATCATATCAGGCCCCTGCCAACACTGTCATGGATTGCTTGCTGTATTTCTGATAAATTGTACTACGGCATGAAAGCCTGCTCGACTACACTCACAAGTCATGTTCACAAGCTATCAGATAACTAAATACATGATCCATTAATCAGATTTCTGTTTAAACACGCTACTGCAGCTGTCCAGTACATTCACAACTTGCACTCTAAAAAACACAGTGCATATATATATATTTTTTTCAGTTTTATATATTTTTGGGTTTTTTATACTTTCTGACTTCTATAAATTGTACGAATTTTAATCATTGTCTTTCGGAAGGAAAGATTTACATTGTCAGGAGACCCCTCAAGAAAGATTTTCAATGCTTTGTTGGCACTAAAAAGCAAGTGTCCAAACTCACTCTTAAGGCAAGCAAATGCAATCAAGTCTACGCTTTAGAACAGATCTGCAATGCACAAGAACAGAATACTCGGTTTTTCACTTTAATGTCTGACTTCATTCCTTTCCATCACAACAAAAGTACTATGGGCAGGGTTCTAGCCAGAAGGCGCGAGGCCTTGGCCAAGAAAAATTTGAAAATTAGAACCTCCCAAACGCAATTTCATGGGCAGTTCAGGCCTTTTGTCTCCCGCCTTGGTAGTGTAACCACTGCTATGCAAATTTTCAATTTGTGCAGGCAGGAGTGAACTAGAATAAATAAGGGTAGGAATGCATTTGGGTGTCATTTTACAAGTTTATATATTATTTATTGTGGAAAAGGGGAGAGAGACAGAAAGACAAAACTAATTGCACTCTAGATTTAAAGTCCTTGGACAATAACAAAATAGTTCATAAATAAATAAAAATAAAAGAAATAACCAAATAATTGGCTGCAGAAATTAAATCAGTGTAGGTGTGGTGTGAGGTATCCAGAGGGCTGTTTAAATAAACATGACAGACCGTCCAACCCAGCGACGGATTATCCCCGCTTGGATAGCACAGTCCGTCTTTTTCTGGGTGTTTTAATAAACGGCCCATCATCTTCCTTTCTGGTCGGACTGTAACGACTTTCTGGGACCACTTGAGAGTTGTCCTAAAACTCGGTGGGACAAAAAATATAACGCCAAAATGTGGCATCATTGTTTGATGTTATCTGGAAGCGCAGACAGCCCAAAATATTTCGAGAATGGAAAGACAGTATAACCAATGCCCGCGAAACCAATATAGCCTATGCCCAGAAATGGGGCTCTGTTAAATCCGTGAATGAATTTTTCGAACAACTACACATAATTTATTAACAACACGAGAAGATTTCACTTTTATTTGGTACCATTATCCTCAAGTGCAACAAAAAGTTATGTTTTAATGCATGCTATGTGAACACTGTCGTGTTTGTTGGTTCAACAGTGGTGAATTTGTCAATGGAGGAATCTACGCGTAAATCCACGCTAAGGAACTATGCATTTTTTGTATGTGATGCCTGTAATTGACAGTAGAATGTGAGAGAATCAATGTCTTGTTGAATTTTTTGCTTCACAAAACTGATTTTTCTTAACCACTAATTAGAACACTGTTGGTCCACTGTAGCTAAAGTGGGACAGTGGGACAGTTGCTACAGAGGACAACAATTTTTTCTGTCACAAGAGATCATGTTTTAAACTGCTGGATCGATACTATGGGCAAGGATATTGACCAGTTTGCACATCAGGCTTAGCTGAGGGGTTTAATTCATGCAACTCCTAAAAACAGAGATTTGAGTGAACTTTTCCATATTCTAAACCGTCTTCGAACTCAGCTTGCTGGTGATTATTCAATAACTGATCCCGGGGTGTCATCTAGTGATTGAGTGCTGTAACTGCGTGCATAAATAGAACACATCCATGTCCTTGGACGTCAACATCTGCACAAAGGGGTTAAGCAAGATAAGCTAGACCAAAGGCATCCTGTTGAGTATTGTGTTAGAGAAGTAAAAAAAAAAAAAACGGTCCTTTCTCAGACCTGAGATCATAAGATGTTGTCTGTTCAGAAATAGGTCTCTGGGGAAAAAAGTCAGCCAATTGTACTTAGCATGGCATATAAGCTGCTTGGCTGCTTGCCTTAGAATGTTCTTGATGTCTCCACCTAAAATGTATAAATGTCCTGTGATGATGATTCCTCTTTAGAGAACTCTCCCTGCATTACTGGGAGCCATACCCTTTGTTGCTCGTTGTTTTGTTTTCCCTTCTTGCAAGAATAAAGGACCATTGCATTTGCAACTCAGAGAGACAACTCATTTTCACTCCTCATTGTATATGCAACAAATTTGAATTTTTGCGACAACCCCCTAGCGGTAACAGGGGTATAACAGGATTTTGGTAAGTCAATAAATTCAATAATTTAGTATTACATCATTCACAAAACACCTCAATATTGTTATGCAGTTTCCCTTTGAGACAACCACTCGATAACAAAGTCAGAGTGTCATCTTAGGGTCACTATGTTTCAAAAACTGCCATCAGACACTACCTCCAGCATTAGCTCTTTGGAATGGTAACAAGAAGAAAGCATTTTCTGAACCCAAGTCTTGAGGCAAGCATTTGGAATTTGCTAGAGGTCATTTAAATTATGAATGATGAAAGTGCTGAGGTCAGATGAGACAACATTGGTATGCTTGACATTGAAACAGAGATTCATACAAGGAAAAGCACTTTATATCTATGGTAGAATATGGTGGATGTGGACCAGTTAGGTTTTGTTTTGATAACAGACATCAGGAGGTCCTGCCTTTTTTACTTCATGTTTTTCAAGAGTTCCAATAACTGTGGACCTGACAGTAAATCACGTGGTTGCAGATGAAGGCCAATAAAATCATATCAGACACCACCCAACCCTGTCCTTGATTGCTTGCTGTATTTCCATCTGATAAATGGTACCATGGCATGAAAGCTTGCTCTGCAGACCCAAAAGACAGGCTCACAAACTACCAGACCACTGATCTATCAATCACATTTCTGTTGAAACAGGCTACCGCAGCTGCCTAATATATCCACAACTTGCACTCTAATACGCACTGTGCATATTTTTTCATTTTTTTAAGTATTTTGGGGTTTTTCATATTCTTTGACTGCTATAAATTGTACAAATTTTTATCATTGTCTTTTGGGTGGAAAGTTTTGCTTCATCAGGAGACCCCTCAAGAAAGATTAATGCATTGTTGGCAATAAGGAGTAAGTGTCAAAACTCACTCTAAAGGCAAGCAAACATACAGTCAAATCTGTGTTTTGATGAGTATGTCAGCACTGCACAGGAAGGGAACAATTGTTTTTTTGCTGTAAAATTCCATTTGGAACTGCCTGTTTGTTCCTTCCTATCACAAAAATTACGAATGCAAAAAAAAATAAAAAATGCAAGTGAGTTTGGGAAAGATGACCTTTTTATGATTTCTGAATCGCAGTTCAGTGGAAGTCTATGCCATAATCAAATAGGCTATGTTAATCAAGTCACACATGAGCTTATTCAAAACATGCAAGAGATTCTCACTAAGTGGTTGAATAATATGTAAGCTTTTAAGCTCACATGCCAGTCATGAAGGTCCATCACTGCGAATTTAAAGGTCTAAGCTGACAGATGCTAGCTGTAGTGAACCAAGCTTGGCCGAATTCCCAATGTAAAACAGTCAGCAAGTGTGACAAAACTAAGAAATTGAGTTCCAAGGTGATTACTTTCTCTATATTCATTTTTTTCTGTCTCCATCTGTTTTTTATTTGTGCCCAGAGTCAAAAAGTGGAGAGGGGACGACGTTAATAAATTGGTTAAAAACCTGGAGAAAAAAAAAAAGAGATTAGATTAAACATGTGACATAAAAAATGTTGCTATTTATTTTGAATATATGACTCCTCATGCCAAAAACTTGTCTTTTATTAAGGGTGATCATGCAAAGTAATTTATCATCACGTAGGTGTTTGGCTCCTTTTTAACCCTCCTATTATCCTTGGGGTCAATTTGACCCCATTTAATGTTTATCATTCAAAAAATAATAGTTGACTTTTTCTTTTTTGCTTCATATTTCATGATTTGGCTTAATTTGATGGGGACAACTGATTAAGCATAAAATTTTCATGATGATATTTTTTCAATGTGCTGAACACATATTGCACGCATTGGTGTTCCTCTGGGGTCAATTTGACCCCAAGCTGTTTTAGCTGTGTAAAACTTGTCTGTCTGTGTGTGTGACCTCACATCCCCACACCTGCAAGTGCAGAGTTGATGTTTTTGAGTTGATGCATAACAGGGGGGTGGGGAAAACAACTATTCCCTCGAGAACTTTGATACTTCTCATGGTGTGGGCATGTGGGAAACAAATTGACTTCTGAACCCCTGCCAGAATGAGGAAGCCAATGTAGGCTTGCTAGTTGATCACATCCAAGTCTTTCCAATTACACATGCCTCCCCTCTAAAATTATTTTCAAATGATGGTTATATGAAGAGCTTGAATAATGAGTCTATGTCTTAAACATGGCTGACTGTGTGTCTGGTGGGACACTCTTAGCAGCACGTCTACCTTGTTGTTGAAGTGAGTAGAGGGACCATAATTTTCCATTTTTGGTGCTAACGTGACATGGGGGAGGGGGAAATAATATTCTCATGAGAACTTTCCCGCACCATGGGCATGAAGGCGTGTGTACGTGCGTGTGCGTGTGTGTCTGTGTGTGTATATGTGACCTACTGTACTCACACCTGCTGAAGTAGAACTGATATTTGCCGCGCTGTGGAGGATGGGTATGCCCACAAGGACTTTGGTAGTTCATGCAAAATAAGGGAGGAGCAAAGTATACTGCAATCTGCATGCTCTCTCACTTGAAAATGTCCTCTGGGAAAAGGTTTATTGTCCATACTGTCCTTTGACAGTGAAAGTGACATAGAGGAGAATGTGTCTGTTGAGGAGGACCCTGATTTTGAGGCATTATCATCTGACGAGAATGAGAGTTTTGACCTTCCTGTTGTCTCTCAACTACCAGCAGACACAATCCCTTCCAAAAATCGGAAGATAATATAGTCCCTTTCCCCACTTCAACAGCGGGGTAGACTTAGCGCTGCAAATATTATAAAAAATATTGATTAAAAAGTAAATAAATATGTTTATGAAAGGAAAGGGCGGGGGGTCACCAACATCAATCAATATAGTTCACTCCGTGAGAGTCATGAATGTGCACCCCAAATTAGAAAAGATTTGGATGAAAGATTTTCAAGATACATTAACTCTAAAACTGAAAGTTTGACTCGATGGTGGCGCTAGAGGAAAGGTCATATCATCACTTAAACCAATAGGCTTCATCCTCTTGTGGTCAATAATGTTGTCAGTAAATTTGAGAAGATTTGTATAAAAAATTTTCAAGATAATAAATTCTAATTTAAAAGTTTGACCTGATGGTGGCGTTACAGGAATGGTTATATCATTACCTTCGCCAGCGACTTCGCTGACGAAGGTAATGTTTTGATCCCCGTGTATTTATTTGTTTTTGTGTCTGTCTGTCTGTGTGTATGTGTATCGAATAACTCAAAAAGTACCATACGGAATTTCATTAAATTTGGTGGGTTGACTTGGCATGACCTGAGGATCAATCGATTAGATTTTGGGAGTGATCGGGTCAAAGGTCAAGGTCAAGGCCACGAAAAGGTTAAAACCGACTCTCGGCCATATCTCGGTCAATTTTTATCTGATCGGCATGAAACCAACGCCAGTGGCGAGGGATTCAGTGGCGTCGGCGAAGGTATGCGCTCTACCGAGTGCCCGTTCTAGTTACTATAAGCAATCGGCTTCATCCTCTTGTGGTCAATAATGTTGTCAGTAAATTTGAGTAGATTTGTACGAAAAATTTTCAAGATAAATAAATTCTAATTTAACAGCTTGGCCTGATGGGGGCGCTAGAGGACAGGTCAACTCACTAATAAGTTTCATTATCAAGGGGTTATTTATGTAGTCAACAAATAAACAAAGTGCCTAAACCTAGTCAACAATTTTATGTAAATCATTTTCTGGAGGCAAATATCCCTGGAGTCAGATTGACCCCAAGGGTAAAATGTGTTAGTAATATATAAGGATAATAGGAGGGTTAAATCATAATGACAACTGAAATCACCCAAATGGCCCTGATCGTAAGCTTACATACCCTTGAATGTTTGACCTTGTTATATAGACACAAAGTGACACACTCAGGTTTAAATGGCTATTGAGTGTTTATTTTCCACACCTTTTTAAATTGTAACTAGTGTCTGTGCATACTCATTGAGTTAGTTAGCTGCTGAGTGGAATGGATGCACTGATCTGGCGAGACACTGAGCCATGGGGAGCCGAAAAGAACTGTCTTGGGACCTTCGTAACAAGGTAGTTCAACTTTTTAAGATGGAAAAAGGATATAAAAACATATCCAAAGACTTGAAAATGCCAGTCAGTACTGTTCAGTCCATGATGAAGAGGAGGAAAATCAGGGAATATGTTGATACCAAGCCAAGGTCAGGTAGGCCAAGAAAGATTTCAGCCTAAACTGCTTGCAGAATTGTTCAGGACAAAAAGAAAAATCCACAAGCTTCCTTAAGAGAAATAAGGGATGCTCTAAAAAGATGGTGTCGTCGTTTCATGGAGCACAATAAGGAGGTACTTCTCAATAATGGTTGAGTTGCTAGAAGGAAGCCATTATTGGCTTATACCAATATATATATACCAATCCCACAAAAAAGCCCGCCTAAAATATGCAAGACAACACTTGATACACCTCACAACTTCTGGAATACTGTCATTTGGATTGACAAAACCAAAATAGGACTTTATGGTCACATCCGTCAGCACTATGTTTGAAGAGGCCCATAGTGAAAAATATACCATTCCCACTGTAAAGCATGGTGGTGACTCTCTGATGTTTTGGGAGAGTGTGAGCTCTAAAGGCGCGGGGGATCTCATGAAAATTGATGACAAGATAAAAGCAGCATGCTATCAGAAAATACTAGCAGACAATTTGCAAACCGTTTGTTTGCGGTTCACTTCCTGTGGCAGTACCTCCACTTCAGACCTACTATTTGCGTTTTGATGCTGGTGCTCCGTTTTTTGATTTCCGTTTTGGCATTTCTTCTACTATTTTGGATTCTCTTTGTGACTTCGATCAAAAAGCATAAGGCCCGTCAGCATTAGGCCCTTCCATTTCATGCTCTTTTAAGGGCATTTGAGGGCGTTTACATATGCTAATTAGGGACAACTGTCATGCGCTTTCAGTTTGCGAGGAGAATGGCATTCATCTCTCTAAGAACACAAGTGTGAATGATTTTGCGGGTTAAGAACATGTTCCTGAATCTGACGTTGAGTTTTCTTAAGAACTTTCTTGAGAACAATATAAGAAGAATTAAAATAAATACTTAGGAAGATATAGATGAATGAGGCCCATTGTGCTTATGAATGTTCCTAAGATTTGGACTGAGTTGGGCAAGATGGCCTTTAGGTTCTCTGCTCCCTCAACCTGGAATAGCTTGCAGAGGGAGACTAAGCTTTGAGATTAAGAGACACTCAGTGAATTTAAATATGCTATAAATTGTATGGAAGCTGAGTCTATCAAAACCTCTAAATGTTCATTATAATTGTGTTTTGTCTGCTGCACTTTTAAAATGTATTTTATATTGTATTGTATGATGGTTTTATCTTGACGAGGATGTACTATATGTATTGTTGTTAGCCTTTGCCAGGTCTCTCTTGTAAAAGAGATTTTATTCTCAGTGGGACCAACCGGGTTAAGTAACCGTTAAATAAAATAAAATTAAATATTGATTTATTTATTTACTTTTTTGCGTGAGAAATAGGTGTGGTGTGTGAAGAGGGCCAATTGTTACCAGTTACAATAATGGTAAACTTCAGTTTGTAATCGAAACATTTTTTAAGCAGAATATCTGTGCATTTTATATCCTGTTACCAAACATATCAGTTTCTAAAACCTATTTTTCCCTGCCTGGCTGTCCGCCTATTAGACCCATCTGCAGGGGCATAGCCCCAGACACAGAAAAATGTTGATCCATGTGCTGGGCTGACTCCCCAACAGCCCTGGCCCAATTTAATCCCTGCATACATGCATATAGACCTGGATTTCCTCATAATGCAGCATCATAAAATAGATTTGTGGAGGTGGAGGTGGAGGTGGTGGTGGGGGTGGGGGCGCAGTGTTTTTAGGACCGATCGACACAAAGGTGGAGGGGGCATTGCAATCTTTGTAAAAAGTAAGTTTCACGTGAAAGTGTTACTTTCCAAATTGCTGAGTAAACTGAATTTCTCGCTCTTGATCTTGAAGTATCAAAAAGACCTCATAATACTGTTGTAGGTTGCTACCGGCCCACTTCAGCAAGCAGTAATGCACTTCCCTCCTTAATGCACCTCTTATCAGAATTAAATTTTAACAAAAGTATTCTGATAGGTGATTTTAATTGGAATTGGTTGCATACAGTGTCTGACGATTTAAAGGCACAATGTGATTCTTTAAATCTTTTTCAGATTGTAGATAAGCCTACATGACACAATCTGAAATGTCCCAAAAAGTTGATTGACCTTATTTTACCTAATGTTCCTTGTCAGTATTCTTCTTTTTCCATCTTTGCAAATTATATTAGTGATCACTGTACTATTGCCACTGTTAGAATGATTAAAATTGCCAAAGCAGAAGTGACTATTTGAAGCTGAAGTTACTATCATGGCACTGGTTCGAGCCCCGGTCGTGCCAACCGGCAGTGATCGGCAGGGTAGGAAGGGTAATATAAGTTGCTCTGTTCGCTCCTTAGGCGCCTCCTGTTGGCCAGACAGGCGCTAGTCAGGAACATTCTAAGCTTGTTAATGTTCAGGTATCCTCCGCCCTCGCTCTGAACTAGGGCGGATTCGACCAATGAGTGCATAAGAAGCAGTGGCGACTGGCGCGTGCTTCGGAGCTGTCTCACTCTCCTGAATTGGCAACAGAGGGTCGCATATGCAAAAGCCTTGTACATTGTTCCCCATGTGGACATTCCAGATTCGGGTGGGATTGGAGATGCAAAATTTATTCTAAAAAAATGTAAAAAATACTAAAATTCCCAAGACCAAGCCACGTATCATTAGAAAGTGAAATATGAAGCGTTTTCTGGAACAAGGGTTTTTTTTATGACCTATTTGCTTTTGACTGGTTCAGGCCTAAATTGCTGAAACTTAAAAACTATTTTGCTTGAAAACTATTTGAATTAGAGATCTAAAATTTTGCATGGTATGTTCTTTTGGCATTATCTTTAAGGTAGTGGAAGCTTGTTAAATTTGAAAATGGTGCCGCAACCACCCCTGGGTGATTTGACATGGACTGACCCAAGCGCATTATTTGTATCATAATGAAAATGCAAATGTAATCCTCCACTTTGCATTTTCATTTTCAAGTCCATATGTGCAATTTTTATAACAATTGGAAAATGAAAATACATTCCTCATTTACATTTTCGAGAAGTGCCCTGCAATATCACTAACAAAACAAAATCGCTAATTGTATAAAGCAAATACATTTTCGGAAATGCTTTTTCGTTTTCTAGAAGCAAGCGTATTATTTGTATCATCACGACAATGCTAAAATAGTCCTCCACTTTGCGTTTGCATTTTCAAGTCCATGTAGGCACTGTTTTCATTTGCAAGATGTGCCCCCAATATCACTAACAAAACTAAATTGAAAACGCTAATCTTATAAAGCAAATACATTCTCGGAAATGCTTTATCTTTTTCAAGAAGCAGACGCGATATCTGTCACATAATTACATTGCGAACGCAGTTCGTCACTTTTCCTTTTCATTTTCGTGACAGACCGCCCTGCCTGGCTTTGCATTTTCGATTTCGAGGTCCCACACGCTTTTCCTAACAAAATTAAAAAGAAGATACCCTCCCGAGTTGGGTGTGCCCTGTCGATGAGAAGGCGGGACTTCCTCCACAATTTTGGTACGGATTGGATATTAACAACTGCAAGCGATCTCTTTGGTTATCAATCAGGGCAAAACTGCTGCTGCACGCACGTTTATGTCAAAGCTCAAATTGTAACTTAAATAATTGGAGCCACTGACTGTTATTGATGGTGTGATGAGGCCCCGTGAATAGAATCGTATCGAATCTTTTCAGGCAATTGCTTCATAAAAAGGCTAGTCGGGAGGTCCCGTAAAATGGCACATTTGGGAGTGCTGACATTTGCTGGACAATTGATGTACAGCAGTGCTACTGCGAAATTCATATGTAGGCTATATCTACAAACACATCTCTCTGTCGACGTGATTGATTTGAGCAGATGTATATTGTGTTTTACTCTATTGGAGGATATTACATCGAAATATTCCCAAATAGATGATGTCCTCCTGTTTGTTGGCTCCATTATCTCCAGTGTTTTGCATGTACTTCAGCAGATAACGCAGAACACTCCTGAATTTCTCGCGGCTTTTTCAGTGAATCTAATCACGCTGCAAGGCAATCACGTGATTTCAGAGAACCGGGGCCTCGTTTGTCTTTGGTCACGTGATATTCAGAAGAACAATACAGGCCTCGAAACGGGCTTCATTTGGACACGCCCCCTTTGATCAATACAGACCTCGGGGCTTCAGAGTCAGAGGTAATATCACTGGTGACTGTGCATGGATGCTCCCGGGACATTGCGGAGTTAGATTGAGAGTATAGCTAATGTTTTCCCCCGAAAGACGCTGATCTCGCACTCAATTACCCCCGTGTGCGCTTGGATTAGCACTGCTTCCGCTGAAATTGTGTGCACTGGCGTAGCCAGCGGGGGGGCCAAAACACGTCCCTTTATGACTGCAATTAGTAGTTCTCAATTATTTTCCTTTATTGACGCATTTTCCAATGATCGTAACTGGCAACCGAAGACACGGTTTCTCTTCACGTGTGATCTAACAGCAATGAAATTGTGGGCTAAATTCATTACAGTTGCTGAACAAGAACAGAGAATTGGGTTGCACAAAACTTCTGCTTAAAACCATTATTAGTCCTGACCTGTTCTCAGTCATTTTCATAATTAACCAAAGGTTCATTCCGAGAGTGCTCCACACTTAACAGGTGCTGCTTGTTCTCAACGATTAGGTAAGACAACAATCATTGTCGTCTTACCTAACTGGGAGAACACGCAGCACCTGTTAATTGTGGAGTGCTCTCAGCCCAATTCTCTGTTCTTGTTCCGCAACAGTACTGAATTTAGCCCATGATTTAATCGCTGTTAGATCACACATGGAGAGAAACTGTGTCTTCAGTTGCTAGTTACGATCATTGGAAAACTAAAAAAAAAAAAAATGGAAATGATTGAGAACTACTAATTGCAGTCATGAATGGATGTGTCTTGGCCCCCCCGCTGGCTACGCCACTGCTCCCATTCAAGAAAAATGGAGCCAAAATATCCTCGATATGGCCGCTGCCATGTTGCACATTTGGAGCCTGAGTCTGCGCAGTAGTGATTGGGGGATAGAGCCGTGCTATCGAATCCCGCCCACACACCCATCCGAAAAGCCCTTCTGAACTTTTCACCTGGTCTGACAGCTGCGCTATTAACGTAAGTGCCAGTAATGGCCAGCTCTCACACGGAGACCCTGCTGGAAAGCGAAAGGACCCAACAACTGCTGGCAGCATTAATATTCGTAGGCTCTCAAAAGGTAAATGGACTCAATGGCTAAACAGACCCCATCTCACAGTTATCTGTGCCGAAATTAGTTGAAGTACCTAACTGGCTATCTATGATATCTTATAACTGAATCTTGTTTAACTAGCTAGGTATGTAGCTAATTACATTAAGTAATACTACAGATTTTTGCCACATCTCCGCCACATAGCCAGCTCCTGTCAATGTTCTCCACTGTCACTTACCCAACGTTGCGAGTGGCGAGCATATTAACGCCGACTTTCGTTGTATTTTCTTAATGACGTTCCACCGGGAAAATGTTGTTTCGTATGCGCATGTACTAGCTGAGTAATGGGTCGAACTTTTAATTTCCTTTAATTTTTCAACACATTAGAACGCTAGATCGAGTTTTGAATTAAAATACACTGTCCTTCTAACCAAAGTTAGCTTGCTGTGTTTAAGAAGTCGCATATCTTACCGCTATCTAATGTTGCATTCTCTTAATTGTTAGCAGTTGAAGATAACCATCATGGCCAGGCTTGGGGGACCGGCAATTCATTCTCTGTGATAGTTAACTTAGCAATGCAACCACCCTCCACGTTCTTTTATGTGGACTCGGTGTATTTGAATGCATAGTAATTGTTCAATTTTTGTTATCCTCATTTTTACACGACGAAATAGACTTGGCATCCTTTACAGTGGCCAAGAGTATGTATAAATCTCATGGGAATATCTGAAAACCGAGGCTTGTGGTTATTTAAGCATAAGACGTCGTTGCATGGAGTTGATCAGTCTCTGGATAGTGTTCTGAGGGATAAAATTCCACTCCTGAACAAGGGCAACCTCAAGTTCTCGGATGTTGTCCATCTGGCGTCAACGTGAAAGACATCGTCCAATTTCATCCCATAAGTGCTCGATAGGGGAGAGGTCAGGTGACAGAGCTGGCCACTGAAGCACGGGGATGTTTTGCTGTGTAAGGTAGTGCATGGACACCCTTGCAGTGTATGCCCTAGCGTTGTCCTGTTGGAACGTGTGGACATCGTGGTGTTGGTTGAGGAACGGCACAACATGGTTCTGCAGCACCTGGTCCCGGTAGTAGACGCCGTTCAGCCTTCCTCTGCAGATAAGGAGAGGGGTTCTGTGACGGTAGCTTATTCCACCCCACGTCATAACGCTGCCACCACCCCAACGGTCCGTTTGAACGACACAATCGGCGTTATAACGTTCACCACGTCGCCGCCAAACACGTATACGGCCATCTGCGTTCCTTAAGTGAAATTGTGACTCGTCAGAAAAGATGACACCGTGCCATTGTCGTAGTCGCCAATTCTGGTGCCTGTTTGCCACTGTAGACGCTGGTTTCGGTGACAATCCGTCAATATGGGGCCGAAATAAGGACGTCGTGCACACAGGCCTGCAGCTCGCAGACGGTTTCGTACGGTGTTGGGGTGAATGAATCCACGTCGTCCTTGGAATTGACCAGCCGTTCTTGTCTCTGGTAGTGTTCGGTCTCGGATATGATCCTGTACGATCTGACGGTCCTGACGTGCCGTTGTCACACGTTGTTGACCCGGTCATGGACGGTCCCGAGTGCTCCCCGTTTGCAGAAACCTTTGATGGAGACTTGCGATCGTTGTGTGAGCGCAGTGTAGTCGTCTGGCAATTTCCCTGGTGCTGGCGCCAATTTGAGGCATGCCTATGGCACGTTCCCGTTCAGGGGCTGTAAGTCGCGGCATAGTGTCGACGTTTCACAAGTGTCAGTGAAGAAGTGAAATTTTATTCGGATTCACATGCTTTTAAAGGCAATGTGTGCACAAATTCAGAGTGAAATTAATTTTTCCCGTGGTGTGCAAGCAAGATGTTGCGTTTTTGCAAAAAATTGCCTAGCGTTACAGTTTACTTGAAATTCTCGTATTTCTTGCACCTAGCATGTCGGGTGACGTCACTGAAGTGTTGTTGTTGTATAAAAATTATATTGAAGTTCATTTGAACTTAAATATTGACTTTTTTCAAGTGGTGCGTTTTCATTTGTACTCAGTATATATGAAATTTATCGTGTATCGATGCTTGGATAGAATCTGCTCAGTCAAACTAATTGAGGCATTTAACCCCTTTGTGCAGAAGCCAAATTTGGCTAATTATGGGTTACCCTTAGGCATCGTGATGCAAGTGCTGCCCAACTCCAAGCATGTCTACAAGATCAGAGCCCCGAGGGTGTCCCAACAGACCATCTACAACCGACCTCATTAATTCAGTTTGAATGCTTGAAGATTGCTGCTGGAGACGTTTTTGACTGCACAGCAATGAGATCATCTCCAGCGGGCACATGACCATGTTACCTGGAACATGTAGCAGTGGTCCACAGTGCTGATCAAATATGAATCTTGGGTCACCTTGCACAGAAATGATGGCCGTCAACTCCGGTGGAGACATAACATAACACGAACATAACATGAATGGCGAGTACAGGCCGTTCAGCCAAACTACGCTCATCAGGGTGAGCGCAATGTGGAGGTCAACATGGTCCCGAGACAGTGGTTTAGGGGAGGGAGTGTAACAGTCTGGGTAGGTGTCAGCTGTGCACACAAAACCCAACTCAGTCTATCCGTTGGACTCGGGGTGGAACCCTGAAGAGAGACTAACAGACGCACCCAGCAGAGAACAGAAGGCTCGCCAAAACCGTGAAGCGAACTGAGGCTCATGGTCAGAAACAACATCCTGGGGTAGACTGTGTAATTTAAACACATGGTCCACTACTAGCCACGCCATCTCTGCTGCGGATGGCAGTTTGGGCAGAGCCACAAAATGAGCCGCTTTAGAGAATCTGTCAACCATAACTAAAATCACTGTCTTTTCTCCTGATGCAGGCAGGCCAATAATAAAATATAAAGAAATGTGGCTCCAAGGGCGCTAAGGGGTGGGTAATGGCTGAAACAATCATGAGGGCGGAAGATGGGAGTTCTTGTTAGGGGCACAAATAGAACATGCTGCAACAAACTCCGTAACAGCCCTTTCCATATTAGGCCACCAAAAGCGTCTGGCCAAAAATTCTTTAGTTTGGTGCACACTGGGATGTCCTGACAACCTGGATGCATGTCCCCACTGCAAAACTTGGGAGCGTATCCCAGCAGGCACAAACAGACAATGGGGTGGACCACCCTCAGGGCCTGGATCAAGGCGCGAAACCTTTTGCACCATTGCCTCAATGTCCCATTGAACCGGAGCCATAATCTGAGCCTCTGGGATGATTGGCTCGGAAGCAAAGTCTGTGTCTGTATGGTTGTGAAAACGGGATAGTGCATCTGGTTTCCCATTTTTTGAACCTGGACGATAAGTCAGGGTAAAATTAAAGCAATTACAATACATCACCCAACGTGCCTGCCGCAAGTTGCGTCTCTTAGTCTGTTGGAAGTCCTGCAGATTTTTGTGGTCAGTCCAAACCACAAATGGATGTTCTGCCCCTTCCAACCAATGGCACCACTCCTCCAAGGCCAACTTAACCGCTAACAACTCCTAATCACCGATGTCATAATTTCTCTTGGCAGGAGACGATGACTAAGAGAAGTACGCGCAAGGATGTAATTTCTTGTCATGCTGCGAGCGCTGTGACAGAATGGCACCAACTCCAACCTCAGAGGCATCCACCTCCACCACGAAGGGGAGGGATGGGTTGAGACTGATGAGGAAGGGCTGCGTGCTAAACTTCCTTTTTAACTCCTCATACGATCGGTCTGCCTCTGGAGACCAAGCAAATTGTGACAGAGCATTGTTTTTAGTCAAAGCAATGATGGGCGTAGCGATAGAGCTAAAATTTCTAATGAAGTGCCTATAAAAGTTTGAAAATCTCAGAAAACGCTGGACTTCTTTGACTGACTGCAGGATGGGCTCATTCATAATCGCTCAAACTTTGGCTGGATCCATACCAACCTTACCCTCAGAAACAATGAAACCAAGAAAATAAAAAGTCTTGGAATAAAAAAGGCATTTCTCAGCCTTAACAAAAAGTCTAAAGCCTCTAATAGAGCCAGCAAAACCTGGCGAACATGCATTTTATGGAAAATAGACGAAAACAAAGTTTTCTAACATCTCTCTTAAGACGTCATTGATGAATGCCTGGAAAACGGAAGGGGCATTAGCAAGCCCAAAGAGCATGACCAAATATTCATAGTAGCCATCGTGGGTGTTGAAAGCAGTTTTCCATGCGTCCCCTTCACGAATGCAAATCAAATTGTAGGCATTACACAGATCTAGCTTCTTAAAAAGCGATGCTTTCTGGAGACGCTCAAATGCTGAATTCATTAGGGGTAGCGGGTTCTTTACAGTAATGTTATTTAATCCCCTGTAGTCAATACATGGTCAAAGTCCTCTATCTTTCTTACTGAGTAAAAAAAACTCTGCTCCAGCTGGTGATGTGGAGGGCCAAATGAATTCATTAGCCAATGCCTCTTGAATATACTCTCTCATCACCCTACTCTCAGGAATTGATAAAAGCACCCTTAGGTGGAATAGTGCCTGGTTGGAGATCAATGGCACAATCATAGGTGCGATGAGGTGGCAGAGAGGCAGCCCTTAGTTTACTAAACACCTCTGCAAGATCAGAATAATCAGAGGGAACATTAGAAAACAAATTCCAGAGCAGCCCCCATGTTCAGTTCGAGCAAATCATTATGGTGAAGGGAATTAGAATCTGAATCTAGCTCCCAATCACCGTTCTCTGACTCCTCATCAGAAAGAACTAAAAAATCTTTGGGAACCACCTCCAGCCTCTCTCTCTCTCTGTTCTTCTCTATCCCCAGGCTTAGAGCAATGAGTAGGATCGACCTTTGGTGTCTCACAATCATATTGATCATGCCAGTCTATTGTCCCTTTCATAAGAGAATTCTGACACACGAGAGGACCATCTTTCTTCTCCGTCATTGCTATCCATGTCTCCAATCTCCTCCTGGCACTTAAAACCTTGAGAAGAACGTAGACTGCAATGGTCAAAGCAGCTTGGAGCTCATTGACTTATGGGGTTGTCTTGATCTCCTACACAAAGCAAAAGTTACACGCACACGCATAGGTGCAAGGCTATCAAATAAAATGCGTAAATTGAGAAAGGAGTTGTCTTGATCTCCCCAATTAATCAGATTTGTTAAGCACAGATTTGTGCTTAACTAACCAGCTATGGCCCAAAACTAAGGGAAAAGAAGGCGAATGAACCAAAAAAAACTGGATGGACATAGACAAGAAATCAGTGACTTCAGTCACCAAACCATGTCCCAACGGACAACCATCTAAAGCTGTAATAGTTAATAAGTTAGCTGAGACAACTAACTTATGGGTAAAAATGTTTTCCTAGCCCACCTAGTGTCAATAAAGCAATCTACTGCCCCAGAATCCAAAAACGCATTACCGGTAGTCCTCTGATTAGAACAAAATAATTCAGCCAAAATAAATGTGCGGAAGGGCTGGAATATCTGTCCCCCTAACTCCCCTTGTTTAGTTGGGGGGACTTCCCATTTCCGAACAGAACAGGACACTTTGGTTTGATGTGGCCCGGTTTATGCCAATAAAAGCACATTTCTAGATGTTTCTTGGGCCTGCGAACCTGAAGGACCACTGCACCATCAACCTGCATAGGTTCAGTCTGATTAAGAACATTCCGTGAGTCAACTGGAGCATTAAACGATTTTGAGGGAGGAAAAGGACGTTGAGTAAAATTCTCCTTGGCCCCTAATTACTTCTCCTTCTCCCTCTGGCAAACCCTATTATCAATTCTTATGGCCATCTTAACCAAAGATTCTAATGAAGCTGGGGGATCTAGCGTGGCCAACGCATCCCTGACAGGTTCAAATAATGCATGAGTAAACATCGTTATTAAGGGCTTGTCATCCCAGCTCGTCTCACTTGACAATGAACAAAATAGGGTTGAGAATTCAGCCGCACTGTTCTTTCCCTGTCTAAAATGCATCAGCCACGTGGCCGCATCCTGAACAGAAATGTTATGATCAAAAACGGACATCAATTTGTTCATCAAGCTCTCAGTAGTGTTAACTATGGGGGATTTAGATCAAATAAGTGGCTCTGCCCAAAAGAGAGCAGATCCAGATAACAAGGACAAAATGAACGCTACTCGTGAATCCTCACTGGCAAAGCAAGAAGGTTGTGCTTTAAAGAAAAAGCATTTTGGCGCATTGCCAAATGGGGCAGGGGCATCAAGGGGCAGGGGAGGTGTTTGTGGAGAAACAGTAGGTGCTTGTGGAACTAGACGTGTCATAGTCTCCGCCAATGTTTGCATACTCTCAGACAAAGCAGACAGTGTGTTCATTTGGCGCTGCATAGTATTCTCTTGAATTTGAAGTCGTTCAAGTAGTTCAACCTGTCTTCCCTGACTAACTAACATGGTTTGTTGGGCAACGATAGCTTGTTCCATCTAACTAGTGGCTGGGATTTCCATTATGGCTTCAGAGTGCTGTAAAGAGAGTGGAAGCAAGAGAATCTCAAGCGCACACTAAGTTCAGTCAATAAGCTAGCAAACTAGCCACAAGGATCTCCTGAGAGACTAATTGGTAAAGATAGCAGGAGTGAAATAACCACTGTGAATGGCAAAAGAAAATCCTCCCAGCTAGGTTACGAAATAATATAAGAATAACTCCAGTCATAACCAAAACGTAGGAACTACTGCGTTAGAACAAAAGACGGGATAAAACTAAAGTTGCATACTCCGCAGGAAGCGTGTAAAAACTGCCGACCCCCGGCACTGAAAAGTAGACGGACTTAACCAAACGTCCGCTAAAAACTGAAGAATATCTGTCAGAACACCGTCTAGAAAACTACCCTGCGAATGATTCGCGAATCCTAGACTACACCACTGACTGTTACCGGCCGAGAGAATAGATGACTCTGAAGCAAAGAGCAGCCCTGTTAGCAGCCTTTATATAGACTTCCCACAGGTGTAGCAGATCAGCAATCGAATCATCCAGGTAATCAGGCACTTGTGCAGGACACTCTGCTTCCAAGGGGAATACCGATGCAGAAATATCGTCGTTAGCATAAAAACAATTCAGAAAAATAAGAAATAAGGTAAACTCAGAGAAATAAAAGCATGTTATGACCATGCCTGCAGAACAAACACTGTCAGAGTGGATAAAACCTAAATAAATCCATTCTCACACGACAGAAACTGCATGCGATTCTGAGCTTTTTAGACTGCTCATAGCTTCGCAGTCTGTACCAATTGAGTCGCTCATGTGGGCAAATGCGCTAGTGTGCGTGATCTGTGGCCACTGCTTCAGGTCATTCTCCCATTCCTTGATAGTAGAAGGCGGCGGTACTGTAATGTTACCCCGTCTGAGGAGTAAAAGGTGATGTTCCCTCATATTATTTACTGATTGCTTTAAAAAAAAAGATTACCATGGTAACGGCTAACAGGAATAAACTGTTCAGTGACAGGATGCAGTGGAAGTTGCATCCATAATTCACGAAAGGGATCGTGGGATGTGGGAATAAGGTGGATAAAAAAAAAACAATGGGATTTGACTTTAAATGTCATTTAAATACCGTATGTAGATTTGTAGGAAAAACACATAGATTAATTGCACTTTTATTTCAGGCTATTTATCAAGTAAATCTTAAAAAATGTTCAGGGGGTGTATTCATTTTCTATCTACTGTATATTGTAGTTAGGAATAAGTTCAGTCAAACATCTGATATTTTGTGAAAGTTACTGAGTTAAAGCTAGGTTTTGTGCTGCCAGATTGGTTTATTCAACCTGCTTTTCAGCTCAGGTTGATATCTCAGCATTTTTGGTTCATCATAAATATTAGTGAATATTTAGATGTCATATTGATGCAATGTTTTGTTGATTTGATGGGATTAATGTACAGTTTGGGTTGGAATGACCCTGCCATCAAATTCGAAATGAGTGGATATTTTTCATGACATGGTGAAACGTCTCACTTTCAATATCTGGTATGTTGTGTTTGTTCTATTGAGAATAAAATGTGGGTTTATGAGATTTACAAATCATTGCATTCTGTTTTTTAATTTACAATTTACACAGCATCTCAACTTTTTTTGCATTGAGGTTGTAGCCTCGTAGCCTCGAGGCGTAAATTGCCAGATTTGTCTGCACAAAAGGGTTAAATACAGAAGATGACTATGAAACATGAGTGTGAACAGGTGTGAGAGAAAGAGGAATGAAACCAGGGAGGGGATTGGAACAAGACAATAATTAAATGATAAGAATCAATTGACAAAATGAAACTGAAACTGACTCTGACATCTGAATTAAGGGGATAAACAATGAAGGAAACACTCAGGACATAACAATAATTAACCAGAGCTGTTGAGTGGATTGTCAAAAGATTTGGACACATTGCATTTTGCAAAAAACAGTTTAATTATTGATTACAAATTGAACATATTGAAATTTGCCCAATGATTCACCATACACATATAGAAATTAATGTAAAAAGTCTGGCATTTTAAACTGTACCAGTTGTCTGAACTGGTTGTACAGAGCACTCAGCCTAAAAAAGGATAACCTTTTATCAGAATTTGTACTAAAGTCATGGGCACAATTTACAGGGGATTCATAAATCGTCTCAATTCCACACTTACAGTATCCCTGTGAGTTATTACATTCCAAACTCAAATTACGCCCCTGAAAGTGGCTCAAGATTATTTTTAGATTTTATCAGACTGATTCAATCGGTCTTAATTCCACAATTCTACTTTCATGTTGGCTTTTTTAGTTGAAGACATAGTTCCTGACACAGTGTAATTTCCACGTTTGTAGGAGCAATTTGAACCAGTGGCTGTTCCCCTGGTGAAAGTTCCTTCCATTTTGTGCATGAGATCATACAGACATTTATCACATGCTTGATTAATGTCAAACAAACCCAGAGCAAACATGTTTTTCTGGGCAATTTTGTTATGAGGTACAAAGAACATGATGGCCAGACGCATGTGCGCGTTCATCTTCCGGTCTTCAGTGATGTCGTAAGTGATGACCCCCATGACACCAGTTAGACGTCCCGCCTGCTTTTTAAAACTCCACTCCACCGTATCCCCATTTTTCATCGTAGGTTGTAGGGTAGATTGGCACAGTCCATGCTTAGTGTAAACTCTGAGAACATAAATAAGACAGGATATCTTCCACAGAAAAAATTATGGCCAAGCTTAAATACTGAGTTAAATCTAATACATTTTCAATTTGCATAAAAACCACCCTTATCTGACTGCTTGAAAAAACAAGCATGGAGTCTTTCTAAGGTGACAGTGTCGGAATTACGTTTGTAGAAAATACATCAAATCAGACCTCAACCTTACAGCATTCCAGTTAGAAGTGTTCACACAGCGTATAACATGAACTTAGTGTACTATAAATGTTATTCTGATGACTCAATCATGCTCCTGGATTCAATAATCATCAACTCACTGTGGATTTATCAGCATGCTAGATGAGTCGTTGGTGAATGTAATTTTGATCAATCTCCTGGCTGCTTTGATGGACTGCTGAACTGTAGGCATCATCACATCTCCACCAACACTAGCGCCAATGCTCACCAAGTCTACAACCACTCCCGCTATGTCCATGATCCAGAGTTCAAAGGATACTGCAGCAGCTCACAACACTGGCAAAGGCTCATCTGCACAACCACAGAAATACATGCATTTCAGAATCAATGCATACTTGTTGCCCCGGATAAAGTTGGGCGGCTATGTACTATGGATTCACGGGTGTTGACTCCGCCGCCGCCACGTCCACGTCCGTAGACACTTTCTTGTGATTGCTGCGCAGGCTG
The DNA here is from genome assembly GCA_029721435.1 of Gymnothorax reevesii. NCBI lineage: Eukaryota > Metazoa > Chordata > Actinopteri > Anguilliformes > Muraenidae > Gymnothorax > Gymnothorax reevesii. The sequence continues at coordinate 21,381,059 of CM056575.1, read as the reverse complement.
TAATTTTTGACCGATTACTTTCATATTTGGTATATATGTGTTATACTTTGTTCATGACACCTATCAATTTTGGTTACCATGGCAGGAGTATTGGATGATACGGACATTAGTGGCAAAACGTAGAGATTTATTTGTGGACGCAGGACAGGCTGCAATTTTGAACCAATTACTTTCATATTTGGTATGGACATGTGATATACTTTGCTTATAACACCTATCGATTTCAGTTTCCATAATGACAGTATTGGCTGAATAATGCATAAAAAGGGGGAGAAGCGGGCTTTCGGGGGGTATATCCATGCGGTCACACCGGACTGTCTAGTTACACCAGTGTGGAAAAGCCCATTATTCAGAGCCCTAAAAACTACAAACCCATTAGATGGCCTCACATCCTAGTGCAGGGGTGTCAAACTGACCCGTAAACGGGCCAAGAGGCTGCATGTTTTCACTCCAACAATGCAGAAGCGCACCTGATACAACTAACCAGTTGTGCAGGCCTAGATCAGTTGATTAAATCAGTGCTTTCAGGTGAGCTTCTGCTTGGCAGAATTGAAGACCTGCAGCCTCTTGGCCCGTTTACGGGTCAGTTTGACACCCCTGTCCTAGTGCATATTCATTAGTTTACAAAATGTTTACGAAGTATTCAAAATGCTTACAAAGTACAAACGCTCATAATTTGTCCTTTTATGTGATGCTGCAGAACCTGACAGGCACACTTTCCATTCATTTACAATTTAAATTTTAAAGCAACGTTAAAGTGATATAGAGCTTGCTTAGCCTCTAGTTCGGTTAGGATTAGATTCCCTGCATATAATTATGGCGTTATCTTCCATACAGCGCATTACAACATTTTAGTTTGTCTATTTGTTAGGCGACTATCAAACAAACAAACAATAGTCGCCGAGAGGCTAAACAGGGGAAAACTTTACGGCTAGAAACACAATCAGTAAATCTTCCCATGGTCCATAAAAAACAGAGTCAAAATGCCCTGAGATCATGCGGTCAGCAAAAGTACAACTTCCCCCTTCACCTTCTCAGTTCCCACATTCACCAGGTGAACAGGTGATTTCAATACTCAGCAGATGCACCACCACGTGACCCACCTCCCCGGATGTGACCATGGCAACAAACCTTAAAACAATACTAGCTGCCGCCTACACTATTAATGGTCCATTATGTTCCCCTCGTACAAAGCAGAAGATGATAACTGACCGCGGCCCCGAGTCATGTCAGCAGTCTAAGTCATTGGCAGCTTCTCAAGCTGTAAGCTTCAGCTGAGGTATGCAGCATTTCTCATCTTCTATCTCCTCAGGGGCGACTCCAATGTGATGGCACTTTTGAATACAGCCAAGAAATTCAGCCTTCATCTGCTAAATTAAAAAAAGGGAGGCAGTACATCCTTCACGTCCATATGTATCCCACTATCTTGTGCTGGCACAGGAACTAGGTGTCCGTCTAAAAAAACCAATGGATGGCACAGTTGCTGCAGCTTGGGTGGAATGTAAATGTTAGTAAGAATATAATACGTAAAATAGGGCCTCAGATGCACATTTCCATGCTCATGGTACCAGAGACATTTAAACAAGGTTAAAACCCTACTAGGGACATGCACAGATTCGATAAGCAAAACATTTACTAGCCAGCGAAGACCAAAACTTTCCATGAGTACAGATGACTTCATATTTTAAGCACAAGGTTGATAAAGCTGTCTGAAATCACTTGCCATAATTAGACTTCCGTGTATTTAAATATCAACGTTGCGAACGTAGCAGGCGGAAGGAGGGCCCGGGTGGGGACTTGAACCTCCAGACTCCCGGGTAAGAGTCATGCATGCTGACCACATCGCCGAAGAGCCAGGCTTGGTAGTGAAGTAGCCAGGGCATGTACGAATTAGGAGACACTTCCAGTGACAGGACCCTTCAACTGTCACGCTTACATCCGGTCAACTGTTTTGAAAAAGAAGCTTACGTGCTCAGCCTTCATACGGCAGCTTATCCTTTCTAGGCAAGGCTATGAGGAGCAGCCATGGGCTAAATTCACATTACGAGCCTCAGTGCTAAATTCGGATATTTCGCCAAAATCTGGCCCATTTTTATGATTCACAGTCATAATTTGAAGTGACTACGTGACAGTGCTGTCAAAGATCCACAGCTTAATAAAAGTCTCATGAGTTTTTTGTCAAGTTAAACTGGCTATTTCACACGTTAGAGCTCCCCCTCCCTTTCTGTCTTGCTTGTCTGGTGACTGGAGATTCATTGATGATCAATTTTTCTCTCTCTCTCTCTTTGTCCCTCATTTATCAAACTTGTGTAGGATCTGATGTAGATTCTGGTGTAAATATCAGCGTTCGCCAGGTGTCACGTCTGATTTTCTAAAAGTGTGTACGTCGCTGATTTCGGTGTAGAACTGGCGTGGAGTTGATAAATCTGGCAGCTGAAACCATTGTAATTTACATAACACATCCCTATAAATCCATGCTCCGGGAGGCATAGTCCTGCCCACTTTACAACATGGACTCTCGAAAGACGGCAAAGAAAAAAGAAATTCACTGAGGAGGAAATATAAATTATCACGTCCTAGGTGGAGAAAGACAAAATTATTTTATTTGAAAGCCTTAAGAGTGGGATAAAGGGAGCCCAGAAGGCGGCTGTTTGAAAAACTATTGCTGCTGCGGTAAACACTGTTGAGGTGGAAAACCGGAGTGCAGCAGATGTTTGATTTAATTCATTTATTAATCGAAGCGAATAATCGCACTTATTTAAGCACACCCAAGCACAAAAATTGATCGTAATTCGCGTTAGATGCACTTATAAGTATAGCCAATGCTCTTCGTACTTATGTGTGGCCAATGCTGAATTTTTTTCTTGGCCACACTTATAAGTGTGCGAGTTGATGACCATTCCAGTGTCGCTTATAGAAAGTACCGCTTTAAATAAGTCTGGCCAAGAAAAAGTGTTTTGCTTTGGACACCCTTAAAATAGGTGTGGGCGATAATTGTTAGAATGTAGTCTGCAGAGGTCACTTTTCATTTTACTTTTATTAGTATTACTCCATGACATTTTATTGGGTGCCACACAAAATGAGCAGCCACTTGTCACTTTCCTGGAGGAGTTCTTCTCTGTGCCGACAGTTCCTCTCACGTCAGACAAAAGCTTATTCCTCTAACAATAGAAGATCTGACATTGTCAAAATGTGATCACGGTCAAAGTGCCATAGGCCTATATATACTGAGCAACAATAGAAACGCAAGTTTGCTAGCTAGTCAATGTACTCTTATGGTTACTCAGTCAAAGTGACCGCAAAATAAAGAAAAAGATGATGAAACAAGTGTAAATGTGCATGCGCAAGTAAAATTTTTTGGTGTATGCACGTTTGATAAATGAGGGCCAATGTCTTTTCTGCAAAGTGTACATGATTGAAATTTATCCTTCATATTCATCATTTTGAGCCGATAGGCCCACTCAATTTAGCTTCGGTATTACTGTTACTAGCTATAATAGGGACATCACTCCTATTTCATCACTTGAATGAGGGAAGTTCATTAGATTTTATCATTATACACTGAATTCATGTTTAGCAAAGTAATGTATGTTTTAGCCCATGTGGTTTTCCCAGCAGGCATCATTATCGGATTACTATGTGTGTGCCATGGTCGAACACTAAAAGCCTGTTTGATTAGTTTTGCAGCAGAGCATTATAACCATAGATTAGAACACAATATAATTAAGACAGGAATAATCACCAGCCACTGTTCATACCACTTAAATGAATACAAAGTCACATCGTGTCCAGGATTCCCAGGTGTAAAAATACTATACTTGAATTATACTTTTACAGACTGTACTAAGTATAGTGTATGCTTTTTTCGCCCCCTTTATGTGTAATTAAGTGTGCTCAAGCAGTCATTGAGTACTACTTGTGTACCACTTCAGCACACTTAAAGTGTAAATAGTATGTTAAATTGGAACAATTTTTTACAAACTTTAAGTGTACTTAAGTATACCTCCGCAAGTACACCGTCACCTGATTTGAAATACATTTGCAGTACAATTGTATTAGACCACCTGTATGTTCAAAAATATACTTAATATACTTACAATTAAATTGATTGTTGTGTAGGATTGTATTTTTACTGAACTTATTATTAAACTTATCATACTTCAAGTTTAGATCAAGTGCACTCTCTGACTATTTGTATTACTTTTAAAGTGCACTACTATGTTAATAAAAATGCATTTATAGGGAAGTAATATCAGAAATAAAACATCAAAAGGTTTGTTCTTCAAGTATAATATCATTGTACTATGATGTATGGTTTAGAAGTGTATTTGAAGTGCAGTAGGCGGTGCAGGTATTAGTATTGTATAGTGCACTGTGTTAGTGGTACAGAAGTATACTTAATGTAACCACATTCACTTCAATCTACTTAATTTATGGTACCACTAGTACACTAAAAGTGTGCTAATCAGTTCAATGAAAGAAATCCACTTCAATTTATTGAAAAAACAAAATGAAATTTATTTATTAAAACATAAAACCTCTAAAAAGAGGTATCCAGGCAATTAAACAATGTTCCAGTAACATTTGTAAGTTTGTAAGAAAATAAAACAAAAACAGCCATAAATTTACTATAAAAATAATCACTGATTAACTTTGACATAGCCCTTGTTATTGCATTTCCTTCTTAGCATTGCCCGGAGATCATCGACCTCTATGTTTGGAAATTTAATGGATGCATGCATGTATGAGGTTTCAGCTAGTGTATCTAAGTTCACTTCCAAAGAAGTGCAAATTAAGTGCACTTTAATAAAGTATATTAACCATATATTACAAATGACTCAAAAAAGTACACTTTTAATAAAAATACTAATCTACTACTATAAGTGCTTTGAAACAAAGTATACTTTTTAAAAGTATACTTTAGAACAATTTACAATAGACTTACAATAAGGTACACTTCTAATAAGTAAGCTAAAGTACAACTTTAATTATTGCATAATTAGTATGTTTAATTTTAGTATATTGAAGATGAAATTAATCACATATATTTTAAAGTACATTTTCTAAAAGTATATGTTAAACATATTACAAATTAAGCACAAAAAGTAAAAGTATATTTGTAATAACTTTTGTATGCAAAAAATATATTTTCAATATAACTAAGTGTAATACTTTTTCACCTGGGTTGGACTGACTATTAAGTCTGAAAATGAAATAAAATAATAAAAAGAAAATAAAGTATAAGAATATATATTTATACTACATATAAAAACGTCCACGTACCTGTGTCCATTCACTGTGCCTATCCAGAGTACTAACATCATTTTGAAAATTAGCCGTACACTATAATAAAGTGGTTTGCTGAAGTCACGCCCAGACATTGTGAGAGCTATACTAATGAGTTTCGGAGAGTTGTTCAACCAGAATCATTGCCTAAGGCATGAATTCATGGTTCATTTCTCAAAAGAGAAGCTCCATTTTCAGTAACATAGGGCCAATCTCCATACCAAACATTACTGCATTGGAGGTAAACAGGGCAGACATTTAGATTGCTAGTCTTTGAGACTGTGTGCCTATATGCATAATCTGTGGACAGATACAATTATGTGGCCTAAATCAATGTGATTGCAATGGGTATGGGTATGTCAATAGCTTGTTCAATAAAATCCAATTTTTACTGCCGCTACAAATTAACAATCGAATGATAGAATTCTTGGAAATATCATCATTATTTGCAGTCTTATGCTGTCAATACAATTGGAATACTTTCTGTATCCCTTTCAAATGAGGAGCCATGAAACCAGAAGTCTCAATATGGTCTGTAAAAAGGCAAAGGGGCCACAGGTTTTCATTCCAATCAAGCAGAAGCACACCTGATGCAACTAATTTGAACAATTGATCTTAGCCTGCACAGTTTAATAGTTCTATCAGGTGCGCCTCGGTTAGAGTGAAAACCAGCAGTCCCTTGGTCCTTTTATGGGCCAGTTTGAAACCTCTGGCTTAAAAATTTGACTGAACTGAATGTATTTCCAAACAAGTGTTTTCTTGTGAAACACCTGCAGGAACGTGTTGTGGAAAATTAATTGAGTTGCACGGGTCCCATACCATAGCCACATAGAAATTTTGCTATGTGACATATGAATGCTGTCTTGTAAAACTCCAATGTTACCGTAAATCTTCCCCCCTTGCTGAGGCTCCTGGACCCCTGGGGACTGCTCAGGCTGGGGTACTCTTCCCCGGCCTCTCTCTCTCTCATCTGGCCCAGCACAGACCGACCATGCTGAAGCATCAGCCGCTACCAGGAGTAGAACATGCCTAGGAAGCAACAGCTTGCTATTGAGGAGTGGCCAGCCTCCCTCCTCTTTCCACACTGCAAAAAATGGTAAGATAAAAATACTACATAAGATGATTTTACTTATTTTAAGACTTAAAACACTTATTTCCATCACCATTTTTCTTAGTGAGACAAAAAAAATTTCTTGTTTTGAGGTAATTTGAGGTAAGAAAAAAAAAAAAAAACTTAAAACAAGTTCCTATTCGACTTGACAAGTGAAATTTACTTACCCCACTGGCAAGCTAGTAAAAATTACCTCAAAACAAGAATTTTTATTTTGTCTTACTAAGAAAAATGGTGATGGAAATAAGTGTTTTAAGTCTTAAAATAAGTAAATTCATCTTACCTCGTATTTTTATCTTATCATTTTTTGCAGTGCACAGCAAAGACACAGACCTTTCTAGCACCAGAACTGACTTTCCAGCTGGACCAGCATCTTCTATGATTGAATCTTCGACTGAGCAGCAGCCTCAAAACCTCCTTCCTCTACTGGGGACTGGCAACAACTGGGCATTCAAACCTTTTTTTAAGACTAAGACAGACTGTGTGTATGTGTAAAATGATTGTTGCTGTGGTTGTTTTTAGGATAGTGTTTTAGTTAGGTCAGGATGGTATTCATGTGTAGCAGACAGGGTCTTGCATGCAAATAACCTCCTGCATACCAACACGGCACCTTTCCAGTGCAAAACACACACATTTCATTTTAATTTAATACATACCCAAAAACAACATTGAGCATTTAAGTCCTTGAAACTCTCTTTAAACTTTTGTTACAAAGACTTGGTCTTTCTTATAGTAGGGTTGCCTTCCCCCTCTTCCGCATGGTCAGTGAGGCACCTCCATCTATACCTTTGATCATCCTTTTGTTCTCTCTCACCCACACGCACACACACCTCCTTTGTGTATATAACATTAGTGTAGTTTAGATTGTGTGTTTTATTTGTTTCATTTAAAGAAATATTTGATATGGAATCAGGTAGACACCAGATGCGGGGAGATGGGAATGAGGATTTTATTCAAAACAAAACAAAACAGGCACGAGGGCCAACGACAAACTTGGCCCAAAGGGTTGCAAAAGACAAACTAAGGTACGCTACACAGAGCTGGGAAACTAAATAGCAAAAAACGGCAAGAACAAAAAACCACTGGAAACTCCAGGTAGAAATTCAAGAACGAAAATAAACAACAAGACTAGGGCTATATACACAGGGACTATGAACAAAACTTGGAACCATGAACAAATAGTTACCCTGGATGTAACTCCAGTTCTATGAGTACGTGCGTAGCCCTCTAACGGGCTTCGCTATTGGTTTACCCCTCTGAGGCTCCACCTCGGCGCCTGAAAAGAAAATTTAACTCACCTGCTCCGTAGGAGTGGGTAGCATACTCACCCCCTATAAAGCCCTGCCGCTGTCAGTGCTCGTCTCCCTTTGAAACTCAGCATCTCACATCCGGGGGCCAGCTGGGCAGGCAGTTAGAGGGCTACGCACGTACTCATAGAACTGGAGTTACATCCAGGGTAACTATTTGTTCTATTTCGTACGTGCTCCGCCCTCTAACGGGCTTCGCTATTGGTTTACACCTACGGCGAAGGCCGTTAGGGATGAATGTACTCCCAGGTGGCCCCGCACCCTAGAGTTCTAGTTGGAAACCAACAAAGCCGTGTCTTTCCTGGGGCGGGCACCGCCAGGCCGCGTACCCCGACCCAGGTCATGACACACCAAACAACACCAGACCCAAGCTGGTGTCAGATGGGGCCCCTTCCGATAAGGCCCCTTCCAGAATGAAAGAATGAAGGAATGAGGGGGCTTTTGTAGCTGTCATATCCCGTCTACGTGCCTCTCCCCCCACACCAGCAGGCGAGGCGCCCCCAGAGCGCATCGCCCTAGGGTGTGGTACCATACTAGTTAGTGTTGGAGGGGGACCCTGCTGGCAGGGTTCCCAGGACTGAATGCGCGACCGAACTGGCGGTCATGTCCCTCAGGTATGACCACGCAAAGGTTGACGCGGAAGACCACGAGGCCGCCTTGCAAATTTCTTCCACAGACACGCCCCTAAACAGTGCTGTGGAGGATGCGATTCCCCGGGTAGAATGTGCGGTCAGCCCCGTCGGGGCGGTGAGGCCCACTGCCGAATAGGCTCTGCCGATAGCCTCACAGATCCAGTGGGCAAGGCGCTGCGATGACAGTGGGGCCCCTTGAGCACGCCCGCCATAGCTCACAAACAGCTGATCCGCCTTCCTAAGGCCTGCTGTGCGTCTCATGTACAGGATGAGCGCTCGCACTGGGCACAGTCTATGCAACCGTTCCTGCTCGCTGGTGGCATGGGGCGGAGGGCAGAAAGCCCTTAGCCGGATCACCGAAGAACTGAAGGCTGAAGTGATGACCTTAGGTCGGAAAGACGGATTAGGGCGAAGTTCCACTGATCCACCATCCTCGCTTACGGTCAGGCATGACGGGTGCACGGAGAGGGCCCCCAATTCGCTCACCCTCCTGGCCGATGCCAAGGCTAAAAGGAGGGCCGTCTTGATCGAAAGGGTATGCAGATCCGCCTGGTCCAAGGGTTCAAATGGTGGTCCCGCCAGGCCGTCCAGCACCGTCTGCAGATCCCACTGTGGAACCACGCGCTGCATCGGGGGTTTCAGCCTGCGGACTCCCTTCAAAAACCGCTTTACCAGGGGGTGATTTCTAGCTGAGAAGCGGTCAAACCCATCATGACCTACTGCAATGGCCGCCGCGAACACGCCCAAGGTGGATGCTGCACGGCCCCTCTCGAAGAGCCCCTGAAGGAACTCTAGCACCCCCTGAAGGGGGCATGAGCGCGGGTTCAGGCCTCTCACCTGACACCAGCCCACGAAAATCCGCCAACGAGTCACATAAGCCTTGGACGTGGCTGGGGCACGCGCATACTGAATTGTGGACACAACCGCTTCGGGTAGGCCCGACTCAGTTAACCTTACCCTTTCAGCTTCCAGGCCAGGAGGGGGCAAGTGCGGACGGCCTTCGGTATCCGAGTCCCGGTTAGGGGAGGGTCCGGAATTTCCCATGGGCTCCCCAACGCCAGCTGGATAAGGTCCGGAAACCATCTGGCGCTCGGGCGCAGCGGTGCCACCACAATTATGGACAAGTGCTGCTCCCTCACTCTGCGAAGTAGTGGCATTAACAGCCGCCGGGGCGGGAACGCATATAGCAGGCCAGCCGGCCACACTGGATGGGCCAACGCATCCACCCCCAGGGGAGGATTGTCTGTAGGCCTCAGGGAGAACCACAGCGGGCACAGAGCGTTCTCCCTGCTCGCAAACAGATCCACCCTTGGTCGCCCGAACAGCCTCCAGATTCGCTCGGCTGTCGCTGGTGGAAGCCACCAATCCTCCTCGGGCAGCGCCCCCCTGGACAACCCATCTGCCTGAGTGTTGAGGATGCCAGGAACATGCTGGGCCTTCAGGGAGCGCAAGTGGCGGTCTGCCCACACCAGGATAGAAGCTGCCACCTTGTGTAGGGCCGCTGATCTGACTCCCCCCTGTCTGTTGAGATAGGCTACCGCCGTCGTGTTGTCTGATCTCACCAGGACGTGCCTCCCCTCCAACTGTGGGGAAAAATGGTGCAGCACCCTCTGAACTGCCAAGAGCTCCAGTAGGTTGATGTGCTGCCGGGGCCCCTGCCATGTACCAGCGACAGAAGCAGGGCCACAAGTTCCTCCCCACCCTGTGAGGGAGGCATCCTCAAATACATGGGCATAGTGAGCCCCGCACTCCAATCGGACTCCCTCGCGGAGCCGGCTGCGTGAGGCCCAAAACGCTAAGGTCCGCCGTGCTTGCAATGGTATGCGAAGCATGCGCTGCTGGTCCCGCCTCGGATCCAGCCGAAGGCGTATAAACCAGCGCTGTAGATCCCTCATGTGCAGCAGCCCTAAGCGGACTACTAGATGGGCAGCAGCCATCATCCCCAGTAGCGACATGACTGTTATAGCCCGCACTGAGACTGCGTCCTGTAACTGTTGAGCACAAACCAGGATCGCTCCCGCTCTCTCCACCGATAAGCGTGCGGTCATGGTCTGAGAGTCTAGCTGCATTCCCAAATATCGCGCCGTCTGGCTGGGCTGCAGGGTGCTCTTCTCGTAGTTGATGGCCCAGCCCAGCTGCACAATATGCCACATCACCAACCTCGTATGAGCGATTGCCATCTGCTTGGAAGGGCCCAGGATCAGCCAATCGTTCAGATAGGTTAGAATCCGCACCCCCTTGCGCCGAAGCGGCGCAAGGGCTGTCTCCACACACTTGGAAAATGTCCGTGGTGCTAGGGAGTATCCGAATGGAAGACGGCAAAACTGAAAGAACCGGTCCTGTAGCGCAAAGCGAAGGAACTTCTGATGGCGCGGCAGAATTGGGACATGAAAATAGGCATCTGTCAGATCTATTGATGTCATCCAATCTCCCGGCCTGACACATTCCAGCAACGCCTTCACCGTCAGCATTCGGAACGGTCTGCGCACAATGTGCTTGTTCAGCTCCCGGAGATCCAAAATGGGCCTCAGGCCTCCCGATTTTTTGGGGATCAGGAAATACGGGGAATAAAATCCTGCTCGAGCTTCTGACAGAGGAACCGGTCTTACGGCCCTTTTCCGTAGAAGCGAGCTTACCTCCTCCTCCAAAAGCGTTCTTTGCGCGGAATTGGGGAGCTTCGTCCGTACGATGCCTTTGAATGGGGGAGGGCGGCAGCGAAACTGTAATGCATATCCCTTCCGCAATGTTCTGTCTAACCATTTCGGAAGGGGGGCGCACAACCTCACCCACGACTGATAGTGGTTCGTCAGTGGTGAAGTTGACTCCATGGTCTCCGATTGCCAAGGCCCTCCCGCAACGCCCCGCCCCTTGTGGGAGGGTTCGTCCGGGGGGCCCTGCCCGAAAGGGCTGAGAGGCTAATGGCAACAATGTACTCGCTGCAACCCCAAACACGTCACCTGGTGACTCGCTCACCGTGGATGGTGGGGGCGCAGTTGTCTCGGAGTCAAGCGGGAGCTCCCCCTGACGCTTACTCTCAGAAACATTGGTCCTTAAATACGTCACGGGCTGTGGGGCTGAACGAGTGACACCTTCCTCCACGGGTTTGGAAGCCCCCATACCAGATTTACGCCCACGTACACGACCCGTCTTTTGCCACTGGAATGTGTAGGGGGATTTTTGAGAAACCTCTTTAGGAATGGAGCCAGAATGGTGGTCAAGGATGCCTCCGTGTGACCCGGAAGCGGAAGTCAGCTGACGTGTCCCGCTCGAGCAAACCGCGCTGGAAACATGTTGGCTTTTAGTCTGTGCTCGTTTCTTCGCTGGTGGCATGCCTGGGCAAAGTAAGTTGCTTGCACACGGAGACTTGTTAGTCATCCCAGCGCTAAAAATTAGGGGATTGCTTTTTAGTTTAGCCAACAAGTGTGGCCGATTACTACCCTGAGTAATTCGACACAAACTGCGCCAGCGGTTAGCTAGCCAGTACCTCGTAAACAGGCTATTAGCCGGTGAAGCCCCAGTTTTAAGAGCAAGATTTGACAAAGGCAGAGAGGAAACACAAGCCTCACGCCCGCCGTCCTTATTAACCATATTCATGGCAGACAGGGCGACCGCCCTGTCTCCGGCAGATTTTTGACCCAGATTGCCCTGGCTGCTAACACCTGAACCAGCCAGTATGTCAGTGTGTGCAGTGTGGGAACAGAGACTCAGAGGCCAAATACTGAAAACTCCGTTTATTTTCTGGCTTCACCCAGGCTGGCCGCCGAGGACCCCCACCCCTGGCGCGGTTCTGGTGACTCCGCGGCTGCGGTCGGCGCGGCTCCAGGCTCGGCTGGCTGAGGCCGGGGAGCGATCCATCCGATCTACGGCGGCGGCGGCTGGGCGGCGGCTGAGTGTAGCGTGGACCGGAGGTGGACTGCTGCGGGCGTAGGTGGGAGCCTAGCTGCTCGGCTGCCCTCCGAGCTGCCTCCAGCCGGTCCACCATAGCTTGGACATCCGGACTAAACAGTGATGCGGTGGAAATGGACGCGTTAAGCGCCCGCTTCTCCCGCTCCTTCAAGGATGACAGCCCCAGCCACAGGTGGCGGTGCCCCACCTGGGCTGCGCACATACTCCTCCCTCCGGTGATGGCAAATGCCTGGGACATCCGGAGCATCGCTGCCGCTGAGGTCTGGACCTCCTCGATTTCCTCCGGCGTTAACTCCGACTTCTGGTGCACGAGTCGATCCACGGACCCAGCCAGAAACGCTAGATTGCTAGCCAACGCGACTCCCTGGGCCGCGTTGGCATAACAGCGGTCGAACAGGCTCGCCGACATCCTGTCCCTCTCGGACGGATGCAGCGGCCGACCACCTGGCCACAGAGGCGGTGGGGACTAAGCACCACCTCACCGCGTCTTCAATGGGCGGGACGCCAGTATCCCACTTCCAACCCTCGACGGTGGAATACGGCGCATATGCCACTGCCGGGGATTTAGCGGCGATCGGATTCCCCCAATCACGCTGGGCGTATCCGATTATGGGCGGCATCTGAGGACAGATTACCTTGGGCCGCGGCTTGGCTTTTGGCTGGGCCAATAGGCCTACAGTGAAGTCATCCCCATAGGTGTTCGGTGGCTGCGGGGGCAGGGGCATCTCCATTCGCACCGCCGCCGAATGGAACAATCCAGGCAGGTCGTCTAATGGATAGCGGTGCTCAGGGGGAGCCCCCTCGTCACAGAAGAGGCCCGCTGGATCCTCCTGATAGACGCGCAGGTCGTCCTCCTCATATTCGCTCCACGGTTTGGAGCGGACAGCCGTCACCGACTCTCGGGCTGGCTCCGAGCCAGCCTGGAGGGCGCGTGCGGCCCTCAGGAACTGCTGACGGCGCTCGCGCTCCTCCCGGGGGAGCGCTGCGCAAGCAGCGCAAGAACCAGACTCCACCTGGTGACGCCAACCCAAACACACGAAACAGTCGTCGTGTTGGTCTTCTGCCACCATGGGGGAGGCGCACTGAAAACAAACTTTTGCCATTTGATTGATACGTGGTCCAATCTCTTCAGGCTGAGTGTAAAAGGGAGACGAGCACTGACAGCGGCAGGGCTTTATAGGGGGTGAGTATGCTACCCACTCCTACGGAGCAGGTGAGTTCAATTTTCTTTTCAGGCGCCGAGGTGGAGCCTCGGAGGGGTAAACCAATAGCGAAGCCCGTTAGAGGGCGGAGCACGTACGAAATAGAAGGAGGACTTGAAAGCATGAACATGCGCGACAAAACTTGCAAACATGAGCTAGAACTTGAGACACTGTCTGCCAGCTAACTTCCACCGCATCCAGATAAAGGCTTAGAAATCAGAACATGAGGGGCAACACCTGGAGAAAGAGAAACAAGAGGCATGGCAAGATCAAGACATGGACAGAGATTGGATGACAAGACTTGCTCATTAAGAGAATGAGCGTGCTCAGCTTAAGTACCAATTAAGTATGCAGCTTGAAACCAGCATGAATGTTCAGAACAGAAAAGCACAGCAAGATCTTGAAATAGCAAAGCAGGAATCATGACAATAAACTCCCTGTCTAAATTAGTAATATTAGTAATGTGCCTATCTAAGAATTACACCACCCAGTGAGTGTTAGTAAATGTTAGTAACTTAAAAACAGTTAATTGCCAATTAAGCTTAGAGAGCCCCGAATCAGCACAGCACAGAAGGAGAGGGAAATACCAAAGCCAACCAGAGCTCTGAAATGTGCAACAACGAAGGCACAAGGCGGAACGCAGACAAGCGGTGGAGTGGCATGGCAGACCTGGCAAAAACAAAAACATGGAAAAGTAAAAACATGGACATGGAATGTGAAACATGAAATGTGTAATCCTAATACAAGAAACTGTTAAAACTGTGACATGAACATGAACTATGAATCTATGAAATCTTGAACATGACACTGTTAAAACCATAAATGCTGTACTGTTCTGGCCAAAGGCCAGAACCCCAGAACACAACAATATTCTTACAAGACATATGCTGTGGTTATTTAATGTTGTACAAAAGTGAACTAAATTGCCAACCTCTTCTATGTAAAATTCCAAGTCATTCAACCTAACTATTGATATGGTAATTTGGTTTTAATTATTAATCAATTTCCTAATCAATAGCTTAATGAATACTGAGACTGAGATTTTATTAATTTAATCATTTTCCCCTCTGAGCAGGGAATGGTGCCCCGAGGTATTATTGTTATTGAGTATTAATATTATATACATATAGTTTGATAGACAGGTTAATAATACAATCAGGCAAATTGCCTCAACATATGGCGTCCACTTGAGGTGTAGTCTCCTTGTGTCTCCCAGCCGGCGCCCTTGCGTGATGTGCCATTGCACGCACATCAACGTTGCCAGTGCTTGGGAATTACCACCACAAAGCTGCCGCCATTTGAGCCATCACTCCAACAACGAGCGGGCTCATACACACAGCCAGACCTGCAGTTCAGGTTCTAATCATATGTGTGAGTAAGACACATTCAAGCCAAATGTGTTATTATAATCCAAGATTTGCTTCCCATCAAAGCTATTATAAATATGTATTCAGTGACAGTTCAATTCACTTCCTTCCCCCACAGGCTTCGCTGAAGGGCTGGCCAGTTACTCGAAAGGGAGCGGACGGTGTGGCTGCCAACGGTAAATTGGCAGATCTTCTATGTTCCATTTATTCTTAATATGTCAGTTTCTCCAATATATCCAAGGATTGGCCTAATTAACAGTTGCCCTCAGATTATTTGAGACCCAGTGGACTAAGTACACTTTTCATGTTTATTAAGTTTGACAGAGAGAATTGGAGATAAGCATATGATCTATTTAGTGCAATACCAAACTAATTCAGATCTAGAAAAATCTGTGTAAAAGTAGGTCACTCGGTACCAACACTTCTGGAAAGCCAGAGCAAGCCAGAAAGCAGTGCAAGTGTGGTGGCAGCATCCATGTGTGGAATCATCTTTTGACTGATTCATTTAATCATTATTGATCCATTTGATTTTATTAATTGTTTATCCTTGTTTGCCTTAATTTGGCTCTTGCTTAGCTTCTCTCAGGCCTCAGTGCTTGTTCCTGCATGTTTCTAATTAGCCTGGGCCTGCATAACCGTGAGTTCTCATGGCATGTAGCTTATCTAGAACCAAGCGGTCCTGGGGGACCATAACAAGGGCAGGATGTCTCCTCTAGTCTGTGTTTTCCCAGGAGATGGAGCACAAGGCAGAGCCTGAATGAGAGAAGCCTAAGCGATGATAGGAAAACCACCTGTCTACTACGCATACCTCAGGGTGGCTTGACTTGGGCTACGCGCTTCTGCGAAAGCATGCCAGCAGATGCCATGCTGTGTAAATCAGCGCGGGGGGAGAAGAACGTCACAATGTTTTCCTATATAAGCCACAGAATCAGAAACTGTGAGGATCCTCGATTTTGCTGACTTGACGTGTATGTGGGGATCCTTTTTTCTGCAGAAATAAGTAAACAGACTTTGGCTGGATATTAACTTCTCTGCCTCCTGCCTGACTGATTTTTTTCCTCTGAGTCATCTGAGTTTCTTACTGTGAAAGTAATACTTGGAATATAAAATCAAAATTCCTACAACGCATGGAACAGCCATGCTGTTGGTGGAATTCAGCCATAAATTCCTTATTATTGCTTATATTGTTATTAATTACTTATCCTTTGAGTAACCGAGGTCATATATGATTGCGAAACTTATACAGTACAATCTAGCTTTTACGTAAGTAGAAACGCCATTAACTATGTATATTGTGTATTCATTCTATCTAAAACCTTGAGGTCCAGCCAGACCATGGAGTGTATTTTGAGTCATGCGTGTTCCCAGGAGACAGTTCCTGCAAAGCTTGCAGAACCACGGAATAAGCATCAGATAATTGGGGGAGAGAAAGACTCCTCTGTACTGCAGATATGGCTGTCGGGGTCAGCCATGCATGTGATGCCTGCTCCTGGCCGAAGAACGGCTGGAATCAACATGATGTATAAATCAGCCCCAAGGGGAGGAGATTTTGACTTTTTGTGCTCTTATATATATCCAAAGCAAAGGAGAGATTCCTTTGTCTTTGTTCCTTGCATGTATCGAAGACCCTATTTGCAAATAGCAGTAAACTGGTTCCTATTCACTCTCATCTTGTCACCGTGCGATTTTGTTCAGGAAAACCATTTAAAATTCCCACAACACATGCTGTAGTAAGAAAACCATTCCAGATTTATAAGTTGTGAGGATGATTGAAGATTCACCAAGTACTACTGATATCTAGTTTTGTAGCATATAATTAGTGCCATTTGTGACATTTCTTCAGAGGGCTTTTCTATTTCAGTTAGCCAGTGGAAATTAGTCTGGCCGGTTGTTTTTGCAGTTTTAAATGACAACACAGTTTGATTATAAACAGAGATTACAGTGTTTTATCATTCATATAGCATGTATAGCTGGTGATTTGATATAATCGTATAAGGCCATACTTTTAGTCATCCAGTTCACTGGTCTACTAAGACCGGTACCGCACTTCATTCATTATTGAATTATCATTAGCACCTGTTTTTCATTGCCACTGGGTGGTAGCTGTGTGCATATAAGTCCGAGCTTCACTCAGCCTCTTTGTGAAGTCTCGTAAATCCGCGCCTGAGCAGCATTGCTAGTCTTGTGTAGACCTATCCTCCGTATTTGTGTGTAAATCTAAACCGTTTGATCTTAGAGCTGTTTATGTACTTACCAGCACTTTATATTTTTAAGGAACATTGCTTCAATTTGTTTTCCTATTTGTAATACATAGTAGCAGTAGGCATAGCCCAGTCTCTGTATCACTCATAGTACTTTGGTTTATAACCTCAGTTCCTCATTGTGACCATTGCAACGTGTGTGCCTTCCGCAGTGCAGTTGGAATAATAAGCACCAACCAAGTCATTCCTTGCACCTGAGTCCAGTCCTCAATGTCCTACTCTCTGTGCATCTGAACTGTGCATGCAGCACAAACATTACAACAAGTGTGTATAGTTAATTGTGTATTAAACTGTGAAATGCTTTTGATTTCCTCTTTTTGAAAAACTATATGTTTTCTTACTCTGCCTTAATATTTTGCCTTAGTTTAGACCAATACACTTATGATGTGAGACCCTGACTTTTTGGTGCCTTAGTGTGATGGGTACTGGCAGTGGACGCCAAGATAAGCAGCCAGAAATAAAAGGCAACACTCAGTGTGCTGAGAGACTAAAAGCAGATAAAAATAACGAGGCTCGCGCTACCAACAGACCTGCCGTCATCCATGGTAGAAAAACAGGCGAGCTCGAGGAAAACAAAAGGGAAATAAACCAAAGACTCCCTTACTCACTAACACAATTCCTGATAAGCAACAAAGTGCTTGGCAAAATCTCTCAAGAGAACCTTACCGGCTAAAGCGTCAAAGTAGAACTGACTCTCTAGCAACGGGAGCGAGGCGAAATAGGAGCTTAAATGGAGTCCGAGCCACGCCCCCAATCAATGCCAGCTGGTCCAGGAATCCGATATCCGAGCAAAACGATATTGTCCCGGACGAGAGCCACAGACAGCTCTCAAAGCTCCCAAACAGGGCCGGTGCCAGACGGCTAAATTTTGGGTAAAATACCCTACCCTTTATTGACTACAATTAGTCCTGGCTAATTCTAGATGGTTTTCCTTATAAACACGTTTTCCAATTCAAGATTAACTAAGTGGCAATTGAAGACACGGCTTCTCTCCCCCATGCGATCTAACAGCGACAAAATAATGGACTACAGTCAGTACAGAAAAATAATTTAATTATAAATAAGTCTCTGCACTGGCACAGAGCAACGGTAATTTTTTCCCAGCGAGAGCAGCGTTTCAGAACTCCCTTGCGAAAGAAGGTAATTTCGGCGACAAGTGCGCACACCTGTTTTTGCTGCACGGTCACGCAACTTGCTGTCAAAAATAGACAGCTGCCCGATTGGAAAATGTAAACGGACGAAACCACGGACTTGTCACCAGAATTACCTGAAGATTTCTGAAAGGCCGCTCTCGCAGGAAAAAAAAGTTACGTCGCTGAGTGCCAGTGCATAGACCAAATTATAATTATTTTTCTGAACTGAATGTAGCCCATTTGTCGCTGTTAGATCGCATAGGGGGAGAGAAGCCGTGTCTTCAATTGCCACTTGATTAATCTTAAATTGGAAAGCGTGTTCATAAAGGAGAACTATTAAGAACAAGCCAGGACTAATTGTTGCCAATAAAGGGATGGATTTTTGCCTAGGCAATCGTATAGGCAAGGGCCGGCCCTGCTCCCAAACCATGACACCTTAGAAGAATGCATAGCAAAGTATTTGTCAAGTGTGACACATGCACTCCACAAGTTTTTCCTTATATACAAGAAGTACTCCAGTGATTAACGTTTTGAAGGCTTTTCTTTTTTTTTTTATAAAAAATTTGGCATCTCCAATCCCACCCGAATCTGGAATGCCCAATTGGGGAACTATGTGCAATGCTTGCACGTATGCGACCCCTTGCTGCCAACTCAGGATAGTGAGACAGTTCACGGCTCTCCTCCGAAGCACCTGCCCGTCTGCCACTGATTCTTTTACACTCATTGATTGAATCTTCGCAAGTTCAGAACTTGGGCGATGGATACCCGGAGTCTTCCTGACTAGCGCCCGTCTGGCCAACAGGCGCTGGAGCAACGAACAAAGCTGTCATTTTATGCCCAAATCCGGCAGTCCCTTCCCAATTTGAAACCCTGTAGCGCGATAGCCAATTGTGCGCTACTCTGAAAAAGCTGCCGACCCCTGCCGGTGGGAACGCCGGGGCTCAAACTCGCGACAACAATGTGCAGGCATTCATTGAGTATTTGCATGCATGCATACAGTAAAATGCTCATTTAGAAATTCATATAAGTAAATTATAGGGGCCAGATGTTTAAGTTTGAAATGTGACAAGTATACATTTAAGTTAACATGTATGTAATAGATATTTGTATAACACTTGTTTTGATGTATGGATGCAGACAGTACATATACTTTGTGATATATTTTGAAGCATTTTTATATTTTGTGAATGTATGGTCATGCATGCCTCAATTATGTCAGATGTATTTGAATTCAATGTTTACAATAATAAAGCATAGTGCTGCTCCATATGGTGATGCATGACCAAGAAGACACCAAATGCGAGGTGGAAGGGAAAGGGGATTTAATGAAATTAAACAAAACTGGCACGAGGGCCTACAAAAATCTTGGCCCAAAGGGTTGCAAAACACAAACTAAAGAGAGCTTCACAGAGCTAATAACTAAAGAGCAAAAAACAGCAAGAACAAAAAACCACTGGAAACTCCAGGCAGAAATCCAAGAACAAAAATAAACAATGACTAAAGATATCAAAGAAGATATCAAAGACAAGACTTGCGAACATGGGCTTGAAACGAGACTTGGGAGCATGAGACTTGGAACAAAACTTGAGAACATGAACTTGGACTTGAGACACTGTCTGCCAGCCAACTTCCACCGCATCCAGATAAAGGCTAAGAAATCAGAACACATGGAGGGCAACACTTGGAGAAGGAGAAACGAGAGGCATGGCAAGATCATGACATGGACAAAGATTGGTGGACAAGACTTGCTCATCAAGAGAATGAGCGTGCTCAGCTTAAGTACCAATTAAGTATGCAGTTTGAAAGCAGCATGAATGTTCAGAACAGAAAAGCACAGCAAGATCTTGAAATAGCAAGGCAGGAATCATGACAATAAACTCCCTGTCTAAATTAGTAATATTAGTAATGTGCCTATCTAAGAATTACACCACCCAGTGAATGTTAGTAAATGTTAGTAACTTAAAAACAGTTAATTGTCAATTAAGATTAGACAGCCCCGAATCAGCACAGCACAGAAGGAAGTGGGAAACACCAAAGCCAACCAGAGCTCTGAAATGTGCAACAACGAAGGCACGGAGCGGAACACAGACAAGCGGTGGAGTGGCTTGGCAGACCAGGCAAAAACAAAAACATGGAAAAGTAAAAACATGGACAATAACTGTGAAATATGAAATGCTTGATCCGGATACAAGAAACTGTTAAAACTGTGACATGAACTATGACTGTGGACCATGGAATCTTGAACATGAAACTGTTAAAATCATTAATGCTGTCCTGGCCAAAGGCCAGGACTCCAGAACACAACATATGGGAACTTATGCTACAACAAAATAATTAGAAAAAATGTAAAAATGTATTGCATTGAAGCACTGCAGGAAAACAAAATCTCATATTAGTTGTCAGCATGCTTTAGTTTTCAAAATCAATAAATTTCGATTAAGTATACGGATTGGCAAGCTGTTCAGGGTGGGCCTTTGCCCGTAGTCAGCTGGGATAGGCTCCAGCTCGCCCCGTGACCCTAGTGAGGAATAAGCGGGTATAGAAAATGGATGGATGGATTAAGTATACTGTTTTTAATTATAACATTAGTGCAGTAAAGACCAACTAGTGCTTCTTTAAGTATTATTATGTAAATAACTTGAAATGCTACAAGTGCCTTTTTTCAAATAATCTACAACCCCAATTCTGAAATAGTTGGTACGAGGTGTAAATTGTGAATAAAATCAAAATGCAATGACTTTTAGATCACATGAGCCAATATGTTATTTGCAATAGAACATAGATAACATTTCAAATGTTGAAACTGAGGCATTTTACATTTTTATCCACAAAATGAGCTTATTTCAAATTTTCTGGCCGCAACATGACTAAAAAAGTTGGGACACAGGCAAAAAAGAGCTGAAAAAGCAATTAATATATAAGAGAATCAGCTGAAAGAACATTAAGCAAGTAATTAAGTTAACAGGCATCACATGATCAGCTATAAAAGGGATGTCTTAGAGAGGCTGAGTCTCTCAGAAGTAAAGATAGACAGAGGCTCTCTATCCTGCCACGGCTTGCGTAAAAAATTATGGAATACTTTAAAAATAATATTCCTCAGTGTCAAATTGCAAAGGCTTTGAAGCAGGGGTGGATTTAGAAAATTTTACATGGGGTGGCAAAGGGGTGGCAAGAGGTCTGAGAGGCGTGGCATGGGACATTCTCAGTACAGTATTAGGAAATCCCCAATTCCAATGAGGTTGGGACACTGTGTAAAACATGCATAAAAACTGAATGCAATGATTTGTAAATCTCATAAACCCATATTTTATTCACAATAGAGCAGAGACAACATATCAGATGTTGTAAGTAAAGACAGGGAGAGGTTCACCAATCTGCAAAAACACTGCGTCTAAAAATTGGGGAGCAATTTCAGATAAATATTCTTCAATGTATTTATTGTGCAGTGAGTCCCAAAAAAAGGAAACCAAGAAAAAATGGTTAATTATATAAAAATTAATTTACATTTTTTGATTAAAAATGGCATTTGGTGTTATATTACTATGTCCTGTATCTAATGATGTCAAGTAAGAGGAAGTTGTGCCACACTCAACTGAACAACAATGACACTTGGAGTAATTCAGTAACCACTTTGCGCCAGATTACATAAAATGATGACAGGCCTAAACACGGATGAACCTGGATGTTCAGTTTGAACTTTTCATTGTCGGGTCTGTAATGTGAACAAAGGTATTGGCCTTTTTTTTGTTAAGCCCAGTCTGGAGCTAGGTTTGGGCATGTCCTGGGCATGTCTGAGACGGGAAGTCCCAGAGAATTTAAAAAAAAAAGTCTAAAAGGTGGGAGGGGTCTGCAAAAGAGTATATAGGGAGGAAGATTGAGAGAGTAAAGTAGTAGGAGGAATTTCTAGGCGAAGGATACATTTGACCAGACCAGTCGCTTTTTTTCAAGACCTGTGAAGTTTTCTTTTGTGGATTTTTGCCTGTGTTGGAGCATTTCCCTGTCCCAGGACATCATCAAGCAACCTAACCAAAAAGACTGTAAATATTTTTTCCTTGTTATGTCAATCTTGGTCAGTAGAGTAGATTGTAGGTTAGTGTTGGTCTTTGTTTAATTAAATCTGTTTTTAGTTTTAAAATTTTGTCTGGCATCCCTTGTTGTCATGTCATAACAAATTGGGGCCATAACAGGGCCATTAGTGCTTGAGGTTGTTTAATGTGTACTGCTTTAAATGTGAACCCTACTAACTGCATGACAGATGTGTTCAAATCATGCAGCTGAGAACAGAACAATGAGTTCTGACAGCGATGCCTGACTAATTTTGTGTTCTTTGTATGATGTGAAAAGTACACAGTGGTGTAATTACAGTTTTTCTCCATTGGTTTGGCTCATTTCTTGAAACTGAGATGACATTCTCATAACAACATGGACAAATCCCCAAACTATCTTGCAGTTTCTCACAACAGAATGGCATTTATCATTGCTTTCATCACATTTCCAAATGCTTTGTACATGTGTCAAGCCTTTAGTACATCCTTGCAAATAGCTATGTACAAGTATCCTACAATTAACACAATCAGCCAACATTTAGTACATTTTTCAAATGAATGTATCTTGCTGATCTATCCCAATTGGTTGGTTTTCAGTGTCATGGTTATTGTCCTCAAAACATGTCAGCACATTTTCATCGTATAAGTCATCATATGCAGAATAGTCTGCTCAATTGTCAAAATAGTGTTAGGAAACTGGAATAGAATACAGTACATATTTTGGAAGATGTTATAGTAAATTTAGGATAATCGGGTTAGGTGAAATAAGTTTTTGACTAACGAATGAGGCGTGTCCCACAATGTAGGTGACCAGTCCATCTGTTTGTTGAGTTACCTGACAGGTGTTGTCTATGTTCTGGAGTGCTGGCATTGCGGTATTTATACAGCTTGGCCTGGTGCTAGTACTTTTTCCCTACGTCAACATGGAGAGACAGCATGGAATTCAACAAGAGCAACTTCCACCTGGAGGAAGGGGAAGAGGAAGAGAAGGAAGAGGAAGAGGAAGAGGAGGAGGAGGAGGAGGATTGAGGGTGCGTGGAGGTAGGGGAGGAGGAAGAGGAGTGAGAGCGCGTGGGGGTAGAGGAGAGGGAAGAGGAGGAGGAGTGAGGGTTCGTGGCGGTGGAATAGCAGGAAGAGGAGTTCGCAGACATCATATTGTCCCTGATGAAATTCGGGCCACCATTATTGACCATGTCATCAACCATGGCCTCACAATGGCAGAGGCAGGTCGCAGAGTGCAGCCTAACGTGTCACGCTCCACAGTTTCCTCCATCATTCAAATCTTTCGGCGGGAAAACAGGTATGCACTCAGGCAATGACAACTATTTGACTGTGTGTGCATGTGCATGTCCTACAGTAAAATCTTACAGTATCTCGATGTGAAGTCACAGTATTACATGCATTCAGCTCATATCTGTAGAATAACAAAGGAAATACTGTTGTAAATTGGACAAAATACAGCAAGAGTTCATAATAGAATTGCAGTGCAATTGTAAGTACAGTAGCCATACAGTAAAGTGGTGTGACACAGTAAGCAATGCAGTCATTACTGTACAGTGATTGATAATCTGTAACAAACACATGAAACAAGAACAACAAATAGTCATGTTTTCTGTGCCTATGTGCAGGATTGGCCGACAACCTCATGATGGTGGAAGACGAAAACTCCTAAATGATTATCAAGAACAGGAGATCTGTGACATGGTGATAGCAAATAATGCCATAACACTGTCACAGATCCGGGATGCTGTCCTCCAAAACAATGACGTCTTCCAAAGCATCAACTTCATCAGCATATCGACAATAGACCGGGTTCTGAAGAAGAACCTTATCACCATGAAGCAAATATACAGAGTACCATTTGAGCGGAACACTGACAGAGTGAAAGAACTGCGGTACCAGTATGTGCAGGTAAGTCAATTATTCATTGTCTATCATTTTGTGAACACTGTGCAGAGGTTCCAATTTCTGAGGGTTTCAGTATCCTCCTCTTTACTTTTGGAATCCAGCTTTACAATATATGACCACAGCATTTTGCTGAACTGTAACAGAACACTGTCAACAGTATGCCTCTGTTCTCTTTGTATCAAAAACTACCCCAGAAAATCTGCATATGCCTGCACTCTAGGATTGGAACCACTGTGGGTTATATTGACTATGAGAAGAACATATTGTGTAGCATTGCCGTGACCAAATGACCCATCTACATGATTTTTTTTTTTACTCTTATCTCTTTTCCAGAGAATCCTGGCACTGGAGGGGAGTGAAACACCTCACCTCCTAGTGTTTGTTGACGAGGCAGGCTTCAACCTGGCCAAGGGCCGCAGGCGTGGCCGAAACATTGTTGGCCAGCGGGCCACAGTGGATGTCCCAGGCCAGCGGGGGGGAAATATAACCATGTGCGCGGCCATCTCAGAAAATGGTGTGGCCACCCACAATGCAAGTTTGGGCCCATACAACACAGATAAACTCCTCCGTTTCCTGGACCAACTGTATCTTGATCTGGTCCCAGAAAATGAGAGGGTCTCGAAGGGCCCTACCTACCCCAGTTTGTAATTATATGGGACAACGTTAATTTCCACCGGGGTCCACGCATCCGGGGATGGTTCAACATGCATCCAAGAATGCACAATGTGTTGTTGCCACCATACTCTCCATTCCTGAATCCTATCGAGGAGTTTTTCTCTGCTTGGAGATGGAGAGTGTATGAACACCATGCAGAATACCACAGGGCCCTCATCACTGCAATGGATGCTGTCTGTGAGGACATAACAGGGGATCAGTGTAGAGGATGGCTCAGGCATGCACGACGCTTCTTCCCGCGTTGTATCTCAAGAGACAACATCAGATGCGATGTGGATGAGAATCTGTGGCCGAACAGAGCACAGAGAATGGATGGCCAGGAAGATGAGGATGGTGACCAGGAGAGAGAGGGGAGTGACCGTGACTAAACAAAATGTCTTCATTTGTGACTCTTTGTATTTACAGTGTTGATTTGTTGATTTTTTTCTTTTTTGTGGGTTTTTGTATTTTGTGTACACAGTATATTTTCCTTTTTTACGGTTCCCTACCTACTGTAATGTGTACAATTTGCGTTAGTTAAGAATAAAAATGAAAATTCCTCGGCAGAATGAGTGCAGTGTGTGTGTGTGGTGTGAAAATGTTATGCCTATAGTTAGATATATGCCATGACAAAGCGTCTAAGCATTTTGACTTGCAGTACTTACACAATACCAAAGGGACAATGCATTTTGGAGGCACTGACTAGTTATATGAGAAGGGAATGTAGTTTTGACTGAAGGGTAAACTGTTTTGGGAGCTGTACAAACATTGCCAGGTGATCCATGTAGTTGTGCAGTACCATCCAAGTTATTTTGACAGAAGTACTGAATGAATGAAAATGTGCCAAAGCAATTGAGAAGGATCCATGCCATTTTTATGGTACTGACTATTTACATGGGAAAGGGATTTCATTTTGAAGCATGGATGAGTAGTTTTGGGAGACAAATTACATTTTGCTGGTTATCTGAAGTGTTGCGCAGAACTGCAAGTCTGTTTGGCCAAATTGCTTTATAGTTATGAGAATGTCACCTCAGTTTCAAGAAATGAGCCAAACCAATGGAGAAAAACTGTAATACAGTGCACTGACGGTTGTGTGGAGCCCCCACAATTTCGTTGTAGACTTCTACAATAAAAGCCTATTCTATTCTATTGTATTGTATTATGCAAAGTCGCAACATTTATTTCCGTCCAGAGTTGCATTTGAAGAGTTTGTTTTCAAAAGGAAAAATATCCATTTTACTCATTTTGAGCAAATCAGCTGTTAATATGTTGACGCCTATTGCATTTTGCAAAAAAACACAAACATTGACCATAAAAAATACAACTCATAGTATGAATTTCTAAAAATGGATTTTTGCACCATGTATAAAAAGCACAAGGCCGTCGCTCTATGGTATTATCTCAGTTTTTGCAATTTTGGCGCTTATTGTATTTTGGAAACAAACTCTTCATTTAGTTTTTAATTTTGTACTGATGGCGGGAGAGTCGGATCGCTGCGAAAAGTGTACATCCCAAAGACTCTTAGTGGACTCTGGTGGCTAATCCATGAGTGAAAATGAACTCTAATGCTCCCCAAACCACTCTTTCACAGTTTGAGTGCGATGAATCCTGGCCCTGCCATCTTTGAATATGCCTGTGCCATCAGGGGAGAAAAATTATATTAATGGAATAAACAGGTCATTCAGTATATTCACATAGTCAGCTGACCTAATTTTTTGGGCTCATATTATTGCTCAACCTTGACCTGACCAATTGAAGCAACCCCATATTATAAAACTGCGCCCAGGGGCTTGTACAGTAGGCATGATGGGGGCATCATTTCATACGTCTCTCCTCTTACCCTGATGAACCCATCACTCTGGAAACAGGGAAAATATGGACTCATCAGACCACATGGCCTTATTCCATTCTCCATTCATCTTTTTCAAAGCATTTGATTGTAACTGCATTTCTTTCTCAGTATTTTACAGTTCTTGCTCTAACATGAAGGTCCATACTGCCAACTACTGTACTGGACAATTTAATTAATTACTTTTTATTCTTATGATAGTGGCTTCATTGCAATTCCCCAAATGTTCTTACTGTATAAGCCGTTGTTGTGTCCTTTCAGAGATATTTCCCGGCTGACGATTTTTAAGAAGATCGATAACACCATTCTAAGTGTCCATTATTGGAGATAATGGTTGCCACAGTGGAACAGTGGAGTCTCGACACATAACAAATGGCTTCCTATCCTTTTCCTGACTGATGAATTTCAACTTTTTTTCTCACTTATGTTCTTAATTTTCATTTGATTGTGGGCCAGTGTGTAAATAGAAACTGTCGCGACAACTTTACACCTTGGATAGCTATCTTATTTGGATCATAAACAGTAGGTCATTATGAATATCACACTCAAATGTAGCACCCTTGTGGTTAGGTCATGATCCAGGAAATGCATTGTTTTAACCCCCAGGCAGTTTTCAATCTTCCAAATTTTTTTTTTTTTAATTCCAATGCTGAATTTTCATAAAGATTTGTGTTTAGGCTCTTATTCTGCACTTAAATTATAAAAATAATGTGAAATACGATGGTATTCTGAATGCGACAAGCGTCGTTTCATTTAAGCTATTTTTTCCTCCCTGTGAAGCTCAAATCTTGAATTACAACGGCCTAAATAGGGCAACGCATAAATGACCAGATTGGGCTTTTGTGCAAAGGGGTTAAGGACATAACACTCAGGACATAGAAGTGTTTGACCTGAGCTGAAGAGTCAAACAATTAGGACACAATATGATCGCATTTCAGAAAAAGCAGTTTAATCAGTGGTTTCATCAGCAGTCCATACAAGCTTAAAATGGTGTTTGTATGGTCTTAAATATATTGAAATACATCTAATTTATTACATGCAGTTATATAATGATTGATCATGCGCATATACAGACATCAATGTAAAATGTAATGTAAAACTTTAATACTATACCAGTTGTTTGAAGTGGTTTTACAGAGCACAGAGCCATGGCGTTTTATCGCAACTTGCGTTGAGGCCATAAGTAAAATTTACAAGGGGACAAGGGGGGCACCTACCCTGCTTTTTTACTCATGTATTTTAGCATAAATGCTACTTAAACTTTCTCTCATCCACACTCACAATATCCTTGTGAGTTATTAGATTCCAGGCTCAAATTACACCTCTGAAAGTGGCTCAAGATTGTTTTGACAGTTTAACTGCCTGATCCAATTAGTTTTTATCCCACAATTCTACTTTCATTTCTGCCTTTGTAGCAGAAGACATAGTTCCTGACACAGTGTAATTTTCACACTGGTAAGTGAGATCTGAACCAGTTGCAGTTCCCCTGGTGAAAGTTCCTTCCGTTTTGCGCATGAGATCATACAGACATTTATCACATGCTTGATTAATGTCAAACAAGCCCAGAGCAAACATGTTTTTTTGGACAATTTTGTGATGAGGTACAAAGAACATGATGGCCAGACGGTTGTGTGCCTTCTTCTTCCGGTCTTCAGTGATGTCATAAGTGATGACCCCCCTGACACCAGTTAGACGTCCCTGCTTCTTTCCGAAAGCCCACTCCTCCGTCACCCCACTGTTCAACGTAGGTTGTGGGGTAACATGGCACAGTCCGTGCTTAAGGTAAACCCTGTGACCATAAATAAGACAGGATGTCTTCCACAGGAATAATTGAGGACAAACCTATATACTGCGTTAAACCTCAGACATTACACCCTTATTTGACTGGTTGAAGTCACAAGCATCAAGTCTTTTAACACTGGCAGTGAAAACATTACAGAATGGAAAATACACCAAATCAGACTTCAGCCTGACAACATTCTAGTCAGAATTGCTCATGCAGCAAATTAACATGATGTACTGTACTCTAGATGTTATTCTGATGACTGATCATACACTTGGATTCAATAATCATCAACTCACTGTGGATTTGTCAGCAAACTAGATGAGTTGTTGGTGAATTTAATGGTGATCATTCTCCTGGCTGACTTGACAGAGTGCGAAATTGTGGCCTTCGTCATATCCTGAACAACAGAGAAACCAATGCTGGGCGCATCCTCAATGCACTGCTTTTTCAGTATGTCCAATGCCATGATGCACGGTACAGGGGACCCTGGAGCACTCAACACCACTGGCAAAGGCTGGTCTGCACAACCACAGAAATACATTCATTTCAGAATCAATGCACGATTTCACCAGCGTGGAAAATGCCATTATCAGAACCCAAAAAAGTACAGAACCAGAGCCTCAGTGCCTAATGAATACTGACTGGATCACATGATGTTTACAAAATATAAGTGCATATAATTTATCCTTACAGACTATGTCATACTGCAGCATCTGGAACCAGGCCAGCTAAGACTAAAACTTTCAATGAGTACAAATGACTTGATACCTTTAAGCACAAGGTTGATAAAACTGTCTGAAATCACTTGCCATAATGGGCATTGAGTGTACTAAAATATCAATACTGCATACATCCGCTCGACCGGCTTAAAAGAGAAGCCTTCATACTAAACCTTCATAAGGCAGTATCTCCTTTCTTGGCAAGGCCTTAAGAAGCAGCCATTGGCTAAATTCACTTTTCAAGCCTCATTGTTCAATTCAGATTTTTTGCATTGTAAGTGGTTTTTTTTACAAAGTATGTGTGAGTGAACCGTAAGTCGTCTTTCATATTAATTATATTGAGAGATATTGATATTAGCACAGGTATTACCTGCAATATTAGGGATGTTGCTCCTTATATAGCCCTGGGATCTGGGAAGTTTTTTGCAGATTTTATCATTACACACAGCATTCATGTTTAGCAAAGTAATTTGTGTTATAGCGCATGTTGTTAGCCCCACTGGCATCACTGTTAGATCATTATGCATGTGCAATGGCTTACTTAACACTAAAATCCTGTTTGATTGGTTATAGAGCAGAGCATTTGTTGTTTTGGTGTATATTATTCTTCACATATCAGTAAATTATTGGTGTGTTCCGTCGTTCGTTGTCTCACGAGAAAGCAGACATTTACTTCCCACCGTTAAAGAGCTGCAGGACGTCTGATGTCACTAAATAGGAAAATGGCGGATTCTGGATATTTCAATCCAGATATTTAATTATTTGTCTCTCCTTTCAGCTTTGCTCTAAAATGACCAAAAGCATATTTTATAACTCCAAAGGGGCAGTTCTTTCTTCTGCATTTCATTTCAAACAAGGGTTTTCTTTCGCTTCAAAGTAAAAAATTAGATTTGAGTCGATTCAGCCAAGTAATGTGAATGTAGCCAAAGACTTACAGCACTCCTGGCTCTTAAGGTTCCGTGGAGCTGGTATCTCGCAGTTTGCAAAATTGGAAAATCAGAGGTTCGCAACAGTATTTATATGGTTTTTTTTCCCAACGACAATAGCAATCCTGGAATTTTAACTAGCTTGAATTTGTTGATTTTGTTTTATTGTCATTTTATTATTGATTTTACCCATTGGACTGTGGTGAGCCACAAATGTTTAACAACCTGTCTAGAAGAGGAGGCATTACTTTCTGGTTTCTGAAATAAATATTTAGAAGTATAAAGAAATTATATGTATTTAATGGCAAAAATAGCAGTAGAAATCAGTAGGATGGAAAAGAAGCGCCTTTTACCACAAAAGGGACAAATGGGCAATACTGGAGTATTCATCCTCTGTACTAATCAATGGTGAGGAACTCCAGTCCAAGAAAGTTTTTGTTCCCACTAGTCATTGCACCTCCTTCAGCTAATTCCTCATGAATACCAACAATGATTCCTCCAACAGTAGATCAGACCGCAATAAAACACAACATATAAGAATGATCATCAGCTGCAGTTCATATTACAAAAAATCATATTTATGAATGGAAAAAGTCTAAAAAATGAAATAATAAAGAGAGAAAAAAAACAACAATATCAAATGACTCAAGATCTCACCACACACACAAGCCTCCTTGCATATAAAAATGCTCACCTACCTGTGTTGATTCTCAATGCTTATACACAGTGCTAACATCATTTTGGCAGTCAGCTGTGCTTTATACTTTAGCGGTCTGCTGAAATCACGCCCAGTCACTGAGTAAATAGACTAACAGGTGGGTGAGCTGTTGCCAGAAATATTGAGAGAGGCGCAGATTCATGCTTCATTTCTCAAAGCAGTAGCTCCATTTTCTGTAACACAGGAAATGCCTTCATACCAAAGATCCTGCCCTACCAGACTAACACCCTTCAACTCTGCCTGGAATCATCAGCATTTTCCAAGAATCAGAAAATGGCCATCTCCAACTACGAGGTATAAGTACGAGGTATCCTATGAGTCATCCCATTACAGTAGAGGAAACTTCTGTCGAAACCAAAATTAGCCAGAGGGTCCAGGATATTTGCATCGTACTGTAAAAGCTTGTCTGAATCCATCCATTTCAGTGAAATGGCCAAGACAGAGATAGAGCACCTTAAAACTTGACTTCCTCAGGAAGAGTAGAGGTGGAAATTGTTGAAATTGGACTTGGCAGTCCATCAGGCTGGAGTAATACACTGGTGCCTCAGTTATTGAGGGCTGGTGGACACTGACTGCTTGTGGACACCTAAACTAATGTAGCGCCTGACTGTCTCCATCCCCTTCACAGTACACCTGTAAGAAGCATATCATGGTCTATTTCATAGCCCTCAGCTTTCCTGAAAAAATTAGCATTACGATAGGACCACACACTGAAATTAACTTTGGATCCCTGACTAAAGCAATGAACAAGCAATCCCAACAGACCTGAAGTTTGGCCAAGTTTGCGCAAGTCTGCTACAGTAAGCCAAAACATTTAGATCAATTACAGAAGAAGAGAATAAAGATGATTATATCACAACAATGGCACTTACCAAGCTCTGGGGCATACACTGCTCAGCCAAAAACAACGGTCACACACTGACATTTTGTTGGACTGCCTTTAGCCTTGATAGCATGTATTCACCGTGGCATCGTTTTGATAAGCTCATGCAAAGTCTCAACATTTGTTTCAGTCCAGAATTACATACATTTTTTCGCCTGGATCTTGTAATGATGATGGAAGAGTAGGATTGCTGTGTGAAGTCTACTCTAGTACATTCCAAAAATTCTCATTGGGGTTAAGCTCTGGATTCTGTGGTGGCCAATCCATTTCAGGAAATGAAGTCCCATGCCACCTGAAGCGCTCTTTCACAATTTGAGTTTGATTAATCCTGGTATTGTCATCTTGGAATATGCCAGTCCCATCAGGGAGGAAAAAATCCATTGATAGCAATACCTGGTCATTCAGTATCTTCAGATTGTATGCGGACCTAATTTTTTGGGCACATGTCGTTGCTGAACCTAGACCAGACCAATTGAAGTAACCCCAGATCATAGCATTGGCCCCGCAGGCTTGTACAATAGGCACGAGGTGCAGGGTGTCCTCCTCTCCTCTTACCCTGATGTGACCATCACTCTGCCACAGGGTAAATCTGGACTCATTAGACAAACTGACCTTTCTCCACTTCCCACTGATCTCATTAAACAGCTCTGGTTGTGACCTCGTCGTGGTCTTGAGGCTCCTTCAGTTTGAAGGTCTAACAGCTGACCGAGTACTAGTCGGTACCAGAGCCATAGAGAAACAGAGTTGCGACAACTCCATTGACTTCAATGGACCACTGCAATGGTGGATCATGGAGGCGTCCAATAGTTCCAAACGAAGCTTCCTGGGAAACCGTATCACTGTGGAGAAGTCGCGTGTCTCGCATCTTCTAAGTGATTATTTAAGGGTAAGAAGTAGCAGGTCAATGTATTATTGTAACGGAACCCCACCAGAATGGTACCGTCTGGGGGTGGGTGTAGCCAAAAAGCTTAGAGTCAGAGTGAGGGTGTAAGGAAAAAAGATTTTATTAAGGCTTGAACAAAATGAAGCAACCCATAAGTGCAATGCAAAATTTCAGAGAATGAAAAAAATAATAATAATTTCAATACAAAAATATGATGAAAAGGAAGTCCCCGAAATTATTCAAAAATCAGCTAAATTCAAACTTGCTCAGCCTCTATTTAACAGCAGAGGACAACCATCAGCAGTTTCAGGGATACAAGCTCACGCACACATTATCAAACAGAAAAGACTCTCAACACAGGACAAGACTGGTGAACATGTAGATGATAGCCAGCACCATTTACAGTACAAAGGGGTACCCACAAATCAATAAACACCAAAAATAACAAGACAAACCCTGAAATACAATATTCAAAATCATCCTTATTGCACAATCATCAGAAACATATAATTAAATAAATAACCCCAATTCTCACCTCAAAAAGACAACACAGCAGTGGTTTGGCCATTGCCACTCCTTTGGTCCCTACAGCTAGGTTTTGGGTCTAGCCTCCCAATTACCACGGAACCAAAGAAATATTCCCCCTGGTCCAGCCGGCACTTCTTGGATGTCGGACCCACTGGCCACATACAAGGAAACAGAGCTTATCGGCAACTCGCTCTTTTTGTACTTTCAGATAGTGATGGAGAAACCGAAGCTTTCTGAACAACTGAATCAACTATGAAGCAGTTGTGTTGAATGGTTCTGGGTTGCAAAGCATTTGATACAATTAAATATGGCGACATCTGCTGGTCAATTTTCAACATAACATTTGCGTGGAACGATTAAGGATAAGGTGTCATGAAACAGGCGCTGTTATGTACGTCTAACAACAAAGGTTCTATGTGCAGCTTGAAATATTTTACTGGTTTTTTTTCCCAATACAATATCATACTTGTGTTATGTGATCGTGCCATCATAAAATACAGTATGTAATAGAGACATGCTTTTGCAAGATCGATAGAAATACAAAAATAATTTTACAAAAAAAAAATTGGGGAAAAAATGGCAAATGCTTGTGCAACTAGGGACCATTATTTTAATAGTCATGCAAAATGCTGCATAAGTTGGAAAGGGAATTTACAGGGTTCAAAGATTTTTATTTAAAAACAAGATGATTTCAGCCGAGTTAGGCTTCAGTCTGTTTTTCTTCTTTGTTACTACCTCTCGAGCTGTGAAGAAGACCCTTTCACATGGCACAGAAGTTGCTGGCATATGAAGATATCTGTGGGCTAGCTTATAAAGATTGGGATATACTGCTGACCTTGAGTACCAGTATTTTAATGGGTCTTTTCCTCTGGAGAGGTAGGGCTCAGCCAAATAACGCTGAACCTCCACTGTTGCTTCAGCCTTTGCATTTTGGACTCTTTGAGTTGCACCTGCAGGAAATCAAAACAGAAGACTATGAAAACCATTGTATGTGTTTTTGTCTCAAAGAATGTTTTTATACAGGCTAATGCAACCAACCAACTCGGCTGTCCAGAAGTTCCCACAAGTTGTCTGAGTCAGCATCTTGTGTTGAGCGGCCATGTGCTTCATGTGCCGAGGACTGTAAAATAACTATATTTTGTTATTTGATAGAGCCTATATACAAGTATTGACAAAATGAAGGGAAAGCTATTATCTGTGATGTTGAGGGCCTGACATGTTCTGATCTCATGTATCCTGCACACTCTGCTGTGACTCTGGCAACTGCCTCCTGTGCATTGGTTTGGTTACCAAATGTTAATGTTTTAAATCTTGGGTCCAGAACAGTTGCCATTGCCAGGACCCGAATGCTTACCACACTACAGCTTGACAATAAAAAGTGCAGCAGATTTTGGCTTAACAGTTGTGCGCAAGGATGGATTAGGGATGAGGACTTCTCTGTGATTTTATGTTGTATCATTCTGATTATGGGAATGACCTTGGATGCAGACACCTTCTTTTCTTCTGAAAGCTCAGTTGTTGCTTTTGCCAGTGGTCCCAGAACTTGAAGGCACTCAGCCACAGCCTCATAGTCCACACAGCTTAGTGGCACCACATCTGTTGTGAGAGATGCTAGTGCCGCTCCCACTGGCTTACGCTGCTCATGCAGACGTTGCAACATGAAGAATGTTGAATTCCATCTGGTTTCAACTTCTTGAATCAATTTATGAGGAGGTTTCTTTAGTTGTTTCTGAACCTCTGTAAGTTTCTCCTTGGCCCTTGTGCTACTTTTAAAAAGAGAAACTGTTGTGTTCTGGGGTCCTGGCTTTTGGCCAGGACAGCATTTATGGTTTTAACAGTTTCATGTTCCAAGTTTCATAGTTCATGTTTCTTGTATTAGGATTACTCATTTCATAATTCATGTTTATTGTCCATGTTTTTACTTTTCCATGTTTTTGTTTTTGCCTGGTCTGCCAAGCCACTCCACCGCTTGTCTGCGTTCCGCCCCGTGCCTTCGTTGTTGCACATTTCAGAGCTCTGGTTGGCTTTGGTATTTCACCCTTTCTTCTGTGCTGTGCTGATTCGGGGCTGTCTAATCTTAATTGACAATTAACTGTTTTTAAGTTACTAACATTTACTAACACTCACTGGATGGTGTAATTCATTAGATAGGCACATTACTAATACTACTAATTTAGACAGGGAGTTTATTGTCATGATTCCTGCTTTACTATTTCAAGTCTTGCTGTGCTTTTCTGTTCTTAACATTCATGCTTGCTTCCAAACTGCATACTTAATTGGTACTTAAGCTGAGCACGCTCATTCTGCTTAATGAGCAAGTCTTGTCCACCAATCTTTGTCCATGTCATGATCTTGCCATGCCTCTTGTTTCTCCTTCTCCAGGTGTTGCCCCTCATGTCTTGATTTCTTAGCCTTTATCTGGATGCGGTGGAAGTTGGCTGGCAGACAGTGTCTCAAGTTTTGTTGCCAAGTTTCTGCTGAAGTCTTGCGCAAGTCTCATGCCGTTCATAGTTCTTGTTTCCTTGTATGTAGCGTTTTGTTTTCCAAGCCAAGTCTTGTCATTGATATCTTTAGTCTTTATTTCTGTTTATGGTAATCTTGCCTGGAGTTTCCAGTGCTTTTTGTTTTTGTTGTTTTTTTTGCTCTTTAGTTTTTAGCTCTGTGAAGCTCTCCTTAGTTTGTCTTTTGCAACCCTTTGGGCCAAGTTTTTTGTTGGCCCTCGTGCCTGTTTGCTTTTGTTTTAATAAATTCCTTTCCACCTCGCATCTGGTGTCTCTGATCACGCATCAGAAACAACTTTTCTGGCTCTCTTGCGGATATCTGCAAGTTCTGCTGTTGCCTCCAGTGCCTTTTTTACCACCAAATTTAAACTATGGGAAAAACAAGGTACATTGCGTAGCCTAAGAAGCTTGGCGCAAGCAATCATATTTGCAGCATTATCAGTGATGAGACAATGGATTTTGTTTTTAATGCCCCATT
Organism: Gymnothorax reevesii; assembly: GCA_029721435.1. Taxonomy (NCBI): domain Eukaryota; kingdom Metazoa; phylum Chordata; class Actinopteri; order Anguilliformes; family Muraenidae; genus Gymnothorax; species Gymnothorax reevesii. The sequence goes on along the minus strand of CM056575.1, from coordinate 21,344,975 downwards.
CATCAATAAGAAGTTCGATGGTATTCTTGAGGTTTTTGGCTGTGTGGGACTGAGGGAATTTGGAAACGCCTAACAGGACAGATGAGTTTAAGTTCCTCATCTATGTAATGGCAGGTGACCCCAAGGAATGCGTCCATATTCACAGAAGTCCACATGTCTGCTGTCAAGCTGACTGCTGCAGTCTTTGCCACCTCTGCTATAGCTTTTTCTTTGGTTTGTTTATTTTGTCTCCATCATCACTCTCAGTGCTTGTCTTGTGGGCAGGACATATGCTGGGTCAAGTTTGTTAAAGGCTTTAAAGCCTTTATCCTCCACCATAGAAAATGGCTGGCAGTCCTGCACAATCATCTCAACTAAGGCCTTATTCAGTACCACTTGTCGCTCTTTAAACCAGAAAATGTGGATAAGTATGCACACAACTCTTTGATAGGTAATATTGTTTTTGGTATATTTTAATATTGGTCTATCTTTTAAATAAATACACATGCTGGTTGTCCCAGGCCAGGGGTGGGCAATCACGGTCCTGGAGGGCCGGTGTGTGTATGCAGGTTTTTATTCCTATCAATTACCCTGACTAATTGAGTTAATTGATTGCATGCACAAATATAGATTTTCGCAATGATTCGATCAAAGGAAAATGTTTTATGAAGGGAGACAAGACTAGTCTTTGTAGTTTCATGATAATTTAAAGAAATGCGCATGAAACGTCAGATTTCATAAATGGTTTGGCTAATTGAGGCAATGAACTAATTTAAGACCAGACGTTGGTGTGAAAACCAGGGACAGATACGGCCCTCGCTGCCCACCTCTGTCCTAGGCCTACCTTGTCCAGTTACTCCAGTAGCAGCTGGAGCTGCAGGATTGGGTGTTGTGTGTGGGTGCTTTGAGCGCATGTGCCTCAGCATTGAAGAGGTGTTATTGTTAAAGGCCAGTTCTTGAGCACAGATCAGACACTTGACCTTTGTTGGGCTAATAAGATTAAAGTGCTCCCACACATGATCTTGCTCTTTTAGGTGGCCCTGCCTCCATTCTCCCTCTCTCTCCTGTCCTCACTCTCTCAAACACTCACTACACAGACTATCACACAAACACTTTCTAATGTTCTCACATTCACTTCACACTTACCTGCTAACTAACCTGTCAAACCTACTCTGTATGTGTACTTAATATGTGTAAGCATGCAGATGTATGAAAAAATGTAATTATGTGTAGTGTTTAAATATCTATGTACCAATGTGAGTGTATAACTGTATATCAGTGTGTCTAATCTTAAACTAATTCTACCTAAACCTCACTCTCCCTGGTTGTCAATTAATAAAACGACAGCAATAACGCACGCAGAAATTCTCCTACCAAAAAGCCCTCAAACTGTATTGTGTCCGTTTATAAGCATTGTGGGAGTTTGAAAATCCCGCCCTGGATTCAAAACCCGAGTGACACATCGCCAATACGCGTTTGACGTAATGACGCTTCATTTGGGGAGTCACGTGGTTTTTTACATGGTGAAGCGAGGCATCGAATCATATTGCCGAGATACTCCTGCTTCGAAAGATCGATACTGTGTCGAGCCATCTGCTTTGAGCGAAACATCCCTAGTTTCAGAAATATTTTGTTATGATTGTACACCAAATAAACTTTCCTAACCATAATTAAAACTGGCACAAACAACATATTAATGTCAGAAGATAATGTTTGTATAACTAGGCGTAAATATGTGCGTGCAAGTTTGCATAGGAGTTAGTATGTTTGTATTCAGCAGCATATTTGCTGCAGACTAGTTCATGCGAACCCCGTCCTTGCGCGGACCAACCCCGCCTGTCACAATTATGATAACCATTTTATAAGCATATTTTAACTGAACTGACAATGTGATATAAAACATTATAGCTCGTCTCTTCCGAGCAGATTTTAAGATATAACGCAATTAGCAAAGATCGACACGGCTATGCCCGTCTTTGCTAACTCTGCTTAACGCCTGTGAACGAAACGTTTCACTGAACTATAATTAAGTTTAATAGCATATCTCTGTGATGTGTGAATTGACGTTATATGGTTCACTTAAAGATTTAAATAATGTTAAATAGCTAATATAACATTATAGGCTTAATAACTAAAACGTAGATGCTAGCATGCTATGCTGACCATGCGAACGTCAACGTTAGTTATTTTGGCATGAATGTTTGTGGTTATTCAAGTAATTTGAACTACTAATCATGATCAATCATCATCAGTCCCTTTTGGCATGAACGACAGCTTATCACGTTATTCTCCAAAGTTACTATGAGGTGTAATGTTATAAATGCTGCGTTCAAACCAGCTTGTGAAAACCATATTGGTAAAAATGATCTCACCTATACAATTTGGTTTTCCATCTATCTTGTTCTTTTTTAGGTCCATTAATAGGATTCCAATGTTTCCTGGAACACCTTGAAGACCTGGAGATTTTATAGCCTATTGGACCCATACATTGTTTCATTACCCCCATTTCATCCCTTTTGTTGTTTTCCTGCCCTGTGCCTTAATTTGGTCTAATAAAAATATTTTTCCAATTCTGTCCCTAATATTTAGGGAGCTGCCTTTTAATCATTTCAAAAATGTATTTCTCAAAAGATGCATGTGGTCTCCTGGAGCGTCAAATATTGTGATCAAAGTAATATTGTAAATTTGTTTCCAATAGTATCATTTGACTGTGCATCAGTGTAAGATGCATATATTGTGCACATAAACGCAATATTGGCCATGCTATGCGAATTATTTCCACGGACGGCCGATGAATATTCAAATGATACCATTGGAAACAAATTAACAATATTTGATCACAATATTAGATGCTCCGGGAGACCATATGCATCTTTTTGATCTTATGTAATTTTATTTTTGTGAATGTATTTTGTTACTGAGCTACTGAGTTAAATGCATATTCTAGTCATGATTGATTCAACTAAGACTAAAGTATATTGTACTTGTGTTTAAAATGGCCTGTATTTGTTATGTTATCATTGAAAGGTTTTGAAAATTGTCAAAAAGTCAACATGGATGAATAATATTTCCCTCCAACAACAGAACCCTTAGTTTGAACTGTGTACGCATATTCTCATTCATCCAAGTCATAGGCAGGCTACCCAGTCCAGCCTAGTGAACAGCATGAACTGATGAAGCCATTTGTTGAGGGGGGCAAAACGTCTTCTAAGACATAACTAAGCTTCGTTGACCTGATTCAATTTCCTTGGGATACTTGGTGTGGACTCCATGCAGTGACTATCATCTGACTGTGATAATGAATTAATGCATTTGTTGTACTGTATTGGTAGTTATTACTAGTACTAGCAGTAGAAATCCACAGTTCTTGATTTCCATCTCAAGACCACAGAGGAAACAATATCCCATCAACTTTATTATATTGGTTATCATGGCCAGGAATGACAAGAGTTGCTCTTGCTATTTGTAATAATTGTTTTTTCATGGTAGCACTCAAAGGCAAATTTTAAAAAAGGAAAGAAGGCAAATGTTGGAGAACCCCTGCATTAGATGGCTATTTTTAGTGCGCCTATTATCATCATAATGATTTTCATCCTTACAAAGGATAATTTTCGTTTTTCCTAATACTGAAAGTTGCAGTATCTCCATCCATCATCTTCTGCATATCCGGGGCCGGGTCATGGGGGCAGCAGTCTAAGCAAGGATGCCTAGACTTCCCTCTCCCAGGACACTTCCTCCTGATCTTCCGGGGGTATCCCGAGGCGTTCCCAAGCCAGCCGAGAGACATAGTCCCTCCTGCGTGTCCTGGGTCTTCCCCGGGGCCTCCTCCCGGTGGGGAATGCCCAGAACACCTTCCCAGGAAGGCGTCTAGGGGGCATCCGATGGAGATGCCCGAGCCACCCCGCCTAGCTCCTCTCAACGTGGAGGAGCAGCGGCTCTACTCTAAGCTCCTCTCGGGTGACAGAGCTTCTCACCCTACCTCTAAGGGAGCGCCCCGCCACCCTGCGGAGGAAACCCATTTCAGCCCCTTGTACTCGAGATCTTGTTCTTTCAGTCATGACCATAGGTGAGGGTGGGAACGTAGATTGACTGGTAAATCGAGAGCTTCGCCTTTCGGCTCAGCTCCTTCTTCACCACAACAGATCGGTACAATAACCGCATTACTGCTGCCGCTGCACCGATCCGTCTGTCAATCTCAAGCTCCATCATTCTCTCACTCGTGAACAAGACCCCCAGATACTTAAACTCCTCCACTTGAGGCAGGACCTCTCCTCCAACCCAGAGGGGGCTAGCCACCTTTTTCCGTTTGAGAACCATAGCCTCTGACTCGGAGGTTCCAATTCTCATCCCAGCCTCTTCGCACTCGGCTGCAAACCGCCCCAGTGCATGCTGAAGGTCCTGGTTTGAAGGAGCTAACAGGACAACATCATCTACAAAAAGCAGAGATGAGTTCCTGTGGTCCCCAAACCGGACTCCCTCGGCCCCTGGCTGTGCCTAGAAATTTTGTCCATTAAGATAATGAACAGAGCCAGTGACAAAGGGCAGCCCTGCCGGAGTCCAACATGCACCGGGAACAGGTCTGACTTACTGCCGGCGATGCGAACCAAGCTCCTGCTCCGGTCATACAGAGACTGCACAGCCGTTAGTAGAGGGCCCCGGGCTCCATACTCCCGAAGCACCTCCCACAGAATGCCACGAGGGACACGGTAGAATGTCTTCTCCAAGTCCACAAAACGAGTGAACTTGTTGAACATGTGAACATATGCAAACTCCCAAGCACCTTCAAGCACCCTGCGGAGGGTATAGAGCTGGTCCAGTGTTCCACCACCAGGTCGAAAACCTGAATCCGAGGTTCAACTATCGGTCAAATTCTCCTCTCCAGCAGCCTGGAATAGACTTTACCCGGGAGGCTGAGGAGTGTGAACCCCCTATAGACCACAACCTCCAGTCCCCCTTCTTAAATAGAGGGACCACCACCCCGGTCTGCTAGTCCAGAGGCACTGTCCCCAACTGCCATGTGATGCTACAGAGGCATGTCAACCAAGACAGCCCTACAACATCCAGGGACTTGAGGTACTCAGGGCGGATCTCATCCATCCCTGGTGCCTTGCTACAGAGGAGCTTCCAAACTACCTCAGTGACTTCAGCCCGAGTGATGGATGAATTAGCCTCTGGGTCCCCAGCCCTTGCTTCCTCTATGGAAGGCGTGTCCGTGGGATTGAGGAGATCCTCGAAGTATTCCTTCCACCAGCCGACAATATCCCTAGTCAAAGTCAACAGCTCCCCACCTGCACTGTAAACAGTGTTGGGAGGGTACTGCTTTCCCCTGCTGAGGTGCTGGACGGTTTACCAGAATCTCTTCGGGGCTGACCGATGATCCTCCTCCATGACCTCCCCGAACTTTTCCCATACCCAATTTTTTGCTTCCGCCACCGCACGCTTAGCCTGCCGGTACTGGTCAGGTGCCTCAGGAGTCCCACGAGTCAAACAAGCTCTGTAGGATTCCTTCTTCAGCTTGATGGCATCCCTTACTTCCGGTGTCCACCACAGAGTTCGGGGATTGCTGCTACGACAGGCGCTGGAAACCTTACGACCACAGCTCTGAACAGCCGTGTCAACAATGGAGGTGGAGAACATGGTTCATTCAGACTCAATGTCTCCAGCCTCCCTTGGGATCAGGCCAAAGCTCTCCCAAAGGTGAAAGTTGAAGACCCCTCCAACAGAGGATTCCACCAGACGTTTCCAATAGACCCTCACAACACGTTTGGGCCTGCAAAGTCTGTCCAGCTTCCTCCTCCACCAGCGGATCCAACTCACCACCAAGTGGTGATGAGTGGACAGCTCTGCCCTTCTCTTCACCCGAATGTCCAAGACATACAGCCAAAGGTCAGATGACAGGACTACAAAGTCGATCATTGACCTCCGACCTCGGGCGTCCTCATGCCACGTACACTGATAGACGCCCTTATGTTTGAACATTGTGTTTGTTATGGACAAACTGTGACTAGCACAGTCCAATAACAGAACACCACTCGGCTTCAGGTCGGGGAGGCCGTTCCTCCCATTCACGCTCCTCCAGGTAACACTGTTGTTGCCCATGTGGATGTTGAAGTCCCCCAGCAGAACAATGGAGTCCCCAGTTGGATCACTTTCCAGTACCATTCCTAAGGACTGGTTGGGTACTCTGCATTGCCATTCGGCCCATAAGCCGAGATGACAGTGAGGCACCTGTCCCCGACCCAAAGGCGCAGGGCAGTGACCCTCTCGTTCACCGGGGAAAACTCCAACACATGACAGCTAAGCTGAGGGGCTATAAGCAAACCCACACCGCCTCTCACCGCAGGCAACTCCAGAGTAGAAGAGAGTCCAGCCTCTCTCGAGGAGTTGGGTTTCAGAGCCCAGACTGTGCGTGGAGGCGAGCCCGACTATCTCTACCCAGTACCGGTCGACCTCCCGCACAAGCTCAGGCTCCTTCCCCACCAACGAGGTGACATTCCATGTCCCCATAACCAGATTCCATGTCCAGGGATTGGGTCGTCAGGGCCCCCGCCCACGACTGCCACCCAAAACGCATTGCGTCGGCTTCTTCTGAACCTTCCCGCAGGTGATGGGCCTACGGGAAGGCGGGCCCGTTTCGCTTGTTCGGGCTGTGCCCAGCCGGGACCTGTGGGTGGAGACCCAACCACCAGGCGCTCACCTGCCAACCCCAACCCCAGGCCTGGCTCTAAGGTGGGGCCCCGGTGACGCCAATCCAGGCAATGTAAATGTCCTTGTTGTATTTATGGCCATTAGGGGCTTAGGAACCGCTCTTAGTCTGACCTGTCACCTAGGACCTGTTTGCCCTGGAAGACCCTACCAGGGGCAATAAGCCCCAGACAGCATAGCTCCTAGGATCATCCAGGTACTCAATTCCTTCCACCGCGATAAGGTGGCGATTCAAGGAGAGACAGATGCAGTATCTTACAATCGCTATTGTGTATGGTCAGTCGATGGATCATTTCTGATATTGTATGTTAATCATGATAGAGGTTATGAAATGGCTTTAAATTCACTTGGCTACAACAGTCATTGTCCTTAAACATATGTGAACGTTTTTTTACTCAGGAAGATCGACGGTAACCTTTTCACCCCTACTCCTGTTCTATTCCAAATCGACTCTTCTGGAAGTCAAACGGAGTGTGATGAGATCACTTGTAAAAAGTCTAGACTTAAATATATTTGAGATGGTAAGCTAAAAAGAGGGAAAATTAGTACAGCGTAAAGCACTGATTTGCTAATCGATTGGCACTTTCTTACAAAGATTCCACAACAGCGGCAAAGATGACTCTACACCGCCTTTGTGTGCTTACACAGATACTAGCTATCTTTGTTGACAAGCTAACCGTTAGAAGCAAGCTAGCAACCGAAATATGTGAAAAACTGGCTGCTAAATAGAGCTACGTTTTTACTGTAACGTTACTAGCAAGCCAGCTAACTTGCAACGAAGATGACGTTAGTGCAGTATCCAGCAACAGGTCCAGACACATGAAGAAAACATTGATTGCATAATTGGTAAAATCGAGATTTCAGTGAGATTCGACTGGACCGTAAATAATTTTATTAGAGCGATAATTAGCTTGGTTAGCAAGGTATAGAAATGCACATCCTGCTGCTGTTGGCAATGGTAGCTGCCACTGATAAATATTTTGCCCAGGTGTGATACAGCCTCTATGTTAAAGGTGATATCACAGGTGCAGATTCCCTGCATTTCAAAGTAAGTATATGATAAAAGCGCAATAGCCTATTGGCACCTTGAACGGGCTGCCTAATGTCAAAATTGTATGGGAAATGTTTTATTTTGTCTCTGTATGTTGTTTTCTACAAAGGTTAAGCCACTTTCTATTTCATATTTAGATTTTTTTTTAGATTTTTTGGGTAAGCTTCAGTAAAGGGTTAAAAAATGAAGCCTCTCGGACATTATTTCAGCTTAGTACCTGGCAGATTTTGAAAATAGAGAATTTAAGGAAAAAAAAAACTCTGGCAGCATAAAAAATCCGGGGGGTGTGCGTTGAACCCGATTTCCATCTAGACTAGCCTATACGGCTTTAGGCTGCTTGGTCGATATACTGTGCATTGCCTTACCTTTCAAACATGTTTTCGCTTGTTCACCAAAGCTGCTACATTTACGAAATGCATTTCTCTTTGCCTGTGACCCCGTTCGTGGCGAAATTAAGTGACGGTATTGTGTCCAGTTGTGTTCCAGTAAATAATTCCCTTTGAGAAAGTTATGAGATGCTACTCCCCGTTTAAAGAAAGTAACGCAGAAAAATAACTTTACAGGTGTTGACAAATCATTTTTGTCTTAACATTATCACAAATGAGATGACGCATTGTTGAGCGATGAATTCTGACTCTCTGCCATCTCCTGCGATTTTCGGATTTGCATCACTTTTCCGAGGAGGAACAACATAAAGAAACACCTCAGCAACTGTCATCCTGAGCAATCACAATGTCATTCTCAGAATCTACAGGGTTGAAACCACAGGCCAGAATACCAGCCCCAGGCTCACCCTGTGCGGGATGTACAAGTGACTCATACACCAATAACAAAAAAAGTCGGCTGGTCTTCTCAAGTGAGATGGGTGCAGGGCACAATATGTGCAGTTGCGTTGAATAAAAACTTAACACACGAGGAGACGGCACCTGATTATCAAAGTGGATCGCCATTTAGCGTTCATTCTGGACACTGATATGGGAATATATGGTGTTTTAAAGTCATTTAACATTAACAGTGGGCCCATTCACGTCCAGAAAAAAAACGTCTGGCATGAACCACCAAATTAGGTGCGCATTGGACGACTGTATCCGAAACACAGAGGTAATGCACAGGAGTGGTTTTGTTACATATGACTGCGCCCATATACAGTCATTGAAGTACTGTCCACCACCTCTCACCTCTACGATCCAGCTAAAAAAAGATATGTCTCCAGAAACAAGCAGCAGCAAGTGAAGAAGGCATCCCCTTCAGTATTGAGTTTGAAGTGGGAAGCTCTTCCACAAGGAAATTTGTATCTGTTTATGAGCCACACTTCTCCTACTGCAACCAGTTTGGCAGAATGATTGTAATGCTTGACATAGTGAAAAACACGTCGCACTGCCATTGTGCTACAACAAAACAGGCTTGTATTCACAAGTGCATTGCCAAATGGTACCTATTCCAAACAATGAAGGAGCATTTTGCAAATGCAAATGATGATGCTGAAGAGAGTGATGTGGGTAAACAAGAGCCAGAAATGGAACACCCCTGCTTTCCTGAATACAGGTACCCTCTACAAAACGAAAACTTGAAAAGAATAGTCAAATACACACACGGCAACAAAAAACTTCCTGCGGACTTGCCCGCACAGTTTTGTGGTCTGTCAAGTGAGGCTGGACTGCCAACGCATTTGATCTCAAAAGGCCATCTTTGCCCTGAATGTCCCGGCAATCTTGGTGAACCCTTTATCATAACTAAATAGACAAAAATAACCACTGTGAAGGGAGTCATTGAGGGCAAGTGGCATGTAAAACTAACATTGAATTGTATCTATTTATTTTTCCAAGTTTTAGATGACACTACTGAAATGATTTCTTCATGTAATACAGGTGTGACAACTTATTGCAAAAAATGCAGTTTATGTGACATAATGATTCGCTATCAAGAATGGGAGGACGGTGTACAGAATTTCGATGACAAAATCATTCTTACCCTCCATTTTTGCATTTACCTTCTAAATGACCTTTCAGGTAATTGTTCAGTTTTCAAGATGTGAAATTGGATATTGCATACATGTGCCATTAATCATTTGTTATTGAAAATCTCTTATTCCAGACACACACGAGCTGACCTCAGAACAAAAATATCCCAACAAAAACACTCTGATACATGGATACCTTCATTTTGACGCGCTAAGAGACCATAATTATGATTTTTCTTGAGTTTGTTGTGGACATCACCCACCTGTTGTTGTAATGGATCTCCGCAAGAATTGTGTGTTTAGCTTGGCAGGCACAGTCCAGGTTTTATTCTTCACATTAAAATTTTATTCCCCATTTATTGTCAAGTATTGTCCTCCAAAGGATAGGGCTGGTACCAGAGCTAGCCAGAAAAATAAACAGCCAAGTAGCTGAGCAGCACCTCTATATCATGAAGAAAAACAATTACTTGCACAATGAACATGCTCTCTCCTTCTGCACGTCTTCACGCAGCAAAATATCATTCATCACTACAATCCACGGAAAAACAAGGCAGTCATGGGGGAGTTAAAGAAGTTTGTAAGCCCTGAGCCCTGACGTCTCAATGTATATGGACAGGCAGAATTCAGTCTCTTTTCCTCTTCTCAGACAACAGAATGTGATCTTATCCCAGACATGCATGTTGCTTTGTGCACCTCTCAGACAACAGAATCAGATCTTATCCTGGACCGTAACGTCCCACCACTGTCAACTTAAGGGACATTTTCAAGCTGTCTTTACTGGTGATTGTATACATAGAGTATATGTGTGTCCAATAATGCATTCTCTTTTTTCTTTCTCTGATTTCAGCTGTTGACCCCACTAATCTTGCCTCCACAGTTGCGAATTGGAAACAAACACCAAATGCATGACTCTCTCAATTAGTAAGATGTAATAGTAATTTTTCAACCAGCATCTTCAATCATGCATGCATGTATTTATCATTTCTTTTATATTTCTCCTTTGCTAGGCTATGTGTTGGACATTAATGGCAACCCATGAGCCAACTGTCCAAGCCAACTCCTCGATTCTCAGAAGGTCAGACTTTTGGACTCTGGACCAAGAAAGTGATGTAGAAGCAATGGTAAATATGAACTTAGTATCTTCTCTTTGATCTGTATTTCCTTATATACTTGTGGACTTAAAGTATGAATCATCTTATTGTTTCCTTTTAGACTGCACATTGTTGCTTTCAGCATTTATCGCAAACACTGCAAATGCACATGTAAGTCAGTGGTTTACTCATTTTAATCTTAATTCTGTAAGAAAGGACTTTGCCCCTTAATCTTTGTGTTCTTAACAGTTGAATTTTATGTAGTGTAGGCAAAGTCTGTTCCTATGCATTTGTTTTAATTAAAGGGCATAGCAAACATTCCTCCATTTTCAGCTTGTCCTGCTGATTCCATGATTGTGAGTAGTGATGTGAAAGAATTTGAATCTCACCTTTTGCCTCATACCCCTTAAGTTCCTCTTCGAACAGTTGTTGTTTTCCCCAGTGTGACTTTGCCAAGGATGTAGTGATTCTCCCTATCTGGCAGCCTGGACACTGGACTTTGTATGCGAGTATCTCACCTTGACATACAGTTCTCTGAACTACTACACTATTTTTAAACAACCCTCCTCCTTACTTTGTACATGATGCAGTACATTGTAACACTATCATCCCCACTGGGGCTTGGAATTGATTCTGAAGAATGCATAATGATTCTATTCCTGGAAGTTGTTTCAGAAAATACATATGTTGTATTCTAATATCACATGGCCATAAAATCCAGAAAGTGCAAACATTAAAAGCATATTTCTTTCATCAGTTGCCTTGCCTAGTGTAAGTTAAGAGCTCAGTCTACTGGATAATTAAAACATCTATGATCTAGGGGTGATTAGCTCAGGAGATAGATAATGGCTGAGTGAGAAACATCAGTTGTGAAGTGCTTTGGATAAAGTACTTTATGCTTGGAATTGGGTCCTTAACCAACCCACGTCTTGCAATTCCATGAAATGACACTTTTAACAGGTTCTCAAACCAAGACTGAGGACTGAGCACTATATTGACTCCAGAGATCCAAGTGGCTTTGGAGATGGCAAATCAGATTACTGGTTCTTTATGTTCATGGAAAACTCAGGGGTCTTGAGCAGTAATTATTCATTTCAATGTCTAAACCTTTAAGAGAATGGTTATGTAGTTTCTATCTGATTAAAATGAAGACAGTTTGTCATTTCTTCACTGGGAACATCATTAGGGTCTTTACTTGTTAGAAATGTTATGTGGGCTTTCAAAACACTGCTTCAAGAGCTGAGTGGCTTTTTTGGAAGTATGGAGGTTCTGTTTTAGACTATACTTCCATTTTGTTCTCTGCTTTCATTGTTTTTCCTGTTCATACGTTCCATATGTCCCATACATTCTTAAAGTCTCGATTAGGAATTGCTGTTACTCCCAGGCCATTTATTAGCATGGGTATAGTTTAGATCTTATTCAGTGCTGTGCTCTTAGGGATCAAGGTGGCTATGTGTAGTCAAGGCAGAGTATTGGCAATTCCTTATTAGGGCTAAATGTTACATTTGAAAGAGATGAACTGCAACTAATATTTCTTCAAAATTACTTTCAGTAACCTCGCAAATACAGTGTCCAGTGAAGAGTGGAACGTCCTTTTCTTGTCAAACTATGAGGTAAAACATTGGCATGTGTGGATGGAGCCCTAATGCATTACATTTAGTACAGTAGCATAGACAATCATGTGTTCCTATGTAACACACGCTGACCGTAGTTGCGGTTAAAATTTGTTTACCTGTTCAAGCACATTGTGGTAGAAAGAAAGAAAGAGAGGCTACATAAATTGACTTTATTTGGAGAGTGAATGCCAGTATGTAGGGATCGTTATCATTTAACATGCTCTTTTATGATTTTCATAAAGCGCATCTCATCAGCATCTCAGCAAAAATTGTGGGGTGGTTATGCTGATGGTGAGTTGTAGCCCAATGTTTTCTGAAATGTCTCTTTTATTGACTATTCTTCAGAATGAGTAATTTTTTTTATCTTAATTTCAGCATGCAATGTATGCTACCCTCCAAATGCCTTATGACTGCAGTGAGGTGGGTTTTTTCCAAATCTTAATGTATAATATGAAACATGTGTTCAATCATTTACTGATCCTATTTGGAAGATGCTGACCACAATATACAACACCATTAGGCCATACAGTTTATTTCTTCAGCAGGTACTGTATTTACTGGAAGAGATGCTGTAGCTTTTTATGTAAAGGTTGATACTGTCAGTTTTTAATCAATGACTACATAATACTATGAAATTGATTTAAATGAAGTCATGTAAAAGTGCAACTATAATTTTCAGGCAGACATGACGACTATCATAAGGTGGTGGTGCACACAGGTGTTGCAGACATTTACTGTAGAAAGGTATCACATTGTATCCTTGGTTTGTGATTTACCAACATTTGGTGGTGCTCTTAAAGATGTAGGCCAATATGCTAAACTCTCTCTCCATCTCTCAGCAACCCTGAAGGACCAGTGGTCACACCTGCTGCGACGGACAAGGACCAGGAGCAGGACCAGCTATACGTCCCCCCAGAGATTTTGCAGAAGATCACTGGGATTACCCTTAGATTGGGTATGACTGCTGGAGGCATTTAATAGGGTATCCAAATTGTTTTGAGATCTTTCGATGCCTTTTCATCCAATGATCTACATTAATGATAGTTTGGCTGAGGAACTTAAAATTGAAGATAATCCAGTGCATATTAGCATAAGAAAAGTCTACAAGATGGCAGGCCGTGGCAGTGGCCTTGTGCTACGCCAAGCAAGTTCTTTTTTTCTTCCAAAAAAATTTGGATGAAGGCATGCTTGGGGCTTAGACACAGGCTATGGAAAGTACTTGATACAGGATGTACAGTTTGCAAAGTAGGTCTCATTGCATTTCAGGCGTCTTGTAGCATACATGACATAGATAAGACACACCACGCACGCACGCACACAGTTGAACTATAAAAAGGGAACAATTGTGTCCACCAAAAGTGGTGTTGAAATGTGCAGAAGAATTCTTATTTTGTTACAATTTATTTTAATTTTAAAATACAAGAACCCACGTACGAAACATCTAAGTCTACAAATGTTTGGTTTTGTTTAATGGGTAAGCCTAGTTTATTTGTCCAGTAATAAAGGTCACTGAAGCCTATTATTGAAAATACAACTCCGATTCCGAAATAGTTGGAACAAAGCATAAATTGTGAATAAAATGAAAATGCAATGACTTTCAGTTCACAAGCCAATTTGTTATTTACATTAGAACATAGTTTCAACATTTGAAATGTTGTCTGAGACATTTAAAATTTTTATCCACAAAATGAGCTTATGTCAAATTTTCTGGCTGCAAGAGGTCTCAAAAACATTGGGACACAGGCAAAAAAGGGCTGAAAAAGCAATTAATATAAAAGCTGAAAGAACATTAAGCCAGTAATTAAGTTAACTGGCATCAGGATAGCTCACTCTGTTAAGGCACTGCGTTGCAGAGCAAAAGTGACTACCAGGTCGCGGGCTCGAGCCCCGGTCGTACCAACCGGCAGTGATCGCCAGCTTTTTCAGAGTAGCGCAAAATTGGCCATCGCGCTACAGGGTTTAAAATTTGGAGGGGACTGCTGGGTAAGGGAAATAAATAAACAGCCTTGCTTATTGCTCGAGCGCCTCCTGTTGGCCAGACGGGCGCTCGTCAGGAATTTCCCAAGTCTGTTCATGTCCGAGTATCCTCCACCCTCATTTTGAACTTGCGAAGATTCAACGAATGAGTGTATAAGAAACAGCGGCTGTCGGGCACGTGCTTCGGAAGAGAGCCGTGAACTGTCTTCACTATCCTGAGTTGGCAGCAAGGGGTCGAATACGAGCAAGCTTTGTACATAGTTCACCAATTGGGCATTCCAGATTCAGGTGGGATTGGAGATGCCAAATCTAAAAAAAAAAAGTTACCTGGCATCAGGTGCGTAACATGATTGGCTATGAATGGGATGTCTTAGAGGGGCTGAGTCTCTCAGAAGTTAAGATGGCCAGAGGCTCACCAACCTGTGAAGGCTTGCGTAAAAAAAAATGTAGAATACAAACAATGTTCCTCAACGTCAAATTGCAAAGGCTTTGAAGGTCTCATCATCAAAGGTGTATACCATCATCAAACGATTCAGAGAAACTGGAAAAATCTTTGTGCGCAAGGGACAAGGCTGAAGATCTTTCCTGGATACCCGTGATCTTCAGTCCCTCAAACACCACTGCATCATTCACCAGCATGATTCTGTCATTGACATCACGAGATGGGTCCAGGAATACTTCAAGAAACCACTGTCGGTAAACACAGTCCACCTTGGCATCCAAAGATGCCACCTAAACCTCTATGATGCAAAAATGAAGCCATTGTTAATGGCTTTATTGGCGCTGATGTGTTCTGTGGGCCAAAGCTCATTTAAAATGGACTATAGCAAAGTCAAAGTGTTCTGTGGTCAGACGAGTCCAAATGTGACATTCCTGTTGGAAATCGTGGGAGTTGTGTCCTCTGGGCTAAAGAGGAGAAAGACCACGCCTTCTGTTATCAGCGTTCAGTTCAAAAGCCAGAATCTCTGATGGTATGGGGATGCATTACTGCATATGGTGTGGGGCACTTGCATGTTTTAAAAAGCACCATGAATGCTGAAAGGTATATAAAGATTTTAGAGCAACATATGCTCCCCTCCAGACAACATCTATTCCGGGGAAGGCCTTGTGTATTTCAGCAGGACAATGCAAAACCACATACTGCAGCTATTACAACAAAATGGCTTCATAGAGGAAGAGTCCATGTGCTGAACTGTCCTGCCTGCAGTCCTGATCTTTCAGCGATTGAGAACATTTGGCGCATAATTAAACAAAAAGTCTGTCAAATGAGACCCAAAACTCTTCGGCAGCTGGAAGCCTGTATTAAACAAGAGTGGGATCAAATTCCAAAGGCTTAACTCAAGAAACTTGTCACCTCAATGCCCATATACCTCCACTCTGTGTTAAAAAGAAGAGAGGATGCTACACCATTGTAAACAGGCCCCTGTCCCAACTTTTTTGAGACCTGTAGCAGTCATCAAATTTGAAATGAGCTCATTTTGTGAATAAAATTGTAAAATTTCTCAGTTTCAACATTTGCCATGTTATCTCTGTTCTGTTGTGAATAAAATACTGGCTGGTGTGACTTGAAATTCATTGCATTTTTATTCACACTTCACACTTTGTCCCAACTATTTCAAAATTAGGCTTGTACACTATTATGCAAAATATTCAACACATACGCACTGTTGAACTACAAAAAGGGTACATTAGTGCACAACAACAGTGGCGTTGAAATGTGCAGAAAGATGCTTATTTTGTTTTACATTTTATTTTTAATTTTATAATACAAGAACCCAAATACAGGACATTCAGGCCAACAAATGTTTGTTGTTGCGTAGCCTAGTGGATTCGTCTAATAATAAAGTTTTCTTAAGTTTACTAAGTAAAATAAATGGTCTTTGTTTCTGCATTGAAAACATCCATATTCAGCCAAGTACTAGTGCGTGTATGTAAGTGAACACTTGTGAACTATGCTGTCTGATTGTAAACAAGTGCTCCTCGTAACTTAATCAAATTTGCACAATGCCCGAGTGATATTAAATTCATACATCAATTCAGCGATTATTGTTGGGATATACAGGGAATATTAGGAAATTTCAGTGTCAGATTCATATTGATACTGGATGTCTGACATCCAGTGAAATGTATCAGACTGTATGAGTCAGCCTATAGGCTACTGTGCATAAATTGGGAGGGGGTGCTGCAGGGGTAGGGGTCAACTGTGTGTAAGTGAGGATGCAATGGGCAGACAAAGTGTGAGGGTCAAGTAGAGCAATATTGGTGTGATGGTGGTGTTGCTGTGTGTGTGTGGCGGGGTGGGGGGTGAGTGATGTGTGTCAGGTTGGTAGGTGGTGGAGATGAATCAAAGTCCTGCTGAATGCAATGTGTATAAAGCAGTATTAGATCCACAGATAGCCTGGTATCCAGTTGGGGTTATTGGTTATTCTGTGCATAGTGTGTATAGAGACAGTTCTGCTTTCTTTGCTGATATGACATGTAAACTATTTGACACATAGAACTATGTACTGCATAACCCAACATTTTCAACTGCTACTGAGCCGCTGTGCCACAATTGTAGCTGGCTAAACTAACTATACAAACTGCGACGTTCGGTAGCTGGCTTTGCTAGCTAAGGTTAGTTTAAACTTATTTCCCTGTCTGCGGTTGGCCATCTATCTATCTAATGGCAACATACAACCCTTATTTTGAAATATTCATTAGACTGGATGTTGACAGTTACACCTCAAAAGGAGGAGAAGAAGAAGAAGAGGGTGTTCCCATTTGGGAACAAAAAACGTCCATTATGGCCACAGACTGACGATATTGCCCCTACTCCGAACTGACAGAAGAGCTTGTGTGGGACAAGTTGCATGAAATTCGATGAAGAAATCTTGCAGAGTCCATGCCTTAGCTGGTCAAAGCAGTTTTGGTGGCAAAAAGAGGACCAACAGCATATTAAGCAGGTTGTCACACTGCGTTAGTTCAGTGTCTGCACATTTATCATGCACGTATTTTGTGGCTTTGGGTAATTATTCATGATGATTTTATGATTTGATTGATTTGATTTTTATGTGAAATGTTTGGATCTGAAAAACATATAATTATTCACATAATCATAGATACTTGATAACATACAGATTAATCGTGTTTATACGGCGGGCAGTCCACCCTGGAGAAATTGCGTTGAAGTTGTGTTTAAAAAAAATTATCAGCTTGCAAAGTTTACTGGAACAGTATAGATCAGCAACATAAAGTGCATAACATCTGTCATTAATTGAAGTGTTGAGGATTATATTTCAATATTTCTCATCATATTCATCAGTAGATCAATTGCCATGTTGAATAACCATAATCAATAATCATATTATGTAAGCAGCAGTGACACACACACACGCACACACACACACACACACACATACAAGCAGTTCACACACACACAAGCAGTGCACACAGACACATACACATAACACACTCACACATACAAGCAGTTCACACACACACGAGCAGTGCACACAGACACATACACATCACACACACATACAAGCAGTTCACACACGTAGGGAGGGGATGAGCAGTGCACACAGACATGTATTTCACACATACACAGGCAGCACACCTACACATGCACACACACACACACACACACACACATATACACATACAAGCAGTTCACATAGACACACACAGACAAGCAATTCAATTCACACATGCATGAGCAGCTCACACACATAAGCAGCTCGCTTCTGTAGCTTTGATTAGTAAGCAGCCTTCTGTTTAATTGATTCAAAAACAATCAGATGATGCATTTGATTTCTGTAAAATCATTATTTGTTACTGAAAACACAATCAATTGAATCATTTATGTATCTGCTTGTATCCTAGTCATCTGAAAGCATTTTTCCACTCATGAACTGTAATTTTCTAGTCCATTTTAGTATATATTCATTTTATTTTTTTAAAATGCAATACTTCTTCATTCCACCATGGTTTAACAAAACAAAGTTGGAGAGTAAAAAAAAAAGTCAAAGATAAACAATCAGATGATGCATTTGATTTCTGTAAAATCATTATTTGTTACTGAAAACATAATCAATTGAATCATTTATGTAACTGCTTGTATCCTAGTCATCTGAAAGCATTTTTCCACTCATAAACTGTAATTTTCTAGTCCATTTTAGTATATATTCATTTTATTTTTTTAAAATGCAATACTTCTTCATTCCACCATGGTTTAACAAAACAAAGTTGGAGAGTAAAAAAAAAGTCAAAGATAAGATGGTTACAACCCATGAATTGTGATTGGAGCAAAGTTTGTTAGAGAGGAGATGGTTACAACCCATGTATTTTGATTGGAGCAAAGTTGGTTGAGTTTCTCCCATAAATATTGCCCTTGAAAGAATGCCGAAATAGCGCTGCCTGGCCAGGGACTGCTCACAGTGGGAATAAAGATTGCTTCTGAAGATTCTGTCCCTCCCTTTAATTATTCGCAAACAAGGCAACCTCAAAAATATGTAAACATCTAGTCGGAAAATCACTACATATTTGGCGAGCCAGTGGCATGAGTCGACAAAGGTCGGTTACACTCGTAAGGGTGGACAGTCTTCTGGTGCTCGGAGGTGGGGCAGGGAGCACACACACACACCCTAAGATGCCAGCAAACTAAGGATAAGGTGAGCAATTTAATTAATTTGCTTTAATTATCTTGCTCAGATAGATAGATGAGGGTGTTGTTTTGTGTTGTCCTGGCCCTGATCTGTAGCACTGGAGACAAGGGACCTTTCGGCTCAAAGAATCTAGACACAAAATTGGGGAAATTAAAAGGAGAGGGACAGAATCTGCAGAATTGATATGTATCT
The DNA here is from genome assembly GCA_029721435.1 of Gymnothorax reevesii. Taxonomy (NCBI): domain Eukaryota; kingdom Metazoa; phylum Chordata; class Actinopteri; order Anguilliformes; family Muraenidae; genus Gymnothorax; species Gymnothorax reevesii. The sequence continues at coordinate 21,325,758 of CM056575.1, read as the reverse complement.
ACAAACCACTAACACTGAATTTGTAACAAGATTGCGGTGAGTAATTGTTTGGAACTCAGAGCGCGTTCTGTAACTGGTTTGGTGTATGGCTGTTGTTATATATGAGGCCTGTGCTGGAACCCTAAGGCAGGGAATTAACCTGCAGGCTCTCTTGCTTGAGACTGGGATATGGCCTGGATGACCTAGAGGGGTACTGGGATCCGTTTTTGCAGTGTTGCCTGTCTTGTTGTTTATTATTTTTAAGAAAAAAAAGGGTGCGCAGCACGTTTGGCGTATGGAGTTAGCCGATTAATGGGTCTGTGAGGACATTGACGGGAAGTGAGGTTTGCTGGGTCCTAAGGCTGGACTGACTGGTAGTAAAGATTGTGGGGTCCCGTACAGTCACTTTTTGGAGGAAGTTTGCTGGGTGGGTGCGGCTCCCTTTTTAATGAGTGTAGAGTAGATGTGGATTTGAACAGTGGTCTTGTTACGTATTGCATTAGTTGGGAGTGTGAAGAGTGAATATATATATAAAACCCAAAACCAGTGAAGTTGGCACGTTATGTAAATCGAAGATTATAGATTATAATGATTTGCAAATCTTTTTCAACTTATATTCAATTGAATACACTGCAAAGACAAGATGTTTAATGTTCAAACTGAGAAACTTTGTTGTTTTTTTGCAAATAATCATTAACTTAGAATTTAAAGGCAGCAACACATTGCAAAAAAGTTGGCACAGGGGCCTTCTTACCACTGTGTTACATCGCCTTTCCTTTTAACGACACTCAGTAAACGTTTGGGAACTGAGGAGACCAATTTTTGAAGCTTTTCAGGTGGAACTCTTTCCCATCCTTGCTTGATGGACAGCTTATGTTGTTCAACAGTCCGGGGTTTCCGTTGTCGTATTTTACTCTTCATAATGCGCCACGCATTTTCAATGGGAGACAGGTCTGGACTACAGGTAGGCCAGTCTAGTACCCGCACTCCTTTACTACGGAGCCATGCTGTTGTAACACGTGCAGAATGTGGCTTGGCATTGTCTTGCTGAAATAAGCAAGGGACGTCCATGAAAAAGACGTTGCTTGGATGGCAACATATGTTGCTCCAAAACCTGTATGTACCTTTCAGCATTAATGGTGCCTTCACATATGTGTAAGTTGCCCATGGCTTGGGCATTAATACACCCCCATACCATCACAGATGCTGGCTTTTGAACTTTGCGCCTATAACAGTCCGGATGGTTCTTTTCCTCTTTGGTCTTTGGTCGGAGGACACGACGTCCACAGTTTCCAAAAACAATTTGAAATGTGGACTCGTCTGACCACAGAACACTTTTCCACTTTGCATCAGTCCATCTTAGATGAGCTTGGGCCCAGCGAAGCCGGCAGCGTTTCTGGGTGCTGTTGATAAATGGCTTTCGCTTTGCAGTGTAGAGTTTTAACTTGCACTTGCAGATGTAGCGACGAACTGTAGTTACTGACAGTGGTTTTCTGAAGTGTTCCTGAGTCAATGTGGTGATGTCCTTTACACACTGATGTCGGTTTTTGACGCAGTACCGCCTGAGGGATCGAAGGGCAAGGGCATTCAATGTTGGTTTTCGGCCTTGTCGCTTACACTCAAAAAAACCAGATTGGGTGTCTGCATGTTGCTTCTACCATATATAGTCATGTTTTGTGGTTGAACATCATTAAGTAATGTTATTTTAGCATGATGTGCAATAACTTAACATTTACTAAATTATGCTGACAGAACCTAATGCTTTTTGGGTAAGATATCAAATGGTGTGTACAACTCCAGAACAGAGGGTGGCAGTAGTGTGCGAGCAGGGAGTGCATTTACAAACTTTACTTCCGGAAGTTGCAGAAGAAGGCAGAGCAACGCACGAAAGAGACGGGCGGGCGAACAAGTTAAATCTCAAGAAATCCTGTTTGCTTTTAGGTTTTTTTTCCCTAACTTGATATCAACTGTCATAAACTTGGATAACAAATGTTTACATTGTTTTAAACAAATATTGATGTCAGAATTGACTTTTATTGAATTATTACTGTTGATTTTCATATGACTGAAAGGACTGTCAACTAAAGTATTTGTGATTGTCAAACATACATAAGTCTTGTCTGTTCAGCACAATTAATTAGATGTGTTGTATCATGGTGGCACAGTGGATAGCACTACTGCCTCACAGCAAGAAGGTTGTGGGTTCAAATCTGGCCTGGGGCCTTTCTGTGTGGAGTTTGCATGTTCTCCCTGTGTTCGCATGGGTTTCCTCTGGGTACTCTGGTTTCCCCATCCACAAAAACGATGCAATATAGGAATGGCTGGGTGTGAATGCTTGGTGGAAATACTTTCCATAAATTTTGTATGTTCACCCAAAAAATGATTATGATGTTGGACTTACCCCTTGTAATTGAGTAATAGTAACACCAACACCATATGTTGAACCAGCATATTTACATTTATGTCACACAATAAAAGAATTTGTTGCTAAATTAACGTATTATGATTGGGTGGAAATACTTTCCATAATTTTATTATGTTCACCCAACAAATTATTTTTTTGAGTGTACGTGCAGTGATTTCTCCAGATTCTCTGAACCTTTTGACGATATCACGGACCGTGGATGATGAAATCCCTAAATTTCTTGCAATAGCTCATTGAGGAATGTTGTTTTTAAACTGTTTGACAATCAGCTCACGCATTTGTGACCCTCGCCCCATCCTTGCTTGTGAATGACTGAGCATTTCAGGGAAGCTGCTTTAATACCCAATCATGGCACCCACCTGTTCCCAATTAGCCCGTTCACCTGTGGGATGTTCCAAATAAGTGTTTGATGAGCATTCCTCAACTCTCTCAGTCTTTTTTGCCACTTGTGTCAGCTTTTTTGAAACATGTTGCAGGCATCAAATTCCAAATGAGCTAATATTTGCAAAAAATTTCAAAGTTTACCTGTTCGAACATTAAGTAACTTGTCTTTGCAGTGTATTCAATTGAATATAGGTTGAAAAGGATTTGCAAATCATTGTATTCTGTTTTTATTTACAATTTACACAACGTGCCAACTTCACTGGTTTTGGGTTTTGTAAATAACCCCTAGTTTACATGCAGTAAGTTAAATTTATCATTAATGGTCATTACTATTTGGCAGATTAAAAGAAGTAGTAAATTGCATGTATTAAATGATGACTATTTTAGCATTCTTTTGATCGGTGTAATATCATCATTGAATACATGAAAAAAGAAAAACAATTTGGCAGAGAAATGAAATTTGGATTTAAAAATAAACAATGATGATTACTGCAAAGCTGGTAGACAGAGGAAAAAAGGGAAAAAAGTAAAGGCAACTTCCTATGTTTGGAAAAAAAAACAACAACAAAAAAAGCAAATGGAACTAAACAAGAAATACGATTGATTAGACAACTAGATGGGTACACACTAAACATAGCACTGGATTAGGAATGCGTAACAAAATACGATCTGACTAGAAGGAAGAGGAGAAATCGCATAAGCAGGTTTATAATAAAAGCTGTTAACTGACCATACTGAGCAGTGTAACTGATAAAATAGATATATTGCAATTTAATACGTGGGGAAAAATAATTTGGCTTAAGTAATAAAAAACAATGGCAACGCCTGTGGAGAAATTAAGAGCAATTTCCTACCTTTGAGAGTGATATAAAAATATTGTCAAATAACTGGGGGAAAAAAAGAACTAAAAAAAACAGACAAACAAAGTGGCCAGAAGAGGGGAAATTTGATCTTGTAATATGTGAAAAAATAATGGTTATAATGACAAATTATTCATCGGCGGCAAAAAAGGGTTAAAAAAAATAATAAAATGAGCTTGCAGTTCTGGAATTGTTTGGAGAAAGGGGAATGCTAAACATTCAGGATGAGGATAAATATTTTGTAAAGCAAAGTGAAGCTGCGTCTCAGTCCAAGCCATCTGAAAAGGTTACTAATAATGAATTGTTTAACCCAGCACCGTATGCCCCCCCAAGGTTCAAGAACAGAGAGAGAGACAGCAGCTGAAAAAATCAGTAGCGAGTCAGGGGAAAAAAATGAATTAGCAAATGTATGTTGGCTGGGGGATATAGTAGACCAAATTAAAGAGCAAGTTTAGAGTACCTGGGGAAAATACTTATGTAGAGGCCCAGATACCCCAGGCTACATGGCCAGAAACTGAATTGGATTGTACAATGATATTTGACCCCACTCAACATGATACATATGTGGCAGAATGCTATCAGCAAATCTAGTAATATCCACTATGAACGTGAAGTAATGACACCATTTGAATTAGTTCAATATCAGTAAAATTCTAAAGAACTAGAAAATCTAAGTGTTCTTTAAACAATTAGACTGTGTGAGATTGGTGTGCGAGAAGCATATCTCTGAAAAGAAAATGAAGGAAAAGTAACACTGAGAAACAAAAAGAATAACACAGAGCATTCAAAATTTGCCAAAGTACTGTTAAACAGGATATACAGGGCAGTAAATTCAGTAAATTTAATTGATACAAAGGTTTCTCTATCAAGAATTAGAAAATTTCAATGTGAGTTTAAGGTAAAAAATTTGGATAAAATGATCAGAAAGGTTGCAGTAAATATAAATTTTAGTGTGAAATTTAATAGTCCATATTAGATTTATAAAAGAATAAAAAAATCAAATGAACTATTGTGGGATTGGAGACTAGATGGATTTTTTTTAGCTCACAGAATCAAAACAATACCGCGAATGGAGCCTTAGTTACCCAAAGCAGATAAGGGAAAAAGAAATGGGTGAAAGGCCGACATACAGAAGCCAGAGAAGAGAAGGGCAGAAAGGGGGTCTAAGCAATACGATTTCATGTGGAATTTTCTTGATTTGTTTCACAAGAATAAGTTCTGCCCACCAAAAGAGTCATTTAAAGGATCAATGGTGTAACACATGAGGTGAACAAATGTGTCCGAAAGCTTTACTGACCAAAGAAATGCAATTAATAAATTCATGATCTTTTCTCTGTTTTTGGGGAGTGGACCAACAATTCAAGGGGACGAATTGACTAATAAACCTTCCCTGATTTTTTACTTTCACAGGAAAGGATCCAGGCGAGAGGAAAAGCAGCAAAATTATGATGATTGAGTTCATTGTTTGCATCTAACTCATTCTGTTGAAACTTTTCCACAGAGTGCGCACTCCAGAAGAGAACAGATTCTTCTAGAATAAATTTGAGGAAATTCAATTCGGAGTGTTAACACAAGAGTAAGACTAAATTCAAGGGGTGGACCACCATATAATTGAAAAAGTCGACTAATAACGTGATCACATTCTACATTTATTTTGATTAGGCTGACAAAATCTTTTCCTCTGACTATTAGTGAGAAGGAGGGGACTTTCAAATAAAAGGTACTGACTGGCTGACCAGATTTGGGACAGTTGTTTACCTTTAAAAACTATATTACAGTTGAATATTCAATAAGTGCTCGTTTTGGTGAATTGTCTGAAAAAATAAATAAATAAAAACTGCATATAGTAAAATACGGTCTAAAGCAACCCCACCCAGTTCTGCTGATGACAAGGGAAGTTGTCACGGCTGGGGCTAATAAGCCCCAACTGTGCATCTCCTCCATGCTCTTAGCGGAACCCTGGATTGTGGTGGGTTGCTGTTATTATTGTTACTGCCCTATCCTTTGAGCCAGAATACACTGAAACACAAAATTATAAGTTCACTGCTGAAAAATATTGATTTATAATTGACAGGAGCTCAGTAATGAGGGTGAGCAATTTGGGTAATTATGAATTTTTAAACAAGTCGACATGGTCAACAACATCCCCCGCCAATCGTGTGCTTCTTATTTTCGAACTCCATCAAGGCCTTTATGGTCTAAAGCTACAAATTTGGTTGTCAAACCTATATCCCCTTCCCACTTCGTGTTGGCGGGAGATAATCATATTAATTTATCAGGGTGGCACATGCACTGTGGTCGACAACTCATTGTATTCCAAATAATTCCGAAGAAATTAATGATTTTGTGAAGCACATTCAGACCGCGGGGACAAAATACAAAGACAACTTTCTTGATTTGGGACTTATTTGGCTGTTTGAAGAAGAATCTAAGTGTCAGAACTATAATTGCAGCATTGGTTTCATATTGTTATTGATGAGTTGTCACTTTAACTGTTCCATCTATTATGCCCAGGAAGCTGCGGCAATAGTTTGCCCAATTAAACTGGAATCATCACACAACTATTCCATTATGAGGGGTGAGGAAAACTATCTCCTCCACAGTACAGCGCTTAATGCAGACCACCTGCGTGTGTGTAGTGACTCACTCCAGAGACAGGTAAGATCTCCTATAGAGGAGACAACCTAAGGCAGGGGTGAGTCGACCCCCAGGTCATTGTTGCAATCAAAGTCTTTGGGAGAATATTATTATGGGCTATTGCATGAAGGCGTTATGGTATTCCAAATGTAGGTCCTTGGAAAGGCCTGGATGAAATTGTTTATAGAATGTTCTGACACAAAAGTGACTGTGTAGTCTTAACAGCAAAAGTAAACATTATAAAGTCCGGTACATCTCAGACTAAAATTGAAATTATGCAGGTGCAGATGTTCTGTATGTGCCGAGTGCATAGTGGATCTGCATGTGCCTGTGTCTGTGCCTGTAGATTATTTTCTCACTCCAGTGACGAGCGAGTGGCAGTTTAGCGTACCAGCTGGTCAAGGCTCACTCCTTCCTGGAGCCTCCCTGAAGTTTTGAATGAATATGCTGAGACAGTGATTGCAGTCATGGAGGCTCGTTCACCAAAACAATCAGAAGGAGAAATCGCAAATCAATATTGAATATGGACTTGGACAATGGACTAACTTTGGACTGATTACCTGCAATAAGCAACATTACTGGATTCAAGTGGGACATTAGACAGGGACTTTATTTACCACAGCAACGAAAGGCCTTAAGAAACTTTGAGTAAAAACAGTCTGTCATGTACACCAGCATGTGAACTCCACTTGTTTTTGCATCAAAGTGTTACAGTTGGAAAGGACCAACAAATGATTTTATGCTCGAGCTCATAAGAAATTCACTTGTGTGTAGTATGGGGGTCAGAGAACAGGGGTAAACAATGCTGTGCCCTTTTTCGACCATGGTTAATGTGAGGCCATGATTGGGATGGCCTCAACGGGAGGTATGTAGAGGATTATATTTCTCATCATATTCATCAGTAGATCAATTGCCATGTTGAATAACGATAATCAATAATCATAATCAATAACCATATTATGTAAGCAGCAGTAACACACACACACCCATACAAGCAGTTCACACACACATGAGCAGTGCACACAGACACATACACATAACACACCCACACACACACACACACACACACACACACGCATACAAACAGTTCACACACGTAGGGAGGGGATGAGCAATGCACACAGACATGTAGTTCACACATACACAGGCGCCACACGTACACATGCACACACACACAGACACACACATACAAGCAATTCAATTCACACATGCATGAGCAGCTCATACATATAAGCAGCTCGCTTCTGTAGCTTTGATTAGTAAGCAGGCTTCTGCTTAGTTGATTCAAAAACATAATCAGATAATGCATTTGATTTCTGTAGCTTTGATCAATATTTGTTCAGTAAAATAATTAGTTGTTACTGAAAACATAATCAATTGAATCATTTGTGTGTCTGCTTGTATCCTATTCATTCAAGTGTTTTTCCACTCATAAACTGTCATTTTCCAGTCCATTTTAGTATATATTCCTTTTATTTTTTTATTTCCGATACTTCGGTATTCCGCCATGGTTTAACAAAACAATGTTGGAGAGTAAAAAAAAAGTTAAAGATAAGATGGTTACAACCCACGAATTGTGATTGGAGCAAAGTTTGTAAGAGATGAGATGGTTACAACCCATGTATTTTGATTGCAGCAAAGTTGGTTGAGTTTCTCCCATAAATGTTTCTCTGTAAAGAACGCCGAATTAGCGCTGCCTGGCCAGGGACTGCTCACCGTGGGAATTAAGATGGCTTCTGAAGATTTTGTCTCCCTCCAATTATTCTCGAACAAGGTGACCTCAAAAATATGTAAACATCTAATCGGAAAACCGCAACAGAAGCGTCTCTCAGAATGATCGCTGAGGTTCCCTGGATGCAAAACCAAGATGAATAACCTGGGTCCTCCCATTCACACCAAAGCTGACCCGGGAACTTCAGAGCGCAAGAAAGGCCATGAATGAGCCGCGTATCCCAGGCAGAGGATTTCACAATGAGTTGCTTGTGTGTGAAAAGGTTTCGAGTGTATTCATACGCCACTCTGAAGATCCACTCACAATGATGTAACAGTTGTCTATAGAGAATGCACTCATATTTTGTAAGTTTGCTCAATTGAATGAAGGTTTCCCACTTCGGGGCATTTTGAAGTTTGTTCCCCAGTATGAATGCGCTCATGTCTGGTCAAATTACTCAGTCGACTGAAGCCCTTCCTGCATTGAGAGCAGTGGTAGGGGTGCTCGCCCGTATGGATGCGCTGATGGGATACCAGGCTGCTCGACTTTCTAAAGCTCTTCCCACATTGGGAGCATTGATGGGGGTGTTCCTCTGAATGAATTTGCTCATGCGCCTTCAACTCTGACTTCCATCTGAAGCTCTTACCGCACTGGGAGCAAAGGTATGGGCGCTCTCCTGTATGAATGTGCTTATGTTTTCTCAAACTTGCAGAATAATTGAAGCTCTTCTTGCACTGACAGCAGTGGTATGGGCGCTCCCCTGTGTGAATCCGTTCATGAGTTGTCAGACTACTCAGCTGACTAAAGGTCTTCCCACACTGAGAGCAGTGATATGGGCGCTCTCCTGTGTGAATACGTTCGTGTGATGTCAGATTGACCAGCTGATTGAACCCCTTCCCGCACTGAGAGCAGTTATATGGGCGCTCTCCTGTATGAATACGTTCATGTGTTGTCAGATTGCTCAGTCGGCTGAAGCTCTTCCCACAATGGGAGCAGCAGTATGGACGCTCTCCTGTATGAATATGCTCGTGTTTTCTCAAACTTCCAGAATCATTGAAGCTCTTTCCGCACTGAGAGCAGCAGTATGGCCGCTCTCCTGTATGAATACGCTGGTGTGATACCAAACTGCTTGACTTTCTGAAGCTCTTCCCACACTGGGAGCAGTGATGGGGGCGTTCCCCTGTATGAATCCGCTCATGTGCTGTCAGCTGCGTTTTCACTTTAAATCTCCTCCCACACTGAGTGCAGCAGTGTGGGCGCTCCCCTGTATGAATGAGTTCATGTTTCCTCAAACTTCCAGAGTAATTGAAGTTCTTTCCACAGTGGGAGCACTGGTACGGGCGCTCTCCTGTGTGAATGCGCTGGTGAGAAAGAAGACTACTTGACTGCCTGAAGCTCTTCCCACACTGAGAGCAATAGAAGGGGCATTCCCCAGTATGAACTCTCTGATGCGTGGCTAAGTTTGACTTGCGGCTAAAACTTTTACCACAAAGAGGGCAGAGATATGGTGGTTTCCGTGCATGACTTTGTTTGTGTGCTGTCAGGGATGATTCAGATTTAAAGCCCTTCCCACACTGAGAGCAGGTATATGTCCAAGCAGTACCTGTATGAGGCTGTGTTGGGGTGGGGAGCATTGTAGAGGGAGTGGGGTGCCAATTTTTGCAGATGGGAGGCATTGGGTCGCCTGCTCCAGTTCCTACATATCCCAGAATCCTGCTGTGCTCCTCTGGGTCAACCTTCTCAATGTGCTGGTGCAACTTCTCTTCTTCCATGTGAATGAGTGGGCACTGGGAACAGGCAAACACTTCAGACTCTCCTGAAGAATGAAAAGGGAAAGAGATACACTGACATTTGTATCTTTGTTATGATTTTTCTCGTAAGTACAAAATTATTGTACACAATATGGTTGAGATTATGCATTTTTCCCAACCTTTTTTGGAATTTGCAGAATTTGACAGCCGCAGCCCAGTTCCTGCAGGAACCACTGATCAATTGCTTTTTATTGTCAGTCACCCTTTCAGGTTAGAACAGACTTTTTTTTTATACCTACATCATGACAGAGTGAGAATGCAGTTCGAACAAGGCCAATGACCAGCAAATTAGGAGACAGACATGCATATTTTCAACAACAATTTGGCTCTTACATCATTGGAAAGCTGCTTAAAGGTACACTAGGCTCCCGCGGATTCGTTACAATTTTTTAAAATTCTTATTCTACCACTAGTGATCGATAGAGCTATGAAACACAAGATGTTTGACACTGGAATGAAAAAAATATGTCTATCCTGTAAGGGGCAAGAGCTAAAAAACAACAACCAATCAAACGTACGACCAACTCAAATGATTGGAATGTTACAGCTGTCAATCAAACCCCGCCTATAGATGACCATGTCTAAACAAAGGTGCACAGGTTTTCAGGCGTGGCTTTGGAATCATCATGGTGCGCTGTGATTGGTGGTGGGCTTAGTCGCATTGAACTGCAGGATTTGAGAGTTCCGCCCTCAAATCTACGGGCGCTTAGTGTTACATTAAGTTGTGGTCAGTCCAAATAATATGCGGATGACAGTGGAGCCATCTAAAGAGACTGGCTAAACATAGAGTCCACATCCAGAAGAGATGAGCAAAGTATCATCAGCAGTGGCTTCAAAATACAAAGTAAAAATCTTCAAACTGTCACACGGCATTGGACTACACATCTTTTTGCTCATTTAAGCCTTACAGATGGTGTACTTTCATTCCTATTGTCTTGTTCAGACATACGATAATAAACAGTGAAAAAATAAAATAAAATAGGACCAGTGGCCATACTGTATAGCTCACTGGCTCAGTAACTGAGCCAATTGCTCAGTAGCTCTGAAAAAAGCTTTTCAGAGATTCAATGGTGTATAAATACAGCGTACTAAAATATATGAAGTGAATCTGGCCACTGGTTTCACAGGAGATGATTAAGAAAGATTTTCCCATTATAAATAAAAGGGAAAAATATAATTAGAAACTTTTTTTTGCTAAAAATCAACTAATCACAATTTTTCAGAACTTTTCAGAACAATCTTGGTAGACACTGCCCCAAAGAAAATCTATGCCAAATTTGAAGTAAATTGGGCAAGTAGTTTTGGAGATGAAGATTTTAAAAGATTTTGCTACGAGATGGCAATCACAATCACAGCTGCAATACCGGATGCCACCTGATCAAAATAGCTCATGGCCTATTGGCTGGTAAGCTAATCTTCTTACACAATCTGATGCAAGAAAGAAAATCATTAACATTAACATTAAGGCAGGAAACATGCCTCATGCATTACGACACATTACAAAAAACAAGAAACCATTGTTACTTCTCTCTGTGCTGTGGCATAACCAGAATGGGCACAATGAGAGAAGGCCGGGAGGGGAGTGTTAGTTTCTGGTCACTGACCACAATATGACCTAGTTTAAAAGACTAATGCGCTTATCCGCAAGTCAGCCAGAATGCCATTGAGTAGCTTATTAACATAATGTCAGTATCAAGTCCGGAGTGTTCTACCTAAAAATATTTCCCCAGCAAAACAGCGGTCCTTGCCAGTTTTGGTCTCGTCTCATTTATTGATTCTCATTATTTAATTATTGACTTGGTCTATTCCCCTCTCTATGTGTTTCACTCCCCTGCAATCCAACACATTGCTACTTTGTCTATTATTACCCCGCCCCACCCAAAGAGTGAGGGCAAGGGGTATTGTTTTTTGTTCGGTTTGTTTGTGTGTTTGTTTGTTTGTTAACACTTTTGTCGCAAAACTGATGGCCTGAATCACCCCTAATTCGGTTGAGGGATTGCCAGTGACCAAGGATAGATGTTTACTGAATTTCGGAAAAGTAGGTCAAAGTATATGCGACGGGTGGGGTTTGTTGTGCCTGGCACCACTTGTTGTCTTGTGTATTTCAGTTCCTGATCTCGGTCTCCCCCTAGCTCAGTGGTTCTCAAATTCGGTCCTGGCGCCCCCCTGTGTATGCTGGATTTTGTTCCAGCCACAACTGAAATTCTAGGATTTTAAAAAGCTGTTACTTTGTCTTAATTAGCATTAATCCATGTTTAGAGTAGTTATTTACCATCTTATGTCACATTTGGATGGACACATCCATTCTGCTATGAAGAATAAAAACCCTTGAACATATTGTGCTTAATTTTCAATATTGCTAGGATTTTCAGGTGAAAACATATTTAAACACATCAAATTAGACTGAGAAAATCAATAAGCTCCAAATTAGGTTTCTGAATACAGGTGTTTTGGGTTTTTCCTAAATAACCTGCCTGAACCAAATAAAATCAACAGGAAACACAACAGGTGTGACTCCATTGTTTGCCAAGTAAATTGTCGGGTTTTGCCACCATGTGTCAAGAGTTTCACCAATGAGGAACCTTTTGATTATTTATGTTGACAAAATGTTTGGTTAAATTGTTTCCCTCAGCCATTATTTACAATATATCTCAATGTGGATATTTGCATAAATGCACCTAATTAAAACAAATCAACAGCTTGTTAAAACCCTAGGTTTGCAATTGTGGCTGGAACAAAAACCAGCGTACATAGGGGGGCGCCAGGACCGAATTTGAGAACCACTGCCCATGCTGAATTTTCTCAATTTTCAGTGTTATCTCTACAATGTAAGAAAAAAACTCATATTTAGGGAAACTCTTCGCAAAATCTATGATCCTGGACAGTGGTTTCTTCCAGCCTCACCTTCACTCCTCTGTGAAGGTGTTCATCAATTTCGTGTGCCCTGGTTCTTTCGGCTTTCCATCCCAGTTCCTGACCAAAGACTGGTCCCAAAGACCAGGGGTTCTCAACTGGTCTCACATTGCGACCCACATTTTCTCATGGTCATTACGTCACGACCCACTTTTAGAGAATCAAAACCAAGCAAATATATTTTTCAAAAACAGCCTTTGAAAACACATATGGAATCTTCTTAAACATAGATACACATTTATTTATATGTGCAAAGTGCATTTCAGAGCACATTAAGAAAATGAGGAAAATGAAAACTGCATTAGTGAATAAAATGCAATAAAATACCAAAACTGCACAAAATAAATAAAGCCACAAAACTAAATATTTAACTTCTATGAATATTTCTGCATTCAGAGCACAAAATGAAAAGGAACATGACAACTGCATCTATAAAAGTGAATAAACTAAAATAACATAACTGCACAAAATAAATAAGGCCACAGAACTAAATATTTCATGGCTATGAATCTCTCTGTATTCAGAGCACAAACTGAGGAGGAACATGGCAACTGCATGTATGAAAGTGAATAAAATAAAATTATCAAAACTGCACAACATAAGGCCACAAAACTAAATATTTTGCGTGAATGAATCGCTATGAATTATACGCTCAGCGTATTACTGCCCACCACAGGCCAGATGTATTATGATACATCTCGAATACGCAAAAAAAACCCTCCATTTTACACAAACTCGCGCTTCAAGTTCAAACTCCTATCGTCACTCGTGAGCTCAACTCTGCTCACTTCGTCCTCTTTCGCTCAACTACCCCTCAACTCTCCAGAACGTCAACACAACACTTAAAGTGAACGGCAATCAAATGATGGTTACCATGGCTCCAGAGTCAGACTCGAATTAAACATTATTCACCTCTGCCAAGGAGGTGTATGTTTTTGCCAGCGTTGGTTGGTTTGTTTGCTTGTCTGTTGGCTGGATATCTCAAAAATGGCCGCATAGATTTTAACCAAACTTTGCAGGATGTTAGAGTAGCACAAGAGGGAAAAGTGATTAAATAGCATATCTAAGCCAAAGTACAGCTGGGATATACACCAAAGTTCAAGATTTCAAGTCTTTCCAATAGGCCAGATTTCCAATCGCCGTGATTTTGGGTTTTGCTGCCACCTGGCGGTGAAATGCAACAATACCCTATATCAGCCAGCAAAAATAACTCATGCACAGAGTTGCCTTGGCATGGCGGAGGTCCTGCGCTCTGACTGGTCTTGTTAATTTATTTTTTAACCAGCTGTCTGCGACCCGCTCAGAACAGGTCCGCGACCCACCAGGTGAGAACCACTGCCATAGACTACACCTTGTCTGTCTCTGTGTTCCTGATTGTTCCAAATTTACGAGTTAATCTAATGACCATGGCAATTTTTAGTTAGAAACGCAAAATAGCCTGAAAAAAAATGTGTGTTTCGATAGGACCAAACACTGACATTCATTTTGGATCTCCTGGCTAAAATCATCAATCAAGCAATCCTATCAGACCTGAGGTTCGGCCAAGTTTGCGCAAGTCTGCACCAATAAGCCAAAACAATAAGATCAATTACAGAAGAAGTGAATAAAGTTGATTATGTCACAACAATGACACTTGCAAAGCACTGGGGCATACACTGCCAGGCCAAAAACAATGGTCATACACAATATTTTGTTGGACCGCGTTTAGCCTTGAAAACAGCATGTATTCGCCGTGGCATCATTTTGATAAGCTCATCCAAAGTCTCAACATTTGTTTCTGCCCAGAATTACGTACATTTTTCGCTTAGATCTTTTAATGATGATGGGAGAGTCGAATTGCTGCATGAAGTCTACTCCAGCACATCCAAAATATTCTCAATGGGGTTAAGGTCTGGACTCTGTGGTGGCCAATCAATATCAGAAAAATGAAGTCCCATGTTACCTGAACCACTCTTACGCAATTTGAGTGCGATGAATCCTGATATTGTCATCTTGGAATACGCCCGTGGCATATTCAGGGAAGAAAAAATCCATTGACAGCAATACCTGGTCACTCAGTATCTTCAGGTTGTAACCTGACTTAATTTTTTTTTGCTGAACCAAGACCAGACCGATTGAGGTAACCCCAGATCGCAGCACTGGCCCCACAGGCTTGTACAATAGGCACTAGGCATGATGGGTACCCTGCTCTCCTCTAACCCTGATGCACTTATCACTCTGGGACCAATTGACCTTTCTATACTTTCCACTGATCTTATTAAACAGCTCTGGTTGTGACTACACTCCTTCCTCTGTATTTTACAACTCTTGCTCCAACATAAAGATCCATACTGCCGCCCACCATACAGCAGTATTTAATTCATTAAATTTCAATGTTAACATAGTAGTTTCATTGCAGTTCCCCAAATTTTCCTTCCGTAAAAGCTGTTGCTAGGTCCTATCTTAAATATTTTCAGGCTGCCGACTGCGAGGAAGGTTGAATCCAATATTCTAAGTGTCCGTCATTTGGATTAAAATGGCTTCCACAGTTGCACAGTGGCGCTTCAACACATGACAAATGGCTTCTTAACCCTCTCCTGACTGATGGATTTCAACAACTCTCCTGAGATCCGGAAAAACCAAGTACGTTAAATGAGGGTCTAACACAGTTTCTACCAAAAGTGACATACGTACTAGGTTTTTTTTCCCGATCATAGGACAACGTCCTTTGATCATATCTTTTAAATTTTCTTTTGATTGTGGCCAGGAGTGCAAGAAAACACTCGTGACAATTTTCTTATAAAATTTTGTAAAACCATCAAAGGAATCCAAGAATTGCAGCAATTATACAAAATTTGGGACAGGCAGTATGGAAGGGAACATTCTAAATTCCTGTCTCTTAGGAGGCTACTGTCCATGCAGTCCATGCAGCTGGTCAGTGTTTTGTTCAATTTAATGAGGGTAAGTTTATTTCTTATTTATTAAACCAGAGGAGTCCCATTGAGATTGAAATCTCTTTTTCAAAAGAGCCCAGTTTTGGAGATGAAGATTTTAAAAGATTTTGCTACGAGATGGCAATCACAATCACAGCTGCAATGCCGGATGCCACCAGATCAAAATAGCTCATGGCCTATTGGCTGGTAAGCTAATCTTCTTACACAATCTGATGCAAGAAAGAAAATCATTAACATTAACATTAAGGCAGGAAACATGCCTCATGCATTACGACACATTACAAAAAACAAGAAACCATTGTTACTTCTCTCTGTGCTGTGGCATAACCAGAATGGGCACAATGAGAGAAGGCTGGGAGGGGAGTGTTAGTTTCTGGTCACTGACCACAATATGACCTAGTTTAAAAGACTAATGCGCTTATCCGCAAGTCAGCCAGAATGCCATTGAGTAGCTTATTAACATAATGTCAGTATCAAGTCCGGAGTGTTCTCCCTAAAAATATTTCCCCAGCAAAACAGCGGTCCTTGCCAGTTTTGGTCTCGTCTCATTTATTGATTCTCATTATTTAATTATTGACTTGGTCTATTCCCCTCTCTGTGTTTCACTCCCCTGCAATCCATCACATTGCTACTTTGTCTATTATTACCCCGCCCCACCCAAAGAGTGAGGGCAAGGGGTATTGTTTTTTGTTCGGTTTGTTTGTGTGTTTGTTTGTTTGTTAACACTTTTGTCGCAAAACTGATGGCCTGAATCGCCCCTAATTCGGTTTAGGGATTGCCAGTGACCAAGGATAGATGTTTACTGAATTTCGGAAAAGTAGGTCAAAGTATATGCGACGGGTGAGGTTTGTTGTGCCTGTCTCTGTCTCTGTCCCCTAGCTCAGTGGTTCTCAAATTCGGTCCTGGCGCCCCCCTGTGTATGCTGGATTTTGTTCCAGCCACAACTGAAATTCTAGGATTTTAAAAAGCTGTTACTTTGTCTTAATTAGCATTAATCCATGTCTAGAGGAGTTATTTACCATCTTATGTCACATTTGGATGGACACATCCATTCTGCTATGAAGAATAAAAACCCTTGAACATATTGTGCTTAATTTTCAATATTGCTAGGATTTTCAGGTGAAAACATATTTAAACACATCAAATTAGACTGAGAAAATCAATAAGCTCCAAATTAGGTTTCTGAATACAGGTGTTTTGGGTTTTTCCTAAATAACCTGCCTGAACCAAATAAAATCAACAGGAAACACAACAGGTGTGACTCCATTGTTTGCCAAGTAAATTGTCGGGTTTTGCCACCATGTGTCAAGAGTTTCACCAATGAGGAACCTTTTGATTATTTATGTTGACAAAATGTTTGGTTAAATTGTTTCCCTCAGCCATTATTTACAATATATCTCAATGTGGATATTTGCATAAATGCACCTAATTAAAACAAATCAACAGCTTGTTAAAATCCTAGGTTTGCAATTGTGGCTGGAACAAAAACCAGCGTACATAGGGGGGCGCCAGGACCGAATTTGAGAACCACTGCCCAAGCTGAATTATCTCAATTTTCAGTGTTATCTCTACAATGTAAGAAAAAAACTCATATTTAGGGAAACTCTTCGCAAAATCTATGATCCTGGACAGTGGTTTCTTCCAGCCTCACCTTCACTCCTCTGTGAAGGTGTTCACCAATTTCGTGTGCCCTGGTTCTTTCGGCTTTCCATCCCAGTTCCTGACCAAAGACTGGTCCCAAAGACCAGGGGTTCTCAACTGGTCTCACATTGCGACCCACATTTTCTCATGGTCATTACGTCACGACCCACTTTTAGAGAATCAAAACCAAGCAAATATATTTTTCAAAAACAGCCTTTGAAAACACATATGGAATCTTCTTAAACACAGATACACATTTATTTATATGTGCAAAGTGCATTTCAGAGCACATTAAGAAAATGAGGAAAATGAAAACTGCATTAGTGAATAAAATGCAATAAAATACCAAAACTGCACAAAATAAATAAAGCCACAAAACTAAATATTTAACTTCTATGAATATTTCTGCATTCAGAGCACAAAATGAAAAGGAACATGACAACTGCATCTATAAAAGTGAATAAACTAAAATAACATAATTGCACAAAATAAATAAGGCCACAGAACTAAATATTTCATGGCTATGAATCTCTCTGTATTCAGAGCACAAACTGAGGAGGAACATGGCAACTGCATGTATGAAAGTGAATAAAATAAAATTATCAAAACTGCACAACATAAGGCCACAAAACTAAATATTTTGCGTGAATGAATCGCTATGATTTATACGCTCAGCGTATTACTGCCCACCACAGGCCAGATGTATTATGATACATCTCGAATACGCAAAAAAAAACCTCCATTTTACACAAACTCGCGCTTCAAGTTCAAACTCCTATCGTCACTCGTGAGCTCAACTCTGCTCACTTCGTCCTCTTTCGCTCAACTACCCCTCAACTCTCCAGAACGTCAACACAACACTTAAAGTGAACGGCAATCAAATGATGGTTACCATGGCTCCAGAGTCAGACTCGAATTAAACATTATTCACCTCTGCCAAGGAGGTGTATGTTTTTGCCAGCGTTGGTTGGTTTGTTTGCTTGTCTGTTGGCTGGATATCTCAAAAATGGCCGCATAGATTTTAACCAAACTTTGCAGGATGTTAGAGTAGCACAAGAGGGAAAAGTGATTAAATAGCATATCTAAGCCAAAGTACAGCTGGGATATACACCAAAGTTCAAGATTTCAAGTCTTTCCAATAGGCCAGATTTCCAATCGCCGTGATTTTGGGTTTTGCTGCCACCTGGTGGTGAAATGCAACAATACCCTATATCAGCCAGCAAAAATAACTCATGCACAGAGTTGCCTTGGCATGGCGGAGGTCCTGCGCTCTGACTGGTCTTGTTAATTTATTTTTTAACCAGATGTCTGCGACCCGCTCAGAACAGGTCCGCGACCCACCAGGTGAGAACCACTGCCATAGACTACACCTTGTCTGTCTCTGTGTTCCTGATTGTTCAAAATTTACGAGTTAATCTAATGACCATGGCAATTTTTAGTTAGAAACGCAAAATAGCCTGAAAAAAAATGTGTGTTTCGATAGGACCAAACACTGACATTCATTTTGGATCTCCTGGCTAAAATCATCAATCAAGCAATCCTAACAGACCTGAGGTTCGGCCAAGTTTGCGCAAGTCTGCACCAATAAGCCAAAACAATAAGATCAATTACAGAAGAAGTGAATAAAGTTGATTATGTCACAACAATGACACTTGCAAAGCACTGGGGCATACACTGCCAGGCCAAAAACAATGGTCATACACAATATTTTGTTGGACCGCGTTTAGCCTTGAAAACAGCATGTATTCGCCGTGGCATCATTTTGATAAGCTCATCCAAAGTCTCAACATTTGTTTCTGCCCAGAATTACTTACATTTTTCGCTTAGATCTTTTCATGATGATGGGAGAGTCGGATTGCTGCATGAAGTCTACTCCAGCACATCCAAAATATTCTCAATGGGGTTAAGGTCTGGACTCTGTGGTGGCCAATCAATATCAGAAAAATGAAGTCCCATGTTACCTGAACCACTCTTACGCAATTTGAGTGCGATGAATCCTGATATTGTCATCTTGGAATACGCCCGTGGCATATTCAGGGAAGAAAAAATTCATTGACAGCAATACCTGGTCACTCAGTATCTTCAGGTTGTAACCTGACTTAATTTTTTTTTGCTGAACCAAGACCAGACCGATTGAGGTAACCCCAGATCGCAGCACTGGCCCCACAGGCTTGTACAATAGGCACTAGGCATGATGGGTACCCTGCTCTCCTCTAACCCTGATGCACCCATCACTCTGGGACCAATTGACCTTTCTACACTTTCCACTGATCTTATTAAACAGCTCTGGTTGTGACTACACTCCTTCCTCTGTATTTTACAACTCTTGCTCCAACATAAAGATCCATACTGCCGCCCACCATACAGCAGTATTTAATTCATTAAATTTCAATGTTAACATAGTAGTTTCATTGCAGTTCCCCAAATTTTCCTTCCGTAAAAGCTGTTGCTAGGTCCTATCTTAAATATTTTCAGGCTGCCGACTGCGAGGAAGGTTGAATCCAATATTCTAAGTGTCCGTCATTTGGATTAAAATGGCTTCCACAGTTGCACAGTGGCGCTTCAACACATGACAAATGGCTTCTTAACCCGCTCCTGACTGATGGATTTCAACAACTCTCCTGAGATCCGGAAAAACCAAGTACGTTAAATGAGGGTCTAACCCAGTTTCGACCAAAAGTGACATACGTACTAGATTTTTTTTCCCGATCATAGGACAACGTCCTTTGATCATATCTTTTAAATTTTCTTTTGATTGTGGCCAGGAGTGCAAGAAAACACTTGTGACAATTTTCTTATAAAATTTTGTAAAAGCATCAAAGGAATCCAAGAATTGCAGCAATTATACAAAATTTGGGACAGGCAGTATGGAAGGGAACATTCTAGATTCCTGTCTCTTAGGAGGCTACTGTCCATGCAGCTGGTCAGTGTTTTGTTCAATTTAATTAGGGTAAGTTTATTTCTTATTTATTAAACCAGAGGAGTCCCATTGAGATTGAAATCTCTTTTTCAAGGGAGCCCTGGCGGTTGAGGTGGGGAGGGAGAGCCAATTGGATCAGGGGATGATTAGGTGGCAGGTCGAAAGAGCCAGGTTGAGACTTTAGCCATGACACCGGGGAACCCCCTACTCTTCTCGAAGAGTGTCATCGGATCTTTAATGACCACAGTGAGACAAGACAAGGTTTAACGTCTCATCCAAAAGATGCAGAGTCTACTTCAGTACAGTGTCCCCGTCACAGATATTGGGGATTATTCCACCAGAGGGAGGATCGCAAACTACTGGCTCACCAACACCTCTTCCAGCAGCAACTTGGTTTTCCCAGATGGTCTCCCATCCAATTACTAACCAAGCCCACACCTGCTTAGTGGTATGGCTGCTGGCTTTAGGCTACCAGTTTTCTAAACTTACATTATAGTATTTTTTTACATCCTCCATGTCCTTATGGTTGCTCAAATACTCTCAACTATTCCCACTTCAGCAGGCTTACAGATTCCATGTGATTTCCTATTTATAGCCTTCTTGTGTGGGACCACAGTATGAGAACATGTTCATTGTTTTCACCTGATTACTTGGCAGATGTGGGATCAGCAAAATAATTCATTATTTTACAAATGACTGAAAATCAAGCCTTTTTCAACTAAAAAAGACACACCTCTCTAAGCATTGACCAGCAGCTGTCTGAAAGGACAACTAGTCATTTTCTGAAGTGACGTAGGTTAAGAGGGAAATAATTCCAACTTCCTGGTCTCTACGCTGTGGCTCATTTGAATAGTCGGGGTGAATGCTTGGGTGTATGATGTCATTCATCCTATAGTCTCAGCACCTGAGTACACTTGGAATACTCTCCATCAACCCCCTCTTATCTAACCTCTTGGGATCAGGGACAGTGAGGAATATTGCATTTTCATTTTTCAGGAAGGTACCCTCTTTATCACCTGTAGCAATGCCTGGTATTGTGTGCTTAATTTACACAGCTGCTTTCCATTTTAATCAGATCTTTTGATATTAGCATTAAGGGGGCTTGGTTTCAGATCACTTGGGTTTACTGCCCGCATGCGCACATGTGGCCACAAGTCAGATCCAGCCATGGTTTCCTATACGCGATAATGATTAGGATTTGGCTCGGAACACTTTCATTTAAATTATAAATCACAAATTTAACTAGAAAGCACTCAGAAATCGCAGCACCTCTGCCACGCAAAGGCAACTCTGTGCATTAGTTATTTTCACTGGCTGATGTAGGGTATTATTGCATTCCACCACCAGGTGGCAGCAAAACCCAAAAGCACGCCCATTGGAAAGACTTGAAATCTCTGCCAGCATAGCTGGATTTGAACTTTGGCCTATATCTCAGAGTACTATGGCGTAGATACGCCAAAAATTAATCACTTGTTCCTCTTGTGCTACTCTAACATCCTGCAAAGTTTGGTTAAAATCTCTGAGGCCATTTTTAAGATATCCTGCAACTAACTGACAAACGGCTGCGAAAACATACACCTCCTTGGCGGAGGTGAATAATGACCAAAAAAAGAAATGCAATTATGTAATCCGGTGCCAAATTTCAACTAACCCATTGAGAAAGATGCTTTTGCTCTGAGTTATTTTTGGATGCGAGTACTTCCACCTCACAAATTTTTGCGGTCACAGCGAGAATTCTGGAGCCGCCATTTGTCCGGAACCATTGGCAGTGCTGGGGTTAGAATACTACCATTGTCCAATCACTCCCATTCATATTTTGAGTTCGTTGTAGACACCGTAAAAATCAGTCGAGCTATAATGCAACGACTAACAGAAGTTCAATGGGAACGCGCGACTGGGATGCTACAGGCCAGAAGTCGGGTAGATAGTAGGGGTGGCACGGTTCACAAAAGTGGCGGTTCGGTACGTTTTGCGGTTTGAGGTCTGTGGTTCGGTACGTATTGCGGTTTTTTGTTTTTTTTTATTTTAAGTACTCTATATTTGGGCATATACTATTTACCTTAAGTTACCATAGTTTTTAAGCATTTAAGAGAGGTTAAAATTATAGTTAGAATTAAACAGTCATGCACAAACTAAGTTTGAGTTGACATAAGCATATTTTATGAAAAATCTCTGATGAAAAGCCTGGTAGTATTTTGAAACAGCAAGAAGTAAGACATGGATGATTTCACCAGCTTTTTTTTTAATTTACTACAGTATTTATACAAAGTGTCAGGAGCGTTTGCTGCCATGTTGTGGCATATTTGAAGTATTCCCACGATTGTATGGCATTTGTGCTTTACAATGCTTGCATACTGTGACGATTTTATCAATTGTTTTTTTGCCGGCGTCATCGTATGTAATGGGAACACCAAAATGTTCCCACACACCTGATTTGAATGACGCGGGGGCATCCTCAATGTACGAGATGTCTTCTCCACTGTCACTTGCCATATTTGCACTTGTCGTCCACACTCCGCTGTCGCTTCAATTCTTTCGCGTTAAAGACAACCACGTGGTTTCATACGGGCATTCGCCTTTTTTTTTTTTTTGCGAACCGAAGTCTACACACGTATTGCACCGCAACAGGCGTATCGTTTGATTCGGTTCTTTTTTCCCAGGACCGTGCCAAGCCTAGTAGATAGAGTTGCCCGCTAATTCGGCGTGCCTTCTGCAACAATTAGTCGCCTCAAAACCAGGGTGAACGCCACTGGACACACGGCTGATCGCCCCTGATCCGGTAGGCCACGTTATGACTCCAGCGTCTGACCGTCGCATCATGACCGACCGTCTGCTACACACCGAATCAACCTTCATTTTGTTGAATGAAACCTCAAGGCCGTCCGTTACCACGATGTAATTCTCCGTCCAGTCGCCCTTCCGTTTTTCCGACGTCACCGACTGACTTTTCAACAGGACAAGGCGCATCTGTACGTGGCACATATCTGTATGGAGTGCCTACAAGCTGAAACGTGCAAATTCTTCCCTGGCCAGCGTTTTCTCCAGATCGTTTAACAGCGTTTAAGATCCTTGGCAAGGAAAATAATCTACACCAAGTTAGTGAACTCTGGCAAGTGCTCATTGTTTTGACTAGACTAGGCTACATAAAAGTCAAAGCGGTGAAAACTAACAATGACAATTAAATTGCTCAACAGGAGCATATTGAAGCAATATGCCCCAAGACTTCTTGGTTAACAGTGATTTTAAAATGGCTAAGATGCACTGTGGAGCGCCTAAAACCCCCTTAGCTCTTACAAAAAAATCACTGTAAACAAAAGCCTTGCAGGACCTATTGTTTTTGTAAAACAGTTACTATATATTAAAAAAGTTCAGACAAAAATTTTCATGAGTACTTTTTATTAAGTGCCGTCCTTCCGATAAAACGTATTGTACCGGATATGAGACTGGTAAAAATTCATTGGTATGCAACAGAAAATGAAGATCAGATAAACTGGCAAACATATCACATTCTGTTGGTCTTTATAGGTGTGTAGAGATATAAAAATTAACAGGTGTGTCCTGTCATAGCTGCTACAAATATTTTGTATTTTATCATAGCCGGAACACTTTAATAACCAATCAGCATCCAGGACCAGAACTGCCCATTTTATAAATTAACGTTATATACCAATGAGACAAAACATTATGACCACATACAGATGAAGTGAACAACGTTGATCATTTCACAACACAGAGCCATGCCAAGATGTGGGAATTATTAGGCAGTAAGTGAACAGTCAGTCCTCGTAGTCATCATGTTGGGTGCGGGGGAGATGGGCAGGTGAAAAGACCTGAGCACCTCAGACGGGGCCAAATCATTGTGGCCTGACAAATGGATGAGGATTGTGGGGACCACCTGGTCAGCAATGGCGAGTATGTAATGACAATGGCACAAGGGCGGTCAAACCACAAACCAGCAATAGGGTGTTCGTTCATAGATGCACTAGGCAACAAACACTATCCCCTCTGGTCCAAACTGACAGAAGAGCTTGTGTGGCACAAGTTGAAATAAATTTCAATCAAGGGCTTAGGAGGAATGTCAAAACACTTACTGCATTTCTTCCTACTGCATATGGAGCAGTGAAAGTGCAGGCTGTTTAGAGTGCCCGTGATAAAAAAAAGTGCCTATAATAGGCATGTGGCCTTCTAAACTGGACATTGGAGCACTGGTAGAAGGTTACCTTGTTCAAAGACTCACATTCTCCATGATGTGGCCGGTCAGGTACAGGTGTACTTTTTACAAGGAGAGTACAAGCCCCTAGGATGCACTAGGGGAAGACGATCAGCTGATGAAGGGAGTGTGATGCTGTCCAGGCAATATTCTGCAGGAAAACCCTGAGTCCAAGCATTCAGAAGGACATCAATTTCACGTGAGACCAACATAAACATCATAGCAGACTAGGTACAACCCTATTGCAGAACTTGTTTGGTAATGGCCTGAGGAACATGAAGACTACAAGGAGAGGACTCGGCTTCCAAGTTCCCGAAATTTAAATCTGATCAAGCATCTGTTGGATGCTGTGGATCAAGTCGGACCTTTAGCGGCTACACCTTGCAGCCCACAGTACTCTACAGGATCTGCTACTTCATGTCTTGCTGTCAGATTGTGACACCATCAGAAGTCTTGCAGAGTCCATACCTTAGCTGGTCAAAGCAGTTTTGGTGGCAAAATGAGAACAAACAGCATTTTAAGCAGGTTGTCACGCTGTGTTAGCTCCGTGTCTGCACATTTTTCATGCATATATTCCATGGCCATGTGTAATTATTCATGTTGATTTTATCATAAAATGATTATGTGAAATATGTGGATGTGAAAAACATAAATTATTCACTTATTCATTGATACTTTATAATGTGCAGATTAATCGAGCTCATACGACGAGCAGTCCACCCTGGTGAAATTGCGTTGAGGTTGAAAAAAATCATCTGCTTACAAAATTTACTGGAACAATATAGATCAGCAACATAAAGTGCATAACGTCTGTCATTATTTGAAGCATCCCTCAAAACAACCACTGGGGTTCCTCGGATGCAAAACCAAGATGAATAACCGGATTCATCCTGTTCACAACAAGGCTGACCTGGGACTCGAGCGCAAGGAAGGGCTATGAATGAGCCCCGCATCCCGGGCAGAGGATTTCACAATGAGTTGCTTATGTGTGAAAAGGTTATGAGAGTGTTCATACACCATTTGGAAACTCCTCTCACAATGATGTAACAGCTGTCTGTAGTGAATGTACACGTTTTCTAAGATTGCTCGACTAACTGAAAGTTTCCCACATTGGGGCATTTCGAAGGCCGCTCCCCAGTATGAATGCGCTCATGTCTGGTCAAATTGCTCAGTCGACTGAAGCCCTTCCTGCACTGAGAGCAGTGGTAGGGGTGCTCCCCCGTATGCGTTCGCTGATGGGATACCAGGCTGCTCGACTTTCTAAAGCTCTTCCCACACTGGGAGCATTGATAGGGGTGTTCCTCTGTATGTATTTGTTCATGGGCTTTCAATTCTGATTTCCATCGGAAGCTCTTCCCACACTGGGAGCAAAGGTATGGGCGCTCTCCTGTATGGATGTGTTTATGTTTTCTCAAACTTGCAGAATAATTGAAGCTCTTCCTGCACTGAGAGCAGTGGTATGGGCGCTCCCCTGTGTGAATCCGTTCATGAGTTGTCAGACTACTCAGGTGACTGAAGGTCTTCCCACACTGAGAGCAGTGGTACGGGCGCTCTCCCGTGTGAATGCGTTCATGCGAAGTCAGATTGCCCAGTTGATTGAACCCCTTCCCGCACTGAGAGCAGTTATATGGGCGCTCTCCTGTATGAATACGTTCATGTGTTGTCAGATTGCTCAGTCGGCTGAAGCTCTTCCCACACTGGGAGCAGCAGTATGGACGCTCTCCTGTATGAATATGCTCATGTTTCCTCAAACCTCCAGAATCATTGAAGCTCTTCCCGCACTGAGAGCAGTGGTATGGCCGCTCTCCTGTATGAATACGCTGGTGTGATACCAAGCTGCTCGACTTTTTGAAGCTCTTCCCACACTGGGAGCATTGATAAGGGCATTCTCCGGTATGAATTCGCTCATGCGCTGTCAGCTCTGATTTCCATCTGAACCTCCTCCCACAATGGCAGCAGCAGAATGGACACTCCCCTGTATGAATGAATTCATGTTTCCTCAAACTTCCAGAGTAATTGAAGTTCTTTCCACAGTGGGAGCACTGGTACGGGCGCTCTCCTGTGTGAATACGCTGGTGAGAAAGAAGACTACTTGACTGCCTGAAGCTCTTCCCACACTGAGAGCAATAGAAGGGGCATTCCCCAGTATGAACTCTCTGATGCGTGGCTAAGTTTGACTTGCGGCTAAAAATTTTACCACAAAGAGGGCAAAGATATGACGGTTTCCGTGCATGACTTTGTTCGTGTGCCATCAGGGACGATTCAGATTTAAAGCCCTTCCCACACAGAGAGCAGGTATATGTCCAAGCAGTACCTGTATGAGGCTGTGTTGGGGTGGGGAGCATTGTAGAGGGAGTGGGGTGCCAATTTTTCCTGTTGGCAGGCAGTGGGTTCTCTGCTCCAGTTCCTACATATCCCAGAATCCTGCTGTGCTCCTCTGGGTCAACCTTCTCAATGTGCTGGTGCAACTTCTCTTCTTCCATGTGAATGAGTGGGCACTGGGAACAGGCAAACACTTCAGACTCTCCTGAAGAATGAAAAGGGAAAAAGATACACTGATATTTGGGTGATTCCATGAAAAAGGGAGCCAAAGTGTGACATTTGGACTGATGTTTTAAAACTGAGAACTGCCATCAAATTATTAAGTCAAGCGACTGGACAAACCTGAAATAAAACATTTTCATTGTCAGAAGATAACAACTCATCTCAGAAATGCTGCAGAACAGGCTGATAAATGTCGTTGCGAGTGTAACAAGGACACTAAATCTGTGGATTGGTGGTAAATAAAGTAAAATACTGAGGAAAAATAAAATCATTTTCAATTAATATATATTCTATTTTGGTCATGTGGCACAATGAAAGTGATTCTGGATAGACTCTTTGACTGATGGGATTAAGCTGGATTTATGCTTCTGCGTCGAACCGATGCCGTCGCTATGCAGAGCCTCTGCAGTGACATGAATCCCCACGTCAGAGCCTCTGCATCGCCTGCCGTGAACCTGGAAAATTTTCTAACTGCACATCAAAGCGACGCAGACCTCAAGGGCACTGATTGGTCTGACCCAAGCCTAGTGACGCGTGTGATTCAACATCATTCAAGAAAATGACAATGGTGGCCAGTAGCAACCTAGCGCACAGACAGCTGAAGAAACTAGCTTGATGGTTTACTACAGTCGACTGGCTATCGCTAGTTATGTCATTTTTTATTTTTATCCACGATTATTTGTCGCCTTATGAAAGCCGTGCGGTTGCTTCTAAATCTACTGCGAAACCGTGAAACAGTGAAAACAGTTCTCCCGTGAACTGGCTGCGTTTGTTTACACCTGCTTAAGCAGAAAGCAGCAGCCGCGAAATATGTCGAAGGACATTCCAAACGACCGTTAATTGAAAACCCTACTCCCTGCTGTCCTTCAGAGTTTTCACTATGGAGGGAAGTGATTTTTCAAGGTGTAGGATGTAGGGATTATTACCCTACAAAATTAAATACAGCCAAGTAAACACTCTACCAACGAGTCTCACGTGATTCCACGACAGGTCCTTCCTTCGGAAACCTGACGGCACCGAGCGGTTTGACGGTGAATTACTTCACAGCACAGCACAACGCAAACAACCTCAACGCAGAACATCGAAAGGTCCACGACGGTGTCGAGGCGACAGCGTGCCCTTCGCGTGGAGTCGACAGAGAAACATAAATCCAGCTTTAGGATTCAAAAATGTTTTTTGTAAGAGAGGACACCGTTACATGCGAAACGACTAGTAAACATTTCAGGTACAGTTAATCTATGCATGGTAATTATTTCAGTACTTTATTTCTCCCTAGGCATCTACACAACGAACAATGTGTCTACAGTATAGCCAATTCGATAGGAAACCTAAATTTCACTGTTTGTGTGTCGTGCGCAACATGGACACGAAAGGCCATTTTTGGCACTTCTAGTTCTAATGACTGGCAGACAATTGCCAGCATTTGTGAATTTATGGCAACAGTTGGTTTTGTTGCTTGCAATCATTTATGAATAACAGATGGATCAGTAGTCTGAATGTAACAAGTTGGACACTAAAACTTCAATACCCCCAAAATGGCAACAGCAGTAATTTTTACCTGTGTCAGTAATTCTTCACATAAAATTTATGGCACTTCTTTGAATAATATTCAGAATAATTTTACATTTAACCCTGGATTTTAAGCTAATTCAAAATGTGCTATGTTGCAACTTGCAAGTGTAACAATGGACATGAAAGAAATTTTCATGATAAATTTTGATCTGTTTTTTTAAGACTTCACTATTGATACTTAGGACTGTAATGTTTGAAATTATCAACCTGTACATGATTTGGCATCAATGAATATGTTTTCTGACACTGACCTGTCATTTGGCAGAAGCTGTTTGAATGTAACATCTGAGGACACCAACTGTTGCGTTCAAAACACACACTTTTGGGCTACTGTTCTAAATTTCATAGCATACAACCTTACAAAGCATAGCACCGTATTAAATCACAGCTAACTTCCTTCATAAAACAACAGCAAAAATGCTAATCAATTGCTCCCCTCAGTGAATAATAGTGTCTTGAAAAATGTTGATCTTACATGTCACATTTTGTCCCTGTATTAAGGTTTAATTTACAGTTGGACATCAACTTTTTTCAGATATTACTGATTTTGGGGGCATTGTATTTTTTGAGTTGTCAGACATAGCTAAAAGAATAGATGCTGGTAACCAAGATCAAATCTAAAGGGTATCTCCTCTATTCGGTCAACCCCTAACTTATAATACATCACTGGCTCCCTTTTTCATGGAATGACCCATTTGTATTTTTGTTATGATTTCTCTCAGAAAAACAAAATTATTGTACACAATACGGTTGAAATTATGCATTTTTCCCAACCTTCTTTGGAATTTGCAGCATTTGACAGCCACAGCCCAGTTCCAGCAGGATTCGAGAATCAATTGCTTTTTGTTTTCAGTCACCCTTTTTGGTTAGAACAGACTTTTTTTATACCTACATGACAGTGTTAGAATGCAGTTTGAACATGACCAAAAACATAGGAGAGACAGACCCTAACACATATTTTCAACAAAATTAATCAAGACAATTTGGTTCTTGCATCACTGGAAATCTGCTTAACTTGTCAGTCCAGATAATATGCTGACGACAGTGGTGCCATCCACAGCAACTGGCTAAACAGAGGCCATGTCAAGAGGAGATAAGCAAAGCATCAACAGCAGTGGCCTCAAAATACAAATACAAAGTAAAGATCTTTAAATTGTCACATGGCATTGGACTACTCATCTTTTTGCTCATTCAAGCTTACAAATGGTGTACTTTAATTCAAATTGTCTTGTTCAGATATAAGATAATAAACAATAAAAAAATAGGACCACTGGCCCAATAGCTTACTGGCTCAATAACTGAGCCAATTGAGATTCAATGGTGTATGAATGAAATGTACTAAAATATATGATGTGAATCTGGCCACTGGTTCCCGTACTTCACTCTGGCAATTCCAAGCATTTCTACTTTGTCGATTATAGTCTAGTGTATTTAATTTCCTGGTCTCTGTCTCCCCCTAGCGGAATTGTTATCTCCATCTTCAGTGTGTCACCTGAGAAAACAACTAATTTTTAGGGAAACTCTTCCCAAAATCTACGATCCTGGACAGTGGTTTCTACCAGCCTTACCTTCACCCCTGTGCGAAGGTGTTCACCAATTTCGTGTGCCCTGGTTCTTTCGGCTTGCCATCCCGGTTACTGACCAAAGACCAGTCCCATATTTTATCCCTTGTTTGACTCCCAGTATTCTTGATTGCTCCCGTCTGGCTTCAGACCACCTCCAGAAATTCTCCAGCTTAAGCCTTTTGAATAATTTTACTTCAATTAATAAAGGCCAAATTCGGCATAACCAGTGATCTGCGCCTGATTCTTGTTCCGAATTTGCAAAAGTTTGTCTCATGATCATGTCACTTTTTAGTGACAAACACACAATAGCCTGAGATATACACTGCCAGGCCAAACAAAATGCCATTTGGATTTAAAGAAGCAAATACCTATGTAGCTTATGACTACATCATTATCATAGTGATTAACATGTTTCAGCAGGCAGCAATTCTTTAAACCCTCACTGATGCAGTGTGTAACTTCTCATTCCTTAAATCAACCATGTTGGATGACATATCCCACAGTTGTGGAAAAGATGTGACTATGTTTCACAAGGGGCATACTGCTAGCATGCATAAAGCAAAGAAAACAACTAAGGAGATTGTTGAAGTCACTGGAATTGGGTTAAAGGCCAACTAGGAGGTTAATTCTTTTTGAGGTTTATTCTTTAGCTTTGCTGAAAATGACTGAAAAAATTACTGCAGGACTTGGAAAGTTTTACAAACCATAAGGGCATAAAATCAGGGGGAAAAGTGGCCATTTTGAGTAAAGCTCATAAAAACACCCATCCCCCCTCCCCCAACATGTCATTAATAAAAGGGGGTCTAACTCCTCAGCTCTGTCTCATTTTAATGTGCAACTGTAAGTGGCAGTGACTCAAATCATTCATGATATAAGTTGGTCTTTTTTCACTAGTTTTATATTGCATTTCACCATTTATCATCATGGTAAGTTATTGTGTTAGTGCAGGTTGTGCAAACTCCAGCCTGTCAGGACACAGAGTTCACAATTTTCCCAGGAAAATGAACAGCGCTAGCTTCAGTGCTTGGGTGTATTCTGTGCAGGCGAGGAGACAAGACTTCAGTTCTGCATCCGTGATGAAAAGTGCAGAAGTGTGTGACGCTCAATTTAGACAGACCCCAGATGATCTTCTTCATGGCAAGTCGACCAAAATTCTGGGGGCTCGCAGAGAATGTTAGGTTGAGAATGGACCATCAATGACAAGGGGGTGGGGCTTAGGCTAGGCCAGAGGTGGGTGACAAGGGCCGTATCTGTCCTTCGTTTTTACTCCAACTTCTGGCCTTTAATAAGTAAATTGTCTTAATTAGCCAAACCATTCGTGAAATCCAGCATTTCTGCTGCATTTCTTTAAATTATCATGAATGACCACCAAAGACTGTTCATGTCTGCCCCAAATGTAACATTTTACCTTAGTACAATATATGCGCAAATCTATGTTTGCATGTACAACCAATTATCTCAGTTCGTCAGGGTAATTGATGGAAATAAAAACCTGCATTCACACTGGCCCTCCAGGACTGGAATTGCCCACTCTTGGGCTTGGCAAATTAGCAGCAGCAGTTCTCCTCCAAAAGGTACAGCGTAAACAGCTCGTCTCTTCCCACCCCCCCCCCCCCCCAACATAGCCCAGGTTACACAGAATCAAGTTTAAGGAGTAATTTCCAACTCTGAGTTTTGCCCTACAATCCACGGATGCCTGATTTACCAGTGGGGGCTTACAAGACAGAGATAAAATGTGGTACCTGAACCAACCCCCATCATATCTCAGGATCAGTAACTATTCGCACATCTCCTTACAAACAACAAAAATATGAGTGCACTCCTACGTAGCTGCAATTAGATAACTGATTAAACAATCACTTGGTTTAAGGTGCTTGCCACAAAGCTAATCATTTCAATGCTTGAAGAGAATTATATTCAGGATGTAACCCCAAAGTACATAGCATTCCAGATAACGGATTAAGGGAGAACACCGCACCATTACTGCATGTGGTTTCATAACACATTGGCACCAAAGACGTTGGGTAGATATATAAACCGCAAAAATATTTCATTCCAATCTTCATATCGGTGACTGAAAATTACGGAATTTGCATTAGATCAACAACTGTGTCATAGAAAACCAAGCAGGTTGATTCTTTTTGCCTAATTACCTTTAAAGGAGGATATAACAGGAGATCTCAGTATGGGTACCCCGGGCTCTTTGAGAACGCAAGAAGCACCAAGAGGTGATGAACCCTCCTCTTCCTGTTTCTCACCGTCTGGTATTCCCTCTTCAATAAGCCATCTCTCAGTTCCTTTGGATTTTGAAAGAATTTCATCCCCTACTTTTTCTTGTTCCCACTCCCTCTTTACCTCCTCACTCTTCCTCTCCCCAGCTTCCTCCTCTTCTTTTATGTTGGAGAGAATGAAATCTTGCTCCCTGCTCATCCCATATCCATTGTTCTCCTCTATACATGCCTCTGTGTCTTCTCGTTTAATCAAACAAGATCCCACCACAACCTCTTTGTAATCAATGCTGTCCATGACAGGTTCTGTATTCATATCTTTTCTCAGAGATACTGGACAGAAACACTTCCAGTAATGCGCAGATTATGAAGTGCATTAATGATCCAGAGGAATTCACAAATCTTCTCATTGAGGGAATGGATGGCGAACAGTCAGTCGAGCAGTTTCTGAGGAAAGAGGAGAAAGTTCACAGAAACATTGCAGTTAGAGATTAGATTGCAAGCATAGTGTTTTTCCTTGAACATAATTGAGTCGGTCTAATATTCTTCAATTATTATGAATGGCCGGGGCTGATTGACAATTTTGTCATGCAAGCGCATCCCCGTCTTACTTTCTTTGGAACAAATTTGAAATGTGAAATTATTCATTACATTACCAAAAAAGTTAAATGTACTTCTGAAAAGTGATGGTGATAATAACAATAGTAATGAAGGTGCATCGGTGCAAAATGCATAAGCATTCTTTGAGATGTAAATCAGAGGGCAAATACCCCTTGTTATTGATAGAGACCAGATGACTGGCCTGACTAGCACAGCCAAGGTAATAGCCACGTGTTACAACAGTGCTATGCAGAAAAGCATAGACAAACCACATGTCGAAATCTTCAAGTTGCTGTACTTAAGTAAAGTTGCCATCTCTATATTATCTCGAAAATTTTCACCACCAGAATTAGGAAGGCTACTTCTTGCACACAGGTCTTTAACTTATATGCCACAGGCTACCGCATACTATTGCTGTGTGCATCCCTTTATCGCCACTGCATTCCCATTTTCTGAGGGCTTCTTCGAGAAGGATAATTCGCCCTGCCCAAGTGCACGCTTTCTCGAGAATCAGTGCACTCCCAATTAAATCTGCGGTCACCAGATTCCGAAACCACTTTTTGGAAAAATACAGCCTAGTCACATACATGGTGACTTGTGAGGGTAGGGACAGAATTTGGTGTCAACAGCAAGAATCCAGCATAAATAGTTTCAACAGTTCAGGCTGCTGCTGGTGGTAGAAGGGTGTGAGGAATGCAAGGGGCCGCTTTACACACCATTTGAGTGTCAGCGCCGAAGTACTCTTGCTGAATTGTCATTTCTCTTGAATCCGTGTCATCTGTGCACGGCATGCAATTTGAGTCACGGATTCAGTATTTTACTTGCCGCTTAAGCACGCTTGAGCCCATTGACGTGCATGTGGTCTTGAAATGTTGGTTTTCAAAAAATATTTTAAGTACTCACTAATCAGCTACGACTTAATCGTTATAAGGCGGAACACATCGAATGTCCTGACAAAACATTACTTTGCCTATCCGAATTCTGATGTTCGAACTTCCAAGCATCAACCAACCAGTAGCCAAAACCCAACGCTGGGTTATTGTTTCAGTATAAAAACGATGGATTCTGGCGGTTTTAAATGCTGTCAAAGCCGTACTCCCATTACTGGTTGAGCGTCGATAAAATGCGCGATTAAACCTTTCCCTAGCTATCGCATTTAAATGCAATATTAAGCCGAGTACTGTTCACAGTGTGCCGATTTAATGTTCGCCTGATATAATAATCGCAATATTAATGTCGATATCCGGAAATACAGTTGTCGATTGTCCGCCGTACATTAGGATTCCTCACAAAGTCAACGCACAGCTGAGCAAGCTATAATGACGACGCGGAAAGTGTCAAATCAGTGTGGTTACGGAATTAGAAATACCGATGTACCTCAGTCAAAAAGTACTGCTCAAATTGGATCCCAAAAGCCGGAAGTGTTTAAGTCTCCACAGCTGTAAAGACAGCTTTGCAAATCTGCACAAAGGGAAAAGACAGGTTCAGAACACATGCAGTCAATTCTGAGCGACTTACCTTGACCCCCCAAATTAACAAAGAAGTCATAAGCCATTTCTGATCGCTGAGCGATCAGGTAACGTTTCCTACCAGCTCATGTTCAAATCTTCGTCAGAAAACTACAATTTCATGCGCCATTGGCCGTACCGCCACCTACTGCACTGGTAGGCACACGATTCCTGTCATTTTACTCAAATCTCAGAACATTTAGATTCTTCGTCCTCGCCGTGGGTAAAGAAAATAAAAAGGTGACGGTTCCCCGATGTTTCTTCCCCACCTATCTCCAAAGTTCTTCAAACCTACTGCTGTGGTTTTCATTCAGACATATTTTCAGATTATGAAGTTCCCCCACCCCCAAGCAATTGGAGAGAGACAGCTTCTTCAAACAATTAGGCTTTATTGTGGCCTGTTGATAAATATAAAGCAGAGTTCTTTTTGCGCAAGAAGAACTGATTTATTACATTTCACACCCAGTTTTTATACCTTCATCACAGGAAATATCCTCCAAATATGGTCTTTCCGCATTCTCATTCTCACGCTACAACTGGACAGGCAATCAAAAACACTGCTAGCTAATCCTTCAGGAATTCAAAGCAAAGATGAGCTGCACATCACTAAAAAGGAGTGGAAATTACAGTCAAGAGATGAAAAAGTACAGACAAAGGAATAGGATACAAGTGGATACATAAATGATTCAATTGTTGTTGTTTTTTCAGCAACAACTAATGATTTTACTGAACCAATATTGATCAAAGCTACAGAAATCAAATACATCACTTGATTATGTTTTTGAATCAACTTAACAGAAGCCTGCTTACTAATCAAAGCTACAGAAGCCTGCTGCTTGTGTGTGTGAGCTGCTCATGCAAGTGGGAATTGAATTGCTTGTATGTGTTTGTCTGTCTGTATGCGAACTGTTTGTATGTGTGTGCATGTGTGTTCGTGTGCTGCTTGTGCCTGTGCAAGTATCTGTGTGCGCTGCTCATGTGAACTGCTTGTATTGTGTGTGTGTGTTACTGCTGCTTACATAATATGGTTATTAATTATGATTATTGATTATGGTTATTCAACATGGCAATTGATCTACTAATGAAAATGATGAGAAATATTGAAATATAATCCTCAACACTACAATCTCAGACCCATGATGTGTCCCCTTCCATTACAAAATCCTCCCTTCATGACATTCAGGTCATGCAGAGTGTAAAATAATAGAGCAGTGATCACCAATACTTGTGCCATTGCCTTTTTTTTTTTTTTAACATACCAGTATCCCCTGTCCTGCCATCACTATCCCACTCCTACCTGATCACCAGCAATCAGCGCTCTTCTTTGCACACTAGTATCAAGCCTGGGCACCAATTCATTAAGGTCACATAATTGATGATGGTGCTGAAGTGATCCAAACAAAAGTCAGAGGCGCAGTCAACTCCAATCATTGCCCATCTTTCATCCAAGGTAGGTGAAACATCTGCCAATTTGTGTGCATGTACTCTAAGTTTCATTGCTTTTAAAATAAACTGCATAATAACATTTATGTATTTTCCAAATACCACCATCTCTCAACAAATGGGGCAGACAATTAGACAAACAAGAAAGTTATCAAGTGGACATTTACTTATGGCAAAAAAAAATGCCTGGCATCCAACTTTTATGTAAAAGTTACCAATGATATAAAAGACTGTTTATGCAGACAGAACCTTGAGGTAGTTTCCAGTCACCACCATCTTGAAAGTCACGATAAGTCGATTGATGAGCATGAACAAATAGATTGCAATCTGTTCCCCTACCCTTCCTATTCGTTCATGCACGTCAATCGACTTATCATGACTTTCAAGATGGAGGCGACTACAAACTACCTCAAGGTACTGTTTGCAAAAACAGTCTTTTTTTAATAAACTACCTGCGCATTTTCAAAGTTCTCAGTGCCTCGTTTTAAATTTCTGGGCCATCAGAATTCTACCAATGAAGTGTGGAGCTACTTTGAGCCTTGTTAATGATGAAAAAATTGTGATTTCTTTGCATGGCAACGCTATGCCCAATTCACTACCATTGTAAGCCTGTTGGGAGCTTCGGCTAAAAAGCCATGTATTTCGAAATGTTGCGTGCGTACGGAGGTGGGGTATTCGACAAAAGTTAGTACTCTTTATCATGTTTCAATACACCCCAAGTCAATTTCACACCGGAATTCTCCTTTAAGTAATTAATAGGAATGGCATACTAATACAGGGTAGGGCTACTCTGCATTACTATGCCCTAAGTCAGGGCTGAGGGGTAAAAACCAGATATCTGTTGGGGAGGCTAACAGTACAATGTTTGTAACACAGCCAAACTAAGTAATGTGGGCCGAGTAGTTTGTGGCCCGAGGATACGTGGTGGCAGCCAGGTTCTTAGGGGGCAAGGAGAGTGTGATTGAAAATCCACACCAAGGTCAAAGCCAAGGAGTCAGTTCAAAAGACAGCAGGAATGGCGAGGACAGGAAACTAGAGACACTACAGAGATAGACTAAGCAAAGACGCAGTGCAATTCAAACACAAACATGAAGGTATGGAAGCAAGAACGAGGAACCAGGAGAACTAAGAAACCGTGAGGGAGCATGAACAGAGATTTGAACAAGACAATCTGGCACTGAACAGAGAAACTACGGTACCTAAATACAAATGTAATACATATCCCATGTGCATTGCTCTATGCATGGACTCAACCAGCCTTAGAATAAAGCTACTTGCAACTAAATACATACAGATGAAACAACAAAACCATACAGTCTGCAGAAGATTGTGCATATGGGCAACATCAAGCAATAACCAATAGAGCTCCAGTGAAAGCCTTTCGTCCATTCAGCTCCTCCCGCTTTTCAATGCTGTGGCTCCACACTAGTACTGCAATGCATGTGTTCCTTCAGGCAACTTCTAGAAAAGTATGTGGAACATCAAACACATCAGCAATACCATTTTCACTGCTGGGTCATCAGCTGCAAGACTAAGGTCTCCCATGCTATATCACTGAAGGGTCATCAGCTGTGAG
Source organism: Gymnothorax reevesii (assembly GCA_029721435.1). Classification (NCBI taxonomy): domain Eukaryota; kingdom Metazoa; phylum Chordata; class Actinopteri; order Anguilliformes; family Muraenidae; genus Gymnothorax; species Gymnothorax reevesii. Next base: position 21,288,298 of record CM056575.1, on the reverse strand, counting down.
CTCTCACACGCAATATCAGTGAAGGGCCATCCCATGCAACAGGGATTTTTAGATTTGTGTTGTTGTGAATGTGGTTTACTTCCACTAGTCTGGGAGGGGGTAACAAACTATGAAGTTGTAAATGAAGGTATCAACAATTTAGATTTCGCTGAACACCGATGTCACTGCAATATATGACATGACCAACTTAATTTAAATTTGTCACATGACAAGAACTGGTAAGCAATTTTTTTTCCATTTTTATGGACAAAAATTAAGGGCCTATATACATTGTATTCAACAAATATTAAACAAAATCAACAAATAGTGAGACCCGGGGGAACACAAAAAATGAGACAAGACAAAAAGGAGCTAGTATTTTCATGAAGACTTTATAAGTTTTACATACTGTACATTTGTCTTGACAGCTTTTTCTGCCTTGCTAAAATACATTAATTTAATTCACTGTATACATTATTACTGATAACTATCGAAAATTAAGGTGTTTACACTACTGAGTGACAAAGAAAAATAAAAACAACAACAACAACAACTAACCCTGAATTATGCTACTGGAGTAACACTATATTCAAGGCGTTCAGAGGCCTAGTGTTTGACAGGTCTGAAAACGCCAAAATGGTAGTCGCAGCGTCTTTGGGATTCCAGATGTCCACAAGCGTGGGCTTGGGCAAAAAGGGGACACATTCTCAGTGCACTACCTTGGTCTCAGCCGGGCCAGTGGACATGGTGAACGCAAGTAATTTAAAAGTCAGTAATATCACTGAAGGGTCTTCAGCTGTATGCCTGAGTGCTCCCATGCAATATCATTGAAGGGTCATTAGCTGAGTGTCTGAGCTCTCCCATGCAATATCATTGAAGGGTCATTAGCTGAGTGTCTGAGCTCTCCCATGCAATATCATTGAAGGGTCATTAGCGAAGTGTCTGAGCTCTCCCATGCAATATCATTGAAGGGTCATTAGCGAAGTGTCTGAGTTCTCCCATGCAATATCATTGAAGGGTCATTAGCGAAGTGTCTGAGCTCTCCCATGCAATATCATTGAAGGGTCATTAGCGAAGTGTCTGAGTTCTCCCATGCAATATCATTGAAGGTTCATTAGCGAAGTGTCTGAGCTCTCCCATGCAATATCATTTAAGGGTCATTAGACGTGACAGTAAGGCGTGCTGGGGTGGGGACTCTTCTTTACAGATTTTCTGATGTTCAATCAAAGCGTTGGACTCAATGAAGCCCATCCCGCACTGGAGGCAACTGAAAGGATGAAACCCTGAATGAAATCTATGGTGCCTTTTTAGTTTTGTTGAGGAAACGAAGCTTTTCCCACTGGAAGCAGTGGAACGGGGGTTCTCCTGTATGAATTTGCTGGCGCGTCGTCAGGCTATCCCGAAGACTGAAGCTCTTGCCACATGTGGTCCAACAGCATGGGCCTTCCACTTTGTGTGATTTCTGATGAGTCTTCAGATAGCTTGATTGTGTGAAGTTCTTCCCACAATGGGAGCAGTGGTGCTGGCGTTCCACTATGTGAGAGTTTTGGTGTGCCTTCAGACCGCTTGATGCTCTGAAGCTCTTCCCACACTTATCGCAGTTGTATGGGTGCTTGCCTGCATTAACTCCTCGAATTTCTGTAGCTCTTCCCGCACTGGGAGCAGTGGTAAGGGTGCTCCCCCGTGTGAACGCGTCCATGCATTGTCAGATTGCTCAGTTGAGTGAAGATCTTTCCACATTGGGAGCAGCAGTATGGGCGCTCGCCTGTGTGAATGCGTTCCTGTGACACAGTACTGCTCCATCGCCTGAAACTTTTCCTACACTGAGAGCAGTTGTATGGGCGCACTCCTGTATGAATTCGTTCATGCGTTGTCAGGTTGCTGAACTAATTAAAGGTCCTCCCACACAAAGAGCAGGTTTATGGGCGTTCTCCCGAGTGACCGAGTGCATGTTTCCTAAAAGTTCCAGAATCTTTGAAGCTCTTCCCACGCTGGGAGCAGTGGTATGGCCGCTCCCCAGTATGTATACGCTGGTGTGGTCCAAGGCTGCTTGAACCTCTGAAGCACTTCCCACACTGATTGCACTGATAGGGGTAGTCTCCTGCATGAACTCGCTCATGTGCAGTCAGCAGTAATTTCCATCCAAAGCTCTTCCCACACTGGGAGCAGCAGTATGGTTGCTCTCCTGTATAAATGCGTTCATGTGATGTCAGCAAGCTAAGCTGATGAAAGCTCTTCCCACATTAAGAACATTGATAGGGGCATTCCCCTGTATGAATTTGCTCATGTTCTGTCAGCTTTGATTTCACCCTAAAGGTCTTCCCACACTGGCGGCAGCAGTATGGGCGCTCCCCTGCATGAATGCGCTCATGTGATGTAAGAATACTACATTGACGGAAGCTCTTCCCACACCGAGAGCAGTGGTATGGGCGCATGCCTGTATGAATATACTCTTGTGCTGTCAAGCCCAATTTAGATTTAAAGCCCTTTCCACACTGAGAGCAGATGTGGGTCCCTGGAGTACCTTTGTGGGGCTGGATTGGGGTGGGGAGTGTTTCAGGGGGTGTGTGGTGCTCGTTTGAGCAGCCGGGAGGCAGTTGGTTCTCTGCTCCATTTCCTACATATCCCAGAATCCTATTGTGCTTTTCTGGGTAAACGTTTTCAATGTGCAGGTGCAGCTTTATTTCGTCTCTGAGAGGGAATGGGCACTGAGAGCTGGAAAACACCTCAGACGGTCCTGTAGGGTGAAAAATAAAATGCCATATACTGTAATGAGGTTCTTCATTACAAAAGTGAAAATATTTAGACCCTGTGTTATTGATATTGCTTGATTTTAGGGAAATTAGAACACAAGACTCTTTGATCTTTCCCTTTCATGCTTAAATTGGAAATAGTTAATAAAGATAAATTGTCAGTAAAAACGTCAGCCTTATAACCAGACTGACACCCATTCCACCACGAGAGGAATCTTCCTCAGAGAGTATTATCAGCTCATTAAACTTAGCATTATTAAATATCACATCTCTGGTAGGCAAATCACTTTTAATTAAGGATCATAAAGCAAAATCATATAACCCTTATTCTGAAAATGTTGGCACATCATGGGAAGTGACAGTAGAATCAAAAGTGATTTCATAAGTCCATTCACCTTGTTCCACCACCACCAATAAGCCAAACTTTACCACCATAAATTAATAAAATAACCTTGATCATCTTGAGAAAAGGCACATCATGGTCTGCGAACAAAAATTAAAGGATAAGCGAGCAGTCAGTTCTCCTAGACAGTGTGCATACAGAAGTAAAAATGGGACCTGGTCGACTTTGGCGAGGGTCGTATCATGATTGCCTGAAGACTGTGTCAAAGCATCTCAAGTGGCAAGGCTTGGGATGAGCTCCCAGTCAGCAATGCTGAGAACAGACCAGCAGTGATCTTAGAAAGGGAAAGCCATAAAACCTAAACAGAGGGTTGGACACTGAATTCGCATTGATGCACCAGGGCAACACAGGTTATTCCATCTGGTCCAAACTAACGAAAGGGCCACCGCGGCAAAGTACCAGAAATTTTAAATGATAATTACGAGAGGAATGTGTCACAACACTCAGCGTATTGCATTAGGCCTCATATGGGGCTTTGTAGCTGCAGACAGGCCAAAGTGCCCATTATAGCCCTTGTTCTCCATTTAAAGTGCCTACAAAGGGTATGAGCATGGGGGCTAGATCATTTAGCAAAGCAAGACAGTCACATGGTCTGTTAAGTTCTGTTTTCTTTTCAAAGAAGGACATCAACTGGGAACCTCTGCACCATAAATCTAGGGTAGAAAATGGCTAGGATGCATCTGAAGCTCTTCCCACACTGGGAGCAGCAGAATGGGTCCTCTCCCACATAAATGCACTCATGTTTTGTCCAATTTCCAGAGTAACTGAAGCTCATCCCACAGTGGGAGTACTGGTGCAAGCACTCTCCTGTGTGAATACGCTGGTGTTTCAGAATACTGTTTGACTGCCTGAAGCTCTTCCCCCACTCAGAGCAAAAATAGGGAAATTTCCCTGTATGAACTTGCTAATGCATGGTCAAGCTTGACTTGCATCTGAAAGTTTCACTACACGCAGGATAGAGATGCGACAGTTTCCCTGAATGAATCTGCTCATGTGCTGTCGGTCTCAATTTAGATTTAAAGCTCTTCCCACAGAAAGAAAAGGTGTGGGCCCCTGTGTTACCTGTCTGGGGCTGTGCTGGGGTGGCTACTGTTCTGGGTAGTGTGGGGTGCTGATGTGCGCTGCTGGGAGGCAGTGGCTTCTCAGCTCCAGTTCCTTCAAATCCCATAATCCTCTTGTCCTCCTCTGGCTGAACCTTCTCACTGTACTGGTGCAACTTCAAATCTTCCATGTGGAAGTATGGGCACTGGGAACTGATAACTACCTCAGACTCTCCTGTAGAATGATAAGCAAATGGGACTTCTGGATTAGGGTACTCTCACTCCATAATAAAAGTGAAAATATTTTGACTGTACGTCACAAATACTGCCAGTTTTAAGGTATTCTAGTAAACTATGATGTGTCATCTTTCTCTTTTTTCCATTTGAATAGGAAACTGAATTAACAAGGCATTCTCAGTTAATACAGCTATCTAATCCAGCCTGACACCCATTCCTCCACAAATGAAATCTGCTTCTGAAAATATTTTTCGCGCATTAAACTTTGCTTCATAAAATATTAGATCTCTTGCAAGCAAATACATCTTTAGCAAATAGTTATGATTTTCTTTCATGAGGACTTATCTTGAAAGTCTATTCACCCTCTTCCACCTCCAACAATGAGCCAAAATGTTATCACCCCAGATGAGTAAAATCGCATCGTCAGTTCTTTTTTTTTAACCTTAACTTAGGCATTTTACCATATTCTGGCGTATTATGCTCATTACTATAATTTTTTTATAGTTTATGAAGAATATTCTTTCAACACACAGAACAATTAATAATTAGTTCAAGTTATTACAGCTTCACTTTGGTTCTTAACTGACCGGCCGAGATAACTAATGCGTTTTCAAGCCCAAATCCAGAGGTTACTAACCATAGCATTTGCCAGACTCTCTCAAGCATACCATAATAAAGGATCTAAATTTACAATTGATGCGAGATCAGGAAGACACCAAATGCGAGGTGGAAGGGAAAGGGAATTTATTGAAATTAAACAAAACTGGCACAAGGGCCAACAAAAATCTTGGCCCCTTGGCCTTGGTTGCAAAATACAAACTAAGGAAAGCTTCACAGAGCTGAGAACTAAGATCAGAAAACGACAAAAATCAAAAGCCTCAGGAAACTCCAGGGAGATAACCAGGAAAAGAAATGAATAACGAGACTAGGCTTGGAAAACAAAAACGCTATATACAAAAAGCCAAGAACTGTGGTCATGAAACTAGCAATGGAACTTGAACATGAACTTGAGACACTGTCTGCCAGCCAACTTCCACCGCATCCAGATAAAGGGTAAGAAATCAAGACATGAGGGGCAACACCTGGAGAAGGAGAAACAAGAGGCAGGGCAAGATCATTGGACATGGACTAAGATTGGATGACAAGACTTGCTCATTAAGAGAATGAGCGTGCTCAGCTTAAGTACCAATTAAGTATGCAGTTTGAAAGCAGCATGAATGTTCAGAACAGAAAAGCACAGCAAGATCTTGAAATAGCAAAGCAGGAATCATGACAACAAACTCCCTGTCTAAATTAGTAATATTAGTAATGTGCCAATCTAAGAATAATCTAAGAATTAGATTACACCACCCCGTGAGTGTTAGTAAATGTTAGTAACTTAAAAACAGTTAATTGCCAATAAGCTTAGACAGCCCCGAATTAGCCCAGCACAGATGGAAGGGGGAAATACCCAAGCCAACCAGAGCTCTGAAATGTGCAACAACGAAGGCACGGGGCGGAACGCAGACAAGAGGTGGAGTGGCTTGGCAGACCTGGCAAAAACAAAAACATGGAAAAGTAAAAACATGGACAAGGAATGTGAACTATGAAATGCGTAATCCTAATACAAGAAACTGTTAAAACTGTGACATGAACTAAGAAACTTGGAACATAAAGCTGTTAAAACCATAAATGCTGTCCTGGCCAAAGGCCAGGACCCCAGAACACAACAACAATCTTCACAAGCTTTTCAAACAGCATTATTTGACATGCACACTTACATGCTTTGTGAAATTAAGACTTTCCAAAAATTATCTTTCCAATATCAAATCCTTCTGCAGGCAAGTAAAGTATTGATTTCTGAGAAAGCAAGCGCCAAACATTTTAACTTGTGAAGAATTAGATTCACAAAGCGCAAACAAACCTTTAGTATTTCAGACATAAAACACTATTATTGAAAAATACAGCCCCGTAACTTGTGAAGAAGCCGAAGCTGAGGCTGGGTTTCATTTCAGAAATAAGTCTTGCTTTTTATTTGATGTAAAAAGGAGACTTGCTGCTGCTGTGTTTATGCCTGTAATTGACTATGCTGATGTACAGTAACACAAATTCATGCATCTCCTCACTGCACTCATGCATCAGACACTGTCTACCATTGAGTAGTGAGGTTGATTGAAAATTATGAGGCCCTTACGCATCATTGCTCCCTGTATGGTAGGGCTGGTTGGCCAGTAGAGCCCATCTGTAAAATGAATCACTGGCATCTGTAGATGTAAAAATTGCCTGCTGGCCTGAAGGCCTTGTGTCCCCCGTCGCACAAGTGAGCAGAAACATGTGGCAAAAACTATTTTGATGGCTGAAAATAATGTGGTGCACTGTACCACTAATAATGTGAAGTAAAATGACACTGTAGCTCATTGGTCATTGGTTGAACACAGAGATATATGAGAGATGGATCATTGTGATATGAGCTAAATATAACCATGGGTCATGAGAGAGAATACAATTTTCATGACTTGTGAATGATGGATGCATCGCCAAGGCATAGTTTTGTGCCCATGGCTGAGATGTACCTGACAAACCAATAAGAATGTCATATGAATTTGGTGAGCCTCCATCAAAGCTGTCAAAAGTTATTGTGAGTACAGTGTTTCTCACATCTTTTAGCTCTGTGACCTTGAAAAGTAGGTCAAGGTCACTCATCATTGAACTTGAGCGAGGCCGTCTCGAGAGGCATATGTGGTGTGAATTTGGTGATCCTCCATCAAAGCTGTCAAAAGTTATTGCGAGTACACTGTTCCCTGACGGACGGGCAGACGGACTCACGAACAGCATTTCTATGTCCCCCGTCCCGCCGGGGCGACGGGGGACAATTATAAGGCAACGCTTACCCTGTTTTCTTCATTCCTATCCTAATTCATCCATCTGAGAAATGCTGGAAGTTACAGTCCCCGCTCAGAGGCCACTTTAAGGGACTTGTTCTCACTATCTGTCCCAAACGCCTGTCTTGAAATGAGGAAAGGGGCTTTTAGGTATGCAGCTCCTGCAGCGCGGAATTAGGTGTAGAACGATTTGGTCCTGGGGGACCTGGTCACTTTAAGTGTTTTAAAAAATAGACTGTACACATTGGAAGAAGATACACTGCCCAGCCAAAAAAGTCACCGTTTGGAAATGAATGAACAAATTTTATAATTGGACCATGATTGCCGTTATTAATATGTTTCAGCTGGCAATAATCATTTTAACCCTGACTGATGAAGCGCATTGCTACTCATTTCTTAAAAAACCATGTCGGAAGACGCATCCCTTAATGGTGGAAATGACGTTACAGTATTATAGAACAGGCATATTATTGGCCTGTATCTAGCAAAGAAAACCATGAATGACAAAAACAAGCATGAGGGCCGGTTCATACTTTATGCGAGGTATGCGAGCACAGGTCCGTTCCATTCCGTTCACAGAGAAGCCAGAACGTGCGTCCCTTGCTGCGCTGTGCCTCGTTAAAAAGCAGTACACTGCTTGTTCAATAGGGGGCAGCAAAGTCTTCTCCTTCTCCTCTTCCTTCTTATTTCTTTTCGGTGTGTTGAACACAGCGTATGGTGCATTATTTGCTTTATCTCCCCTATTGGAATGTCGGAAATACACGCGTCGATGCCTCACGTTACAAAAATTTGGACGACCGACACACTTTGCTACACAAGGACGCAAGATGGCTACCTTGCATTGCTTGATGTGTTGCCTAGTGTTTGCGCTCGCGTACCCTGCATTGAGTATGAACCGGCCCAAAGGAATCATTTTTACAGACAAATTTGGCACCCCAAAGTCCTGACCTTAACCACATTGAAAGATATTGGGGTGTGCTCAAGAAAGACCACCGAGTGCTTCAACCATTTTGTGGAGAAGACAAGATCTCGGCCAAAGATTATGGCATTTCTGATCGAAAATAAATGTTCAGGCATTGCACATGGTTGTCAAAACGATGACAAGACAAATATGCACTGTAATCAAAGCTACAGGGGTTCCAACTAAATGTTTGAGTGCACACCTGTTTTTTTTTTTTTTTTGGCCGGGCAGTGTATATCAGGCTGTAAATACCTTCTTGGAACTATTTGCCTGATACATCTCCAATGGCTGGGCAAGCTCTCTGATACTAACGGTGAAAGCAATAGGGAAGCGCACAGGCTAATGTGTTCAGTATAACAAAAGCTGCATTGACATCGATTGAATATTAAGTTTTTTCCTGTGAAAGTGATCAATTCGCTAGCTCCACATAAGCAACAGTCAACAGACGGAACTTATGGTCTGTAAAACCTGTATTATGTTCATGACATAACTGGAGCTCTGTCTAGCTCTCGCACCCTATCCATAATGCGCCCATTTTCCATGAGGAAAAGCTGGTCATTCCGAAGCAATAAGTAAACCATTAACTCGGGCAATTTCTGAAAAGGCCGTTTAGCTTGGAGCTTTCGCACCTCCGTCATATACCAGGGGCGGCAGCTATTCGTTTCTCCACGCTAACAACACCTCACAGCTATGCACATGAACCACCAGGTCCTAATACACACCAAAAGCAGTCCATAAGCTGTTGGTCCACTTTTAGCTGCCCCTCACTGTCCATGTTTCCCTCTAAACTCAGACCCACCGGATTTCTACTGTCTCCGGTCCACACTTGTGCATGTCGACCCGTTCTACAAATGTATCTATATGGGGTGGATTCTAGCTTCCCCTGCATCCTAGCTAGGAGGGGTAAAAGCGCTGTACTCACCAACTGTTGCCGTAGCAAACTGTAGCCGATAGCAAATTCGTGCTTGACCTGCCAGACTTTCGCACAGCGTCCTCTACTTTCGCCGTTGCGTTTATTAGAACAAGTTAATTTCATTAAATCTATACACATGTACTGCATTTTATAGCAGAATTCCCCGCTGATTCCTTAGCTCAGATGGCAGACGCGTCTCACGTTTCACTGTGACACTGCATCGTCCCGCCTTGATCCGCCCTCCACAGAGCTGGCCAGTCAGAAGAAAGTGGGCACATGGGGAGTGGGGGCAATAGAGGAAGAGCCACCCCAATGAGGCGTTTCAGACAGAGACTACTATGGACTACAAATGGGGTTTTTTGAGGATGGCAGTACGAGCGAAATAAGTACTCTTTTTTTTACTTTGTGTGATCAGGGGTACTCTTGGGGAGTCAAAGACCAAAATACAAACTTGGAAAAATAGCATATTAGGACCCTTTTAATTATGTCATCATGAATAGCAAATGAAGAAACAGCACCGTGAACTGTCGCCATTATAGTTGATTTGAGAACATCAGCACCTATCAGATAGTAACATCAAAAATCCACCTGAGCCTTAGGGCAAGTAACAGAAAGCCTGCACGAAAAAGTGCGAACAATCGGTCACTTCTGCATAACAACAAGGACACTCTTCAGTTGTTAACGATAGCCTTGAAGAATAGATCTGCAGTTTTGCAATGTAAAAGTGTTCACAATCTGGCTAACCTGATTCATACTAATTTCAAAACCGCTTGTAATGTTGATGAACTCATCAGGGACCACAGCTCTGAAAACTGTCAGCTACTCAACGCAGCTCCTAGTCCAAGCACTGATCCTCTCCCGCCTGAACTACTGCAACGCCCTCCTCGCCGGCCTCCCAGCATCTGCCATCAGACCCCTGCAGCTCATCCAGAACGCTGCAGCTCGTCTGGTCCACGACCTCCCAAGACACTCCCACGTCACCCCCCTGCTCACAAAGCTCCACTGGCTCCCTGTTGCTGCTCGCATCAAATTCAAGACTTTGGTGCTAGCCTATCAGGGAGTCCAGAAGACCGCTCCAGCCTACATCCAGAGACTGTTCAGACCCTACACCCCCGCCAGAGCACTCTGCTCTGCTACTTGTGGTCGCCTGGCTCCTCCCCCTCTCTGCTCCTCCCCTTCCCGCTCAAAGCTGCTGTCTGTCCTGGCACCTCGTTGGTGGAATGATCTACCTATCAAGGTCAGAACGGCAGAATCCTTGAGCATCTTCAAGCGCCGCCTGAAAACCCACCTCTTCAGGCTCCACCTTTCCCCTACTCCACTGCCTTGATTCCTGTCCCTACATCCTTTTGATTTGTTGCACTTAATTCTGTTTTCCCTACTTCCTGACTGTTACTGCTTGATTTGGTTTCCCTTCATTTTGTTGCACTCTATTTTGTCAGTTTTCTTGATTTTCCTGCCCTTCTATTGCACTTATTTTATTGCTCTTTGTTGCACTTGCCTCTGCACTTAACCTTGTTGCCATTTTGTTCACTTGCCCTTGACCTTGCCTTTTTGTTATTAGTCGAGATCTGTAACAATGGAACGTGTTCTGTCACTTACTGTTAGCACTTTTACTTGTCTCCTAGGAGGTCTGCACTTTTGTACTGTTCTTATGCACTTTTGTACGTCGCTCTGGATAAGAGCGTCTGCTACGTACCTGTAATGTAATGTAATGTAATAACTAAGGAATTCTGAAAAAGCTTAGAATGCGGATCCCATGAGATCAAACAAAAAAAAAAGTCCAAAAAAGCCCAAGCCTCTTTATCTGCGATTACTGAAGCCAAATAACAGGCATACCTTCAGAACCAAACTGACCTGACCGCTAATGCGAGTTTCTAAAACAAAGGAGCCACAGCTCTGAAAACTGTCAGTGAAATATATGGCAGGAAGAGTGCCAGCAAAGCCAAGTTGCTAGTTGCAAAGGATCTAGTCAGCACAAAAAGACTTGATCTCTGGAAAGACCATTTCCAAAACCTCCAAGGAAAACCACCGAACATCGACAGCTCCAAGGAATCATGCTAACAGAGAAGTATTTAATGAAGAACTTAATGAAGAATGGCTAAGCGCAATGCTGTGTATAGAGGACAGCCAATTGACAGCTGGACCGAAGGGTGCAATGTCTTCTTTCCTATGAAAAGTGATCTTAGGATCTCAACTAACTATAGAGGAATCACACTTACTACAATTGCTGCCAAAGTATATAATCGACTCACCTGAGCGCATCCTAAACTTGAGCCACAACTCCACTAGAACCAAAATGGTTTTCGTGAAAGCAGATCGACAACTGGCTAGATCCTAACAGTTAGACGTATAATCAAAAATGCAACGGCAAAGAGCATGCCAGCTGTTCTCCTATTTATAGACTTTTCTAAAGCCTTCAATTCCATCCACCGTAAGAAAATGGCTGAGATTTTTCATGCGTATGGCATCCCCAAGAAACAATCAAGGCAATCATGATGCTGTTCAGGGACACCCAGTCCATAGTCTGCTCTCCTGATAGATACAGATTTCTTTGATATCCTATTAGGTATCCAGCAGGGGGACACGCTTGCCCAATACCTATGTGGTATATGTCTAGACTATATATTCCATGAATTTCGATGGGCGAGCACACCCTGGAAAGAGCCAGGAGTCGGCGTTATCCAGAAAAGAAAATCACTGATGTGGACTACGCAGATGATCTTGTCCTCTTTTCTGAGAATATAGAAAATCCCAACATCCTAGTCCACTCTGTTGTAGATGCGGCACGTACGATTGGCCTATACATCAATGCTTGCAAAACAGAATACATGACCTACAGTGTAGACAGCAGCATAGAGTTGTTACATGGTGATGATATTAAATTTAACAATTAATTCGCCTATCTTGGTAGCCTCCATTAAGAGTAATTTCGAACTCCACCTCAGGAGAGCCTGAGGAGCACTTAACATCCTGAACAAAGTCTGGAAATTCAACAGACCTGAAACGCAACTTCTTTCTTGCCACCGTTTAATCTGTCCTGGTCTATGGATCAACTACCTGGACACTTACTTCTAAACTACAATCCTTACTCGACGGTGCTTTTACACAAATCTTGAGAGCAGCCTCAAATGCATCCAGGAAAGACCATCTCACAAAAACCACTGCGAATTTATTCCTCCCCTGTTCCATTCGGGAGAGAAGGTTGCAGTTTGCGAGCCTTTGCTGGCGCAACAAAGAAGAAATTGCTCACGACCTCCCTCCATGGCAGCCAAAACACGGTAGCACCTCCGTAGGTCGTCCCACGCGTATCTATATAGACCAACTACAGAACAACACAGGCTGCCTGATTGAGGAATCACCCACCGTGATGTCAGACAGAGATGGTTGGGGGGGCAGGGTCATGGGGGTCCGAGCTAGCTCAACCAGATGATGATGAGGAAATAATGGCAAGGTGGAATTTGTTGTGTTGTTTTAAACCTGAGGTTAGATTTACCTAATTTTCGGATCTGATAGGGACCAGCAGATTTTTTTCAATGTCCCTATGCGCAAAACTATAGAACAGAAAAAGGGAGTACTTTCTTTTTCTCATGATTTCTCAGTATATAATACTACCAAAAATCTTTCCTCAAGTATCATAAAAATGCAGACGTTAAGCTGCAAAGTCTGCTTTTTCTGATTTCCCATTTTTCATCTGTTTAAATGCAAGATCAATTTCCGCTGCAGTTAAATCCTCATTAAGTAAACTTTTATCAAGCTTATCCAGTATTTTAATGTCATCTTAGGAGTTCTCATACACATAGTTTCCATCCATCCCCGCATTATCTAAACTGCCTCTTCCTCACTAGGGTTGCTTGGGAGCTGAGGCCTAAAGTATCCCAGCCAACTATGAAAGACAGGAACACAGGTCAGACAAATTACCAGCACACAAAATATTCATCTCTGAGCAGTTGCAATCATAGGGTCTCCAAATAGCCTGACATGCATGCTTTTGGACTGTGGGGGGGATGATATAGTTCAGTGGGCTCCATAATTACAGGAATCCTTCACTTGCAATGCACAAACAATTCTTTAAAATATTCTAAACAAGTAGACATGGTCAACAACATCTCCCGCCAAAATGCCTTCTTTCAAGATACGATGAACAGAGGCTGCCAAAAATGCCACAAGAGTAATAACTGTGGGAAAAAGAATTGTGTGCTTCTTATTTTCGAACTCCATCAGGGTATTTGTGGTCTTAAGCTACACACCAAATTTGGTTGTCCTATCTCTAATAGTTCCTGAGAAAAGCTTTCCCCTTTATCTGGGACGGACGGACGCACGGAAGGACGGAGCTCAAACCTATATCCCCCTCACACCTCACACACGTGGCGAGGGATAAAAATGTATCTGCAGAGAAACTCTAAGTAACAACCGTGCGATAGTAATGTTCCAATGGAATCAAGCAAAATCAAGTACTGATTTAATTAAAAATCAATTTCCTTCAAATCAAGGGTTCAAAATTAATGGCACAATTGGCAACAGGTGGGTGACCTGAATGGGTATGGAAAGAGCATCCCAGAGAGGCTGAATCTTTCAGAAGACAGTGGGCGCTTCACCACTCAATGAGAGTGCATTGAAAAATTGTTCAACAATTTAAGAATGAAACTGCAAAGAAACCAGGAATTTAATCATCTATGGTATGAATATGATAAAACTATTTAGAAAATCTGGAGAAATCTCCAAATGCAAGAGACAAGCCCAAAAACCTATACTGAATGGTCATGATCTTCAGGCTCTCAGGTGGCACAGCATCAAGAACAAAAAGGACTGTCGTGGAAATCAATGCATAGGCTCAGGAACACTTGTGAAAACCATTCTCAGTGAGCACAATTCATTGCTGCATCTACAAAACAAGTTAAAACTTTACTATGCAAAGAAAAAAAAAACACAAATAAACAAAATCCAGAAATGCCTTCACCTTCTGTGAACCTAAACTCACTTATGATGGCCTGAGACAAAGAGAAAAACTATCCCGTGGTCTGACCAATCAAAACCTGAAATTGTTTTTTTGGAAATCAAGGATGCCACATCCTCCAGGCTAAGGAGAGGAAACAACTGGCAGTTAATCAGCGCACAGTTCAAAAGCCAGCACTCATGATCGTATGGGGGTGCATTAATGCTTGTGGCTTAGGTAACTTGCACATCTGTGAAGACAGCATTAATGCTTAACAATATATACAGGTTTTGGAGCAACAAGTACAGGCATCCAGACATCATTTACTCGTAAGACTATTAGCAAGAGAGTGCCAAACCACATTGTGTGTGTGTTACATCATCATGGATCCGTAGTAAAAGAGTCCGGGTGATAAGCTGCCCTTCCTGCAGTCCAGACAGGTCACCCATTGAAAAATGTAGTGCAAAAATGTGACAAAGGACTCAGCGAAAGTGTTGTGAAGCTTATATCTAAAATCATGCAAGACTGAGAAACCATTTGCTTTCAAAACAGTAATTGGGCTCCTAAGTTCCAAAACACAGGATGTTGTTAAAAGAAGAGATGCTTTAACGGCCCCGTCCCAGGTCTTCTGAAACGTTTTTGAAACATTGCGGGCATCAATTACAAAATTAGCAGATATTTTTCAAAAACAATATAATTCCCGTTTAAACATTTGACATGTTATCTTTGTACTATTGTCAATTTATTACAGAGTGTAGTTGGTTTGCCAATCATTGCAGTCTGTTTTTATTTGCTTTTTACACGAACACCCATCTTTTCTGGAAATGAGGTTGTGATTTCATCAATCCATTCCTTTTACTTCTGTATTCCTGCAAAGAACACATTTTAATCTGCATCAGTGGTTATTTTTTGACCATAAACTGAAACCATTCTAATTCATTCATGTTTGTCATGTTCAGCTTTTCAACTTCCTCAGTCAGAAATTTAATCTCCAGAGGAAATTAACACCTTAACTGTCACCTGCATTTTCTCACATTTGGCCCTGCCTTAATTTGGGCCCAGAGACAGTTAAGGGGTTAAGTATTCTGCAAAAAGTCATTATTGAATTTCCAAATATTAGTAGGGCTCTGAGATTGCTTAGATGTTGATAAGGATAGACAAATTATACATTGACCAATGAGAAAAGAACAAAAAACAAACAAAGCTTCCAAGAGATAAGCCAACAGCCTAGTCTAAAACATTGTCCAAGTCCTGGGGAATTAAACCATGCATGTTGGATAAGCGTCCAAGTAGAAATCCTCCAGTAGTCATCCACATTTGTTGATGTAGACAAATCTAATATTGAGTCATTATATTCAGGTTGTGCGCGTCTTTGGTGTATATAGTCTAAACATGAGTCATGGCCTATACTGAGGTCCACTCATTATCACTCTATCTGCAGGGTAACTTTTCCATTCAGTTACAAGTTTACAAATATTCAAACATTTTTGTCACAATAACTTTGTTATTACATCCATATATACATTGTAAAGTAAACTGTCATTTGCCTCTGCGACCACCATTAACCACTGAGCGTCTGCATCCCCTTCATCATCAATTTAAATGCCTGCAAACCTGTCACAGATGAATGAATGAGCTCTCTCATACAATATCACTGAAAGTCATCAGCTGAGTGACTGTGATAAGCTCTTTCCACTTGAGATGTGGAGGGGTGGGGACTCTTCCATGCAGATTTTCTGGTGTTCAATCAAAGTGTTGGACTGGATGAAGCCCCTCCCGCACTGGAAGCAGCTGAAAGGATGAGACCCTGAATGGCATCTATGATGCTTTTCTAGATTTTTCAAAGAACTAAAGCTCTTCCCACATTGGGAGCAGTGGTACAGCCGTTCTCCCATGCAAATTCTCTGGTGCAAAGACAGGCCACCCAAAAAACTGAAGGTCTTGCCACTCGTAGAACATTGATATTGGCATTCTGCTGTGTGAGATTTCTGGTGCACCTTCAGATTACTCGACTGCGTGAAGCTCTTGCCACATGTGGAACAGCAGTATGGGCGTTCCGCAGTGTGAGACTTCTGGTGCGCTTTCAGACTGCTTGATGTTTTAAAGCTCTTTGCACACTGAGGGCACTGGTATGGCCGTTCTTCCGTATGAATACGCCGGTGTGATACCAAATTGCTTGACTTTCTGAAGCTCTTCCCGCACTGGGAGCAATGATAAGGGCGTTCCCCTGTATGAATTCGCTCATGTGCCGTCAGCTGGGTTTTCACTTTAAATTTCTTCCCACACTGAGAGCAGCAGTGTGGGCGCTCCCCTGTATGAATGCGCTCATGTTTCCTCAAATTACCAGAAACATTGAAGCTCTTCCCACAGTGGAAGCACTGGTATGGGCGCTCTCCTGTATGAATGCGTTCATGCATTGTCAGACTGCTCAGTCGACTGAAGCTCTTCCCGCACCGGGAGCAGCTGTATGGCCGCTCTCCTGAGTGAACAAGCTGGTGTGATACAAGACGGCTTAACTTTTTGAAGCTCTTCCCACACTGGGAACAGCTGTGTGGCAGTTCTCCTGTATGAACACGCTGGTGGGAAACCAGACTGCGTAACCTTCTGAAGCCCTTTCCACATTGGGAGCAGCAGAATGAGTCCTCCACTGTATGGAT
Source organism: Gymnothorax reevesii (assembly GCA_029721435.1). Taxonomy (NCBI): domain Eukaryota; kingdom Metazoa; phylum Chordata; class Actinopteri; order Anguilliformes; family Muraenidae; genus Gymnothorax; species Gymnothorax reevesii. Next base: position 21,271,561 of record CM056575.1, on the reverse strand, counting down.
CTGCTCATGTTTCCTCAAACTTCCAGGGTAACTGAAGCTCTTCCCACAGTGGGAGCACTGGTATGGACGCTCTCCGGTGTGAATACGTTCATGCATTGTCAGACTGCCCAGTTGAGTGAAGCTCTTCCCGCATTGGGAGCAGTGATAGGGGGATTCCCCTGTATGGATTCGCTGATGTGTGGCTAAGTTTGACTTGCGGCTGAAAATTTTACCACACAGATGGCAGAGAAATGGTGGTTTCCCGGCATGAATTAGTCTATGTGATGTCAGGCTGAATTTAGATTTGAAGCCTTTCCCACACTGAGGGCAGGTGTGGGTCCCTGGAGTACTTGTGTGGGGCTGTATTGGGGTGGAGAGCATTGTTGGGGGAGTGGGAGACAGTGGGTTCGCTCCTCCATTTTCTGCATTTCCCAGAATTCTGTGCTCAAGCTGAACCTTCTCAATGTGCTGGTGCAGCTTCTCTTCTTCCATGTGAATGAATGGGCACTGGGAGCAGGCAAACACCTCAGACTCACCTGTAAACAGACAAGGGCAAAAGATACTGACATTTACATTTTTATTATGATCTGCTTGTAAAAACAAAAAATACTGCACCCAACATGGTTTTGATGATGCTTTTTTCCCCAACCTAATTTTGATGGTTTTTACAGCCACAGCCACCAAGTTATTGTAGTCATCAAAGATACAGGGCCAAAGAGTGAGTTCTGCTAGGCCCCAATGGGGAAACCGAATTGATCAGGGGAGAACAGGTAACTCTGAAGCTTTGGTCTCATACAGGATGTAGGGCTGACCAGAATGAGTTCACATAGGTCTCCATAGGAATACAAAGTAAACCAAGTGAGAGCTGATACCTTTGTAGTTTTGGCATTCTCTTAATAATGGGGCAGCTTGGAGTGAGTTGTGGTAGCTTCCTATAAGAATATAGACCTCACTGATTGAGAAATGGTATTTCCGTAATTTGTCAATGTGATGTGTGAGTGCTGATAGGAATAACAGGGCAGCATGGTGGCACAGTGGTGCAAGAAGGTCATGGGTTCAAATCTGGCCTGGGACCTTTCTTTGTGGAGTATAGCAATATGCAATATAGGAATACTCCTGTATGGTGCATGCAAATGTTTGGCGGTGGTCAGAGGGGCCGTACGTGCATACTGGCAGCCATGCTTCCGTCAGTCTGCCCCAGGGCAGCTGTGGCTACATAAAATTGGCTACAATATTATGTACATAAATGTAGTTTACCACCATCAGAGTGTGAGTGAATGAATAATGTATCCATTGTGAAGCGTCTCTGAGTGCCCAGAAAAGCGCTATATAAAACTGATGCATTATTATTATAATCATTTGACTTGGTGAGAGCTGGTACCTCTGTAGTTTGGGTCTTCTCTAGGTTGCAGGGCTGACTAGAGTTTCTGGTAGCCCCCTATTGGAATACAGAGTGGATTTGCACACTGGTACCTCTGCAGTTTTACTCTCGACAAGGTTGTTGGGCTGGACACAGTTCTCATAACTCCCTATTGAAATACACTGTCAACACGGTGAGTGCTTGCACCTCAATAGTTTTGGTCTTCTTTAGGTTGTAGGGTTGAATAAAGTGAGCTCTTGTAACTCCCTATAAAAATACAGAGTTGATAAAGAGAGAGCTCATTCTTCTTTGGTTTTGGTCAATAGGATGTAGGGCTGACTAGAGTTCCGGTGACTCCCAGTGGGAATACACTGTTGAGTAGGTGAGAGCCGGTGCCTAAGTAGTTTTGGTCTTCTCTAGGTTGAGAGGCTGACTAGAGTGAGTTCTGATAGCTCCCATCAGGATTACAAAGTTTACTGAGTGAAAGCTGGTATCACTGTCGTTTGGCAAATCAAAGTTGGAGCGTTTGCACAGGAAAAGATCCTGGTAGCTCATATCTAGGTTTACTGTATATTGCATGCTGATTGATGGAGATCTTAATTTGAATACCCTTGTTCTCCTTTGAAGTAAAGATTGACAGTGACTTGACATATGCGTGAATATTAGCCATTCCACGAGAGATTGACTTTCGGCGCGCAGTTCACCCCCCTGGAATTGAATGAAACTTGGTGCATAGGTAGATATGGGTGTCTCACAGAAAAAGCCGAATTTTTAGGTCCGAATTTCACTTTGTCTGCCGATTGCGCCACCTGGAAGCCACTTAAGTGGCTCAGTTTTGCTGTTGACACCACATTTTACATCAACTATCATGACTTAAGGGTACACAATACCAAATATTTTATACTTCTATCATCTCCTGTGACACCTGAAGTCGGGTTAGACTTTAGCATCACATCAGCGCCAAGCTGGGTAACTACGTTATCAAGCCAGAATTATTTTTTTATTATTATTTATTTATTTACTTCGTTTTTGGTTCATGTTTACGGTATATTTTCTCTGTAACCCAGATTTGTACTGTGAGGGCACGTACTGTTTGTTGTGCTTTTATGACTCTATTTTCAGAAATGCAAAGGATTTCTTTGGTAGTATCCAGGCTCTCATGCTGGACAGAGCCAGAGTTGGAGGAAAACTCAAAATGGTCCATTTCATAGCAGATTGTTCCAATGTTTAGGCGGCATCATTTTGTTTACCCAGCTAGATCGAGATCTGAAATTCCCTGGATACATAGTACCTTTGGGGTACATTACAGCATTGGTAAAATCTCAATGGTAGTATTTTCAGTGTAGATCATTTTAAAAAACAAAATTTAGAAAAATTCGCCACCAGGCGGCACTGTACGCTAGATGCAAGTACTGGCCATCCCCAGTGAAATACCAAAGAAATTATGCGAGGTAACGATCTGAAACCAAGTGCGAGAACACAGGATTGCAAAAGAAAAGGTTTTTATTGAGCGATGGGAGTAACCCCCGCAGGGCAGAAGGCAACAGCACAGAGTCTGCAATCCAAAAGACAAAATCCAGTGGGGCAGAAATGGAATTGTAACCAGAGCAGCAAACACAAAAATCGTAGTCAGGCAAAAAGGGTTCGAACACACAGATGCAGTCGGTCAATCAGAGACGCAATGAGTACGAGGTGAGAGAAATAGCAGCACAGGTAAACACGAGAAACGATCTGACAGAGAATGACTGTGAGAAGACACCTAATATACACATCTAGGGAGATCACATGGGGAGAAACACAGGTTCAAGTAGTCAGACTGATTAAAAGGGAGTAGCACGAGGGAGAAACTAATCACATGAAATTTGGCAGAAGCCAAAACGCTGACAGGGATCACGGGACAAGCCTATATACAAACAAACGGCTCCAGTCAAGGAGTTCTAATGTGCATAGATAATTAGAGAAAGGACAGCGTGATCAGATCTGGAGTTTCCACAGAAATGCAGCAAAGGAGATTAGGGAGAGAAAAGAGGCGGAGACTAGAACAGGGCAAGTGCAGAGAGCTTGTTAATCAATTAACAAGTGAAACTATACAATCCCTTAGAGCTCGTTAGTAAGTTAGTATCATATACAATGTTAGTTATTGTTAGTAACTTCTAGAGAAAACAACAAACTTTCAGTACGGTTAGTAAGATAGAAAAGTAAGGTGAAGTAAGCAAACAAGATCGGAAGGAAGGCTGAAATCCAGAATCCAATAAATCACCTGAAGAGTGACACGCAGGACTGGGGCTGTAAACAATGACAAGAAGAGAGATCAGACGGGGAAGACAAAGTGCAATGCATAGTGGAAAACATGGACCGGAGTGAAACTATGGCAATATGCAAAATATGGAAAAGTAAAAACTAAGACAGGCAAGCGGCACCCTGCCAAGAAAAGGGCAGTTCATTAGTAGTGGTAACTTGCATGCCTTCATTCCTAAAACCTGCCCATGATGCCTAGCCTACGAGATACCCGATGGTTGGGAGGGTGGGGTTTCTTTTACAGACTTCCCATTTTCATGCATACCAAGTCATGGGTGTTGACGCAACTACTGCACTATATAGTGCTATGTATGCGTATTTTATGTACAGCATTGTATATCATTTGTAAATTAAGATTTGTTACATGCTGTGTTTGCTGCCTTTCTGCTCAGCTACTTATTTTGTTCATTTGGAAACCACTGGTGGTGTGTCTGTAAAAAATGATCTGATGTAATAGACTAGTGCTTTCTAAAAGCTTCTGGCATCTTCCTGCCTGGAGGGGGCGATTTCCCAGGAATCCTATGATCTTTCCAGAATGTTGCTCGTCTATATAAATGCTGTGATTTTAAGTACAGCAGAGCAGAGCAGAAGCAGAGTTTTTGTTTTGGCAACAGAGTTAATTAGTGGTATTAGAGTGTTATTAGAGAATTAAACAGTTTTTTTTGTAGAACTTTTGTTTGTGAAGAATAAATTTGTTTAAGTTGTCGTCGCTGGTTTTCTTTGTTGTGATTTTTTCCAAGTCATAACAAATTGGAGGTTCTACCGAGATAAACCATTCATTGGATCACTGATTGGATTCACCAAAGATTAAAGCTGAATTATTATTTTAAAACCAGCAATCATGACTTTTGATGTGGAAAGTTTTTTGAAAACTCCAACCGAGGAATTAATTGTGCTGGCAAAGAAGAAGGACTTGCTACAAATAGCCTCAACCCTTGGATTATCTGATGTGAAATCATCAATGAAGAAACAAGAAATATTCAACATTTTGGTGCAACATTTCATCAATGAAAATATATTTGGGGAAGAAGCAGCAGAATTGATTAAAGATGTGGAGGTGCCTGTAACGGAGCTGCGAAGACTTGAATTTCAGCTACGCCTGAAAGAACTGGAAGAGAGAGGGTTGGAGAGGGAGAAGGAAAGAGAACTAGATGAAAGAAAGTTGGAGAGAGAAATGGAGGAAAGAAGGTTAGAGAGGGAGAAGGAGAGAGAACTAGAAGAAAAAAGAATGCAGTACGAAATGGAAATGAAGAAAATAGAAACAGGTACTGTTTCAAAATCTTTTGGACTTTCTGATCATTTTGATGTGGTTAAACACATCAGACTAGTTCCTCCTTTCCAAGAAAATGATGTAGACCAATACTTTACCCATTTTGAAAAAATTGCTGAAAATTTGAAATGGCCAAAAGAGCATTGGACAATGATGTTACAAAGTGTTCTTACTGGTAAAGCTAGAAAAATCTATAACCAGTTATCTGTCCAACAGTGCTCTGATTATGATTTTGTCAAATCTGCCATTCTGAAGGGTTATGAATTGGTCCCCGAGGCTTACAGGCAAAAATTTAGGAATTCTCGCAAGGAAGCCAGTCAAACTCATGTTGAATTTGGCAGGTTGAAGGAACAGTTTTTTGATCAGTGGTGTAATTCCATGAAAGTTGAGAAAGTTTCCGACAGAATGAGGCAACTTATTTTAGTTGAGGAATTCAAAAGGTGTGTCCACCCTGATATTAAGATCTTCCTTGAGGAGAAACAAGCCATTACTTTGCTAGATGTTTCCACCCTGGCTGATAGTTATGCATTGACTCATAAGTCTTCTTTTGTCCAAAAATCCACTTTCTAAATTTCAAAGCAAGTCTCAGTCCAAGACTTCTTCTAATAACACTTCTAATGATTCTAAGGCTACTTCTGAGAGAAAACCTTCCAGTGAAAAGCAATCCTCTGATTCTTTACCTTCTGTGTCTTGCCAATAGTGCAAAAAGCAAGGTCATCTTATTTCTGAGTGTTATGCTCTCAAGAAAAAACAACGAGAAGAAACCAAGCAAACTACTTTCACTCAGACAATCTCGTGTCAATGGTCAGTTCACCTGACCTACTTTCTGTGTCTGATTCTGTTATGGAGGGTTTTGAACCATTCATCACCGATGGTTTGGTCTCACTTTCACATGATTTTTCCTCATCTGCTCCTGTTCATATTCTAAGGGATACTGGGTCTTCCCAATCTCTTATTCTTGTAGATATTCTGCCTTTTTTGGACAAATCGTCAACTCAGGCTAATGTCCTTATTCAAGGAGTAGAGTGTGGTTTTACAAATGTACCTCTCCATAATGTTCATCTCAAATCAGACTTGGTCTCTGGACCTGTCACTGTTGGTGTTAGGTCTTCTCTTCCTTTCAAAGACATTCATTTGCTTCTTGGTAATGATCTTGCTGGGGATAAGGTTGTGCCCTACCCTGTTGTAACTGACCCCCTCCTTTAATTGATCAAGAATCTGACTCTATAGAGGAAGAAATTCCAGACCTCTATCCTTCATGTGGAGTTACTCATTCTATAGCCAAAAAGGCTATTCAAGATGATGCTGACCTGGACTTAAACCTGGCTGGCACCTTCATTGGGCAGTCTTTTCATCAGGAACCTTCCAGTCCCGAGATGTCTGAGAAATCTTAACACTTGTCCTTGTCAGGTCATTCAAATGACATTCTGTCTTGGAAACAACTAATTCAAGAGCAAAAACAAGCTTGTGATCTAGCACATCTTCTACCACAGGCTGCAAGTGCACAAGAGGCTTCTCAAGGTCCTGTCTGTTTTTACTACAAAAATGGTGTGCTAATGAGAAAGTGGCGTCCACTTGATGTTTCTGAAGATAAAAAGAGGATTATCACCCATCAAATAGTTTTTCCAAAGCCTTATCATCAAGAAACTCTTAGTCTGGCCCATGACAATCCTATGTCAGGTCATATGGGTATCAAGAAGACCCTTCAATATGTCAGAAACCACTTCTGGCCTTCCATGAGGTCTAATGTACAGGAGTACTGCAAATCCTGTCATACTTGTCAAATGGTTGGGAAGCTGAACCAGAATATTCCAAACGCTCAACTTAAGCCCATTCGCGCTTTTGAAGAACCTTTCACTCGAATCATCATTGACTGTGTTGGACCATTGCCGAAGACTAGGTCTGGTTCTGAGTACTTACTGACTATCATGTGTGCTTCCACTCGGTTTCCTGAGGCAATTCCACTTCGTAATGTCAAGGCGAAGACTATCATCGAGGCTCTTACTAAGTTTTTCTGCTTTGTTGGTCTTCCTAAGTCTATTCAGTCTCATAAAGGGTCAAATTTCATGTCTGGCATTTTTAACAGGATATGCATGAGCTTGGTATTAAACAATATCGGTCATCAGCTTACCATCCTGAAAGTCAAGGTGCTTTGGAGAGGTTTTATCAAACCTTGAAGAACATGATAAGAACCGACTGCCATGACACAGAGAGAGACTGGGATGAAGGTGCCCATCTTCTTCTGTTTGCTGCCCGTGAAGCTGTTCAGGAGTCTCTTGGGTTCAGTCCTTTTGATCTTGTTTTTGGGTAAACAGTCCGTGGACCTCTGAAGCTTCTGAAGGAAAAGTTGCTGGCTGATATGATGTCCCAATGAACTTGCTTCAGTATGGCTCGAACTTCCATAATCGTCTCTCTAAGGCCTGTGACTTTGCTAAGTCTAATCTCAAAGAAGCTCAGGGCAAAATGAAAGCCAGATATGGCTTTTAAAAGATAGAAGTTTTAAAGCTGGTGACAAAGTTTTTGCACTTTTGCCAGTGCCTGGAAACCCTCCAAGAGCCTGAAACTTCGGCCCTTACACTGTCCTCAAAAAGGTCAGTGATCTAAATTATGTCATTTTAAATCCTGGAAGGAGGAAACAAAAACAAATGTGTCACATCAACATGCTGAAAGAATACATTGACAGAGACACTCAGCAAAAGCCAATCAATGTGGTAAATACAATTGAAGTGGAAAATTCTGAAGAAGATTCTGACTGCCCCTAGGAAAATGAACCTGGTCCAGTCAAACTTGAAAATTCAGACATTCTTCAAAATATTGATGCGAAGATGTCTCACCTGGACCCTTTTCAACAACAGCAGCTAAAGCAGCTCATAATTGAATAGAGTCACATATTCCGTGCCGTTCCATCAAGAACTGATATGGTTGACCATGATGTCATCCTACAACATTTGTAAAACAGCATCCTTACAGAATGAATCCAGAGAAGCAGAAATACCTTAAGCAGGCAGTCAAATACCGGCTTGAAAATGACTTTGTTGAATCAAGTAACAGTGACTCGAGTTCTCCATGCATCATAGTTCCGAAACCCAATGGAACATACTGAATGGTGACAGATTACAGGAAAGCAAATGCTCTATCAAAAACAGACTCATATCCCATTCCCAGGATTGATAACTGCATTGACAAAGCTGGACGGTCAAAGTATGTCACTAAATTTGATCTTTTCAAGGGCTTCTGGCAGATCCCTCTAACAGATATAGCAAAGGAGATCTCTCTGCCTTTGTCACACCAGATGGATTATGCCAATACAAGGTCATGCCATTTGGAAAGAAAAATTCTCTGGCCACCTTCCAACCTCTGGTAAACAAAGTGATTGCTGGACAGCCAGGACGTGAGGCCTATATAGTTGACATTATCATCACCAGTGACAGCTTCCAAGAGCACCTCACCTACATCAGAAACTTCTTTCAGAGAGTGAGTGATGCCAAACTGACTATCAACCTTTTTAAAAGTGACTTTTGTAAAACTACAGTTGTTTACTTCGGTCATGCTGTGGGACAGGGTAAAGTCAAACCAATTGATGCAAAAGTAACAAGTATTTGACACTAACGTGTCTTTGTCCCCCGCCACAAAATGTGAAATAGTGTCAAAAAGAACAATTTCTCGGTGTGACCTTGAGAATGGCGCGAAGGTCACCAAAATGGACTGGCACTGGGGTATCACCCTAATACATGTTGACATAAGATTCGAAGAAAATCCGTGGATTCGTTCTTGAGATATCTCGCTGACAACGCTATCAGTGTGAAAATCCACAATCTCTTGGTGTGACCTTGAGAACGGCGCGAAGGTCACCGAAATCGACTAACGCCGGGGTATCACCCTAATACATGTTGACATAAGATTTGAAGAAAATCCGTGGATTCGTTCTTGAGATATTTCGCTGACAAGGCTATCAGAGTGAAAATCCACAATCTCTTGGTGTGACCTTGAGAACGGCGCGAAGGTCACCGAAATCGACTAACACCGGGGTATCACCCTAATACATGTTGACATAAGATTTGAAGTAAATCCGTGGATTCGTTCTTGAGATATTTCGCTGACAAGGCTATCAGAGTGAAAATCCACAATCTCTCGGTGTGACCTTGAGAATGGCGCGAAGGTCACCGAAATGGAGCAACGCCGGGGTATCACCCTAATACATGTTGACATAAGATTTGAAGAAAATCCGTGGATTCGTTCTTGAGATATTTCGCTGACAAGGCTATCAGAGTGAAAATCCACAATCTCTCGATGTGACCTTGAGAACGGTGCGAAGGTCACCGAAATAGACTAACGCCGGGGTATCACCCTAATACGCGTTGACATAAGATTTGAAGAAAATCCGTGGATTCGTTCTTGAGATATCTCGCTGACAAGGCTATCAGTGTGAAAATCCACAATCTCTCGGTGTGACCTTGAGAACGGCGCAAAGGTCACCAAAATCGACTGGCGCCGGGGTTTCACAGTAATTCATGTTGACATAAAATTTGAAGTAAATCTGTTGATTAGTTCTTGAGACATCTCGCTGACAAGGCTATCAGTGTGAAAATCCACAGTCTCTCGGTGCGACCTTGAGAATGGCGTGAAGGTCACCGAAATCGACTGGCGCCAGGATATCAGATTAATACATGTTGACATCAAATTTGAAGAAAATCCGTCAATTCGTTCTTGAGATATCTCGCTGACAAGGATTCGGGACGTACGAACGGACGGACGGACGGTCGTGAATACTATGTTCCGCGCGGCGGGGGACAAAAATTATCACTGAATTTCCTGAACCTACAACTAAAAGACAACTAATGAGATTTTTAGGGATGGCTGGCTACTACAGAAAATTCTGTAAAAATTTCTCTATCATTTCTGAACCTTTGACAAATTTAGTAAAGAAAAATGCAAAATTTGTTTGAGATGAAAAATGTCAAAATTCGTTTGACCAGCTGAAAGCTATCCTCAAAAATGCACCAGTTCTCTTTTCTCCTAATTTCAAAAAGGAGTTCAAATTGGCTTTTGATGCCAGTGACATTATTGCAGGTGCAGTTTTACTGCAAGAAGACACTGATGGAGTAGATCATCCTGTTTGTTACTTTTCCAAAAAGTTTGATAAACATCAGAAAAACTATTCAACAATTGAAAAAGAATGCTTGGCACTTGTTTTGGCTTTACAACATTTTGAAGTCTATTTGACTTGTTCAGCTACTTCCATCAAGGTCTTCAGTGATCACAATCCCCTCACATTATTGCATAAGATCAAAAACAAGAATGAAAGATTACTAAGATGGAGTTTACTTTTGCAAGAGTATGATTTGTATATTTCTCACATCAGGGGAAAAGATGATGTAATCCCAGATACACTTTCACGCATGTAATTTTATTTCTTTATTTGATTGTGAAAAATGTAATTTTACTTTTCTATTTGACTGCAAAAATTGCACTGGTTGTTATGTATATGATTGTTATAATGATCAATGATACTTCTGTGAAAAGTTCAAGATTATTCTGATTATCAAACTGTGTTAATTTTATCAAAAGAAAGCTTTCAGCAAACCTATCTTTTCTTAAAGAGGAAGTTATGGTGTTATGCATGCGTATTTTATGCCCAGCATTGTATATCATCTGTAAATAAGATTTCTTACATGCTGTTTTTGCTGCCTTTCTGGTCAGCTATTTATTTTCATTTGGCACCCTCTGGTGGTGTGTCTGTAAAACATGATCTGATGTAATAGACTAGTGCTTTCTTGAAGCTTCTGGCCCAAGGACTGTATAAAAGATGGACGCCGCATCTCCATTCACTCCCATTCAACAAAAATGGAGCCAAAATATCCTCGATATGGCCGCTGCCATGTTGCACATTTGGAGCCTGAGTCGGCGCAGTAGTGATCGGGGGGTAGAGCCGCGCTATCGAATCCCACCCACACACCATCCGACCAGCCCCCCTGAACTTTTCACTTACTCAGTGTTGCGAATAGCGTGCATATTAATGCCGACTTTCGTTGTATTTTCTAATTGATTTTCCACCAGGAAAGTGCCATTGCGTATGCGCATGTACTAGCTGAGTAATGGGCCGAACTTTTAATTTTTTAATAACCCTTAATTTCTCAACACGTTAGAACACTTGATCGAGTTTTGAATTAAAATACACTGTCCTTCTAACCAAAGTTAGCTTGCTGTGTTTAAGAAGTCGCATATCTTACCACTAGCTAATGTATTTCTTAAAAATGTTTGCAGTGAAGATAACCATCATGACCAGGCTTGGGGGACCGGCAATTCATTCTCTGGGATAGTTAATTTACCAATGCAACCCCCCTCCACGTTCATTTATGTGGACTCGATGTATTTGAATGCATAATTATTGTTCAGTTTTTGTTATCCTCATTTTTAGATGACGAAATGGACTCCGCATCCTCCACAGTGGCCAAGAGTATGAATAAATCTCATGGGAATATCTAAAAAAACCGACGCTGTATAAGACTTTTCACGGGAGAATGTCATAAAAACTGATTTATAACATTAAATCACATCCATTTCATGCATAAAAAGCACAATACCACCAGATAAAATATGGATATATAGAATAGAAATATTAAATGAGCTAAATTGCATCAAAAGCCAGCAGAAGTGTATCATCTAAAGGTGACATTTGCACTTTACAACCAGCAGGGCCAAAAGTTTATATCATGGGGGACAGCTACACCGTGGGGAAAACTGGCCAGGGAGAACATTGAGACCAACCTTGGTCTGGATGCCCAGGTCCAGTGGTTTGGCTAGGGTGGTGTGGTTTGGGGAAACCTTCTCCCCTTTATCCACTAGTACCTGAGAGGAAGAGCTGTGCCGGAGGTCCTGTTGGTCCACTGTGGCAGGAATGACCTCGGAAAAATCAAGAGTGTGAAGCTTGTCGCAGGGATCAAGCAGGACTGGGAAAATCTTCATCGGCAGTTCCCTTGGATGAAGATTATCTTCTCTGCCATTACCCTGTGATGCCGGTGGAGGTCTTCCCATCCAAAGATGATTGAAAAAGCCCGGTGATATGTCAACTGTGTGATGGCTTCCTTTGTTTCGCATACTGGTGGAGAGATTTTGTATCATCATCAGATAAAGCATAGAGATCCTGGCCAATTTTTGCATGACAGAGTTCATTTCACTCCTATGGGAAATGATACATTTTAAATAACATTGCCCTGCATCTGAAAGACCAAATCCAGTAGGGTGATGCTGGATTTTGATTTTCAAAATCAGTTATGGGGCAAAAAAAGGTCAGTTTGTTTGCTATATGTAATGTTTGATGTACTTTTTATACATTTATTTTATACTAGCCATCATAACCATTGTTTTCCCAGCTTTTCCTCACCATCCATCTTCCTTTCTCTTCAATGTTTCCTCCAAAACATTTGCTTTCCCCAGCCTTCCCACCTGATGGGGCCTCCTTCACGTTTCCCCACGGCAAACGTAGCCAGTAGGTTGTTGATGGACCACAGACAACTACATGCAGTGTGGTTTTTGTTTAAATAATTTTTTTTTAATTTAACACTCATTGCATGCCTGATTTACTGCAGCAGAGGACATATATGTGAAAGAATTCCAGAGTGAAGTCTTTGCTCAATGTAAATGTAAAGACCTTTATTGTACATAACAGGTAACATAATTTACCACCATCACAGGAAATGTGCATTCAATTCCATAACATTTCTCATGTGCTCCCAGTCCAAGGACAGATGACTAGAGTCTTTGTTGGAATACTGAAGGCTCAGTAGTGAAGATGAACAGTTTCTGAATGCATTATTTAAAAAAAAAAGAGAGAGAGATTATGCCAATCTTTGAAGACGATGGCATATAAGGAAGGTGATACAGACGGAACAAGCATACATAAGAGAAGCCAGTTAGAAGTCCATTATTACTCAGTCAACATGGACTTATCTACCTCCTTGTAAATAATGGTCTAACAGAACCATTGCAGGTTTCTGTGACAATGCATAGTTGAGCAGTTTTGACAAGCATTTGATCAGGTTTTCATTTGCAAATTACTTCAGAAGTATCAGCCAGCAATACAACAAAATAATTGTTTGAGGCATGCTCCAAGTCTTCACTGGGTAACGCTGACGTCTGAATTTGAAGGCGGCTTCTGTAATCACCTAATAAAAAAAAAAAAAAAACCATTTCATTAATTGTGAAGCTTTTGCCTGAAACCTAAAGTGCAGTCTGCCCTACCATGAGAGCAGTAAAATAGAATTAAAAACCCATACATCTAGCAATTTTTCATATGGCAGGTTTGACATACATAAAAAAATAGAATGGAGTGATATGCACCTTTAAATACTTATAAACAATTCTTCCGGCTACCAATTTACGTTCCTTTTTATGTTGGGTTACACGGTACAGCAAGCCTGATACAGAAATTTAGCTGAAACCACTGTAGCTTGAATTATAGCACAAATTCTTTGTGCTATTCTCTTGACATGCAAGGTCAGAACGTTTACTTTCAATCGGAATTGCATTAACTATGGCTGAGATCTCGTATAGACAACCAGATAGTTGAATGAATTTGAGAAATACATGCACCTATTCCGACTTATTTGAAACGTGTCTCAAACATAGTTCATATATGAAGAGACATCATATTTCAAAATAACTTACTCCATTTTTCTAGAAATTATAAAGCTGATCAAGGAAAATATAATCTTGTCATTGTGGAACGCCCAAACTCAGCTCTGACCGTCGAAATTAAGATACTGAAAGCACTACCTTAACAGATGTTTTTCATTGACTAAATTAATGACTCATAAATTGCCATGTGCAAGGTCAGTTCACGTTAACTGAAGTCAGCTAGCTCGCTAGTTAACGTTAAGGTGACTCCATAGCAAACGCAGCAATAATTAATGTATAATTTAATTGCGCAACATCCATTGCGCAACAAACAATTTTTAAATGTTATTATTCCCAGTTTACACCCACTCCCCCATTTAAAGTTTCTGTCCAACTCGAAATGTCACCTTTTCCTCGATACTTCGTCCGATCGATCTTTTAAGAGTTATCCCGTTAACTTGCCAATTCCACTGAAGTAGACGCAATGATTCCAGCCGGAATTTCATCCGAATTTCAGCCGAATTCACATTGAAATTATGAATGAATTGAATCCGCTTTCGGTACGTCTCATTTGTGTCATATTTTCGTTGGTAAAATAGTCTGTACCTCCTCGATCCAATTATTTTTACTTGCAGTTTTAGCTGCTGTCCGTAAGATTGCAACACAAGGTTGGACTTTAGTTGTGTTAGGGCCGGTTCATACTCTACGCATGGTACGCGAGCGCGAACTCAAGGCAACGCATCGAGCAACGCAAGGTAGCCATCTTGCGTCCTTGCGTAGCAAAGTGTGTCGTCCAAATTTTTGTAACGCGACGCATCAACGCGTGCATTTCCGTGAGATTCCAATAGGGGACATAAAGCAAATAATGCACCATTTGCTGTGTTCAACACACCAAAAGAAAAAAGGAGGAGGACGAGAAGGAGAAGATTTTGCTGCCCCCTATTGCATGAGCAGTGTACTGCTTTTTAAAAGAGGCACAGCGCAGCAAGGGAGGCTTCTCTGTGAACGGAATGGAGCGGACCTGTGCTCGCGTTCGCTCCCGTACCTTGCATAGAGTATGAACCGGCCCTTAACGTTACCCACTGTAAAAGGAGAAGTGAGCTTGCTGATGCTTATGGAAACACTCGAACCTAGGAGCTCGTCTACTGAACGATAGATTAGTTTGCTACATCGTTTACCCTTTATTAGCCTAAGCGACATCAAGAAAAATTCCTACCGGGCCAAGTGACTATCAATCTCTTTCTAAAATTCCGAGATACCGACTGCAGAACTGGAAGCTAAAGGCTGAACCTAATGCGGCACTGGCTCAAAATGTCAATTTCAAGTTCAAGTACATAAGAACGACATTATATGACACAGTGCCGTTAACTTCATTCAAATGCTTACCTTAATAGGTATTCTCTACAATTAAAAATGTATATTTTGCCAGTTACGAATGGCTACCGATAACCATTTTCTCCATATTCATCGTAAACGTCTGCTACTCTGCTTGCTGGCTTAACGTAGCCTCGGTTACGTTAGCTCGCTTACTTGGTAATAACTTGACTGACCGTACAACTTCAACAAATAAAAAATAAAATTAACTTACCGAAAAAACTGCAAAGATCCTTCCGATCGGTCCGGACGGTTAGTGAAATTCACAGCAGAGCAACTCATTTTGTCGTTTCTTGTTGCAATCTGCCCTGCTTGAAGCACAATCGCTGTTAGCTGTGAAGAATGTCAGATACCGGTGAAGTCTCCTGTCAACGTCCCCACTCCAGCTCTACGTGAAATTACTATTTACGAAACGAAGTACGCAGGGGGCAGGGGCTATCAGGACTCAGTCCACGCGCACTGCGGTTGTCAATCACTGTGTTTATTATGACTACACGCCCCTTTTGCATGATATCAAATAAAAGGTTTAGAGAAGACATCAGAAAAATTGACGCTAGAATATATATCAGTATGGTAAGAACTTCCTAAAAATGAGGAAACCATCTTCAGAAATAAATAATCTTTCATGTACACAATTTTTCCTGTCTCGCATTTCTCCCCTTGACTAACATGGAGGGGGCGGGCTTATAATTTGTACTGCAGCCTGCCAGTAGTTGGCGATCGAGACGCTTTTGCTTCACTTTTCAGGAGACGTTCGGCCGTCCATCTTTTATACAGTCCTTGTTCTGGCATCTTCCTGCCTGGAGGGGGCGGGATTGCCCAGGAATCCTGTGGATCTCTCCAGAGTGTTGCCAGTCTACATAAATGCTGTGATCGTAAGCACAGCAGAGCAGAAGCAGAGTTTTTGTTTTGGCAATAGAGTTAATTAGTGGCATTAGAGTGTTATTAGAGAATTAAACAGTTGATTTTTTTTGTAGAACTTTTGTTTGTGAAGAATACATTTGTTTAAGTTGTCATTGCTGGTTTTCTTTGTTGTTATTTTTTCCCAAGTCATAATAATAGGCTGCAGCCCGCTATTGAATTCAGAGACAGACAAGCTCACTATCAATGGCCGGTAAGCAGCCCTGTAGAGATCCAGGATGCAGTGTAGTAGGGCTCGCCTCGGGCTCAACTGGCTCCGTGGGTAACATCGACCCAGATGCAACGAAGAAGGCCATAGATGGCTGCTCAAGGCCAAGGCCAAGGAGCACCTCTGGTGCGCACCACCAGGTGTCGCCAACCCATCATCAAATTCCAAAAACAGAGTGACCGATAGAGCTGGTCACATGCTGTGTTAACATCATTTCGCAATGGATAACGCAAAACATATAAAACAGAATGTCTAGTACAAAAGTTAAAACTGTCTTCATGTACACAGTTGTGTGATAAAGATTTTTTTACAGTTCAAATTATAGACTTTTATTTTATGTAAGTGTACGTACACTGTTGACGCATGTATGTGTACTTGAGGTGGCACGCCTTTTACATTAGTTAATTTATTGTCATTTAAAAATTTTGGACTGGACATGTTTTATAATGTGCTGTATGTTTCTGACTCCGCCGTACCTGTACTTGGTAATAGCCCATGTATTGTGCTTTTGATAATGCTCAGTCACCACCAGTCCACAACCAAACAAGCTTTATGCCAAAGAGATTACAAATTTTATGTATATCTGTGTATGTGCTTCATATATTTCAAAAGACAGAACTTTGGTATACGTCTGGGAATATGGTATGTTAGGTCGGTGGAACATTAGCTCTTTAGAGAGCCACCTTTTGCCAGAAAGCTATCTACCTAGCATAGCACCAAACCAAGCTCTTCACTTTCTGAGAAAACTAGCTGTGTATATCACAATTCAAAAAAAATCATTTGGTACATTGCTGGGGATGGCCAGTACTTGCATCCAGCCTACAGCGCCCCCTGGAGACAAATTTTTCAGACTTTTGAGGTTTAAAATGATCTACACTGAAAATACTACCATTGAGATTTTACTAATGCTGTAATGTACCTCAAAGGGACTATGTATTTCGAGAATTTCAGATCTTTATCTTGCTGGGTAAATAAAATAATTCCGCCTAATCATAGGCACAATCTGCTATGAAATGGTCCATTTTGAGCTTTCCTCCAACTTTGGCGCTGTCGAGCTTGAAAGTGTAGATACTACCAAAGAGATTCTCAATATTTCTGAAAACAGCTCAAAAAGCACAACAAACAGCATCATGGAACATATCTGGGTTACTGAGAAAATATACCGCAAACATGCACCAAAATCTTGACCATCTTTCTGGCCATCCATAGCACTAACCCAGCAAGATACCAATGGAATATTAACTGAAAATGATAATTTTGTTGTGAGTAAACACATAATAAAGCAATCTTGATTGGTATGTGTCTGGGATACTATTTTATTCCCATTTTCACATTCTACCGTGATTTCTCAAATAAACCCGGCTCAATAACATAGTTACCCCGCTTGGCGCAGAAATGGTGCTAATGTCTATTTAGACTTGAAGTGTCACAGGTCATGATAAAAGTATAACACATCTGGTGCTGTGTACCCTTAAGTCATAATAATTGAAGTAAAATATGGTGCAAAAAGCTAAACTGAGTCCTTTATTGGCTTTCAGGTGGCCCCACTGGCAGACTTCTTGAGATACGGACTTAAAAATTTGGCTTTTTCTGCGAGACTACCATATCTACCAAGTTTCATTCAATTCAAGGGGGGTCAACTCCTCAACTTCTTCAAAAAGTGCCGTTTACTCACGGAATGGCGCTTAAGTTTCTCTGTTGTGAGCATTCGTTGATATAATGGGTCCGGTACCACCATTTTTTTTTTTAATTTTATTGAAAATATAGTGCAACACAGCACCAAAAAATGAAGGAATGTATAAATTTCCTGAGGATAAGACAGTTAATTAATTTCATATCCTTGCCAATGTACACCAGTCTAACTCATCCATTACAAAAATTTAGAGGCAACTCACCATGTCATGCATGTATTATTTTTACCATGTTAAATGTATTAGTCAAGCTCAGTCATAGATTGCTCAACACAAAACTCCACGTTACAAAATATTATCCAGACATGCATGTGGTATAGTATTTCCTATTTCCCGTAGTAGACTACTTTGAATGAGTAACGTTACTGGTTGCGGTCATTGTGGCTTAAGCTATTTTCATTCACATCCTGAGATTTTCGTCAATTGGTTTTCCCGTCAATCCAACTGTCCTCATTAGTTTTCTATTTGTATCATTTATGGATTCTCATTATTTAATCATTGTCTCATTCCATTTCTCACCCTCATTTCACTACCTGTGCTAGCACAAGCATTTTTCCACTACATTGTCATCTTGTACATTTCATTTCCTGGTCTCCATCTTCCCTTTGCTAGATTGTTGCATTGTGTCTGTGTTGGGTGTTCCATCTTGGGAGAATAATCTACTAAAAAAGAACCCAAAATCTAAATATTTGGGATATTCCACCCACAGTCTGCAGGCCTGGCAGTACCATCTTCACTCCCATTCAAAGCTGTGAACATGCTCAGTGTGCTCCCGTTCATTCAGTTTTCCATCCCAGTCACTGACCCTATACCAGATCTTCCGACATTGCTTAAGCATTAATCTTCAAGTTCAAGGCTGCTCCTATCTGACCACAAACCATAATGTTTTACTCTCCACCACTGAAAGTGCTTTAGGGTGATTCTCGCGTTACATGTGTGACAATGGGAAGTTATTCTTGACATTTTTCAATGCACTATACTTTAATTGGGTTGCGGATGGGGATCAATATAGGACAACCACAAGATACCAGGGCTTCCCTATCAATGTGGTGCATCAACTTGATATTTGCCTAAAACATTGGAAGTACAGGACCAGAAAGAGGCTGCGTTGTGTGTGTGACTCAGAAAATGGGTCAATCGCTACATTTAATTTACATTCCAAAGGTTCTGTGATTTGAACGTAGATTATGACACTATGGCTTCAACAACTTTAGCAATAGTTATTCCTGTTTGCATTAATTAAATCTTTGATAAAAAATACCAGGCTCATTTTCATACTACAACCTAATTTGCATGCGTTACGTGTGTGATGCCTTTGTTATGCGTGTGACTGCGCGCAAATCCTGCAATTCTTAAGTCCATTTCATTCAAATAAAATCATATCTGTGGCTGTTGTAGGTCCGTGTAAGTAAGCATGGAGGTGTAGAACATACATCCTTTGTACTCGCCAATGTTCCAGATAAGAATATTGGTTTGGCAGTATTAACATGGTGGACAGAAGTGAATAACAAACATTTCACAGGTTAGTTTTAGTCACCTTCAAATTGTAATTGTAAACAGCAAGCTTTCTGTCTGTGTGAATGTTCTGGCTGTAAAATAAGCAGTACCTTTAATGAGTAAGTAAGCTTGCTGATGCGACTTTGTAGAAAAATGGACGAAACTCTGAACTTTATCATGGAGAAAAGGCATGTTTTTGGTTTGGAGAGGGTACTGGTGACCATTGATGTCCAGCTGCACCTATATTGATAAACTCTTGCTAAATTAAACCAGAAAATCATTCATTCGTATTGAATTTCATGCATCAAAAGTTGATTTGCTTTAAAAGTAGGATAATTTTATGATTTGACAGAGTGCCATTTTGAGGGCTGTGTGTGTTTAAGGAGCCACCTGGAGACCCGTCTCATTTGGCTTCCTCTTTCAAAGCCAAATAAAGTTTAATGCCCAGATGAAGAATACTTGTGGTCTTGGAGTTAAAGATCCCAAAAATATATTGTTTTAACCCCCAGCCATTTTCTAATTCTCAGTATTTTTTTAATCATTTCAATGCAGAATTTTCATGAAGGTTTTTTTTTATGTTTGCAGTCCCTTTTCTCTACCACAGTGTTTCCCACAACTCTCCTGGTGTACCCCTTGTTCTGCGTGCTTTACATCTCTCCCTGCTCCAGCACAGGTGATTCATACAATCAGATCATATTTAACCCCAGAGGCTGCTTGATAATGAGCGAATCATAAAGCATTAAATAGGGTAATACTCAAATAACCATATTTGGCTTCTGCACAAAGGGGTTAATTTAATCCATCCAGCATTTTCACGTTACTTTCTGAACATTACATATTCCACGAGATTACATCTAAATTCTTTCCTGCTTTGCACATGGGTATACACATCAAAGTTGCAAAAAATCTGGCAAAATATTTAGGTCAAATGATGGGGTGGCTGACCTTCATGTTGAAGGCTTTAGTTGTCGTTATTGTTGTTCTGGAAAGAGATAACCTAGACTACCTTTTGACAGACGTGTGAACTAAATCATTATTAGTCTAAAGATAAAGGAAACAGGTTATTAATGTCCTGTCATAGCATAGGCTTTGTACTTTAGTCAAACGTGTAACGTCAGATGTCACACATGTAACACCGCGTTTCGTGTGTGACAGGTACATTTTTGGCTATAAAACCGACTATTGGTGGGATTGAGGAATTTATGCCCTTCAAGCATGACAGGTATGGTATTAATTTATAATCTCAGGTTTTTTTTATATTTTCCCTTGGGTTTATTAATTTTATAAAAACTTTTGTTGCCATGCGTTACGTGTGTGACATCATTCACCACCATATATTTCGACCCCCTCAAAAAGGGCAACTTTTAAGCCTGCAGTGACTTTTGCTGCAAGAGTTGAAAAATAACAACCTCAACAATGGCTTATTTCTGCTGCTGAGTTTGACACTCATCCAAAACATAAAAAGATTACTTTAATTTCAAGAATGACCCATATCTCAAAAAACAGTGAAAAAGTAAAGGACTTAAAATTTAGGAAATTTTGCCCCAAAATGCAATTTTTCTGAAATTGGCATTTGCTATCCTAAACTAGAATAATAGTAGTTAGAAAGTAGTTGGATATTTCTCCCAGGTTTGGTTGCTTGCACAAAGGCTACCAAAAATTTTAACTAACGCACTTCCAAGAAAATAATCCCATGCAAGGCCATTTTGATTGCAGTCAGGAGTCCTGGATTGGCCAGCTTTTACACCGGACTCCTACGTAAATGGAGGGTGGAAAACCAGCAGTTCACAGGCCTCGAGGACTGTAATTTGATAATCACTCACTGGTCTACATGGTTAGCACAAGAGAGCTTTTCAACTGACCGTGCTCATACTGCAAACTTTAACCGTGAAGACAACGTCTGAAAAAAGTAAAAGAAAAAAAAAAATCAAAGGTTTTTAAAAATAAATTGTCCCACTTTTCTTCAGTTTCCCTTGTAATTCCCACAGTAGTATTCACAATCAGCAGCAGAAACAAATGGTCAAAAGGCATTGCAAACTTGCAGCCTAGATTATCAGTGAAAGTTGCTTAAGACAACTTGACATCCACCAAGGCACTTAGTTACCATCAACATTATTTTTGTCAGTTAGCAGTCAAGATCATGGAGTAGACCTTTAAATTATATGCATGTTAAATTCACAAGTTGTGTGACTGAATACTATGCCAAATTAATAACTTTAATGAGGCACCAAACAGAAAATCATTCTTTACCCAAATTACCTTTCATAGAGGACAAGGCAGGAGATCCTGAGGATGGCAGCCTGGCCTGTTTCAAGAGACAGGCGGTGGCTGAAGGCAAGGAGCCCTCCTCTTCCTCTTTAATTCCTTCATCACTCTGCAATCTCTCAGTTTGGTTTGTTTTTAAATAGGATTCATCCCTTTCCTCTCGTCCCAACTCAAAGCCACAGAGCTCTTCACTTTTTACTGCATCCGTCATCCATACGTCCTCACTGTGCCTCTCCCCACCTTCTTCATCCTCTCCCTTAATGTTGGAGAGAGTGAGATCTTCCTCCCTGCTCATCATATATCCACTCTTCTCCTCTATTCTCTCCTCTATGTCTTCACTTTTAATCACACTGGGTCTTGACCGCATCTCGGAATAATCTCTGCTGCCCACCACAGGTTCGGCCTTGATGTCTTCAGGTGTAAAACTGGGCTGGAATGCAGGAGAACGAAGCACAAATTCTTATGCGGCGCGTGCTGTTGCAGAAAACATCAAGCTTCTAAAAAGAGGGAAGCATAATTCAGGTGTCGTCTCGAAAACTCCAACTGTGTCTACCTTTACAATACGGCCATGCAAGCCAAGTTCCATACAACGATCACTCCTTATGTAAAACAAAAAAATCCTATCCGTGCTAAATACATTCCATTGATGATCTAGAATACTCTATTACGCACATGGTTTCATAGCAGACCTCTATTTTTCTGCCAAATAATACTATTGAACACCATGAAAAAGTTCAATATGAAAGCAAAATTACATTCTCCAAAAATGAAAATAGGACTTGTTTCTTCGTGAAAGATTCTATCACTCAGTTCGCTCGCTAAGAAAGTCAATAACAACCCATCTTCCAACACGGATATTACCGGGCATTGACAATGTCTTCTGTAAATGCACAACCAACTCAGTACACATTGTATATAACGTAAAATACACAGCTCACTATTGAATTGAAATGGTTACAGATTAGGCGTCGGTGATTATGGTGTTGCGGGTGATGCCCAAGTATTGCCGAAAAGTTAAAAATAAATTGGGGGCACAATAAGCGTTATTACCCACCAAAGCGAGGCGTCTTAACAACCTTTAGTAAACGAAACAGAAAAAGGCTCGTGACACCAGCGGTGAGTTTTTCAGGCCGCTAAATTCGATTGCAGTCCCCTTAAATCACCAGACTATTTCACTCACCAAGAGCAGCTGCTCGTGATTTGTCTGACAGGGAGAACACAATACTTGCTAACACATCTCGGATGGCAATAATGATTCTTCTTCTTCTTCTTCTTATCGTCTCAATATTACCTGCACCGGCCCACTGCTGCCTCCGATGGATTCACACTGTAAAAGCGGTCTTGACCATTCACTGCGTTCCTTGGCTCCAGTCATAGACATTAAAGCCCATGGAGCAAGTTGAATACCCCTGCGAATGAACGTGTAGGTAAACAGTGTAGGAACTCTATTTGCTGAAAGAAATTAATCAGATATGTGCATTAAAAGAGTTTTTGAATTAAATTGTGAGTAAAATGACTTCCGCTTCTCAAAAAAGTTCCGACCGGACGTGACGTAACGACAGGTAAACATCTCTGCTGAAATAAAGTTTGCAATGGAATGAGACAATGACTGCATTTACATGCACACCATATTCCTGTATTAATCGGAATATGCGTACCTGTCATGTAAACGCGTGCAATAACTTGATTAAGGTCATTTTCCGATTCGAAATATTCCGAATAAGACCCCTGGCATATGCCTGTTTTGATCGGAATATTGGCTCATGCATACACCTTAATCGGAAAATGTCCCTGAACAGAATATTCAACTTCGGCTGCTCCTGTTCAATTCGCAAGGAATTAGCCTTCTTGAAGCGAAGAGGAGACGACTGTGTGCATTCAGATAGTGAAAGACATGAATACATTGGAATATATCGATGGGCGAATACACCGTAACAATGATGTCTTTCAGATGTGCGAAAAGTGGAGACGCTGGTCTTGTTTTAACTGCCAACCAAGTTCGCTGGAAAACGCTGAAGACGGCATATTCCAAAGCGAAAAAAAAATACAGGCAGTGGCTATTTTTACGCCAATTTGCTATTCTTATGAGCTTCCGTATGTTCATGCACAATATAGGAAATCTGGACTTGGACCCATAGGCGGACTTATACAGTCTATGCTTATACCACGGCATTAACTACAATGTATCAGCTGACGTTAGCTTGTAGGACGGCACTGTTATGGCCCCAATTTGTTACGGCAAATCAGACAGCAAGGGATGACAGACAAAATTTAAAAACTTGAACAGATTATAAAATAAAGCACTGACCAAGATTGATAATATTTCAAAAAATTAGATAGTTACAGAGATGGGGTTGCTTTGTGCAATGTTCTGGGACAGGAAAATGCTCCAACACAGGCAAAAATCCACAAAAAGCTTCACAGGTCTTGAAAAGAGTGACAGGTCTAGCCAAATGTATCCTTCTCCTTGCAATTTCTCCTTCTACTTACTCTCTCAGTTTTGCTCATTATATACTCTTTTCCAGCCCAGGCCCACCTTTCAGACTTTTTTCAATTCAACCTAGCTCCAGACTGGCTTAACAAAAAAAAAGTCAATACTGTCATCTAGAGGCTTCTTTTTTTTCCACATTACACCTCCATTCCAAAAGGGAAAAATTTTGACTCATAAAGGCAAAATGTTTCTTTTCAATACAAAAATGGTTAAGTAGCCACTTATATATATATATATATATATATATATATATATATATATAAGATGCTAATAAACTCGTGATATATACACATGCTCAAACACAAGATAAGCAATCAGCAATTACATTGTCAGTACCCTTTACATGCTCAATTTCTAAGTCAAACTCCTGTGAAATCAAACTCCATTTCAACAATCTCCGATTCTTGTTTGTCATCTTACTCAAAAACATTAACGGATTGTGGTCAGTATATACAATCATTGGCTTTTGCCCTGTACCAACATAAACTTCAAAGTGTTGTAAGGATACAACCAGAGCCAAAAGCTCCTTCTCAATTGTTAAATAGTTCTTTTGGTGGTGATTGAACTTCCTGGAGAAGTATGCCACGGGATGCTCTATGTCATCAGAGTCACTTCTCTGTAGGAGCACAGATCCACAAGCTTGGTCGCTAGTATCAACCGCGATGGAGAACGGTTTTTGAAGTCACGAGATTTGAGCGCGGCGAAGTGACACAGCAGAGACTTCAGGTGATCAAAGGCTCTTTGGCATGCTTTATCCCAAGTGAACTTTACGCCTTTCTTCAGTTAGTTGGTGAGACTTAGAGCAATCTCAGCAAAGTTCTTGCAGAACTTCCGGTAGTACCCGATCATTCCAAGGAAGCAGCACAAAGCTTTTTTGTTGTCAGGAACTGGAAAGTCCATGATGGCTTGGACTTTTGCATTTATGGGTGCCACCTTACCCTGGCCTATGACGTAGCCAGGATACGTGACAGTAGCACAACCAAAGTCACTCTTGTTCAGGTTAACAGTCAGGTTAGCCTGGGTCAAGCGCTGGAACAACGTCTCTACATCTTTCAGATGTTCTTCCCAGGAGTCACTCCATGTGATCAGGTTGTCAATGTACGCACCTGTGAGTGACAATCCGGAGATTGTAGACTGTATCATCCTTTGGAACGTGGCTGGGGCATTTTTCATCCCAAAGGGTAGGAATTCATACTGGTATAATCCAGATGGTGTGGCAAAAGCAGAGATGCTCTTGGCCCTCTCAGTTAAAGGCACACACCAATAACCCTTCAATAAATCAATCTTGGTCAGAAACTTTGCTTGCCCTACTCTATCGATACAATCATCAATCTTAGGTATTGGAAACACATCAGTTCTACTTACGGCATTGACTTTGCGATAATCTGTACGGAATCTAGAACTTCCATCAGGTTTTGGAACTAGAACACAGGGTGAACTGCAATCTGAGTTAGAGGGTCTGATTATATCATGTTCTAACTCAGCTATCTTTCTTTTCAGGATTCATACGGTACGGATGCTGTTTTATTGGTTTGGCATCACCAAAATCTACATCAGGAGAGGCTATAGAAACTCTCCTTGGAACATCAGGAAATAAATCTTTATATTTCTTGATCAACCTCTCAAACTGATCTTCCTGTGAGGGTTCTAAGTGCTGGAGTTTAACATCAAGATTTTGCAACACTTCAGAATTGGACCGTGGGTCTTGTAAAACGTTTATTTTTTATGTTTCTTTTGAAATTGACAGTTTCCTACAAGATTATGTTTAAATTCAATATAAAATCAACTTGCAAGTTGCTCTTTAAGGCCGTATTTACACTGCAAGTCTTGATGCCCAGATTGAATTTGCTGCCTGAATCCGATTTTTTTTTTTACCATGTGGTTACACGTATTTTATGAAGTGACCCATATCTGATTCACGCGATTATACTTGCCGACAACATCTGAAACATCGCGCATGGCTACTTTTAGTTTTCACCAAACTTTAGGCCACGCCTACTTCTGCACTAAGAGCTGACTGCTAAGCCAAAAAAAAGGATGATGCTGACCATAGACTCAATAAAAAGATGGGACGCAGCACTCTGGTCTGAAAAAAGAAGCCCATGCGGAAGTACCATAATTTGGCATTCTATTTGATGGCCAGCACATGGTGACGTCACTGGTTGCAGAAAGAACTTCAATGCTATAGAAGTCAATGAGAAAATGACCCCACTTTCCCACCTGATTTTTCATTCAAATAATAATTTTCAACACTATCTTATGGTAGCTATAGCAAGTTTCAAGTCTCCTTCGATAATTGATGATGTTCATTTTTGTAAATTATAATCCCAAATAGACTAGAATAAAGGATAAATTCAGAATATGCTTTAGAGGCGTGGCTATCCTCTGGTCCTCGTCCGATGCGGTCAGATCCACCTCTCACGTCCCTCCCCGGATCTTGATTCTCGCTCTCGTCCAATAGAAATCACATCTGTTTCAAAATGAACACATGGCGCAATTGAAATTGCCAAAATCAAGGCTTCCGTTATGATATTCTGAAATCAATGGGTGGCGTCACGGTTGCTTCGTCCATCTTTTCATACAGTTTATGATGCTGACATATCATTGGCCTGCTGATAAAACCTCGCATCTCCAAATTGATTAGAAACAAAAACTCATGTCTACTATTCTTGCATAGAAAAATAACCTTTTTTTCATTTATACTTTAATTTATATTATTTTATTATTTTTTATTTTATATTTATTTTCCTGTAAAGTTTACCATTTTGAGGATACGTTTTATCAGCAGGCCGACGATATGTTTGATGATAATGTTGCGGTGCATGAAAACCTCGCCTAACATTGCCAGGATTTTTAGGCAGAGAAGAAGGAAAAGGGCCACAATTGCATCTTGTGCATCTGCTGCAATTATTGCCTCTTCAGTCGTTCATAGGAATGTCTGGGTCCGAGACAGCCTCCATGTTCAGTCTGCCAGCTTCTCAAATATAAAACCTCGTTCATTTATCATACGTTCACTGTTTATGCAACAAAATAAGCTTAACGGTCACAGATGTGATGACGTTGGAGATGCAATGTGTGAGAAAATCCGATCAGCCTGTGTACACGGCGGTTGCATTGGCACATATCCAATTCATGTTTGATTTATTTCCACATATGAATGAGGCCTGTATCTGATCTCAAAATATTCAAATGCATGCCTCTTTTTCTTGTTTACACTGTCAACGAGCATATCCGATCAGTGCCTCATAAGAGCAAAAAATTGGAATCAGGTCACATTAAAGTGACAGTGTAAATGAGGCCATAGACCCTTTTTATGTTTGTAAACAGTGATGATGTTTTTTGTGGGTGAAGCTCAACTGGTGGCAGAAAGTCACAGCTCTCCAGAGGGTGTAAGAGGCAAAAACAAACATGGATGAAACAAACGTCTTTTGTGATTATTTTAAGATTTTGCCTACACAAGACAGTTATAATATTATTATTAATTCGTTAACGTTAGCACTGCAAACGGGGATCATGCACATGTTTGTCTGAATCCATTTTCCAAAATATTACAAAAGAGACAAATCAAAAAGGAAAATTTCCTAGATAAAATCACTGAGCTACTGAGGAACAGCACTGAATGCAAGCTAAACAATGGCGCTAGCTCACCACCCAACTCTTAGCCTTATATATTTTTCTCCAGAGCGCATGCACAGATACATACAAACTTACTTGGTTAGCTAAACAACAGCATGCCACAACTAAGCAATGCAATTCAGTGAAACTATTTTAGTGGTAAATAAAGGAATCAGAACTTAGCAAAATTGTCTGCAATTATAGCTAGCAACCAAAATCTCAGTCACAGGTATTTTTCTCCAGAGGGCCCCCACACAGATACAGACCAGCAAAGCAGGTTTAAGAAACCCACTTACCATCTATCCACTCTGCGAATCAAAAGAAATACAGTCACATTTTAAAACTTTCTTGCGGAAACAACCCGACAGTAGAACAAAGCAAGCAAAGTACATGAACAGGTTAAGGTGTTATCCTCTCCGGCTCCCATCAAAGACAATACTGTGGCCTGTTCATAACTAAATGAACCGACTCGTGCTAAAATGACAAGCAACACAGGTACCCACTCTAACGGCTGCTGACATCATCGATTCTGACTGACTAGTGAGGATGATTGACAGCAGGGGCAGCCAATCTAGTTTGAATTAGAGAACTTAAGAACTAACTACTTCAGAGATGTTTCCCTTAGTGAACTCGGGTATATACTGTATGTATATGTATGTGTGTATGTATGCCGAACATCAAAATGTTTCGGACGAATAGTTTATTTGGCAAAGCCATTATTCGTGACTTGCCAAATATGGATGTTATAATTCTGTATCTGTCTGGTTTTGTATTAATTATTTTTCATGTTTATTCATCCATTCCATTATTGCATTGCAGATTGTCTCCTGTAATGTCTGATGTGATTTATGTTAATCATGAAAGTGCACTCTCTTGTCTGCGTGCAGACACGCTTCGGGTGATTTCGGAAGTTTTCTGGTATTTCCTTCAAGTCTTGTTTTTGCCTTCCTTCCCGCTTTTCTGAAATTACCTTATTAACTGCTAGGCTGCTTAGTTAGTACTGGTAATTTTACTGTAGACTAATTCCTTTGTCTGTACATAAACTAACCAACTAACATTCACGTATTTTGATTAGGTGAGTAGATGCCGCTGTTTACTCATATAACTAACTCTGCCCCGCTCTGTTCTTTAACTCCACCACTTTTGCTTTCCCTGTACTCTGCTTTGATGACAGCTTACACACCTCATGTGCGCCTCTCTCTCTGTCCAGGAATCTTAACTGTGCACTTAGAACTCCTTGACCGGAGCTGTTTATCTGTCAGGTTGTCTGCGTGGATCCTGTCTGCGTTTTGGTGTTTGCCCATTGTTTGTGCATGGTTTAGGACTTCCCCATGTGTGCTTACATCTGTAATTAGTCTTATCCAATTCATCTGTTCCCTGCATAGCATGTGACTTCTCTCTTGTCTATTTAAAGTCTTCACTGCAGTTCATTCCTTGTCAGAACGTTGATCAATTTACATCTGTGCAGAGCTCCTCGTATGCCTGTTGTTTATTGCTTCTACATGACTGTTTTGCCCGACATCAAGTTTGCCATTGCCTTTCTGTTCCTGTTTTGCCTTTTTGGATTTTGACCTGTTTTTGTACAACCACGATTTCTGTTTTGGATGCCCTGTGTATGACCTACCTTTCTGGATTCTGGAGTTTTGGCTTACTGTCTATGTACCATTGTACATCTGCCTTACTGGTTTTGACTCCTGCCTGTCCTGTCGACTTTGCCTTTTGGACATTGTTTTTGACTTGGCAATCCTTTTTTGACTTGGCAATCCCACAATTCGAAAGGCATGGGTGAATTTTGTGAAGAGGAAGAGAACGGATTTCATAGAGCCCAGATCAGGATTGGTGAATGTTGAGGATCATATTTAGTATTACTTATCATATACATCAGTAAATCAATAACAGTAATCAGTAGCCATATTATGCAAGCAGCTGTAACACACGCACAAGCAGTTGCTAACCACACAAAATCTCCATGCGCCATCAATATTTTCCAGAAAATCCAAAAGAGTACACGCCAACCAATAGGGGAAGGGAACAAGATAAGAGGTTACCAGTGTATTGTGATTGGAAGAAGGTTTTTAATTAAAAAAGGCCATTTTGAATGAGTGTAGTAGTGTTCTTTACATGCAAGGACTACTCAGGGCTTTAAGTCATGAGCTGGAATGAAGCCTGATAAATTTCTGAAGATTCTGCCTCTCTCCTATTATTTGAAGATAAAGGGACCTCAAAAATACAAAAACATGTCTCGATGGGGAACCACAACATGATCTGCTCTTAACACTTCACTGATGACTGCTCATTGCTTTCAAGATGTTCAAGTTTAAGATCGCTTGATTAATCAAGACCAATATATAAGCCGGTAATTATATAAATTACTCAATAATAAGCAAGATAGCCTCAAAAGAATGTAAAAATATAACATCATAAATTGAAAATCGAATCATTTGAGTTCAGATGCCAATATGGGGGGGGGGGGGGGGGGGGGGGCGCGCTAATCCTTATTTTCAACTTGGCCGTCATGTCATCATCATAACCATCCTCATGATCATCATTATCAGAAACAAGTTCATCACATTTCCATTGTCGTATTTGGGCCTTCCTATTTACATAAAGGGGGATATCTTTTACTTTACTTTTTCTTTTCTGTATTCGTGTTCGTTGACATGCACCTTGCTCCTCAAGACCACTGATCCTCCATTCCAAAATCAAACATTTCTTTTCCTACTTCCTTTAGTCTGTGCCAGCCTCCCCCCTGCCACCCCCCACCCCCACAAATACGCCACTGATCGCAGATCTGCTAGTGGTATCCTGGGTTTTTTTTTTTTTTTTGTGTAATTTTCATTAAATTAGTTTCAAGAGAGCGCTTCATAGAACTTGATTTTTAAAGTAAAATGTATATTTATTTATTCAATCTTTAATGAATAATATTTCCTAATGGTTGCAGTAAAATTAAATGTCTGAATCCTGCATATTTCACCCTTTCACTCAGAATAGTGATAATCAAAGATGGCACAAAAGTACACTATACCTCGTACGCAATTAAAAATACAATGCAGAATAATAATTTAGTCCAAGCAGTTAAGAATTTAACATGACGCATTTTATTCATTGAAAAACAAAACATACATTTTTGTTGATTGGTTATTAGCACATCATAAAAGTTTGATAGATGACATGCATTTAGAATAATTCAAAATTTCAAAGGACACAAAAGCATCGATGACAGTATGGGGGTGCATTATTGCACATGACATGGGAAACTTGCACATCTGAAGACAGCATTCATGCTAAACAATATATACAGGTTTTGGGGCGACATGTACAGACATCATTTTTCTGGTAAGACTTAGCTCATTTCAGCAAGAGAATGCCAACCCACATTTTCTGCACGTTACATCATCATGGATCCGTAGAAAAAGAGTCTGGGTACCAAACTGGCCTTCCTGCAGTCCAGACGGGTCACCCATTGAAAATGTGGAGCAAAAATGTGACAAAGGAGTCAGAAAAAGTGTTGAGAAGCTCATATCTAAAATAAAGCAAGAACGAGAAACCATTTTGCAACTAAAACTATCCTAATTGGTGTCCTCAGTTCCAAAAGCATGGGGTGTAGTTAAAAGAAGAGATGATTTAACACAGTGGTAAATGCGGCCCCGTCCCACCTTTTTTTGAAACATTGCGGGCATCACATTCAAAATGAGCCGATATTTTTCAAAAACAGTAAAATTCCTCAGGCTCAATATTTGATATGTTGTCTCTGTACCATTTTCAATTTACTATAGAGTTTAGATGATTTGCCAAACATTGCAGTCTGTTTTAATTTACATTTTACGCATCCTAGCTTTTCTGGAAATGAGGTAGTAATTTCATTAATTCATTCCTTTTGTATTCGTATTCTTACAAGGAAAACATTTATTACCAGAGTCAGTGGTTAGTTTTTGAACTTAAAACTGAAACCACTCTTATTTATTCACATTTGTCATTTCCAGCTTTTCAACCTCCTCAGTCAAAAACTTAAATCGCCAGAGGAAATACAGCATGCTGTAAAAAGTCATTATTGAATTTCCAAATATTAGCAGAGCTCTGAGATTGCTTTCATGTTGAAAATGATAGGCAAGAAGAAAAAAACTCCAAAATTTGGAATATCATGACAAAAATCCCAAGAGATAAGCCAATAGGCTGGTCTTAAGCATTGTCCACATCCTGGAGAATTAAACCAGGCATGTGGGATAGACATCTGGGTAGATATCCTCCAACAGTCATCCACATTTGCTGTTGCACACAAATCTAACATAGCTTCATTATATGCAGGTTGTGGGCGTCTTTGGTGCAGTCTAAACATGAATCATAGGCTATATTGAGGTCCACCCAATATCACTATCTGCTGGATAGCTTTTCCATTTAGTTACCAGTTTACAAATATTCTCAAACACTTCTGTCATGAATTCGTTCATGTGCCGTCAGCTGCGTTTTCACTTTAAAGCTCTTCCCACACAGAGCGCAGCAGTGCGGGCGCTCCCCTGTATGACACTGCTCATGTTTCCTCAAATTACCAGAAACACTGAAGCACTTCCCACAGTGGAAGCACTGGTATGGGCGCTCTCCTGTATGAATGCGCTCATGCACTGTCAGACTGCTCAGTCGTCTGAAGGTCTTCCCGCACCGGGAGCAGCTGTATGGCCGCTCTCCTGAGTGAATAAGCTGGTGTGATACGAGACGGCTTAACTTTTTGAAGCTCTTCCCACACTGGGAGCAGCTGTGTGGCAGCTTTCCCGTATGAACATGCTGGTGGGAAACCAGACTGCGTAACCTTCTGAAGCTCTTTCCACATTGGGAGCAGCATAAGGAGTCCTCCATTGTATGTATCTGCTCATGTTTCCTCAAACCTCCAGGGTAATTGAAGCTCTTCCTATAGTGGGAGGAGTGGTATGGGTGCCCCCCTGTATGAATGAGTACGTGCTTTTTAAGAGTGCTTGGTCGACTGAAGCTCTTCCCGCAGTGGGAGCAGTGGTATGGGCGCTCTCCAGTGTGAATGCGTTCATGCACTGTCAGACTGCCCCGTTGCGTGAAGCTCTTCCCACACTGGGAGCAGTGATAGGGGGATTCCCCTGTATGTATTCGTTCATGTGCAGTCAGCTGCGTTTTCACTTTAAAGCTCTTCCCACACACAGTGCAGCAGTGTGGGCGCTCCCCTGTATGAATGAGTACATGCGTTTTAAGATTGCTTGGTCGACGAAAGCTCTTCCCACAGTGGGAGCAGTGGTATGGGCGCTCTCCAGTGTGAATACGTTCATGCATTGTCAGACTGCCCAGTTGAGTGAAGCTCTTCCCACAATGGGAGCAGTGATAGGGCGATTCCCCTGTATGGATTCGCTGATGTGTGGCTAAGTTCGACTTGCGGCTGAAAATTTTACCACACAGACAGCAGAGAAATGGTGGTTTCCCGGGATGAATTAGTTTATGTGCTGCCAGGCTGAATTTAGATTTGAAGCCCTTCCCACACTGAGAGCAGGTGTGTGTCACTGGAGTACTTGTGTGGGGCTGTATTGGGGTGGAGAGCATTGTTGGGGGAGTGGGAGGCAGTGTGTTCTCTGCGCCATTTTCTGCATATCCCAGGATTCTCCTGTGCTCAAGGTGAACCTTCTCAATGTGCTGGTGCAGCTTCTCTTCTTCCATGTGAATGAATGGGCACTGGGAGCAGGCAAACACCTCAGTCTCTCCTGTAAACAGAGAAGGGCAAAAGATATACTGACATATACACCCCCAATTCAGATAGCGGGGCCAAAGTGTAAATTGTGAATAAAATCATAACACAAGGACTTTCAAATCACACCAGCCAGTATTTTGTTCACAATGGAAGAGAGATAACATAGCAAATGTTGAAACTGAGGTATTTCATAATTTTAACCACAAAATGAGCTCACTTCAAATTTGATGGCTGCTACACATCTCAAAAATGTTGGGACTGGGGCTTGTTTACCACGTTGTAGCATCCCATCTTCTTTTTAACACAGTGTGTGTGGGCACTGAGGAGACAAGTTTCTTGAGTTTAGACATTGGATTTTGATTCCACTTTTGTTAAATACAGGCGTCCAACTGCAGGAGAGTTTTGGGTCTCCTTTGACAGACTTTTCATTTAATTATGCCTCGAATGTTCTCAATCAGTGAAAGATCAGCACTGCAGACAGGCCAGTTCGGCACACGGACTCTTCTATTACGAAACCATGCTGTTGTAATAGCAGCAGTATGTGGTTTTGCATTGTCCTGCTGAAATACACAAGGCCTTCCCTGGAACAGATGTCATCAGGGGGGGGGGGCATATGTTGTTTTAAAACAGGGACAGGGAACTTTCAGGCTTTCATACCAACCAAGCTGCTACACACCTGATTCTACTAATTAACCTCTGGTGTGTAGCATCCTAGTTGGCATAAAAGCCTGCACCCACAGTGGCTCTTTCTGGAGAAGGCTCCCTACCCCTGCCCTAAAACCTTTATTTACCTTTCAGCATTCATGGTGCTTTTTAAAACATGCAAGTGTCCCACACCATATGCACTAATGCAGCACTGATGCTGGCTTTTGAACTGAACACTGATAACAGGAGGGGTGGTCTTTCTCCTCTTTAGCCCGGAGGACACAACGCCCATGATTTCCAACAAGAATGACAAATTTGGACTCATCTGACCACAGAACACTTTGCTACAGTTCATTTTAAATAAGCCTTGGCTCACAGAACACGGCGGCGCTTCTGCATCATGCTCAACAATGGCTTCCTTTTTGCATGATAGTTTTAGGTGGCATCTGTGGGTGGCATGGGGGACTGTGTTTACAGACAGTGGTTTCTTGAAGAACTCCTGGGCCCATTTAGTAATGTCAATGACAGAATCATGCCAGTGAGTGATGCAATGGTGTCTGAGGACCCGAAGATCACGGGCATCCAGTAAAGGTCATTGGCCTTATCCCTTACGCACAGAGATTTTTCCAGTTTCTCTGAATCTTTTGATGATGTTATGCACTGTCGATGATGACACCTTCAAAGCCTTTGCAATTTGACGTAGAGGAACATCGTTTTTAAAGTATTCCACAATTTTTTTTAACGCAAGCCTTCACAGGTTGGAGAGCCTCTGTCCATCTTTACTTCTGAGACTCAGCCTCTTTAAGACATCCCTTTTATAGCCGATCATGTTACACACCTGATGCCAGTTAACCTAATTGCTAATTATATGTTCTTTCAGCTGATTCTCTTATATATTAATTGCTTTTTCAGCCTTTTTTTTTTTTTTTTGCCTCTGTCCCAACTTTTTTGAGACCTGTTGCTGCCAGAAAATTTGAAATAAGCTCATTTTGTGGATAAAGATGTAAAATGTCTCCGTTTCAACATTTGAAATACTATCTATGTTCTATTGTAAATAACATACTGCGTCATGCGATCTGAAAGTCATTGCATTTTGATTTTATTCACAATTTCCACTTCATCCCAACCACTTTGGAATTGGGGTTGTACATTTTTAGAATGATCTGCTCGTGAAAACAAAAATATTGCACCCACCATGGTTGTAAAAATGCATTTTTCCCAACCCAATTTGGAATTTGAGGTTTTCACAACCACAGCCATGTTACTGTAGTTTTGATCATCAAGGATGCAGGGCCAATGAGAGAGAGTTCTGCTAGTTTCCAATAAGTATACCTAGTTGATCGGACGCGAACAGCTCACTCTGAAGTTTTGGTGTCATATAGGATGTAGGGCTGACCAGAACGAGTTCTAGTAGGTCTCTATAGGAATACAAAGGTGTCATTCCATATGAAGTCAACCAGAGGTCTCCAGGTCACCGACTCAGATTGGCCCAAATTAAATTTAAAAGTGCTTCTATATGCATGATGAACACATGCAAAGTTGTAGGTTCCTATTCCAGGGGGCTTCCAAGATATGGCCCTTCCAAAAATAGGGGGCCAAGCCATAAGTGAATTGCACATGTTAACCACTTAGCGCTCGGAGCCGTGTTTACTCTCGAACAATCGTCGGCCTTGAGTCACGGATCCGTCTATGAACGATAGCTCATGCGAGTCGTGTTAACAGTTCAGCAGTGAGTGCTGCCGTGCGGCCCGAATTATTTTCACTGCTGGACATTGGCGTAATGGGTGATAAGATTTATGCTATTCAGCAACTAAACCATCCTAACACTGACTTGAGTTCATGTGATGAACTATAAGGATGCAGTCAATTACGCCATTTACATCTTTTATGTGCAAAGAAACAGATTTTGAGGTGATAGAATGAGGCGACATGGAAAAAAACTTACATCAAAAATTCTTGAGAGTATTGTAAGTTTGGAAGCACAGTTCGACTATTTGGCGATGCTTGGACCAGGCTTGTTGTAGTCACTGCTCTCACAACTGTCGTCAGCGCTTGACCAGAAGTCTGACCTGCTCGTCCAGTCATCAAAGAACGGGGGATGAGGCACTTCAGTGGGACTGTGAAAACCCTCTGCCGCAGGATCTAAACCTTCAAAATCGGCTTCTGCGTCAGTGGTTGAAAGGAACACCATACGGATTCCGAGATGCCATTTTACAGTGTCATACACAGCCTGGTCACGGCGAAAAATGAATTGAAAAGAAAAGAAATTTACAAACTGAAAGTAATGGAATGTGCATGCACGTGACATCTTACAGCGTGACTACTTGTATCACCCAAGGCCAGTCATAATGTCACATGAACTCAAACCATTGTCTGTGTTTAGATGCAAAGCAAAACGCATTCATGATAACAATTCTGCGTGTTTAGATGCAAAGCAAGCAGCGCGATAAGACGGCTCCGGGACTCGAGCTGGTCGGCGGTAATACGAGTAGACACGTTTCCCCGCACATGCGATAAGCCAACTGATAGGAGATTATGAGGCATGAGTTGCCATTATGTGTATATCAGACCTGCCAACCTACAAGACAATTTGAGTACCACCTGACCCAACGACCCCCCCGGCCCCAAGCCCATCACCTCCCACTCGACTGGTACAACTACTGCCAAATAAAATTACATAGAGATACAATTTACTTCAAACAGCCAGCGGATTTATTGTCAGAACAGTAGTAAAAATTAATTTGAAATGTAGAGCTTTGATTCTCTCAGTTACAAAGAAAATAACTGCGTAATCCATGGTCCCACCATATTAATTGAAAATTAAATGCAAGTAAAAAGAGGATATTCATTGTAAATACATTGATGGACTTTAAAAACTTACAACCAGAATTGTAGCCAAACTTTGATTCAAATTTGTAACCATTTATTGACTTCACCCATAACAACAACTTCAACAAAATGTCAGATAACATCAACAAAAAAAGAACGACAAAAGAATCAACAATTACAATAATCTTTGAGATTCATTTCGCTTAGAATAAGCCCTTTAAACCTACATGGGAGCGGGTCCACCTCCGTGGAGGCTGCCATGTTGCGCCGCCATTTTTTCTACAGTAGCCCAGTACGGGAAAAAAGTAAATGAATAAAGCACTGATACAAGACAGCGCCTTTCACGTTTTCGCAAGTTTTGCGGCCACCGTAGGTTTTCTGGGAAAAGGAATGGTCAGCTGGTTGCAATCTAAACTCTGACCACTAGATGGCTCTAACTAGATGGCTTCTTCTTCCGCCTTCTGAGGGGAGCAGTCAGACTCTCTCTGCTCCTGCCTACATCTTCTTTCTTGTCCTATATTGTCCTGTTGCCCCCTTTTTCTCCTTTTTTTGGACCTTCCATCTGCTTCTGAGGGTCTTCAAGTAAAGATGGAA
Organism: Gymnothorax reevesii; assembly: GCA_029721435.1. Lineage (NCBI taxonomy): Eukaryota > Metazoa > Chordata > Actinopteri > Anguilliformes > Muraenidae > Gymnothorax > Gymnothorax reevesii. Next base: position 21,234,207 of record CM056575.1, on the reverse strand, counting down.
TTAATTAGCTGGTCCCTGAATGTGATTGACAAAATTTTTTCACCAAGTAGCGGAACACCTGGCGAGCCGCGCTGCCCTGCTGGATACGTTTGGGACGCGTGGTCGAGATGGCAAGTTCTTTGTCTGGCGGCACTATCCCTTGAAGACGTGGAGGATGTTTACCCTTTTGGATTTCTGGTGACGGGATTTTTCCTAATTGGCATGGGAGTTGCTCTAATCTACCGCAAAGTAAGCGAGCTGGGAGCGAGGAAAATGGCCAACGCGCTGCCTAGCACCAAAATTATTACGGAGCGCCTCAGTGGGGTATCAGAGAATCAGAATCAGAGACTCTGGGATCATCTGCAGAAATGCACAGGAAAATGAACGCCGTTTTGAGTCAGAGTGGGGAGTTTATGCGTTTGACTGAACTTGGGCAAGAGACAGGGCGAGATGATGGGAGAACTGGTGGCCCTGAAGCGTGAAGTAAAAAATTTGCTAAATTAATAGCGGATCAATCGAAATTGCTTGTTCCACCCGAAATTGAATAGGACTCGGCAACCCCCCCACCCCGCGTCTCCCCTCTGTCTGCCTCAGTCTCACACTGAACATCAACAACATCCTTATCCCTCCTCTGACAAGGACAGAACATTCTGCCCCTGATAAGGACTTCTAGACTCTGCATTCCACTCCACCCCACCCCCCTCCGCCAAGGCTGCCTCCTGCATATAACCCCTTCTTCCCCCACCTCTCACCATCCCCCCCCCCCATTCCTGCGTGTCGTGTTACAGACTTGATGTGTATTGTTATGTCTGATGTCTCCTCTGTGTTAACTGCAACCTTTAATTTTTGAAGAAGAAAGTGGAGTTGGCGGCGCGATGCACATTGCAGCGGCCCGAAGCGCCTTCTCTCCAAACGTAATCTCATTGTAATTCTGTAACAATGACAATAAATTCATCTGAATCTGAGTCTAAATCTCACTCACTGATCCTTTAACAACAAAATCGACAACAAAGATCAACTCCAATCTCAGTACCAAGTGTGACCGCCACATGCCTGCAACAAAGCCATCACTCGTCTTGGCATGGACAGCACCATTCTGTTGAGATGTTGCTGAGGAATGGCCTGCCATTCCTTGAGAAGGGCTTCTTGGAGCTCCGCCCTCGTCTTGAGCGCTGGAGTGTGTTGCCGAACCCCCCAACCCAACAGGTCCCACGCATGCTCGATGCACTTCATTTCAGGGCTGAAAGGTGGCCATTCCATGACTCGCACGCCATTCTGGGCCAGGAGCTGCTGGGTCACGTGCTGAGTGAGGTTGTGCATTGTCTTGCATGAACATGACCTCAGGGTGGTCTGTGATGTAAGGCACGGCGTGCGGTCAGATGACAAGGTCATAGTGGCGGGCTGCATTAAGATTTCCACTGATTATGACCAGGTCGGACCTCCAGCCTCACCGAATGGCACCCCAGACCATCATCAAACCTCCTCCAAAGGGATCTGTCTCAGCAATGCAGAGGGCCGCGTATCTCTCACCACGTCGTCTGAAGACCCTCTGTCTTCCATCATGTCGGTACAGACAAAATCTGGACTCATCGCTGAAGACAACATTCCTCCATAATCGGTTGGGGACTCGTCTCTGACCATATTCTTCAGCCTGGTAGCCCCGCGCCATGCATCAAGCTGCATTCCAACACATGCCCTCTGGGCTCTGATCCCTTGCTCACTGTCCTTCTGCCTTAGTCTGTGGATTCCTAGGGCTCTATCTTTCACACTGCACTACCCGTTGCCACTACCCACTACCCGTGAATTACGCATTTAGCAGCTTCCACTATCCCTAACTGGTCATTCCTTGTCAATCCAACTAATGCCTCCCACCTGACCATCTCATATTTGTCAACAAAAAATATCACAGAAAGTCAATATCCCTAATAGGATGTGTGCCAAATTTGAATTAAATATGTCCATTAGTTTTGGCAGAAAAAATAATAAAGATGGTAGTGTTGTATAAATTTTCACACTCGTTTTTGCAACATCAAATAAAAAGGAGTTTTTAGGAGGCAATATCTCCTGTTATACTTGTGCCATTGCCACAAAATTGTCCAGAGTGTAGCATCTTGGCTCAGTAAACTAGGCAAGCACATTTTCAATGGCTTTTCCCCTTTTCTTAGGGAGCTATGGCAGTTTGAAAATGCTAATTTATTTGACGAAGTTGTCTTTGAGACCAACTTTGAAGGCCATTTATGACCAAACTTTATGCAGGTAGACAGCTTACTTTTTCTGGGCAAGCTCTCCTCACATACTGCTATTGGTACAATAAACAGCAAGCATGTCAATTTCATGTTTGTCCAGAAAATACACAGCAAAATGCTCAAAAAGCCAAAATTTCATGAAATTTGACATCAAATTGCTGAGGTGCGACAACCTGTAAATTCTTGGAATCTTCACCATCTTAAAGCTTACATTCTTGGCTATCTTTGGTTCAAAAGGCTGTGGTGCAACTCTTCATTAAATAGTTATGAATTTATTAGTAACATGTTGTAAACGCTCGTTTTTCATTGTTTCCATGTGATTCCTTTCATATTGCAGGAGTTTCTGAGGCTGTGATCATAACATCAGATAACAGAAGGTCACTTAAAGGTCTGCAATATTTAGATACTTTGGTTATAGTACCATATATAGGTCAGGAAATGCCATATCAAACTTGTATATTTTAAATTTATTTAGCAAAATACATAGTAGCCACATTACTTTGTCCAAACATTAAAATGTTTCATGGTCAATACAGTGTACATTGGATTACTCATTTCAAGTTCATCATAAACAGTTTTGCTGAATTAACAGATTCCTCATTTAGGTTATTTCTGAATCCGGTGGCAGTTGTGGGTGCTGGCATCTTAGTGATGACATGTTGTACAGGTACCCAGCAAACATCCTCTCTGTGTGACCAGTAAGAACTTCTTGCTGGTCCACGTGGGTGCATGAAAATTAATCTGATGTCATCGGTGGCAAGAGTGCTCAGATTAGGACTTGCCTCTCACTGAGACAAGTTGAAACATGTTAACAAAACTGATAAATTATGACATAATCTCAACCATTGGATGGCAATGAAGGACTTACAAATTGTTTATTTCCCAAATTGACATTTATAATTGTGCATACAATTGCAGTTCAATTAGTGTTCCTAATTTTGATAAATTACCTGCTATATCATAGAAATAGCCCAGGATGTAAAAAGGTTGATACTTGTAAGTACCCATTTCTCTGCCAGATTCGCATAAACATGAATTTTCCAAGATAATAATTGTGCTCAATATATCTTTTGACAGAGAAATACATATGCAGGTTTGAATTCTCTCTGCGGTATTTGTTATCCCATGGGACATGAAATTGAGGCACATTGTATCCAGTGTTCTACACTGCAAAAAGACAGAGAAACCTCAAAGGAACAGGGAACATCTTGGTGTGGACTTTCAGACACTAATGGTTGTTAGGATCAGATCTCAAATTTGTATTAACATTAATGAGTGTTTATAAGGTGTAACTAAAAAATTCATAACTATTTAATGAAGAGTTGCACCCACCACAACCGCCTTTGAACCAAAGATAGCCAAGAATGTAAGCTTTAAAATGGTGAAGATTTCAGGAATTTACAGGTTGTCGCACCTTGGCAATTTGATGTCATATTTCATGAAATTTTGGCTTTTTTGGGATTTTACTGTGTATTTTCCAGACAACCATGAAATTGTATTGACCGTGAAACATTTTAATGTTTGGACAAAGTAATATGGCTATAATGTATTTTGCTAAATAAATTTCATATATACAAGTTTGATATGGCATTTCCTGACCTATATATGGTAATATAACCAATGTATCTAAATATTGCAGATCTTTAAGTGACCTTCTGTTATCTGATGTTATGATTACAGCCTCAGAAACTCCTGCAATATGCAAGGAATCACATAGAAACAATGAAAAACGAGAGTTTACAAGGCGATACTAAAAAATTCATAACTACTTAATGAAGAGTTGCACCACAACCACCTTTAAAACAAAGATGGCCAAGAATGTAAGCTTTAAGAATTTACAGGTTGTCGCACCTCTGCAATTTAATGTCAAATTTCATGAAATTTTGGCTTTTTTAGAATTTGCTGTGTATTTTCTGGACAACCATAAAACTGACATGCTTGCTGTTTATTGTACCAATAGCACTATGTGAGGAGAGCTTGACCAGAAAAAAATCAGCTCTCTAACTGCATAACTTTGGTCATAATTGGCCTTCAAATTTGGTGTCACAGTCAACTTCCTCAAGTAAATTAGCAGTTTCAAACAGCCACAGCTCCCTAATAAAAACATATTTGCCATTGAAAATGTGTTTCACAAGTGTACTGGGCATAGATGCTACACTGTGGAAATTTTTGAGCCCATGGCATTGATATAACTAGAGATATTGCCTCCTAAAAATCCACTTTAATTTTTTATTTGACGTTGCAAAAAGGAGTGCGAATATCAGCAAAACTTTGCCATCTTTATTCATTTTTTTTATCAAAACTAAATAAGATATTTCACTGAAACGTTTCTCATATCCTATTAAGTACATGGCCTTGGTGTGAGAATTTTTTAAAATAAATCTGAGATTGTCAGGTGGGGAAATTTTCTGAAATTTGTTGAATTGACATGGAATGACCCTACACGATATCTTGCGGCCACACTACCCGCTATGCATTATGCCGACTCCCTTATTTGTGCCTGGAGGTGTGCCCGTGGGTGTGTTTATGCTCTTTCCCTACAATTGCTATCTTGACCACACGTTAGGGAAAGAGTATAGAGGGTCCTCAAACCACCTACTACCCATTTGGGCTTTTACAGGAGTGCGCCCAGGCGGCTTCATTGCATGTCCACTTGGACACATGTGGACGTACACATGCGGCTCCACTTCCCGAATTGACTCGCCTATGATAAAAGCCACCTTTAGCCTCAGTTGAACCCCTGAGAAAATGGCAGATATGGCACTAAATCGCCTTGATCGCCAGTTAAATAATAGAAGACGCCCAGAACGCCTGTACCGCCGGCGCAACGGATACCTGGGCCTTTCAGGTAAGTCTATATTGTTTGTATAATGATTGAATCAATCATTTTATCCGCTTTTATAATAGTATATAATTATTATGTATTAATGATATATATGATATATAATATCAGGGCCGGCGCTAGACCTAAAAATTTGGGGGAAAATATCCCTTTATTGCCTGCAATTAGTCCTGGCTAACTCTAGATCTTCCTTTATTAACACGTTTTCCAATTCAAGAAATTAGACACGTAACGTAATTTATGGCAATACATTTATTTTCAGGTAAAGTGCAAACATAATTTTTTGGGAAAGAATAACAACAGAACAACGTCAACATCATTAAACAATGCAATAATTTGTTCTTTTTTTCTGAAAATAACAGAGAAAGGGAAAATGCACTGCCACCTGTTGTTGGCACAGAGTATTGCTTGTGCAGGCTTTCTGATTGCTTCTAGGGTCCTGCTGATGTTTTTTATTTGAACAAACAAACAGAGAAAACACTATAAGGTACTATGCCTCATTAGTAATAAGGTATACACTTGTTCTATGCATAAACAAGGATGATAATCATCCAGTACATTTCTCAAATCCTCGATATTAAATATCTAACTTCTTTTTCACCATCGGCCTTCAGACCATTGTACTTACTACAACTCTGTCAGAAGACAGACAGAGAGGGATGACAGACAAACAAAGGCTTGTTCGAATGGTCAGGGCCTCCTTGCTGGGGTAACAACAATCTGTGTTTAATTGGACACGGTGAGAACAAAATGTCATGCTGGCCATGTTCATGTCCCTTTCTGGGTATTAGGAAAACTATAGATAATCAACTACGACCAGCAGGCCTTGATGTGGGCAAGGGAGATTCATGGAAAATGGAATCACACAGATTTCCACACTTTCCACAGAGGGCTGTAGTAGTTGTCCTCCTCTTCTGTGTAGTGGCGAGCCGTGCCTTTTGTTGAGGTGGCTGCGTTTCTTCCTTTGCCCAGCCAAGTCTTCACATAAGGCAGCGGATCCCACTGTCTGCATGGTGGTCCCACACAGCTGATGAAGAGGAGATTGGCTGCATTCTTGGTTGTGAGTTTGCTTCTGTACTGTGTAATGATCATGTTCATTAAGCCAAATCCTCTCTCACAATCTGCATTGCTCGGAGACAGCGTGTCTACAGCCATAAGCAGCTTCTTCATCTGGTTAGGGATACTTCTGCCTCCACTTGCCTTGTACTCCACGAAACCAAGGTGGGCCTCTTTTTCATTCACATGTAGGAACTGACTCAAAGCCTTCACCTCCTCTTCTCCGAAGCGAGGATTGTCGTGGTCCCAGTTGTCAGGGTCGAGGACTGCCATTTGACTGATGAGCGTGTCGTAGGTCTCTCTTCGGCTGACTGTGACACTGGCCACTGCTCGGTTTGCTGTGGTTGTGAAAAGCCTTTCTTTCATGTTGGCAGACACTGCTTTGATGAACTGGCCAGAGTTGATGATGGGAGAGTTGCCCACACTTAGCCTCTCTCCCTTGAACTCCATCGCTTCTTCTGCTTGGTTGGCAGCAACTGTGTATTTTCCTGGGTAGGTACTGAGGCTTTCGATGCGTTTGACATACAATGTCATGGTGTTGTAGGCCTTTGGGAGTGTGATCTTCTTGTTCTGGAGCATTTCAGACAAGTCCTTAAGTTCACTGAGAACATCTGCCATTATAGCAAGGTTATTCAGGAAGTTAATGGAGGTCAACTTGGACAGCAGACCTCTGAACTTTGCCCTCTCCCTGTCATCCCTAGCCTCATCTTCTGATGCCTCCCGAAAGTGTTGGGCCAGGGCTGGAAATGACTGCCAAACTGCAGAGACTGCTCTGTATGATGACGCTACCCAGCGGACACTTAACACTTTACCGATCCTCTTGAGGGTGATGTGGAGGTTGTGAGAACATTCACTCAGCTCCCAGACGTTCTTTGGTGACTGGCTATATAAGGAGTAGAGACTGTCGAGGAAGGCCTTGAAGTCTTTCGTTCCTCCCGTCACATCCAGTGCCTGGTCCGCAACAAGCTCCAGCCTGTGGTTAAGGCAGTACCATAGCACTATCCGAGGGAAGTCATCCAGGAGCAGCATCTCAACACCTGAATGAATGAATGAAAGGTGTATTATTATTATTATTATTATTATTGTTCTTATAATTATTACTATTATTATTATTCACATACAATCATGTAAGTATTACATGTACAGTATTCTTAACTTACCTGACTTTGCTCCCAGCATCACACTGGCCCCATCACTGCAAAATCCAATGAGGACCTCCCTTAGTAGCTCAATGGTAAAGCCATTCTTCAGCAAGCAGCCAATGAGCTGATCCTTGATGTAAGCTGCGGAGAGACTATCAAGCTCCACCAGATCCAATGGAAAGGTAATGGGCTCCATCTTCCCATCAACACTAGCCCTCAGGTACACTATCAGAGTTGATTTGAGCCCAGCGCTGGTTGACTCATCAGCCATGACTGTGATCTTGCTCTTGTTCTCAATCGTCCTCTTGAGAAGTTCCCGTTTCATCTGTGATGAGATGTGCTCAATAATATTGATGCAGATAGTCTTGTTGTGCAAAACATGGCCTAAGTCGACAGAATTAGCTACCTGCAGGTCAACCAAACTCTCAAAATCAGTGAACGGCTTGCCATTCTTGGCCACATAATATACCGTTCTGAATACTTTGGCAGTAGACTCAAATGTTGCCGCCTGAGTCCTGGCATTCATGTTGATCAGGGCATCCTTCTTTGCTGCCTCCAGGATCTTGGTTACTTTATTGTGTGCTTTGGAGTTCCCATGCTCATGGATTTTTTTGCGCAGTGATGTAAGCTGGGTCTCCCTGGAACTACCATAAGGGGCTATCTTTCCCTTAGCCCACTGAATAGCAATATTGACACCATGGGATGCCATGACACCCAGGTTCTTCACATCACGGCATGAGGTGCAGCCAAGCTTTCCATCATGAGCATACAGCCATTCATTTTTACGCGAGAACTCTTCATACTGTTCTGCTTTCCAGATAGAGGGGTATGCTGGCGTAACATCACCTGAGGATCCTTCCACTTCGTCCCCCTCTCTGCCTGCTACTGCCTCCTCAATGCCTCCTCCTGCCTTCACTCTCTTACCCTCAACTGTTGTGAATAAGAAGAAATTACATAATTATTAGCCTGCTAAAATTAGACTTCTAGCCCACATAATTCAATATAACAATAAAAATGTAGGCTCTCATGCTGCTGCAGTGTCTGTGAACGGCACAGAAGCTAGCTTACAGCCTACAGTAAATTTACACAAATGAAAAATTCATCATAATAAAAGCCTACTGCGTACTGGTATAGTAACATTGTCAGCCATTTTCAACAGAAGGATAGACATCATGGCCTATCTCTGGTGTGTCTGCATAGCCTACCTGCTCCATGTTGTTCTTCTGCATCTTCCTCCATCTGTTCCTCAACTGCCACCGTTTTATCTCTTTCTTTTAAACATAAAATCAATTTTTCTTTGCATTTTGAATAAGTTGTGTTTTACCGTTCCTTGTCAAAAGGATGCACGCGACCCCTAGAACCTAGTCTTGCATCACCTAGGCAACCAGCATCCAATCAAAAGGACACATTGACCGGCGTATGCACCGGCAGGGGTCGGCAGCTTTTTCAGAGTAGCGCACGATTGGCTATCGCGCTAAAGGGTTTCAAATTGGGAAGGGACTGCCGGATTTGGGTATAGAATACAGCTTTGTTCGTTGCTCCAGCGCCTCCTGTTGGCCAGACGGGCGCTTGTCAGGAAGACTCCGGGTTGGTTCATGTCCGGGTATCCTCCGCCCTAGTACTGAGCTTGCGAAGATTCAACCGATGAGTGTATAAGAAACAGTGGCAGACAGGCACGAGCTTCGGAGGAGAGCCGTGAACTGTCTCACTATCCTGAGTTGGCAGCAAGGGGTCGCATACGAGCAAGCTTTGTACATAGTTCCCCAATTGGGCATTCCAGATTCGGGTGGGATTGGAGATGCCAAATTTATATAAAAAAAGGACACATTGAGTGTTCCTACTTTCCACTGGTGTTTGTTTACGGAAGTGAGTGGTGGACTACTCGCTCGCATGACAGAGAGTCATTCATGATTTAGATTGTTATTCGTGAAACCTCACAATTTATTACTATGGGATTTTTCTTTTGTTTTTCGCAAAAAAAAAAAAAACGACTGCTCACTGCTGTCTGCAGAAATCCACAGCACTCGAGTCACTACCGTTGGATTAATGTTACAATGCAGAGTGTAGACTGCCTACAAGTTGCGAAATATCACGGTAAGCGAGTAGCCTACTACAAATGATAACGTTTGTCCAGCGCACTAAAATCTACTTCAACACGTCACGGGTGGCACATTCTGTTGATGATTTTCATGTATTCATCAAATTTACATTTATTTTGGAGAAATTATCTTGGAAATTGAAAGGGCTCACGTTGTGTGCAAGGGTGAAAGTTGCTCTTACGAGAGGTACCCCCTGTGTACCGGCTGTAGAGGACTGTATATCGCTTCCCGTTACAGCATACCAGTGGGTCATTCCATATGAAATCACCCAAGTTCCCATCTTGATGGTCTCAGAAATGCTTCATTTGGTAATACTTTGTTGCCTGTGATGAGCAAATTAAATTGCAGGTGGTTTCAAGTTGATATCTCGTTTCGTTCTCTTTTTATGGGCCCCCGAAAAAGGGGGCGTGGCCCACGATAACCCTCTGGTCACAGTTTATGAGCATTTTCAAAGGGTTATAACCATTGAACTAATAAGGATACAAATTTCATTCTTTCAGTATATGTTTATTCTGTTTAATGGTCTGCAGCAAACCTTTTAATATAGTGATTAACCCTTTGAGTGCTTTGCAATTAACCCCTAAACATTGAAATTTGGTGCCAAACATGTCGATTTCAAATGAAATATTATGCAAGTATCCTTAGCATGTCCCCTTTGCCATTTACATTGTTGATAGTATACCCGACGGAGTTTCAAATGAAGGTAAAAACATCTTTCCATCTTCATCCAATTTGGAGAAACATTAACCCCTTTCCAGCTAATTTCTGAAACGGTGCACTTTTTGACCCTCATTTTGACAATGTGTGCCTGTTTTGATTTTCAAAAAGTTAGCCTCATATGAAAGCTTATTCAAAGAACTTCAAAATGCAACACAATCAAACTTGGAACAAATACTCCTACTTGGAAAGACCCCCTTTAAAGTGCCAGTAAATACCCTGCATGTCTTCAACGATATCTCAATTGTGACAACATATAAAAATGGTATCAGTAGGTAGGGAAATCATTCATCTTTACGTCGATATGTTATACAAATTTTTACGACATCGAAAAATATGGATTTTGATGTTAAAAACTCACTCAACCCTCAAACTGTCGCGCTAGCGAAAATGTGATGACATTACAGTAAGTTCCCTTTCTTGTGTACCACGTGACATGTGACGTAGCACACACAACAGCAATGGCGAAAAGAATCAAGTTGACAGCCTCAAAGAGAAAACGCCGGAAAATTGCCCTTGATGCCGAAAGAAGACGATCCCTTGTATATATTGGGAGTGCTATTGATCGGTGGAAGAGTCAGAGAGCGACTGGGCATTGACAATGATGAGTTGGCCCTAACTTTGATGGATTAGTGAGTTGAAATACCGTGTTGGTTTTTCTAAGCAACATTTCTCGCGCTACTCGAGTTCATAAAAGTATACAACGTAAATGGTAGTGTGCCTCGAATGGGGGAATTATGTTTTGCTTATCGTGTTTGCCTCCACATTCTCCAAAAATGTTCCTGTCTGTCCTCTTTTTCGATCGCGCGATGCCGTCTTTGTTTACAGTGCACGATTTCAACCCACAATGCTTTGCGCGGTACATAATCTAGCCGATCTATCTTCAGACCGGGAAACCCTTTTTTGAAAAATTGCTTTTCCTAAGGTTATTTTTGGTCAAATATTTTTTATAATTTTTTTGGGCCATATTACAGATAGCTTGACTTTTGGAATTTAAAAAAAAAAAAAACCACATGCAAGGTATTTACTGGCACTTTAAGGGCTATTTGCACATTGGCACAACTACTCTCAGTGTACAGGTAAATGGGCTAGAGTCACTTGAGCAGGTGAGTGCTGGTGCCTCAGAAGTTTTGATCTTCTCTAGGTTGTATGGCTGACCAGAGTGATTTCTGGTAACTTCCTATAAAAATGCAAAGCTGATCAGGGGAGAACTGGTGACTCTGTATTCTTTTGGTCTTCTCAAGGTTGTATGGCTGACCTGAGTGAGTTCTGATTAAAAAAGTAATCCTGTGTGGAGTTATGTTAAAAAACTACAATATAACACTCCACATTAACAATACAACCGTCTCCAGCAAATGAAAATTATTAAACAATAGTCTTGAGTTCATTGCTTAACAAAAGTTTCCACAACATTGGCTTTATGCCATATCCTGAGGCCAGAAAAATTGGGACTACTGGCTCTCTTCCATCCATCTTCACTGCCTGTGAGACATCAAATATGTCCAGAGGAGGACCCTACATGCTGATCCGAATCAAATCTTCAACTATGTTAGGGTTAAACGCAGATCTAACATAAAGGCATAAGGGGGCTGCCAAGCTGTCACGGAACTACATTTTGCCACTACATTTTGGGTTGTAACTCTACAACTAAATAAGATAAAATCAAGTATGATATGTCATATTGAAGGTATTAACATGTTCTTAATATTATTAAGTAAAAATATTTTTTTGAGAAATTTTCATAGAAGAAACAAGCAAAAACTACTCTGTCATGGAATTACACAGAATTGACGTGGTTTTTTTAATGTTGTGTTTAACTATCCAGAAAGTGATGTTCCTGTCATAGTTAAATTATGAAACTTCAATATGTTCATATTTAAGGTGTTTTTTGTTAATACTGTAAGTTATAGAAACAAATATTGACTTTAAACCCGTTTTGTGGGCAAGAAATTTCAAAAAGTCAATGTCACAAATGACAGCAATAGTATTAATTAGTTTCAATGTATTTATTTCAACTAGTGAATTACCCGTGGCTGCGAAAAATTGACCTTTGACCCCAGTGACCTTGACCTTTCCAAAAACTAACCCCTCAAGGACAATTCCAGGGACAACCTACATAGACCCACCAAGTTTGGTGAAGATCCATCAGAGGACCTCGGAGGAGTAGGGGAACAAACAGACAGACAAACAAGACAAACGTTCCTCAAATTATAGTATGATACATATATTATACACATATACATAATTATTTACATTTTTACAGTTAAGCAATATATTACAATGAGTTTTCCACTTATAATGACCAATCATAATACATACTTCAATTTTTTTTTTTAATCTCCATGTCAACATTGGCTTGGCGGCCCCCATAAGCTTTCTTGTTTTCGCCTTAATATTGCAATATGAATCAGTGTACAGGGGTAGCTTTGTTATTTGTTATCTTATTATAGCATAAGGAGATGTCTTAATGAGTTGGATACGTTTGTTTTAAGATAAATGCCACACGCCATTGTCTAATTTCTGCATTTTCAGGAACATCCAGCGTGTCCATGCGCAAATACATAAAGGGTTACAGGTCGAAAGACGTGCTGAAATAAATTTGTTTCTATGATTTTTGCATATAGGCTACTTAAGATTTGAGCAAAGAAACCGAGATGAAGATTTTATGACTGCGCAAGAGCAGAACCGCGAGGCAGCGTATTTATTGGCAGCAAAAATTGAAAGAACACCGAACATACTAGTTGACGCACATTTGTCACAGCATTTTCTGTGTTTCGCGCTTTCTCCATGTTTGGAGGGACTTTAACGTTTAAAGTGTTTGAACTCAGTAGGCAATGCACTGCTACATGCGAGATCCGGGCCATAACCTTTACAACAAACACGGTGAGCTTCACCTTCTTTCAACCTCGGCTATTCAAAATTTCAAAGCCACTCTTTGAGAAAATAATACACTCATTTTGCTGCCGGTTCGTCTGAATCACCATTGTACTTATCATGATTCAGCAACTTTTGTTACAGACTCCCGTTTTTTTTTTTTTTCCCGAAAACTGTTCCAAAAAAAGTCTTCTATAGTTCTTTGTTTCATTTTCCGTCTATAGTGTATAGTGACAACAGTAACTCAGTACCACGAAATGGAGTGATTGACGGCTAATATTTACAATTCTAGAATCAGTACTGAGGTTTAGGACGTCTAGCTCCCCTTTGATTGGTCAGAAAGGTCACCGTCAGCTTGAGGGAACACACTTGGTCTGCTCCATTCTTATACGGGTAAGCATGTATGTCCAGTAGATGCATGCACTGCTCCGGCACATACGCCCATCTCTATTCAATCTATCCATCTCTATTTGCATTCCTACTGACGGCGAAATGTACAGGAAAAGAGGCGTTTAATTGGGGGGGAAAAGCGGTTGCACAGGTGCGACTAATTTAATTCAAAGGTCACACAGTGTTAATTTTGGTCGCAAATTCGAGTCCTGCATTCACATCCTGAGAGTTTCCTTAATTGGTTTTCCCTGCAATCCAGCTGTCCTCGGTAGTTTTCGATCTGTTTCATTTATGAATTCTCATTATTTAATCATCCTCTCATTCTATTTCCCACCCTTGTTTCACTCCCTGTGCTAGCACAAGCATTTTTCCACCACGTTGTATTTCATTTCCTGGTCTCCATCTTCCCTTTGCTGGATTGTTGCATTGTGTCTGCATTGGGTGTTCTGACTCAGGAGAATAATCTATAAAGAACCCAAAATCTATATATTTGGGATATTCCTCCCAGAGTCTGCAGTCCTGGCAAGTGGCTCCTGAGCTGTGCACCAGCTCAGTGTGCTCCCCTTCATTCAGGTTTCCATCCCAGTTACTGACCCTAGACCAGTTCTTCCGACACCGCCTGGAATTAATCTTCAAGTTCCAGATTGCTCCAATCCGACCGCAGACCATACAGCGTTAAACTCTCCAACACTGAGAGAGCTTTAAGTTTGCGTTTGTTTTTCATAAGAGAGGCCAATTTTGAAACATTCTGTGATCAGCGCTAGGCTCTGGTATGCTGCTTGAGACTTTTCCACTGGCATAGATGAGGTATGTTCTCACTATGATAACTTGAGATAGTCTGATATAACAATGTGCGCATGTATTAATTACACTTGCTTTTGTTTTACTGTCAATTCCAATATTGGCATGAGCCATTTTTAATGTTGTTTAAACTCTCACGTTCATATGGTTACAACGGTGCGTCTGGAACTGCTGCATTTAGAAGTTCTGGGGCTCCTCAAGATATTTTTCCCAGGTTGGGTTGCTCGCACAAGTGATACCAAGTAAAATTTTAACTTGTGCACTTTCAAGAAAATAATCCCATGCAAGACCATTTTGATTGCAGTAAGGAGTCCTGATTGGCCAGACTGTTTTTACACCTGACTCCTAGGTAAATTGAGGGTGGAAAACCAGCAGTTCACAGGCCTCGAGGACTGTATTTTAATAATCACTCACTGGTCTACAAGGTTAGCACAAGCGAGCTTTTCAACTGACCTGAAAAAAAAAAACTGTCAGAGTAAGAAAGCAAAAAAAAATCATAGGTTTTTAGAAATTAATCGTCCCAGTTTTCTTCAGGTTGACTTGCAATTCTCACAGTAGAATTCACAATCAGCAGCAGGAACAAATGGATCAAAAGGCATAGCATCTTGCAGCCCAGATTATCAATTAAGGTTGCGACAGACAACTTGACATCCACCAAGGCACTTACTTACAATCGACATCCTTTTTGTCAGTTAGCAGTCATAGGCATGTTAAATTCACTCAAGCTGCATGACTGAATACCATGCTAAATTTATTTATGTCGGACAACAATCAAACTAAAAATGAAAATAGTTATATTACTAATCAAAACACAGCAACAAAAGCAAGGTAGAAGAACAAATAATACAAGTAATAAGAATAACTAAAATAAGTTGTCATCATCAATAATAGAAAAGAAAAACAGAAACAAACTAAGCATGTGTGTTTGAGAGGGAGTAGTTGGACGCAGAATGCTTAATGCTTAAATTAATAACTTTAATGAAGCACCAAAAAGAAAATCATTCTTTACCCAAATTACCTTTAATAGAGGACAAGGCAGGAGATCCAGAGGATGGCAATCTGGCCTGTTTCAAGAGACAGGAGGTGGTTGAAGGCAAAGATCCCTCCTCTTCCTCTTTCATTCCTTCTTCACTCTGCAATCTCTCAGTTGGGCTTGTTTTAAAATGGGATTCATTCCCTTCCTCTTGTCCTGACTCAAAGCCACAGATCTCTTCACTTTTTACTGCATCTGTCAACCATATGTCCTCATTCTGCCTCTGCCCACTTTCTTCCTCCTCTCCCTTAATTTTGGAGAGAGTGAGATCTTCCTCCTTGCTCATCATATATCCACTCCTCTCCTCTATACTCTCCCCTATACCTTCACTTTTAATCACACTGGGTCTCAACCGCATCTCAGAATAATCTCTGCTGCCCACCACAGGTTCCGTCTTGATGTCTTCAGCTGTAAGCCTGGGCTTGAAGGTAGGAAAACGAAGCAAAAATTCTGATGGGGCGTGTGCTGTTGCAGAATCCATCAAGTTTCTAAAAAGAGGGAACCATAACTCAGGAGGTGATGACTGAATGTAAAGATTTCCTTTCAATAATAGTCCTGTACAGATGATGACGCAAAGACTGGTATTTTTGTGCCAACGTAGTGTTTTTATTAACGTAACATAACGTAACAAAATATAACCTTACATGAGTGGCGAGAAAAAGCCATTCAGCTCAACTTTGCTCACCATTTTCCTGTCATTCAAGCGAACCCAACTCTTCGGATATTTAAGGACAAGGTGGAATTTAGCACTGTCTCGAAAACCGTTAGTGTGTCACCGTTACATTATGGCCACGCAAGCTCTTCCATACTACGATCACTCCTTAAGAAAAAAAATCTTATCCGAGCTAAATACATTCCATTGATGATCTAGAATACACTATTACGCACATGGTTTCATTGGAGACCCTTATTTTTCTGCCAATTAAATGCTATTGGACACCATGAAAAGAGTTCAATGGGAAAGCAAAAATACATTCGCTAAAAATGAAAATGGGACATGTTTCTTCGCGAACGATTCTGCCTCTCATCTCGCTCGCTAAGAAAGTCAATAACAACCCATCTTCCTACACGGATATTACCAGACATTGGCGATGTCTACTGTAACTGCGTAACCAACTCAGTGCACGATATAAAATACACAACTCACTATTGAATTGAAATGGTTACAGATTAGGCGACGGTGAATAAAGTGTTACGGGTGATGCCCAAGTATTGCCGAAAAGTTAAAAATAAACTGGGGGCACAATAAGTATTATTCAGCACCAAAGCGAGACGTCTCAACAACTTCTCGTAAACGAAACAGAAAAAGGCTCGTGACACCAGTGGTAAGTTTGTCAGGCAGCTAAATTCGATAGCAATCCCCCTAAATGATGCATTTCACTCACCAAGAGCAGCAGCACGGTGAATTGTCTGAGAGCGAAAACCGGCGAAGACGCAGTACTTGCTAATACTTCTCGGATGGTAGTAATTAGTCTTCTTCTCCTTTTTTGACCATTTTTGCCTCGCCGGCCCATTGCTGCCTCCGATGGATTCACACTGTAAGAACGGTCTTGACCATGCGCTGCGCTCCAGTTCAAAAATATAGGGTGCATCTCTGTTCTCATAAATGCATCCTGGTTCCCTTCACTTGCATCTTATGCCAGAATCAGACGACACAATGATTTCGTCTTTTCTAAAGATCGCCATGTCAGATTTAGGCATTACAGAGTTATCAATTCTTTCCACGAATAGGCGCACCGATGCGTACTACAGGAGCTCCACGACCACTGGTCATTTGCAGTCTAGCAGATATTGGCTGTGTTCGAAACCGCACTCTACGGTCTACATACACTATTCTCTCTACGCACTAGTCACACAACATACTAATTACTACAAATGAACTCTTCCTTGGTTGTCTTCTTATTATTATTCCTCAGCAAGTTTTTTTCTGGCGGTTAACATCGTGATGCATCTTGGGCAATTTATGTATGAATAGTAAGCTTATGATGCACCCACAAAATATCTGCCAGATCAGGTATACATCCGGGAACTTCTTGCGGACACAAACTCACTTCCCACGCATACGTAAACACGCTACCCCCTAAATCTGACATCATCTGTAGTGCAAGTAGTACGTTAGTGCGCGGTTTAGACTGTATAAAAAGATTGAAGAACAACTGTACCATCACCCATTGATTTCAGCATACCATTTAAGAAGCCTTGATTTTGGCAATTTGAATAGTGCCATTTTGTCATTTTGAAACAAGATGTGACTCCTATTGGACGAGAGTCTGAATTAAATATCCAGGGAGGAGCCAGGGGTGGATCTGACCATATCTGACAGGACCAGAGGATAGCCACGCCCCTAAAGCATATTCTTACTTTATCCTTTATTCTTGTCCATTCACCAGCAACCAAACTATCTGCTCCAGCTGTTTGGCTGAAGCTAAGCAGGTGTGGGCTTGGTCAGTACTTGGATGTGAGACCACCTGGGAAAACAAAGTTGTTGTTGGAGGACGTGTTGGTGGGCCAGTAGCTTGTGCAATGACTCCCAATGCCCCAGCACAGTGACGGGGACACTGTACTGAAAGAAATACCATCTTTCACTGTGGGCATTAACCATCCTCTGGCACTCTCGTCGAAGAGTAGGGAGTTCCTCTGTGCCATGGCTAATTTCCCAACATGGCTCCTTAACCTGCCACCTAATCATCCCCTGATCGAATTGGCTGTGCAAATCTCCCTCAAACCTCAGGCCTCCCATGAAAAAGAGGTTTTAATCTCAACGGGACTTCCCTGGTTAGATTTGTGACCATGATTTTAAAAAATTAACATAAGGATATATCGAAGAAGACTGGAAACTTGCAATGGATACCACAATGTGGAAAATCATCATTGAAACTAGAAAAAGTTACATTTTCTGAAGAAAATTTGTGTGCTTGCTTCAGCAAGAAATTCTTGTTGAGAAAAGTTGAAGAGGTTGGCTTTAAAAATGAAGGTGCTCGGAAACTGGGAGGCAAAGGAAATTGCTGCAGAAATTTTCAAAAACTGCTGAAATGTAAACACAAGACTTTGAAGCTAAAAGTAATACTTTAAGGAATTCTGACGTTTCAGCTGCATCATGACCGAGTCTACTCCGCTTAAACCCAGCTGTAAAAAAAAAAATGGTGAATGGGATTCAATGACATTGATGCATTTCTGTCCATGGGTCTATGCGTATCTAGTTCAACGCTGTGCATGCTGAGAAATTAGCTTTGTGGTGGAGCAAACATGGCAGGCCACATTAGCAGACTGCCGCAGCTGTTGAATGCTAATAGCTCATTGTCAGTCTCTCCCCCAGTCCCGACCTGTACAACGCTGACCTCACCAAGTAGTGAAATGCTACTATTCAAGGCTCTCTGTTCATTTCTGTGCACTGTCTTTGCTACCTAAATAGCTAATAATATCAAGCTGCAAAATATCGTTAACGCATGTTGTGATATTATTCACGGCTCCCTTTTTATTTCTGTGCCATTATTAGCTAGTTAGCTCGCGAACACACAGTGCACAGAACGAGTTCGAAACGGGTCAAACTTGAGTTTTGAAATTGCTATCACTGCAGATGACATAATGAATAGCTAGTTGATATTAACTATTGAACTACTTAATGAGTATGGAAAAGTTACATCTGCTGGCTTAGCAAGGATGGCAGTTACGGTCATTTTGATACCAGTATTTTGCCTGTGTTAGATATGATCATAAATATATCTAAGTTGTGTGAACAGTTGCTTGTATACACAGGAATAGGAGCTGTCTGCTTTGCAATTTTCTACTGTATCGTGTTCTCATGGACCTGCCTTGCAAAAAGACCGATCTTTGCTGCCCTAAATCTGCTCTCTTGGAGCTGGTTTGAGTGACTGTACAAACGACAATACCGGAAATTCTTTCACTGAGTTTGACGCAGTAGAATGAGGTTTGTCTAACAGTTGCATCAATCTTAATCCAAACGATGATCATGCTTGTCCAATCTACAAAATGGAGATAACATATTAAAGAGGAAAGTTTGCTGAGCAAAATGCGTCAAAATTGTGTGTAGTGGCAAAAATGTGGGAACAAGAGCAAGTTATAAAATTATGTTTTTCAGCTTTCCAACCAGAATTTTCTGTCTCATTTAAATATAGGAGTTAATGGAGTTTCGGTTTGTGCTCCTGTTGCTTTTCGGCTTGTACTGCCAAAACCATCTGTCCAAATGCTTGCATAGTTACATTTTTGTAACCAGCACAACTTTTCCTCCAACTGGGATATAAAAATATTTATGTGGAGTGAAAACTGTGAGAGTTAGAGCAAGTTTAAGAGAAGACTTCTTGACGATTTTACAGCCATTTGCCACTTTAACAGTGACGTCACCACACTGTAAGTTCCCAGAATGTATTGTAATAGAATTTTTTTTTTAATAATAATTTTTAAAAAAAGTATAGAAGTTATGAAAAATTTGAATTGTGATGAAATTTATACAAACTTAACATTTTGCAGTTTGAATGACATTTCTAGCTAAAAGTATGAGTGGAAAAATAGCAGAAAATAGCTGAATCTATTGTATCAGCACAAAAATGGATTGATTTAAATGAATTTTAAATATCTCAAAAACTAAAAAGAAAATAAAAAAATCTGTACTGATGCAACGTAATACAGAACAAGCTGATTTTTTAAAAGTTTGAACAGAATCAATAGCTTAAACGGTGTAGGAGGAGTGAGTCAGCTAAATTTAGGCGGAAGAAGAAAAAGTAGTGAGAGAAAAGTGTGTGCTGCTTCTGAAGTAAGCACACAATAATAAATCAGGTAGGAAAGTAGGGTCACTTTCTCGTAGGCTTCTATGGGATTTAACTTCTTTCTGCATCCACTGACATCGCTATCTGCTGGCCATTAAATAGAAAGCAAATTTTTGAGATCTCCGCATTGACCTCAGCTCTCAGACCTGGGTGCTGGGTCCATCTTTTTTATACAGTCTATGCTTGCAGATGACCATTAATCATTTCTGATCCCACTCAATGCCCCCAACTTCTAAATCAGGCTAAAATCAGGCCAAAATCTCCGCTCACGGCATTAGTTCCTCTCACCGAGTTTGCATAGAGAGTTGCATGTAAAGAGGACCGAGGACAGAAGAAATGGGGACATGGCTGTGTTTAAATCCTCAAAAAATTATGTCCTCTTGTCTAATTCTTAACCACTTTTCCCGAGAGGAAAACATCGTGAGGTTAAAGGGCTTGTTCATCAAAAAATGAGATTTGGACCACAAACTCTTTCATATGAATACAGCCTTTGTGCACTGGTCATTTCAAATTATAATCAGCCCATAAAAATTTATTCGCATTTTAATCACGATCAGCTCAAAAAGAATTCATATTCGACTATCATGGGCACTGACGTCACAGAAGGTATCTAGCCAGCAGCAGATAACGCACTGTCAATGTCATTGGACTCAATTATTCATAACTGTGGCTCATTCTCTTGGAAATTGCCAAAAATCTGCTTTTTTTTTTACAGCTGCAATAATAAGGTTGATTCAAACAGAGGCATCATGGTCCATGTATTTCCAAAAAATATATTTTATACGATTCAAAAGGCATGGGTGAATTTTGAGAAGAGGAAGTGAATGGATTTCATAGAGCCCAGATCAGGTTCAGTGATTATTGAAGATCATATTTTTTTATCATATTCATCAGTAAATCAATAACCGTAATCAGTAGCCATATTATGTGAGCACCTGTAACACACACACTCACACATAAATAAGCAGTTGCTACCCACACATAAGCTACACACGCCATCACTATTTTCCAGAAAATCCAAAAGAGAACACGCCAACCAATAGGGGAAGGGAACAAGATAAGAGGTAACCAGTGTACTCTGATTGGAAGAAGGTTTTTCATCACTATTTTCCAGAAAATCCAAAAGAGAACACGCCAACCAATAGGGGAAGGGAACAAGATAAGAGGTAACCAGTTTAATGTGATTGGAAGAAGGTTTTTAATTAAAAAAGGCCATTTTGAATGAGTGTAGTAGTGCTCTTTGCATGCAAGAACAACTCAGGGATTTAGGTCATAAGCTGAAATGAAGTCTGATAATTTTCTAAAGATTCTGCCTCTCTCCAATTATTTGAAGATAAGGGGACCTCAAAAATACAAAAACATGTCTCAATGGGGAAGCACAACATGATCGGTTCTAAAAACTTCACTGATGACTGCTTTTATCAGCCAGATCCCAAGTCAGGAAAAGTCTCAATCACTGTGGGTTAGTAATTTTTGAAATTGCTGCTTAACTTCCTCAAGTCCAATATTCCCCTGGAGGTAATGCCAGCAATCCTGGATGCGCCCCTGGTTATGATGTGTTAAAAGCCTTAAAATAAATTCAATTTTTATTGCAGAAGCATACTCTCACACTGAAAAATTGTAGAAAAATGTAACCTTCAACTCATGAATTTTAAGGGGAAAAAAAATCCCTGACGAAGAAATTATTGTTTTTCATAAAATCACCTGTACCACAATTATTGGCACCCCTAAAAATCCCAAGGAAATAAATGTAATTGAAGTATTTCTGTCATTTCTACAGTAGTTTACAAAGTTGATCAGAGTATCTAGGAACATTTAATTAGTAATTCATCACTTCCTGTTTCGCTGGGGTGTAAATATGACATGACACGGAGGCCATTTTTCTTATCCACTCTTCAACATGGGAAAGACAAAGGAACACACCATTCAAATAAGGCAGATGTGTGTCGACCTTCACAAGTCAGGCAATGGCTATAAGAAAATAGCCACCCGCCTGCACCTGCCCATATCTACAGTCAAAGGAATCATTAAGAAGTTTAAAACAACTGGAACAGTGGTAAACAAGCCTGGACGAGGACGCAAGGTTGTTTTGCCACCATGCACAGTGAGGAGGATGGTAAGAGAAATAAAAAGTTCTCCAATGCTCACTGATAAAGAATTGCAACAAATGGTAGCATCCTAGGGTCACAAAGTCTCCAAAACAACCATCAGGCGCTATCTACATGCCAACAAGCAGTTTGGGAGGCATGCACCGAAAAAACCTTCTCTCACTCACAATCATAAACGCAAACGTCTGGAGTTTGCTAAGCGGTACTGGGACTTCAACTGGGACCATGTGGTTTGGTCAGATGAGACCAAGATAGAGCTTTTTGGCAACAAACACTCTAGGTCAGTGTTCCCCAACCCTCTCCTGGAGGCCCACCTGTCCTGCATGCTTTAGATTTCTCCCTGCTTCAGCACAGATGGTTCAAATGATCAGCTCGTTAATCACCCCCTAAAGCTGATTGATGACAGCCTGATCATTTGAATCACCTGTGCTAGAGCAGGGAGAGATCTAACACATGCAGGACAGGTGGGCATCCTGGAGATGGTTGGGGAACACTGCTCTAAGTGGGTCTGGCGGAGCACAAAAGATGAGTATGCAGAAAAGCACCTTGTGCCCACTGTGAAGTATGGGGGAAAATCGGTGATGCTGTGGGCTTGTTTCTCTTCCAGAGACCCTGGGAACCTTGTTAGGGTGCATGGCATCATGAATGCTTTGAAATAGCAGGACATTTTAAATCAAAATCTGGTGGCCTGTGCCCGAAAGCTGAAGATGGGTCATCACTGGGTCTTTCAGCAAGATAATGACCCTAAACAAGGGGCCAAATCCACACAGAAACGGTTCATCAGACACAGAATCAAGCTCCTCCCATGGCCATCTCAGTCCCCAGGCCTCAAGCCCATTGAAAACCTGCGGAGTGAGCTGAAGAGGAGAGTGCAGAGGAGAGGACCCAGGTTGCTGGATGATTTAGAGAGATTGTGCAAAGAGATATGGTGGAAGATCCCTCTTTCTGTATTCTCCCATCTTGTGAAACATTATAGGAGAAGATTAGGTGATGTTTTGTTGGCAAAAGGGGGTTGTACAAAGTATTAACCTCAGGGGTGGTAATAATTGTGGCACACATGATTTGATGTTAAAGAATTATTTCTTAATGTGGGATTTCTTTCCCCACTGAATAAATGCACTTGAATTAAAGTTTGCATTTTCCTCTTTTTTACATTGTGGTCCTATATTATTTAGAAAAAAAAAACTGAATTTATTAGAAGCTAAAGAACACATCTTAACCAGGGCTGCCAATGATTATGGAGGGCAGAGTGATTGCCTTCTAGCTGATCTAGTTTAAGATGCGTGATTATTAATCAATCTATTTTATTTACTGAATAATCACGACCAATATATAAGCCTGTAATTATTAAGAAAGTATTACTGAAGGGCAACATTGACAACATACTTAGTGATATTGTATGGATAGAGGGAAAAAAATGAAAAGAAAGCAAGTGAAAAAGTAAGGAGAGCTTACCTGGCCCGGTGCTAGAGCAGGGAATCGGGGGGGCTCAGACACATCCCTTTATGACAATAAGCATAGTCCTGGCTAGTTCTCAATTATTTTCCTTTATTGACGCGTTTTCCAATCATCGTAATTGGCAACTGAAGATCAACGTTATTCAAAATTGCACACCTGCGCAAATAGCCTGAGCCACATGCATTTATAGCCTATTTCACTGGCGAATGCTACATTTTCACTTAATACCGAGAGTAATTTCGAATAACGTTGATTTAAATTAAGCAAATACGCGTCCAGATGAATGATTGTCCTCTTACCTAATCGAGGAGAACAAGCAACACCTGTTAAAAGTGGAGTGCTCTCGGAAGTAAACCTTTTGTTAATCATGAACATGACTGAGAATAGGTCAGGACAAATAATTGTTTAAAACGGATTTTTACTCCTCCCCAATTCTCAGTTATACTGAATTTACCCCATGATTTCATCGCTGTTAGATCGCATATGGAGAGAAACCGTGTCTTCAGTTGCCAATTACAATAATTGGAAAACGCATCAATAAAGGAAAATGATTGAGAACTAGTCAGGACTATCCTAATTGTCATAAAGTGACATGTCTGTGCCCCCCCAATTCCCTGTTCTAGCGCCGGGACTGGAGCTTATGAATACTTCCGATGTCCCCAATCATGCTTTTTCCGTTGGTGATTATAGAAATGATCACATTCCGAAAATCAATTTTGACAAAAATGACAACACATCATTGACACGTAGCACTGCACCTCTCCATATGTTAGAAAGTGTGTGCGACAAATTTGAAAAGAATCCAATGAATAATATTTGAGATATCAATCGGACAATCGACATTGAACCCACTTGAAAATGTGTAAGTCAGGAAAATGGTGACATTTTAGTGAAAAATCATCCTAGATGGCCGACACTTGGCACTGCACCTCTCCCTGTGGTAGAGAATATGTGTGCCAAATTTGTGAGGAATGCAATGTATAATATTTGTGATATTGATCGGACAAATTGACATTGAACCCACTTGAAAATGTGTCAGTCCAAAAACAGGAAATCAGTGATATTTTAGTGAAAAATCATCCCAAATGGCCGATACTTTGCACAGCACCTCTCCCTGTAGTAGAGAATGCGTGCTCCAAATTTGGAAAGAATCCAATGAATAATTTTCGAGATATCGATTGGAAAAATAATGTCTTTGGATGGATTGACGGACGGACGGAATTCTTGGTATATAACTACACTGATGGACTTTAAAAACTTATTACCAGAATTGTAGCCAAAGTCAGATTCAAATTTGTAACCATTTATTGACCTCGCCCATAACAACAACTTCGACAAAATGTCAGATAACATCAACAAAAAAAGAACGACAATACAATCAACAACGACAAGTTTAACAACAAAATCAACAACAATTTCAGTATTGAGTGTGACCGCCATCACTTGTCTTAGCACGGACAGCACCATTCTGTTGAAATGTTGCTGGGGAATGATCAGCCACTCCTGAAGAAGGGCTTCTTGGAGCTCCGCCCTCGTCCTGGGCACTGGAGTGTGTTGCCGAACCCGCCGATCCAACAGGTCCCACACATGCTCAAAGCACTTCATGTCAGGGCTGAAAGGTGGCCAGTCCATGACTCGCACACCATTCTGGGCCAGAAGCTGCTGGGTCACGTGCTGAGTGAGGTCGTGCATTGTCTTGCATGAACGTGACCTTAGGGTGGTCTGTGATGTAAGGCACGATGTGCAGTCTGATGACAAGGTCACAGTAGCGGGCTGCATTAAGATTTCCATTGATTATGACCAAGTTGGACTTCCAGCCGCACCTTATGGCACCCTAGACCATCACCGAGCCTCCTCCAAAGCGATCTGTCTCAGCAATGCAGGGGGCCGCGTATCTCTCACCACGCCGTCTGAAGACCCTGCGTCTTCCATCATGTCAGAACAGACAAAATCTAGACTCATCACTGAAGTCAACATTCCTCCAGAATCGATTGGGGACTTGTCTCTGACCATATTCTTCAGTCCAGCGAAGCCTGGTAGCCCTGCGCCATGCGTTAAGCTGTATTCCAACATATGCCCTGTGGGCTCTGATCCCTTGCTCTGCAAGTCGGCGACTCGCTTTTCTTTTGCTGATACTTGGTCCGTGGATTCCTAGGGTCTCCTGAGTCGTCCTGGTGCAGGTTCGAAACCAATCTCTCAGGTGAACGAGGTGTATCGGATTGTCCTGGGCTGGCGTCTGACCCCAGGCTGACCAGGTCGGGGTCAATCATTGGTGCTTCCAGTCTCCTGGTAACGAGCCACAAGGTTAGAGATTGTGGGTTGGCTTACCCCAAAATGCTGGGCGATTCGATTTTGGGATATTCCAGCCATCCACAGCCCAATGGCTTGATCACAGTGGGGTCTGGAAAGGCGAGGCATGGCGCACATAGTGTCTTTGAACAAATGCTCTCTGGCCTTAATGACCTCAATGATTGTTTAAAGGCATTTGACAGCATTGCAATAGTGATCAGTGAAGCCGGACAAGGTAACATCGCCAATTCCTCAAATCCTGCTCCACAGACACAAACAAGGTCATGACCTCATGCATGTTGTGTCTCCTTACTCAGACAACTGCATATCAATTATATAATCATCCAATTAAAGTATCTCTAATCCAACAATACTATTTCTGTCTAGTCAGACTTATACGTTTTTAAAGTCCATCAGTATATATACTCCTGACATTTTGTCATCGGGGGTATAAAAAAAAGTATTGAATACCAGCTCAAGCCAAGTACAATTTGTGCTGTGCTTAAGTAAAAATTGGTGAAAGTTTTTATTCAAATAAACTTTTGCTAAGTTTTTGACTTAGAATTTCACTTATTCTGAGTAAAATTCTCAGCCATACTAAGTAAAAATCTACGTAAGTATTTTTGGTATTCAAGTGCGTACAACTAAGTATTTTGTCTTATCCAGATTAGACTTAAATACAATTATCATTCTCAAAGAATCATTCGTCGGGACAAGACGTATCAACATTACTGCTCTCCTCTATCTTCAATCCAACCATCAACGCAAACTTCGTCAGCATATGGCTAACCAACGTTAACATCCAATCAACGCGTCCAAAGATCCAGAACTTATCAAAAGATATTGTTTCAACAGGGAAGGGATCCTGCGCCTAACTCAGTTGAAAGAGGATGACATTGCCCCCAGGGGTAATACCAACCATCCAACTACACCAGTGGATAGGCTGTGCACATTCCTGCATTTCGACGCCACGGGGTGCTTACAGCGCACAGATGGAGACACGAACCACATCTTCCAGGCATGACGTCATAATTTCAAAATAATTTACTTAGATATCGTCTGACGAAGTAAATATCTAGGACGCTACTTGAATACAATGTTAGCGTTTTTCTCAGCAAACTGTTATGCATGAGTGTTTTATGTAAAGCACTGTATATCATTATATCCCCGAACGCCGAATGGCATTCCGGGGATATTATGTTTTTGGTCCGACCGCTGCCGCACTAGGTGTTAACGCGATAACTTCAGTAATATTTCAATGACAAATTTAAAATTTTGCACCAAAGTAAGTATCATAAAGAGGAAGAACTGATTCGATTTTGGACAATTTACGATGTCTAGATTGGCCACCAGGGGCCAAAAACTGATTTAGGTGTTAACGCGATAACTGCAGTAATATTTCAATTAGGAATTCCAAGTTTTGCATATAAGTAAGTATCCTACAGAGGAAGAACTGATTCAATTTTGGACAATTTACAATTTCTAGATTGGCCACAAGGGGCCAAAAACGGAAAAATCACAGTTTTTATCATATCTCTGGAAATATTTGTCCGATTGACCTCAAATCCAGTGCAAATGAAAGGTCATGACCTGAGGATGCATCCCACGATGACATTATGCCTGTTTGGTTCAAAATTTTGACACAAGGTGGAGATTTGTCACATAAAATTCACCATTTTTGCCATATCTTTGGAACCATTTGTCCAATTGACATGAAACTATGTGCAACTGCAAGGTCATGACCTCACAACATGTCACATGATGACATCATACCTGTATGGCTCAATATTTTGCCACCAAGTGGAGCTTTGTGATGGAAAATCACCATTTTGGCCATATCTTCAGAACCGTTTTTCTGATTGAACTGAAATTAAGTTCAAATGAAAGGTCATGACCTGAGGGGCTTTATATTGTATTGGGTCTATTCGAGGATTGGGGCGTTCGGGGATATACCCCAAGCCGTCACCTCCGACAGCATAAGCCTAGTTATATCCATAGTTACATCGTAAGGTATACAGATTACTTGACAGTGTGAAGCTCTTGCCATACCATACAGCTCACCTCAGAATGGAAAAAATCGTGAGAATTTTCCCTAACTTACCGCTGCCTTGCCGTCTCAGTATCGCTACTCTACCGCCAGACTAACTAGTTGTTTCGCGAGATTAATGCTGTATGCCTTTTAACTGCCGACAGTGATTGTGAGGCGGCGCCAAGTAAGAAAATATAGTCCTGACCCAGTGTGGTTTCCTATTCGCTGTGGGGCGAATAGCCACTTCCAAAAACATAACATGAACTTTCAATTTAAAACTTGTGAGAAACCGCATTAATAGTGCATGTGAAAGCGCGGAACAAATTTGCATTAGAAGATGTGTGTAAACTGTGTGTATGAGTTCATAATGTAACTAAAATCTTCTCTCTGGATGTCAGAAGCGCCACCAAGTCCAGCAATCTACAATATAACAGAAACAAAATGAAAATTTTGCTAAACTATGACAGGCAGCGGATGTTTCCAATATGGTAACACCTATCATTCATTTTCACCGAACGTTAAGAGTAAACAAAAATAAAGGATTTTTCCGGTCTGCCCTCAATAGCATTAAAATATACAGAAAGTTTTTTTTCCCCCCCCCCCAAAGAACTGCTCTTTTTTGCCGCTGTTCTCCTCATAAACAAACATCACACATCAAGTCGCATCATGCATCTCACACATCGTTCCTTTACATGCAATGGTTTACCAATTAAAAAATTGTGATTTTAAAGTTATCTACAACAATAAAAATAAAACGACAAGCACCTATTTTAAGCTTATAAATATATTAATAGGAAGAAATCATCTTATGTGGTAGTGCGGGGTTGATAAGTTTTCACCATTTACAATGACTAGATGTGAAACCATCACCTGCTGGGAGATGCTTACCAGCCGCTCAGTCAATTATGACATTCTTCAGCACACGCTGGACCACCTGTGATTTGTATTCTGGAAGGGATTTGCGACTGGGTACTAAATTTATAAATGCTTTGTATCCCTGCCCCGCGCTCTCTCAGACAACCCACCGCATTTCTGTCCTCTTGTTGCTCTAAAGTTAGCGTTACCTTCCACCGACCCTACCACGATAGAATTCCATTTTGACGTGATCTGTTCTGTATGTGGAAGAGCAGTATGAGCGTTCCGCTATGAGAGACTTCTGGTGCGCTTTCAGACTGCTTGAGGCTTTGAAGCTCTTCCCACACTGGGGGCACAGGTAGGGCCGTTCTTCTGTATGAATAAGCCGTTGTGATATCAAGTTGCTCGACTTTCTGAAGCTCTTCCCACACTGGGAGCAGTGATAGGGGCATTCCCCTGTATGAATTCACTCACACGCCGTCAGCAGCGTTTTCACTTTAAAGCTCTTCCCACACAGACTGCAGCAGTGTGGGGGCTCCCCAGTATGATTGCGCTCTCGTTTCCTCAAATTTCCAGAAACACTGAAGCTCTTCCCTCACTGGGAACAGCTGTATGGCCGCTCTCCTGAGTGAACAAGCTGGTGTGATACCAGACGGCTTAACTTTTTGAAGTTCTTCCCACAGTGAGAGCTGCTGTATGGCCGCCCCCTCCTGTATGAACATGCTGGTGGAAGACCACACTGCGTAACCTTCTGAAGCTCTTTCCACATTGGGAGCAGCAGAATGAGTCCTCTACTGCATGTATCTGCTCTTGTTTCCTCAAACTTCCAGGGTAACTGAAGCTCTTCCCACAGTGGGAGCAGTGGTATGGGTGCTATCCTGTATGAATGAGTACATGCGTTTTAAGATGGCTTGGTCGACTGAAGCTCTTCCCACAGTGGGAGCAGTGGTACGGGCGCTCTCCAGTGTGAATACGTTCATGCATTGTCAGACTGCCACGCTGAGTGAAGCTCTTCCCACACTGGGAGCAGTGATGGGGGGATTCCCCTGTATGGATTCGCTGATGTGCTGTCAGCTGCGTTTTCACTTTAAAGCTCTTCCCACACAGAATGCAGCAGTGTGGGCGCTCCCCTGTATGAATGCGCTCGTGTATCCTCAGATTACCAGAAACACTGAAACTCTTCCCACAGTGTAAGCACTGGTATGGGCGCTCTCCTGTATGAATGCGTTCATGCATTCTCAGACTGCTCAGTCGATTGAAGCTCTTCCCGCACTGGGAGCAGTGGTATGGGTGCTCCCCTGTATGAATAAGTACATGCGTTTTGAGATTGCTTGGTCGACTGAAGCTCTTCCCACAGTGGAAGCACTGGTATGGGCGCTCTCCAGAGTGAATGCGTTCGTGCATTGTAAGACTGCCCAGTTGAGTGAAGCTCTTCCTGCATTGGGAGCAGTGATAGGGCGATTCCCCTGTATGGATTCGCTGGTGTGTGGCTAAGTTTGACTTGCGGCTGAAAATTTTACCACACAGACGGCAGAGAAATTGTGGTTTCCCGGCATGAATTAGTTTATGTGCTGCCAGGCTGAATTTGGATTTGAAGCCCTTCCCACACTGAGAGCAGATGTGGGCCCCTGGTGTACTTGTGTGGGGCTGTATTGGGGTGGAGACCATTGTTGCGGGAGTGGGAGGCAGTGGGTTTTCTGCTCCATTTTCTGCATATCCCAGATTTCTCCTGTGCTCAAGGTGAACCTTCTCAATGTGCTGGTGCAGCTTCTCTTCTTCCATGTGAATGAATGGGCACTGGGAGCAGGCAAACACCTCAGTCTCTCCTGTAAACAGACAAGGGCAATATATTATATATTATATATATATATAAATAAAATACACACACACACTCACTCACACACACACACACACACACACACAACCGCTCAAAAGTTTGGGATCACTTGGAAATTTTCTTGTTTTCCATGGAAACACACATGAAATTAGTCTGAATAGGAAATATAGCAAATGAACGGAACAAGCAGACATTGTCTGAGAGAGTAATAATGATTTTAATGGCTTCAAAAATAAAACCACCTTCACTGTTGATACTGAAGCTGGTGTTTGACAGGAACTATTTAGCGCAGCTGCTAGTTGACAACCTGCGAGGCATCTTTCTCTTAAATTACACACTCTCAGATATTTGTCGTCTTGCACAGTTGAGCATCGGCGCCTCCCACTTCTTCTTTCTGTCCCTGTTAGTGCCAGTTTGTGCTGCTCTTTGATGGGAGTAGTTGACAGCATGGCTAGAGATTTTAAGTTTTCAATTTCTCCCATTGAATAGCCTTCTTTTCGAAGCACAACAATAGACTGATGGCCATTTTGAGCCAGTAAACAAACAAACAACTGCTGATGCTTCAGGTACTAAGCCAACCTCAAGAATGCCATGCTCCCTTTTGTGCTCCCTTATTACTTCAACGGTTTTCAGCTGTGCAACACATTTGCAGAAGGGTTTTCTAATAATCGATTAGCCTTATAAAATGCTAAACTTGGATTAGCAGCCATACCAGGTGATTGATGCAGAGGACTGACAGTTGCTGATAATAGGCCTCAATTCAAAAATGTAGATCATTCTTTGAAAATCATCTGATTAATTAGAATCGTTTGTGAAATGGAAAAAATGTTTGTGCATGAAAATGTATTTCTCTTTGGAAAACAAAGAAATTTGCAAGTGATCCCAAACATTTGAGCGGTAGTGTATATTATGATCTGCTTGTATAAACAAAAATATTGTACCCAACATGGTTGTAATAATGAATTTTTCCCAACCCAATTTGAATTTGAGGTTTTTACAGCCACAGCTAAGTTACTGTTGTTTTGGTCATCAAGGATGCAGGGCCAACGAGAGAGAGTTCTGGTAGGTTCCTATTGGAATACATAGTTGATCAGAGGCAAACAAGCCACTCTTAAGTTTGAGTCTCATATTGGATGTAGGGCTGACCAGAATGAGTTCTAGTAGGTCTTAATAGGAATACAAAGGGGTCATTCCATATGAAGTCAACCAGGGGGCCCCAGGTCATCGACTTAGCTCAAATTTATCTTGGAAGTACTTCTAAATTCATAATGCACACATGCAAAATTGTAAGCTCCAATTCCTGAGGGCCTCCAAGATATGGCCCCCCAAAAACTGGGAGCAATTCCCTAAGCAAATCGCGCATGATAATTTATCAGGATTTGGGAGGCCAATATCTTTGGAACAAATCAATAGGTATGGGCTGAAAATCACTATCTGGGGTAATTTAGGTTCAGGCTTTCAGAATCTCGTCAAAATTTATCCATCTCTTTTCATTTTCAAGATATTATCCTCTCCAATAAGAAACTTTATGGGCGGAAATCAATAATTCAGTTTTCAAGGGCCCCCAATGAGGCCTGGAGCCTCATTTATCAACCTGTGCGTAGAAAGTGCTCTAAATTCTTTCGTAAGAATGAAACTTAGAATGTGTGTAAGAACAAAAAAATCTGTATTTATCAAACGTGCGGACACTGGTCGTACGCACACCAGTGAGAAATGTGTGATGATAAATCCCACCTGTTCTAAACTACCAAGCTCATGCATGGTTAGGCTCATTTGCATTCAGAAATGCCTCCAATTGACCATATATGGTAGCAGCAATCCCTTTAAGAATGCCTTTATTTCCCTCACCAAAATCATGGCAAAGAGGGCGAAGAAGAGGAATTTCTCCGAAACAGAGATTGAGGTGCTTGTAGGAGAAGTTGAAACAAACCAAAAAATACGGTTTAGAACACTCATTGCAGGTGTGAAGAACAAAAGAAAAAATGCTGCGTGGGAGAAGGTAACGGCTGCTGTTAATTCTGTTCGGTCAGCAGAAAGAGCAGTCTCAGTTATTAGCCACAGCTTCAGTGGATATCCCCGATCACCAATAGAGATGTTATGATAAACCATACAAAGCCCAGAAACTAATTTCGAAATGTTGTAACACTCACCAATAAGCCAGCCATCCTCAACAGCTCCTGCTAGGAGGCGCACACCCACAGAGCTGTTCTGCAGAATGAATGAGTCCTGCGTTCCTCCAGGCCATAGGGCAACAAAGCTTAACAGAGACATCTTTGCATCGCAGATTATTTGAGCATTGACTGAATGAAATCCTTTCCTGTTCACTTAACTGAATTCATCGTGTGATGGTGCTTTTATTGCGATGTGGGTGCAATCTATGGCTCCATTTATGTTTGGGAATCGGGCGATGGCATGAAATCCTTTTTTAATTTCAGCTTGTTGTTGATGTCTGTTTGGGAACTGGATGTAAGATGGGGTCAGATAAATTATTACATCCAACATTGCTGGCATGATTCTGCTTTGTGTCTTCTGCTAAATGCCGCATGTCTTCAATCTCTCACTGAAATGTTCCGGTGGCCAAAAATCCCAGGGTGGAAAGGAGCTGGATGTGCACTGGGATGGCTTTGGTGCATTTTGTTTCTCGCTACAACATGGGTTGTAAATCACAGCATAAATCCATCAGTATGTTTTTGGGGTAACGGTACCTGCTGAGAAGCCACTCTGCTCTCACTGAACAGATCAGCAAGCTCTTTGAAAATGCGCTCTGCAAGGAGTTCTCTGCAAGGGTTCTCCGAACCCTCCAACAGTGCAAGATAAGCCATGGCACTTGCATTTCAAGTTTTTGTTTCTGGTTGTCCTGTCACAGCTGTCTTTTATAATTTGTAACACAAATTATTCAAATTGTCTGCTAAATTACTAATTGAGAATTTTTATTAATAAAAGGAAACGGGGAACGTGTCGAGTTTGACATTGCTGAACACTGACTCTCTTAGTGCGTTCTATTTGTAGTTTCACTGTTCTACCACTAGGTTTTGAGTGTACGCATGGTATGAGTTGTGATTAAATTTACATGTCCCTACGCACAAGTACAAGTTGATGAATCCCATACTTTTTGTGGGAGTGTTCTTACGCAATCATTAGGCACACATCTGTGCGTACGCACGGTTGATAGGAGAAGCCCCAGGTTTTTTGGGGGACCATATCTCGGTAACCCCTTGGAGTCGAAGCCTAAAATTTTGCATATATTCATCATGAATATAGAGGTACTCCCAACATAAATCTGAGCCAAATCTGAGGTGGTGACCGTGGAAGATTCTTAGACTTTGGTTGAGTTCATATGGAATGACCCAATGTTGACCAGGTTAGAACTAATACCTCAGACGTTTTGGCATTCTCTTGACAGTAGGGCTGCTTGGAGTGGCTTCTAGTAGCTTCCTATAAGAAGAAAGTGTTCACAGAGTGAGAGCTGGTATTTTCGTAATTTAGTCCTCCATGTGATGAAAAGCTGACAAGCTTGGGTGCTGTTGGCTCCCGATAGAAATACTCATTTGACTTGGTGAGAGGTAGTTTGTTCTTCTCCGGGTTTTAGGTCTGACTAGAGTGAGTTCTGATCGCTCCCTACAGGATTACAAAATTTACTGTACGACAGCTGGTATTGCTGTTGTTTGGCAAATCAAAGTCGGAGCGTTTGCACAGGAAAAGATCCTGGTAGCTCATATCTAGGTCTATTATCCCCCGCCGCGCGATTAGCGTGAAGCGGGGGATATAGCATTGGGCTCTGTCCATCCGTACGGACACATAATATTGAGGCGGCGGGGGATATTGCCATGTTAGTGGCAAACACTTGTTGTATATTGTATGCCAATTAATAGAGGTCTAAATTTGAATACCCTTCTTCTCCTCTGAAGTAAAGATTGACAGTGACCTGACATACGCATGAATATTAAGTTTCTCCGTCGTGAGCATTGGCTGATATAATGGGTCCATTACCACTATATTTTTTTCCTTTTTTGAAAATATAGTGCAACACAGAACCATAAAATGAATGAATGCATAAATTTTGTTAAGATAAGACAGTCACTTAATTTCATATCCTTGCCTATGAACACCACCATAGCCGGTCTAACTCATCCATTACAAAAATTGAGGCAACTCACCATGTCATGCATGTATAATTTTTGCCAAGTTAAATTTATTAGTAAAGCTCAATCATAGATTGCGCCATATAAAACTCCATGTTACAAAATATTAACTAGACTTGCATGTTGTATATTATTACCTACTACCATAATAGACTACTTTGAATGAGTAACCTTAATGGCTCCTGTCATTGTGGCTTAAGCCATTTTCATTCGCATCCTGAGAGTTTCCTCAATTGGTTTTCCCTGCAATCCAGCTGTCCTCCTTACTTTTCAATTTGTTTCATTTATGGATTCTCATTATTTAATCATCCTCTCATTCTATTTCCCACCCTTGTTTCACTCCCTGTGCTGGCACAAGCATTTTTCCTCTACATTGTATTTCATTTCCTGGTCTTCATTTTCCCTTTTTTTCCCTGGATTGTTGCATTGTGTCTGTGTGGGGCGTTCCATCTTGGGAGAATAATCTTCTAAGAACCCAAAATTTTTATATATTAGGGATATTCCTCCCAGAGTCTGCAGTCCTGGCAACTGGCTCCTTCCAGTCCCATCCTCACTCCCATTCAAAGCTGTGCACCTGCTCAGTGTGCTCCAGTTCATTTGGCTTTCCATCCCAGTACCTGACCCCAGACCAGTACCTCCGACATTGCCTAGCATGAATCTTAAAGTTCCAGACTGCTCCCATCTGACCACAGACCATACAATGCTAAACTCTCCAGCACTGAAAGTGCTTTAAGTTTGCATTTGTTTTTTGTAAGAAAGACCCATTTTGGTACATTCTGTGATTCTAGGCTCTGTCTGGCTGTTTGAGACAAATTTTCCACTGGCATAGATGATGGGGAATGTTCTCACTACGGTGTATCTTTAGAGTCTCTCATAGAACAATGTGTGCATGCATTAATTACACCTGCTTTTGTTTTACTGACAATTCCAAAATTGGTATGAGCCATTATTCATGTTTTTTACAGTCTCGCATGCATACGTTTACAATGGTGCGTCTGGAACTGCTGCATCTAGAACGTCTGGGGCTCCCTGACTCATCAGTGAGATAATTCTCCCAGGTTGGGTTGCTCACACAAATGCTACCAAATAAAATTTTTAACTCTCACACACTTTCAAGAAAATAATCACATGCAAGACCATTTTCATTGCAGTCAGGAGTCCTGGATTGACCAGACGGTTTTTACACCCGACTCCAAGGTAAATGGAGGGTGGAAAACCAGCAGTTCACAGGCCTCGGGGACTGTAATCGCATAATCACTCACTGGAAACAAACCTGAAAAAATGTCTGAAAAAAAGGTAAAAAAAATCATAGGTTTAGCGCGGGCCGGTAGGCCACTACTCTTAAGTTTTGGCTCCGTTCTTCTTTTCTTTTTCTTTTTTTTTTTATTCCGGGGTCGCGATAGTCCTGCTCATGTGCGTGCATAGTTTCGCGATTGGCCCTAGACCGGCCCCGAGTACAGGCTCTGAGGAGCCTCTTGTAAGTTCACTTGTAATAACCACAGTAGAATTCACAATCAGCATCAGAAACAAATGGGTCAAAAGGCAGAGCAAACTTGCAGCCCAGATTATCAATGAAAGTTGTTAAAGAAAACTTGACATCCAACAAGACACTTAGTCACCATCGACATGATTTTTGTCAGTTAGCAGTCAAAAATCATAGAGTAGACCTTCAAATTATAGGCATGTTAAATTTACGTTGCATCACTGAATACCATGCTAAAATAATAACTTTTATGAGGCACCAAATAGAAAATCATTCTTTACCCAAATTACCTTTCATAGAGGACAAGGCAAGAGATCCAGAGGATGGCAGTCTGGCCTGTTTCAAGAGACAGGAGGTGGCTGAAGGCAAAGAGCCCTCCTCTTCCTGTTTCATTCCTTCTTTACTCTGCAATCTCTCAGTTTCATTTGTTTTTAAATAGTATTCATCCCTTTCCTCTTGTCCCAACTCAAAGCCACAGATCTCTTCACTTTTTACTGCATCCGTCTTCCATACGTCCTCACTCTGCCTCTCCCCACCTTCTTCCTCCTCTCCCTTAATGTTGGAGAGAGTGAGATCTTCCTCCCTGCTCATCATATATCCACTCTTCTCTTTACTCTCATCTATATCTTCACTTTTAATCACACTGGGTCTCAACCACATCTCAGAATAATCTCTGCTGCCCACCACAGGTTCCGTCTTGATGTCTTCAGCTGTAAGCCTGGGCTTGAAGGTAGGAAAATGAAGCACAAATTCTCATGGGGCGTGTGCTGTTGCAGAATCCATCAAGTTTCTAAAAAGAGGGAAGCATAACTCAGGAGGTGATGACTGAATTTAAAGACTTCCATTCAATAATAGTCCTGTACAGATGATGAAGCCAAGACTGGAGTTTTTATGTCTACTCAGTGTTTTTATTATCGTAACATAACTTAACGCAACATAACCATACATACCATGAGTGGCGTGAAAAGGCCATTCAGCTCAACTTGGCTC
Organism: Gymnothorax reevesii; assembly: GCA_029721435.1. Taxonomy (NCBI): domain Eukaryota; kingdom Metazoa; phylum Chordata; class Actinopteri; order Anguilliformes; family Muraenidae; genus Gymnothorax; species Gymnothorax reevesii. The sequence goes on along the minus strand of CM056575.1, from coordinate 21,197,053 downwards.
ACCATTTTCCTGTCATTCAAGTGAACCAAAACTCTTTGGATATTTAGAGGGCAAGATGTAATTTAGCACTATCTCGAAAGCTCCAAGTGTGTCTACCCTTACAATATGGCCACGCAAGCTTTTCCATACAACGATCACTCCTTATGTGAAACAAAAAAAAAATTCTATCCCTGCTAAATACATTCCATTGATGATCTAGAATACTCTATTACGCACATGGTTTCATAGCAGACCCCTATTTTTCTGCCAAATAAATACGATTGAACAGCATGAAAAGAGTTCAATAGGAAAGCAAAAATAGATTCTCTAAAAATGAAAATGGCACTTGTTTATTCGCGAAAGATAGTGGTCTCTCAGTTCGCTGGTTAAGAAAGTCAATAACAACCCATCTTTCAGTACGGATATTACCAGACATTGGTGATGTCTGCTGTAAATGCACAACCAGCTCAATGCTCAACTCACCATTGAAATGGTTACAGAATAGGCAACAGTGATTATGGTGTTGCGGTTGATGCCCAAGTATTGCCAAAAAGTTAACACTTATTGTGCCCCCAATTTATTTTTTATTATCCACCAAAGAGAGATGTCTCAACAACCTTCAGTAAACGAAACAGAAAAAGGCTTGTGACATCAGTGGTGGGTTAGTCAGGCCACTAAATACGATTGCAACCCCCCTAAATGACTAAACTTCTTCACTCACCATGAGCTGCAGCTTGGTGATTTGTCTGACAGCGAGTACACAATACTTGCCAAAACCCATTCCTCACTAAGCTGCGTTGGCCCGCAGAAGTGTGCGGATGAAGCAGTTCTCTTGTTCCGCAGAGAAACGCGTATACCCGTTGAACTGATTCACAGTGGTACGTGAGCGTTCGCAAGCACCGCCGAAATTTGTGAAAAAATTAAACAGATTTAATTTTTTCACGGATGTCCGCGCTGGAGCTCTTTGACGCCAGTACTGTGTAGACAACTGGTTGCTGCCGCAAGCATTCGTGTAGGCCAGTGGTTCCCAAAGTGGGGTCGCAGAGCAATTGCAGGGGGGGCGCGGGGTGCAGGAAGCAAATTTTTTTCCCCCACTAGAGTTCTGGACACCAACAGAAAATTATTTTCATACAGCAAATCCTTGTTCCGGACCACTGAAGGAGTGTCTTGAGACAGTTTAATTTTTTCTGTCTTTACTGGCCTTGCACCGAGGTACGGTCTCGGAACCACTGACTGTACAGTCCATTCGCTGCCCAGAATTCTGTGATTACATTGTAAATGCCTGCCTTACTCTCAACATAACTGTTGGCCAAATCATTCATCTAGCCTGCCATTTTCACAAATAATTTGCTATGAATGTAGTTGTTCAAATATTTGAAGCAGGTAAAATGAGCTGGTTACAATCAATGTAGTCTAGCGATACCCAACTCGCCGCTTTTTATCTTGCACTGATCTAGCATATTAATAATAAAATTGTAAGTGGCAACAAACAAAATCTGATGAATATAAATCAGAAACAACCGAGATTGCGTCATCTTATTCTCGATAATATGAATGCTCTGTAGGCCTACAGTTTATCTAGCCTAGCTACTGAACGTTACAAACAAACATAGACAGGTTTGGCAAGTGGTGTTCATGAATTTTTTTAGCACTTCGCTGTCGGCTGTTAATATAGGTTGATTATGGTGCTTTCGTTCTGCATCATGGAAACATAATTTTACGTAGACGGCTTTACTCAGGCAGAGGGGTGTGATACAGCCTAATGATTTTATACTTTAAAAGAGGTTTTGAATTCTGAAATCTGTGTCCTTCATTGGAAAATTACGGTGGCCGTTTCCAAACCTGCCAATCATTTTTAATGTTTCCAGCTAGGCTAGACAAAAATCAATCACCTGTTCAGAGCATTCATATTTTCTAGAATAAGCTGACGCGATCTCGGTTATTTTAACTTCAAAGTGCAAGGCCAGTGAAGAGAGAAAAATGTAACTGTCTCGAGACACTCCTTCAGCGGTCAGGCACAAGGGTGCTGATTGGATGTATACAAGAAAGTTTCTGTTGGTGTCCGGAAAATGCATAAATGGCAATGTTGTTGAATATTTAAAAAAATAACCCTGTTACACTGAACATAATTACACAGTTAAGGTGCTTGAAAACTGTTACACTTAAAATAATTACACCGTGGTTGTTAAAGGAATAAGCCAGGAGAAGCAGTGGGTTAAAGTGATTTTATAACGGTGGAGGGGCGTTCTTCCGCCGTTATAAAATCACTGTAACCCAGCGCTTCAAGGGGCTTATTACTTTTATAAAACGGTTACCCTACATATAGCCCATTAAATAAACACACAAGAAAAAAAAATCTACAAATTATTGGTAATAATGCAACAATAAATTGAGAACTACTCGTTTTTCCACCAAGCAAGATAGTGGACAGAATGGTTGGCAAGCAACACAGATGCCAAGATTGCTTTTTCATCTAGCGCCATTATCATGTCACATCAGACTATTTGGGCTCGCTAATGTAGATATACTATGAAAGCAGGCTATTTTGAATGTCTCTTCGGTCTAGACCCCGTTAAATAATTTTACGTTCGTTTCGGTTTTCGTGTTCCCTTGTTCTCAACTTGCGCTGATCGGCCATATCATTACAACCAGCAGCGAGAGTAGGGAACTATTGACTTTTGTCCTCCGCCCTTGCCGGTGTCCAGGAAAATATGTTGAATTGTGCATTAGTTTGCTAGCCAGCTTGTCAGCTAGCTAGCGTTCACTACAATGGATGTGGTTACCCTACACATAGCCCATAAAATAAACACAAGAAAAAAGTCAACAATATATCGCTAATAGGCTACTGAAATAGCGAGCTAGTTAGCAACGTAGCTAGCTACGCAAAAGTGGCATCGATTTCTAATGCAATAGCTAGCTAGGTAAATAGCCAACTGGTTAGCGGGTTAAAACGCTAAACTGCGCTAACACTGAAATAGCGAGCTAAAAGTCTTGAAACAAACGTTACTAAACAAGTCAGTTGAGCGCAGAGTAGTTCATTGGGTGCAGGGATATTTTGTGCTGTGGCCTGCCACAGTGGGTTACGGTAATTTTATACCAGCATGGAACATAGCTCAGCCAATCACATTTAAGGATGGGAAGCACCCATTTTATAATTGTTATTTTGTTACTTATTTCTCATTCTAAAAGTAGACTAGTTGTAGTTTATGACAACCTACAGTTTATGGCAGTTATATTTTTTCAAAAAAGGTTGAGGTTCATATTTCTACAATGTGTGAAATAAACTATGAAAATGGACTATGAAAACAAAATGTGTGCGTGTGTTACCTGTTTTTTTTTTTGGGGGGGGGGCAAAATATTTTTCTTATGTACCAAATGGGGGCCTAGCAGAGAAAGTTTGGGAACCACTGGTGTAGGCTATGTGTTGACTCCATGGACGTCCGCCGATGTTAGCCAACAGTGAATCCACGGCAGGCTCGCGTTGTCAGCAAGGTATGGTGTTTTGGCGCTTCTATAAAAGCGCCGAGCATTTATTTTTGCCATGACTGACCACTGTTTGTCACATTCAGCAGTGTGCCAACTTCAAAATGAGGCCTAAGTCCAGAAGACTGCTGCATCAGATAAGAAGATGTGATTGCTGATGTGATAAAACGTGTTCACAACGCCACGCAGTTAGACTTAATTCACCCTGAAATGCAGCCACCGTGTTCATGCCACATTCCTTTCACCAACTTCCACAAGCGCACATTGTCATAGATACAGTCGGCAACAAAGGGAACGCCCACAAAAGTGGAGCCGAGGGGGAAAACAAATCGGTCTCTGCCATTAGCCATTATGCCGCAGAGTTGCTGTGTGCCCTTTTGCACCGCAAATAAACAAAAAAAAAAAATCACCAATTGAAGTTGAACGTATTACCAAATAATAAAATGGAACCACAAAGGAGGACAAAATGGCTTCAAGCTATCAGAAGAGAGAACGAGTTTGGCAGATTATGGCGGGACCCCACAACAGAACGTGTATGTCTGCAGGGCACTGGGTCGGATCATCCGCCCAGTCTGTTAAATCGTATGGACAACAATCCAACCCCAGTATATTTAATTTTTTAAAATATTGATCCTTTTCAGCCGGCAACAGCGAATTAAAGTACGTCATGACAACTTCTAAGCGTTAGCAAGACAAGTTTAAATTCGGCATTTTTAAAGTATAGCGAACGGGGGGGAAGGATTGTTTTCCCCCTCGGCTCTAACCAGGGGCCTGTCTCACGAAGATGGATTTCGGCTTTGCGAGGTAACTTCTGGATTAACCCTGGGTTTTCCGGAGCACGAAGCTGGTTCACTTCTTAGCGGGCTACGATGCCGCAGTAACTTATGCTGAACACCTAACCTGCTCCGGACAGGTTAGATCAGGATAAGATCTCAGGGGGTATATTAGACCGCCTACTGGCCAATCGTTCTCTTGGAAAAATGACCTGACCATTTCTTGAGAATCCCGTTGAGGAAGCCGCAGGGATAGTGAGAGTAGCGCTCCGGAGAGAGTGCGTTACGTGACAAAAAAAAAAAACGTGTTACTTAAGCTACTTTCACAATCAAAGGGTAATTGTGTTTTAAAAGCAGCCCAGTGATTTAACATTTGGCGCACTGAAACATACCATGTACATATGCCGTGCTTTGTGAGCTGCTACCTCCAGCAGGGTCTGAGGAGACTCCCCCAGCACACCCTCCGTTATGGGGCGACCCTTATAAGATAAGGCCAACTCCTCTGCAGGAGTGTACAGTTGTGTAGGAGGACAACTCCTCTGCAGGAGTGTACGGTTGGGTAAAAGGACCCCCCTACCGTCTTTTTCTTGTCACATGTTTTCCTGTGAGCTGCACACAATATCAAATCAGTTCCATTGTGATCATTCTACTACAAACAGACGCGTAAAAGGTAAAGTTTTGTGCCTGTTGCAGTGTAGACTATGTATGTATATTGTTCAAATCATATGTAGCCTGGAAGATATTATAATAAACTTACTGAAGGCTTTGAACTGTGTTCTTGTATTTATTTTTTACTTGCTCCCAAGTCCTTTTGGCCCCACTGGGGTTGCAAGTGAAATGAGGTTAAATTGTTATAAAGAATAAAAGAGAATCGAAACAGGCACATACATTTGAGAGACACACACAGTGGTGATTTAATATTACAATCCCAGTTACTTACGCATTGACAAAGTCGGCAATTTTTTGCCAAGATTCCTTGTGGCTTCTGACAGCTGCAATAGTGTTGCTTTTTGCCTGAATGATGTCTTTATATTCTTCATACATCCTTAGAATTATTGTTTGCTCCTCCGTCAAGAAATAAGTTGCTCTCTGCGGCTTCTCCATGGTGCACAATTGGTCAAATGGAGTTAACACCGCCCCTTTCATGCGCACAAGCACAGATCTAAGTTGGAAACTCCTGGGTTCACTTAACGAGTTGTTAACTGGCTTTGTGAGACCGATAATCAAGACCGCAGATGTCTGGTTAAGTGCAGCTGGGTAACTGAGGGAAACCCTGGGTATGTTAATCCAGCTTCGTGAGACAGGCCCCTGATGTGACGTTTGTGGGCGTTCCTGTTGTTGCCGACTGTATCGGTACATCCGGGTACTTGGCCAAACGTCATGGCCGTGCCCCTTTTTGGGGGATAGAAAACCTCAGATCCCTATTGACCCTAATGTAATTTGATGTGTTTTCTGGTATAAAATAAATGTATCCAATTTATTTAACAAAATTTCCTGTTTATATTCATTTATTGATTTATTGAAATGTCTAGCGATTATTTTGCTACCTTGCCCGAACCTGAGCGTTCGCATTATCTTAATAAATTAAGGTTGATTGGTCCACCCTTTTGCCCTTTCACTACTGAGAATTTCCAAGTCTGTGTCAGTTTGGCGTTGAGAAAAACTAATAAATGCACATAACGTTAAACCGAAACCTGACTCGGTTGGCTGACGCTACTTTACGTTAGCTAGTTCAGCAATAAATAAAGAATAAATCATGACACAAGACAAAAATCATAGCGAATAAACCTAAGTATAGCACCAAATCTTACATATTAAAGGGAACTTGCGTTACTTTCTAAGTTTAAAAAAAGAGTGGCAGGCACTTAGCGAGCTAGCTAAGTGACTAAAAGCAGTGAAGCGCCATTATTTGGCTACTTAGCTAGTGTTGAGCTGTGAGCATTTCACAAGCTGGCATTGAACTAAATGTGGCAAATATAAAGTTAGACAACTTCACAAGTCGGTAAACTAGCTTGCTGGCTAAGTTAGCCCGTTTACAGCTAGTTCGCTGTCAGTCATGCTTTGACAAGGCTGATAAGCTTTTTCGCTGACTACCGATTTTTTAAGCAAACAAACATTAGCCAAAGATGCCTGGCTATTAAAGTTAATTGGCGCCAAATGTAAAACTTGATATCTAGCAAAGAAAGCGTAATGAAGTAGAACGTAGAGTGGAAAACTACTTAAGCAAACGAACAGCTATAACAAGCTGCTGGAAAATTTGAGACGGGAGACTTCTAACACGTCCTGAACTCCTTCAGCCCGGGAATCAGGAGGATCATGGGACGTGTAGTTTTTTAGACTACAAAGAGGATTAGCATGGTGGCGAAAAATGAAAATTATTCGAAATATAGCTGATTCCAGTCAAGAAAAATGATATTTGTTTTTAGTCAGAAATATAATGCAAAATCTCGAAAAAGATGGATGCTTGAAAACAATAAGAAGTGTTTCAAAAGTGAACTGAAAAAACAGTCTATGGGTAAAATGAATGGGAAATTTTACTTCTGACACCAGCATGACATCATCACTTTAGTACTCTATAGAACCAGAGAGAACGAGGAAGTACCTTTGCTTCAGCCAGTTAGCATGTTAGCTTCCTGCTTCCGCGTTTCCCACTGGAGGCAATTTTGTGGCCAAAGAGGTGGCAGCTCCATAGACACAAATTGAAAAGTGTGCATTTTTTTCTTGCCAAATAAAGCGAAAACAAAAGCAAATGTACTTGGTAATCCTTCATTATTTTACTCTTTGTCTGATGCACCCGTTTGATGTTTTCAAGAGGGCCTGTAAAATAAGAACTGATACTTAGAGCTTGATGACAGCTTGTGCAGGAGTTTGTTTGTCCAGCTGTTGCTCTGACTGCAGCAGTTCAATGAAAAGAGTGAAAGTGCGTACGCATTCCGAATTAACAGCGTTGCTCATCATTTCCCCTCGAAACCATACCCCAATCCACACAGCCGACTCACTTCCTTGGCAATTTGCGCTGTGTAATCAGATTGGCAATCTTATGAAGTGGTGCCGGAAATAAGTACCATTGGAACGCCATTTTTATAGATGGCATCAGTCAATTCCATACTTCCTGGGCTGAAGTAGCATCTCCCATTATAAGTGGTACTTTCTCACTCTCTCCAACTCTATTATGTTACCTCCATGGTCAAAGACAACTGTCGCGCTCGTGGAACTCCTACCCAGGGTGCATTTTCACAAACACTTTTCTCCGAAAATGGAATTCTTACCACTGCAGACCCTTGCGTAGGAAACCCCTGAGGTAACAATGAGCAGAACCGAAAAATGTAGCCACCAGTAAAGGCTTAATCGTAGTTTGAATTACAATTTTAAACCCAGATGCTATATCAAATGATTAAAACAATTGTTATTTAACAGGGAAGCAATACTATTGATTTCAACACAAAAATGATGGCAAAATTGACTTGCTGTTGTGTAACATGATATTGCTCAGGCTCAAGTCCTCTTTAGTTCAATGATGAGCAACTACATTTATTGTGTCAGACGATTCCTGCTTGTCTGCGTGCAAACTCCATTATCTTCTCTCGATTCAAGAGGATAAAACAAAATACAACGCTCTGCATGTGCCTTATAAACCGATGTGTTTAAAGTCAAGAGCCTGAAACTTTTGCTGATTCTGGCAAGCTAACTGACTTTTAGCTAACGTAAGTTAACTTAGCTTTGCGCAAGACTCATAACCATACCGTGGAGTATAGTAAAATGTGGGTCTACCCTGAAATGTTACGCACATTGTACTGCGTTATTTTAATCTTTGTTTTAACGCCCCTTTTTTTTGTCTTTCCCCAGAGATAAATATAAAAACGTGGCCATTTAGTGCGCATTGATCCACCATGCATAAACACTTTTATCATGAAACGCAAGACAATACAAATAATACAATTTCATAACGCCTGTCAACAGTTTATACTGTCGCAAAAACATGGGCCGCAAGACTCACATCTGTTTTATGCGCCTATTGTTTAAGTTAACATTTGGTAGTCCTTCCCCTGTTATCTCATAATCCCCATTTCGGTTCTAAAATGTACATGTAATCGATCTTCTTCTCATGCTCAACTGTTTCATTCTGTTTTAGGAATCGCATTATCTTCCTTCAGATGAAAATCAGCCACACCATTGAATCTACCTGCATCCGTTGATCTCAGATGCTGCTCACAAACATTAGCTGTTCGGATTTCATATACTCTGACGTTTCCACCTACCCAAAACTTTGATCTAATAAAGGCTGTACCACAAATAATGTGTGTGTTCAGTTCAATTTAAGAATGAAGAATGGTTAATAAATGGTTTGATAAGCAGTGTTCAAACTGACTTTATGTAGTGCTATAAATGTACTCATCAACATTACGTTTGATGCTACTCAGCTGACACATTATGCATAAGGCATCAAAATACAGTAGTGAATTGGTGTTTTTCAAACTGGAAATACACAACTCAGTTTATGAATATATCCATATCATTTTAATATGAAAAAAGTAAGGTGAATGTTGGCTGCATATATGGTTCTAGGATGTCACGACAGCGGCTTTAGCTTAAGGTACAATTTGCCACGCTACACAAAGTGCGGCAATCGAGTTGCTACATATTATGGCCATTCATCATTTAAAATAAAATGGCTAAAATATACTGAGCAACTAAAAAAACGCAAGTTAGCTAGTTAGTTAATGTACTCTTATGGTTACTCAGTCAAAGTAACTGGAAAACAAAGAAAAGTTTGATGAAAGGAGTGTAAATGCGCACACGCTAGTCATAAATTTGATTTTCTATAATAATTACACACAAACTTATTTTCTGGTCTGTCTTTAATTAACTTGCATGTCTTTTGTTGCTCAGTATATTTGCACCTTAACGCCAGCTCACTTTACCGACTTGGCTACATCTATAATGTTGGTCACAGATGGACGGCAAGGAATGCCTATTGCTCCACCCACTCACATCCGCTGCAGTACTAAATTCTGGGAGATGAGAACGTGCTGACATATGAGGACTCGTTGGTGTTCACATAGAATTTTTTTCTTTTTGCCGAGGAACGAGGCATCAATGATTTAAACGAGAAAAATAAACCGTTTCGGTATCGATAATTTGTGACTGTCAAAAAAATGTATTCACGGATTTATCAGCGTGTCTTTCAATTATTCCCTATGGAGAAATTTCTTTTTGGTACCCATGGCATCACGTAACTTGCAATATCAGGTTGACCGCTAAGCCAATATTGGCGTGCGTTCCAGGCCTTCGTTGTTTGTCCAGTTCTCCTTATAAGTACATTCATAATACTTCTCAGATGGCAATAATGATTCTTTTTCTCCGTCTTTCCGTCTCAGCATAAGCTACAACTGCCCATTGCTGCCCCCGATGGATTCAAATTGTAAAAGCGGTCTTGACCATGCACTGCGTTCCAATTCAAAAATATGGGGTGCGCAGCGTGCGCTCAATTCTGGTAAAATGTATCCTCGTTCCCCTCACTTGCATCTTTACCTTGGGTCTTTTGCTGGGATCAGACTACTCAATGGTTTTGTCTGTTCTAAATGCAATAAGATGTCACTTTCATATTCTACCTACTCCCTGCCACAGAGCTCTTTAAGGATTGGACTGAGACAAATTTATCAAAAGTAGAATATATCACTTTATTTTATCACTACATAAGAAACAGGCATGCTCAAAAATGTTTATGCGGTTGCCATGGTAACCGAGCAAGCTCATTAAATATGCAGAAAACTTATGGCACCAATTCCTCTTTAATTCTATGATAGAATTCAGTTTTTCTTGCATCATTGAAAAGCTATTGCTTATCCAAATGCAATGACATAACCGATAAATTGGGCAAAGAATGGCTTTGTGATTTTGGGGAATTTTACTCAAATTTAGAAATTATTTTGCGCAGAATCTTACAAATACTCGAAATATTCAAAGTATGTAAGAGATAGGCAAAATGTCCCTATGTCTTTGCATTTCTAATGAAGTAAAGTACCTGAAGCCCAAATTTCAATGATTTTCAATGATAAATAAAAAAGTTATGGCTGCCACAAACATGAGAAATGTGGAAAAAGTAATACCTCAGGAAATCAATGGGAAATGCATTTGATTGCATTGAAAAGTGAAGTTCAGTCTTAGTCTGTGGCTTACACCAATTTTTCAGACTGTATTAGGGGGCCGCCAAGCCAATGTTGACATGGAAAATAAAAAAAAAAAAATTGAAGTATGTATTATTATTGGTCATTATAAGTGGAAAACTCATTGTAATATATTGCTTAACTGTAAAAATGTAAATAATTATGTATATATGCATAATATATTGAAATAAATACATTGAAACTAATTAAAACTATTGCTGTCATTCCGTGACAATTTGCCTCTTGTAATTCCGTGACATTGACTTTTTGAAATTTCTTGCCCATAAAACAGGGTTAAAGTCAATATTTGTTTCTACAACTTACAGTATTAACAGAAAACACCTTAAATATGAACATATTGAAGTTTCATAACTTAACTATGACAGGAACATCACTTTCTGGATAGTTAAACACAACATTAAAAAAAACACGTCAATTTTGTGTAATTCCGTGACGAGGTAGTTTTTGCTTGTTTCTTCGATGAAAATTTCTCAAAAAAAATATTTTCACTAAATTATATTAAAGGACAAGTTAATACCTTAAATATGACATATCATACTTGATTTTATCTTATTTAGTTGTAGAGTTACAACCCAAAATGTAGTGGGACTGTAATTCCGTGACAGCTTGGCAGCCCCCATTATCTGATTATTCAAATGTTTAACACTTACCTGGAGTGAAAAGCATAACCCTCATCAATGTTGCTTTTAAATCACGATTTTATGGCAAAATTCAGTTTTTAATCCTTGCAGCAATTAGTGATTACTAAAGGTGGGTTATTATAGAATATTATTATGCAAACATTTTTTTTTTTTGGAAAAAAATAATCAATTTTTGCCCATTTAACCCCAGATCACCTCTTAAGGCCTGCCATGCAGACTAAATAAATACCCCTTCTAATAAATAAACGTTCAACCTTGTTACACCGTACCTTGTTACATTCTATGTCTTAGTAAGCTAATGGCTAAAAATCTTGCTCTAAATTCCCATGTTGAAGGCCAGAAAGATAACTTGGTCAATTTCGTGCTATTAGTGGATCACTGCTTACCAAGTGGGTTTACAGCTACCAAGGCGCATGGATCCGAGAGAAGCAAAACGCTCCCACCACTCCCGCTCTCGGTTGAGAGTGGAGACCGGTAACGTAGTCAAAGCCTTTTGAATGACTTCACTTTCATTCACACTGTACGTTGCCGCACACAACTAATAAACAGACGCTTACCGCTTATTACAGCTCCGAATAGGGGTTCTCCAGTGTGGATAACAGCTCGAACCCCACTCGCCGCAGCCTTGCCAAAATGACACAATGAATGCCTTATCCACCGCTTCGGTCCTTAGCGAGCTTATTCGCGCAGAGGCGTTAAGCCCCTCTCGTATAAATAACCGTTCTCGCTGCAGCTCGCATCGAGCCTACTTATAGACTCACGGGGATATTTGACCAGTGTGGTTTTCTACAGCTCACGTTTGCCGCGTACTGTTTTATGCAGAGCTCCCTTCTTCTTCTTCTTTAATGTTTATTTTAATGCATACGCATGGTGCATTACCGCCACCAACTATAAAGGTGTGGAGCATCAATTGAGCAAGGACATGATATTTTTGTTAAATAATAATAAAAAATATATATATTCTATTAAATAATCCTGTTCTTTTTAAGTATGCCATTACATGGATCCAGGCAATTAGCTTTAGAACAGAAAAATCAAGTAAGCCCTTAAGAGACCGGTCTATCCTAGCGCACTGACATCCTCAAGGACAGTGGTTCTCAAGTTCGGTCCTGGCGCCCCCCTGTGTATGCTGGTTTTTGTTCCAACTACAATTGCAATCTTTAGATTTTAACAAGCTGATGAGATATATTGAGATATATTGTAAATATTGGCAGAGGGAAACAATTTAACCAAACATTTAATCAATATAAATAATCAAAAGGTTCCTCATTGGTGAAACTCTTGACACATGGTGGCAAAACCCGACAATTTACTTGGCAAACAATGGAGTCACACCTGTTGTGTTTCCTGTTGATTTTATTTGGTACAGGCAGGTTATTTGGGAAAAACTCAAAACATCTGTAGTCAGAAACCTAATTTCGAGCTTATTGATTTTCTCAGAGTCTAATTTGATCTGTGTAAAAATGTTTTCACCTGAAAATCCTAGCAATATTGAAAATTAAGCACAATATGTTCAAGGGTTTTTATTTTTCATAGCAGAATGGATATGTCCATTTAAATATGACTTAAGATTGTAAATAACTGCTCAAAACATGGAATGCTGCTAATTTAGACGCAGTAACAGCTTTTTAAAATCCTAGAATTGCAATTGTAGTTGGAACAAAAACTAGCATACACAGGGGGGCGCCAGGACCGAACTTGAGAACCACTGCTCTAGGAGCATTCATCTCTGCCTATTATAGGAGAGCTTCCTAGTTGTCTCCCTCCCTTTTTACTTCTCTTCACTTCCTGAAGGTAGGCCATGTCAGCTCCCTCCAGAGGGACGGAGTGTATGTGGAACCGCACATCTTTCCCCACTTCTCCCAAGACTTACTTCCGGCTACATAAAGATCGCTATATTATTAAAGGGGACCTATTATGCTGATCCTTCTTTTAATACATATAGGTAATGATATATTGTTGGATGTACATACTCAACCTCTGAAAAGTTTTTAAACATAAGATAAAGGGGTTTTGCTGCAATCCAAGAATGTGATTTTGTGAGTGTAATTTCCTCTCTGACCAGCTCGTCCCGAGATCTTCACGAGATCTAGGCAAAATCTGATGTCAGGTTGTGCCGTCCAATTAATACAGACCTAGCCAGAGCCAATCACGGCGCTGGAACTGCCCACACTGGAAACTATTCTAGCAGGCACAAACAACGGCAGATCATACTATGCCTTAGTAGCGTCTACACTTTTGGAAATAGGAAAGAAGAACCGCAGATCATTTGAGGCGCAGTTTTGTCAGTATCTCTCCCAAAGCTGCTTGTCCGTTTACTTTTGGACGTGAAGAAAAACACCTATTTCTCTTCCAAAAGACGATGCCACCAGAAATCAGTGGGTAGCTTTTTTGTTTGCTGGCAGCAAACAGCCATGGCTAAAGGGAACGTTAGCTGTTTGTGCTCAGCATTTCACCAAAGACAGCTTTGTCAATAAAGGATACTCCGACACTGGATAAGCGTTTCAGCTGCTTCTCAAACCTGCCGCAGTTGCATCGATCAAGCACTTGGAGGCAAAAGCTGTAAGTAACAATATAACAGCAAATAATGTAAGTGAAGCTAAAGTGTTACGGGTGGCTAGCAGGACCGCTAACGATAGTTGGCACTAACAACTGGCCTCAAACGCAAGCTTTGAAAAATATCTGAAGATAAATCCTGGATCGGTAGCGACTGTCCGTGACTCACAGATACAGAAACTGAAAGTTGCTTTTACAGCATAAGCCAACCTGACATGATAGCCAGTTGATTGTGGCTGTAGCACTGCGGCTAACGTAGCCAAGTTACTGTTGCTAATGTTTGTGTCCTAAATATGCAAGAGTAATATCAGGGGAAATTCTACAGAAGGTGTGTAAACATAAACTTCATTTGAAGCTAACTTTTTTACTTGTTTGTAATTTGGATGCTTAATACAACTATTCACAGTAACAGAACTTGCCATCTGTAAAACCTGTATTGCAATGGCTTGTCTCTGTGGTTATGACCGCTCAGTTACCTGCAACTGCATGTTAGTTTCCATACCGTGCTAATTGAAAATGCTCCTGGTTAACTTATATGCAGTAATTCTGATTGGTATGCATGTGTTACTTCGGCAAGCATCAATGTAGCAGTTTCATCATAACGTTGCCTGATTGTAGCCACAACAGTTGAAGCTAACCGGAGAGGTGCTTTATGTGTCCGAAAAGTTGGGCTGAAAAGGCTGCCGTTAGACCAGACGTAGGTTTTGCAGAGCTTGGGATACGTGTTTGGGTTTGTTTACGGCTGCTTGTGATCACATCATTTAACCATGACCGGGATCAGCCGAATACTTCACAAATATCTGGGCTAGCTCTCTGATGATACCGTGAATGCAATCGCGAAACAGAAGCTCTAATGTGTCTGGTATAACAAACAATTTCTCTGCACTACCGTGACATAATTTCATCCCTCTTTACAAATTGTTGTGGCAAATAAAAAGCCGAAAAAGACGGAGATTAAAGAGGAAATTCTTTCCTATAGAAGTGATCGATTCACAAGCTCCACATAAGCAATTTGTCCACGCTAACGGAACTTATCGCCTGTAAAACCTGTATTGTGTTCATAGCATAACCGGGCAATCACTAGCTGTTGTGTACTATTCATAAAGCTGCTTTCACATCGGACACGAAACAAATTTTTCGCGGGACAGATTACATTCAAAGTCAATGCAAAGACCCAAATACAGACCTTATGGGCACGTCCAGCTACTTTCACACCGGATGCGAAAGAAATTTTTCGCGTGACAGATTACATTCATAGTCAATGCATTGACTTTGAATGTAATCTGTCGCACGAAAAATTCATTTCGCGTCCGGGGTGAAAGCGGGCTATCGCCTATTTACCTTGAGCAAACGTTAGTCATTCCGACTCAATAAGTAAACTATTACCATGGGCAATTTCCGAAAAGGCTGTTTAGCTTTTGCTCCTTCGTCGTATACCAGCGCACGCTAACGACACTCCGCGGTTATGCACACGAAGCAGCAGGTCCTTATAATACACACTTAAGCAGTCCATATGTTGTTGGTCCACTTTTTGCTGCTCCTCACTGTCCATGTTTCCTTCTAAACTCAGACCCATCGGATTTCTACGGTCTCAGGTCTACACTTGGATATGTTGACCTGTTCTACAAATGTGTCTATATGGGGTGGATTCTAGCTTTCCCTCAATCCTAGCTATAGAGTAGAAACACCGGTGTATTCACCATAGTAGCCGTAGGTAGACAGCAAATTCAAGATTAAGCTGCCGGACTTTTGCGCTGTGTCCTCCACTTTCGCCGTTGCGTTTATCAGAACAAGTTCATTTCATTAGACCTATATACATATACCTCCTTTTTATTGCGGAATTTGCCTGTTGATTTCTTCTCACATGGCAGACGCATCTCAGTTTCACTCTGGGTAGGCAGACCCGGAAAACTGCATTCTGCTGCCTCGTCCCGCCTCGATCCGCCCTCCACAGAGCTGGCCAGTAAGAAGAAAATGGGCATACAGGGAGTGGGGGCCACAGCGAAAGAGCTGCCCCAACGAGGCGTTTCAGGCAGAGACTACAAAGGACTACAAATGGGGTTTTTTGTGGATGGCAGTATGAGCTAAATAAGGACTTTGAAGACCAAAAAACAATAGCTAATTTCCCCACACCTGTGTGGAATCCAGAAATTAACTTGATGACATGAATAAAAACAGCCGTTTACCACAGTCCCTTAGTATGCAAGATCAATGCCACTAAAAGGCAGAAGCATGGGCTCCAAAGATCTCGCTGAAGAAGTCCGTGACAAAGTTGTGGAAAGGTACACATCAGGCGAGGGATATCAGAAGATTGAAAGGTACACATCAGGTGAGGGATATCAGAAGATTGAAAGGTACACATCAGGTGAGGGATATAAGAAGATTGAAAGGTACACATCAGAAATTCTTAGTACTTATGCAAGGTAAAATTCTCAGTCATACTAAGCAAAAGACTAAGAGTACTTAAGTATTTTTGGTTTTAAAATGCGTACAACAAAGTAAGTATTTTGTCTTGTCCAGATTGGACACTTAAGTACAATACCATTCTCAAAGAATCATTAGTCGGGACAAGACGTATCATTATGGCTGCTCTCAATCTTCAATTCTACCATCACCGCAAACTTCGTCAGCATGATATGGCTGACCAGCATTTGCATCCAATCAACGCGTACAATGCTACAGATCTTATCAAAAGACATTGTTTCAACAGGGAAAGGATCCTGCGCCAATATAAGTTGATAGAGGACGACATTGCCTCCTGGGGCAATACCAACCATCCAACTGCACCAGTGGATGCGCTGTGCACAGCCCTGCATTTCTATGCCATGGGATGCTTTCAGCGCACAGGAGATGCCACCCACCTCTCCTAGGCGTGACATAATTTTGCCCAAGTAAGTTACTTGGATATCATCGAAGTAAATGTCTTACACGCATCTTGAATACAACTTAGCTTTTTACTTGGCTTCGAAAAATGCTTAGGTTTCAGGTTCACTTACTTAGACAAAGTATTGAATACCAGCTCTGGTGCTTTCCCTGAATTCCATCTCCCATTCAAAAATGTTTTTTCAGCTGTACAACGAAATTATTTTAAGATTGCACTTAATCAAAATGTTTTTGGCATTCAAAAGAATAGGCTGCATCTCTGGGGAAGCGTCGCTGCACTGATTACTGCGCCAAGCAATAATGATTAATTTATTAAATTGCCCGTGCTTCTTACATTGAAGTGTTGGTACTATAATACTTTTGTAGATTGGTTATTAGCGCAACATGAAAGTTTGATAGATGACATGCATTTAGTATAATTTAAAATGCATGCCATGCGTTGAATTGCGTTGCATGCCAAGGTAGCAAAATCACTCATGAGGAACCAACCAAAATCAATTACTGATTTAGTTCAAAATTAATTTCCTTAAAATCAAGGTTTCAAAATTAATGGCACAATTGGGAACAGGTCAGTCTTTGACAGAGTGCATTGGAAAATTGTTCAAAAGTTTTAAAAATGAAATTGCAAAGAAACCAGGGATTTAATCATCAATGGTATGAAATATCATAAAATGATTCAGTGAATCTGGAGAAATCTCTGTATGCAAGAGGCAAGGGCAAAAACCAATACTGAATGGTCGTGATCTTCAGACCCTCAGGTGACACTGCATTAAAAACAAATAGGATTCTGTAGTGGAAATCAATGCATGGGCTCAGGAACACTTCTGAAAACCATTCTCAGTGAACACAATTTGGTGCTGCATCTAAAAACGCAAGCCAACACTTTACGATATACAGGAAAAAAAAAACATAAATTAAAGCTGAAAGCAGTGATGAATGGGGCCTTGCAGCTCCAAGCATGTTAGGACATGAAGCGGCTGCCTCCTCTTTGAAATGTGACGTTTCAGGCAGATTCGACCATGTACACTGAAGTTAAAGCAGCTTCCTGTGTAATGGCGAGACACTGATGTTCACAGTGTCGCCAAAGCAAGACCGTTTGACAATACGTCACAATCTTCATAATAAAGCATTATCAAGGTCTTGAGGCTATTCTGACAACATTTGAGTTGAACCTGCTATGAGTAGCATGTGAAACATGTCATTTCCTGTTGCCAGCTGGTGGTGCTATGATAAAGACAGGATATTGTTATGTAGACGTGTTCAGAGTGGGACTCTATCAAACGTAAAGTTTTGGGCAGATTGGACGATATGCAGTGAAGTTACACTTACTTCCTTTTTATTGGCGAATTCTGGAAATTCAACGACACGCCACCGCCACGGTGTTAAATGCTGACTGCATCTTTTGATGACTTTTGGTCAGAAAATAGTCTGGATGACACACGCCCATATTGAAATCGATCTGATAAATCCCGCAGGAGTTCGTTAAAATACAAAGCATGCAGAAGGCAAAAAATGGGCACTTAATTACAAATGGCCGACTGCCTGTTGGGATTAGGCTGTGGCTCCAAGCGACTTTTTTGTGCGTTTGGGCATGATTCATGTATGTACTGATTTTCGTGCATGTCGGTGAAACAATGTCGCAGGGGCTGATGTTTAAAGAGAACGAATGAAATTCATATCACACATTCAGGCCTGAACCGTTACCGCACATGTGAAGTTTCAGACAGATATGACCAAGGACAGTGAAGTTAAGGCCACTTTCCCTGCATTGTGGCGAAACATCAAATTCGCCATGCTCTGGGCGCAACGCTGTTTGACGATCATGATCTTCACAATGTAGCGTTACCAAGGTATTAAGGTCTCGCTGTCCAAATTTGAGTACAATATGGCAAATGTGCTCAGAGCAGCACCTCAAAATGTAAAACATGTCATTTCCTGTTGCCACCAGGGGGTGGTATGACAATTATCAAATCTGTTCATATACATGTGTTCAGGGCGAAACTATTCTCAAACGTAAAGTTTGGTGCAGATCGGAACATTTATGCTTAAGTTATAGCAATTTCGTGTGTCATGGCAAGACATCAGACTTGGGCGCCACCTCACGGCCACACCCTTCAACGATAGCTAGATCTTTTAATAACTTTTGATCACAACCTTGTCTAGATGGCACACAGCAAGTTTGAAGTCCTTGTGATTTATCCTGTAGGAGAAGTTAATTAAAATACAAAGCGTGTGCAACGCAAAAAATGGCCACTTAATTCAAAATGGCCGACTTCCTTTCGGGTTTAGGCTATGGCTCCAAGAGACTGTTTTGCGTGTCCAAGTGTGATACATATGTACTGATTTCTGTGCAAGTCGGTGAAACGTGCTGTTGGGGCTCGTTTTTTTTTAATGGCGCAATAGAGCCAATTCGTCTCACACACCGCCTGTCATAATCTGTATTTTTCTTGTTTCATGATGCCCATGTCTTGTTTAAGTTCTGTGCCTGGCTTTGCCATGATTATGGATTTCTGTGTTTAGTGACCATTGCTCTGACTGACCATTCTTAGGATTATGTATTGTATTTTGGTAGTTTGGATTTCCTTGTTTTATTATTTTTCATGTTTAGATCATTAGTTATCTTGCCATGTTTTCCTTTCCATGCATAGCACCTCGTCTGCTCCAGTCATGTCATGTACGTCTTCTATGTATTTTAGCTGTGCATTTCCCTGTCCGCGTTATTGCATCTATTCGGTGATTTCCGTGGGTTTTCGTGGTTTCCGAAAATCTTCCTTCACGTCTCGTTTCCTGTAATTCCCGCTATTCTCAGATTAACATATTAATTAAGACTAATACTTCATGTTACGTGATGTCATTACTAACATAGACTAATATACTCATCCTGAGTAATTCTGTGTATTAATATTCACCTGTCATGTAGTGGTGTGTAAATATCACGTTGTTCATTTTTACTAATGCTCTTTGCATTCGCTCTAGTCTGTAAACTCCGCCCTCCCGTTTCCTATCCCTGGCTCTGCTGATTACTGCAATCTCCCGCACCTGTTTTACCTCGAGCTGCCTCTCGTTCTATTATTCACTTGGGCAACTACCTAATCGGAGTCCGTTTTCATGTTTAGGATTGGTCTGTCAATTGTGATGCGTGATCAGGGTTTGTCTTTCCCTCATGTGCTCATTATATTTAATTGTTTAGCAACTCCCACCTATCCTATTCCCCGCCTGGTTTAGTCATTTCATTGAGTATATAAATGTCTCTTTTCACTACAGAGCTTTGTCAGATCTTCATTCCTTTTCTCCTTGCCTGTGCTTTGTATTCTCGTCTAGATTCCCGTGTACAACTATAGCCCGTATCTGACTGATTACTCTTTTGCTTAGCCCTTTTGTTTTGGTTGCTGCATTTATTGATTTTTCGTGTACGAACCTTGCCTGCCTGACTACGTCTCTGTGCTACCCCTGGCTTCCCGACCTATTGTCTGAATAAACGACTACGGCTTTGGATTTCCTGACTCGCGTTTGGTTCTTCTGTCAGTCATGACACCGCCGAGACCCCTAAAACACGTACATTTTCAGAGATTGATGCAACCGCCAAATTTGGTGAGTTTTCAATATGTTAAATCCCCCAAATAAGCAATTTATTGGCATAAGTAAAAATAAGAGTAATAATAATAATAACAACAACAATAATAATCCGGGCTCAGGCTCTAATAAACAAGATCCAGAAATGCTGCCGTCTTCTCTGAGCCTAAGCTTACTTATGATGGCCTGAGACAAAGTGGAAAACTATCCAGTGGTCTGACCAATCAAAATATGACTTTTTTTGGAAATTGAGGATGCCACATCCTCAAGGCTAAGAGGAAGAGGGAACATCTGGCTGTTAATCATTGCACAGTTCAAAAGCCAGCATCCCTAACAGTATGGAGGTGCATTTGTGCAAGTGGCATGGGAAACTTGCACATTTGTGAAGGCAGCATTCATGCTTAGCAATATGTGCTGGTTTAGGAGCAACATATACAGGCACCCAGACATCATTTTCTGGTAAGACACTGCTTATATCAGCAAGAGAATGCCAACCCACATTTTACGCGTGTTATAAAATCGTGGATCCATAATAAAAGTGTCTGGGTGCTAAACTGGCCTTCCTGCAGTCAAGACGGGTCACCCATCGAAAA
This sequence comes from Gymnothorax reevesii, assembly GCA_029721435.1. Classification (NCBI taxonomy): domain Eukaryota; kingdom Metazoa; phylum Chordata; class Actinopteri; order Anguilliformes; family Muraenidae; genus Gymnothorax; species Gymnothorax reevesii. The sequence continues at coordinate 21,176,384 of CM056575.1, read as the reverse complement.
ATGTGGAGCAAAAATGTGACAAAGGAGTCAGAAAAAGTGTTGAGTAGCTCATATTTAAAATCTATGAGGAACGAGAAAACATTTTGCTTTTAAAACTATCGTAACTGGTGCCCTCAGTTCCAAAACACAGGCTGTAGTTAAAAGAAGAGATGATTTAACACAGTGGTAAATACGGCCCCGTCCCAGCTTTTTGGAACATTGCAGGCATCAAATTCAAAATGAGCAGATATTTTTCAAAAACAATAAAACTCATAAGTTTGAACATTTGATATGTTGTCTTTGTACCATTTTCAATTCATTATAGAGTTCAGATGCTTTGCCAAACAATGCAGTCTGTTTTATTTACCTTCTTCACGTCCCAGCTTTTCTGGAAATGAGGTAGTAATTTCATCAATTCATTCCTTTTGCCTTTGTATTCTTGCAAGGAAAACATTTTTACCTGTGTCATTGGTTATTTTTTGACCATAAACATGTGCAGCTTTTCAACTTCATCAGTCAAAATACAGCATTCTGTATAAAGTCAGTATTGAATTTCCAAATATTAGCAGAGCTGAGATTGCTTTCATGCTGAAAAGGATAGACAAATTATACATTGATCTGTGAGCCAAGAATAAAAAAACTCCACAAGCCGAAATATCATGACAAAAATCTCAAAAGATAAGCCAATAGACTATTCTAAAATGTTGCCCATGTCCTGGAGAATTGAACCAGGCATGTGGGATAGACATCTAGATAGATATCTTTGGTGTATATAGTCTAAACATGAATCATGGGCCATACGGAAGTCCACCCATTATCACTATCTGCAGGATAGATTTACCATTGTTGCCAGTTTACAAATATTCACAAATATTTCTGTCCAAATAACATGTTATTATCTCCATAGTTACATTGTAAGGTATACAGAGTGTAATTTGCCTCCCCAATCACAGTCAACCACTGACCAGTATCCTTTTCATGGTCAATTATAACGCCTAGAAACCTGTTACAGCTGAGTGAATGAGCTCTCCCATGCAATAATCACTGAAGGTCATCAGCTGAATGACTGTGATAAAATCTTTCCACTCGAGCTGTGGAGGGGTGGGGATTTCTGGTGTTCAATCAAAGCGTTCGACTATATGAGGCCCTACCGCACTGGAAGCAGCTGACAGGATGAGACCCTGAATGGAATCTATGATGCTTTTTCAGATTTTTCAAAGAAATGAAGCTTTCCCCACATTGGGAGCAGTGGTATAGCCATTCTCCCATATGAATTCTCTGGTGTGAAGACAGGCCACTCAAAAAACTGAAGCTCTTGCCACTTGTGAAACACAGACATTCTGCTGAGTGAGATTTCTGGTGCACCTTCAGATTACTCGACTGTATGAAGCATTTGCCATATGTGGAACAGCAGTATAGCCGTTCCGCAGTGTGAGAATTCTGGTGCGATTTCAGACTGCTTGAGGTTTTGAAGCTCTTCCCACACTGGGGGCACAGGTAGGGCCATTATTCTGCATGAATAAGCTGGTATGATACCAAATCGCTTGACTTTCTGAAGCTCTGCACTGGGAGCAGTGATAGGGGCATTCCCCTGTATGAATTTGCTCATGTGCCATCAGCTGTGTTTTCACTTTAAAGCCCTTCTCGCACAGAATGCAGCAGTGTGGGGGCTCCCCTGTATGAATGCCCTCATGCATTGTCAGATTGCTCAGTCGACTGAAGCTCTACCCGCATGGGAGTAGCTGTATGACCGCTCTCCTGAGTGAACAACCTGGTGAGAAACCAGACTGAGTAACCTTTTGAAGCTCTTTCCACATTGGGGGCAGCAGCAGGAGTCCTCCACTGGATGCATCTGCTCATGTTTCCTCAAACTTCCAGGGTAGCTCTTCCTACAGAGGGAGCAGTGGTATGGGTGCTACCCTGTATGAATGAGAACATGGCTTTTCAGCTGACTTTGTCGACCAAACCTCTTCTCACAGTGGGAGCAGTGGTATGGGCGCTCTCCAGTGTGAATGCGTTCATGCATTGTCAGACTGCCCCGTCGAGTGAAGCTCTTACCACACTGGGAGCAGTGATAGGGGGATTCCCCCGTATGAATTCGCTCATGTGCCGTCAGCTGTGTTTTCATTTTAAAGCTCTTCCCACACAGAGAACAGCAGTGTGGGCGCTCCCCAGTATGAATGCGCTCGTGTCTCCTCAAATAACTAGAAGTACTGAAGCTCTTCCCACAGTGGAAGCACTGGTATGGGCGCTCTCCTGTATGAATGCGTTCATGCATTGTTAGACTGCCCTGTCGAGTGAAGCTCTTCCCACACTGGGAGCAGTGATAGGGGCATTCCCCTGCATGGATTCGCTCATGTGCCGTCAGCTGCGTTTTCACTTTAAAGCTCTTCCCACACAGAGTACAGCAGTGTGGGTGCTCCCGCGTATGATTGCGCTCGTGTTTCCTCAAATAACTAGAAGTACTGAAGCTCTTCCCACAGTGGAAGCACTGGTATGGGCGCTCTCCTCTATGAATGCGTTCATGCATTGTCAGACTGCTCAGTCGACTGAAGCTCTTCCCGCACCGGGAACAGCTGTATGGCCGCTCTCCTGAGTGGACAAGCTGGTGTGATACCAGAAGACTTAACTTTTTAAAGCTCTTCCCACACTGGGAGCAGCTGTGTGGCAGCTTTCCTGTATGAACACGCTGGTGGGAAACCAGACTGCGTAACCTTCTGAAGCTCTTTCCACATTGAGAGCAGCAGAATGAGTCCTCCACTGTATGGATCTTCTCATGTTTCCTCAAACTTATAGGGTAACTGAAGCTCTTCCCACAGTGGGAGCAGTGGTAGGGGCGCTCTCCAGTGTGAATGCGTTTATGCATTTTTAGACTACCCAGTCGACTGAAGCTCTTCCCGCACTGGGAGCAGTGATAGGGGGATTCCCCTTTATGGATTTGCTGATGTGTGGCTAAGTTTGACTTGTGGCTGAAATTTTTACCACATAGACGGCAGAGAAATGGTGGTTTCCCGACATGAATTAGTTTATGTGCTGCCAGGCTGAATTTAGATTTGAAGCCCTTCCCACACTGAGAGCAGGTGTGGGTCCCTGGAGTACTTATGTGGGGCTGTATTGGGGTGAAGAGCATTGTTGGGGGAGTATGTGGCAGTGGGTTCTCTCCTCCATTTTCTACATTTCCCAGAATTCTGCTGAGCTCAAGGTGAACCTTCTCAATGTGCTGGTGCAGCCTCTCTTCTTCCATGTGAATGAATGGGCACTGGGAGCAGGCAAACATCTCAGTCTCTCCTGTAAACAAAGAAGAGCAAAAGATATACTGACATTTACATTTTTATACTAAGTCAAAAAAGAAACTTCACACTCATAAATTTGTTAATATTTTCTTGAAACTTTTAATAAACAAGTTATTATCACCACTAGGGGTAAATGCGTTGTCAAAGACATTATGACACACATCAACTTCGACGTGCACAGGTACAAAGCACGTGCGAGCATACTTTAAGCTAAAGCCATGTTTTCTTGTGTTCCTAGTCACGTGACCATATGAGATGTGCAACTGAGCTCACGTTAGCACGTTAGAGTGACATCTCGGAAAAACACGTTTTTACAGTTAATTATTCGTTTATTTTCAATGCCATGGCTGTCAAGCATTCAGCGTGAACCTGCCATTGGCATGCTGAATACGGAAACGTCCGTCACTGACGGTGCAAGGGTTATGGGTCGCAGTCGACGGATTATCTATGATCTTCGGACACGTCTCCAACAAACTGGCACCACAGTTGACCGACCTCGTTCTGGTAGCCCACGAATGACGTCAAGAGCAGAGGACCGACAAATTGTCTTACCTCATTTGCATAATCGATTTGTCCCTGCAACGTCCACTAGGAATGAGTTGTTTTGAGGTCCATACGTAGTTGCCTGCATACAGCTCTGATTCAAGTTGTAACTTACCATTTTTACTCTTGGACATTTCCGTAGCATTTTCGGTGGAACTGGTTATATCATATTATGGACATTATTTTTATGATACACCATCTTCAATGAGTACAGACTTAAATAAAATCATTATTTAAAACCTCATGACTTGTATGTTCATCTTATCGACCTCCAAATGAGTGTGAAGTTTTTATTTTGGCTGAGTATATTATGATCTGCTAATAAAAACTAAAATATTGTACCAAACGTGGTTTTAGTCATGCATTTTTCCCTACCAAATTCGAAATTTGAGGCTTTTACAGCCATGTTACTCTTGTTTTGGTCGTCAAGAATGCAGGGCTAACTTGAGTGAGTTCTGCTGGGTTCCTATAGGAATACATAGTTGACTGAAGGCAAAAAGGTCACTGTGAAGTTTTGGTCTCGTATAGGATCTTGGGCTGACCAGAACAAGTTCTAGTAGGTTTCTATAGGAATACAAAGGGTTCATTCCATATGAAGTCAACCAGAGGTCCCCAGGTCACTGACTCAGATTGGCCCAAATTTAATTTGGGAGTATTTCTATATTAAGATAGATATACTTCATTGAACCCCGTGGGAGCAGAACCCCTATAGTTAGGAGCAGTGGGCAGCCACGGAGCAGCGCCCGGGGACCAACTCCAGTTCTAAAGCCAGTTCCTTGGTCAGGGGTACTGGTTGAAGTGTTCCTATGATGCATGTTTTTGTGGGTGGGGGAAACCCAAGCGAACATGGGGAGAACATGCAACATGCGGGGAGAACACGGGGAGAACATGCCTTTCTGTGTGGAAAGGCCCCAGGCCGGATTCGAACCCACGACCTTCTTGCTGTGAGGCAGCAGTGCTAACTGTGCCACCGTGCCGCCCATGATGGACACATGCAAAATGGTCGGCTCCTATTCCAGGGGGTTTCCAAGATATGGCCCCCCAAAAATCAGGCAATGCCACAAGCGAATTGCACACATTAACTTATATGTATTCTGGAGGCCTTTATCCTTTAAATCGTAGATATGGGCTGAAAATTTCTATCCAGGGTAATTTGAGTCCAGGCTTTCAGAATCTCTCATCAAAATTTATCAATCTCTTTTAATTTTCAAGATATTGTCCTCTCGTTTATGACATTTTTTTATGGGCGGAAATCAAAAGTTCAGTTTTCAAGGGCCCCTATGAGATCAAGGCCTGTATTCACAAAGCATGTTAGCGCTCAAAGTAGGACCTAACTGCCGGATTTAGGAGAATTTTGTGTCAATTTTTAATTTAGGACTCCTAATTACTTTCACTAAGTGTTATTCACAAAGCATTTTAGGCCTAAAAGTAGCTCCTAAGTCTGGAAGAGCTTGAAAGTAGTCAAAAGTAGTCAAAACCCCTAATTTGCTAAAACCTATTCACAAAGAATCAGAAAATGGCTGCTGCTGTTGAAAGATGGAATGACTTGGAAATTCTGAATGATGCACAGTTGTTGAAAAGATATCAGATCGACCATGAAGGGATTTTATTTGTTGTTGACTTGTTGAGGGAGAGAAATGAATCTCCAACCATGATAAACAACCCAATAAGCTCGGAAATATCTTTCATAACACTTTGTTACTTCCCCTACGATTGCAACCCATACCACCGCTTCTCGCAGTTGTCTGCCGTCCGAGACACCGAGGGGAATGCAGCATTGATCTGTAGGCTGATATTATGCCGCGCATCTAGCTTGGATTTGCTGTTCATCCCCGACCCAAATTTCCCTTTGATTACATGCTTTCGCTCCAGTACCACCTGGGCCAGCAGCAGTAACTGGTCGTGGCTCCAGTTGGGCTTTCGCGTCCTTTTTGAGCTTTCATCCGACAGTTTAGGGCAAACAAACTTGAACGGCCCGACATTTAAATGATCGCAACATATTCTCATTGGATAACAAGTTGTTAATTATGGGGGCAAATGACGCATTTTATTATTGACTCATTTTATGCGATTGGCATTTTTACAACTATCTCTTTTCTATATATGTTTATTTGCCAAGAGAATGATAAGTGGGGAAGGTGCATAGTGCATTTCCAGGAGTTCTCAACATGTTATTATTTTATGGGACAAATCAGCCGCTTGGACTTTTTCCTCATTTTTTCCTCCATGGGTTGTATGTGGGATATTTTTTTCAATGGGCCACCCTGCCACCAAACAACCAATCACAGTGCTCATTGTCCCAAGACTTGTGCGTAAGAATTGATGTAATCCATAGCAATGGAGATTTACTCCTACCACCTATGTCAGAGCTACTCCAAGTCTAGGAGTAACCAGTTTTCTTAATTAAAAGTTGCTCTCAGCAGCTTTGTGAATAATTTTTAAGATTTTACTCCTACATAAAATGTTTTAACGCGACTTAGGAGTACTCCTAGCGGTAAGATAAGATGCTTTGTGAATACGGGCCCAGGTTTTTTGGGGGCCATATCTTGGTAACCACATGGAGTAGGAGCCTAAAATTTTGCATGTGTTCATTCTGAATATAGCGATACTCCCAAAATAAATTTGAGCCAAATCTGAGTCAGTGATAGTGGAAGATTCTTGTACTTTGGTTGAGTTCATATGGAATGACCCAAAGTTGAACAAGTGAGAGCTGGTACCTCGGTAGTCTTAGCATGTGATGAAAAGCTGACCAGCGTGGGTGCTGTTAGCTCCCAATAGGAATACTCATTTGACTTGGCGAGAGCTGGTACCTCTGTCATTTTGGTCTTCTCTAGGTTGTATGGTTGAAGAGAATGAGTTCATGTAATTCCCTATAAACATAAGAGTGTACCAGGAGACAACTGGTACTGCTGTAGTTGTGGTCCTCTACAGCAGCCTTTCTCAACCTCGGGGTCCCGACCCCCACGAGGCTGCGAGATGATTTTAGGAGGTCGCCAAATGATTGTGGAAAAAATATACATTTACATAATACATTTACATAATAAATTTACATAATAAAAATTCAATTACATCATTTTAAATGGAGAGTTTTACTCGTTCGAACAAGAAGCAGAAAAATGCACACACATCCAAACCAAAAGTTCACAGGTGCTCGACTCAAAGAGACAATGTAGAAAAAAGAACAGTAGTCTGCACACTGTTTATATAGCTCCCCAAGTGAGTTTAATATCAATATTTTCATAGTCGCAACCCCACAATATTAGTGCCCTACAGTATATGGGGACTGAAAAAGTGAATCGACCACCTCAGGGTGGAGACTATGAAAAAATACTTTTACAACGAGAGACCTACTATATCTACGCACTGAATACTATGGCCCCGTTTGGTTTGAATGAGGAGTTTGATATTAAACCATTTTTATAAATAAGAATCATGACAATTTTGTCTTTGTGTTTCTGTTCAACTTTTGAATCTTACTTAATGCATATTTCCCGACATGTGTACCTAATACATGTATGTATACATTTCACACTGCCACTGTATCCTTTGTTTTAGGCAATGTTTCTAGAAATGACAATTGTTGAATCTACTTTGTACTATTGACATTTTTTCTGATATATATTACTTGTGGTGTTTGGAATTGTGGGCATTATGGGGCTGGATCAGTCATTATTATGAATTTTATTATTATTAAAAATGTTTTTTTTTTTGTTTTCAAGAGGGAGCTATCTAAACAGTGTGCGGACTTGAGTTTGACTCGTTTTCCATTTCATTATTTGTCCTGAATGAATTTTTTATCAACTGAGTTCATATGAGTTGAACTGCGTGCACATGAGATTCTGTTCCGACACACACAGCAGAAAAAATGAAGGGAAATGGAGGTCCACAAAAAGTAAAAGTATCCGCTTTCACAGGGAACCTGGCTGAATGAGTTGATTTTAACTAAAAGATTTACTGAGACCAAAAGGTTATTTGCTGTGGTTTGAAAGACCTAAGGGTTATGACTTGTTCTTTTTATGTTAACAAGCCTTGTTAAGCAATATAAAATGTTAAAAATGAAACGTGAGCTGTTCATTTTTCTCTTCATTGTGTTATGTTAGGATTTAAATAAGTAAGTGCTGATTGTTTTTATCAAAAAAAAGAAGAAACCTAAAAGAATTTTGAGTTTTATGTTGACGGGCTAACTATCAAAAATATGTGACGCAATGCGACTGTCGGTCTAAAGGTCAAGTTGATGGTTTTCCGTTTTTCAATAAATCCAAAAACGATTTGCCAAAATTGAATTAGGTGTTATGCCTTTGGGCAAAACTATGTCTTGCTATGCGAGTTTGATGACAAAAGTGTGATATACTATTCAGTGATTAATTTGTAAATCAGAAGGCTACAAATGGTATTTTGGTCCAGCGTGTTAGTGATATAAAAGGAAACGGAACGCTGTTAAGCTAAAGTTGCAAAATTTAACAAAATGTCATGAAAAAAGTAACTGTTAAGACTTATGTACATTTATTCATCATATCATTCAGAACACTGCTCAAAATCCTGTGGGGAAGCTCGTCCACGGAGGCAAAGCTGCAGTTCCCTTTCTCCAAAACCTTTTCTCTCTCAGGTTTTTTGGCTATCACTTCACTGAAGCTGTTGTTTTTCCGCTATCTTTCAATTTCTGCAATGAGAGGGGCGTGTAATTATTTACAACCATTAAAGAGAGAAGACTAAAATGTCAAAGTGAATTTCTCAGTTGATCTTTCAGTCTATCTGCTCTGCTTTAAGGCCATTGCCTATGTACTTTAGCTACCTGGTTTGTTCCAATATTGGCAGGTCTACTTGTTCTATGTACAATTGTGTGCGCTTTGGGCCCCTAATCACCATGTAAAAAGTCCTCCATGTGAAACCCTGCAGTTACTTCAGAAATTGAGATCCTTTTAGGGTCTAAATGGAAATAAAGAAGGGGTCAAAAAATTGATGCCATCAAAACATGTCAAAAGGGTATCAAACTGAAGGTCTAGCAAATTGCAAGTACATTGCGGTGGGGACGTTTTTATTACGCTTACTGGCCCCTGGGGTACAAAAAAAGAGGCCAAAAATTGACTAAAATGGCACTTTTCACCCTAATTTCTCAGCACAGGTGATAAGATTATGGATTATGAACTACTTTATGTGCTCACATAGACCTTCAGACCTTAATTCATGGATTTTCATTATTTAATCAGTCTCATTCTTTTTCCCACCCTCATTTCACTCCCTGTGCTCGCACCGCCATTTTTCCAGTACATTGTCATTTTGTGTATTTCATTTCCTGGTGTCCATCTTCCCTTTGTTGGATTGTTGCATTGTGTCTATGTTGGGTGTTCCTTCTTGGGAAAATCATCTACAAAGAACCCAAAATCTATATACAACCCCAATCCCAAAATAGTTGGGGCAAAGTGTAAGTAAAATCAACATGCAATGACTTTCAAATCACACCAGCCAGTATTTTATTCACAATAGAACAGAGATAACATAGCAAATGTTGAAACTGAGAAATTTGACAATTTTATCCACCAAATGAGCTCATTTCAAATTTGATGGCTGCAACAGGTCTCAAAAAAGTTGGGACAGGGGCCTGTTTACCATAGTGCAGCATCCACTCTTCTTTTTAACACAGAGTGGAGGCGTCTGGGCATTGAGGAGACAAGCTTCTTGAGTTTAGCCATTGGAATTTGATCCCACTCTTCTTTCATACAGGCTTCCAGCTGCTGAAGAGTTTTGGGTCTCCTTTGACGGACTTCTTGTTTAATTATGCACCAAATGTTTTCAATCAGTGAAAGATAAGGACTGCAGGCAGCCAGTACAGCACACGGACTCTTCTACTATGAAGTCATGCTGTTGTAATAGCTGCAGTATGTGGTTTTGCATTGTCCTGCTGAAATACCCAAGGCCTTCCCTGGAATAAATGTGGTCTAGAGGGGAGCATATGTTGCTTTAAAACCTTTATATACCTTTCAGCATTCATGGTGCTTTTAAAAACATGCAACAATATGCACTAATGCATCCCCATACCATCAAAGATGCTGCCTTTTGAACTGAACGCTGATAATGGGAGGGGTGGTCCTTCTCCTCTTTAGCCTAGTGGACACGACGCCCATGATTTCCAACAAGAATGTCAAATTTGGACTCGTCTGACCACAGGACACTTTGCCACTTTGCTAAAGTCCATTTTAAATGAGCCTTGGTCCACAAAACACGGCAAGGCATCTGGATCATACTCAACAATGGCTTCCTTCTTGCATGATAGAGATTTAGGTGGCATCTGTGGATGGTACAGCGGACTGCGTTTACAGACGGTGGTTTCTTGAAGTATTCCTGGGCCCATTTAGTAATGTCAATGACAGAATCATGTCGGTGAGTGATGCAGTGGCGTCTGAAGGCTTGAAGATCATGGGCATCCATTAACTGTCTTTGGCTTTGTCCCCTACGCACAGAGATTTTTCCGGTTTCTCTGATTCTTTTGATGATGTTATGCACTGTTGATGATGAGACCTTCAAAAAGCCATTGCAATTTGACTTTGTTTTTTGGAACATTGTTTTTAAAGTATTCCACTTTTTTTTTATGCAAACCTTCACGGGTTGGAGAGCCTCTGGCCATCTTTACTTCTGAGAGACTCAGCCTCTCTGAGACATCCCTTTTATAGCCAATCATGTTAAACAACTGATGCCAGTTACATTATTTACTTGCTAAATGTTCTTTCAGCTGATTCTCATATTAGTTGCTTTTTCAGCCTTTTTTTCCCTGTGTCCAAACTTTTTTGAGAACTGTTGCAGCCAGAAGGATCGGTGATGCTGTGGGCCCGTTTCTCTTCCAGAGGCCCTGGGAACCTTGTTAGGGTGCATGGCATCATGAACGCTTTGAAATACCAGGACATTTTCAATCAAAATCTGGTGGCCTCTGCCCGAAAGCTGAAGATGGGTCGTTACTGGGTCTTTCAGCAAGATAATGACCCTAAACATGTGGCCAAATCTACACAGAAATGGTTCACCAGACACAGAATCAAGCTCCTCCCCTGGCCATCTCAGTCCCCAGACCTAAACCCCATTGAAACCTGTGGAGTGAGCAGAAGAGGAGAGTGCAGAGGAGAGGACCCAGGTCACTGGATGATTTAGAGAGATTGTGCAAAGAGGAATGGTCGAAGATCCCTCTTTCTGTATTCTCCGATCTTGTGAAACATTATAGGAGAAGATTAGGTGCTGTTTTGTTGACAAAAGGGGGTTGTACAAAGTATTAACATCAGGGGTGGTAATAATTGTGGCACACATGATTTGATGTATAAGAATTATTTCTTAATGTGGGATGTTTTTCCCACTGAATAAATGCACTTGAATTAAAGGTTGGATTTTCCTCTTTTTTTCATTGTAGTCCTTTTAGAAAAAAACTGAATTTATTAGAAGCAGAAGAACACATCTTAACCAGGGGTGCCAATAATCATTGAGGGCACTGTATTTCACCCAGTTTGGGTTGCTCGCTTTTTACACCTGACTCCAAGGTAAATGGAGGGTAGAAAACCAGTACTTGACAGGCCTCGAGGACTTGTTTATAATTAATTTGATTATCACTCACTGGTCCACATGGTTAGCACAAAAGAGCTTTTCAACTGACCTGAAAAAAAAAAAGTAAAAACCATAGGTTTTTAAGAATAAATTGTTCCAGCTTTCTTCAGGTACACTTGTAATTCCCATTGTAGCATGAACAATCAGCAGCAGAAATAAATGGTCAAAAGGCAGAGGAAACTTGCAACCCAGATTATCAATGCAAGTTGCAAAAGACAACTTGACATATATCCAGCAAGGAACTTGGTTACAATCAACATCATTTTTGTCATTTAGCCTTCAAAATCATGATGTAGACATTTAAGTCACAGGCTTGTTACATTCGCACAAGTTGCATGACTGAATACCATGCTAAATTAATAACTTTAATGAAACACCAGACAGAAAATCATTCTTTACCCAAATTACCTTTAATAGAGGACAAGGCAGGAGATCCAGAGGATGGCAGTCTGGCCTGTTTCAAGAGACAGGAGGTGGCTGAAGGCAAAGATCCCTCCTCTTTAATTCCTTCTTCACCCTGCAATCTCTCAGTTTGGTTTGTTTTTAAATAGGATTCATCCCTTTCCTCTTGTCCCAACTCAAAGCCACAGATCTCTTCACTTTTTACTGCATCCGTCTTCCATACGTCCTCACTCTGCCTCTCCTCACCTTCTTCCTCCTCTCCCTTAATGTTGGAGAGAGTGAGATCTTCCTCCCTGCTCATCATATATCCACTCCTCTCCTCTATACTCTCCCCTATATCTTCACTTTTAATCACACTGGGTCTCGACCGCATCTCAGAATAATCTCTGCTGCCCACCACAGGTTCCGTCTTGATGTCTTCAGCTGTAAGCCTGGGCTTGAAGGTAGGAAAACGAAGCAAAAATTCTGATGGGGCGTGTGCTGTTGCAGAATCCATCAAGTTTCTAAAAAGAGGGAAGCATAATTCAGGAGGTGATGACTGAATTTAAAGACTTCCATTCAATAATAGTCCTGCACAGATGATGAAGCCAAGACTGGAGTTTTTATGTCTACTCAGTGTTTTTATTAACGTAACATAACTTAACGCAACATAACCATACATACCATGAGTGGCGAGAAAAGGCCATTCAGCTCAACTTGGTTCACCATTTTTCTGTCATTCAAGTGAACACAACTCTTTGGGCAAGGGCAAGGTGGAACTTAGCCCTGTCTCGAAAACTCCTAGTGTGTCTACCGCTACAGTAAGCGAGCTTGCAGCTGAGTGCACATGTCACAAGAGTATGTTTCTACCCCACTGTCAAAGATCAAGGCACAAAAACAAACCAGTGGCACCATGCTTTTGAGTTTGCCCTGAGTTCAGCAACAGCTAGGAAGGACAGTTACAGGTGCTAAGATCGCGTTAAGGCTTAATAGGCCTATTAGTGAGTCAACTATCCCAGTCGAATAGGTATCAGTTTGATTACTGAGAGGCGGAGAAAAAACAAACAAAAAAAAAAAAAAAAAAACATTTTTTGCCTTAAAAAGGCTAGTTTCGATTTAACAACATAAAGCCAGTGCACCATAGTTTGAATATTTGAACATAAGGCCATCAACTGAAGTAATGTATCATTGTTGTTTTGTACAAATTAGCTTTATGAAATTAAAACTGGAAACAATTTCACACTGTAAAAAGCAAGCAAGCCCACGCCAGTGACGTAAAGGCAACGTAGATGACTGCAGGCCACTAGTTAATAGTTATGCCGCCAGTTGAGACAACACTAATCACTAGCCAGCTATAGTAAATCAGCTAGGTATAGTAAATCTTAGAAGTAGCTAAGTAACAAAGCACTCACCTAGCTAGCCGGACTAGCCTTAAGCAAACTCAAGCAAGCTGATTTTATTATATTAGGCACCAAAAAAGAAAAAAGATTGTTGCACTCAAGTCAACAAAATGAACTGATGAGTACTACAGGTGCGTAGAGCTGATGCACTGATGATGGTCTGCAAGGGACCGAAATGTTTGGTTTTTCACTTCTTTTTTTTTTTTTGTGCCCTTGTAACACTTGTCGTCACTGGTATGTGAGCTGCCATAATTGTGGTTTTTTACAGGCTAGACTGATGTTTTCCTTTGTCACAGTGTGCGGCCAGCATTTCTCTTTTTTTTGTATTATATTAGGCACAACATCATCATCACCACAATATGACTTTGGCGCCACATTGAACACTTGAGCTCCATAAATAAGAGCTTGAAGCTCCTCCACTCTGCCAGTAACAGGAAAGTCCCCATCATGCAAGTACTGCTGCAGGCGATCCCTTTTCCACAGACAAATCTCGGTGTAGGACTGCTTTGCTGCCATTCCTGCATTGGAAACACCAGGAGCGAATGCGTCAACGTGGGTTTGTTTATGTGCCTTGACCTCTGACCCTTTGCACACGGCCCCAGCACAGGGGAACTTAGACCTCGCAAGCTCTTCCATACTACGATCACTCCTTATGTGAAACAAAAAAAATCCTATCCGTGCCCAAAACATTTCATTGATCTAGAATACTCTATCACGCACATGGTTTTATAGCAGACCCCTATTTTTCTGCCAAATAAATACTACTGAACACCATGAAAAGAGTTCAATAAGAAAGCAAAAATACATTGAAAAATGGCACTTGTATATTTGCGAAAGATTCTGTCTTTCGGTTCACTCGTTAACCCAATAGCACTTGGACCGCCCGATACCTCCTGAAACTGCTGTTCCGTAGACCACCTCAAACCGCCCGCATCATGATTGCCTAGGGTTACACATTGGACTATGTCATCAGCTTGTAATGGTTCAAATCCGCAAGAGGGATTCCCCAGTGACCTAAATTCAAGAAAAAACAAAGGGGTCGCTATTTCGGATTTCTCACTGCACACTCAGAGAAGTACGGAGCCCATGAAGTGCAATGACAAGAGAAACAAAATAATTAGTGGCCACAAGATACAACTTGTTCCCACGAATCAGTTACTTTGTTCCCATGAGTTAGTTACTTGTTCCCACAAATGAGTTACGTCGTTGCCACAAATTAGTGACTCGTTCCCACGAATTAGTCATTTTGTGCCCACAAGTTAGTAACTTTTTCCCACAAATTAGATTGCCACAAGGTTTTAACTCGTTTTTTGCCAACGAATTAACCACCTCGTGGCCACAAAATATAAATCCACACTCCCTCCGTCTCTCCAAAGCAGACGGCATTTGTCCCCGATAATCTCCGAGCACAGACCTGCGTCTGCGCCACCCAACCCAATCCATGGCCTGCCTGACCGAAGCAATTTTCAGAACAAGCCCGTAAGAAATTTTACCATGGTAAACTATGGTACGTTATATCGTATACCATGGTACCTAAGATTATACCATAGTACGTACCAAGGTACCCAAGATTGTACCATGGTGTACCTTAGTACGTGCTATGGTGCGTACCAGGGTGTACCACACAATCTCAACATACCATGGTATTTACCTTAGTACTATCTAACATAACCATGGTACATGTTGAAGTATAATTATAATTTTCGTTTAAGTGTACCTCTGATATAATCACGGAAACTCAGATAATATAGTACCATGGTAATAGCCAATCACAGTATATACCATAATAATAACTAACATCTCATTGTGGTAATATCTAAAGTGCCATCATACACCACACTGGAGGGTACCATGATAGTGCCATTGTAAGTCACTCCCAAAGGCAGTGTGTCACCCCAGGCTGAGTACTATGAAACACAAAAACATTGTACCAACAAAAACAGTACCTATACCAGGTGCTCTAGCAGCTAATACATTTAAAGTTACCAGCACTGAAAAATAATAAAATAAATAAGAGGCAGGTTAACCAGTGGTGGAAAATGAAGTGCATTATGTATGTGCACACAGCCTAGTAATTACTGCGACATCACCATATCAAGCATATCAAGAGGTCAGCATTTAAAGTTTAACCCTCTATTAACCAAACCCATTTCCAATTGTGTTAAAATTATTTCCCTCCGCAAAAATGTTTATTTTGGGCCATTATCTGAAAAACAGAAAAAAAAATTTTTTTGACACATTTGGCCCACCTATCCAAATTGTAGAAAATCTGCTACATTGGCTAATAATGCTAATGAAAAAATAAAAGTGAGATACCATTCAAGTTAATCTCAAATGTTTATTTGGCAATAAGAAACAAAATCAACAGGGTGTCCAGGCTGTTAACCCTTTTACTTCATGTTGCAGATATGCTACGCTGGTTAAGAGAGGGTTAATCCAGTACTTTTGCTTAAGACTTAGTTCTTTTGCATAATTATATAATATATATAGCAGGAGGCGATTAAACCATGTAAAAAGTTGCACATAGAACCTTCAGGTTATTGATATTGGAAAATTACGTCTGACATGGGTCACTGTGCTCACCTATCGAGCCATTTTACTTTTGCTACTTTAAGTACTGTTTCACTGACAATTTTTATTCCTTATTTATTAGTTATAAATTTTTGAATGCAGCCATGCCTTTAGTGAGGAAAATTGCTACTTGCGTGGTACCTGCAGTTAGTTTCACTTTTAGAAAAAGATCATGGCCCGTATTCACAAAGCATCTTAGCGCTAAAAGTAGGTCCTAACTGCCGGATTTAGGAGAAACTCTTTAAAAAAATGGGCGTGTCCATAAGCTCCATCTGTAAAAGTTTTGGTGGTCATTGAAATTTCACTATTTGAAGTTTGACCTTCGAAGATCACCGAAGCTCAAGTTCAAGGCCACCAAATGAAAGTTCATATATGACTTCCTATACATCTCCAATACAAACCAAAACGATCTGTTACCATTTTGCTGATATAAGTCATTGAAATTTCACTGTGAAGTTTGGGCATTCAAGGTCACTGAAGGTAAAGTTCAATGTCACCAAATGAAACGTCATACATGACTGCCTATATGCCCGCAATACAAACTTATGCTCTGTCTGTAATAGTTTTGGTGATAGAAGTCATTTAAATTTTACTATGTGAAGCTTGACCTTCGAAGGTCACCGGAGGTCAAGTTCAAGACCACCAAATGAAAGCACTTACATGACTTCTCATATGTGTTCAATGCACATAAGTCCCAAATCTTCAATATTTTCAAGCCTAGAAACCTTTAAAAATTGTAACATTTTGCTTGACCTCAAGTTTGACCTTTCAAGGTCATCTGAGGTCAACTTTAACACAGCCAAAATATTGGTCATATATTACTTCCTATGTGTCAGTAATACAAACTTAATCTCTATCTGCAACTATTTGGCCTCCACAGGCCATCTAGCATATTCATAAAGTACAGCGCCCCCAATAGACCCACTTCCGTCGATTCAATCAAAATGGCACTCGCACTGTACATTGACGGTGCCAAGTTAAATTGATTGCCTGCTTCATAAAAAAATGTATCGCGCAGTCTTTGAGAAATGATTTTTTTAAATTTCTCAGTCCAATCTTTAACATGGGAGCCAAAACTTCAAGGACTCATGAAACGGACAAAAATGATTCAATCAAAAATCTGAGAAAACCGTCTGGAGATATGGTCTAGCAGTATGTAATTGCAAATTTAGACAAAAATTCATCTGGCCAAAAAAAGGCAAAAAAATTGTGCCAGTGGACTCATATGCCCCCGCATACAAACATGCAAAGAACAAAACATGCATTCTGTGTTAATTCCAGCCACCCTGTCATGTTGTTGAAGATTCACTGGGGTTGGCTACAAGAGTTAAAACCATGCAAAGATTAAACAACAGCCCTTTAGCCATGAAAAGCAAGACACCAAGACCTTTATAAAGGGTTAGGGAAGTGCCTGGATAGGAGTGCAAGAGAGGATATGGATTGTGGAAACATTTTTTATTGATTCATTTAATTATTATTAATTGCTTATCCTTGCTTGCTCATATTCTGTTTTAGTTCACAACTTCATAGGCCTAGAGTGTGTGTGTGCTTGCATATTTCTGATATAGCAGGGGCCTGCATAACTCTACTAGTGAGTCATGACATGTAGCCTATCTAAAGTCATGACAACTTGAATGTCTGTACCAAGGGCAAGATGTTTTTCTCTTTCTCTAAGTTTATGTGTTCATAGAAAGCTCCGGAATCCATAACAAGATAAGCTGGAGCCAGAGCTGAGAGAGAAGGCAGGTGCTCTCCTCCCTGGCAAGATGTGTGTGTATCCCTAGACAACTTGACGTGGTTACGTACCAACTTGACTCAGTTGCGTGTGACGCATGGCTCGCGTGATGTGTAAATCAGCACAGGGGGAGGAGAACGCCATGGAGTATTCCTTCAAATACCAGAGAACTTTCTAATTGTGTATCCTCCATTCTGACTTGACTTTGTATGGGGATCCTTTTTTGCAAAAAAGTAAACGGACTTTGGCTTGGATATTAACTTCTCTGTCTCCGACTGATTTTTTTTCCTGAGTCATCTTGAGTTTTCTCTCGTGAAGGTAATACTTGGAATGTAAAATCAAAATTCCTTTAACAGGATTCTACATACATGTTACTTTTGAGGCTAATGCTAGAAGATGCAAGTGTGAGAGATATGAAGCAGGGTACAACATGACTACACTAGAAGACCGAAAAGCTTTTGCTACAGTGCAAGCTCACACAGAAATTACCTTTTGCACTGTTGTTCTTGCTGTTCATGTTACCGGCACTCACTACGAGGAAGTAGGCTGTCAAGAGCGCCGAGGCAGCGGCACGCGGCACAGTTCATAATGATAAACAATAGAAAATCTTATCGATAAATATTTTATTTAACTAGTCAATGTGTAATGAAATTCTGTATTCTGTGTAGCAGTGTCGACGAAGAAGTGGATTGCATAACATCTCTATTTGATATTACTTTTCTCAGAATGCAGCATAAATAGGCTAAGTAAATCATTGAAAATTGGTAAATCATTGAAAATAAATTTTTCAAGAAACGATTTATAAAATGCACAACATTAGGGTCCCTACAAAGCACACGTGAAAGATCAATGAATTCTGTCCAGCCATTTCTGAGGAGAAGTGGATTAGGTGAAGCCCCTATTTGAGATTACCTGTCTCAAAATGCAGCAAAATTAGACGAAGTTCACAGACCTGTCAAATCGTAAAAAATAAACTGTTCGTAAAGCAAATTGTGAGATGCACACCTTTAAGGTCCCTGCAAAGCATGTGAAAGATCAATGAATTCTGTACGGCCATTTCTGAGGAGAAGTGGATTAGGTGAAGGCACCCTAAAGCGGGACGTACGGACGGACGGACGGACGGACGTAAGGACGGACGGAGGGTAAACCAATATGCCCCCAGCCATAGCTGGCGGGGGTATAAAAATGTTCCGGATGACGGACGCCACACTACGACAATAGCATATTGGCCCATAGGACCAGTAAGCTAAAAAGGGCAGTCCACAGATTCCAACGATATAAGCCTTATCATTTTAAATTGACACCATACTCAAAGAACAGCAGGCATACACTTTAAATGCTACAGAGATGAGCAAAAAAAATTCTTACCTTTGATATTTTGTCATAAAAGCTGTTTGTGGGTAAATCTGCACTTGCTATTGTTTTGGACAGTCTGAGAGTCCTCTCGCCATTATGCTATGCACTGGAAGACCTCAGCAGTATAATCCCTTAAATGGTTTGTTTTTTGTATTTTTGCTATAATTAACCGCCAAATATTCAACTGTTGTTTTCAAAGCCGGTTTATGACTGAGAAACCTTCAGCCAATATGCTCAAGTTCAAATCCAGCACAGCTATACAAGTGCTAAATCGACCAGTGAATATACCAATCTGTTGAGCTACTGTCGTGGATAAGGCAGAACATTTGGATCTGAGGTTCAATATCTGGTTATACATGCGACTTTTCAGAGCAAGGAAATACATTTTTTTTGCATAAATAAATAAAAATTAATTGATGCATTCCCATCCCATCAAAGCCATCTTCCTGAGTTACTTTGGGGATCACGTGACTTACACTACGGTTTCTGTATCCACTGCAACGCCTCCATTAAGTGTCTCACCAAGCTAAGCAAACAAGCAACTACGGCAATATAGTACTAAAGTTAACGACGTCATGCTGGTGTCAGAAGTAAAATTTTCCATTCATTTTACCCATAGACTGTTTTTTCATTTCACTTTTGAATCACTTCCCATGGTTTTCAAGCCTCCATCTCTTTCGAGATTTTGCATTGTATTTCCGACTAAAAACAAATATATTTTTTCTTGACAGGAATCAGCTATATTTCAAATCATTTTAATTTTTCACCACCATGCTAATCCTCTTTGTAGTCTACAAACTACACGTCCCATGATCCTCCTGATTTCCGGGCTGAAGGAGTTCAGGACACGTTAGAAGTCTCCTGTCTCGAATTTTCCAGCACCTTGCTGTAGCCGTTTGCTTGCTTCATTAGTTAGCCTCTCTACATTCTACTTGGTTAGCCTTTCCTTGCGAAATATCAAGTTTTACAATTAGCGCCAATTTAAATAGCCAGGCATCTTTGGCCAACTCACTAGTCAGCAAACGAGCTTATCAGCCTTGTCAAAGCATAACTGACAGTGAACTAGCTGTCAGCAGGCTAACTTAGTCAGCGAGCCAGTTTACCGACTTCGGTAGTTGTCTAACTATATTTGGCGCATTTAGTTCAATGCCAGCTTGTGAAATGCTTGCAGCTCAACCCTAGCTAAGTAGCCAAATAATGGCTCTTCACTGCTTTTATTCACTTAGCTAGCTGACTAGCTATATATTTCACTAGCTAAGATAGTGATATTTATTGAATAATCATACTAGATAGCTTGCTAAATAACAGTAAGTGACGGTACCATTTACAGTTTCTATCGGTTTAGTTATGTGATCAAGATGTAATTAGCTCACTAGCTGGCTAGCTCGGTGATTCACTAGAGTAGCTTAATGCAAGCTAGTTAAATGGCGAAATAACTATTCATTGTGATCCTTTCATCTCTAGGTATGTAGCTAGCTAATAGTAGCCCGCTATGTGGGAACGGGTGCACGGACATACGGTAATGTAGGGCACTGATGGACTACCGTCGTGGTAGGCTATGAAAGTTGGCGGAAACTGAGGTACCTCATTGTCTTGGAACAAATCACGGGGCACTTGCCCACTTGTGTAGTGGATATGTAATTCGGAGAAGTGGAGTACAAACTGGACTGCAAGTGCAAAAGCATATAATTTTTGGCAATAAACTATGAATTTGACGTGATCATTTGAATCTGTATATCCTGTAGACTAATCTCGGAGCAAGGCAGCTCTTAGAATTAATTCGAGTTCGAGCAATGCCAGATAGTGTCCAAACCCCATTATAAATTCCTATGGGGATTTTACTTCCGACACCAGAAGCTAAGTAGCGGTGACATCATCACTTTAGCACTCTATTGGCAAGGTGCAGGTAATTTGTAACATACATTGTATAAAAACTAGACCAGCAGGAAAAGAGAAGTGGACAAAAAAGAAAGTGGCTATCTGCCTGGCAGCGGGGTGAATTGGGGGAAAGAGATCAGCTCTCTACCCCTCAGCGGTGCGGACAAGATGAGCAGTTCGGCTATTCGCACCATGGTGGGTCAGATAAGCGAAGCACTTCTACTATATCCCCCACAGCTGGGCCAATAAGTGATTTCATTTTATAAATCGCACCACATTCCTTAAACTTTTGCACTGAAGCACTGCGGGGCGAATAGCCTCTTCCAAGTGTAAGGTCCTCTAAAACAATACTGTGTACTGTGTATTTTACAAAACTCCATTTACCATAATGCTTTGTGTTTGGGAATATTTTCACTGTTCTGATGTGACAAACTGTATTAGCTAATCAGATGTATTTCTTCTGTTTTTATTTGAATTTTATAATCCACCAATAACAATTAGTACATGTTTTATGCTCGTGCTGATTACCGGAGTCCGTTGAGACATAGCTGGGTACGTTGGCCGTTTTTGTTTTGGAGCGGAGACAGCGACAGTCTGGTGTGATTCGACGGTTAAGTTTGTTTTTTTTGCCCTTGACGTTTTCTTATAACCTCGCTAAATATTAGCGATAGGGTTACGGAGAACCGTAAGATGAACCTTGTGGGCTGTTGAAGACCTCGGACTGGCGGCGTGAGTGCTCCGCGTTGGAGGAGGACTCGGTACTGGACCAACAGGGGTCGTAGTGGCACCGCCAAGCTGCGTGTACCGCTAGGCGAGCCAGAGCAGATTGCGATCTGTTAATTCCCCCCCTCCGTGCAGTTAGTCTGGAGGCTGGTAGAAAGACACAGCCGTAAGCTTCAGGACTGAGTGGGAAGACTGGTCGTAAGTTACACACCGCGCATTTTGCTGCGAGCGAGTCGGATCGGGGGCGCTGTCGCGGTTGCTGCTTTGCCTGCGGCTCGGAGAGCTGTGGATCCTTGGCGGAGCTAACGTTTGCTCAAAAGCTGACGTAACCCTTTGTGCACCAACGTACGGGCCCCAACTGCGCGCTGTTTTTTTATCTTTGTTAATTATAAATCGCTTTACTTGCTATTCACACGGGGAATCACTTAATGTGTTGTATATTAAATGTTTTCACTTTCATGGTTGATATATATAATCTTTGTTAATTAGAAATCACTTTACTTGTTATTCACGCAGGAAGTCACTTAATGTGCTGTTGCATTTTAAATGTTTTTCACTTTCATGGTTGATATAATTGAATTGTAAACTTAGCCACTGGGCTAATTGTAGGGTTGATATCTCTTTCCCTAAACTGACCTTAACAGAGACTTTGGCCATCTGGAGGTGGAAATTGTTTTCCCCTCCGTCTCTGTCAGGTAGTTTATTTTATTTTATTTTATTTATTATTATTTGATATCAACACTCTTTTATTTGTTTTTGTTACTATCATATATTTACATATCAATAATATTTTCTATTATTATTATTATTGCTTATTAATAAATATAATCATTATTATTTAATTCTATCTGGGGTGTTGGCAGCTCATTTTTTTACCTGGCTAACGGTATTGCCATGAAGAGTGCTATTTAGGTAGCTTAATGAGTGTATTGTAATTGAATACACTACAGTTACATAGCTAGAGCATTCATTATAATAGATTGAACATAATGTATTTGAATTCTGGGGAGATACATCCTGCACTGGCTTGAGGGTAAGTGTAGTTTTTCCACAGTGGAGGCACCGCGCTACTAAATTTGTAATCATTTATAAGTATTCATATTCCTATTTACTACTACTACACAGTTATTCAATTACGCTTGTGGTATAAGGAATCTCAGCCAGCTCACCATTCCACCGCTGAGAACTTCGGATCCTGTTGCGCCATTATTTATTGTGATTTAGGGTAACTATAAATAGCCTGTACTGTGCTGGGTGATTAACACCCGTCCAAAAAGGGGTTACATTTTGGAGGCACCGCTGGGATTTTCCTGTTTACCAGAACGAGTCGGTAGCTGTGTTTTGCTTAGTGTTTGTCTTGTTTTAGCCCAAGTTTTTGCTGTTTTGCTGTGCACCTTTTAACATGGACCTTAGTCAGGCTGTTGAGTGGAGCCGTGAGGAAAATGTTGATTTGTCTCATGCAGCTGTTCTTAGCAGAGTGCCACTGGAGGCTAGTGATGATGTGGTTACCCATGTGCTCAGTACAGTCAAGGTTCTGGGTAGGACCCAGATCCGTGGTCGCCGTGGTGACAAAACTGGTAGGCACCTGTACATTTTAGTGGAGTCTTCTGCTGAGTTGGATCAGAGCTCTGTCCCTCCTGAAGTGGGAATTGTAGGTGAGGCAGGTCCATGGGCTGTTCATGTAGTGAGTAGCTTGCTGCCTGCTAGTCCTGCTCCTGAAGGGAATGATTTTGAAGCTAAGCTGTTGGCATTGTTGCAGAAGGAGGGTAAGTCCATGGGTGATGTAAATGCAGCTGTTCTGGGCCCTCAACCTCCTAAGCCTGATGTCAGCATTGATCTTGTGAATGCCATAGGTCAGCTTGTAGACCGCTGTAATCAGGCATCTGTTGATGCACCTGGCTATAGAAAACTGAGGCTGTTTTCTGGATTACAACCTGTTCCTCCTGGTGAGGAAGAGTATGAGGTGTGGATGGAGCAGGCTATTCAGATGGTTACTGAGTGGCAGTGCACTGATGCTGTGAAGCGGCAACGCATTGTTGAGAGTTTGCGTGGGCCTGCTGCGGATATTATTAGATTTTTGAAAGTCAGTAACCCGTCTGCCTTAGCTTCTGATTATGTAGCGGCTCTTGACATTACTTATGGGTCCACAGAGTGTGGAGCAGACCTGATGGCTTCGTTTCGCTATACTTTTCAAGAGGCTGGAGAGAAACTGTCTGCTTTCTTGTACCGCTTGGACAAGCTTCTTCATCGCGCTCTTTTGAGAGGAGGGATTGATGCTGCAGGTCTGAATCGTGCACGCCTGGAGCAGCTCTTCAAGGGTGCTCTCACCAATGACCTTGTGGCTTTGCGTGTGCGTGTGATGCACACTTTGCAAAATCCGCCTTCTTTTTCGCAGCTAATGCGAGCAGTGAGAGAGGAAGAGCACTGGGTAAGTGCTAGAGAGAGTGCAAAGGTTTCTGCGGCCATTTCCACTGTTCGCCAGGTCCCTGTGACAGCTGCTGTCACTCTTTCCCATGAGCCTGTTACTTCAATAATGTCTGATGTGGACAGTCTGAGGAAAGAGGTTAAGGAGCTGACGTCTTTAGTAACTAGAATGTTGACTGCTACTACAGCGTCTTCTGCTACTCCACCAGTCTCACAGTGTGGCTCAAGCCAGGGCACAGGAACCACTGCTCCAGCTGCCCCCACAAGGGCTGTTTCTTCTGCTTCTTCAAACTTGCCGAAGTCTATGACAGCCTCTCCTGTTCCTGCCATTTTCTGTTATAAGTGTGGAGAAGACGGCCACACCAAGCGAGAGTGCACACGTCATGAGAACTTGAGATTAGTGAATCAGAAGCTGCTTAAGAGGGTCACGCAGCAGGGAAACTTCCCCGGAGCTCAGTGAAGGAACGGCACAGAGCTCCATCACATAAGACGCGTTCCGCTCATTGCTCTCCTCCAATCAAAGTCAGCCAATCACAATTACCATCTGGGTTAGTGGGGCCCTCGGCTGAGGTGCCCGTGCAGATAGAGGGCATTTATGCTAAAGCTTTGCTCGATAGTGGTTCTCAGGTCACCATCTTGTATCGTAGCTTTTACAATACATACTTGAAGCACCTGCCGCTGCAGCCAGTGGAAAGTCTCGAAATATGGGGTTTGAGCTCTCACAAATACCCATATGATGGATATTTGGCTCTCAGGTTGGAGTTCACTGAAGCTGTCACAGGTGTGTCTCAGGTAGTGGACGCTTTAGCTCTTGTGTGTCCTGACCCTAAGACAAAAGAGGGTATAGCCATTTTGGTTGGCACAAACACACACTTAGTGCGGAAACTGTTCCACTCTTGTCACGAACAGGCCGGAGACGGGTTTCTTAACACGCTTACTATACACCCAGTGATGAAAGAGGTTTTTGAGTCCATTAAGCACACAGTTGTTTTGCCGGAGGATGTGGATAAGCATGGCACAGTGTGGTTCACTAGAACTAAGCCTGTTGTTTTAAAGCCTGGGCAGGAGCTGCAGCTCTCCGGCCTGCCCAAGTTTCCTGGTGAGATTCATGACTCTTTAGTCCTTGTAGATCAGCATGTTAGTGCTGATGGCACGTCTGCCCCGGAGCTCGAGGTTAGGCCTGAAGTACATCCGGTCTCTGCAGTGTTGTTTCGTCGCATCACGGTAAATGTGAGGAATGTCTCTTCTAGGGATATTCTTGTGAAACGAGGTAGTCCCCTTGCTCACATATTCCCTGTAGACATGGTGCCGCAGATTCCGTCCACTTGCTGTTCCACAGACACTAGTACACTCTCTTCTGCTTCTTTTGACTTTGGCACTTCTCCTATGCCAGAGGAGGCAAAGCAGTGCCTCTGTGAGAAAATGCTGCAGAGGAAGGAAGTGTTTTCTTGTAGTGAGTGGGATGTAGGCTGCTCGAGAAGCACCCAGCATGAGATTCGGTTGAATGATTCACGGCCTTTTCGAGAGAGATCTCGGCGCTTGGCCCCGGCTGATTTGGAGGATGTGCGTCAGCATTTGATGGAACTACAGAAACATGGCATTATTTCAGAGTCCAGGAGTCCATATGCCTCACCTATTGTAGTAGTGCGTAAGAAGTCTGGTAAGGTCAGGATGTGTGTGGATTATAGAACGCTTAACCAGCGGACTGTCCCTGACCAGTACACTGTTCCTAGAATTGAGGATGCCCTCCATTGTCTCTCTGGTAGTAAGTGGTTCTCAGTGTTGGATTTGAGAAGTGGCTACTACCAGATTCCCATGAGCGAGGCTGATAAAGAGAAGACTGCCTTCATCTGTCCTTTAGGCTTCTATCAGTTTGACCGCATGCCTCAAGGAATCTGTGGTGCGCCTGCCACGTTCCAGAGAGTCATGGAGCGGACCGTCGGGGATATGAACTTTCTAGAGGTTCTTGTGTACTTGGATGATTTGATTGTTTTTGGCCGTACCCTGGAAGAACATGAGGAAAGGCTCCTGAAGGTTCTTGACCGTCTGAGAGAGGAAGGTCTTAAAATCTCTCTGGATAAATGTCAGTTTGGTCGGACGTCAGTGAACTATGTTGGGCACATAGTTTCACAGGACGGCATAGCCACTGACCCTTTAAAAATTGAGGCTGTTGTGTCTTGGCCTCGACCTCAGACTGTAACGGAGCTGCGGTCATTTCTGGGGTTTTGTGGGTATTACCGTCGGTTTGTGAAGGGTTTTTCCACATTGTGCCGTCCCCTCAATGAGTTGTTGCAGGGCTGGCCGTCCAGGAAGACGAACTCAAGTTCACAGGCTGCTGACCGGAAACCTCGTTTCCGGCCCTCTGAGCCTTTTGGTCCCAGGTGGAGTGACCAGTGTGAGGCTGCTTTTCAAGAACTTAAGCAAAGGCTGACTCGGGCTCCAGTTTTGGCTTTTGCAGATCCCCAAACGCCGTATGTTTTGCATGTGGATGCAAGCCTGGACGGCTTGGGTGGCGTTCTGTACCAGGAGCATGTTGACGGGTTGCGTCCAGTGGCATTCATCAGTCGCAGTCTTTCCCCTTCAGAGAAGAATTACCCTGCTCACAAGTTGGAGTTTTTAGCTTTGAAGTGGGCTATTGTGGATCGGCTGCATGATTACCTTTATGGGGCCACTTTTGAAGTCAGGACAGACAACAACCCGCTGACTTATATAACTAAGTCTGCAAAACTTGATGCCACTGGTCACCGTTGGCTGTCAGCTTTGTCAACTTACAACTTCAGCCTGAAGTATAGGCCAGGGAAACGGAACCTGGATGCAGATGCACTGTCACAACGCCCTCACATCAGTCTGTCCCCTGATGATGAGTGGCAAGAGATTCCAGCCCCTGGGGTGCGAGCTATTTGTCAGGTGGTGGCCACACAGAGGGCAGGTTGCCCTTCTTTTCCGCGTGTGGCAGATCAGATTTGCAGTCACGAGTCAGCTGTTCCCGAGGCGTACTCGCATGTTGCTGCAGTAGCGCCTGATGAGTTGCCTGTGTTTAGTTCTGATGAGCTTCAAGAAGCCCAGAAGAATGATGCTTGTATAGGGGAGGTTTGGCATGCGGTGAATCTTAAGGAGCCTGCTAGCAGCATCCTGACACGGCATCCTGACATGAAGGTCCTGAAAAAGGAGTGGGCTAAGCTCTCTATTGACAATGGGTTGTTGCACAGGACGGTTAAGCACGGTGATCAGCAGGTCAGACAGTTGGTGCTGCCACGGCAGTTTCATGGTCTTGTTTTTAGGCTGCTGCATGATGACATTGGTCACTTAGGATTCGATAAGTCATACAGCTTAGTGCGTGACAGATTTTACTGGCCTCGCATGAAAATTGACATAGAGAAGCACTGTAAGACTTGCGAACGCTGCATCAAGCGGAAAACGCTGCCACAAAGAGTTGCCCCTCTTTCGCATCTCCAGAGTTCCCGGCCGATGGATCTGGTATGCATTGATTTTCTTTGCCTTGAGCCTGATTCTCGCAATGTCTGTAATGTGTTAGTCATTACCGACCATTTCACTCGGTATGCACAGGCCTTTCCTACTAAGGACCAGACAGCGGTCACAGTGGTGAGGACCCTGTGGGAGAAGTATTTTATTCATTACGGCTTGCCCACTCGTATTCACTCTGACCAAGGTAGGGATTTTGAGAGCAGACTGGTAACAGAGATGTTGACCATGTTGGGTGTGAAAAAGTCGAGAACATCTCCTTATCACCCACAGGGTGACCCACAACCTGAAAGGTTCAACCGGACTTTGTTGGACATGCTGGGCACCCTGGAGTCACATCAGAAGTCTAAATGGAGTCAGCACATTGCGCATTTGGTGCATGCGTATAATTGTACTCCTAATGAGGCAACTGGATACTCGCCCTATTTCTTATTGTTTGGTCGGGAGGCCCGGCTCCCAGTAGATGTGTGTTTTGGTGTTTCATCAAAGGACGCGTCATCTGTGTCACACTTGAGGTATGTGACCCAGATGAAAGAGGAGTTGCAAGTTGCTTACCAGCTGGCACGAGCCTCAGTGGATAGGATGAACCAGAGCAACAAGGAGCGTTATGACCAGAAAGTCCGATATCATAGCCTGAATTCTGGGGATCGAGTTTTGATTCGGAATCTGGGTCTGAAAGGGCAGCAGAAGTTGGCTGACAGGTGGAATTCTTTTCCTTACAATGTGGACAGTCAGCTGTCTGATCTTCCGGTGTACAGACTGAAACCTTTTGATGGTAAAGGGCCAGTCAAGGTGTTGCACCGCAACCACATATTGCCTTTGGGACAGGAGGTGAGATTAGGCCCTGTGGTTGACGCCCCCTCAGCTTTGTGCCCAAGAGCTGTGAGACGTAGGAGGACTAAGGAGAAGCACAGAGCTGGTGTGCCTGAAGTGTTGCCCCCTGTAGTGCCCACACATTTTAGCTCTGTAGGTTCTGATTCTGATGGGGGCATGCTGTTTGTTTGGTGGGGGGAGAGTGTAAGGTCCTCTAAAACAATACTGTGTACTGTGTATTTTACAAAACTCCATTTACCATAATGCTTTGTGTTTGGGAATATTTTCACTGTTCTGATGTGACAAACTGTATTAGCTAATCAGATGTATTTCTTCTGTTTTTATTTGAATTTTATAATCCACCAATAACAATTAGTACATGTTTTATGCTCGTGCTGATTACCGGAGTCCGTTGAGACATAGCTGGGTACGTTGGCCGTTTTTGTTTTGGAGCGGAGACAGCGACAGTCTGGTGTGATTCGACGGTTAAGTTTGTTTTTTTTGCCCTTGACGTTTTCTTATAACCTCGCTAAATATTAGCGATAGGGTTACGGAGAACCGTAAGATGAACCTTGTGGGCTGTTGAAGACCTCGGACTGGCGGCGTGAGTGCTCCGCGTTGGAGGAGGACTCGGTACTGGACCAACAGGGGTCGTAGTGGCACCGCCAAGCTGCGTGTACCGCTAGGCGAGCCAGAGCAGATTGCGATCTGTTAATTCCCCCCCTCCGTGCAGTTAGTCTGGAGGCTGGTAGAAAGACACAGCCGTAAGCTTCAGGACTGAGTGGGAAGACTGGTCGTAAGTTACACACCGCGCATTTTGCTGCGAGCGAGTCGGATCGGGGGCGCTGTCGCGGTTGCTGCTTTGCCTGCGGCTCGGAGAGCTGTGGATCCTTGGCGGAGCTAACGTTTGCTCAAAAGCTGACGTAACCCTTTGTGCACCAACGTACGGGCCCCAACTGCGCGCTGTTTTTTTTATCTTTGTTAATTATAAATCGCTTTACTTGCTATTCACACGGGGAATCACTTAATGTGTTGTATATTAAATGTTTTCACTTTCATGGTTGATATATATAATCTTTGTTAATTAGAAATCACTTTACTTGTTATTCACGCAGGAAGTCACTTAATGTGCTGTTGCATTTTAAATGTTTTTCACTTTCATGGTTGATATAATTGAATTGTAAACTTAGCCACTGGGCTAATTGTAGGGTTGATATCTCTTTCCCTAAACTGACCTTAACAGAGACTTTGGCCATCTGGAGGTGGAAATTGTTTTCCCCTCCGTCTCTGTCAGGTAGTTTATTTTATTTTATTTTATTTATTATTATTTGATATCAACACTCTTTTATTTGTTTTTGTTACTATCATATATTTACATATCAATAATATTTTCTATTATTATTATTATTGCTTATTAATAAATATAATCATTATTATTTAATTCTATCTGGGGTGTTGGCAGCTCATTTTTTTACCTGGCTAACGGTATTGCCATGAAGAGTGCTATTTAGGTAGCTTAATGAGTGTATTGTAATTGAATACACTACAGTTACATAGCTAGAGCATTCATTATAATAGATTGAACATAATGTATTTGAATTCTGGGGAGATACATCCTGCACTGGCTTGAGGGTAAGTGTAGTTTTTCCACAGTGGAGGCACCGCGCTACTAAATTTGTAATCATTTATAAGTATTCATATTCCTATTTACTACTACTACACAGTTATTCAA
Organism: Gymnothorax reevesii; assembly: GCA_029721435.1. Lineage (NCBI taxonomy): Eukaryota > Metazoa > Chordata > Actinopteri > Anguilliformes > Muraenidae > Gymnothorax > Gymnothorax reevesii. The sequence goes on along the minus strand of CM056575.1, from coordinate 21,146,492 downwards.
TTACGCTTGTGGTATAAGGAATCTCAGCCAGCTCACCATTCCACCGCTGAGAACTTCGGATCCTGTTGCGCCATTATTTATTGTGATTTAGGGTAACTATAAATAGCCTGTACTGTGCTGGGTGATTAACACCCGTCCAAAAAGGGGTTACACAAAGAAAAAACAAGACATTCCTAAACACAGCAAAATATTTGATATTTTGAATGCATAAATTCAATCACATTATCATAGAAATGAATACCTATTGTCTCATGAAGTGGTATTGCACAAGCTTTAGTTTGAACATTGTTCCACAGGGCCTAACTATGTGCAGTGGTGATGGATTTCTTTACAGCAACAACCTCTGGCGTACTACATACTTTATTAATTGTGCCTTTTTCAAATTTTTAGGCCAGCTAACAGCCGAGTGTAGGAATGAGGCTCTTGACTGCTGCAACACAAGCACGCAGGCATTAGCCCTAACCTGCATATTTACATACATGCCTACATACATATCGTATATACACTGATTCAATTATTTTCCAAATAATTGAGCTTTCTGTTTCATCTTGTTTGCCTGTCCATTCATCACTGATGGCAATGAGGGGCCAGCTTATTCCTAACAATCAGAGAACCTAACTGAAATATTGGCATAAGGTTTTCCTCAGGTTAGTTATAATGTAAAAGTTAGGGGAACATTACTACATCCAAAATATAACATTCTGTAAAAGTTGCCCAAAGGTCCCCACATTATGAAAGTTAGGAGAACGTTTGGAGAAAGTTAGGGGAAGCAAAATATGCAACCAAAACTAACGTTGTATTTACGTCAGGAAAACTTTCCTCGGGAACCACAGGACAACCAAAACTAACCTTCAGGGAATGTTCCCACAACCAAAAAATAACGTTGCCAGAACATTCTGGGAACCAAAATTTGTTAGCTGGGACACACACAATTATGACAGCATTCTGAACTTGCAGTCCAAGAACAAATATGATTTGTTATTAATTGCTTATTTCCGTATTGCCTTGGTATTGGCCTCAGGGTCGCCGTATTGGCGGCCGAGGGCTAATACCGCCACCCAAAGGCTAATACCAAGGCAATGCGAAAATAAGCAATTTATTATATTTTTAAATGTTACGCTACAATGACATTATTATGACTAAGACTTCTGAAGTACGCGAATTCAAGACTCATTAAAGACCTTAATGTTAGGTCTGCAATTATTTTTGTATTTCTGACATTGCCTTGGTACACTATGCTACTTGTGCTATAGTATTTTTGAAAGTTCCATGGTGCACACTATGATACATGAATCTGTAGTAGTTATGGTACATGTACCATACCGGTAAAATTATATTTTCATAGTACTACATAATTTCCATTTTTGATTGTACTACATAGTAATTATATTACATAGTAACTACTATTGTATGTGTACTATTGTATGGTATCTTTAATTGTACTATGGTATATGTACCGTAGCACCAAGATGTGCACCATGGAATTTTTAACAGTACTATGGTACATATACCATGGTACATGTACCACAGTAATACCATAGTACCATGGTACTGGTACGAGAGTATCATGGTACCAGTACCACGGTACTGGTACTAGAGTAACGTGGTACTGGACCAAGGTACTGTCAAAAATACAGTCAAAAAAGTACATGTACCATGGAAAAATTTTTAATGGGAGCACGCTGACAATGCTACGGGCCAGCCTAATTTAATGAAAACAACGACTGAATGAGGATCAGGACATTAGCCACGGTTTTCATGTAATACATTGCAATAGGTAAAGAAATGTTTCTGATCACTTTGTTCACTGTTGCTAAAACGTAGCCGCTCCAACGTAAGCCTGGAGCCATTAATCAACCCAAAGTGCTTTTCCGAAACCATAGATGGTAACTTACATACTTGAGTCCATTGACTGTGAATGGACAAACTATGTACGCTTTTGAGAAACGTGCGCCAAATTTGAGTTTACTAGCCCTAGGAAGCGTGCTGAATGTGGAAGAATGGTAATGTTGCCCAAATTGGAAGTATTTCCCAGAAAAGTAAATTAAATTTGTGTCTGACTTATGTTTGCTTGCTTAGTTTACCGTAAATCCCCTCATCAGGCAGCGCAGGTCCACGCCTGGAGATTATTTGTGGCAAGTCTTGGGAACAACTTATATCTAGAGGCCACGGAGTAGCTAAATTATGGGAATGACTTTTATTTTGTGGCCACGAGATGACTAATTCGTGGTAACGAGTTACTAACTTGTGGCAATGCCATTAGATATTTCTAGTTATATGATGTGGCAACCACATAACTAATTTGTGGGAACGAGTTATATCTTGTGGCAATGGCATAACTAATTCCTGAGAACGAGTTATATCTTGTGGCAACGACACAACTAATTTGTGGGAACGAGTTGCTAACTTGAGGCAACGACATTAGATATTTCGTTCCCAGGAATAATTGATTCATGGGAACGAGTTGTATGTTGTGGCAACCACATAACTAATTTGTGGGAACAAGGTATATCTTGTGGCAACGACACAACTAATTTGTGGGAACAAGTTACTAACTTGTGGCAACGACATTAGATATTTCGTTCCCAGGAATAATTGATTCATGGGAACGAGTTGTATGTTGTGGCAACCACATAACTAATTTGTGGGAATGAGTTATATCTTGTGGCAACAATATAACTAATTCGTGGGAACGAGTTATATCTTGTGGCCACAAATAAATTTTTTTCTTTTGTCATTCACTTTCCGGGCTCCATAGAGAAGAGCGAGATTGTTAATGAAAAAATGACAATTTTGAATGAGAAACTATAGGTGATAAGCTTTCAAATAAATATAAGTTATAATACTTGATTTTCAATTTATATCGGCCAAAAGTGGACTCCAGAATCCAATGTCAAAAATACGGAAATTACCTGGATTTTCCAGGGAACAGAGGTAATCGAAGTGCTTTTGGGTTAAGAATGGTAATACGGCAATTCCACATGAGAGCTGCTAAAACAGCAATTTTTAAAAAGTGTTTTATATTATAAATATATAGGTTTTCATGTAGATGTCTCATTTACAAATCAGACACTGAAAACAGTTTTGAAATATCTTTGACGGTCTTCTCAATATTTAGATTTGAATTTTGTAATTTTTTTTAGCTCCAGGACAAGGATCAAAGGTTATTTTTCCAAAGCTCCTAAAAGATATTTAGCCATTTCCTGGTATTTAGTGTATTTCCATACATTGCTAGCCAAAGTATTTGAGACTGTAAGTCATTGCAGAAAATTGAAACACACAATTCCAGTGACTTATTGTGAAATGTCATTTTTCAACGTAATTCCGTTACCGAAATTGCAGTATAGTTCTCCTCATCATCTAATTTTGCATTTATTTTCTTGTTATTAAGAATTATCTTGCTTCTTATGTCCATACTGTATTTCAGACATTAACCTCTCTAATACTCAGCTGTAATCCTGACAAATATGTGGTAACGGAATTACATGGTAGCAGAATTACACCAGTAACAGAATTACAGAATCATTCTGAAAGCCAGTGAAAAACAGAAGATGGCACAAGGTGGCATGAGGACTTTATAAGGTGGCATGAGGACTTTATAGGGCATAGTGGTTCATTGTGTTGGACATCTATAGTTGAGTGTTTCTTCCTGTGAGTTAAGTTTTCATAACCAGCGCAAGAATTGTACCACGTCCTAGTGGCAATTGCCATGGTTGCCCCTCTGTGTGGCCGTCATGGCTGACTACCCAAACGGCCAGTTTGGCTTGCCCTTTTTTCAATTGGCCGTGGTACCCAAAAATTACCCAAAGTGGCGATTTTCGACACAGTGACTGAGCTGTACAGCTCCCGTCGTCACGCTGCGCTACACTTCTGAGCACAAAGAGCCACAGATGGATAGAAGGGACAGGATTACATTTGTATAAACGGTGTTTGTCTTCTGCCAATAATGGATAATACTTATGGTTCATCTACTACTGTTTAATCTTACCATGTTCATTTTGAGCTTTGCAAGTTTCAGGAGTTGATATTTTATTCATTTTCTTTTGTGTGAAGAGACTGCCACTCATGAATGAGAAAAGCCAGACAGAATATAAATGTTGCAAGCAATGACACATTTGAGATTTGCACAGTGCTTTTGAGATCGGCTGTGTTGCCGTAATTCTGTAACCGACTTCATTACTTACAATATTTACCCATTGAATGATGCTGGAACACTGTTACAAAGTAAAAAACAAATGTTTCAGGTTCCAGTCAGTGAAAGAACAACAATTTTCATGCATGTGACCTCTGATATTCATTATAAGCTTACATTTTGGTTCAGAAATGATATATTTTCATCAATATCGTGTATTTCCTTCCTTTTGCCCAGACTTCTTGTTAAAATTTTGGTTCAAAAAGAGGTCAGCAACACGAACATCATTTATGCTACCAATTTTCAATTGCTTTGTTTTTTGCGTATAATAAATTAAGTAGATTACCAGAAAAAGTAATTACGTAAAAATTTTGTAATTCAGTTACCGCTGTCTCTTTCTCATAAATGGCATATAACAAAATATCTGTGAACATACCAGTCAATATAAACTTACCATGGCCTGGTCAACATCTTAGGCCACCAACTTAAGCTTAAACCTACTGCCTATCATTGCCAAATTTCAGAGAAATGCCTGTCAAAAAAGTGGCATTTTTTATGCCGTAATTCCGTCACCGACACTTTCACCTTCGCATAGCCTCCTACAAAATGGATTGCGCCAAACTTTTTGTTATACAACTCATTAGGCATGCAAGTGGAATTGATAAAAGCACTGGCAAGTAGCTACTGCATTAGAGTAATAGATGGCTGGAAAAAATATGAGAATTACTCTTGCTCGTAATTCCATTGCCGTGGAATTGCCCAATAACAACCCATCTTCTAACCCGGATATTACCAGACATTGGCAATATGTACTGAAAATGCACAACCAACACAGTACACAATGTTTATAACGTAAAATACATACAACTCACTATTGAATTGGTTACAGATTAGGCGACGGTTATTATGGTGTTGCAGGTGATGCCCAGATATTGCTGAAAAGTTAAAAATAAATTGGGGACACAATAAGTGTTATTACGCACCACAGCGAGACGTCTCAACAACCTTTTGTAAACGAAACAGAAAAAGGCTGGTGACACCAGAGGTGAGTTTATCAGGCACGACAGGCAGCTAAATTCGATTGCAGTCCCCTTAAACGAACAAACCATTTCACTCACCAAGGGCTGCAGCTTAGTGATTCGTCAGAGAGCGAAGATCCGATGCTTGCTGATATTTCTCCGATAGCTATAATGAATATTATTTTCCTTTTTTTCCTTTTCGGTATATATTAGAACGGCCCATTACTGTGACCGATGCATTCACACTGTAAAAGCGGTTTTGACCATGCACTGCGTTCCAGTTAACATGGGGTGCATCTCGGCTCTCATAAAATGCATCCTCGTTCCCTTCACGTGTGTCTTTACCTTGCTCTTATGCCGGGATCTGACTGCACGATAATTTTGTCTGTTTTAAAGGTCGCGATGTCCGATTAAGCGATAATAGAGTTGTAACAAAGTTCGAAGTTGAAACAATTGAACGCTCAAGTAGATAGCAGATGATCAACTAGCGATAGCTTCTCCATTCACCCCTATTCATTTTGCCTGACTTTTGACATCAAATAACTTTACACTAAAAATATTATGCGCCTTCTTGTCGGCGATAATATTTTCTATAGAGAAACTACATTTTGTAGCAGACGTCTATACTTCGTATGTAACATTATGGTCTAATAGTAAGCATTTTTAGCCGATGGCACCAGGCTAGGCTAAAAGTGACGTGAAATGCCGGCGACTTTCTGTCGGGCAGGACCACAGACATATAAGAAAACTAGAGTGGGAATCCTGTCACTTCCGAGGCGGCATACCGCCGCCATCTTGGGAATGTATATCGGAGCAGTCCTTTGCATAAGTGTTGGTGTGACCATGCTCGCTTAACTAGTATGTGACGAAGTAGGTCCTGTGTAGGACTTGTAATTATTATAGAACTGCTTTTGTTTAGAATGGCTTAAGACAGTAGGGTGATTTAAGAGAGTGTAGATTGCAGCCATTGGCATTTTTTAAAGTTAAAACTGTGTGTCCTCTGACTGTACAAAAGTGTGATGTATTTCTCGTGTATTTATTATTACGTACATGTACAGTTCGAAATATACCACTACAACTACCTCTGCTACTACTACTACACATTGTCATGTATCTAATTTTGTAATTCAATTAAAGTCCAGCTGGCAGTTCAGCGAAAAGAGCGTTAGCTACAACGGTTTGTGTACAGTATGTACATGACGGCATTCTACGATATCGATAACTGCAAACTCACCACAGTTTAACATTTTCGGCTTCCTTTTCTAAGTTAGGCATTGTGCGATGCTCTGACCCAGCTAGCAAGCACCTCCGCTCCGGATCTGCCTTAGTTCCAGCTAATCCAGCTCAGAGCCGGGGCAGATCCAGTGCGGAGGAGCTTGCTATCTTGGGAGCCCTCGAAAGTCGTTCAATGCTTTGGCATTGCCTGAAGATGATACGGCCAGTATGTAGAAGACGAAGGCCATCCAGTCACTACATCTACGATTTGTCCTGGGATATACAGTATATTTCGCAATTGAAAACACAGTGGTAACATTACATAGTTTTATTCGAATAAGCTGGCGTTACAGCGTTTGGAAAATATATCGGTTTAACGATTCTGGTACGAAGGGAGGCACATGGCGGAAGCGAATGCATTGGGTGTTCTTATGCAAGTGGTCCAGCTGGCGTTTAGCGAATATGGCATAACGGTGGGAGGTATATCGAGAGATGACTTTATTTTCTTTCATGTCGAGAATACCTTCCAAATGTCACTCACGTAACGCGAGAATCACCCGAACGCTTTTTCTTTGAACAAAACGAAAACGTGGGTAGTTGAGCGAATATAAAGGGTAAGACAATAATTCTTGAGCTTTGCCAAATAATGGAGCATAAAAATTGTTGTTCAATCTCAATTCCTTATTCGTGTCATTTTTAAGTATGAAAAGATATAAAAAGAATACGGAAAAAAGTCTCCACCCCCCTCAAAGGAGAAAAAAAAAAGTCTACACCCACGTTCAGCTTACTGTTTACATGTGTCTCATCGGACATTTATACAGACCCAAGATGGCCGAGCTATTTTGCCGTCAGCGCTTTGGCCCAGCCCACGCGGCGTCCACTCTAGTTTTCTATATCTCTGTGGGCAGGACGTAAATAACCGTACTGTTTAGACCAGAAGCCCATAACAAATCATAAACAGAAGACGATTTAGCCACATCGTTAACAAAGCAAAGTACCTATGAAGTAATAATTTGCAAAACATCACAACATCGAACAGAATCGGACTATACTGACAGACGCAATTCCTTTTTCACTGGGAATTATGAGTGGGATACATCTACCAGACGAGTTACCGCTTCTCAGGACGTTGCTTTACGTCAGCGAGCTGACTTACGGTGAGGCCCCACTACACATGGAAATCCGGATGTTATCCGCACCTCCCTGCGGAGCTGCTCGTCTATGGGCGTTTCTGACTTGCTGGCTTGTGGGCGTGTCGGACATTGTGTGATCAAATAGAATCCATCCCCGCTAAATTTTGATTTTCCTGCTATTATGAGTACAAATCAATTTTCGTACAAACATCTCTCTGCCATGGATCGTCTAAAGAAGATTCTGGCTTCGATTTTGCTGTTTTATCTGTTGTATCTGCGATACGCCGTCGCCACCGCCGTTTTTGGGTTCATCCCATCCTGCAACGCCGAAAAAATTATGGGGAATATCATTGGCTCGTATCAGAGCTCCGTTTGGATACAGCACTCTTCCAGCAGTACTTTCGACTGGACAGGTCCCAGTTCAGCTTCTTGTTCGTCCTTGTCAAAACAGGAAGATCTGCTTGCTCTGGAAGTTTTTCGGACGAAAGAGATTGGCTCCCAGGTTGCGGGCACCGTATTCATTTCCATATGGCTAGAAAATTTCATCTTCGTCCCCTCCCACTTTCCTGCACCGGAGCCCGGCTCGTATCGGATGGTATCCCAGAATGCATCGCGCACCAAAACGCACGCATGCCATAAAAAATGAATGGGATGTGGAGCAGTGCGGAGATTTTCCGTCTGTTGTGGGGCCTCACCGTTAGAGCCCGCACAGTAGGCGTGGTGCCAACTGAAAACTCGTTCAATTGTGCTTCACACTCTCCCAATGAAAATAGCGCCATCCCGCCGTCCACTTTTTTTACTGTCTATGTATGCATATTGCGCGGCTGAAATTGACACGATTTATAGAAAAAAAGACTCGCAAAACTGGCCTTGAAGTGTTCAGTTACATTTACAGGATTTAAATGACAAAAGGACATGGTCAATGGGAATTATTTTGAATGAAACAGGACCGGAGGGTTGCTTCTGATTGATACATCCGTCTCTGGAGAAGGGATTCAGGAAAAAGGTTAGGCTGCTACTTTTGCTTTTTGTTTTGGAATGTATTCCATACTCAACAAAGCCGAATGCCGAGGTTTTTTTCCAGTTTAAAACGTGAACTGCCTATGCATTTGGGTGGACCCCCTCGTACGTTCATTGCACGGTTCTGTTGAATCCAGGGAGGCAATATATTGTTTGATCTTCCCTGAAAGTGGAATATCTACTCTGTTAAAATAAGGTATATTTTAGAATTCAGATATTACTGAGTTAGTGAGTTGTACTTGTTCTTTATAAGTGTTGAAATGAGTTTGTGAGCTCAGAAGTTGGAACTGCTGGTTTCATAGCAGAGTGAATGTCCTGACCGTTTAATCAGCAGTTTATTTAATGACTGTGTGTGCTGGCTTGGGGGACTTAGAAGAAAAATGGACAAAACTCTTAACTTTATTATGGAGAAAAGGTATTTTTTTGTGTTTGGAGAAGTTACTGGTGACCACTGATGTTCAGCTGCACTTATATTGATAAATTCATGCTAAACTCAACCAGAAAATCATTAGTTCATATTAAATTTCATGCCTCAAAACTTTATTTGAGTCAAATACATGATTATTTGATGATTTGACAGTGCACCATCTCAGACTTTGGGGAGACACTTGGATAGCTGTGTAATTTGGCTCATAGCATGTAGGTAATCTAGAATGTAATGTTGAAGATGAATTCTACTTGTGGTCAAGGAGTTTATGTTCTGAGAAATGTATAGATTTAAGCCCCAGCAAGTTTTTCAATTCTCAGTATTATTATTATTTTATTATTTTTATTTTTTTGCCATTTTAATGCTGAATTCTGATGTAGATTTTTTTATGTTTGCAGTCCATTTTCTCAACCAAAATCATGAAAATAAACTGAAATACGATGTAATTCTAAAGGCTGTAAGTGTCATGTGGAATAATTTTTTATTCATTCATTTAATTATTATTAATTGTTTATCCTTGCTTGCTCCTACTTTGCTTTATTTCATAACCTTTTAGGCCTGAGTGTGCACTCTTGCATGTTTCTGATTAGCCTGGGCCTGCATAACTGTAAGTTTCCATAAATCTGACCGGTGCGTCATAGCATATAGCCTATCTAAAGTCATGCAGACCTGAAGAGTCTGTACCAAGGACAAGATGTTTCTCTAAGTTTATGTGTTTATAGAAAGCTCCGGAATGCATAGCGAGATAAGCTGGAGCCGGGGCTGATAGAGAAGACAGGTGCTCTCCTCCCTAACGAGATGTATGTGCGCACCCCAGGACAGCTTGACGTCGGCTGCGTAAGATGGCGAGGGCTCTCCAGATTACCTCATGATGTGTAAATCAGCACGGGGGGAGTTCTCTGCCTCCGACTGATTTTTTCCTCTGAGTCGTCTGAGTTTCTTTGTGAAGGTAATACTTGGAATATAAAATCAAAATTTCTACTTAATATTGAATTATACAGCATTAAATTGGGTAACCCATAAAGAGTCAATTTTTGCCTTCCGCACAAAGGGGTTAAGTGTGTTACATACAGAGTCCTGAAACTAATACATTTTGCCTAATTCTTCATTACATGTACCTCTTTCCCAATAGAATGAGCCCGTTGGCCAGCTGTCCACCACTGCAGACACTTAAACTTGAAAATGTGCTGGGGTATGATGATAAACCAACACTTCAGTGTCCTTCAGCTTCCATAGGCTCTTTGCTCCTCTGTATTTTCCTTTTCTACACTCAAGCCATTGGTATTTTTTGCCCCACGTGATAAATTGAGTGAACTCTGTACCTTTACAATAAAATGCACTGGGATCCCCACTTTTAGAAATCAAGGGGAGTACATCTGCATAGTTCTCAATTGTTAAAGGAATTAAATGTTAATTAATGTTAGTGTTGTAAAAAATGGTACAGTGTTGAATATTACATACAAAATTTTGTCAATCACCTGAAGGAAGGTGGCTGTGGTATGAAATAGAAGGTAGCCTCTTTATGATCTAATTAGAGATGCCATTTTTGTCTTCATGAAGGTTTGTTTTTGTTGTTGTTGTTGTTGTTGTTTGGGTTTTTCAATTTTTTTTTGTTTGTTTGTTTTCATGTTGTGAAAATTAGTAATTATTTTATCTCGATTTCTTGGGCTGTTTGTATCTTCTGTTAAGTGTGGACCCCAGGCAGAGTAGTTGTTGCCCTGGGTAATGGCTTATGGGGACCCTAATAAACTAAACCAAACTGAACTTCAGTTTTGTGTCGCTCAAGTCTTTTTCCATGGTCTACAAGGGAGTTTTCCATTACCAGGGCCTCCTCTGACCTCCTAAGTTACTTTAACCATGAAGTTGATGTGTGCAACGAAAACCTCCAAGATATGTAACTGTTTGGTATAGGGCTTTCTGAAGATGCTCATTTACTCAAGAAAGATATTGTGCATTTTGTATCCAAATTACAGAACTTAAATGGTCCTCCTATGGAGACAATAATGTAGAACTAATGTATATTACAGATAGGAGGGGAACATGACTGCACGCCTTGTCTATTTCAACTAGCAGAAATAATCAATGACCACCTTTTAATCCTCTTACATCTGTGTTTTTGTAGGATGCACAATATTGTGGGATTGTATGAATAATTCAAGAATGATGTGACATTTGCCTGCTCGTGCCAATTATTTGTTCATCTTGATGATACAGCCAAGATTTTTGGCTGTATCAATATCCCTCCAATAAACATTCGTGTTCCGTCTACCCTGCACTATGGCCCCTAAATAGACCTTGTTAAATGGAATAAAAAGAAAAGAGGATAGCACTCCAAGTTTTAAAAGTTTATTGCCTGCAGGCAAACGTTTCGGGCTGTTTACCCCTCTTCAGTGCAGTGGCAAAAAAATATATATATACAATGGTTGTATTAAATGATTTAATGACCTTGGAAGTTTGCGTCAGAATGAAAAATGCGTATTTTGGGTCATTACAGTGGGTATACATCTCAAAAGGGGCACAAGTGATCAATGTCATATTTTTAGTGCTTGAAGGCATGGGTCTTGGGTCTAACATATTAAAAAGCTGGGGATGTAAAACTCATCCTTTGGACTGTACAGCATGCTAATCATATTAAAGAGGTACCCAGCCTACACTCCTAATTCAGGAATAACTTCCCTATTCAACTATTTTCACTGCCGCTACCCATCAAAATATGCTACCTCGCAGTTCTGCACTTGCGCAAACGTAAAATATCTGGCTGTTTCTGCACTTATATCTTAAGTATCTTCAAAATTCATAAAAGATTTATTTTCAGCGCGCCTTTCTACCTGTAAGCGGTGGGATTTTTAGATAAGGCAGCACAAATTGTCAGAACACCATCAACACCAAAAGTTGCGAGCAGCACTCTCCCATCCCAGTGCCATCTGCCAGGGGAAAAAAACAGGTGACCTCTTAAGGCCCATTCATACCCTTTTCTCGTCTGTCTGTCCGTCCGTCTGTCCGCCCGTCCGTCCTATACATGTATACCCTTCATACCTCCGTACAGTGGCGGAGCTAGACAATTTTCATCGAGGTGGCCAGACTGAGGCCATTGCTCATATAAAGGTAGCACAGAAACTGATGTCTTATTTTTTCCAATGTGGAAAGTTGCTGTAGATCTAGTTGTATTTCTTGGTCACTTGTTTACTTAGCTATAGGGGGCCGCCAAGCCAATGTTGACATGGAGATTAAAAAAAAAATTTGAAGTATGTATGATGATTCGTCATTATAAGTGGTAAACTCATTGTAATATATTGCTAATCTGTAAAAATGTAAATAATTATGTATACATGTATAATGTATTGAAATAAATGCATTGAAACTAATTAATACTATTGTTGTCATTCCGTGACATTGACTTTTTGAAATTTCTTGCCCATAAAGCAAGGTTAAAGTCAATATTTGTTTCTATAACTTACAGTATTAACAAAAAACACCTTAAATATGAACATATTGAAGTTTCATAACTTAACTATGATAGGAACATCACTTTCTGGATAGTTAAACACAACATTAAAAAAACCACGTCAATTTTGTGTAATTCCGTGACGGAGTAGTTTTTGCTTGTTTCTTTTATGAAAATTTCTCAAAAAATATATTTTCACCTAATAATATTAAAAACAAAGTTAAATACCTTCAATATGACATATCAAACTTGATTTTATCTTATTTAATTGTAGAGTTACAACCCAAAATGTAATGGAACTGTAATTCCGTGACAGCTTGGCGGCCCCCTATACAGGCAGTGACTGCCATGTAGAATTACATCATGAAGACCTGCATAATAAGCTTTTAATGTATGCCTAAACTATTTTTTTAAAAAAGATCTGAAACAGTTGTGAAATTTGTGTATTTTCCATTGGTGATAAATCTCACAAGATAACTACAATTTACAACACAAGAAAATTACAGAAGGCACTTCTATCAACAAATCCATTGCCCCTCCCGATTCAAAAGAAACGTGCAATGAACGTACCAGGGGATCCATCCAAATGCACGGGCAGTTCGCGTTTTAACCAGGAAAAAAACCTCGACATTCGACTTTGTCGAGTATGTATACATTCCAAAACTAAAAAATAAAAAATTTTAAAAAAAGTAGCAGCCTGACCTTTTTCATGAATCCCTCCAGAGACCGATCCAGTAGCAAGAACCCTCCGGTCCTGTTTCATTCGAAATAATTCTAACTGACCATATCCTTATCTCGTTTAAATCCTGTAAATGTAACGGAACACTTCAAGGCCAGTTTTGCGAACCTGTTTTATATAAATCGCGTCTATTTTAGCCGCATAATATGCATAACGTAGACAGGATACAACCGACCTTGCTGATACGCATAGGTTTGTATGCTCTGTGTTTGTCCAATCAATGTGTTTCACTTACTCTAAAATGTTTAAACACTCGGGAATTGGATAAGAGACGAGCCAATCAATACATTGTTACCAGGGAAACTTCACGAGGTTATGAGGTGTAACTCTACAATTATGCAGAAGACCCTAAGTGTATGGTTGAGTGATTGGCTATCAACGCCAGTACTTGGGTGGAAATAAGGAAGCGCTGGATTTGTCAATGAAGGAATCTACGCGTAAATCCACGATAGGGAACTACAAATTTTTTTGTATGTGACAACTGTAATTGACAGTAGAATGTGAGAGAATCAATACCATGTCGATTTTTTTTGGCTCAGAAAACTGATTTTTCTGAAACACCAATTGGAATACTGTTGGCTCACTGTGGCTAAACTGGTTGCTACAAAGGATAACGATTTTTTCTGTGTCAAGATATCGTTTTTTTAAACTGCTGGATCGATACTATGGGCAAGGATACTAACCAGTTTGCACATCAGGCTTAGCTGAGGAGTTTAATTCATGCAGCTCTCGAAAAACAGGGAGCGGAGTGAACTTCCGCATGTTCAGAACCGCGTTCGAGGTCTGCTTGCTTGTGAACATTCAATAACTGATCCGGGGGTGCCATCTAGTGATCGAGTACAGTAACAGCGTGCTTAAATTTGCAGGTCTATAGACGCAGGCGTTTATATCTGCAGAAAGGGGTTAACCCCAGTCACACGCCAATCATTCTCTGATCTCTTCTCGCAGTCAGACTATAGAGTTGTTGTAATTCACTGTCTTCAGCCCGGAGACTTTTGTCGGAGTTAAGAAGCTGTACCCTAACTTCGTCCTCTACGGGCTGTATAGGAAAAGACGATTGGATTACAATTCGCAGTAATTAATCTCGAGCCTCACGGTTAAATACACCTGAATTTGCATCGCCTCGAGCCCGCTCGGTGACGACTAACGTTAACGGGAACAACCTGACTCAGAACGATACCTTGAGCTTGCTCGGTATTCCTTCTTCTGTCCACTTTGAAGCAGCGTTACCTGGAGCCTAGCGCGGTAACCACTAGCCCACGTTTACTTCTCAGTATCCTGACCAAGAGCCCCGCTCGGCAGGCGTGTGAGACCTACCATTGTCTGCTGTTACTGCCACTTTGAGCCCTGCTTTGAGCCCTGCTCGGTGACGGCAAGCAGAAGTATATGCGCGATTTACAATCTTATATGCCTACTTAAAAAAAAACAAAAAAACAAGGTGATAAGTATTGAAGACCAACTGTTGCGTATTGTGAGTTAGCCTTGTTGCGCGTTGCCTCGTCGGTTATTAGCATAGGCGTGTGCGATTGAAGCATCTCTCAGTCTGCAGGCTTACTTAATGTGGGACAATGCACACAGTGCCCCAACGCCCTGGAAGCTTATGATGGCCATACACGCTGCCCATCTTGCCTTGGATTAGACCACTTGCAAGAGGCTCTGATTAACCCTTGCATGAATTGTGCAATAATGTCCATTGCGCAGAGACAGGCCAGACTGGCAGGCTTGGACACTGCATGTGATCTGTCATTGCTAGCAGTCCCAAAAAGGCTTGATAAAAAGTCGGCAAAGCGCCGCAATACAGGTGACCTGGCAGCAGAGCCCCAAAAGAAAAAGCCTTCTTCTGGCCTAGCACAACAGGTTAAATCCCTCTCATCTGACATGGAGCAGATTAAAGCCATGCTACTGGCATTGAGTGGCGATTCCCTCGGAGCTAATGCCTCACAAAGCATGCAATCAGAAATGGAGGATGAGTTTGACGTCTTGTCAACCACAGCCTCAAACACTGCATTCCAGGCTTGCCCTGCTAGCCCTAATGGCTCTGTGCCTTGTGGGCAGCCAGCACCCCTGGTTAGTTTGGACTCAACCACATACTCCCGGGGCTCTGGTGATAATTCCTCAACATCAGACAGCACTGCGGCAGAACCCATAGCCTCTTTACAGTGCACCATGAAGACTGCTCTCGCTAAGCTAGCTCTGGACACACCACCTGCGCATTTTGCTGAGTCCAGCGCCTTCTTTAAGAGATCAGGTGGTAATGACATTTTCTCTGTCCCCATCTGTAAAGATTTTGTGGCAGAATTTTCAGCGGCCTTTGCGGCGCAACCCCAGAGAACTCGGACCACCCCTGCTGTGAAGACCTTGGCGGCCATGGCAGATGCTGAGAGCCATAGCCTAGCGAATATGCCAGCCGTGGATACGTGTATTGCAGCACTGGTGGTATCACCAGATGAGGCGCTTCGCCCGGACCCACGCTGCCCCAGTGCGGAGTGCAGATGCACAGATGAGCTTTTCATTAAGGCTCACAATACAGCGACTCGGGTTGGACGGCTGTCTAACTCCTTGGCTCACCTCTTGCTTGCCCTGCAGGCCTCACTGCTGGGCTCTAGCACCGAAAAGGCTCCAGAGGAGCTATTAAATGCTGCCCTTCAGACTATAGGCTATATTGCTTAGGACTTGTAGCTACCCTGGTGCGTGGCCGTCGCCAAGTGTGGCTGGCCCAAACCCCGTTGTCAGAACCATGCAGAGCCACCATCAGAGCCCTGCCCCTCGTTCCGGGCCACGTTGTTGGCCCTGCAGTTAAGGATGCTCTCGACCGCCGTGCCCTTATTTCTGAATCACGCCGTCAAGAAATGGCACAAAGATCCTTTCGCTTTCGGGCTCCAGCGCCCCCTAACTCCTGCCTTGGCCTGCCTAGTTTTCTGCGGCCTAGGGAGCCCCGTCACCAGCAGCAGCCAAACCCCTCCTTCTCTCCTAGGGGGCGACAAGGGAAATCCCCCAACTGTGCACACAGACGTCCCCCCACTCAGCGGCTTGCTTTTGACACCAGGCCAAGGAAGGGCTAGCGCTGACGGGCTCCGGCCGGTGGCAGGAATGTTGTCAGCCCCGCAGCGGGCATATTGGGAGCAGTCCGCGAAAGACCTGTGGGTCATTCAGACAATGACCGAGGGATACAGGCTGCAATTCCGTCGCCGGCCACCTCTCAGTTCCCAGCCCAGGGTTACTGTTGTTCGAGACCTAGGACGGGCATTAATCCTTTCCAAGGAGATAGCCTCTCTCTTGGACAGAGGAGCCATAGAAATTGTTCAAAAACCGTCATGTTCAAAACAAGGGTTTTTATTCAATCTACTTTATTGTTCCGAAAAAGGGCGGTGGTCACAGGCCAACCCTCGACCTCCGTCAGTTGAACAAATTCATAAAAGTTCTCACCTTCCGTGTGCTCCGCACTGCAGACATTCTCTGCAGTGTTCGCAGAGAAGAGTGGTTCATGCTGGTGGACTTGAAAGATGCTTACTTTCACGTTCCGGTCACACCAGAATCCAGGAGATTTCTCCGCTTTTCATTCCAAAACAAGATGTACTAATTCAGGGTCCTCCCATTTGAACTGTCTCTGGCCCCACGGGTCTTTACTCGATGCATGCAGGCAGCACTGATGCCCCTTTTATCCCAGGGCCTCAAAATCCTACCCTACTTGGACGACTGGCTCGTCTGTGCCCCAACCAGACAGCAGGTGCTCAGGGACACCCACAAGTTGCTTGTTCACACCTACGCATTGGGCCTCTCTGTGAACAGAGCCAAATGCAATCTAATACCGACACAGTCAACACAATTTATAGGCATGAGACTGGATTCCAGAACGATGCTGGCTTCTCTCCCCCTGGAGCGAGCCTAAACAATTCTGTCTTTTATCAGGCGCCTGAAAGTGGGTGCTATGGTAACTTACTTAACATTACTCCAGCTCCAAGGCCTGCTGACCGCGGCAGCGCAGGTAATTGCACTGGGCAGACTCCACTCCAGACCGTTTCAAGGATGAGGGGCCTAGGGTTGGACCCCGTGCGGCACAGACGCACACTTGTGAGGGTACCTCAAGAGTGCCTGACAGCCCTACGAGAATGGCAGTCCATAGACTTCCTTCTTTCAGGAGTGACCATGGGGTAGCTGCCATCGCGCAGGGAAGTTGCGACAACAGACGGTTCAAAGACTGGCTGGGGCGCAGTCTGGCGCCACAGAGGGATAAGGGGAAAATGGTCGTCGGCAATAGCTCAAGAACATGTCAATCTGCTCGAGCTACGGGCAGTTCGGCTGGCGCTGGAACATTTCCTACCAGTGTTGAAGGGCCGGCACGTTCTGATCCGCTCCGACAATCTGTCCACAGTGTTCCACGTGAACCACTATGGGGGCACAAGGTCGCTGGCGCTCATGCAGTTATCCCAAGAGATGTGGATATAGGCTAACCCCAAGTTTCTCTCTTTGAAGGCGATACACTTGGCAGGGGTAGAAAACAGTGTAGCAGACATGTTATCTCGGCGGGCCTTGAACCCCGGCCACTGGAGGCTCCACCCAGAGGTGGTCCAACAGATTTAGAGTCTGTTTGGCGAGGCACAAGTAGACCTTTTCGCCTCCGCAAGTACAACTCACTGCCCTCTCTGGTTTTCGGAACAGGAGCAGAACAGCCCTATGGGACAGGATGCCTTGGCTCACAGTTGGCCGGATGTACTGCTTTATGCATTCCCGCCAATTCCACTTCTTCCCGTCCTGCTGGAACGGGTCCACGAGGACAGGCACAGGGTGCTCCTGGTAGCACCTCGATAGCCATCGCGGACGTGGTTCCCCTTGCTACTTTCTCTCTTGCAAGGAACACGGTGAGGAGCAATCTCTTATCACAACTGGAGGGACAGATTTGGCACCCACAACCTGAGTTTTTCCAGCTATGGTTATGGCCACTGGGACCAGCCTGGAGCTGATGTCCTGCATACCTGAGGTACGCGATACGCGATACGATTTTGAATGCTAGGGCGCCATCAACTCGCGCCATGTATGACAGCCGGTGGAAAATCTTTCACACACGGTGCATAAACCACCATGTGGATTCATTGTCTTGTTCAGTTGAGTTAGTATTGGAATTCCTTCAGTCACTTTTTGAAGCAGGGAGGTCACATTCCACATTGAAGGTATATGTGGCAGCACTCTCCAGCTACCGCGCACCAATTAACGGTTCATCCCTAGGATCACACCGCTTAATAGTTGCATTTCTGAAAGGGACACGGAGGTTACGTCCCCCTAGGGTGACTAGA
Organism: Gymnothorax reevesii; assembly: GCA_029721435.1. NCBI lineage: Eukaryota > Metazoa > Chordata > Actinopteri > Anguilliformes > Muraenidae > Gymnothorax > Gymnothorax reevesii. The sequence continues at coordinate 21,128,071 of CM056575.1, read as the reverse complement.
CCGCCTCCCTGGGACCTTCCAACGGTTTTGAATTTTCTCTGCGGTCCTCCTTTTGAACCCCTCAATCAAGCCCCTCTGAAGTGGCTATCCCTAAAAGCGTCATTCCTCCTTGCAATCTCGACGGCCAAGCGTGCCTGTGAACTGCATGCATTGTCTGTCAGCCCCCTGTGCCTTCAGTGGGGGGTTGACGACTCAAGTGTCAGGCTCAGACCTAACCCAACCTTTTTGCCCAAAGTGCTTTCGCCGGGGTTCATTAACCAGGTTATTGACCTGCCAGCTTATACTGACAGCAATGACCCCAAACGACATCTGTTATGTCCGGTCAGGGCGCTGAAATGTTACGTAACAGCAACAGCAGGGGTACGCCGTTCGGACCAGCTGTTTGTTTGTTTTTCAGAAAGTAAACGTGGACTACCCCTCTCTAAACAGAGGCTATCACACTGGTTCATTGAGGTTATAGACACAGCCTATAAACGCTCCGGTCAGACCTTACCGGCACCTGTCACAGGACACTCGCTCAGGGGTGTAGCAGCATCTTGGGCAGCCCTTAAGGGGATTCCACTGTCGGACATCTGTGCAGCTGCAACATGGTCATCACCATGTACCTTCAGCCGTTTTTACAGAGTCAATGTTGCATCATCACATAGTCTTGCTTCTGCAGTACTATCACGAATGGAAGCAGACCTCATCTGAATTACTCCTCGTGACGTTTTGGTATTCTTCATCCACTACAAGAGACTGCCCTGGCGGTCAGGAGGTACAAAACCTAACGCTAGTTACGAATGTAACTGTGGTTATGTGAGTGGTGGATGACCGCCAGGGTTCCTGGTCACTCAGAGAGTGGGAGAAGAGACCAGGTTCCTGAGAACGATTCATTCATTCATATCTTGTTGCGCCAGTAAGCAATCCATTCCTGAGCTGAGGGGTTGAACTCTCGCAAGTCTTGGTCAGTGCAGTGGGGACCTTCTGGGCATTCAGAGAGGATATGGTCAACTGTTTGGTTGGGGTGACCACATGTGCACTGGCTGGAAGATGCTAGTTTCCACTTGAACAAGGTGCTGGCTGTCTTTCCTACTTTTGCTCTTGCCCTGTTGAGTGATGCCCATGATTTCCTGTCAAGGTGTGTGCCGGTTGGCAAGTGTTCTGCTGGGGGCTGGGTGGCCTTGTTTGGGTACTGGTGCAGTTCTCTCCAACTCTGCAGGCGCCAGAATGTTGCTTGGTTAGGATCCAGACTTTCTACTGTCCTGAAACTTTTTCTGGATTTCAGTCTGCTGCGGGGGCATGTGTGGCCAAACATAGGGTGTCTCTCATCGTTCTCCTGTATGTGTTTGTGAGTTCTTGACTGGATGTGCCTTCGAACTTGTGGTGGGGCGATCCCAGCTGTTCTGTATGACAGAGGCAGTGGCGTAGGCCGTAGTTGTCCAGTTATTATTCGACAGGCATTGTTCAACTCTGAGTCGATCTTTTTTGCATGGCATGACCTTGCCCATACAGGAGAAGCATATTCAGCAGTCGAGTAGCTTAGGGCAAGTGCTGTTGTCCGCAGTGTTTCTGGATTGGCACCCCAGGTGGAGTTTGCCAGTTTGCCAAGGATGTTGTTTCTGGCAGCCACCTTTCCCTTGACATTTTGAGCGTGTTTTGCGAGCGAAAGAGTTCGGTCAAGGGTTACTCCTAAGTACTTGGAGTAGCGGTCGTTTTCGAGGATTTGGCCATTCCATGTGATGTTAAGTTTTTTGTCTGCAGCGTGGTTGTTCAAATGGAAAGCACAGACTTGGGTTTTCCCGGGATTCGCTTTGAGTGAATTATTGTCATAGTAGGTGGTTAGACCTTCAAGTGCCTCAATCATTCTTGATTCAATGACTTTAAATGATGTTGATTGTGTGCCGAGGCAGAGATCGTCAGCATAGGTGAATCTGTGGATGTTTTCAAATTCTGGTTGATCATTCGTATAGATGTTGAAGAGTGTTGGAGCGAGCACAGAGCCCTGGGGAAGACCGTTCTTTTGCATCCTCCATCTGCTCTTTCTTCCATCCAGTTCAACGAAGAATCTCCGGTTCTCAAGCAGGGACTTTATCATTGAGACAGTCTTCTTGGTCTTTGTCATTTCTGCAACTTTCAGGAGTAGAAGTTTGTGATTGACTGTGTCGTATGCTGCTGTGAGATCGACAAAAACTGTTCCTGTTATCAGTCTTCCTTCGAAACCGTCCTCTATATATTGGGTGAGGTTGAGAAGTTGGCCACATGTTGATCTCCCCGGGCGGAAACCAGCTTGGTCTGGGGTGAGATGTTCTTCCACTATGGGAGCAATGCGGGCCAATGTCACGAGGTGACACTTTTTGGTATTCAACTCTCGGTCTGTGGCTTGCGCACAGAGATATATCCACTACAAGAGACTGCCCTGGTGGTCATCCACTACTCACATAGCCACAGTTACATTCGTAACTAGCGTTCAACCCGAAAACTGAAAGAAATCAATATGCACTGGTGTGACTTTTAACGCACCCCTGGTTTGACACAGTTGACTCACGTAGGTAGACCGAAGTCGGCCAGGGAGACGGCAATCTTTCCTGTCACTACAGTAGGCCTACTTAAAGGAGTATTTTTTTATGGTCAAAGTTTGTGTTTTTTCATGAAATGCAATAGGCGCTAACATAGAAAAAGCTGATTCACTAAAATGGAATAAAATAGATATATTGCATTCTGGAAACAAACTCTTCAATTGTTTATAATCTGTGATACAATTAAGCTTAGGCAAATGCACCCAAGGGTTATTATATGCTGATCTAACTGAACAGTCAGTGTTTAACCGATCAGCCCTCACTCCAGGGCTTATGCAGCATACAAAATACACGCGCACGAATGAACCAGTGACGTCACAGCATGTGCCTAGAGTTCGCATGGCCTTTAGTGACATAAATTCAATGCGTGATGTTTCAAGATTGCACCATAAAAATGCAAAAAAAAAAAAAAGAAAGAAAAAAACCTTCCAAGTCTGATTCTTTTATAAGAAGGGATTTCTGCAAGGTCAGTGCATCCCTTTAAGCCAGGGATACTCACTCTTTTCGTCCTAATTACGTCCTATGATGCACTACTTCCACTTTTCTTTAACCTTTGTCGAAAACGTTATAAGGTGAAGGAAAGGTGTAAATGGGAATTCCTAACGGCTTAGGAAGACAACCGCGCTAATTAGAAAATCCGAATGCACTATCACACTTACGCAAGGTGATCACGAGTTTCCTGCCCATCATATACGTTTCTGCACGCCATCGGCCGGATGATTGGTCGCCGCTTTAAATATTGCTGCTGCGCAGAATTGTGGGATAGTTATTTCTTTTCTAAAAGGATGATTCTGTGTATTCTATGCGAAAGGTGGTGAATTAGGAAGCTGTGAGACACCTTCCCTTAACATTTAAAGAATTTGAATGCACTTATCATGGCTGTCGCGTGATAATGTCCGGATCATTTTTTTAGGGGTTGGTAACTTTCCTAGGCAAAAGAGACTATTCGGACGCTGCCTTTGACTCGCAGTTCAGCGATTTAATTCGTTCAAAATCATGAGAACTGAGTTTATGGGGTTTATAAATACGCAGCCTATTACGTCTTCAATATGCCTGTACAGTAGATGGCGGCATGAGCCCAATTGCCTGGTTTAAATTAAATATAAAAGAAGAAGAAGAGCATCAGCTGTTTTCGGGTGCTGAGTCTTTGTTGTCAATTGTCAGATAGAAACGCCGAACAGCTGCACTTGGTGAGTGATATAGATTTTTGTTCATTTTGGGAGATAGCGATCAAATTAAACTTCCCCACGAACTGATGTTATGAGCCATTTTCTGTTTCGTCGGCTGGCGCTGGAAAGACGGCTTGCAGTGGTGTACAAGAAGGCTTCCGGTTTTCGGCCCCCAATTTCTTTTGAACGATTCGGTAGCAATTGGTGGTCACTTGCGACATTATAAACGCAGTCGCATAATCCGTCACCATTCGGGTCTTACGACGAGTTTTATATTGAGCATTGAGTTGGCTCTGAATCACGTTAAGAAAGACATTGCGAAATAGCTGATTACATCCGTGTAACTATGTTGTCTTGATGAACTGGGTCGTCACTAACGTTATAAATCGATGAACTGGAAGAATTTTTCATGATAAAACAAGGTACGTGCTTTCATAGCGTTTAATGGCATTTTCTTGGCTGTAAAATGGGGGTCAGTCATTTATGTCCTGGCTGAACGCTTTCCCCGCTGTTGTATGGGTCAAGGATGGGCAAAAATGAACTGGCAAAAAATAAAAAAAACGGGGTCATTCCATGTCAAATCATCATATTAAAAATCTGTCATCATGAAGTCGCAGATTACTTCCATATTTTCAGAGTAGATAAATATTTATTAGTGATTTACAAATCCGAAATTTTAGCTCATTCGGACCAAAAATGAATTGTTAATAAATTATTTTCAAAGGGTACTATCCGTCAGTTTTTCTTAACGAATTCACGTCAATTGAGATTTTTTTGTATTTAACATGCCACAGTTTCTTTTTTTTTATTTCTAATTACACCTATAGCTTTGAAACCTTGCATCGAAGCTAATGTTATACTGCTTAATCTGAAAATGCAGTCCATTTCACTTTATCTGTCTTGGTTTTGTGAGGATACCAAAAGTGCCTTTTGTTTAGGCAGTTCCATGTTTAGGTCTCCAAAGCACCCCCATATAAACCCTAGCAAAGCCTAGCTCTCTGGCATTTTTTCCCGCTCATTTGTGTCTGCTGAATTCACCATGAATTCATCACCAACTGCAGTCAGTACCTTTCCAAATGTGAAAAAAGCCAAAATGCTCACAACATCGCCACCTGTTCAAACCCTCGTATCTCCAGGGGCATACCTTGGATATTCCTTTATTTTTTAAAAAGTGATTCTTCTATTATAGTAGAAAAAAACCACTCCAAAAATTGTTAATGTGTTTTGACCAATATAGATTTTGCAGGTGTCTGACAGATAAATTAAAATGGACTGCTTTTATGATTTAGCAGCATAACATTAGCTTAGATGCAAAGTTTAAAAACTAGAGATGTAATAATAAAAAAATAAAAAAGTTAAGAGCCATATTCCGAGAAAATTGCACTTTTGAGACACTTAGTTCACATCTCAGAATTGCATGAAATTTGGCAGAATGGTGCCCATATATGTGTAACAGAGTTTGAGCTCACTATTTTTATCGATATGGCTACAGCGCTGCCTAGAAGTGGACAAGTCAGGTACCAAATTGAGCATTTTAGGAAAAATACCAATTTTTGAAGGAATAACTGGATAACTGATTCAATGTGCCAGAGAGGTTGATTGTATTTGATACTGGGATACCCAAATTTTAAAAATGTGAAAGTGCCACCTGGTGATCATGTTGGTTATACGAGCAATGATAAGAAATCTGCGTACAAAAGGAAAAATATTATTACAAATGGCTTATTTTAATTAATTAATTTAATTAAAGCTGAGAAAAATTTTGAGGTATTTAAATAAAGAAAAGCGCATGGTATTGTAATCCTGACGAGCACCACGTGCACACGTCAAGCACATTAGTAATTACAAACATTGAGCTGTTCGTGTTGTGTACAGTGACACTTGACTTGTTCTTTTATTTTATTTATTTATACATTCGTATAAACTACATAGGGCAAAATAAAACATCTTTGGGGCTGCAGCCTCGAATGCTCTGGGCAGACGAAGCCACTATTCGCCATTGAATTTTTACCCATCATAAAACAAATACATTCACCACTGTGACGACTGCCCATAATTTTCTCCTAGTCACTGATAAATTATTTTCGTCAATGACGAAAATGATGAGCGGCAGCGGGAACCCTGTGGATTCCTCGCCTTACCGAACTGCAGAAGGAGAAGTGACTGGCTTTTACAAAGAAGTATGCCGCAATAATCCAAAGACCCTGGGAAAACTGGATTTTCTCTGATGAGTGCCCACTCTACTTATTTCCAACTCCCAACAGCTGAAACGACCGCATCTACACCAAAGATCGAAAGAAAGTGCCACCTTCTGAACAAGTCAAGTTCAGCGCCCATTGCATGGTCTGGGTGGTCATGTCATCTTCAGGGCTGTTGGAGTTGCATGTTGTACCCCAGGGCACCACCATCAATGCTGAGTATTCTGTCAAGAACATTATCCAGCCAGCACTAGTTCCCATACTTACCAGAAAAAAAAAATTGGGCCCCGTCACTGCGAGGAAGATGTTCAACAGGCGTACGGAAATGGTCTTTGTGCAAGATGGTGCCCCGTACATACTGCTCGTCCAAATCAGCAGTGGTGTTCCGAGCAGCTTTCTGGCTTTCTGCGCAAAGAGGTGTGGCCCCCTAACTCCCCGTACCTCAACCTGCTGGGGTATCCTGCACAGTCGGATCTTCCACAGCCCACCCCCTACCACCATGAAGCAACTCAGTGCGAGGGCTGTGTGGCAGTGGGCCAACTTTGAGCCTTCCGTTCTAAACAACTTGGTGCATTCTATGCCCCACAGGCTGAGGGCAGTGATTTAGATGCAGAGGGGATATACTGGCTTTTGAATAAATGCATTCTGTTGAATATTCACAATCTGAGTTCACTTTTTCTGTGGTGCATGAACTTTTGGGACACAGTGTAAATAAAAGAAAAAGCCCATCTTCTCAACCTAATCTCCGTTTCCTCCTGAGTGCTTCCATCTTGCTTAGACTGCTTGCATCACATCTACCTTTTAACTTTTTTAGGGGTTGGTTGTTACTGGGTGTTTGGTTTACTAGGGATTGGTTGGTACTAGGAGTAGTAGTAGACAGAAAAGGAGATTAACAATATTGACTAAAGTAAGCAAAGTCAAAGTATGAATGCCATGTGAGGTCATTACCGTAACAAAACTTTTCATTACCGTAACAGCTTTTCATTACCGTAACACTTGCTCTGTTTGTAAATATTTGGATGGGAATGAGTGATAACTTTAAAATTTTATTTTTGCACAGGAAGTCTTTGTCCAGTCTTTTCAGATTACTGAATTGGCATTTTTTTATTTATTTGTGAAATTTACACTACAGGAAAAATTTTGTATAAAACGTAATTTTGTTACGGTAATGAACATAATAACTAAAGTTATTATATCAATAAACATTTTTCTGAATGTTTACACTATGTGGCCATTCTGAAACATGAACTGAACATCAGTCTGTTTTTGCCCTAAAAGTTGGAAAAGTGGCCAAAAATGGCACTTTTTTGATGTCCATGTGAAAAGTGAAATGGTTCACTTTTTGTTTTTTTTATATTTTTGTGTGTTCCATTTTATTTATTTATTTTCTGTCCATATTAGACATGTGAAGGCTATGTCTGACTGTCGGCATACGTTGCTATTGTTGTTTTGTGTATTGCATTGACATTTAATAAATTGTCCATGAGGCACTGGTTTCTGACTTTGATTTTACATTTAGCACTCTAGAAAAATAAAAAAGGTCCATACACCCTAATAATGCCTCAGGATGAAGCAAATATGTGGTGCATTAGAGAAAAAAAAAACCCTCCAACCTAGAGGGATTGAGCGGGATTTTTGTGTCCCCAAAAAAAAAGACCTTTTTTAAGAAAAGTTTCTGACTTGGATATATTTTTTAAAAAACTGTAAAAGATATAGCCAAATGCAATTCAGGTATTGTTGTTGGCCTAAATCAAAGTGGAAATCACTGTTTAGATCAATTATTTATTGAAGCATTGAAGCAATGCGTGAAGCATTTTGGTTGGTTTCTGACTTCGGGTTTCTGCCTTAGATTTCTAAGTCAGAAACCCGGGCATCTCAGGCAGAAACCGGTGTAACAGGCCAGAATTACCCCCTGGCCCAGAGTTACAGCGGGGTAAAAATGGGCCGGCCCACTTTTACCCCAGGGTAATTCTGGTCTAGGCCACTTTTACCTCGGGGTAATTCTGGCCTAGGCCAGTTTTACCCTGGGGTAAAAGTGGGCCTAGGCCAGAGTTACCCCACCTGGGCCATTTTTACCCCGTGTTTTTAATGTCTTCAAACATGTAACTTAATGATTCAAGCATGAAGCACCAAAGATGTTTGTTACCCCATACTTAAAATGTGCATTTGATGACACAAGAAGCATATGTGAACAAAAACATGTTGGAAAAAAGAAAAGACTTCAGCAACTCATTCCCAATCAACAGGGATTCGAAAGCAAATGGATTGCTCATGAAGTTGTGCTTCTGGAGAACAATATTTCTGACCACTAACGGTCATTTTTCTTTTTTAAATCGGCAATGTCCTTGGAAAATTTTAAAATCCTTGGGCAGACACATCTGCAACGTTTTCAAGAAATTCACACTGCCTGGGAAACACTGTAGCTTTTTTCCTTTAATCTTTTCGCGCTAAAGGGATAATTATTTTCTCTTTTGAATGAAAAAACCTTCTCATGTCTTATCTTGCATGACATCTTTATGTTGCATAAAACCATTCATGGTGTCACACATCACATTCCATGAAAAAATGTAATTTATGCTTGCCCCGATATTTTTTCCAAGTTACATCCAGATATCTTGGAAAATCGCGAGGAATAACTCTTGTCTAACTCGTTATACCATGAGAAGAAGAAGAAAAACAATAGTGTAGACGAAACCCAACTACAAGATCCCATTTCCAATGATCAGGAATATAGGTCAGTTTGACTGACAAGTCGGCCAAAAAGTATCATTGTAAGCGGAGTTCATTGTAACGAGATTTCACTGTTGTTCTAATACCAAATTTACATGTAAAGCTAATGTAATCTATAAACACTCTCTTAGGGAGGACTTGGAATAACATTTTAGATATCACAAAGTTAAAAGAAAAAGTTGAAAGCTTTCATTCCAAAAGGGGGTAAAAAAGGAAATCCTTGAGGTACATTAAAAAACAGCGGGAAAAAATGGGCGGGGGGGGTAGGGGTAAAACTGGCCCAGGCCACAATGACCCCGGGGGTAAATATGGGCTGGCCCACTTTTACCCCGGGGGAACTGTGGGCCAGGGGTAATAGTGGCCTGCTACACCTGGCGTATTCAGCCAAATGTGGCCCCAGTCGTTACACAGGTGGTCAGGGACATGATATTCCTTGTTGGTTTGACATGTTAACATGTATTTTAGCCGATTTGATCGAAAATACAACCCCAATTCCGAAATAGTTGGGACAAACTGTAAATTGTGAATAAAGTCAAAACGCAATGACTTTCAAATCACATCTGGCAGTATTTAATTCACAGCAGAACTGAGGTATCATTGCAAATGTTGAAACTGATAAATTTTACAAGTTTTTTTTTTCTACAAAATGAGCTCGTTTTTGTCAAATTGTCTGAAAAATTCTTACAATGTGCTTTTTGACTTTTTGCCTTTGGGGAAAAGGCTTTATTTTATTTATTTGTTTTTTTCAAAGTAAAGTTATTGAACTTTTTTTAACAGAGGTTGGGTATCCAAAATGACCATGTTGTTGAGTTAAGTTGCCTAAATAAGTATAGTGAATTTGGTTTCATTCAGTGTAATGGCATTAGAGATATTGCATTGTAAATATTTTGATTAAACATCACCTTGAGATCAGTGCATTTAAATTTTTATCCCCCCGGCATATAATGCGGGAGGATATAGCGATGAGTGTGTCCGTCCATCCGTCCGTCCGTCTGTAATAAAATAGTTTCCGGACCAGAACTTGAAAACTTTACCACTTACAAACACCAAATTTGGTATGGAGCTTCTCCTTATGGTCTAGTTGTGCCTTTTGGGGGTTTCGATCCGTCCGTCTGTCCACACAACCTGTAGGTCACACAACCTACAGCCGGGGGGATCTGCCATTGCCAGATGGCTCTTGTTTTTTCTGGTAAGGGACACCAGTCATTGAAAAATTCCAGATCCCTGTCATTTATTATCACATAGCAATTAGCCACTATAGGATGGGCCACTCCCATGTTATGCATTATGGGTGGGTATTAAGCCAATCTCTACCCGCCTTTAGATATTGACTACTACAGCTGGAATATTGCTTGGCTTTGGGCAGGCAGGCATTCCTTATTGAAACACAGGCAACTCAAACATGGATTGGAATGGTGTGGAATGCCCAAGTCAATTCTGAATCTTAACAAGCAGGCTTTCCCTTACTGAAGGCAAACCTCAGTGCAAAGTGCCCCAATAACAAGCAGGCAGCTGGTGTGAAAGCCAGGCAGAGCATCCTCAAGGGAGAAACCCTGGCAAACTAAAATGTCACGATTTTTGTAGAACGAGTTGAAAACACAAGATTAATCTTTCACTGCTTATTGCCCTAATATAAAAGCTGCTCTGTAAATGATCTCAGATTTTTTCAGGCTTGTCCACATGACCAGATCATTCATGGAATTATGGCATTTTTTGGTTTTTTTTATCACAAGAATTTTCAGATGCAAGTTACTCCAAAACTAGAGACAGGAGATTGGATTGGGTTTCAGGGGCCAGTGTGCTGTAGCTGCTGAGGATGAGGCTGCAGCATGAACTCCTGATTATGCGCACTACGCTCAAGGGGACCAAGTAAAAATCAAATAAAAATTTTGGTTCTTTTCAAATTGTCATTTTCAACAGCCTATTACAGGAAAGTCACATGAAATATGCCAAATCTGATGGCAGATTCATTCATTCCAGGTAATTTTTACAATGTGCACCCATTCACATTGATTTCAGCGCACTGGAAAGTGTTTGTATCCCTTCAAAACGCTTTATAAGTCATTGCTCCATTTCTTAATGAATGGACACCCCCTCTTAAATTTGCTGTTACTCCATTAAAAGTTGGAGTTGGAACTGAAGATTTGATCATTTGAAATGATGGGGCAACGCCCAAGATTTTTTTTTTTTTCCCCCAAATTTTTCTGAGACCGTGTAGTGCAAGCTTTCTGTAAACTGGTCCACATGGAATGACCCATATACAATATGTCTACTTGAAAACATCAAACATTGAGTTTTCAGTACATCATGTTTATCCTGAAAATTGAAGATTCCATAACATATTTATAGTTCTATGGGGTCTAAGAAGAAACTCACCAAGTACTGGATGGTGGTGGCACTCCCCGTCAAATTGGGGGGAGACTTTGAGGAACACGTTTCCTCACAGGGTGCAGTCACGATATTTGCGACATGAGTGTCAATTTTTTTTGCCAGATGGTGTTAATTTTTTAATGTAGATGGGATTTAAAATGGTTGAACCTCTTGAATCTGAAAACTGTTTGGTCAGGTCTTGCTTTGTTCTCGAGATATAAGAGCATTAATTAAGAAATATTGGTTCATGAGATATGTAGATGGGACACATGATTTGTTTTACAAAACCCAAAACCAGTGAAGTTGGCACGTTATGTAAATCGTAGATAAAAACAGAATACAATGATTTGCAAATCCTTTTCAACTTATATTCAACTGAATACACTGCAAAGACATGATGTTTAATGTTCAAACTGAGAAACTTAATTTTTTTTTTTTTTGCAAGTAATCTTTAACTTAGAATTTCAAGGCAGCAACACATTGCAAAAAAGTTGGCACAGGGGCCTTTTTACCACTGTGTTACATCGCCTTTCCTTTTAACGACACTTCGTGAACGTTTGGGAACTGAGGAGACCAATTTTTGTAGCTTTTCAGGTGGAACTCTTTCCCATTCTTGCTTGATGTTCAGCTTAATTTGTTCAACAGTCCGGGGTCTCCGTTGTCGTATTTTACGCTTCATAATGCGCCACACATTTTCAATGGGAGACAGGTCTGGACTTCAGGCAGGCCAGTCTAGTACCCGCACTCTTTTACTACGGACCATGCTGTTGTAACACGTGCAGAATGTGGCTTGGCATTGTCTTGCTGAAATAAGCAGGGGCGTCCATGAAAAAGACGTTGTTTGGATGGCAACATATGTTGCTCCAAAACCTGTATGTACCTTTCAGCATTAATGGTGCCTTCACATATGTGTAAGTTGCCCATGGCTTGGGCACTAATACACCCCCATACTATCACAGATGCTGGCTTTTGAACTTTGCGCCTATAACAGTCCGGATGGTTCTTTTCCTCTTTGGTCCGGAGGACACGACGTCCACAGTTTCCAAAAAATTTGAAATGTAGACTCGTCAGACCACAGAACACTTTTCCACTTTGCATCAGTCCATGTTAGATGAGCTTGGGCCCAGCAAAGCAGGCGGCATTTCTGGGTGCTGTTGATGAATGGCTTTCGCTTTGCATTGTAGAGTTTTAACTTGCACTTGCAGATGTAGCGACGAACCGTAGTTACTGACAGTGGTTGTCTGAAGTGTTCCTGAGCCCATGTGGTGATGTCCTTTACACACTGATGTCGGTTTTTGATGCAGTACAGCCTGAGGGATCGAAGGTCACGGGCATTCAATGTTGGTTTTCGGCCTTGTCGCTTACGTGCAGTGATTTCTCCAGATTCTCTGAACCTTTTGACGATACTACGGGCCGTAGATGATGAAATCCCTAAATTTCTTGCAATAGCTCGTTGAGGAATGTTGTTTTTAAACTGTTCGACAATCAGCTCACGCATTTGTTCACTAAGTGGTGACCCTCACCCCATCCTTGTTTGTGAATGACTGAGCATTTCAGGGAAGCTGCTTTTACACCCAATCATGGCACCCACCTGTTCCCAATTAGCCCGTTCACCTGTAGGATGTTCCAAATAAGTGTTTGATGAGCATTCCTCAACTCTCTGTCTTTTTTGCCACTTGTGCCAGCTTTTTTGAAACATGTTGCAGGCATCAAATTCCAAATGAGCTAATATTTACAAAAAAATTACAAAGTTTACCTGTTCGAACATATTAAGTAACTTGTCTTTGCAGTGTATTCAATTGAATATAGGTTTAAAACGATTTGCAAATCATTGTATTCTGTTTTTATTTACGATTTACACAACGAGCCAACTTCACTGGTTTTGCATAACCAAGGCATGGTATCTATGGCTTTCAAATTTTGCATATTGATTGGGCATCATGTGACATTCTCTATACAAAAATTGATGTTTACAATTCCCTGGAAGGTGCTTAAACAACAAACTTAATCGGTTAATTAATGCTAATTTAGATTTTGAGATACAAAAGTTTCTCTCAGAGCCACAACTCTGTTTCAAATCAAATAATCTTTTTTTTCCCTCTTACTTGAGTATATAATGGATAGAATTGACATAGTTGGTATTTTCAGAAAATAATTGTGTTTCACTAAAACAATAGAGAAAATGTGTCCCATTTTCATATTGTAGATGAGACAAGCTTGAAGATGGGACATCTCTGTAGATGGGACAATTTTAAAATGATCGTTTCTAGGAATGTTAAGATATTCATTTTGCTATATTTCAGCTTTTAGTTGATCTGATGATATGTGCTACTAAAACAATGATAATAAGTCTAATTAGTAATCACTAATTCGTTTTTTCCTCAATTTTCAATTTTTTTGGGCTGGGCCGAGCAGCGGCCAGGCCGCTAAAAACGCGAATGTCGCTGAGTACCTGAGTGAGTGAGTGATCAAGTTCAACGATTGGCCTGCTGGCGGGGAAGAAGTTCAGCGATTGGTCGGCTGGTAGGGAAGAACTAAAACGATTGGTTGGCTGCTGATTGGCTGGCCGGCGGGTAAGAAGTTCAGTGATTGGTCGGCCGGCGGGGAAGAACTTCAACTATTGGTTGTCCGACCACTGGCCTGTGCATAATAAATTGGCTACATGGGTCCCGGTTACCGGCTTTGCTGCTTAGCGGCAGGAGAGGGGTTGTGCTGTTGGTGGATTTCGGATTTGACCGGAGTTCTTTGCCGTTGGTGGATTTTGGATTTGTCTCTTGAAGGTAAATTAAATTTTCACTCTGCTGACTTACGAATGTGTGCCTTGGTGAAGTCGGACCATTCGAAATTCATGGCTTGAAAAAAGTTCGCCCATTTAAAAACGGGGGCATTTCATGAGTTAAGTCACAGTAGTGTTTGTTTGTTTAGGGCTTCTGCGGGTCCGTGATGTTGCTCGAAAATTCAGTTATGGAGCCAGTTTTTTTCTCTTGAATGGGCATTTCATCATGAGTTAAATTACAGTACTTTTCTGTTCGCAGCATCTACGTGTCCGAAATCGGTGCCGCTCAAAATAAGTTAGCTACCCAGTTTTATTCCTTTACATGGGCATTTCATTATGAGTTAGGTTACAGTAGGCTACAGTGTTTTGTTCGCAGTGACCACGTGTCTGAAATCTGTGTTGCCCAAATCACGTTAGCTATCCAGTTTCATTTTAGTGCATGAGGTCCGTGGCTTGAAAAAAGTTTTAAAAATGAATTATGAATTATTGAAAACTATCCGACTGTCGGACACGGAGACACTTCGAAGCAGCTTCCACGTGTCTGAAAGTCGGACAGGATTGTATCGGTAGTGTCTATTTAGCCGTCCGACGGTTCCCGTTTAGCAGCTTTCACACCAGACGCGAAACGAATTTTTCGCGCGACAGATTACAGTCAAACTAAGTCATTACCGCTTATCAGCTACTGCATGTTATTTCTCGTGCTCTGCAAATTAAAAATGCTTCTGGTTAGCTTAATTGCCGACTCCGTGTATGCCTACAAGCTTAAGTCCACATCTGTGACAACTGCATATGTCAAGCAGAAGCGACGGCAAAATAGCATAAAAAAAAACGGGAACCGTCGGACGGCTAAAAAGACACTGCGTTTAAATATAACTCTGTGTCCGACAGTCTGATGGTTTCAGTATAAATCTTAATATAGCGGTTGCATATGCTGCGCTGGCCATCCCGGTCTTTTTCTATTCGATTTTTTTATTATGAGTACAAGCCGACCATTATAAGGCTAGTCTTCCTTCACTTAGATTGGTTCGTTTGGTTTCAGTCCTCCATGCTTATTTTCTTTGGCACCGGTTGTGAGATTCCATTGGCTGGATTTACACTGCGGGTTAAATGTGACAAGAATCGGATCTTTTGCTTAAATGCGGCCAATATCCGATCTCTCACATGGCTGTGTAAACAGGAGAAAACAATACACATTGCGTCTCATTCATGAAACGTGAGCAGAACGAATTTGTGTTTAAACTGTTCGCTGACGGAAATTTACGTGCATTTCCGCATTCATCAATATTTTAGTAGCTTCGATCTACACATGCTGCTGACCACGCCTAGTGCTCGTGTAAATTTAAGAGCGCACATAAATTATGCTTGTCACTATTGGAAATTAGTTTTAATTCATAGTGCGCTCTGTTATGTACACAATACGCAGATACCTTTGAAACACGTGATATAGCCTAAACACGACAAACGATTAAAAATATAACCCATTTAGTCAAATTAGTTGGCAATTGGCAGGTTTAAGATCCAGACTACGTTCATCAATGTGAATGATCTATGTGAATCGACTCAATAGATGACACGTTCTTTCTACGTGTTGAATGATGATGATAAAAAATAAAGGAAGAGGCTATTCGCCCCGCTGCGGTTCAGCGCGAAAGATCAGAGAGCGGGCGGATTTTAAGATGAAATCTCTTAATGGCCTAATTGCGGGGCAAATAGCAGAAGTGCTTCTCTGATCCATCCCACCACGGTGCGAATAGCAGAACTGCTTCTCTTGTCAGACCCTTTGTGGGGCAGTTAGCCGATCTCTTTCCCCCAGTTCAGCGCGCTGCGGGCGAATAGCCACTTTCAAAAATAGAAGTGGAGGCATGTTGTCTCCGTCAAGTATAATTCCTGACATTATATTCCTGACATCCCGCGGCATTCATGAATCTAGGGTAGGGTTTTAGTAGCTTAGGCTTCTATGTGCAAATCTATGCACAAATTTACTAACGTTTCATGCATGTGACCCATTGATTCCACCCTCGATCGGATCCTCAGATCAGATCCAGGCCTCATTCAAATGAATGGGAAGGATAGGAGAACAGACTGCAATCTATTCGCTCGTGCTTGTCAATCGATTTATCGTGACTTTCAAGATGGAGGTGACTGGAAACTACCTCAAGTTACTGTTTGCATAAACACTCTTTTAATAAACTACCTGTGCGTTTTCAAAGTTCTTTCCTTGTTTTAAATGTCAGGTCCATCGGAATTCTATCAATGAAGTGTGGAGCTACTTTGAGCCTTGTTAATGATGAAAAAATAGCGATTTCTTTACATGGCAACGGTAGGCCCAATTCACTACCATTGTAAGCCTGTTGGGAGCTTCGGCTAAAAAGCCATATATTTCGTAATGTTGCATGCTTACGGAGGTGGAGTATTTGACACAAGTTAGTACTCGTTATCATGTTTAGTACACCCCAAGTCAATTTCACACAGGAATTGTCCTTTAATTTAAATCTTCAGCTAAGCCTGATGTGCAAACTGCGCAATATACTTGCCCCTAGCAGATAAAAAAATCATAATAAAATATAATCATAATAAAAATGTTATGTAGAAAATCTTAATCTTGCTACGGAAAAAAAATTTGTCCCCTGTAGCAACCACTTCAGCCACAGTGAGCCAGTGGTATCTGAATTAGCAGTTCAGAAAAATGTTTTCTGAAGCAAAAACTCAACATGGTATTGATACCATGTAATTCTATTAATTAGTCAATTATTGTGGTTTTTTTAATCCGCCAGTAAACTCAAAGAAGTAGAAATGTATAAAAGACAGGCTGCCAGTTTGTTTTTAAAAGCACAAGGAGAGAACAATGCGTGGTTGCTTTGCTTCTTTCTATGCGAGTTATGAAAAATACTTTGTACTTGCACTTTTGATACTTATATATTTTTTTTTTTTTTATGGGTGACTTCAACTTCTACCAAAGCAACTTTCAGTAATGGTACTTTTACTTTTTCATTACTTTTTTACCAGTACTTTATACACCTTTGTCATCATATTTGCTATGCGACAAAGTGCAATACTTGGTTGTATCTGTCGCTTAGGAAAATCGTTCTTGCTTTCTTTCCTGAATTCTTGTATTTTACTGCATTTTATTAAACATTGTGTATATCATTTTTTTTTTTTTTTTACTGTCTACCATATTTGAGGTAAAATTGACCTATATTGCTCACTTCGCAACACACTTTCTTCTTTATCCGCAGCGACTGAAATAAATACCAAACAATTAGCTATTTGGGGGCAAGAAATTTCAAAACTTTCTTATTTCTCAGCCAATTATCATGATCTTGGTGTCAACTACAAGGCCTTTTCGAGAGCTTTCAATAGGTAATCAATTCATTAAAATTAATTGCATCTCAATTTTTTTTTTTTTGACAGTGTTAACCATACTCTACCATCACCAATATCGAATGGTGCTTTATGTAGACACACTTTCATACTCTCACTCTCCCACTCTCCTCATCCACTTTGTATGTAATTTATCAACTCCAGCTCATTACTAAACTCGCCCTTCATATAACTGAATAAGCTTTGCCTCACTTAGCACCCTTTTCTTGGGCCACATTCTCATATAGCACTTGGCGGCCCAGCCATATACAAGGTTGCACCTAGTCTTGTTTTCTTCTTTCAGCTTATTGTTGACCTGATCACATGCAATACAACTAGAACACTGCTAATTAGTATAATTAGTGAATATTAATTGGCCTAAATACAATCACTAATTTTTTCACCGATATTCTTTTTTTTAATCGATGTAGTCAGTTTTTTAATAAGCTTTGCTCTGACTTCAAGGAGATTATCAAATAAAATGTTGACCACTGATCTATTGATCTGTGTACACTTGATGCTAACTCAAGATCTGATAAAAAGGGTGATTTTCATCAACTTTCACCTCGATATAAAATAAACTCACTGAACAAGAAAGTATGTGCACTGGATCAAATCATATCTCATGAATGGAGATGTGGCAAACATACTTATGCAGTGCAAACAAGTAATTAGTGTCAGAGAGTTTAGTAACTTGCAAAATATGACAGATAGAATCATGGTATATAAATGGATGCAAATTTATTTGTTTGTATTGTGAGCAAGTTGTGTCACCAAGAAGAAAATGACATGTATTATTTTTTTTTTTATCCCCCACCAACACAAAGTTTGACCTCCGACCGTTTGTGCGTGCGTGCGTGCGTGCGTTCGTCCATCCGCCCGCCCGAGAGAAAGGGGACAACTTTTCTCAGAAACTATTACAGATAGGACAACCAAATTTGGTGTGTAGCTTCAGACCATAAAGGCCTTGATGGAGTTCGAAAATAAGAAGCACACGATTGGCGGGGGATGTTGTAGACCATGTCGACTTGTTTATTTTCTAATTAAGCCTAATTAGTTGTAAATAGTCAATTGTTCTACAATAAATTGCTTTTTGGACTCATAAGTTGATGTTGTTCTTGTTTGCATTAACCTGAGTGCTTTATACTCCTATCAACTCCCATTAACTCGTAAAATTGCCTGTGTCCCATATCAGTCCCATTTAATAACTTTTGAGGCATCCCATCTACAAGTCTCATTGTTTGGTCTCATTATCTTAAATTTTTGTTCGATCATCAATATTTTTCTCCATGTTGTAGGGCAGTTACTTTATTTCTTAGATCTATTGAACAGATCAGGGATTTAGATTTTCCACAAAGGGTCTCAAAACAATGTCACTAGCTGTCCCATCTACAACAAGTCGACATGGTCTACAATATCCCCAGCCAATCGTGTGCTTCTTATTTTCGGACTCCATCAAGGCCTTTATGGTCTGAAGCTACACAACAAATTTGGTTGTCCTTTCTGTAATAGTTTCTGTCTGAGAAAAGTTGTCCCCTTTCTCTCGGACGGACGGACGTACGCACGGATGGACGGACGGTAGTCAAACCTATATCCCCCTTGCACTTAGTGTTGACGGGGTATAACAAAGCTTTTTTTAAGACAAGAGTCATTTTCACAGAAGTGATATCATTTTGCTTCAGCACAATTGTAGTTCATAGTTATGTCTTCCAAATAAATGCAAAATATTTCACAGATCTATTGTAGGGATGTGTGCACAAGACAGTTTTGTTTTTGTCCCATCTACAAGAAAAACAAATACCGTGACCTTACCCCACAGTGAGCACTCTGTTTAAGCTTGCGGATTGCACTCGCTCATCCAGTGCGTTTGCAGGTTGCATTTTAGGAGTGCATTTGCCCTTCAAATTTTTGTGTAGCATTGTGGATAAATTGTAACATATTGCTTTAAAACATTGATGCAGAACACCGAATGGTTCTCCTTCAGAGATACTGAGGGATTAATCGAGGAAACCTTGCATATTAATGCAAAGAAGTCATCATAGAAATGACACTTGTAGTGAGTCTAATACAAAGTCAATGATCATTCACATTCCTAAAGTATAGCTTAAAGTTTGGAATCTCTTGCATATTATTACATGAACAGCGGCAGCTGTCATAGAATGTCCTCAGCATCTCCTCTGCAGCGATGGCGGCGGCCACTGTTAGATGCGGCTGCCACCATTTCAGCAAATCCTCCGCCAGTTCAAAATTGGCGCCAGCCATCCTCATTTACGGAAATACTGCAAGGTCATTGTCTCAGACCTGCACCTATCGGATTAACGACCATGCTTTGAGCTTGAATATTTGTCTGATTCCTAGGTTGTCTAGGTCTAGGCTTGCATACTATTAGTTGTATGTAGTATGTTTGGTGCAAATGGTCAGTAGGGGGGAGAAAATTCTGGCAATTTTAGCTATTGCCATACCCTCTGTGTCGGCGTCCGTGTCCGTGGACAGCAAGGTTAAAGTTTCCGGCAGGCTGTGTTGTCTTCTGACAACTCTAGTTTTTTCCAAAAACATCAAAATGGCGGACATTTTTAAATGGCGCAACTTAGTGGTTCAAAGTAATTATGATTTAGCCTGGAGTTTGTGCCTAAATTATGGAGTTTGCATGTTCTCCTTGTGCTCGTGTGGGTTTCTGCCGGGTATTCCGGTCACCTCCCACAGTCAAGACATTGATGTCGGACTAATTGGAGACTCTAAATTGCACATTGGTATGAATGAATTGCATGATCACATGAGATGGCTGAAAAATTGCTGAAAGTATCATAGAGCAATAAAAATCGATTATGCCAGAATCATATGGTTACAAAATTTTGCCAAGTCGGCATTTTGAATTTTTGAAGCTTGCAAACTCTGATTTTGGCACTCCCCTCTGGTCAATTGTAAAGCGTTTTATTTTTTTAAACAAACATTCATACATCAAGTCCAATGTCTGAAATTTTAAGTTTTGATCATTTACTATCTCATGGGATTTTTCGATCAGGTGGAAAGAGAACAATAACAAAATGACTCAAAAAGAATGGGGTTTTAGCCATACTGGCTTGAAGCTCCAGAAATGGTGCAAACTCTCTAGGATGTCACTGTCAGGCATATGGACTTCCACCCCTAAAAACAGCACAAACTCAGTTGGGTTTTTGCCATAAGGACTAGAACCTAAATTGGTAAAACAGAGTATGTGCCCTGGACTCTGCGATGAAAGCGTCTGCATTTCCTCAATATTCTTCATCAGTTGCATGGAAACGCACAGTCTTTGCTTGTTTATCTCTGCAGGATCACAGTGGACAAATTCAGTCATTATCTTAATAATCTTTTCCTTCCTTCAGAAGCCCTTGATGGATTCTGCAACAGCACATGTCCAATCAGAATGTATGCTTCACGCTCTGACCTATGAGCCCTGCCTCACAGTTGAAGAGATGAAGACGGAACCTGTGATTGACAGCACTGATTACATGGGGGTGGAGTTTGGATCCAGTTTAATTAAAAATGAAGACATAGAGGAGAGTATTGCAGAAAATAATGGACTTTCGATGAGAAGGGAGGAAGACCTCATTCTCTACAGCATCAAGGAAGAGGAGGAGGCAGGTGAGGAGAGGCAGAGTGAGGAGGTGTGGATGGTGGATGGTGTGAAAAATGAAGATATCTGTGGCTTTGAGGGGGTACGAGAAGAACAGGATGAATTTTTTTCAAACTCAAACCAAACCGAGAGATGGCTATGGGAGGAAGGAATTCCAGGGGAAGAGGAGGGCTCCTTGCTGAAACAGGCTAGAGCGTCGACCCCTGGATCTCCTACCCTGTCCTCCATTAAAGGTAATTCCGTTCCCACTTGCTGTGTCATTAGAGAGTTGTTAATCTAACGTGGCATTTCAGTCATAAAACTACATGCCCAGAATTTAAAGGTCCATTCAGAAATTTTCACTGTCAACAGATCAAAGATTAATTGGCTGCATATCACAAAAAGGTCTTGAATGCCTTGAACTAGCAGTGTGGGCAGCAATGCTGCTTTGCCTTGTGAGGTTACTGTTGCTGATTGCAATCCCTACTGTTGTAATTACAATTAACCTTAAGAAAATCGGAAAGTTTTATTGACACTAAATATTGTCACCTACCCCAAGAGAAAGTGTAACCTGTGACTAAACATTGGTGACCATTTACTCACTGGCTTCAATAACACTAAAGTCTTGCCCATTAAAAGCATTTTTAGGGGGGTTAAAATAGCTGTTTTTTAAGTGATGGGCTGCTTTTTTTAAAGACATTTCGGTTATTATAATGGTAAAGTTGTGTTTGCTTAATTAGCTGAAAACCACCATTAGTTTCAAGTGTTATTGCGAGGAAATATAAAAATATTGAAAACTTTGAGTTCATGGTGTACTGTGCTGTGAAAAAATATTTGCCCCTTCCCAATTTTTGCCTTATTTAAATGTTTCAGATCATCCAGCGAATTTTAATATAAGATCAGTGGAATGTGATCAAACTGAAAATTCAGCTTTTAAATGATAGTTTCATTTTTTGAAGGTAAAGACTTATTCAGAAATGTCCTTGACCGCGTGAAAAAATAATTGCCACCCTAAACCAAATCACTGGTTGTGCCAATCAAACATTTGCAATAAATTGCAACGAGTGTTTTGGGTCATTCCATGTCAAATAAGGGAATTTCAGTGAATATTCCCACTTGACAATCTCAGATTTGGCTAAAAAAATTCCAGCAGGTGCATACACCTCCAAAAAGATGAATCCATAAATCCAAAATTTTAGCTCTCAACTCTTAATAGATTTGTCATAATAAAATATTTTTGCAACCAAGTTCCAGCCTTTTTTGAACAGCTGTTTCTGAGGAGCCACTTTCACATGGCTGTATCTAGAAAAGTATTTCAGTTAAGTCCTTCAAATTTTCAAGGGTGAAAATATGCTATAATAACTATAAAACTATCCTTATAAAATAAGGAATGTAGACTTAAAGGTGTCTCTTTAGTTCATCATATATTTATGGGTGCTTAAAATTGCTCAAATTTTACTCTGCACTAGCATGTTTGAGGGACTGTAAAAAGCCTTTTTTCAAAGACATGTATTTGGTTTTGCACATACAGCTTCCCATATGTTGTGTATTGTGTATTCTAATTCTGCCCCCCTCATGAATAATCAAAAAAATATTAAGACTTGAAAATGGGGGGGGGATAACATTTGTGCTATTTTAAAAATTTTATACCAAAAAAAGCACACCATCCACCAACATCAAGTGTAAGTTAACATTTATGTAATAAAGCATTTCACTGAGTTTGAGCTTTCTATGGTTAACTATGTGCATTTTATAAAATAATGTATTAATATGCCTTCGATGCCATTCAATACTGTGCATCCATAAAAATACCATATTTTCAAAAATTTATTTTGAGAAAATAAAGCAGAACACCATCACAAACCTTGGATATGTTAATAACAGACATCTAATCTTTCGAAAACAGGCAATTTGATGATGTGTCCTTTTTTGGTATAAAATGTTAAAAATGAAGTAAAAATTGCACAAATTTCATTTTTTCCATTTTCAAGCCTTAACATTTTTTGGATTATTCATAAGAGAGGGGCAGAATTAAAATGCAAAATACACAACATGTATGGGAAGCTGTATGTGCAATTCCAAATCCCTGTCTTTGAAATTAAGTTTTGTACAGTCCTTAAAATATGGTACCACAGAGCGCATAGCAAAATTTTTGAGCAACTGTAAGCTGCCAGAAATGTATGATAAACTTAAGGGACACCGTTATAGGTCCATATTCCTCTAGTTATTATAGCATATTTTCACCCTTGAAAATTTGAAGGACTTGGTTGAATGCACCCGCTGGAATTTTTTTTTCAGTCAAGTGGGAGCCATTTGGCATGGAATGACCCTTCTACATCACTGTGAAGAAATTTTGGTCAGTTTCTCTTTACAGAATTGTTTTAATTGAGCCATATGTCATGATTTTGTGCATTAACTGCCTGTCTTAAGGTTGTCACAGTGCTGACTAGCCACTCCAAAAACAAACCTTTTTTTTTTTTTTTTTCTGAGCCACTCGAAGGTGGACTTGCTTTTGTGCTTTGCATCATTGTCCTGCTGCGTAACCCAACTGCAGTTGAGCATTAGGTTGCAAACCATTGGCTGCAAGTTCTCCATCAGGATATCCTGGTAGAGAGCAGAATGAATGGTTCCCTCAATTGTGGGAAGTTGCCCAGGTCCTGATGCCACAAAGCTGCCCCAGACATCACACTACCACCTCCAGCTTTTTGTGGAATACTTTGTTTGCTGTAACGGGACTAATTTTTTTTCCAAATAGTTCCACTTTTGTCTCCATCATTAAGATGTTTTTCATGCAAATGTGTGACGAGCCTTTGTGTTCTTTTTGGGCAGCAGTGGTTTTGACCTCGTAGCTCTCCAGTGAATGCCATTGTTGCCTCGTCTCTTGAGGCGAGTGAGACCTGCAGTTTTTTAGATGTTAGTTGGGGTTCTTTGTGTCCTCCTGGATGATTAGTAGATATACTCATGTTGGAACTTTGGTTGACCAGCCATTCCTGGAAAGGTTCACCATTGTTCCAAGATTTTTCCTTGTATAGATGATGGCTCGCACTGTGGTTCACTGGAGTCCCAGTGCCTTTGAAATGGCTTTGTAAGGGGGCGTTCACATTAAACATACTTTATCTACTTGGAAACGTGAGGTGCTCCTGTCCTGATTTTTTTGCAACCTAAATTGTAAAAAGCGCTGAATGCGTCTTCTCTGCGGCTTTTCCGCAGGGATGGGGGACAAACATATTATTGAATGAAATAAATGCTTTATTTATGTCTTAATGTGATCACACCTTCTGTTTTAACATGTTCAAACAAGATTTTTAATCTATCCAGCCATGTTGGATCTATCTATCCAGTTACGCCATGTCGCACGTTATGCTGCTTGTATGGAAATTAGGGGTGTAATGATTCTGAATCGATGTTTTTTTTTTTTAAAGTGTCCTGCTACCACGGGGCGAACATCCGAGCTTTCCCTTTTCCTTTATTAACCCCCGTGCTTTCCTGAACGAAAGTTTCACTTGCGTAAAGGTGGACCTCAACGCAAGCAACATGGAAAGCGATTGAATCGTTTTAATGAAACAAGACCATCTGAAACGTCTTTATGCAATTCCTTTGCATTCAATCTCTCAGTAAAGACAAGTGTGAGAATTCCCGAGTCATAATCGATTTCCGTCACGCTAGTGGGGAAATCCACTGTAATACACGTGAGACTGATTAACTTAATGCACAATGACTTCAATTCCGTGAGTGAATTTCTCTAGTGCGCGCTGATTCGAAAATTGCGCACTACAGCACAGGATGGTGAATGCCACTAAGAGGCGAGAGACTACTGAATGCGTGAGATTTGGCATCTCTTTTTTTGGGAAGTGGATGTAAACTTATACCATCGTTTGGAGTCTAGTTACAGCCTACCACTACGCACCTATTTGGCATGTTGATGAATGTTATCTCAAAGTCAACGAAATCAAGGATTGATCAAGGCCACATCAATTATCAGTATAGAACAAACCACTGGTCAATCGGCTGGGAATGTTTGCAAATTTTCACACGTCACAGGTCATATGACTACAAGGTCCGTGTGCAACGACTTTTTTTGAGGGGTGGTGCATAGGACCGTACAAACCAGCCAAATTTTAGTTTTCAAATAATGATTAAAAGTTATAGAAAGCATTTACAAATGTGTGATGCATATTAATTTGCTACATATGATCCATGCCAAATTTTCTGAGTGAGCCGTTGAACTTGAATTAGTGCAGCTGTTTATCAAGACATGTTTGATTGCTGCATTTTGAAATTTAAATGGCCATGGAATAGCACAGATTTGAACATGATTGCCATTGCCACGCCATTTAGTGCGAATGATGATTCATATCTCACATTCAGGTTTCATCCGCTTTTCAAAATGTTTTCCACCTTGTGTATTTTTAGACGCTTAAACGCCAGGGCGATCTTATAACAAATCTGTTTCAAATTAATCTCGAATAATGTCCTAAAATGCAACAGAGATGTAATTCAGAGGAAGATTTTTTTTCTAATTATTCAAATTGGCATTCAGTCTCACACTGTAACCTAGTTAGGTTTGTCTGCTTTTCACCATCACATCTTAATCGTTATAGGCTACTGGTTAAATTTCTTGATTGTTATTTAGGCCAAGTACGTGGGAGCAGATTTAAGGAAGGGCGGAGCGGCTGCAATTAGCGAAATCTAAACTCTGGCTTCTTCCCGACGGTATTTTAAATCATTTAAAGCTGCTTCAGGTGTGCACGTTTCAAGGAATTACACGCGACTGCGTACACACCCCATGATTGCAAGTTGTCTCATCACACTTTAAAAAAAACTAAAAAATCCTCGTTCAACATCGCCACACCCCAACTCATAGTAGTATTTTTAGGACATCCATAATGATAAAATAAAAATAAATTGATTTATTTTCAGATTGCCCTGGATTTCAAGTGTCTAAAAAAAACACAAAGTGGAAAACATTAAAGCGAATGAAACGTGAATGTGAGCTATAAATTATCACAATCACAGGAAATGTCTTAATACGCATTCTTGCAAATCTATGCCCATTTAACCTACAGAATGAGGCAATCAAACATGCAGTCTTAATAAACAGCTCTACTCATTCAGCATAGTAAATAAGCAAATCCCCTGTTTGATTGTTAATTGAGCAGAGTAAACGGGGACAAGATTAAACTAATTACTTAAAAGGAGACGATTCTGTGGTCCATTACTTGGCTCCGTGTAGCATGTCACCGAAAAAATACTATGTCAGTCGTTTTTTTCCGGAAGCATTTCTCATGCCCTTTGATGTCTGGCACTTTCGTTCAAGACTGCGCCAGTTTTAATAAAGGAAAAGGGAAATCTCGGATGTTCGCCCCATGGCGGTCCTATGCCTTAAAAAACATCTATTCAGAATCGATTCCGAATCGTTACCCCCCTGATTGAAATGGCTAAACATAGTCTTTATCTGCATTACCATAGATAAGCTCGCGTCAAGCCTTTTGTTAATTGCTGAGATGGCACTCACTGGCGCAGAAAGGCAGCGAAAGTTCAAAGAAAAGCACAGGGACAAGTACAGAGAAAATGATGCAGCAAGAAAAGGAGCTAAGTGGAAGGTAAACTTGGCAGGCATGGGAAAAAGACAGGATCCAAAAGCGCAATTACAGAAAGGCAGCTTGGAGCATAAGCTACTCCAGTTTCTTCAACAACGCTTCAACCTTGGGAAAGGCTATCAGTTGTACCAGGAAGTCACTCCCAAAGTCACCTCGCTAGTGTGTAGCTGTTGCGAGACAACTTAATGATGAATTTCAATCTGAATCCAGTGTACAGTCACTTTCTTCTCATAGTCCTGGGACGACACCTGAAGTGTGTCAGCTGGTAAAGGACTTTTCAGCTTGAGGATATCTCATGGACTGCACGGGGGAAGAAGGATTATGTCCATAATAAGGACTTATCTGGTAAAAGGAAGGTCCAAAAGCGGTTCCTGATGATTATGGAGGAAGCATTCAGCCTCTTTGAGTTGAAGCATGCCAACATAAAAATCGGTCTGTCAAAGTTTGTCTCTTCAACCAGAGCATGTTTGAGCTCAAAGTTTCCTCACGTGCAGCGTGGTTTTTCCTGGAATCACTTGCGCCTCATGTCCCCGGCCTTTTTTCAGTTGTTCATGACTTTTTGGATACAGTTGTCTGGAACCGGGATTCTGAGAAGTGCATGATGAACGAGCGCGATTTTGCAGTGATGAAGCTGCTGACGCTCACATGAAATGGTGTCAGTGGGAGCAGGCCAGACAACGAGCATCCAAAGTCACAGAAGTTGGCAGCATGTCTGAGGCTCTTCAGGAAGTTTCCAACCAGCTGGCTTACTTCAAGTTCCACACGTTCATGAAGCGAAAGCACGCTGCATTCTTTGACTAAACGCGAGAAAAGGCCAACGAAGAAAGTGCGGTCGTGCAAGTTGACTTTGCCGAAAACTACGCACTGGTGGAGCAAAATGAAATCCAAAGTGCACATTGGAGCCACGCACAAGTAACCGTGTTCACTGCATGTGCATGGCTTGGAAAGGGAAACATTGTGACCTACGCCAGCGTAAGTGATTATCTTTACCACGATAAACATGTTGTTACAACATTTTTGTCACACATTCTTGTCGAGTTGAAGAAGAGCTGGTGTACTATCAAGGATCAGATTCTTTTCTGATGGCGCCGCCAGCCAGTTCAAGCAGAAGTTTCTCTTTGTGAACATGGGGCTCTTTGAAGAAGAGTTCAACATTCATATGTCAGAACTTTTTGCAACATGGCATGGAAAGGGAACTGTGGATGGGATTGGTGGTGAGGTGAAACGTCAGATGTGGACCTCCAACCTCACTGGAACTTTAGTGTTCATCGTAAAGGCTGGCATTTGTTCTACTACTGATTCTTTTAGTATGCACAGCCTCCACCCTGTGTACTCCATTCCTGTCGATGATATGATGACTGAAGCTGCAAGCTCAACCTGGATGTCTCTTGGAGGTGAATTTTTTTTTTTTTTTTTTTTTTTTTAGTCCAGTCTGCATCTCAAAAGTCACTTTTTCCTTCCCAGAAAAGCAAGACAAGTGCTTAGTTGAACCTTCACAAGTGCTTAGACTCTCAACCCCTACTGCAAGCAACAGGGATCATTACACATTTCCCTTTGCTCCCTCTAAAAGCAATTTATTATTTTTATGTGCTGTTTATTTAAGATCGTGCTGTTGGTGCTGTTCTGCAATAGTTAGTTTGTTTGTTTGTTTGTTTGTTTGTTTGTTTGCACTGAGTGTACCCATTTAGTATTGGAAGGGTTTTTCCAGTAAGATGTAGTACAGTCGCCGTTAAAACCGAAGAGATGGCGTTAGTTGACGCCCGGTTACCTTGGACATTTTGCCCTTCTAACCCATTTCTAACCACGATCTAACGCACAATAATGTGGTCCTTCACACTGCTGACCAGTGAGCCGTATCACAGGACAATTTACCAACAGGAGAAACCACATGTGGCTCCGCGGTACTGAATTTAGTACCCTGTGTAAGTTATAGAATAGAGGGCATTTTGACTGTTAGAATTACGTGTGTGTTTGCCACTATGTATTTTATCTTTTTATTCTCTTGCAGTGAAAGTGGAAGTGAGAGCTTATGCGACCACTGGAAAGCGTGTGGCTGACCATTTCCTTGGTTTAAAAAGCCTAGCATGAACAAGGGAAAAAAAAATATTATGATAAATTAGACAGGGTGATGTAAGCAATTGTATTCTTCAGGGGAATATTTTGTTATTTTAAATTAATGTGTTTTTATTGCAGAAACTGATTTTGAGAGTCTGTGGGCAGACCTTCAGCGAAGTGTGCCTCAATTGATTTATTGGTTTTGAAAAGCCAACCGCAATATAAATAAAAAAATTGTGATTATGGATAACGTGTTTAAATATTACTCTGATATAGCTGAGACAGTGAGAACTGTAATTAATCCAAACCAACTTGAAGAAAATAATATCCTGCAATCTCTACCTGGATTTTAAATTTTCATATTTTTAACAAATAACTGACACCGATTTCTGAACATTTTACTTTACTCTCGATAAATACATTTTTACATGTGCCTAATTATAAAGAGTATAGCTTGTAGCATGTATGACCTCTCACTCCAGGGCACAGCTGAAGACACCAAAAGTCCGGTAGGTGAGAATGATCGGGCATTACGGATCAGCGGGTTGCATTATTAACCGAGTTAAAAGGATTTATGGGACTCCATTTGTAAGCCATTCATCTTAATTACAAAACAATGGGCTATCCAACATCCAGCAATTGACACCTGTACTGGCCGTGACCTTCATTCACTTCTTTTTGTTTGAGACAATCCACTCAAACAAAATCCTTACACATTGACTTATGTGTAATAATAATATTTTATTTCTTATAGACCCATCGTATATACAAATCAATTAACAAACATTTTATTTAATGAATATACAAAACAAATATTTAAGCAGTATCAAAGAAAGAAATCAGACACGCGAGTCTGCTAAACTGCTGTTCTTAATGAATCAATTATTTCCAGTAAACAAAATGTAAACACACCATTGTTTGAGTGATAATCCATTAGTTATTGGCCTCTTTACGTAAATTAGCTACATCTGTCACATGTTCATGATTGTTTGTGACAAGTATCATACAATGCATATGAATTTTTTTTATGAACTTGAGCTTAAGTAAATATTTATAGAGAACTTAAACAGATTAACAAATGCCATATAGACCTATGCAAGACCAATCCTAGAAATTCTATGCCAGAGATTTTTAAATCATGAATTCCCGTTGATGATGGGTCCATACAATATTTACTTACAGTATAGCATGCACATAAGAGCAAAACGTTGCACCCTAACAAATAACATAATAGGCCTACCATCTGACTTGGCCATTCTTGTTTCCTGTCACATTTTTCAGAAGGCTTGAATACCAACGCCAGGCAAATTCCTACTCAGTACTTGTGTTTTTGTATTTGATTTTGTAAGGCTACTAATATCTGTCATTTATAGTTTACACATTTGACGGTGCCTCTATTTTTATGCAGACAAAAAGACCGTTTCAGCTCTCGCCTCTCATCATAAAACCCGAGACCGAAATGAACCTTGTGGTGCTGAAAACCGTATGTCATAAACTTCCCTAGCTTCATGCTAGGTTACTTTCTCATATTAGGTTTAAACGTGTAGTTAGCTGGTCATTATTCTAAGTAACTTTATTAACAACAAGTATAGCTTATTTATACAAACCTTGACGTACATAATAAATTAATTAATTAATTAATTAAAGCTGCAAGCAGCGTTGAAAGGGCCCTCGCACCCCTCGTGCACGTTGGGGTGGCGGCAAGATCTTGATGGGTGCAGGTGTCCATTCAGAGCCATTGGGCACTGCGGGACCGCGTACAATGAGGTTTCCTGAGGGGAGTGCAGAAATTTTCTGGAGGGCGCTGTGATACCATTTTGACATGCCAAACACCCCTCCCCCTCCCCTACCTGCCCTGAGACCAAGCAGCTCAAATTACACAATGACTGCTGCTCCAGCACTCAGTCATCATACATCTTATCTCATGAACCGTTTGACGGAATCAAATGCCGTTTGGTACACTTCATCGACACAACACAGGGAACATTTTTACCAAGTTTGGTAGAATTTGAATCTAAACTTTTGGAAATATTATTATGTTATGACTGTCTATCTATATATATATATATATATATATATAAAAAAAAATTTTGAGTGACGGACTTCAAAACACAGTATGGGTTGCAGTGCACGAACGTTTTGCCTCGGTCTGCTTGTTTATATGTTTCAGCTCATTTGGACTTTCTGGTGAATTTTGGGAATTTTTTTTCATCCACTTCCTCTATCACTTCCTCTATCACGGCGCCACCTAAAATTTGATGGGCTGCCACGGCCGCGCCGTTTGACGAAAGCGCACAATATTCGCAGCACTTCATCTGCAAGGCCTTAAGGCTAATTTTGAAGAGGATATGATGAACCGTCTAGGAAATCTGCATTCATATCTTGGAAGTGCACATCAAAGCCGTAAAACATGCAATTTCCTGTCGCCAGCAGGTGGCGCTGTGACTTCTAACAAATGTTGACATACAGACATCTTCAGGGTGCGACTGTCATCATATGTAGGAAGTTTCGGGCGGATACAATTATGTATGGCCGAGTTATAACAATATATGTCTTATGGCGAACATCAAAGTTTGCCACGGCCACGCCCTAAGACTGTAGTAGACTTCTTGCGCAACTTTTGCTCTCACGGGTCTTATGAAGGTACAGACCGAATTTGAAGTCGATCGCATTAAATGTCTAGGAGGAGTTCGTTAAAATACGACACCTGCAAATTGCCCCAACATGACCATAAAATTCAAAATGGCTGACTTCCTGTTGTTTTTACCATATCGCTCTATGAGGCTTTTTTGTACGTCTTGACCCCTTACAGGTGACTGGCGATTTTCATACTTGTAAGTGAAACGGTACGCGGGGGCTGCTTCATTGAAACACGATTGGCAGTGCCTAGGGGCGCCATTCAGCCAATTTGCCACGCCCATGCCCGCAACCCCCCGTACCTTACAACATATGTGCCACGTATCATGCGCCTACTAGCTATCCTCCATCTGTAAGACCATAAAGTGCTATAGGGGGCGCTACAGAGCTGATCTGGCACACCCGTGGCCAGCTGTGATTTATCTGAAATTGCATTGGGACTCTCACGTGCAAAGTTTCGTAGGTTTTCGCACATCCTAAAGGCCTCAAAACTGCAATCGTATATTGAAAATTTCCGCAGGAAACTGTCCTCGGCTGACTTCCTGTTGGGCTAAAAAAAATTTAAAAATCTCATGACATCGTACTTAGGGGTCCTATGATATCACAGAATTTCATAAACCTCCAAAGAAATATGCCCAAAAACGGCCCTACGTTTGGAGGCGCTATTGAGCCCCCTGACCACGCCCACGCCCAATCACTCCAGAAAATGTTGAGTTTCGCCAGGCTTGAGGTCTGTGCCAAATTTGGTGCGGCTCGCACTGCGGGAAAGGCCTCAAAACGGGTCACAAAGCCGCGGAAGTATAATGATAATCTCTACAAAAACAATAGGTTCCTCTCAACTTCGTTGCCAGGAGCCGTTGGCCCTGGCGACTTCGTTGCTCGGGCCCTAATAAATGAACAGGGTAGCTATGTTACCTTGTATACCATTTATCGATCTTTCATTCCACAAGGTGGCTTCATTTTTTCTTTATTTAAGATGGAATTTGTTTGCCATAACAGTTTAATAAAGTATCGCAAATGGAGCAGAAATTTGAATTAATTTCTTTTTTTCAGGTTTGTGCTATGCAACACCTTCCTCTGTGTACAGAGAGAGCAGATTAATTAGTTAACACTCAACAGGACTCTAGTTATCCTAAGTATCTATAATCCCGAACACGGGCTTCAGCCTTTTTTCTGTACATCCTGTTTTTTTCTATCGCAAATTGACGTGGATATATAAATATCGAAGAGTGCCAGTGTCCCACATTACCTTCTGAATTCTCACCACGTTCCCATCTCATCTGCTTTCAACCACGCTACGATTTGCCAGCCCACTTAGATCGGTCAAACTTGCTCGATCTGTGTCATCGCATTCCTCATTTTTGGGATTTGTCTGGATGTTCAGCTGAATTAAGTATGTCTCCACGCAATGACACAAAAGGTAAATAAAGAGAATGGTTATATTGAATGTACATGTAAGGATGTTTAATTTTGTTAATTTATTTTTACCCCTCAGCCCTCAAGGCTGACGGGGTATCGCTATCCTTCGTGCGGTTGGGCGGGTGGGCGGTCGGGCGGCGGGCGGGCGTCTCCAAAAAATTTGACATCGGGCTGAGGGGTATTCCGTGCATTGCATGCCTATTTTTATATACTTGTTTGTGGTCAAATGTTCTTATTCAGACATTTAAAACAGACTAATTCCTGTTTCAGTCCCGAGGTATGCGTTCATACAGTTTGCTTGTGATCGCAAGACCTTGCAATTAAAGACTAAAGACCTCGTGTGGGAAGGGCAATTAAGAGAGAAAATGGAATTGCAGGCACGATGGGAAGGCAACTTATTCAAAGCCTCGGTGCTAGGATTATCAGGTAAGCTAATCTAGCTGGTCGACTACTGGTACTAAATGAGATTTTATCAACAGCTTTCACAGCTGATTTAATTTAGTTGGTGTGTGTCATTCGCCATGCCCAAAGAATATTTCACACAAAAACTTGTCAGTTTTTTTTTTTTTTTTTTAAAAACACTTAGAGCAAATGCATTATTCTTTGTTTTTGTCAACTATCATATGTGTATAGGCCCCCTATGTATATATGTAACAATATTTTGTTTACTTATTTATTTGCTTGTTTTAACCATACTCAAGAATTTTTTCAATTATACAATTTAAAATTTATATAACTACAAATATACTCTGTATCTGAAATAAAACGTGCCCCTATGGACAGCATTTAATATACTTGCTCTGACTAATCTATTCTGCCTCATTTATTTCTGGTGAATCAAATGTGTCCACATGCAGACGTCAATCTTGCAATTTTATTTCTCCAGACGATCCCACTGTGCTAAATGAAATGGAAAGAAAATACACGAGAGAGGTCTTAGCAGGGCCATCGAGAAAGAAAGGTTAGTAGATTTTATGATGCGTTGCCATTAACTATTATTCATTTTGATTAAAATGAACAATACAGGCCTTGGTCGTATTTGTTTCCCTTATGCATTTAAATTTCCATAAATACATTTGTTCGTTTGCCTTATACAGATCTGCCCAAGTGCACTGTATACGCTGCTGGGATCCGCAAAACAGGCATTCCTGTAAGGAAAACATTTTACCTTCAACATAAAAGGAAAGCAATGAAGGTAGGTAAAACTAGTTTCATCTTAAGGACACGTTTACCCCAAATCATATTCCACTTTCATTAAATATACATATTCGTCTGTCATCTGCAAAAGTCGTGTATAAAAAACTTTAACTATAATACATCCTAATTACGCCAGGCTTTACAGTCAGGATTCAAGCATCATTGTGGCTAATCTCTATTATTGTAATGAGGATATAACGTCACATGATCTTGCACATTATACTTTTCTTATTCATCAGGGCATTGAATTCGTCACCAGTAAACAGTTTCGGCCTGCTTTCATCACCGAGCCTGTTGAACAGCCGCAAAGGAAATATGACATTGGCAGACTGGATCCTCAGGAGTTCGTTATGGTGATTGACGACCTGCCTGATGAAACCGCTACACCAGATGCCGAAACCGCTACACCACCTGTGGAAACCGCTGCTCCCACCACTGCCCAGCCAGATCACAACACCGCTATGCAGCAGACTCTCTTCAATATTTTGGCTTACGTCAGGCGACTAGAACAGAAAATTGATCAGCTATCTGCACCCAGATCTCCAATCCGACATGAGGTATCCATCCAGACAGACTCGCCGCCACTTTCCTTCACCACTGTCGTACCAAGCCACCAGATTCCTTCCTCTGATTCTGTCCCACCGATCGATGTGACCCCATCAACTGACCGAGCCCTGCCAACGTTTTCAGCAGCAACAACTGACCTTACAAGTACCCCGCCAACACCAACAGCTGACTCCATCCTTCCAACTGATTCCTCAACAGAGGCTGATTGGAATCTACCAGCTGAGCAGGCGCCTCCAACTGATCAGACGCCATCGTTCACAGACGTCAGATTTCTGAATGTGCGCCCCGTGGAATTGAACGGCGCCCAGATAGATAGAGACTTTCTCGTCAGACTAATGGAGAACAGAGTAACTGTTGAGGAATCGCCCAACCTTAACCTAACTCCTGTAGAAGTGGTGCGTTTGGTGAAAAGTTCCCAAAGTGCAGCTCATTTTGCCAAGAATGTTGTGTTTACAAGCTTCACCATTGGAGAACTTTATGGCCGAAACGCATGCGGGAGAAATTTTTTATTGCCTGGTCGACAAAAGAAGAAGGCTATCGACTCCAACAAATTACAGCAAGTCGTAGATTTGGTATCATTACACTTCAAGGAGGACAATTTGGAAAAGAAGACTTACACAGCTATCAACACAGCATTACGCTACTTATGGAATGTTAGACTTAAGTTTAACTGGTTAGATTTTTCTGCTATGATGGACTGAACACACTTGAAAAACATCAAAACAATAAGACTTTTTTTTTTGTTTTTTTTTTTTATGAAAAAGTTTGTTTACAAGTTTTAAAGGCTGAATATGTTACACAAGGTTTTCTTTTGATTATTTGCACTAATATCCCAATGCCGCTCCATTTGATTTTATGACTCCTGGCACAACTTTCATTAGATGGTCAATAAATGAGCCGATGAAATCTGTTTTGAGGTTTGTCCAGTATTCCCCAATACCGTTGATCAATTCCTATTTGTTTCTCGACTTGACATATCATCTCAGCTGTTGTTTCAGATGTACCCAAATATTCTCGATGGGATTAAGGTCAGGCGACTCCGGTGGGGTTTCCATGAATACCACTTTGTTCTCCTCAATCCATCGTTTGGTTGAAAGACTTGTATGTTTTGGATCATTGTCCTGACAAAGATGGTGGCTGTCCGGATGAGCTTCCCAAATATAGGGCTGCAAGAGAAAATATCACAAATCGTTCAGACAATGATCAAATGTCACATAGTTTATCTCTACCGCTTACATCTAGCATAAATGTAGTTTTATGGTTATGTTAACTACCCACCAATAAGTAGTTCTTCAAGACGTCCTTGTAGCCTACACTGTCCAACCGGCCTGTAAAAATGGTTATATTCGTAGCACCACGCCTTGGTGGTTCACGTATGGGCATATCCCTGCCCATACGTGAACCTGGAAACATTAATAGACGATTTAATGAATATGCTTAAATAATTAAAATCAGTTATTTACTTGATCTGATGGCAATTACAAGGAAATTCATCCGGTTTGTATTATCACGGTCGCATGTTTTTATTTTATTAATTTACCTGATAATGGGTGCTTTGTGCGGCCCTTCAGTTTACGTTGTGTACCTTCCTTTCTGAAGCATTGCCGGGTACTCGACTCAGTCTTGATGGTACTAATCCCCTGAATTCAGTTTACAAAAAAGCAATTCATTTTTAAGTGACATTTAGTTATTGTCCTTTAGAGAAGATATTGAGCAGGTCTTTTTATAAATTGCATTTTCCTTATTGATTGATGTATAGTAAGCTCACTAAAAATAACCTGTGCAAGGTTCCGCAAATAGTTTATTTAGCCTTTTTTTTTTTTTTATGGTGCATTCAAGAGTCATTATGGTCAAACTAAATTCATATTGTTCAGTTCTTTTCTAGTTGCAAGCTTTGCGAACATTATATTTGAACATCTGAATGGTTATGACAAATCATTAAAACAAATACAGACAATACAAAACATTTTGTCATGAAAATTGGTTAAAAATTGCCTATTAGCATTTTAAAATTAAACCGTATATAAATTGAAAAACATTCAAGTTCTTTCCGAACATGAATTTACCTGAGACGGGGTGCGAGTAATCTTTGATATAGGAATGGATATAAGCTACTAAATTACAGGTTTGTAACAGGAAAAATAATATAGCCTATTTTGGCACTTGAGTGAAAATTAATAGTACTTAAAAGCACACATTATCTCCGAACATAAAATATTACCGACAACATCACCCCCGCCAAAGCAAATCAATATTTTATGTAGGCTAACGTTACTCTTGCAATCATATATGGAAATAAATCACTAAAAAGCTGTGCCATTATCTACATGTACGGACTACTGTCAACATGACCGCCCCTACCCCCCTCGTGGCTCAATTATGATTAAACAAACACCCGGCTAACAAGCTATTGCCTGGCTACCGCGTGCGCGGTAGGCGGCGGGAGATCTTCTTTTGTCTTTGCGCTTCAAGACGCCTGTCCTACCGCACAGCTAACGATGAGATTTCCCGGTCCTATCGACAGTCTAAAGCCGCCCTACTCCAGGATTAACAACCTTTTCTTTGGTTTTAACGGCGACTGAACTGTACTCTTCGCTTATTGTGAATTTAACCAACTTTCTCCATCTCTGGGAACAGGAACATTCTACATTGCCTATGTTGCTGGAATTGGTGACTATAATGATAACAGCAGCATCATCATCATCATGACAATCCTCTAATAGTTCAAAGACCAGTTGGACACTTGCTTGGACACTCACAACCCTAATAATGGTGAGTGGGTTTGGTCAGATGAGACTAATATTTGGTCAGATACAGCATCGGCATGTTTGGAGTTGAGAAGAGATGCATACTAGGTGAGGCATCTTACACCAAGCGTGAACTATTATGGTGGGTCAGTCATGTATTGAGGCTGTTTTTAATTCAAGAGGTCCAGGGGGCATTGGTTAATATTAATGGCATAATGACTTCCACCAACTATCAGGATATTTTTGCTTACCATCTGGTTGCCTCCGACAGAAGGCTGAGACTTGGCCAACGGTGGACTTTCCAACAAGACAGTGATCCAAAGCATACCTCAAGAACCACACTGAAATGGTTCTGTGAAAACAAATCTTATGTTTTGCAATGGCCATCTCAGTCAGCAGACCTCAATCCAATTGAAAACCTGTGAGCTGAGTTTAATAGAGCAGTTGATAAATACAAACCCAAAAATGTGAAGGATCTGGTCTGAGGATTGGTCCAAAATCCCCCCAATTATGTGCCTTAACCTGTCAAAAATCATAGGAAAAGACTGGATGCTGCCATCTTTGCTAGTGGTGGCTGCACTAAGTACTAAATAAGGGGTGCCAATAACTGTAAAATCTTTTTTTTTTTTTAAATGATTATGATTTTGTTTGTCTATAGAAACATTAATAAAGTAATTCTCACATGTTGGTACGGTGTATTCAATTTATAGTTATATTGATTATACATTTTAATATATTTTTTGTGCATTGCCAGTCAGGGTTGGAAGTATTTTTTTTGGAGCCCAATGTAATTAATTTCTGTTATTCTTCCAGAATGACTCTTGGAGTTTCCTTGACCATTTGAACGGTTTCCTCTCGGTGTGGACATTTAAAATAGGCGCACATTTTCTTCCAAGCTAATTTTTATTATACGCCCGTCATAAGACGGGACGTATTATGGAATCATGATGTCTGTCTGTCTGTCCGTTGCTTGCGTTCACAATAACTCCGCCAATTCTCAATCGATCTTATCCAAATTCACACAGCGTGATCATATCAGGTGGAAATTTGATGAGTTTGGAAATCAGCCTGATTGGATCACCCTCTTTCTCAAAATTAACCCTTTTATGCCCCGAAATCGACAAAAGCAGTATACAAAGTAAGGCGACAAAATCAAGAAATTCGAAAGAGAGAAGCTAAAAAAACCTGCTGAGGCAAACAAACTAAGGAGACAAAGTGAAGATGTACCTTCCCATCAAACTGTTGCGTGACGGGCGTATATTGCTGTCTCTGACTGCTCTTGTTAACATTGTCATATGCCTTGTGCTCTAGTTTTTGGCCTGATAGTTAAGATGTTTATTTTTTCTTTTTTTTTTTTTTTTTTTTTTTAGCCAGTCCGACATTTCCGAGGCTCAAACATCCTCTCACAAATCATTGCAGTATTATTTTGTTTTGTCTTTATCATGGTGATGGATGATTAAATTAGCCTATGCAATAACTCACCTCATATTTATACCCCAGGGAAATAGGCGGCCATGTTTTACCATGTAGATTTCCTAGTCATGATTGTGAATTTAAAAATGGTGAATGTGCATGAGCTTATGGGCTCTTAATTTCTTGGCGCAGCGCAGGGTGGCGTAGCTTGACGCAGCCTACACAGTGGTAATTTCATCCGGCGCAGCCCATGCAGTGGTAATTTTGTGAGGTGCAACACCGTGCGCAGCCTTTGGTAGACGAACGTGCCCCGAGATGGGTGTGGCGGCGTAATAGGGGGAGGTGTCACATTCATCAAGACACAGTGACAATTTCGTAGAAAGTCTTCGCTGCAGTTGCACAGAAAACTCGCCAGCTCCAACCTGGTTTACTTACTGTGCAGTAGTAATTTGGCTGGCCGGCTCACAGTGCGCATACGTCACTGAAACCTCACAGGCAGGTTTCCAGAATGTCAGGCAGATTTCAATACAGTAAATAATCACAGCAACCACTGTAATGTAACTCTGAGTCAGCACATGAATTAGTATCTATATTGGTTGTCCTCATGTCAGATCAAAGGCGGTTGGCGCGCGTAATGAAAACTCGCCCTGGCTTAATCAAAGCAGTTGAATCAGTGAAGCAAATTAACAACTTCACATCTTTCTCAGCCGACGTCAGGCAGTGCGTATAATACTTGCATTCTATGCTCAATAAAGCCGCTGGTACACTGGACACGAAACAAAATTTTCGCACGAATGATTACAGTCAAAGTCAATGCAAAGACGCCTTAGTCGGACAGGGTTTTAATATAGCTCAGTGTTGGAAAGTCATGAAAGTTGTAATTTTTCGAGTGTTCCAGGAATTATGAGATGTGCAAACTTGGCCATGTTTGTGCTCGACCTTCACAAAATGCAAATTGATAGCTATCGACTTTTCTTGGTCTTTTTATTTGTCTGTTTTCTTCCGTTGAAGATAAACAAGTCTTTTTTCTGTCTTTCTTTTGAAAATTAGTCAGATGGATCGAACAGGTTCACGCTTTATTTCCACAGCAGAGATAAAATAGTGCTTGTAGTCAGTGAGCAAATCAATTCCATGACCATTGACAGTGTGAATCAATTATCGCATGCACGATGAACACTGTCTGACGTGAAATGCAAAATACTCCAGGTCCGGCAGCCAGCAAAAAGTAAAAGTATTGATATGAGAACAGCATTATAAAGAAATGGAGAATAACAAGTGTCTGCCACTAACATGGCAATATCCCCCCGCCGCCTCAATTTTGTGTGTCCGTACGGACGGAGCCCAATGCTATATCCCCTGCTTCCCGCTAATGGCGCTGGCGGGGGATAAAAATATATCACCAACAAACTGAACATCCAAAAAAAATGACCCGCAAATAAATAAATCGCAATGTTCATTTGATGTTCTATTGATAGTGTTTCTTTTTATCCTTTATTCCGTTATCAATCTGTTCTAATCGTCCTCTTTTTTTTTTTTTTTTTTTTTTGGCTGTTAGACACTGAGGCATTGTGCATTGTACCGCGCCAATGTCGACTCACTTCATTGAGCAGAGCTTTAACAGAAACATTGATTGAAATTCTCGGTACTCATCTTGAAGAACTGAGCCCTCTTATCAAAACATTCACGTTTAATACCCATGAGTCAGTAGATTTGAAGAAATTAAGAACAATAATCGACTGTCAGACACGGAGTTATATTGAAAGCGTCCGACTGAACACAGAGATATATTAAAACCCTCCCCGACTTACGGACACGTAGACACTGCGTGCTAAAAATTTGTTTCACGTCCAGTATGCAAGCAGCTTAATACTAGGCTACTATTATTGTCACTTAGGTTTTATTGTTTTTAGTGGGGGAAAGGAATACAGCCTGATTGCTATGATCTCGTACGGAGTTAAGATCAAATTTTAAAAATAAATGTGTAATGTATCTTGCATTGCTGTCCATGCATGTTAATCCCAAAATTTTGAGCAGCAACAGGGTGTAATGATAGGAACCGCTATCCATCGTTTCTCTTCCCATGATGCAGGCAGAAGAAATAAATGAGCAACTGTCGTATTTCATTCCAACTTCATACGTTTGAATGATCTGGTGTAGTTTCGTTTTGAAATTCCTTTCAAGTTCGCTAATGGTAATAATTCGCGAATGCCCTAGTTAGCCAGCTAACTCATATTCGTAATTCTTAATATAGATGTAAGCGGTGCAGAAAACATGCCTGGAGCAGCAAAGTAAAATGCAACATTAACGCATCATGCAAGTATAGGACAGAGGCTTCTATATTCCAACACATAAAAGGTGAGGAGAGGAGCATTTGATTGGGTATAACACCGCAGAGTCAAATCTTCACCAAACACGCTGCCTTTGCCACTTGCGCCGAAAGGCGGGACAGAGGAGTACTTGCGCCAGGCTGCACCTGGCACGGAATTGCAACATACGCCTGGACACACCCCGTTGGCGCGGCGCACCGCCCATTCGCCGCACCTGGTCTACGAATTTAGAGCCCTATGAGTCAATGATCATTTTCGTACAATTTTCAATTTTTTTCAGTGGTGCTAATGATTGTGGCATGTTTTTGGGCAAACATATTTGTGATTAGAGAATATTTATATGTATAAATATATAATATATATAGATATAGAGAATATCAAAGAGGGGGGGTGGTATAAAAAACAACCACTTTTTTTTTTTTTTTTTTTTGAATAGCCTCTTTTGCTAATATTTACCAAGTGTGCTTATATTATGATTTCAAAAAATGGCAGGCAGCACTTGTCCACATTTTTACATGATTATTAATTTGTATTTTTTTTCTTAAATCAATTCTATTGGTGATCCATAATGAATGCTGGTGGATTTTACAAAGATTTAGCAAATGGGTCATTCCAAAGTATTAAAACCTACTCATGGCTATATCTTCTAACTCCATTGGGTCCTGAATCTGTCTACAAATCCTTGTATCATCACCCCTTCACTTTGAAAGAATCAGCTGAGCTGATAAAGAGCTGCACTGAAGACTTTGTCTTGCATCGGATTGTCTGAGGTAAGTTAAGTAATCAACTTTACTTTGCTATACCTTAAAAAACTTTGGTTGCAACTGTTCATTTAATTATAGCCATTTATCATTTGTTACAACTGACATGACCAATGAAGTGCAATAGATATTTTATAGAGGAGCCCCGCAAGCGTCAGCAAAGTGATGTTACAAGATCAGACTCGATAACCATAGCTGGCTAGCTAGAGAGTAATGCAATATTTTTATTAATATAAGATCATTTGCTTTTAATGAAGTAAAACCACTAACAAATGTAAATGTATCCATTTATTGGTTTTGGTTGCGAAGCTGATGACAAATGCAGTTGCTGGCATTATGAGAAACTATAGGACAATGTTGACATTGAATGTACTGTACTTTGGATGTTAACATCAGCTAAATGGATATAAGTTTAAGTACAAATGTATTGAATAGATCATTGCCATTTACTGCCTGCTCACATGATATTGCTTTCATTACTTAAGGCAAACTGGCGGGTGACTTGATTTATTATCCCCCGGCAACACGAAGTGGGAGGGGGATATAGGTTTAACCTCTGTCCGTCTGTGCGTCCGTCCGAGAGAAAGGGGACAACTTTTCTCAGAAACTATTACAGATAGGACAACCAAACTTGAGTGTGTAGCTTCAGACCCTAAAGGCCTTGATGGAGTTTGAAAATAAGAAGCACACGATTGGCGGGGGATGTTGACCATGTCCACTTGTTTTTTTTTTTTGTTTTTTTTTTTTGTTATCCCCCTGGCGTATAATGCGGGGGGATATAGCTATCGCTCTGTCTGTCCGTCTGTGAACATTCTTTTGTCCGGAGCATAATTTGAAAATCGCTCAGTATTTCTTCAAGAAATTTGACACGTAGGTCAGGTGTCATTTGTAGATGTGCCTTTTGGTATTTAGGAATTTCTTGAGCAGTTCTTCCATGAATGTGGGCGGCCGGTGGGATATGCCATTGCCGGATGGCTCTTGGTTTTTTTTTTTTTTTTTTTTTGTCGTCTGTATTGGTGCTTTCCCGCAAGCCCCCTCTATCATGACTGCTTGGACATGAGCAGGAATTAAGTCACCAGCGACAAGTCACTGCAGCTGGGCAGTTAGAAAGTGCTTGCCCCATTAAATCACCTGATTCATTTTTGCTTGTTAATTAATCTGCTTTTACAACCATAGCTCCATAAGAATTGTTAGTGTGGAGTGTAAGTATGAATGACGAGCAGTAATTTGCAAGTATCCTTTAACTCGTATTTAATTGAAGGAGTACCAAGACCAAATAAGCAATATAACTCCTCAGCTTTATTGTTTTTTAAAATGACAGCCATTTAGTAATATAATGTCAGTAACATGTTCCA
This sequence comes from Gymnothorax reevesii, assembly GCA_029721435.1. NCBI lineage: Eukaryota > Metazoa > Chordata > Actinopteri > Anguilliformes > Muraenidae > Gymnothorax > Gymnothorax reevesii. Next base: position 21,085,240 of record CM056575.1, on the reverse strand, counting down.
ATAAAGCTGGAACAGGTGCTTGTTCACCTCTGTGTAACCTTGCTTCAACTTTTCATAACTTTCAATTGTAATTTGTGTAGTGTTCTGGAAAAGCAGGGGAATCCTTGAAATAGTTGACATCTAGAAGTTCCAAATTGAGCGTGTACTCTTCTTGGTAAATTCTACCATTTCAGATCTGCCAGTTGCCCATGCTGAGTGCACTTATGCAAGCTTAGAATTTGACAGGCGCCAGCTTTTACAGTTGTCACTGATAACCGTCAGTATCGTCCTTCTTCTCTTTGGGCCAGAGAACACAATGTCTATTATGTCTGAGAAATATTTGAAAAATGGACTGGTCAGACTACAAAAAACCAGTGAAGTTTGCACGTTGTGTTATTCGTAAATAAAAACAGAATACAATGATTTGCAAATCCTTTTCAACCTATATTCAATTGAATACACTGCAAAGACAAGTTGCTTAATGTTCGAACAGGTGAACTTTGTCATTTTTTGCAAATATTAGCTCATTTGGAATTTGATGCCTGCAACATGTTTCAAAAAAGCTGGCACAAGTGGCAAAAAAGACTGAGAGAGTTGAGGAATGCTCATCAAACACTTATTTGGAACATCCCACAGGTGAACGGGCTAATTGGGAACAGGTGGGTGCCATGATTGGGTATAAAAGCAGCTTCCCTGAAATGCTCAGTCATTCACAAACAATGGGGAGAGGGTCACCACTTAGTGAACAAATGCGTGATCTGATTGTCGAACAGTTTAAAAACAACATTCCTCAACGAGCTATTGCAAGAAATTTAGGGATTTCATCATCTACGGTCCGTAATATCGTCAAAAGGTTCAGAGAATCTGAAGAAATCACTGCACGTAAGCGACAAGGCCGAAAACCAACATTGAATGCCCATGACTTTCGATCCCTCAGGCGGTACTGCATCAAAAACCGATACCAGTGTGTAAAGGACATCACCATATGGGCTCAAGAACACTTCAGAAAACCACTGTCAGTAACTACAGTTCGTCGCTACATCTGCAAGTGCAAGTTAAAACTCTACAATGCAAAGCGAAAGCCATTTATCAACAGCACCCAGAAACGCTGCCGGCTTCGCTGGGCCCAAGCTCATCGAAGATGGACTGATGCACAATGGAAAAGTGTTCTGTGGTCTGACGAGTCCACATTTCAAATTATTTTTGGAAACTGTGGATGTCCTGTCCTCAGGACCAAAGAGGAAAAGAACCATCCGGACTGTTATAGGCGCAGAGTTCAAAAGCCAGCATCTGTGATGGTATGGGGGTGTATAAGTGCCCTAGGCATGGGCAACTTACACATCTGAAGGCACCATTAATGCTGAAAGGTACATACAGGTTTTGGAGCAACATATGTTGCCATCCAAGCAACGTCTTTTTCATGGACGCCCCTGCTTATTTCAGCAAGACAATGCCAAGCCACATTCTGCACGTGTTACAACAGCATGGCTCCGTAGTAAAAGAGTGCGGGTACTAGACTGGCCTTCCTGTAGTCCAGACCTGTCTCCCATTGAAAATGTGTGGCGCATTATGAAGCGTAAAATACGACAACGGGGTCTATACACACACACACACACACACACACACACACACACACACACACACACACACACACACACACACACACGTGTGTCTACTTAACCATTTTTGTATTGAAAAGAAAAATTTTGCCTTTATGAGTCAAAATTTTTCCCTTTTGGAATGGAGGTGTAATGCAAATAGAAGCCACTAGATGGCAGTATTGACCTTTCTTATGTTCAGCCCAGACTGGAGCTAGGTTTGGGCATGTCTGGGACAAGTCCCAGTGAATAAAAAAAAAAGAGGTCTAAATGTGGGAGGGGTCTGCAAAAGAGTATATAAAGAGGAAAATTGAGAGAGTAAAGTAGTTGGAGAAATTGCAAGCAGAAGGATACATTTGACCAGACCTGTCTCTTTTTTCAAGACCTGTGTAGCTTATTGTGGATTTTTGCCTGTGTTGGAGCATTTTCCTCACCGGGAACATCACCAAGCAACCCAACCAAAGGGACTGTAAACGTTTTTTTTTTGTTGTATATATCAATCTTGGTCAGTAGAGTAGATAGTAGATTAGTAAAAAGTGTTTGTTAAATTAAATGTGTTTAAGTTTTAAAATTTTGTCTGTCATCCTTTGCTGTCATAAATGTCATAACAAATTGGGGCCATAACACCGGACTGTCGAACAACTTAAGCTGTACATCAAGCAAAAATGGGAAAGAGTTCCACCTGAAAAGCTTCAAAAATTGGTCTCCTCAGTTCCCAAACGTTCACTGAGTGTCATTAAAAGGAAAGGCGATGTAACACAGTGGTAAAAAGACCCCTGTGCAACTTTTTTGCAATGTGTTGCTGCCTTTAAATTCTAAGTAAATGATTATTTGCAAAAAAAAAATAGTTTCCCAGTTTGAACATTAAACATCTTGTCTTTGCAATGTATTCAATTGAATATAAGTTGAAAAGGATTTGCAAATCATTGTATTTTGTTTTTATCCACGATTATACATAACGTGCCAACTTCACTGGTTTTGGGTTTTGTACTTGTAAAGGACCGTGTTCTTTGTGACTGCCTGTTTTAAACCTAACCATTGACATTCCTGTTATCGATTCAACGTTTGTCCTTTGGAATGTTCCAGACATGTTTTTTTTGATGATTCCACACTTCCACTTCCCATTTCACTGTCCCAGTTGTTTTGTGGTGTGTAGCAGGCATCAAATGTGGAATTCACAAATATTTATAAAAATCAATGTGGTTGATGTAATGAAAATGTTAATATTTTTTCCTGGCTGCTGTTTTCAGCTAAAAGTGGGTAAAAGAAATTTTTCAAATAATTGTATTCTGGTTTTATTGATATTTTACAAACTGTCCCAAATCTTGTGAAATTGAGGTTGAGCTGTGTGGCTGGTAATTTTCTGATGTTGGCCACATCCAACAATGACCAAGATTACTCACTAAACCGCGCTTTTATTCATTGTAGAAATGTCTGTTTCCACGGAGGTATTGTGCGTCCCATTCAGTGTCATGTGACCATGCCAACTACCCAGCTGAAGACTGTGAGGAACAGACAATGAGCAGCACAGATGGAAAAAGCATGGGTGAGGCACTGTGAGTAGGGAGAGGTGATTCCAGCTCAGCAACTGGAGTCTTTTTAGGAGAAAATGGCATGAAAGGAGTGGATGCGCATAAACTTAATAGCATGTGAATAACACAGAGGTTTTACAGGATTTGATACACAGTCCCTTTTGCAGAAAGCAGTTGTCACAGTGGAGAGAAGTAATAGGACCACAAACACTAATGCTATTTTTGTTCCTTGTTTGAAGATGTCAGCCATTCTGATGATGATGAGGCAGCATGTGACCAAGTTGGGAGCTAATACAAGTGCTTTTGCTGGAAGAGGTCTGCGCAAAGGAAAAGGAGAGGGCATTCCTCCCACGTTTGCTCCGTTACGACAGAGTTTCATTTCATTGACCGGGATGGGGGAGAGATTCCGTTTCTTTTTTTTGGGGGTGGTTAGACAACGATCGATTTCCTTATCAATTTATTGACCGGATGGTGGAGTTTGCATTTAATTTTGTTGATTCATAACACATTATTACGCGTGGGTGGAGAAATAACGCGTAAATCCCGCAATGCGCAAATTGCGGGTTTTTTATTTGCATTTGCTTAATACTGAGACAACTAAAATGGGCATACAATTGATTTAATTGCAGTTTTTAACAGTGTTCCAGTATGTCTTTCAGCTCTGAAAATTTCATTTAGCTATCTTTATTACACATGAAGTATATGGGCTCAAAAAATACTAGAAAAAAAAATGATGTAAGAAAGTTTGACCTACGTCCATGCAATTTTGGAGCCTGTAACTCAGAAAATATTCACAAGATCGAAGTAAAATTTAGTACGAATTCATTAAACATACTGAAGTTAATGTATGATAAAAATCAGCTGATTCCAGTGGGGTCTGGTGAAAACTTTTTTCAGATTTGGTTGATTTTCTATGGCATGACCCTAATTTCATTTGGGACAATTAATATATCTGCATCTTTGTGTTGAGCAGATTGAAATCCGCTGAACAACTGTAAGCAACGTTTAGTGATGCAAAAAGGGGGGGGAAAAAAAACCACACAGGTTGTTGAGTTTTTTTGGTGGTAACATGTATAAGATGTACCCTCACATAGTGGAAATGCATATTCTAGTCCGTTAAATCAATATTTCTGGACTTACATGGAAGAAATGGACGCTATGCGCTGTGAACCAAAAAAGGAACATGCAGACTGCTGCCAGCAACAGGTTCACAAGCCATTGTGTCATGGTGTGGAGTTGTGTCAGTGCCCCTGGCAAGAATAACTTGCACTTGTATGAACGCAGTTTTGAGGGGATGTTTCAACATTTTGGTAATTTGTCCTATTGCCATGATCCCTATAGTCATGTGAGTATTATTTCATAGCATGGTGAATGTGATTGCCTATTTGAGTTTTGAGGGAGCGAGGGACCTATACCGTTCACTTTCCTTATGTTCGCTGAGCAGCTTGCGTCCCCCCCCCCCCCCCGAATTTCAAAACAACAGGCACGGACAACTGAGGGTAATGTACCTACTCATATGACTAAAGGGATTATGGCAATAGGCCAATTTGCCAAAATGATGAAATATTCCTTTCATGGTGAAAGGTACACCGAGATTTAGATGCAACATATGCTGCCTTCAAGTTGACGTCTTTTCCAGGAACAGCCATGCAGACTTCATCAAGACGATGCAAAACCACTTTCTGGACCAATTACAAAGGCCTGGCTGTGTAAGAAGAGTGTGGGTGCTGGATTGGCCTGCATGTGGTCCTGCTTTCTTCTTTATGGAGCAAACAAACAACCCTTATTGTTCCATACCTTAAGCCCTATGTTCAAATTAGTGAAAATATTGCCTTTAGACTTATTTCCAACTAGAATGGGACAAAATCAGACCAAAACCCCTTACTGCAGAGGTAGACGCTTGCGTCTATGGAACTACAAATTTAAGCACGCAGTTACTGTACTCGACTACTAGATAGCACCCCTGGATTAGTTATTGAATATTCACGAGCAAGCAGAGTTCAAACGCAGTTTTGAATGTGGGGAAGTTCACTCCACTCCCTGTTTTTCAAGAGTTGCATTAAATAAACTTCTCAGCTTAGCCTGATATGCAAACTGGTCAATATCCTTGCCCATAGTTTTGATCCAGCAGTTTAAAAAAATGATCTATTGCAACAGAAATAATCGTTGTCCTGTGTAGCAACCACTTCAGCTACAGTGACCCAACGGTATTCCAATTAGTGGTTCAGGAAAATCAGTTTTCTCATGCAAAAAATCCGACATGGTATTGATTCTCTCGCATTCTACTTTCAATTAGTCATCTCTTTCAAAAAATGCGTAGTTCCTTACCGTGGATTTACGTGTAGATTCCTTCATCAACAAATTCAGCGCGCTTCCTTATATCCACCCGAGTACTTGCGTTGATAGCCAATCACTCAATTATACATTCAGGCTCTTCTGTGTAACTGCACAGTTATAGTTCACGCCCTCGTGAAACTTCCCCGGTAACAGTGGTATTGATTGGCTCGTTTCTTATCCAATTCCCGAGTGTTTTAAACATTCTACAGTAAGCGAAACACATTGATTGGACAAACACACAGCATACAAGCCTATGCGCATCAGCAGGCTTGCTTGTATCCTGTCTACGTTGCGCACATTAAGCGGCTGAAATAGACGCGATTTATAGAAAAAAGGCTCACAAAACTAGCCTTGAAGTGTTCAGTTACATTAACCGTATTTAAATGAGATGAGGACATGGTCATTGGGAATTATTATATCCCCGAACGCCGAATGGCGTTCCGGGGGATATTATGTTTTTGGTCCGGCCGCCGCAGTACGTGTTAACGCGATAACTTCAGTCATATTTCAATTACAAATTACAAATTTTGCACATAAGTAATTTGGACAATTTACGATGTCTGGATTGGCCACTAGGGCCCAAAAACTGATTTCAGTGTTAACGCGATAACTGCAGTAATATTTCAATTAGAAATTCCAAGTTTTGCATATAAGTAAGTATCATAAAGAGGAAGAACTGATTCGATTTTGGACAACTTACAATTTCTAGATTGGGCACCAGGGGCCAAAAACGGGAAAAATCACTGTTTTTATCATATCTCTGGAAATAGTTGTCGGATTGACCTCAAATCAAGTGCAAATGAAAGGTCATGACCTGAGGATGTGTCCCACGATGACACTATACCTGTTTGGTTCAAAATTTTGACACATGGTGGAGCTTTGTCATAGAATTCACCATTTTTGCTTCATCTTTGGAACTATTTCTCCAATTGACATGAAACTATGTGCAAGGTCATGAGCTCACAACGTGTCACATGATGACATCATACCTGTATGGCTCAATATTTTGCCACCAGGTGGCGCTTTGTGATGGAAAATTATCATTTTGGCCATATCTTCAGAACCATTTGACCGATTGACCTGAAATCAAGTTCAAATGAAAGTCTATTCTAGGTCTATTTAAGGGTTGGGGAATTGGAGAATTGGGGGCATTCGGGGATATACCCCAGGCCGTCGCCTCCGACGGCATAAGCCTAGTTTTGAATGGAACAGGACCGAAGGGTTCCTTCTACTGGATACATCGGTCTCTGGAGGAGGGATTCATGAAATAGGTTAGGCTGCTACTTTTGCTTTTTGTTTTGGAATAAATACCATATTCAACAAAGTCGAATGCTGAGGTTTTTTTCCTGCTTAAAACGTGAACTGCCCGTGCATTTGGGTGGACGCCCTGGCTGGTACGTTCATTGCACCGTTCTGTTGAATCCAGGGAGGCAATATATTGTTTGATCTTCCCTGTAAGTGGAATGTCTATTCTGTTGAAATAAGGTATATTTCAGAATTTAGATATTACTGAGTTAGTGAGTTGTACTTGTTCCTTACAAGTGTTGTAATTAGTATGTGAGCTCGGAAGTCGGAACTGCTGGTTTCATTGCAGAGTGAATGTCCTGACCGTTTAATCAGCAGTTTATTTAATGACTGTGTGTGCTGGCTTGGGTGACTTAGATGTAAAATGGACAATACTCTTAACTTTATTATGGAGAAAAGGCATTTTTTTGTGTTTGGAGAGGTTACTGGTGACCACTGATGTTCAGCTGCACTTATATTAATAAATTCATGTTAAACTCAACCAGAAAATCATTAGTTCATATTAAATTTCATGCCTCAACTTTATTTGTGTTAAATACATGACTATTTGATGACTTGACAGTGCACCATCTCAGACTTTGGGGAGCCACTTGGATAGCTGTGTAATTTGGCTAATAGCATGTAGGTTATGTCGAAGATGAACTCCTTGACGGGCGGCATGGTGGCATAGTGGTTAGCACTACTGCCTCACAGCAAGAAGGCCGTGGGTTCGAATCCGGCCTGGGGCCTTTCTGTGTGGAGTTTGCATGTTCTCCCCGTGTTCGCGTGGGTTTCCTCCGGGTACTCCGGCTTCCCCCATCCAAAACATGCAATATAGGAACCCTCCCTCCTGTATGGCTGTGTGTGAATGTTTGGTGGTGGTCGCAGGGGCCGTAGGCGCATACTGGCAGCCACGATTCCGTCAGTCTGCCCCAGGGCAGCTGTGGCTACAAAAACGTAGTTTACCACCATCAGAGTGTGAATGAATAATGCCTCCATTGTAAAGCGTCTTTGAGTGTCCAAAAAAGCGCTATATAAAATTGACGCATTATTATTATTGACCACAAGTAGAATTCATGATCTGAGAAATGTATAGATTTAAGCCCCAGCAGTTTTTCAATTCTGTATTTTATTTTATTTTATTTATTTTTTTTTTGCAATTATAATGGTGAATTCTATGTTTGCAGTCCATTTTCTCTATCAAAATCATGAAAATAAACTGAAATACGATGTAATTCTAAATGCTGTTAGTGTCTTTTCTGAGTAAAGCCACATTTTTTTACCCCTTTGCCCTCACGGCTGACGGGGTATTGCTATCCTTTGTGCGGTTGGGCGGGCGGCGGGCGGGCGTCTCCAAAAACTTTGACATCAGGCTGAGGGGTATTCCATGCATTGCACGCCTATTTTTCCTCTTTATGAAGCTTATATCTTGAATTATAAAGCATTAAATTGGGTAACCCATAAATAGCCAAATTTGGCTTCTGCGCAAAGGGGTTATTCACTTTGATTCTTCATATCCTTGAATGTTTTTGAAAGGAATGGCAATATGAAAAAGTGGTTAATAATTTACTGTCCAACTTTTTTTTTTTTTTAATATGTTGCAAGAAATGAAATTTAAGTGATTATTTTGATGGAAAGAAATTTATGTGGTGCAACATCAAATAAATGTACTAATGTATTGCATTCAATGTAGATAAAAGACTCTAAGAATCACGGCTCTGTTTCTGTTTTAATGTAGTGTACCATTCCAACTTTCATTAATTTGGGGTTGTACAAATACTTCCAAGACTTCAATGAGGTCATACCAAAAGATTTCCACTGCTTTTGCGAAGCACTGAAATATTAAATATGAGCAGTCTCTCTCTCTCTCTGACACACACACATGCAATCAAATTAATAGATAAGTAATTTTTTTGAGCATATGAGCATTGTCCGCATATTTCATAAAGTTATCGGGGATGTTTTGGATTAGATACTGCCCCAGATCCTTCCAACAGTTTTTATGGGAATCACAGGAAACTCATTGTGTTCATTTTTGATGCATATAAGACAAACACAATCTTTTTGTGTGACCCTACAACCTCTACTGTAGTGCCACCACCTTGGCAAATTTTACATTTCCAAATGCAGTAACTTGGCAAATTTTGAGTAGACAAACACTTGTGATTTTTCTTTTCCTGGTGCATCGAGCAGAGCTGTTATTGATATTGGTCACCCTGTGACCTTTGCTGTTGTGCTGCCACTCAGCCAAGGTTTTCATTTTTACAAACTCCAATAACTCGTATGGCTTAAATGAGAATCTTGCATATCTGCTTTAAACATTCCTGAAGCAAAAAGGAGGAAATTATTGATTGTGGCAGCTCTGTTAATTTTCCTGTGGTGTCACCGCTTAGCAAAATTTTTAGCACTTCTGAATGCACTTGCGGAGACAGTAGGGTTGGAATCATATCATACCTTCTGTGATTGTCCCTGATGTATTGAGGTGATGTTAGTGACTGAAGGACCTTCCCTGCAGCACCACCACCAGGCTGAACTATGATAAAGCAGGGAATTGTGTGCATGTATGCATGTTTCTGTCCGTCTGTCTGTGTCTGACTGCTCTTTCCATATCTTGCCAGTCGTTCGTCCAATCGAATTCACTCTTGTGGATTTATTGTTTATAACCCGACGAAGTGCAATGTCAAGTTTGAAGTTGTTAGGATAAGTGGCTCTTAAGAAATTGAGAGAACTGGAAGCACCAGTACTGCTCAAGCAGCAATTGAACAGACCCTGCTCAAGTTCATAAAAATTGAGTAACTTGGACACTTGTCATGGGAATGTTTTCATATCTGTGGTCAATATTCCTATTGCATAGTGGGAGGAGCCTTATTAGTTTTGATAGCTCTCTTACTGTAGCTCCACCATTATGGTAAACTACATTACCAATGAACCTTTCTGACCTGTCATCAAATGTAGCGAAACAAACCATCAGATTGCCTTATCTTAAAAAGGTCCAGCCTACCCCGATAGCACCGCCATATTGTCCCACACAGTGCAATCTTTAGCTGTTTGTCATAGGCTAGATGTGAGACTTTTTTCCCGAGAATGGTTCTTGGATGCGCTTGGGGAACGTGTAAGATGGAAGAAAAGTTCCCTGCCCCGCTACAGGGAGCTCAATTAATCAGTTTTCCAAAGCCAAAAACACAGTTGGGGAAGTGTTTGCAATGGATTAAGACGTTGAAGACCTCACTCGCAATTCAGTATGAATGTTGTCAACAAACACTGTGGACTTCTGCATGGTACAAACCAGTAGTTTTTCTGCTGAGAGCACGATTCCTTCATGCCACCCAGCACAGGCATTCGCAACACTGGACAATTTAAAACATGTAGCCAGATGGTGAAAGATTTTGCAATAGCATGAAGTAATCTGCTTAGAAACTTTTAACGTGGGGAAAGTTCGCTTGGTAGCTAGCCAGCTGACTCAGAATCTCAGTCTCTTAGCCTAAATGATTTAAAGTGGCTTGTCATAGAAAATTGTTTGTAGGAAAACACTGATATAACTAACGTTGGATTAATTACTCAATTATGTCTAATGTAGCTAGTTTAAGAGTTTGAGTTACGCATTGCAAAATATGATTTATTACAAAGTTTAGCTTGCGTATTGCCTGACATGGCCAACTGACGTTAGACAGCATACTGGATCCAGTGCTGTTTTTCGCTCAGTGATGACAGCAAAGCCAAACAAATGAAAACTACTTACCCCGCTTTACACGTGCATTATAATTCCTTCATTTTGCCTGGTTTGATCTAAATGTACAGTTTATTGGGTGCACGGCTTTTCTGCATTGATCTCCAGCCCTTCTCGGTTATTTCTAATATCTCCACCCGTTCCGTTAAAAAAAAAAAAAAAAATTGATGTCACACATATCCTTGTGTAAAATAGTTACTGCCTTTCTGGAAGACTTTGCCGGACAAGTTGGAGGCATTTGACATGAAATAAGCCACAATATCTTTGGGAATACGCGTGCAGGAGTTCTGCTCTAACTTCTGCTGTGCTGTGGGAACTGAGCTGGATTGATGTGGGCCTTAGCAACAGTACCTAAAGGGGGCGGAGCTAGTCGGAAAGGTCCATTGCAGTCAGTCAAACTGTTCTACAGGGAATCAGATCAAATTTGATGTGAAAGTATTTGCGCATAAAACTGCAATCCTATTGTTCTAATGACACTGACTGATCCTTTAGCATCACCTTTTGGCAAAACCTCACTTTCTAGCTCACCCGGACCAAAGGTTCGGTGGACTGATATCCTTGGCTGTCTGTCTGTCCTTGGCAGCAGCTGCATCTGCGTCATTCGTAAACATCATCTCCAAAATCACAGTACTGATAAAGCTGAGACTTTGCACAGATGTTCCTGCTCATGATGGCACCAAAGTTGGTTCATGGCATTCCGATCCGATTTCAAGTATTGAAAATGTTGTATGGAGTCATTGGGAAGTAGTTTTTGAGTGATTAAGCTGATATTTAGTATATGGGTAGATGGAAGTAAGCCTTGAAACATATTTGATGGGTTTTGTGAAATTTTGAATTTGACCTCAGCACTTTGGCCACGCCCACTTTCAAAGGTGTTTACTTTTAATGTCACCTAATCCAAAACCACTGGACCTATAAACTTGGCGCATATGTTCCTACCCATGAGGACACTAAAGTTTGATCATGGCGTTATTTAGTAGCCTGCAAATGTATATACAATCTAGGTGAGCTACAGTGCCCCTGGCAATATTTTTAAAAGATGCGGTAAGTCCAACAGTTCATATGGAAATTGGGTCAAATTTGCTTCAGACATTCCTAGAGCCCCGAATAGTTCCCCTGTTGATATTCTGGACCCAAAACCCTTTCTTGTTGTGCTGCAACTAGGCCAGTCTGTAAATTTTGCCTATGGGGAATATGCTGTCATTTTGAGGATAGACTCTGTTGTTGTTCATAGAGAGCCTTTGTTTACTCGATAAAATTAAGTGTAATGTGTTAAAAAAATCTTCTCCGAGGCAGATTCCAGTTATGGAGGAATGCCAAAAGTAGTTGTAAACTGAAAACAATTTGTTAATTCTATTTCAAGTTCAAACAGCAGGGAGAAAGATCACAGTGTACCAATATGCTGTAAATGTGAAGAAATGTCAAAATATTTTCACTGTAATAATAGCCTGTTACATTATTGCATGTCCTATTTGCTTTTCTTTCTACAGGAGAGTCTGAAGTGTTTGCCTGCTCCGATCGCCCATTCCTTCACATAGAAGGGGAGAAGCTGCACCAGCTCATTAAGAAGGTTAATCCAGAGAACCACAAAAGGATTCTGGGATATGTAGGAAATGGAGCAGAGGACCCACCATTTCCTAGCGGCTCACATCAGCACCCCACGCCGCCTAAAACATTCCCTACCCCAACACCGCCCAACTCAAGTACTCCAGGGATCCTCATCTGCTCTCAATGCGGAAAGGGCTTCAAATCTAAATTGGGCTTGACAGCACATGAGTATAGTCATACAGGCGTGCGCCCATACCACTGCTCTCAGTGTGGTAAGGGCTTCAATCAACTAAGCCATCTGACATCACATGAGCGCATTCATACAGGGGAACGCCCATACTGCTGTCCTCAGTGTGGCAAGGGCTTCAGTCGAATGAGCCATTTGAATTCACATAAGCGCATTCATACAGGAGAGCGCCCATACCACTGTGCTCAGTGTGGGAAGGGCTTCAGTCGGCCCAGTCATCTAACTTCACATCAGCGCACTCATACTGGGGAGCGACTATACCACTGCTCCCACTGTGGGAAGCGATTCAAACAACTGAGCCATCTTACGACACACGAGCGCATTCATACAGGGGAACGCCCATACCACTGCAAACAGTGTGGTAAGGGCTTTAATCAACTGGGTCATCTGACATCACACGAGCGCACTCACACTGGGGAGAGTCTGTACCACTGCTCACTGTGTGGTAAGAGCTTCAGTCGACTGAGCAATCTGACAACACATGAACGCATTCATACAGGGGAGCGGCCATACCACTGCCCCCAGTGTGGGAAAAGCTTTAATTATGCTGGAAGTTTAAGGAAACATAAGCATATTCATACCGGCGAGCGCCCGTACCACTGCTCTCAGTGCGGCAAGAGCTTCAATCAGCAGAGCCATCTTGTAACACACGAACGCATTCACACAGGGGAGCGCCCGTACCAGTGCTCCCAGTGTGGGAAGAGCTTCAATTATTCTGGAAGTTTGAAGAATCATGAGCATATTCATACAGGAGAACGCCTATATCCCTGCTTTCAGTGTGGGAAGAGCTTCAAACAGCTGAGCCATCTTACGACTCATGAACGTATTCATACAGGCGAGCGCCCATACCAGTGCTCTCAGTGTGGGAAGAGCTTCAGTCAGCTGAGCCACCTGACAACACATGAGCGCATTCATAAAGGGGAGCGCCATACTGCTGCTCCCCAGATATCTCCAAACACAGATCACGCAGAGGAGCCTGTGAGTTAATCCATGAACTGTGCTGTGTTCTAAACCAAAATGAAATGCTACCTTCTCTTTGTTCCTTCAGTGGATTGTGCCCACCAGTGGTGTGACTTCTGGTGAGTGAGCTCTCCTCGAATGTGGGGAGTAATTGGGGGGTGGGAGCCCTTTCGGTGTGGATCACCCTTGCACGGACTCCCCCTTTCATTGACATTCATGAGTAGAAATTGCCATATTGTCCATTGCGGACAGAATTCTTTGAAATTTGGTATTATTTACATGCAATATCATAGCTTTGAGATACATTATTATCAATCATGTACGTGACTGATTGCACCCAGTTGTATATCTATTACATGGAAAGCATAGGGTCCAGGCTTAATACATCAAGATGCTGGCTCATGGGAAAGGGCAGAATAACCCCAACGACACCCGCCTCTGAATCTCCTGTTAAAGGGTGATGTTGCTGAGGGTTTTAGACCAGATATGTAGTTTGACTTATCAGGCTCTTCATTGAAGATCATGATCAGCAAGTCAATTGAATCACATGGTAATGCCATCTGATACAAACCTCAGAACCTGATTGCACTTAACAATATATTAATATAAGACTATGACTGTTTAATTCGAAGAAATTTATGCAAAAAATGTCACTTTAAAACATGCAGAATTGACATGGTGAGTCTTAAATTTTACTGATGATTACATCGCTACCAATTGGTCATATTGCTGATTGGCTAAAATAGAAAATAATATGTTATTATTATTTATGTTATGTTATTAAGTACACTATTACAACAGGCAGTTGGGGAATATCATCTAAGATTTCAGTGTAGAAATTTCAGATGAATTGAGTATTATTTTAGAACATGTGCCTCCAGTCTTCCTTCTGAATTATTGTTGTATTAATTCAATTGCATTGGGTCTCTAACTTTCAGAAGGTCTTAATTCCACAACTAACTGCTTCCCTCATCCTTCCTTTTGAGCATTGGTGCTCACTGAAGAAAATTCCATAGTTGTGTTGTTGCATTTGAGCTTTATTTGAAGTGGAGAGTTTAAGAGCATAGAGGGGATGAATGCATTAGTGGCATTGCGTGGAGGAAATGCCTGTTCTGATCAGCATGAAGAAAGAGAAGGGTTAAATGGGGAGGTTGATGAGAGGAAGGTTAATGTGAAAGTGATTGGGGAAATAAGTGGAAATAAAAAGTGTGGAATGGACATGAGCCGTCGTTAGAAGCATTTGCTTTGAAAAAAGAAGAGTAGAATGGGAGAGCAATGGCACAAACTAACAGGGCTGACAGAATTGACCACCAGACTGCAGGAATCAGGAAGAGGTGGACTCCTCACTGTCCAGTCTGCTCAAGCAGTCTGCAGTATAGATTACAAGGTTTTAATATCAACATGTTATCAATATCACAAATTCATAGATCAGGGGTGTCCAATCTAATCCACAAAGGGCCGGTGTGGGTGCTGGTTTTTGTTACAGCCCAAAACCAACACACCTGATTCTATTCATCGAGGTCTTGATTGACCCCCCTGATCAGTTTGTTAGTGGCATCTGGTTTTGAGGCACTGGGATAAAGCAAAAACCTGCACCCACACTGCCCCTTTATGGATAAGATTGGACACCCCTGGCACAGATGATGTATATTGAGTTTTGTTCCCAAGTTAAGCACTTCTATTAATTCTTTTTAATTTAGGAGAAAGAGGATCTAGCAAGTTTGTGATAATTGCTTCGGTTGGTTTCCCTGTGGGGTTTCTGACAAGTATACTTCCATTCATCTGTATGTTCACTGACTATTTCAGCATACTTTGAATGGTCTGATTTCAGAGATCACCATTGCAACATAGCCTGCATGCTGCCTGTTATTTTCTCCCTCCATTTTGCACAATAAACCTCTTATATAAGAATTCTTCAACTGTCTGTTCTTCATTGTTGTGCATTTGATTACACTGGAAAAGGTCAAATACCCCCAACAGTATCCACCTCTGGCTCTCTTTCCGCATCCTCCGGTTCAGGCAATTTAAGTGAATAAACAATTTATTCTTGTCCCATTAAAAAGGTGCTAGGCTCTCAAAATGTTCAGCCCTGAAAATTGGTGTAAAGCATGCTGAATAGAATCAAGATGTAGTTCATTGATGAAAAAAAAAATTGGGTGCGCACTAATATATCTCAGACATTTCATGTTCTAGTACTTGGTATTTCATTTAAAAGTTAACATGTTTAAAGTAATTTCCCATGACATGAAACTACAGCTGCTTTGGTACCACAGCAGCAAAAATCCTTGTTATTTGACTGTATTTAGTTGGAATTGCAATGTTTGAGTCATCAAAAAGTTTACTTTTGATATTAAATTCTTATTGAGTTGAATTTTGCCTCCTTTCTTACCATTGGCATCATTTTCATGGGTTAATTGTGATATTGTTATGTTGACCCAAACTGACGGTTTAGTTTTGAAAAGACATGTTTGAAAGCTCTTCCTACAACTAATGTAGGAAAATTATCTGTCTTTGCTTTCAGAAAATAAAATCGTGAGGTGCAATTACTAGCTGCCCTACACCGTCCAATTCTGTGTGTTACAAATATTAAAGTCCAATGAAAACTTATATATGGCCTTTACAGAAGTATGGAATGTCTATGTAAGCCTCTGGTTATGTGAATGGAGTGCCTGTTATTCAGGTGACGTACTTGGCTTAGGTCTGCCTTTCCTATGCTAGTGACAACTAGCCTAATCTCTTGTTGGAATTAGGATTTGATTGTGATACCCATTTCCTATATGGCACCAGTTTCTAATCGATCGGTATCTACTAGACCGTCTTGCAACACATTTTTAAATGCCTCATTTTAGTACCACGTAATTTAGGCCTGAACCGTCAACTGAAATATTTCAAAAAAATCTCTGTCCACACAAAGACGCAAAAACATTGAAGAGCAGTCGATGGCAATGATATCATTTAATATTATACCATGTACGCCAATAAAAAGCTTAGCCTTGTAAAGCCTGAACCATTATATAATAGCCAGAGATTTCAACATTTTTTTAAATTGAAGTATTTAAACAATAATGTTAATTTAAAAAAAATAATTTACATATATGAAATTCATTCTGTGTCATCTTTAATATTTGAGGTCAGGTTTCAAGTAACATATAACATTTCAGCAACATCATCACACATTAATAAAAGTGGCCCCATTGCATCCACGAGAGTCTGTTTCCCAGTCACACCCAATTCATGAATTTCAAAGACTGTAGAAACCCCAGTATGCAGAAATATTCACAAACAATAGGCACATAACAAATTGATACAGCATTCAAAAAGCTGCATGTTTTTGCTCAAAACTGCATGGGATGATACAAAAAAAACAGCAGGTCTGTACAGAGGAGACTAGGGTATTGGTGACCAATTTTCATTTACATAGCTTGAGGTCAGAGGTCGAAGGACCACTGTGAAAATGGCCATCACTGTTTTTCCTTTGTCAAAATGTAACTTAATTTCAGAGCATTACTTGTCCCCTTCCCCTCCAAGCTAAGACAACATGGGGTGCTTTTAATGGATGCCATAGGTCTTTTAGTTTCATGGGACACTACTAGCTTTGCGCTAGCATAAAAAATGAGCCTCATAAATGCAGTGATACCATGCCTATGCTCCAGTGGATCTCTTACAGTTAAATAGTTGTAGTGTCACATTTGATACATACATTGATTTTACTATAAAATCAGCAACAAAATGTTGCTGATGTTAAATGTTAAGTTTCTTCAATCCAGTAAATATTCATATCGAAGTATTGGTGAATATTCTCACCGCAACCTTGTCAAAAATAAAGATTTACATTAAATATCTTTCTTGTTGGTGAATGAAGGCAGCCATCTTCGATTTTGTGTTCTACGTACCTTTACTGTCTACAATGCGTGGATGTTCCCCGGGGGTTGACGTCATGTTTCAGATGGCATCCAACAAGTTTTAGAGAAAAATGTTGTTCATGTGGAAGACATAGAGGTCACAGAGAGTAGTATAACAAATCTGATACAAATGGCCGTCCAGGATTTAAAAAACGTCACTATAAGCTGCACACTCTCTGCTGTCACAAGCCAAAAATGAGAGATTCTAAATTGGGAGAATTCTCAGAACTTCCTGTTTTACAGGTGGCGGTCACAAATTAGTCTAGCATGAGCTACTTTATCGCATTCGCCCAGCCACAAGTGACTTGATATCAGTAGGCCACTTTGCAAATTTTTACTGTAATAACACCCCTAACATCTGCTGCAGATATTGTTTAAAAAATACGGAAGGAATATAGTATAGACAAAAACCAAAACCCATGCTTATTTGGATTGTCTTTGTTCAATTTTCGCAGGGTAAGCAAGTTAAACTATGATAATATTGCTCGTTAACTGAGGATGCCTAGTGCCGTCAAGGGAAAGTGTTTATTCACAATCAGTAGTAAAGTAATATATGAGCAGAATACTGGGGTTTTCACGGCAAAATGGCCTACCCTGCATGAAGATCATAAGGACATTAGTTGTTTTTTTAATTTCAAACACTAAAATTTATACTACATTTGTTGAAACTAAAATTAAATCTTAACTTTTTTGTCCATAAGAAGGCCATTTAGCTCTATTCACTCCCATTCGTTGAGGATTGTATTGTGAGTGCCCCTGCGGTGAATTGCATCCAATTTAGTAGTAGATGGGAATTAATATAAGGTGGACAGGTTCTTTGTAGATGGACTCTGGAAACACTCTGTCCTGCCCGTTAATACATTCACACTGAAAGCTGAGTTTTTATAAATCTCCAATTCACTTTTTTTTTCATTTTTATAAATCTCCGGCCATTCACGCACGACCCAGATAGCAAAATTCTTCTGGTCTATATCCGGCCCACACCTGATGCGTTCTTCCGGCCCACATACCACATGGAATGATGGCACTTGGGCGCTCCGCTTCCGTTTTACAGAATTTGGCCACAACCAAGCCATCACGATGGTCGAGGTCAGCCAGGAACATATGATGCAACAAATGTGGGCCAGTTTTGGTTCACTTACGGACTGACTATTGTCACTGCCAAATATTTGCCAATTGCGGGCCATATTTGTTTTTTGATATTTGGGCCAAATTCAGCATTTACCACATGGGCCACTTTAGGCTCAGATCTGTTTTGTCCAGGCCAAAAGAATGCCAAAAGTGCCGGATCATTGCCTGATGTGACCCACATCCATATGCTATCTGGGGATACACCCACTGCGTTTCGCCATTACCTGCAGACACTTCTATTTGTGGGGCCAACAGTCCCATAGAATTAGCTTCATCCTCACTACTACTATCGTCCTGTTTACCGTTCCAGGAGTGCCCTCTATTCATCGATGTCCATTTACTAGGCTCCCGACAATTTTTATAGGGTTTGGGTGGCACTATGTCGACATAATGGTACTAAGGCAATGACTCTACCTAACCTGTCGCAGTCTAAATAAAGACGGACAAAAGTAGCAGCAGTGCTGTATGTAGGGGGTTACTGCAGCGATTTAGCACCGTGCTGAAACACAGTAAACCACTTCATACAGCACCGCTCATTTTTCACTCAGATGGAAGTCTCAACTTGCGGAATAACGGCAACCCAGTCAACACATGACGAACAGGCGACAAAACTATTCGTGCTCTTTTGATAAGTCAGTGACCGACCATGTGAAAACGGTCTGACACCATTGTCAGTTGGGAAGTCATTTACATTACTTGACGACCTTTTCAATACGTCGTGAACAAGTCGCTTGTTAGTTATTTGGTTACGTAGCCTGTTGGTAATTAAGTTACGAATACTGGCAAACCTGACGACCTTCTCAATACGTCGTGGACATGTCGCTTGTTGGTGATTGAGAACGCTGGCAAGTTGAGGTTAATTAATTTATCAATCGTGGAGCAGCAGCAGCGGGAAGTTCACTCTGGAGGACAGTGATTCCATAACATATTTTTCTCAACCGTGAAGGACCTTCAACATTTCAGTCAGCTAAAGGTAAGTTTCCCTCATCATTATATTCACTTATATTAACCATTTCATCGGATATAAATGGTACGGCTAAAATAACTTATAATTTAGACATCTCTAATTTTTTTCTTCATTACCTGCTGTAAATATAATGTAAATTTGGGGGGGGGGGGGCTTGATTGAAACTTCCTTAAGTTGTTGCCTAGGAGAAACGTGGTTAATTAAGTTAACATTATTCTAAGCACTGATCGTTTTTGAAAATTGAGTTTTCGACATTCAGTAAAAATTAAATAAGAAAGCTAGCGTTAGCTATACTTGCTCAACTGTAAGACGAATAGAAATCGTGCAACTCAGTTGTACAAACAACAACACTGATTAACACTGCGCTATAATTTTAGTTGTATGTTGCTAACATTTGAGGGTAAGTCCTTATGGGGGGGTAACATTATGGCGTTACTTCATTTCAACGTTATGGCTAGTTTGCTGTGCCTTTTATATTTAGAAATTTATGGTAAACGATGTTAATTAGGCACAATACTGATGGCCTGTTCCATGTCACCTGGGTACGAAAAATGAACTTTTGGACATTGATGGCTCTTAATTTCCTTGTCCTTGTAACTATTTGTTACTCACTCACAAATCTGAGAACAACTGCAAAGTCTCAGAGGCTGAACTGTCCAACCCCTTCTCGTGGAAAGGCCAAGCCCAATCACCGTACAGTCCATGCCCAAAACCATTCAGTTCAGAGGGGCTCTCTTGGGATCTTTTGTTCTGAAAGATTGCTGGAATTGTCTCTACTCCTGTATACTTGCTGCACATTTGTGTACATTGCTTGTGTACAATATGTAAGTGGGTCAGAACCCCAAAATAGGCAATCCTCTTGATGAAAATACACATAAAAGTAGGCATCAGACACAGTTCTACCCTTTTCCCCTGTCAAGACAAGGACATTAGCCTTCAGTATGGGTTATTAAATTCAAATTTGGAATAATCCCCACTTGACTTTTGACTCCCCGAAAGTGGGTCACTTTTGAGTTGTGACCGTCTTTGGGCCCTATTATAAACATATCAGAGCAGGTATCAAATGTTTTTTTAAAATGTATCAGTCACACACTGTGGTCACTATCAAACAAAACAGACGGCATTAAAAAATTCTGACCCGTTGTCGATTTATGAGGTTGGCAAATTGCCAAAATGTGTGAAAAAAACCTACATTTTTGCAACATTTGAGGCCATACTATTCAGAAAGTAAAGGGTTAATGGCTCATTCTTCTGGTTGATAAAATCACTTGGGTATAGCTTATTATTCATTCATTTTCTATACCCGTTTATCCCTCACTAGGGTCACGGGGCAAGCTGGAGTCTATCCCAGCTGACTACGAGCAAAGGCAGGGACCCACCCTGAACAGGTTGCCAATCCATCGCAGGGCGCACCAGACCATTCACTCTCACACTCACGGGCAATTTAGTGTCTCCAATTAACCTGATATGCATGTCTTTGGACTGTGGGAGGGAACTGGAGTACCCGGACAAGACCCACGCGAACCCACGACCTTCTTGCTGTGAGGCAACAATGCTAACCACTGTGCCACCGTGCCGCCCACATAGCTTATTATGTGCTAGAAATTTCAGCCATGCTGCATGTATAGCTGCTGAAATATTGAATGAAAGAAATGGCATGCCCCACTCCAGGTTCAAAAATTGCCCTACAAGGGGTTGCATTCTGGAAGGCCATAAAATCCCAGGGAATTTTCTGATGGTCCTAAAATGTTGCATGTAGGCATTGTTTTAGTTCCATATACACAGGATTAAAATAGGAATTGAATCGGGGCAACACAATGTCCAACCCAGTACCCAGTTGATATAGAGCAGGCCTGATACATTATCTGCGAAAGCCAATATAATTAGCCAGCTGAAATGAAGTTGACTCTAATTTTATTGAAATTCATTGATAACACTGAGGACATAAGGGTCCTGACTCATTAAGACCTTTTGGATGGAATTTCCCTTGCAAAACAAGTAACACTGGCGAGCTAAATGAATGTTGTTATATCCCCGAACACTATGTTTTTGGTCCGACCGCCGCAGCGCCGCCCTACGTGTTAATGCGATAACTTCAGTAATATTTCAATTAGAAATTTCAAGTTTTGCATATATGTAAGTATCATAAAGAGGAAGAATTGATTCGATTTTGGACAATTTACAATTTCTAGATTGGCCACCAGGGGCCAAAAACTGAAAAATCACTGTTTTTATTATATCTCTGGAAATATTTGTCCGATTGACCTCAAATCAAATGCAAATGAAAGGTCATGACCTGAGGATGTGTCCCATGATGACATTATACCTGTTTGGTTCAAGGTGGAGCTTTGTCACATAAAATTCACCAATTTTGCCATATCTTTGGAACCATTTGTCCAATTGACATGAAACTATGTGCAACTGCAAGGTCATTGAATACCTCACAACATGTCACATGATGACATCATACCTGTATGGTTCAATATTTTGCCCAAGGTGGCGCTTTGTCATGGAAAATTACCATTTTGGCCATTTAGAACCATTTGTCCGATTCACCTGAAATTAAGTTCAAATGAAAGTCTATTCAAGGTCTATTCAAGGATTGGGGAATTGGAGGATTGGGGGCATTCAGGGATATACCCCTAGCCGTCGCCCTCCGACGGCATAAGCCTAGTTTTGTTTCACTTTTAGTACATGGCTTTGCTGCATAGTTTTATCTTTATTTATTCTAAAGGAGAATTCCAGTGTGAAATTGACTTGTGTATTGAAACATGATAACGAGTACTAACTTTTGTCGAATACCCCACCTCTGTAAGCACGCAACGTTTCAAAATACATGGCTTTATACAAATACAACAAATAGGAAGGATAGGGGAACAGATTGCAATCTATTCTTTCGTGTTCGTCAATCGACTTATTGAAGAGGCGACTGGAAACTACCTCAAGGTACTGTTTGTATTAACAGTCTTTTTAATAAACTACCTGTGCATTTTCAAAGTTGTCAGTGCCTCGTTTTAAATGTCAGGGCCATCAGAATTCTACCAATGAAGTGTGGAGCTACTCTGAGCCTTGTTAATGATGAAAAAAAATAGCAATTTCTTTGCATGGCAACACTATGCCCAATTCACTACTATTGTAAGCCTGTTTGCAGCTTCGGCTAAAAAGCCATGTATTTCGAGATAGTGGGGTATTCAACAAAAGTTAGTTCTCGTTTTTGTGTTTCAATACACCCCAAGTCAATTTCACTCTGGAATTCTCCTTTAAATAATACTATTGTTGAGATATTGGTCCTATGCATTGCACAGACTGTCTTGAGATGCAAGCAAGGACTGGCAGAGAAAGATGTGAGGAGCCTGATCAGTGAAACGCTCCACAGCGATTAGAAAGGAGGCGACTGAGAACCATTATTTGTATTCTTTTTGTCCAACACTTATGGTGCTGTGATGATTATGTACACAGAAGTCCTTAATTATATATGACAAAGGTTACACAAATCTTTCTTGGGCCTTATAATGAATTGGATCAGACATGACCTGAAACAGAACTGACAGGGCAGGGGCTTTGAGGTCAGGGTTGAATCATTGTTTTAACTGGTAAAAGGGGAGTATTCAATGGGAGCATGTAATTGTATACAGGCAGATGAAGCACTACCAAGGCTCCTAGTCGGTAGATGAACCCTACACCTCTCTCTGGGGATTAATGTTTAGAAAAGTTTTGAAATTGGTGTCACAATGTCACCAGACAGGGCTTTGAAGTAGCCTGAAGCTGCACCCAAACTGCAGACTCAGACTTCACTGCTTTAAAAAATTGAGGAAAAAGTGACATAATTTCAGATAATCATACTCACCTCTTTTGCTGTGTTTGTGTTGTTCCTTGCAGAAGATGCAGTGCACAGCGCACTCGGTGAAGGAAGAGGAGGACGACTTGTAAATGTGTAAAAAAAAAAAAAAACTAAACTGAATGAAGAAATAGTGATTTTAGACTTTTATAGGGATTCTCAAGCGCCCCTAAATTTCATCTCAGCACCCCAGGATAATGTTAATAATTATAATGAACTGTTTTTTCTGTATTTATGTAAAACTATTTTCCAAACTCATTTTGAGCCCTGATACATTACATTTTGAGAACATGTGAGAGATGACAAACAATTACAGGTTCTAAGCAATTTATTTAAATAATTTTAACAAAACAGCAACGTGAAACCTGTTTTGAAGTTACATTGGTTTGTGTAACCCCTGGTAAAAATTAGGAAAACCCTCACAGATGATGTACATTCAGCTATTTTACTCCATACCAAATAAGGGCCAGATTCTCCTCTGTTTTTATGTTCTGCTAGTGTCATTGTCACAACTGGTAGCATGAGGCGGTACCTGCTGCCCAGTTTAGTTGCACAGGTAGTCCAGCTTTTCCAGGACAGCACTTCCATACGTTCAGTTGCAAGAAGGTTTGATGTGTCTCCCTGCGCAGTCTCAAGAGCATGGAGGAGATACCAGGACACCTGCCGTTTCACAAGGAGAGCTGGACAGGGCTGTAGAAGGGCATCAACCCAGCAGCAGGACTGTATCTGCTCTTTTGTGCAAGAAGGAATAGAAGAGCACGGCTAGAACCCTACAAAATGACCTCCAGCTGGCGACTTGTGCACATGTTTCTGACCAAACTGTCAGAAAGAGACTATGAGGGCCTGATGTTGTCAAGTGGGACCTGAACTCACAACCCAGCATCATGCAGCTTGATTGGTACTCGCTAGAGAACACTAGAATTGGCAGATTTGGCATTAGCACCCCGTTCTCTTCACAGATGAGAGCAGGTTCACACTGAGCACTTGATGGGTGTGAGGCAGTGTGGAGACACTATGGTGAATGTTCTATTGCCTGTAATGAACAGCATGACCGATTTGGCAGTGGATCAGTAATGGTCTGGGGAGGCATATACTTAGGGGGTTGCACAGCCTTCCATGTCATTGCCAGCGCTACCCTGTCTACTGTCAGACACTGGGGTGAAATCCTTAGAGCGATGGTGTGACCTTATGCTGGTGCAATGGGTCATGGGTTCATCCTGGTGCAGGACAATGCCTGGCCACATGCGGTCAGAGATGTAG
The DNA here is from genome assembly GCA_029721435.1 of Gymnothorax reevesii. Classification (NCBI taxonomy): domain Eukaryota; kingdom Metazoa; phylum Chordata; class Actinopteri; order Anguilliformes; family Muraenidae; genus Gymnothorax; species Gymnothorax reevesii. The sequence continues at coordinate 21,060,930 of CM056575.1, read as the reverse complement.
GCAGTTCCTGGGTGATAAAAGCATTGATGCCATAGATTGGCCCTCTCGTTCCTTTCACCTAAACCCAATTGAGCTCCTGTGAAATGTGATGTATCAGTGCATCCAATGCTGATAAGTATCGCCACAAACTGTGCAGGACCTCACTGATACCATGATCCAGGTCTGAGAGGAGGTCCCTCAGGACACCACCGCTGACTCATCAAAAGGATGCTAGATGTTATCAGGAGTGTTTTTATTAGTGAAGTCCATGCCTCCAAGAATTCAGGCCATAAGAAAAGCCCAGGGTGGAGCAACAATGTATTAATTCAGAATGTGATGATTCTATAATTCTTTGCTTAAATTATAGTGATGCCATATATTTCCTCTACTTGTTAATGATAAAATATGCCATTTCTTAAAATCTAATTTCTTTGCTTTGTGTTTCATGAAGCCTGAATGTTAAGCAAATGAACAAAAATTCATTCATTCATCGTTTTGTGTCATGTCTGCTACTACTACCTTCAGTAGTAGAAGCTCTGCCCACTTCCAAGATGGCCGCTGTGTTTGCTACTTTGTGAATATCTTTCTGTAATTCAATCAAAATTTTGATTGTCAAGATCTGTGACTTCAACTAGTTTGTGACTAAAATAGCTGGCCTTAGGCCCAAGCCTCTGTACCAGCTATGTACCACCAGGCTCCTGCAACATCTAAACTACTGCCAGACCAGCCCCGGGCTCCAGCAACGGCAGTCTACCAGCAGGCCAAGCCTTGGCTCCAACAGCAGCCAGCCACCTGCAAACCAGGCTCAGGCTACAGCAGCAGCCAGCCACCATCAGGCCAGGCCCAGTCTCCAGCAGTAGCCAGCCACCAGCAGGCCAGGCTCAGGCCACTGTTGCTGCTTGATGTCTTTGTGTGTCTTGTTTAGCTGTGTCTTTGTGTTTGTCTTTGTTAATATGTTTACCTAGTGTAGTGTTTATACTGTTTGCTTTTTTTATAAATATAATCCTTCTCCCCTTTCCCTCAAGAGACTCTGCCTTTGCCAGGCCACAGTTGTAAATAAGAACTTGTTCTTAATCTGTCTTGCCTGGTTAAATAAAGGTTCAATCAGTCTGCAATTTGTTGATATGCTATGAAGTAAACAAGCTAAATGAACACCCACTGCGGTGATTCCAGAATTGGAGCATTCATGACCTTGCTTGCTTGGGCTTTTCTGATCCTCATAGAGCTGGTCTCAGACTATAAGAGATTTAAAGTCTTAACTGATTTGAAATTGTGTTATAGCTCACAGAAAAAGGATGAACTTTTCCTTTTTTTTTTCTGTTTCCAAACAAGCTCAAACTGCACATTTATAAATTTGCAATCCCTCATACTGTACAAGTGACAATTAAGGTAATCGTGCCTGAAAGAGCGACTGTATGCCACGACTCAGGTGACCATGGAGAGGCAGAAGGCAGATATTTAATAAACATGGAGGCGGAAAATCACAAGACAAAGATTTTGAAGGAGATTAGGGAAAGTGGGCAACTCAGTTAATTTTTGTCCTCCAACAGCTGGGGTTGAGAATTTAAGGGTCAGTTTTAATTGGGTTTTATAACTTTTGATACTTGGCCAGCCTCTCAGCGGCTAAGGTTTTACAATTGCTGTTTGATACCGTCAACTCTTAAACCCTAAATGGAACGTTAAAATTTATTTTCTGACGGAATATTCCATTTCTAAATCCTGAATATCAAAAATGTTTGACATTATCAGGGCTGCCCTGATGAGTATGCGAGCATTTTGGGAGGAATAAGACTGGATCTGTAAACTCCTTTCATTACCAGATATTCTTAGCTGAAGATTGGTTCTGACCAAATTTTTGTGGTTGTTGGAAGGTATGAATCTGCAATACATTGGCCTAAAACTCATGTAGTCTGAGCCCGGCTTTTATTAGTGGGGAAGTGTACCTGAAATGAATGATCAATTTCAAAACTCTGAAGTCATACTCTTTCTTACAGAATATGGTTTCAACATCTACTGTCTGCTTTTGAGCCACTACAGCTTCACACTGAACCACACCAGGGGCCTCATTTATAAACAGTGCATAGGCACAAAAAAGATATGTACGTCACTTTCTTCGCAGATTTCTGATTTATAAAAACAAACTTAACATTAAAAAAAAAGGAAATGATTAAGATTATGCACAATGTCAATAAATTCCAAGTCCTTCCTGATTAGATAAATTAAAATTTCATACAGTTTATTTTACCCATAGGTTTATAAATTAGGTTATTTTCCACAAAATGTCATTTTAATTCATTTAAATTTAAATCACCTGCCTGTCCGTCTGTCGTCTGTCGTCCGTCCATGATTTTGTCTGGTCCAGTACTCGGCAACTAATGAACGCAGCTTCACCAAATTTGGTATGGTTCCTCACAATGACCCATAGATGTGCAATGTCAGGTATTTTGCAGGATTTCACCTTTGACCTTAGCGCTTTGATCTTCACCTTGGAAATCTTGTCGGGTCAATACTCGGCAACTAATTATCGCTGCTTCACCAAATTTGGTATGGTAACTCACTGTGACACATGGATGCGCAAGGTCATGGTTTTGCTGGATTTCACCTTTGACCTTGAGGCAGTAAATCTTGTCGTAACTCTCTATGACCCATGCATGTGCAACGTCAGGTTTTTTGCTGGATTTGACCTTTGACCTTAGCTCTCTGACCTTGACCCTGGAAATCTTCTCCGGGTCAGTACTCGGCAACTAATTCTCACAGCTTCACCAAATTTGGTATGGTAACTCATTATGACCCATAGATGTGCAACATCAGGTTTTTTGCTGGATTTGACCTTTGACCTGTGACCTTGACCCTGGAAATCTTGTACGGGTCAGTACTCGTCAACTAAATATCGCAGCTTCACCAAATTTGGAATGGTAATTCACTGTGACACATAGATGTGCAACATCATGTTTTTTTTGCTGGTTTATCCGTTTGACCTTAAAGCTGTGACCTTGAGGCAGGAAATCTTGTCCAGGTCAGTACTCAGCAACTACTGATTGCTGTTTCACCAAATTTGGTATGGTAACTCACTGTGACACATGGATGCCAAGGTCATGTTTTTGCTGGATTTCACCTTAGCACTGTGACCTTGCGGCAGTAAATCTTGTCCGGGCCGAGGGGTATTCAGCAACGCGTTATGTTTATTTTTTTGTGTGTACGTACTATTTAGGTATGAAGTCCACACAATTTTTTATAAATAAGGCCCCTGATCCTTTACTTTGTAGGAAAGTCAGTGGGCCCAACTACGCAAGTTAGCATCTTTTATTTTGGAAACGCAGTCCTGGTTTGTTGCATGCGACAGAGTTCACCGGCTTGGATTAGCTAACAGTAAGACAGCTAAAATTGCGCGGATAACCAGCATATCATAGCAAACTGTATATTTTTGTTGTTCAGGTCACACTGACCGTTTAATCTCCAGTTGTAAAACCTAGCAATTGCCACTCACTGCTAATAAAACTTACATTTTCTTTCAAATGTGTTTGTGTGGTTCAGTGTTTGCCATTGTATGCCTGCCTAGTCTCTAACATTGTAGCAGGCAAGGTGTTTGTAAGAGCCAGGTGTGACAGATCTCTGAGGAGCGAGGAACCACATAAACTCAAGGTAAATTAAGTCTGCGATGTGACACGTACTGCTGACAAAGCCTACAAGCAGGGCTCTCAAGTCTCACACACTGAGCGTGAGACACACGCATTTCAATAAGTTCACACGCCACACATGACATTTCTCACGCTGAGAAGTGATAAAACTCGCCACACATTAGTAACATAGACTGTATATGGGTCTGTCTCAGAAACTGGGCCCATCAGTCGGTGCCCCTCTAGAAATACTTGTAGTTAATAAAATATTTCATTATGAATGGTTGCGTTTGTTTTTATTTGAAATATGATAGTCAAATAAATAGGAAAACACAAAAGTGGGTAGTTTATGTTAATATCACATTCCGTGATTGGAAAAAAATAAACAAAATTTGTTGCAAAATGGCTGCTTGTACCGTGACATGGACGAGGATGAAGAGGATTTCTATTGCATGAAATATTTGTGGTCCACGATAACTTATATGAAAATTGTGAATGTTATCTTATTTAATTACTTTACACAATGAAATATTGATGTTTCCACATAATCATGTGAGTAATGTTAAAACCCTCAATGTAACATTTGATCACTTTCGTAACGCCTTTTTCCAACTAGTCTTTCCCCATGAATGTGAGTTTATTTACTTGATGTCATATTATGTGCGACATCCAAATTGTCATTGAAAATCACTATACTTCATGGAATTTAAGTTATAAACGTGCAATTTTGTCTTTAGTAGCAAGTACTGAAAGTATGTGCTCCGTGTATGTTTCCTAGATATTATGTTACGACAGTAGACCATCTTTCCCGTATTAAAGAGGATATAAAATTATTAGGTGATTAATTTCTCACTGTAAAGTGTCCCCTTTATGCACGGAAGGATAGAAATTCACATTCTGTGTGTCTAGACTGGTATTTCCCCTCACGAGAGGTCACGTTTGTATATGTTTCCGCATGTGAGGTGGCTGTTATGGGAGTGCTATCGGCGGTTATCAAGTTGGTCTGCAACAGTATTCATGGAACAACAGTGCTTATTTTTTCATTTTGCTTCCATGTTTCTATTGTCTACTTATTTACAAAACCCAAAACCAGTGAAGTTGGCACGTTGTGTAAATCGTAAATAAAAACAGAAAACAATGATTTGCAAATCCTTTTCAACCTATATTCAATTGAATACACTGCAAAGACAAGTTACTTAATGTTCAAACAGGTAAACTTTGTAATTTTTTGCAAATATTAGCTCATTTGGAATTTGATGCCTGCAACATGTTTCAAAAAAGCTGGCACAAGTGGCAAAAAAGACTGAGAGAGTTGAGGAATGCTCATCAAACACTTATTTGGAACATCCTACAGGTGAACGGGCTAATTGGGAACAGGTGGGTGCCATGATTGGGTAGAAAAGCAGCTTCCCTGAAATGCTCAGTCATTCACAAACAAGGATGGGGCGAGGGTCACCACTTAGTGAACAAATGCGTGAGCTGATTGTCGAACAGTTTAAAAACAACATTCCTCAACGAGCTATTGCAAGAAATTTAGGGATTTCATCATCTACGGTCCGTAATATCGTCAAAAGGTTCAGAGAATCTGGAGAAATCACTGCACGTAAGCGACAAGGCCGAAAACCAACATTGAATGCCCGTGACCTTCGATCCCTCAGGGGGTACTGCATCAAAAACCGACATCAGTGTGTAAAGGACATCACCACATGGGCTCAGGAACACTTCAGAAAGCTACTGTCAGTAACTACAGTTCGTCGCTACATCTGCAAGTGCATGTTAAAACTCTACAATGCAAAGCGAAAGCCATTTATCAACAGCACCCAGAAACTCCGTCGGCTTGTCTGGGCCCAAGCTCATCTAAAATGGACTGATGCAAAGTGGAAAAGTGTTCTGTGATCTGACGAGTTCACATTTCAAATTGTTTTTGGAAACTGTGGACGTCGTGTCCTCTGGACCAAAGAGGAAAAGAACCATCCGGACTGTTATAGGCGCAAAGTTCAAAAGCCAGCATCTGTGATGGTATGGGGGTGTATTAGTGCCCAAGGCACGGGCAACTTACACATATGTGAAGGCACCATTAATGCTGGAAGGTACATACAGGTTTTGGAGCAACATATGTTGCCATCCAAGCAACGTCTTTTTCATGGACGCCCCTGCTTATTTCAGCAAGACAATGCCAAGCCACATTCTGCATGTGTTACAACAGCATGGCTCCATAGTAAAAGAGTGCAGGTACTAGACTGGCCTGCCTGCAGTCCAGACCTGTCTCCCATTGAAAATGTGTGGCGCATTATGAAGCGTAAAATACGACAACGGAGACCCCGGACTGTTGAACAACTTAAGCTGTACATCAAGCAAGAATGGGAAAGAGTTCCATCTGAAAAGCTTCAAAAATTGGTCTCCTCAGTTCCCAAATGTTTACTGTCGTGTGAGTGTCGTGAAAAGGAAAGGCGATGTAACACAGTGGTAAAAAGGCCCCTGTGCCAACTTTTTTGCAATGTGTTGCTGCCTTTAAATTCTAAGTTAATGATTATTTGCAAAAAAAAATAAAGTTTCTCAGTTTGAACATTAAACATCTTGTCTTTGCAGTGTATTCAATTGAATATAAGTTGAAAAGGATTTGCAAATCATTGTATTCTGTTTTTTATCTACGATTTACATAACGTGCCAACTTCACTGGTTTTGGTTTTGTATATATATATATATATATATTTGCCGGATGTAGTTTATAGTCATACCCAGGACAGAAAATTTCATACGCAGAAGTTACAAAGAGTTTTGAGCAGAAACGAAACGGTAGGGAAAGAGCAGGCCACAGTACAGACTGTAAAAAAGAAGCAAAAGGAATATGAGGAAGATGAGGTTAGGATAAGAAGAAGTTTTTTGGCTTTTATATCAATGGTGCTGAACTGTGTGAGCGAGATTGAAAGTAAAACGGAGAATAAAGATGGTGGTGGAAGCAGCAAGAGAGATTTTTGGTGTTGTAGATGTCAAGAGGGAAGACATGCAGAACACGTTGGACAGGGGATTCGGTGGTGGTCAGATTGTTGAGAAATAAGGGCACATAGAAAGCAGTAGAATAGTATTTGAAGGAGATATGGTTAAGCAAATAAAGTTTTTTTTTTTTTTTTGCGTCCAATTTAAGTCTTGAAGTTCTCCAGCGGAGGGCAGTAATACGCTTTAGTAGCGTCGAGACTGCCGGAAATACAAAATAAAGAAAGAGAGCTTCCTATGTGGAAATCTCAGGGGGAACAGGAATTCCAAAGGGGAACTGAATCGAATGCAACAGCGGGAAGAAACTGTTCTGCGTTCGCCTGCTTAAATATCCGTGGGAAAATTCAAATTTGGAGCAAGAGTATATGCGAAATCCATACAGCTTTGGCACATAGTGACTGCCCCTGTTTAGCACCTTATTCACTGCGCAGATTCCATGTAAAGGAGAACGACGTTTGCCAGCAGTGGATTGTTAATATCAATCGCTAGGATTTTGTACCCAACAAAAACAATACGGTAAGTTTCGATAACATTTTTTAGTTCATGCCAAACAGACTCGGTGTTTGTCACAGAGTTTTTAGTTATAGAAACGTCAAGTAGACCATTTGTGGGAAGGGGGTCTGCGCTCCCGAGCAAATCCTTATTTCTTGGCTATTTTGAGGGGGCTACCATGAGAAATCCGAAGGTGGTATAGGTCTAAGTTTAATTACACAAGTAGGACTACTTATAGAGACCAGGGAGAAAATATAAAATCATACCGCTTGTGTCATAGGCTGATGCATCGAGGCTCGGAAAATGGGGAGAAAAAATCAATGGACCATACCAAATTTTAAATAATCAAAAATTTGTCAAAATTAGAATTCTATCTCCAGCTACTAAATCTTTGCGCAACTAATTAAGGTAGATATGGAGCTTGTATGGGCATAATAATTATTCCTTAAAACATCATACAGTTGATGCCACTGGTGGCCAAAGTCAACCAATTTGGTGGAATTGCCTAATTTCAGCGGCCATTAAGGCCCTGTGGCCCAACTTTTATCGATTTGCAATATTTTTTCCTTGAGTTACGACATTTTAAACTTTCGATTGAAAGTGGTTCCTAAGGTGTTCCTTATTTCTTTCTGGGTGAAATAATTTCATTTAAGTGCTGTATTTTGTCTATCATTTAAAGCTTGTTCCTACCATTTCCCACATGGACCACCTATAGTTGTATTCAGTGTTAGAGGTACTAAAATGGGAATCAGGGCACATGTTGATGCCCACCAAATGCATCTGAATAAAAAACATCATGGGCTGGCACCATATTTTGGCACGAATATAAGCTCCAATGTGCCTGGATCTGTGTCAAAATGCTGGGGGACTAAAATCTCTGGAGAGAGCGCCAAACTCATCAAATTGAGCGGGTGAATTTTTGTTGTCCATTGTCCGTCCGTCCGAAGTAACAACTTTATCGAGATAACTCAAAAAACAATTGGCCCAGGAAGTTGTAATTTAGTATAATGATGTATCTTCACCCAAGGCAGGTCGCTATTGAAAATGAGCGCGCTGCGTCAAAATCCAAGATGGCCGGCGCCATTTTTGTAAAAACGACGCTATCGAGAACACGAAGGATATATCATAGGAAGTTCTAATTTGGTATGCAGATGTATCTTGACCTAAGGTAGTTCACTATTGAAAATGGGCATGCAGCATCAAAATCCAAGATGTCCGCCGCCATTTCTGTGAAAACGACGTTATCGAGAACGCGAAGAATGTGTGTCGTAGGAAGTTCTGATTTGATATAATGATGTATCTTGACCTAAGGCAGTTAGCTATTGAAAATGGCCGCACTGCATCAAAATCCAAGATGGCCGCCGCCATTTTTGTAAAAATTATGATATCGAGTTAACACTAAAAATAAATGGCCTAGGAACTTTTAATTTGGAATGGTGGTGCATCTTGACCTATTGCATGTTCTTATTGAAAATGATATCATAGCATCAAAATCCAAGATGGTCTCCAAACGGCGTTATCGAGATAACTCGCAAAATAAGTGGCTGACCCAAGGCAGGTCATTGAGTGTGCTACACGAAATTCCTTTCCAGTTTATCTTTTCCATATGGCTGCATCTATCTATCGTCGTCGTCGTCATCATAACAATTCACCATCACTCAATCAATGCAAATTTTATTCACCAAAGCATACTTCTGCATAACGCTGGCGCAGCAACGCAGGTTCAGTGACTTCGCACTTGTTTTTGATGAGTAACCAACTAGTGACTATTTTTTAGATGTTGAAGTCATAGTGTAGTTCTGATTCATTCTTCTTTCATTCCAATATTTTAATATCTGGACCAGTATTCCAATCAGTGTCTAAATCTGTTAATTGATTATCTGTTTTAACAAATCATTATAGTCATGTTATATGTTGTGGAAAAAGAAAATCAACAGGAATCTGGTCATCATAAGTGAGTCCTAATATGGATTGATGAGGGATATGTGTGATGTTCACTGATTACAGCTGTATGCTAAGGTGTCTATGTGGGAAATGGTAGGAACAAGCTTAAAATGATAGACAGAATACCGCACTTTGAAGAAATTATTTCACCCAGAAATAAATACTGAACACCTAAGGAACCACATTCAACGAAAACTTAAATGTAGTCTTTCAAGGAAATAATATTGCAAATCAATAAAAGTTGGGACACATGGCCTTAAAGGGAAAATTCACCCAAAAATGAAAATTCACTCATCATATTCTGACCCCAAGGCTAATTGAAGGGTCAGTTAATTTATTTTGTCCTCAAAATAGTTTTGGAGTTTTAAGGAAAAACTGCATTGAAGAGAAATCCAAATGAATGGAATCCTATGGTGGCCACTTTTTCATACTTAAAAGAGCAATGTTTAAAAACTTAAAATGCCTCCATACTGCTCATGTGGCATTTTTGATGTGTCTGCAAGCCCTGACAGTATGATTTGACTCGAAAAGACATCATTTTCACTACGTTTTTCGCCTAAATGTCCAATGTAGCCACCTAGCCTGGAGCCATGTTTTTTTTTTTTTTTTGTTTCCCCTTGGGGAAGAGTGAAGTTCCGTTACTTGAGGACTCAAAATACGAAGAAGAAGAAGAGGACCTAGAAATACCCACCAAAAAACTAGAAGAGGACCTTGAAAACATAGCCTCAAGCTTGTGTATACATGCAAGCAGTGAACTATGCCGCACGTGATGGGGAGATCTGCGTACCTGGTCACATTTATAGTTTACTAAGCTAGTTTGTTGGTTTCTTTGTCAATGTTGAGATGCTTTCAAAGTGGACGCGAAAGAATTTTTCGCACGACAGATTACATTCAAAGTCAATGCAAAGCCGCTAATTCATGCAAAACGCCTGTATTCGTGTCTTTGCATTGACGTTGAATGTAATCTGTCGTGTTTTGCGTCCAGTGTGAAAGTGGCTTTAGCTGGCAACCTTTTAATTCGGCGCATTTTAATGCCAGTTCATGCAAGTTAAATGCTCGTGGTCCAACTCCAGCCAAATTAGTTCGCATAGTAATGGCTATACGCATTATAAATTGACTAAATTTAAATGTATGAATTGTACTCGGCGCCATTAAAAACACTCAGGCGAGGCATGTAATGTATTTACGGTGAATTGAAGAATCGATTGATTTTTTATTGCTTTTCCAGTGAGGCACGAGAGGAAATAGAGAAAGGAGCGTGGTATTGTAATCCTGACGCGCACCACATGCTCACGTCAAGCACTTCAGCAATAACAAACATTGAGCTGTTCATGTGGTGTACAGTGACACTTGACTTGTTCTCTTTGGTGTGGTGTTAGGCTATTTCACTAAATTGGCTGACTTTTGCCACCAGTGGCACCACCTGTATATTGTTTTAAGGAATAATTGTTATGCCCATACAAGCTCCATATCTAACTTAATCAGTAGTCCAAAGATTTAGTTGCTGGAGATAGAATTCAAATTTTGACAAATTTCTGATTATTTAAAATTTGTAATGGCCCATAGTTTTTTTTCCCCCCCCATTTTCCGAGCCTCGGTGCATCAGCCCATGACACAAGGGTATGATTTTATATTTTCTCCCTGGTCTCTCGAAGTAAGTACTACCTGTATAATTAAACTTGGTCCTGTGCCGTCTTTGGATTTCTCATAGTAGCCCCCTCAAAATGTCCCAGAAATAAATATTTGCTCAGGAGCGCAGACCGCCCTCCCACTTAAAGAACTGAAACTTGAAGAGTATGTGGAATTTTGATTAAATATTTGGGGAGAGTACTTCAGATACATTGATGAATGATATATCAAAGTAGAAAGAAATTTAGAGATGGTCATCTGGGAAGGTTAGTCCAATTGACACAGAATGTCTCACTAGGGAACCTGTGAACAAAGCAATTCCAAACAAACCACACACTGTAACATGGCAAATAACATGGCAAATGTGGAAACTGAGAAATTGTGAAATTCTATCCACAAAGTGAGCTCATTTCAAATTTGATGGCTGCCACAGATCTCAAAAAAGTTGGGATAGGGGCCTGTTCACCATAGTGGAGCATCCTGTCTTCTTTTTAACACAGAGTGGAGGCGCCTGGGCATTGAGGAGATAAGTTCTTGAGTTTAGCCATTGGAATTTGATCCCACTCTAGTTTAATACAGGCTTCCAGCTGCTGGAGAGTTTTGGGTTTCCTTTAATGGACTTTTTGTTTAATTATGCGCCATACGTTCTCAATCGGTGAAAGATCAGGACTGTAGGCAGGCCAGTTCAGCACACAGACTCTTCTACTGCGAAGCCATGCCGTTGTAATAGCTGCAGTATGTGGTTTTGCATTGTCCTGCTTAAATACACTAGGCCTTCCCTGGAATAGATGTCATCTGGAGGGGAGCATATGTTGCTCTGAAACATTTATATACCTTTCAGCATTCATGGTGCTCTTTTAAACATGCAATTGTCCCACACCATATGCACTAATGCATCCCCATACCAGGGTTCTCCACTGTCGTTAATGATCGGGCGGACCGCCCGTTCATTCTGAGTGATTGATTGTTCACAATATATGAGAATCCTCAGCCGCCTGGTCAAAAAAAAAAAACAAAAAAACAGAGAATTTAAAGAGCACTGGAAGATGCGTGATTGAGTGTGCAATATCAATGAAAAAAAAAACATTCTCATCAACGCATCAAAAAATAAAACGAATAAACATAAAACGCATGTTTTATGCATACCACCTACTGCCTGGTCATTGAAAATTTTAGTGGAGAACTCTGCATACCACCAGAGATGCTGGCTTTTGAACTGAACGCTGATAACAGGAGGCATGTTCTTTCTCCTCTTTAGCCCAGAGGACACGACGCCCATGATTGTCAAATTTGGACTCGTCTGACCACAGGACACTTTGCCACTTTACTACAGTCCAATTTAAATGAGACTGGGCCCACAGAACACAGCAGCGCTTCTGGATCATGCTCAACAATGGCTTCCTTTTTGCATGATAGAGTTTTAGGTGCCATCTGTGGATGGCATGGAAGACTGTGTTTACTGACAGTGGTTTCTTGAAGTATTCCTTGGCCCATTTAGTAATGTCAATGACAGAATCATGCCAGTGAGTCTGAGGGCCCAAAGATCACAGGGATCCAGTAAAGGTCTTCGGCCTTGTCCCTTGCGCACAGAGATTTTTCCAGTTTCTCTGAATCTTTTGAAGATGTTATGGACTGTTGATGATGAGGCCTTCAAAGCCTTTGCAATTTCACATGGAGGAACATTGTTTTTAAAGTATTCCAGTTTTTGTTTTTTTTTAAACGCAGGCCTTCACAGGTTGGAAAGCCTCTGACCATCTTTAATTCTGTGAGACTTCTCCTCTCCAAGTCATCCCTTTTATAGCCAATCATGTTACACACTTGATGACAGTTAGCTTAATTACTTGCTAAATGTTATTTCAGCTGATTCTTTTATATATTAATTGCTTTTTCAGCCTCAGCTCATTTTGTGGATAAAAATATAAAATCTCGGTTTCAACATTTGAAATGTTTAATATGTTCTATTGTAAGTAACATTGGCTCATGATCTGCATTTTGATTTTATTCACAATTTTCAATTCGCCCCAACAATTTCGAAATTGGGGTTTTGTGTGTGTGTGTGTGTGTGTGTGTGTGTGTGTGTGTGTGTGTGTGTGTGTGTATGTGTATGAGTGTATGTGTGTGTATATATATATATATATATATATATATATATATATATGTATGTATACATATACATACATACATACATACATACATACATACATACATAGATACATACATACAAACATACATACATACAAAACCCAAAACCAGTGAAGTTGGCATGTTGTGTAAATCGTAAATAAAAACCGAATACAATTATTTGCAGATCCTTTTCAACCTATATTCAAATATTAGCTCATTTGGAATTTGATGCCTGCAACATGTTTCAAAAAAGCTGGTACAAGTGGCAAAAAAGACTGAGAGTTGAGGAATACTCATCAAACACTTATTTGGAACATCCCACAGGTGAACGGGCTGATTAGGAACAGGTGGGTGCCGTGATTGGGTATAAAAGCAGCTTCCATGAAATGCTCAGTCATTCACAAACAAGGATGGGGCGAGGGTCACCACTTAGTGAACAAATGCGTGATCTGATTGTCGAACAGTTTAAAAACAACATTCCTCAACGAGGTATTGCAAGAAATTTAGGGATTTCATCATCTACGGTCCGTAATATCGTCAAAAGGTTCAGAGAATCTGGAGAAATCACTGCACGTAAGCGACAAGGCCGAAAACCAACATTGAATGCCCGTGACCTTCGATCCCTCAGGCGGTACTGCATCAAAAACTGACATCAGTGTGTAAAGGATATCACCACATGGGCTCAGGAACAATTCAGAAAACCACTGTCAGTAACTACAGTTCGTCGCTACATCTGCAAGTGCAAGTTAAAACTGTACAATGCAAAGCGAAAGCCATTTATCAACAGCACCCAGAAACGCCGCCGGCTTCACTGGGCCCAAGCTCATCTAAGATGGACTGATGCAAAGGGGAAAAGTGTTCTGTAGTCTGACGAGTCCACATTACAAATTGTTTTTGGAAACTGTGGACGTCGTGTCCTCCGGACCAAAGAGGAAAAGAACCATCTGGACTGTTATAGGCGCAAAGTTCAAAAGCCAGCATCTGTGATGGTATGGGGGTGTATAAGTGCCCAAGGCATGGGCAACTTACACATATGTGAAGGCACCATTAATGCTGAAAGGTACATACAGGTTTTGGAGCAACATATGTTGCCATCCAAGCAAAGTCTTTTTTATGGACGCCCCTGCTTATTTCAGCAAGACAATGCCAAGCCACATTCTGCACGTGTTACAACAGCATGGCTCCGTAGTAAAAGAGTGCGGGTACTAGACTGGCCTGCCTGTAGTCCAGACCTGTCTCCCATTGAAAATGTGTGGCGCATTATGAAGCGTAAAATACGACGACGTAGACTACGGACTGTTGAACAACTTAAGCTGTACATCAAGCAAGAATGGGAAAGAGTTCCACCTGAAAAGCTTCAAAAATTGGTCTCCTCAGTTCCCAAATGTTTACTGAGTGTCGTTAAAAGGATGTAACACAGTGGTAAAAAGGCCCCTGTGCCAACTTTTTTGCAATGTGTTGCTGCCTTTAATTTCTAAGTTAATGATTATTTGCAAAAAAAAAAAATGTTTCTCAGTTTGAACATTAAACATCTTGTCTTTGCAGTGTATTCAATTGAATATAAGTTGAAAAGGATTTGCAAATCATTGTATTCTGTTTTTATCTACGATTTACATAAAGTGCCAACTTCACTGGTTTTGGGTTTTGTGTGTGTATATATATATATATATATATATGTATATGTGTATACCTATATATATGTATAAATATTATATTTATGTATGTGTATATATATATATATATATATATATATATATATATATATATATATATATAATATGTGTATATGTATGTATGTATGTATGTATGTATATATACACACATACATACATACATTTTATATATATATATGTGTGTGTGTGTATATGATATTATATGTGTGTGTTAAATAAATATGTATTCATTTGTATTCAATACAATATATGTATTGTTGTCGATTAGGAGACGTCATATGAATATGCATTTTGACATTTTGTACTGGTGAGCCGGCTGATCTGTTGACCCTGGTTTATTTGACTTGTATGAGCTGAACACACCATAGCTTGTGTTGGGTTAAGTTGGGTTAAGGTTACGGTTAGGGATAGGGGCAGGGATAGGATTATCTAGAAGTAAGGAAAAGGTTAGGGTTAGGGTTACGGAAAGGGATAGGATTACCTACCACTTAGGTTATGGTTAGGGATAGTTTAGTTCATTTGGTATGTGAACACGAGTGTACCGTGCTCGGACGTTGTACGCGAGTACGGTTGGAAGAGGTGAACTCGGGCACGATACATTCGTACTGATATCAAATGTGAATGCAATACTTTAGCACGGCAGATTACTGTTGTGCAGGGGTCCCCAATCTTTCCCAGAAAGGGCCGGTGTGGGTGCAGGCTTTCATTGCATCCAAACAATTACACAGCTGATACTACTAATTAACCCCTGGACTCTTTGCTAATAACCTTGATTAGTAGCATCAGGTGTGTAGCTGCTTGGTTGCAATGAAAGCCTGCACCCACACCGGCCTATTCTGGAAAAGATTGAGGACCCCTGCTGTTGTGTGTCACTGCTGTCATTTTCTTAGAAATGGCAGTGAAGAAAAGATATCTCCATTCAAATGAGGAAGTTCAATGCATGAAATGTTTAGGTGGACGGAAACACACAATCACCACTGGGTACTACACAAAAACACAGGTTTTTGGAATAATTTGTGAGTAGTTACATTCGCGTGGTTATCACAGAACAATAGATCATTGCCGTGACTAATTAAAGAAAAATAGCCGGTACCCGCACTACACGCAACTGATTGAATTAGCTGATTTTACTTGCAAAATCGGCTTCAAAATGCAGGTTTCACTTCATAACTAAGTTTGAAACCTGGCACGTCGTCTTTGTCACGCATAAACCCGGTTTATACGGAAAACAACCTCATTATTCGTGGTGGTCTAAACACGTGTTCCACGAGGACCTTGTCCTTCCTGCAGCGACTTGGGTTCGACTCCGGCTCAGGTCATTTGCTGCATGTATGCCCCCATTCTTCTCTCCTACTTTCCTGTCTTTCTACCCTGTACAACTGTCAAATAAAGGAAAAATTCCCCAAAAAAAAATCTTTAAAAAAACTCAGTAGTAATAGATGGATAGAGGCTGCTGCGATAGCTATGTCAAAGTGCGGGACGGTATTGTCAACAGTGTCATGGCTGCCACCTCTATAAGCTAGAAGCACGTACAGCTGCTCTAGAAATTAAAGTTTAAATTCTCTTTACTGGATGTTCGCTCGATGTTTATACACCCCCAAATATTTCACTTGGTATCTAAACATTAAGGTAAGCCGAAAAAGTTGTAGTTTTTTTCGATTTTGCTGGAGGTTGTGTGTGGTTCTCTTACCCAAACATTTAATAACTGACCATTAATACTCAACTAATACATTAATATATAATAGTTTATACCTTTATCGGTAACAATAGTCCAATAGTCCAATAGTAATAGTGCCTTGCTTTGTACACCCAGTCTGCCATTGCAGCAATTATTGATGCTATTGTCATAATTTATATCACTTTTGCCTGCGGCGCAACCTGTGAAGCAGGCGATTTAATCAGAACTGTCACCGCAGTAATGACGCCGTCCACAAATCGCTCGCCGGATTTTTAGTCAATACTTAATTTGCTGTGGACTGTTTCCCAGTACGCCGTCTGTTGCCAAACAGAATCACCAGAGGGCTTAATTGCCCAGCTCGTGATCTTATATAGTAGCTAATTACTTGAATCAGGTGTGCTGAATAGGAGGTAGAGCAGAAACCTACAGGATGGAAGCCCTCGAGGAACAGAGTTGGTGACCCCTGCTTTAGAAGCTTGATGGATTCTGCAACACCACATGCTCACGCAGAATGCATGGTTCGCTTTCCAACCTTTAAACCCAGCCTTACTGTGAGAGAAATTTAGTTATAAATTGCTTATTCTTGTAACCTAGCTTATACATATGCAGAAGTGGAATGTCCTTACTGAACTGTGTGTCCCTCCAAGGCCTTGAGATAAGATTGTAACTGAGGTGTTATGAGATGTTCTTGCTGAACTGTGTGGCCCTCCGAAGTCTTGAGATCCTCCAAGGCCTTGAGATAAAGCCTCAGGATGAGGTAACTGCGGGGGCAGTCTCCTCTCCGCTGGGGTGGATGAGCTTACCGAAAGCAGATGTATGTGGGGTGCATTCACCTTACTCTGGAATGCTGAGAGAACAAACTTCTCTGTAAAGAGAGGAGGAGAGTAATGAACTATCGGGAGAAAATTGCCGCAAGGGCGGAACATTTAAGACATTATTATGTTCCTACAAATATCCAAGCAAAGGGGAAATCCCTTTGTCCTTGTACTAGAATTAATTTTGTAATTTGGACCCTATATGCATATAGTGAAGGCCGTATTCTATTTTACTATCTCGGTCTCTGCATGTTTCTTACAGGAATAAATACATTTCCACCACACAGCTGAAGACATCAAGACCGAACCTGTTATGGCCTGCACAGATAACTCAGAGGTGGAGTCTGGATCTAGTTTCATTAAAAGTGAAGACAAGGAGGAGACTATAGATGAGGAGAATGGATATAGGATGAGCAGGGAGGATGAACACATTCTGTCCAACATGAAGGAAGAAGAGGAGGATGGGAAGAGGCAGAGTGAAGATGTATGGAGGGAGGATGGAGTGAAAAATGAGGAGATCTGTAGTTTTGAAGGGGGACAAGAAGAACTCTGTGAACAGTTTTCAAAATCAAATCAAACAGAGAGATGGCTGAGTGAAGAAGGAATTCCTGAGGAAGAGGAGAGCTCCTTGTCTCCAACTGCTTCCTGTCTCCTGAAGCAGGCTAGAGTGCCTTCCCCTCGATGTCCTGCCCTGCCCTCCATTAAAGGTAATTTGGTTGAAAAATTATATCCTGCTTGATGTTTTGAGAGTTCATCTAGCATAGTATTCAGTCACACAAAATGTGTGAATTTAACACTGCTATCATTTAAAAGCCCACTCAGTAATTTTGACTGCTAACTGATGAAAATGATGTGGATTGTGATGTTTCACTCGCGTTTTGCTGATTATCTGGGCTGCAACTTTGCTTTGCCGCTATGCTACAGTTGACATTTAAGGTAAACCCGAGGAAAATTGGCTCAGTGTTTTCTGTAAAACCTATCATTTTTTTTTTTGTTTTTTGGAAGTTGCCTTTCAGGTTAAAATTCACAGTTTGAGCGAAGTCTTTCAAAAAGTTTATCAGTGCAAGTACTGTTGGCCAGGGATACTCAGATCGTGGTCCTCAAAGCTGTATCATGTATGTCATGAAGTGGGACAAAAAGTGTCACTGGGGGAAAAATTTGTTTATTTTTCAATATTTGTGTCAGTGGTTGGATAAAATGAACACTAAAAAAGGAGAAAACCAATAAAATTATATTTCCTAGTTTTTTTTTTAATTTGGCATCTCCAATCCCACCCAAATCTGGAATGTCCAATTGGGGAACTACACTCCTACACTGGTAGGATCACTTGGAAATTTTTTAGTTTTCCATGGAAACACACATGAAATTAGTCTGAATAGGAGATATAGCAAATGAGAAGAACATGCTGACTTTGTCTGAGTTACAAATAATGATTTTAATGGAAGTGATGAATATGTACTTCAAACTTTGCCTTCATCAAAAAGAAACACCTTTTGCAGCAATTGCAGCATGGCAGACCGTAGGCATTCTAGCTGTCAATTTTTCAAGGTAATCTGCTGAGATTTCACCCCATGCTTGCTGGAGCATCTCCCACAACATGGATTGGCTTGATGGAGTCTTCCTCCTTACCATACGGTCATACTGTCCTTGTTAGAGCCAGTTTGTGCTGCTCTCTGAAGGGAGTAGTTCACAGCATGGGAAAAGATTTTAAGTTTCTTCGCAATTTTTCGCATTGAATAGCCTTCTTTTCTAAGCACAATAATAGACTGACTACCTCTAAAGGTAGTTCTTTCATACTGGCCATTTTGAGCCTGTGAACAAACAACTGCTGATGCTTCTGGTACTAAACCAACCTCAAGAATACCATGCTCCCTTTTCTGCTCCCTTATTAGTTCAACAGTTCAACAGGCTCTCCTCCGAAGCATGCGTCCGTCGCCACCGCTTCCTATACACTCATTGGTCAAAACCTTGCAAGCCCAGAACGAAGGTGGAGGATTCCCAAACATGAACAAGCTTATTTTTATATTATTCAACCTTTTTTACCAGGAATAAATCCAATTGAGATACAAGTATCTTTTCCAAGGGAGTCCTGGCCGAGACAGCAGTATAAAAGTTTCACTCAGAAAAAAACAACAGACAATGACAAGGCAAAAAATACATTAACCAGTTTTAGCAGTAAAGCATGTACATGCCACTGGTTAAATAAACCTTAATTCTGGTTTTAAAAACATGTAAACTTATGCGATGATCCAGTTTAAGATAATTCTGTAGCCCGGACCAAGAGGAGGAAGCAAAAACAGAAGGGTCATTCCGTGTCAAATCAACCAAGGATTTGCAAACATCTCTCGGAATTTGGTGAAAGTTTGTGGATGAGTGGGGACCTATGAGTAACGAATAAATCTGAAATATTTTTGCTCAACGCCTCCTAATTAGTGAGTAATTCATTAACAAAGTTTTGACTAATTAGTGAACCCTTGCAACTTCAAACGTGTATCTCCGTTATTATAACACCTAGAGAGTTGGTTGTGGTCTCATTGGAAAGTTCTTTTCAAGCCCTAGAAGTCTCAACTCAACTTTTCTCCATAGAGTCAAATGGAAAAAAGTTATTGCAAGTCAAAAACTTTCAAGGTGTATTGCATAAATACATTTTTCAAATTTCTTAAAATTCCTGTGAGAAGTAGCTTATGATATTAAGAAGCTCTCCTGTAGGTTTTGTGATGGGCACTCAAACGGTCTTTGAACTGTGAGCAAATATGTCCAGGTGCAACAGTTGAAATTAGCCATTTTCATCATATTTTATTTTTTATTTTTAACAAAAATGTCTTTAAAGCGTTCATATCACCTTACCAACCTTTATACCTTAAAACACCACAGCAAGTACTAGAAAATACATTTATCCATGAACTAAATTCAAATCTAAAACGTTCCATTTAAAATTACGAATTTGTAAGGCGATATGATTGCTTTAGGACATGTCAAACATGTCAAATGAACAAAAGATTGATCATAAAGGGTTCTAACATTAGAGAGTGATTGTACTGGAAACGGGAAATATTCGTATGTGTTTTAATTTGGAGTTTTTCACGATGACCCATTTGTCACAAAATTAAAAGGCCATGAAGTAGTTAATTTATTAAAGTAAAGACCTACTACAGGGTCACTAAAATGCTGAAGTGAAACCATGTGAAAGTTGCAACAATAGCCATGAATATTGATTACCGGTACTATAAAGTGGGAAATATTCATGACTATTGTTGCAACTTTGACATGACCCAGAATCTTCCTAACGAGCACCTGTCTGGACAACAGGAGGCGCCTGAGAACTTATTTACAATACCCTATCCCGGCAGACCCTTACCAATTTGCATCCCTGTAGTGCATTGGCCAATTGCGCGCTACTCTGAAAAGAGCTGCCGACCACTGCCAGCTGGTACGAGGCGGGAATCGAACCCGCGCCGTGATAGTCACTTCTGCTTGCAACGCAATGTTTTACCGAGTGAGCTATCTGGCAGCTCTATATATCTTCTAGTTTTTGAGAAAATGGCTAAAATGTGTTGGTATTTTAATGGAAAAAGGAATTGAACTGAATTGAATTGAACATTTCTAAACAAATAGCCATTATTTCCAGAATACTCAACCAAATTTAATCAACCTGGTATCAAAATGCTAGCAGGAGTTTGGTCTCTTCACTAAAGCATAAAGAAAACAAATTTGCAATGAGGGAACTGCACTTTTGTCTTACTTGTCAGCTAAAGTCTCCAATCCACTTCACACCGTTTTATCTGACTGAAATATGTATTTCTCATATATCTATAGGATATATAACACATCTTTGGGAATGTAGGAAATCAGTAATATAGCCATAGAACACATGATATCCTCGTGGTCCTGAAGTCCTGGAATGAAAACGACACTTTTCCTAGTCAAATCGATCCCAACATAGACAGGAAATGTTTCTCTGTTCTGGCACATGCTGCCATCCGGACCTCGTCTTAATAACGTACGTCCTTGCTTGTTGCATCAAGAGGACACCCACACCACACTCTGTGTACATTAACAACAGTATGACTTTGCCACTGAGCTCTTGTATTATACTGGCCTGCCTGGGCCCAGATCTTCCATTAAAAACTTGTGGCAGATTAAAAAGTGCAAAATACTATATAAAAAGAGAGACACTGGACTTTTGACTAGCTGGAGTCCTATATCGGGCTAAAATGGGGAGAGCTAAAACATTTCTTATTTTGTCATTGTACCTTTTTCAATGGAATACAGGTTAAAACGGACTTGCATATTATTGCTCGCTGGGGGCCGCCTAGCTGTCATGGAATTACAGTCCCATTACATTTTGGGTTGTAACTCTACAACTAAATAAGATAAAATCAAGTATGATATGTCATATTGAAGGTATTAACTTGTTCTTTAATATTATTAAGTGAAAGCATATTTTATGAGAAATTTTCATAGAAGAAACAAGCAAAAACTACTCCGTCACGGAATTACACGTAATTGACGTGGTTTAACTATCCAGAAAGTGATGTTCCTATCATAGTTAAGTTATGAAACTTCAATATGTTCATATTTAAGGTGTTTTTTGTTAATACTGTCAGTTATAGAAACAAATATTGACTTTAACCCTGCATTATGGGCAAGAAATTTCAAAAAGTCAATGTCACGGAATTACAAGGGGCAAATTGTCACGGAATGAGTACAATAGTATTAATTAGTTTCAATGTATTTATTTCAATATATTATACATATATACATGATTATTTACATTTTTACAGTTTAGCAATATATTAAAATGTGTTTTCCACTTATAATGACCAATCATAATACATACTTCTAAATTTTTTTTTAATCTCCATGTCAACATTGGCTTGGCGGCCCCCAGCTGTTTTTATTTACAATTTACACATGGTCCCAGTTCTTCTGGAATTGAGGTTAAAAGTATTGTGAATTTATTGAGTGAGAACCAGAGGCCACTATCTAGCATTTGGTGAAAAAAAGGAGTTAAGTGCGTGTGGTGCCCCTTGCTCTGCTGGAGGTTACTATCATGCAATTCCATTAAATGCTCATAAATTGCAGCAACTGATTTCATTTCCATGTGAAACCTGGAATTGGAGGAACCAGACCCTAGTAACTATATTTGGAGATGGCTGCCCCCAGTGGACTATGATGTGGCTCATTTAGTACCAAAAAATTGAGACTTGAGGGACACCATTGACCATTTTAAGGAGGATGAAGATGATGTGTCCTCAACCAAGGAGTCTGAATCTGATGATAGTGCCCCTGCTGACAAGGGTGAGTATAGAAAAGGATGCCAGTATGGGGAGGAGCAGATTTTGTTCATTTTTTTATGCATATGGTAGGCTAGTTGGTGCAGTAACCAAATAACCCCTCAATTGAAAGGTACCCTATCTTCTTCAGTATTGTCTTTGCTTACCCAGCTTGTGCCATTTCTGATTTTTTTTCATTGGAAATTGGTGATTTAATCAGGAAAGTGGCCTTGTGAAAAATCGCTGTTCAGATAGTAGGCTTTGGTTCTCATGTCTGAAATCAGCTGTTTAACCAAAAGATTTTGTCTATTTTTAGGAACTGATAGTAGCTCCTCAAATGGTGGTGATGATATCGGTGCATCTGGAGCAGGGTCTGGAGATGATGTATCTACTGACCATGAACCAGAGGCTGTTCAAGAGAATCAGCGGAAATGTACCACAGAGCGAAGACGTAACCCAGATGGCTGGAAAAAGAATGTGCGTAAGATGAAACGTGCTTCAGGTCAGAGCAACAAATCTGTTACAACAGGCCAACAAGTTGCTGAGAAAACTGTCAATGTTTGTGATTATTCAAAATGTGGACTAAGGTGTAAAGACAAACTTTCTGAGGAACGGAAGGCCGAGATCTTTCAAGAGTTCCACTATTTGAAGGACTGGTCAGCTCAAACCACATACATTGCGACCGCTGTTCTTGTAGCATCCCCTCGCCGACGCACTGTGGCTGATCCACAGAACAGCAGAAAACAACATAGCCGGGCCTACGACTTCAGCACAAAAGGTGGAAGGGATGAATTGAAATCAGTGCGAGTGTGCAAGAAAATGTTCTTGGCAACAAAGGATATCAACACAGCCCGTGTGGACTATGCAATGAAGAAGAAAACTGCAGGAAACTGATAGATTATCGAGGCAAGCATGTCCCTGGAAACAAAACTCCAAAGACGACGTAGTAACCATCAGGCTACATTGAAAAAAATTTCCGCTCAACGAATCTCATGTCACACGATGGCACACAGAAAAAAAAGTATCTTGACAGGTGTCAAGAATGTGCAGGACATGTACCAACTATGTAACGTAGAAGTCATTGGGGAGATGTCCGCGTCAAAATAGGTGTTCAGAGATGTGTTTGATACAGAATAGAATTTATCCTTTCATATGACTAGAAAGGACACTTGCAAAGGATGTGACATTAACAACATCAAGCAGCAGACATGGTAAGGTAAATGATAATGAATGATATAGCCAAAAAAAAAAGATCTGATAAAAGAATGGGATGCCCACAGGAAACTGAAATCTGGCATTTGCTCAAGGGACAGCACTAGGAGTTGAAATTTCACCATGGCAATTTTTTTGGCCCAGTGTAGTGGAGCAATTAGTATGCACATTGATAGACCATACCTAGCATCATTGATTAGTTTGCTCATTCCAGTGTAAATTAAAAAAGCTTCTTATTTATAATCCTTAATTCTGTCAAAAGTTGATTTTTCCAAGAAAGAAGTTCTGGAGCACGTGCTGCAGAATTTCCTTCTTTGACTTTGATTATTTATCCCCTTTTCTGAGAGGCACCGAATTGGCTACTGTTTGTCAGCTGAGACGCATATTCTTCCTTGGTTAAAGTTGATTTGTATGCGTTTTAAACGTCACTGTTAGATTTGCTGTCTCCAATGGGAATAAAATAAAATTATTGTATTTCTTCATACTGAAGTTGATTTGTACAGTTTTTCAAATATCATTGATAGATTTGCTCTCTCCAATGTGAATGAAATAAAACTTTGATTTGTATTCATTAATTCTGAATTTATTTTTCTGGAACCCATCACATGTTAAGCCAGATTGACAATGGTCCTTGTGCACCGTTTGTTCAGTAATGTGTTATAATTTGTCATCAGTAATTTGTTGCCCAGTTGCTTAGTGTACAGTCATTGTATCTCTCTTTCCTGACTTGTTCTTCATGGTCACTTAAATATGGAGCCAAAGGCCGACAAATACATAAATTTCTGACAAATTTACATAAATTTTGGATTACTGAAAAGACGTCTTCTAAAACGTGTCAGAGTATAAGTAGATACGAGGTACAAATGCCTTGGGAAATATGTTATTCAGTATTCCAATATTCAAACAACCAAATCACTAATTACTGACCTGAAAAGCCTTTTTTGTTGGCTTGTGGCTTTTTGAGCAGGGCTTGCATTCCAATCATAGACTGTATAAAAAGCAACCGTGACGTCACCCATTGGTTTCAGCATAGCATTTCGGAAGCCTCGACTTTGGCAATTTTAACAGCGCCATTTTGTCATTTTGAAACCGGATGTAATTTCTATTGGATGAGAGCGTGAATTGAAGATCCAGGTAGGAGTGAGGGGTAGATCCACGTATGTATCTGACCGTATCTGACAAGGACCAGAGGATAGCCACGCCTCATGAAGCATAATTGGCTTTATCCTTTATTCTCTTCTATTTGAGACCATCATTTACAAAACTTAACATCATGATATATCGAAGGAGACTTGAAACTTGCGATAGATACCATAAAATACTGTGGAAAATCCTTGCTGAAATAATAAATCAGGTGGGAAAGTAGGGTCATTTTCTCATTGAACTTCTTTCTGCAACCACCGACGTCGCCATCTGCTGGCCATCAAATGGAATGCAATTTTCAGAGATTTCTGCATGGGCTTCACTTTTCAGACTCTGGTGCTGCGTCCATCTTTTTATGCAGTCTATGATTCCAATGAGGACCCCTGGGGAAAAAAATTCAAAGATGGGCCACAAAATTGATAGCAATTGTTCACCTCTTGGCAATGACTGGATTGATTAAGCATCACATTATTTTTTTTACTTTTTTTTTTATTAGAGAATAGATTTTATTTCATTTCACAGTGGATATTTTGCCATGAACCAGTTTTACATTTCTACGATGTTTGGCCATAACTTATGCTATGTATGCGCAGTTGTATCATTTTCAGTCCTAGTAATCAATGGATAACCGTGAATTGTTACTTTGCCGTTTAGTTAGCTTATTTGCATTTATTTGCAGCAAATATAACTAGCCAAGTCTGCAAAAAAGGCTTTTTAGCTAGCTAGCTGTTAGTTCACTTGTTTAGCAAGCTAGCCTAGCTCGTTCTATGTCAATAGAAAATAAGTGAATAGCCATTATTTCGCTGACTAACCTGAACTGTGAGCATATAGCTTGCTAGCTGGAATTAATATGCGGCAAATATAAAGTTTGCCAGCTAACACTGTCTAAGGAAACCAACAAATTAGCTCGCATGCTGGGCCAGCAAGCTAGATTGCCTTCTCGGCGTCCTACTTTCTGTGCATATAAATCAATAAAAACGGTGAATCCCAATTATTCTAACCAGTTTTAGATTAGCAACTAATCATGAATTGGCTGTGTAACTTGGTTGGGCATTGATGAGGCTGATTAGCTTGTTCGCCAGCTCCTGAGTTTTTACGCTAATGTTGGCCAAAGATAGTCAACTATTAATATAAACTGGCACTTGTTGCAAAACTTTATCTAAATGCTCACTGTTCAAGTTTAGCTAAGTTAGCGAAATAATGGTTATTCGCTTATTTTCTATTGACTGACATGTACAAAATATAACTGTTAGCTTGCTGAACTAACTAAGCCACAAGCCCAAACCTCAGCTACATTGCTTGAGATAATGGGAAAGCTAGCTAGCTAACTGGAAAGAAAAGATTATGGATTGTAGTACACTAAAAAAAATTAAATCTAGCAATATCCATCATGATGGGACAAAGTATTTTCTCTGTCATAGTAGAATACCCCAATGCAGTATGTCCTGTTTACTTTTCATTCTTCAGGAGAGTCTGAGGTGTTTGCCTGCTCCCAGTGCCCATTCATTCATGTGGAAGAAGAGTTGCTGCACCAGCACATTGAGAAGGTTCACCCAGAGATGCACAGCAGAATTCTGGGATATGTAGGAAATGGAGCTGAGAACCCACTGCCTCCCAGCGACACACATCAGCACTCTACCTCAACACAGTCCCACACAGGTACTGCAGCAGTCCACATCTGTTCTCAATGTGGGAAGGGCTTCAGCCGACTGAGCAGCCTGACATCCCATGAGCGCATTCATACGGGGGAACGCCCATACCACTGCTCTTACTGTGGGAAGACCTTCAGTCAGCTGGGTCATGTGGCAACTCATGAGCGAATTCATAAAGGTGATCGCCCATTCCACTGCTCCGAGTGTGGGAAGGGCTTTAATCAGTTGAGTCATCTGACATCACATGAGCATGTTCATACTGGAGAGCGCCCACACCAGTGCTCTCAGTGTGCGAAGAGCTTCAAACAGCAGAGCCATCTGGCAAGACATGAACGCATTCACACTGGAGAGCGCCCATACCGCTGCTCACACTGTGGGAAGAGCTTCAGTAGCGGTGGAAGTTTGAGGAAACATGAGCACATCCATACTGGAGAGCGCCCATACACCTGCGCGCAGTGTGGGAAGTGTTTCAGTCGACTGTGCCATCTGACATCACATGAGCGCATTCATAGTGGAGAGCGCCCACACCGCTGTGCAAAGTGTGGGAAGTGCTTCACTCGACCAAGCAATCTGACCGCACATGAACGCATTCACACCGGGGAGAGCCTATACCGCTGCTCTCATTGCGGGAAGAGCTTCATTCAACTGCGCATTCTGACAATACATGAACGCATGCACACAGGAGAGCGCCCATACCACTGCTCTCACTGTGGGAAGAGCTTCAGTTACACTGGAAGTTTGAGGAAACATGAGCACATTCATACAGGAGAGCGCCCACACTGCTGCTCTCAGTGTGGGAAGAGCTTCAAACAGCTGAGCCATCTGACCAAACATGAACGCTCTCACACAGGAGAGCGGCCATACCTCTGCACCCAGTGTGGGAAGAGCTTCACTTATTCTGAAAATTTGAGGAAACATGAGCGCACTCATAAAAGCAAACGCCATACTACAGCTCCCTTGATATCTTCAAGTACAGAACACGCAGCAGAGCCCGTGAGCTAATGCATGAACTATGCTGCATTCCAAAGTGAATTAAATGCTCCCTTCAATGGATTGTGCCCTCGAGTGGTGTGACTGA
The DNA here is from genome assembly GCA_029721435.1 of Gymnothorax reevesii. Taxonomy (NCBI): domain Eukaryota; kingdom Metazoa; phylum Chordata; class Actinopteri; order Anguilliformes; family Muraenidae; genus Gymnothorax; species Gymnothorax reevesii. Next base: position 21,033,624 of record CM056575.1, on the reverse strand, counting down.
TAGTACGTGAGCTATATATTGTGAGTCGGGGGTCAGAGCTATTTCAGTGTGGATCACCCTTGCATTTCCCCCATTGGGGTCTAGGCAGTAAGTCAAGTCACCCTTGCATCGACTCTCTCTTTCATTCTTATTCAGCGGTAGAAATGGCTATGCTCGCCCTTTGTGGGCTGAATTTTTAGAAATTTGCAATATTTTACATGTGACATGGTAGCCATAGGGCTACATAATTGTCAGTCATGTACACAATTGATTACACCTGGTTGTATGTCTGTTACATGGAAAGCACAATGTCCAGGCTTAATGCGTCAAAGCCACTGGTCTTTGTGAAAGGGCAAAATAACCCCAACAGCACCCCACCTCTGGATCTCTCTCCCTGCCCTTCATTGATGGATTGATGTTGCTAAGGGTTTCAGGCCAGATATGCATTTTGGCTGATCATGGTCTTGATTGAAGACCGTGATTATCAAATTTGTTGAATTGCGTCATGGCACGGTTTAATGCAAACCCCAGAACCTGGTTCCACTTAAACCAGTTCTTACTTTAAGGCTGGTCCTAATGTGGCAAGTCTCTTAAATTTCACACGATTGGCTGCTGGCGAAGTGGTCACATTGTTGCAAACTTATTAATTATGTTAATTATAAAATACCCAGATTTGGAATAACCAAATGTTAGCACTGTATCCATGCAGACAGTGTGGGAATGTCAGTACTTTTAGCATATAAATTTCAGCCGGATGAATTAGGTATGGTAATATGAACAGGTGCTTCCTGCTGTTATTCATATGTAGATATAAACATTAATTTGACTGCATTGGGTCATTGACTCTTAGAATGTCTTCATTCTGGGACTAAGTGCTTCTTTCTGTCAGTTCCTTCCTTAGAGGATTGTTTGATTCCATCAGGCTGACTGAAGAACATCTCATTTAGGTGCTGCTGAATCTCCGCTTTATTCTAAGTGCAGACACTGTGATTGCAAAGGGGATGATTCCATTAATGGGCTTAGCAGGGAGGAAACCCCGGGCATTAAAAAAAAACAGGAGAAAGGCAGATGGGGAAGCTGATGAGAGGGGGGATGATGATGTTGTTGTATATTATTATCCCCCGCCAACACGAAGTGGGAGGGGGATATAGGATTGACCTCCGTGCGTCCTTCCGTCCGTCCGTCAGAGATAAAGGGGACAGCTTTACTCAGAAACTACTACAGATACAGTAACCAAATTTGGTGTGTAGCTTCAGACCATAAAGGCCTTGATTGAGTTCGAAAATGAGAAGCGCACGATTGGCGGGGGATGTTGTAGACCATGTCGACTTGTTGTTATTATTATTATTATTATTATTATTATTATTATTATTATTCTTTTTTTATTATTAATGCATTTGAAACTAGAGGATTTATGGGCATGAATATTCTCATGGGTAATGAGCACCTAGCTGCCTAGGATATGAATTTATTGGCAGCCTGCCACCTGAATCAATTGCATAGCTGGTACTATGCCGGTTAACAGGTTTTTCAAGACACCGCAAAATATCAATTTGGTTGCTATAATGGAACCTTCAGAAAACAACAATGGTACATTTTGGAAGGTTGAATCGGCCATCGATGTGGTCCGCAAGCAGCGAGTCAGTCTGCCACCGGAAGAGTTTAGCACTGTTTATGCGCGAGTGATGCCATTCACACGGCGAATACCGGCAAACGGGTCATAAAATCAAAACGAAATCTGGTTGGCATCAAGAACTGGATATTGCGTGGGAAGTCTGGAACTGCACACTACTTTGTGATTTACTACGGAGCTGGGACAATCATCCCTGGAGTACACAAACATCTTGGGCTCTGGGCTTCCATTGTTCTGAGACTCTCAGAAAGTGTTCCCAATGACAAGAATCATAAACTGTGTTCTGGTAACGATTTTACAGGTATGGCCCTCCTACATGGTCTGCCGACTTACCCATTCCTCTGAATTTATCATTTGTGAGGTAATACTCCACTTTAAATATCTTGCGCTTTTTTTGTACACTGTTGCTTGCTGTGTTTCTTTTTAACGCCTCGTAATATATTCAGACTGATAGGCATGGCCAGGCTAATGTATTTGTTGAGCACCACTGCAATGCGAAGGAAATTCAGACTACTTTTCGGAGACAAAATATGCGGTAAAATTGACGTCTTGACCTTGTATTTACATCTGCATTAAGACACCAAAATAACAAAAAATAAATTAATATGGCATCAAATGGCAATTCTGTAGTTTGAGTATATGCATTATTAACAAGCAACAAACATCTATGAGGGATCGATTCCTGAGACAGCAGCGGACATCAAGTTACGGCCTTATGACCACCAACAAAACTAGAGTATGTCCCCTATTTAATTCATTTATTTTGTATGACAGTTTTGTCTGTGTTCAGTGGACATCCTCCCAAAATTTCAGCAGTGTATGATTTACGTGGAAGAACCATTTATTCATTTCTTTATTATTATTCCCTTTGAGTGTTTTTCTTTGTGGTGCTACACATTTTGACCACCGGGTGGCAGTAGGATCATATGGGTCATCTCCCTTCACTAAATTCATGAATGGGGGAAGATTCCACAATACACATCAGTGTTAAAATCTGCAAAAGATTTGACCAGGTCGCATGGGTTATAACTTCAATTTACAAAAGAAAAATGTATTTCAGTGAAGGGGTTTGCACTTAGCTCAAGATATAACATTTTACTCCGTCTCGCACTGTCTAGTGGTTGAGAATGCCCGTCGGCGGCCAACCGCACCTCGCCCCACACCGACGTGCACAGGGGGCCGAGGACCCGTCCAACGCTGCTTGCAGCTTTAATTTTATTTTAGTTTTTTATGGCCTTATTGCCGCCCAAGATTTGCTCATTCCACGTACGCTTTTAGGGGCAGTCGTGAAGCTTTTCATAGATATTTGATAACTAAGGCTCATTACCTTCTACAGTATTCATGTTTGGTCTCATTAGAAATCCACAAATGTCTTTATAAAATTAACATTGTGCTCAGCTCTGCTCCTCATAATATAACAGCATTTTAATACATGAATTGCCAGTTATAAAAGAGACAACTCACCATTTCTCGCACTTTTGGACACTCTCAGCTCCACCAATCAGCACAGCCTGCTTTGATCATCAAAAAGGGAATACCTTCCCCTTCCCTCATTTTCTTCTGCATATTCACTATTTTCCAATCTTAAGTCCAACAAGGAGTTCTGACATCTGGGCAGTATATTTGGGGGTTGACATCTGTCTTTTCAGTTAGAAGATCTGAAACTTTGATATTAGTTTTCCTTGGGACAATTTCAGGAGATACTAGCTTTGGTTTGTTTTTTTTTTTTTTTAATTCTCTTCTTCTTTGACTGTTCATGTTAGTCTAATTTTTTAGGGAGTAGACCTTTGTTTGTGAAGCTAGACTTTGTATATTCTATTGTAACTCTTAAAGTTCCTACTTTTGAATCAGATCCTAAGTTGTGAATTTTAATAAGGGTTGATGCCGCGGATTGCTCCGCCTATCAACAAATTCAACAATTTGCTTGATAATTGATACCTTTAATGGCGATTAATAAATTGAATTAATTATTTTTTACATGTTTTAAGTCATGGGGTTTAACGGTTGATGCACTTGTGCTGTTGGTATTTTGGGTGCTAGACATTGAGTGAAGGCTTCTAACAAAACTGCTAGATTCAGAAATTGTGCACAATTCCATCAAACTTCACTTTCCCAAAAACAACACTTCTTTCTTAAGCACTTTAACTTGCTGATAAAACTTTGTTTTGGTGGAGCTAATTTAGTAAGAACTGTTGCACTGTTTTGTTCAACAAGTTTTAGTTAATAACCAAAATTTCGCTAAAACATTTTAATAAATTACTGAATTGTGATTCACCAGCTAGAGACCTGATATTTAATAAACTTTATTGAGGTAAAACTTTTCTCTGAGGCAGATTGCTGTAATGGAAGAATGTGTGTCAGACTATATAAGATATGTGCGTTAAACTCCGAATGCTTTGTTAATTCTATTTCTTATTCAAACAAGAAAGGACGAGATCACAAATGGCATTATAACTTGAAGTTGGGAATCTTGCTCGACCGAGAGGACTTTGTAAAATTTTTGAACTAGTACAACTTTCAAGCCCCTCGCCTATTTGTGCTGAGATCTAAACCAGTCCCTCCCTCGATTTTTCGTGCATATCCGATTGACTGTGATTGACAGGCAGTTAGCACCGCCTCCTCCCCCATTGCTGATCGGTTATTTGTGGTGGGAGCCGTAGAATTTTGCAGATCGCATTACAGGCTGTGGGTGGAGATAAAGTCGCAGATTTTTTTCTAAAATCAACTCATTCTTATTCGCATGTCTAAGCGTAGTGACAGTTTCAGTAAATACGACCAAACTAATCTTCCCGACTTCAGCTTTAAATCTAGCAATATCGTGATCACCACGTCGCGGGTTCGAGCCTCGGCGTACCCACCGGCAGGGGTCGGCAGCTTTTTCACAGTAGCGCACAAATGGCTATCGCGCTACAGGGTTACAAATTGGGAAGGGACTGCCGGATTTGGGTGTTCGATAACAGCTTTGTTCGTTGCTCCAGCGCCTCCTGTTGGCCAGACGGGCGCTCGTCAGGAAGACTCCGGCTTGGTTCATGTCCGGGTATCCTCCGCCCTCGTTCTGAACTTGCGAAGATTCAACCAGCGAGTGTATAAGAATCAGTGGCTGACAGGCACGTGCTTCGGAGGAGAGCCGTGAACTGTCTTCACTATCCTGAGTTGGCAGCAAGGGGTCGCATACGAGCAAGCTTTGTACATAGTTCCCCAATTGGGCATTCCAAATTCGGGGGGGATTGGAGATGCCAAATTAAAAAAAAAAAATAATAATAATCTAGCAGTATCCGAATTTATCAAAATGTTTTCTCTGTTGTAGTAGTGTAACCCAATATAGTGTAATTTACTTCTCATTCTTCAGGAGAGTCCGTGGTGTTTCCCTGCTCCCAGTGCCCATTCATTCACATGGAAGAAGTGAAGCTGCGCCAGTATATTGAGAAGGTTCACCCAGAGAAGCACAGCGGCGGCATCTGGCATCTCCAGGAAATACAAAACCCAAAACCAGTGAAGTTGGCACGTTGTGTAAATCGTAAATAAATACAGAATACAATGATTTGCAAATCCTTTTCAACCTATATTCAATTGAATACACTGCAAAGACAAGTTACTTAATGTTCGAACAGGTAAACTTTGTATTTTTTTTGCAAATATTAGCTCATTTGGAATTTGATGCCTGCAACATGTTTCAAAAAAGCCGGCACAAGTGGCAAAAAAGACTGAGAGAGTTGAGAAATGCTCATCAAACACTTATTTGGAACATCCCACAGGTGAACGGGCTAATTGGGAACAGGTGGGTGCCATGATTGGGTATAAAAGCAGCTTCCTGAAATGCTCAGTCATTCACAAACAAGGATGGGGCGAGGGTCACCACTTAGAGAACAAATGCGTGAGCTGATTGTTGAACAGTTTAAAAACAACATTCCTCAACGAGCTATTGCAAGAAATTTAGGGATTTCATCATCTACGGTCCATAATATCGTCAAAAGGTTCAGAGAATCTGGAAAAATCACCACGTAAGCGACAAGGCCGAAAACCAACATTGAATGCCTGTGACCTTCGATCCCTCAGGCGGTACTGCATCAAAAACCAACATCAGTGTGTAAAGGACATCACCACCTGGGCTCAGGAACACTTCAGAAAATCACTGTGAGTAACTACAGTTTGTCGCTACATCTGCAAGTGCAAGTTAAAACTCTACAATGCAAAGCGAAAGCCATTTATGAACTGCACCCAGAAACGCCGCCGGCTTCGCTGGGCCCAGGCTCATCTAAGATGGACTGTTGCAAAGTGGAAAAGTGTTCTGTGGTCTGACGAGTCCACATTTCAAATTGTTTTTGGCAACTGTGGACGTTGTGTCCTCCGGACCAAAGAGGAAAAGAACCATCTGGACTGTCATAGGCGCAAAGTTCAAAAGCCAGCATCTGTGATGGTATGGGGGTGTATTAGTGCCCAGGGCATGGGCAACTTACACATATATGAAGGCACCATTAATGCTGAAAGGTACATACAGGTTTTGGAGCAACATATGTTGCTATCCAAGCAACGTCTTTTTCATGGACGCCCCTGCTTATTTCAGCAAGACAATGCCAAGCCACATTATGCACGTGTTACAACAGCATGGCTCCGTAGTAAAAGAGTGCGGGTACTAGACTGGCCTGCCTGGAGTGCAGACCTGTCTCCCATTGAAAATGTGTGGCGCATTATGAAGCGTAAAATACGTCAATGGAGACCCCGAACTGTTGAACAACTTAAGCTGTACATCAAGCAAGAATGGGAAAGAGTTCCACCTGAAGAGCTTCAAAAATTGGTCTCCTCAGTTCCCAAACATTTACTGAGTGTCGTTAAAAGGAAGGGCGATGTAACACAATGGCAAAAAGGCCCCTGTGCCAACTTTTTTGCTATGTGTTGCTGCCTTTAAAATCTAAGTTAATGATTATTTGCAAAAAAATATAAAGTTTCTCAGTTTGAACATTAAACATCTTGTCTTTTCAGTGTATTCAATTAAATATAAGTTGAAAAGGATTTGCAAATCATTGTATTCTGTTTTTATCTACGATTTACATAATGTGCCAACTTCACTGGTTTTGGGTGTAATTTATTTTTCAAATACAGAGCAAGCTATCGTTTACGTAAAGAAAAACTAACTAAATATTACACTTTCATCATGCAACTTGCCCAAGCCAGATGCTGCGTTAGGTTTTGTTTGATTTAATAACACACGTTTGTGGTTTGGCTACTTTGGTGTGCTTCATATGTGATTGTGAACTTGATTTTCGCTCGAATGTATGAAGTGAGTAATGAATTTTTCCACACACAGAAATGAAATTTGGCTGCACAAAAAGATGGCTTTCCAGTGAAAACCATTATTAGCCACAGAACCAATACCATACTGAATTACACTTAATAATTGATAGATGTCGTTTATATATTTATTTATTTTTCTCCCCTCCACCACCCCCCCTCTTCGGAGGACAACTTTATTTTTTATTCAGGTATTGGTACAAAGAAAAGAGTTTTAAGAACCTCCGAAGGCCATTCACTCTGGTACAGACAAAAATTGACAAATAGTGACAGACAAACAAAGACAAGAACAAACAATTACAATGAGAAGCCTGAGAAATATGGAGTGATATTAAGACTGACAGGTGAACATTTATGATATTAGAACAATTGAAATCACAGTCTTATCAGCTGTTGGGTGAGAGTGGGAATTGTTTGAATTAATAATCTTAGCAATGAAACTGCATTTCAAATTGTGATGTGGATTGAGTGGGCGCGTGTGTGTGAGAAGAAAGTTTAATACTTTAGTTGTGAATATTGGTATGTCTATTTTCCGATTTGTGACAAACCGGAATAGCTTGGGAGGTGGAAGCTGAAATAAAAAGTAGTAGTAGGAAAGGTAGAGGTGAGGGCGATGGGAATGCGCATGAATGTGTTCACTGTTTAATTTGTAGAGAGGTTATGAAAGGATTCCAAGTATTTTTAAAGGCAGATATATTTTTCGCTTTGCATGTTGCAATTTCTTCTGTTGATATGTATTCTGAGATAGATGTCATTTAAAACTTAACCCTGAATAGCCATCAATGCTGCTTTTGGCTGCCATGTTGCGAAGTCATATTCCTAGTTACTTTTTGTTCCACGTGTTTGATTGGGAACAGTAATGCACATGCGCACAAGAATCTCAGCTCAACATGCATGTTACCAGATCAAATAGAACCTTGGGGAGTATGTTCTTGACATGAGGTGGTGACCCAAGTGCACTGTTCTCGGCATTTGATATGTGAACACAATGCTTGTGTCGTGTTCTTGGATGGAATCAAACACGACCTGGAATTCTGTGTGAACGGTCAGTGTCACGTGACCAAGCAAAAACCTTAACTATAACATCAGTCTTTGAAGTTCGCCAGCTTTCCTAGTCCCCTCTATTTACTCTGACCTGACCAAATGAAACAACCCCCGACCAGGGGTTGCTGCAACCCAAGTCTAAATATTCAGAGTGGGAATGTTACAACCAGTGGCAGTGCCAGAACTGGAAATTTGGAGGCACAGAACATCTCAGTAAAACAATCATTAGTCCTGACTTGCTCCCAATTATTTTCATTATTAACAATACATTCACTCTGAAAGCTCTCCACACTATCAGGCCTTGCTTGTTCTCCCCATTTAGGTAAGAAAACAATCATTCATTTGGACGCGTAATTTGGTGAATTTAAATCAGCCTTATTCAAAATTGCATACTTGTCAACTCTCACGCATATGGCATGAGTGTCACGCTTTTTAGAGGCATATTACATTCTCACGCCGTAGTCAGCAGTCTTACACATAAACTAGAACTGCGTTTCATCAGGACAAATCTCGACAGCGTGCTTGCTAAAATGTTGACGCTAAAGTTAAAAGCAATGTCTCTCTAACACACATACACACACACACACACACATTGGAGTGGCAGTCTGGCAGAGTGTAGTCTCTCTCACACACACAGGTATCATCTGATATTGTTGAAAGGACAGATTTCAGAGCAGTTCGCAATGCAAAATGTGTCTATACCGGCCTGTTTAGTTGCTGATGCTGTATTTTTACCAGTGAGAAACACAGACAGATGTGTGTGTGTGTGTGTGTGTGTGTGTGTGTGTGTGTGTGTGTCTGACACAGCAACTCCTCTATGTGTGTGCCTGTCTCTATGGAGACAGCAGCACTCCTGTGAGCTTGATGTCTCGCAGGTGCCGTGAGACAGAAAAACATTCAAAGAAATCGTCAGTGACACTGTCCAAACTATTACCATTTTCTGGCAGAAAATGTAGTGAAAACAAAAAGATCATGAGCGAGAGGAGACTCTGCTGAGCGTCCCCATGTATTTTTTTCTTGTAGTATTAAGTATGTGGTCAGTATGGAAATTTCAAAAATGTGTTTTTCAACTGTCTGCTCCTGTTATAATGGCTGCCTATGCAAGAGTTGGTCAGTGACACTGTCCAAACAACTGCCCTTTTCTGGCAGATCATAGGTCCTATGGTAAAAAGAAAAACACTGCGAGAGAAAGGAGACTCTGCTGAGCGTCCCCTTAGTATTTTTTTGTCTTGTAGTCTCAAGTATGTGGTCAGGATGGCGATTTAAAACAGGAGTTTGTCAGCTCTCCACCCAAACTTTTCTGCTCCTATTGTAATGGCTGTCTATGGGGCAGCTGGTCCGCGCTTCTGTCGCTTGGGGGTACCTAGAGTCTCAACCCTTTGTTTGTTTTCTTCCGAAGTGACATTTTTCAGGCCTGCACAAATTTTCTTACGTTTTGATATATAATTTGTTTGTGTATGTTGGAAATTGTGGCCGGGGGAGTGATTTCAAAAATGTTTTAGGTCATTTTTTTTTTTGCCTTTCTCCACTCTATATTCTAGTGTGCGAGAACATCCGCCCATTGACATGAACATTCTGCCCATTAACTTGTATGGGAAAACAGAAGGGATGAAAAACAGGGATTGCAAAAGAATGAAAAGGGGCTATGCAACCATTTATACAAGGCCGGGGGACATGGTCGGCCGAACGTTTTGGCGTTTGAATTGTCTCTCTATCGCAAACGCTCAGGCAGTTGACACGGGACAATTGAATTTTGGAATGGAAAAATAATAAAGAAATGGACTTAAGGAGAACAATATGTTGCTTGCTGCAAGCACCCAATAACAAAACTGATGATTGAAATTTTGATTTGGCAAACAAAATTATATTTCATTGCCGAGTCCCACTTTTTAATCAAGCCACGCTGTACTGAGAGTGAATGACAATATGCCTTTGGAATGCACACCAGTCATAATTCAATTCATGCGGAATTGAAGTCCTTGTTTTTCAGTTTCACGTGCGTTATGGTAGATTTCACCACTAGTGACATGGCAACTGATTATTACTCCGGACTTCTTACAAATTTCTTTTCTCAGGGGTTGAAAGCTATTAAATTGCAATAGGACGTTTAAAATGATCTTTTCTTTCATTTCCACAATTTAAACAGTCATGTGCAGGCTAGATCGCCGGATGTGCCGAAAAGGTAGCACGAAAGTTCCAGAGCAGTTTTGTAAAGCATAGGCCTATTTATAAGTACTTTTTTTTTCCTGTACTGAATTTAGCACATTATTTTGTCACGGTCAGATCGCATGTGCGAGAGAGGCCGTGTCTTCAATTGCCAATGGATTATTACCATTATTGGAAAAAGTGTTAATGAAGGAAAATGATTGAGAGCTAGCCAGGACTAATTGTTGTTACAAAGGAATGTGCTGTGGCCCCCAATTTCCAGTTCTGGCACCGCCACTGGTTACAACAGCAATAAATACATTTGGTCGGTTCAACCAGTCACCTATTTGTGGGATCAAATAAGGATCATTAATATTTTGAGTTTGAGTCACCTGCAGTCAATTTTGGTACAATGGCATTAATGAGTTGTATTCTTGTGACGTCATCGACCAAACCATGGAAAGTATTTTGCAATTTTTTTCACCACCTTGCGGCTCTTTTATAGTGAAAATATATTGTTTTTTCTGTATCGGGGTCATCAAAGCCCTGCTTTACAATAAAACCCCAATTATTATTTCTAACCTCGCTGACAGAACTTACATGCTAAGAAAAAAGAATGATGGTTGGGGGAATGTGCCAATGTTCCTTTTCTAAAGGAAAGAGCAGGCCAGGTTTCAGGAAGGGGGAAAAGAACAGAATGAATATGCGGCAGATGTTGTTGGGATGGATGGAAGAAGTTTCTTGGCTTTTATCGCAAAGGTAGTAAATTGTGACTACAAGACTGAAATCAAAGTGCCAAGAATTAATATGGTAATGGACACAACCAGAGATATTTTGGGTGTATCAGATGTCAGTAGGTAAGATTTATACAGAGAATTTTGGATTTGGATGAAGATTTGGTGGTGGTCAGATTTTAGGTAAGTAAACTTTGGAGAAAGGAGGTTCAGAAATGAGGGTGGTTAAAAAAGAGTATATTGTGACCAGTGATAACAAAGTGAGTCCTTATAACCAAATATTCACAATTGAGATGAGATCTGTACACAACCATGCTATAGATTATTTATTTTGTCTTAAAATTCGCTCATTCGAAAATGGACACAGTAGGTGGCAGTATATTCAATAAAGCCTTTCAGTTTTCACTAAAAGAACCAGAAGAAGAAGCAGCAATTGCGATAGCAGAGTGTTGTCTTTGTTGTCAGACAGTATCGCTCAAGAGCTGTTCTTGGTGGCTGAAACAGTTTCTTGGTCATTTGGGGATAAGGCGATCGGATTAAACTACTCAACGAATTTACCAATGATGTCATGAGCCTTCTTCGGTTTGCTCAGCATTTTAAAGACATCTCACCAGGGGCGTGTGTAGGGCCTGGGCAATTATCGCCCGTGGTCTTTTTTTACTGTTAATTATTTATTTGCTAGCTATGAGAATGAACTTTGAGCTCTTGCGACCACTAAATTTTTCGTCTGTATTGTAATTTATTACCGTAAATGCGACGGGGAAACTTAAAGTTTTTTTTTTTTTTTGTAGAATAAAATCAGCATCACTTCGCTTAGGATGACGCACAAACGGCGACATTTTACGGCCCTGTCATTTGCGTCCAGTTTGACAGTTCTGACCACTGATAAACGTGACCGTAACTTAATCTTGTGAGATTGTTCGTTTTGCTGTCGTTTCTTTATATGAATGCAATATATTGCATTTTTTAACAGGAACATGCTCGTTTATTAATCAAATGATTGCGAACCTAGCACTATATGAGGCTCAAACTATACGAAAATCTACGCTTTGTCAGCAGTGCGCGTCTTCTCACTCCAGACGTTCAAGTTGACAGTCTTCCCATACACCATTGCCGACAACAGTGAGTACCTGCAGACTTGCTCCGATCTGTCAAAAAGAAATGGTGTGGGAGTCTTGAGCTTGATCAGGAAAGACAGCGGGGAAAGTGTGATCACGCGGATATAGATTTAACTCCGGATACAAGTTATTTATTATTATCTCGGAGGAATTTATTAATTGATCGACGAGAAAAGGTTATTTAAATAGAACGTCGCTTGTGTTAGTGTACGTTATCTCCATTGAACTGCTTGCGTTCTGATCTAATATCATGTTAATGGCACTCTAAAGGATTGCTGGTTTAACTGCTGGTTTTAAAGGGCATTTAAAGTCGATTCTTAGGCGGGACGTTGAACGTCCAATGTTTACGAACAAATCACTTGCTTTTGTTGACATCTTGCATTGTCACATGACCAATTTCATTCATATAAACCAATGTTGTGTGTACATGCGTAGATAATCCTTCTATTTCGGTTCGTTTGCGCAGGTGCGACTCGTTGATTGGCCAAACCAAAACAATGGGAAACGGATGTCCTTAAAAACGTGGAAGATGACACAACGAAAGATTTAACCAATATATGTATATATATTTAGAAATATATATCTATGGATTTAGCCGATTTTTGGTATGTCCATTATAATCGCACACACTGGACAATTCAGCCACTTTTATTCTTAAAGGAAAGGTATACCCAACATCAGAGTTTTATCTTTTGCGTTTATTTCATTTTTGGCTATGCAAATATGCCGATTATAATATGCAGACACACTCCAGTTAGGATTCCTAATTAGAATGGATATGCAAATTAACAGATGTGCATGATTACTGTTACATCATTTCTGGTTCTAAACATGATGCAAAATCACAGGGTATACTTTTCCTTTAATGTGTATGGTGATACCACCTAACTTTAAATCTCACCGAAAATAGCTTGATCAAACATCCTGCCTTGCCTACCATGTCCAGACTATGATTCCATATAACTGCCAGTTTGTGCACTTGCTTTTTTTTAAATGGCATCGTAAATTAACATTTCCTTTATTACAATGATTGGAAGGGCTTTAATGCAGACACTGTAATGCAGTCAGTAGTCCATACATTTAAACGATATGGCAACATTGTGGTAGTTTCTATTTTAATATTTGCATAGTACTGAGTGAAATAATGTCTTTTTGTGTTATTTTACGTTATTCACATATAGTATAGTGTTCAGAGTTGGTTGTGCATTTCATGCAGTAGACATTGTTAAATGCCTAGTACCATCCGTGTAGGAAAATTTCTTGATAAGGTTGGTAGTTGTTCACAATCTGAACTTACAAGCTGAAAGTTACAATCATTCACTGATAAACCAGTGCCATTTTCTTTTTCTAAGAATGTATACTTGTATGCCATGAAAGTGTGTGCATTGTGGAGTAGCCTGCACTTTCAAATTCATGTAAAACTACATCGACTGAAGTACCCCAGTCATGGGCTTGTTGCGTTGTTCATCTTTGCAGCACGATGATTGAATAGAATTGAATAAATTCAGTCATCTCCTTAATTATCCTTCTGTCCCTTTTGAAGCTTGATGAATACTGCATCAGCACATGTTCAGCAAGAATGTGTGCTTTACTTTCAGATCTTTACGCCCCACCTTGCAGTTGAAGACATCATGACAGAACCTGTGATGGACAGCTCAGATTATGCAGATGTGGAATCTGGATCCAGTTTGATTAAAAGTGAAGACATAGAGGAGAGCATAGAGGAGAAGAATGGATATGGGATGAGCAGGGCAGAAGAACTAATGATCTCCAACATAAAGGAGGAGGAGGAGGAGGAAGGTGGGGAGAGGCAGAGTGAGGAGGTGTTGAGGGAAGATAGAGTGAAAACTGAGGAGATCTGTACTTTTGAGTGGGGACACGAAGAACTGGATGAACGGTTTTCAAATTCAAACCAAACTGAGAGATGGCTAAGTGAAAAAGGAATTCCAGAGGAAGAGGCGGGCTCCTTGCCCCCAGGTATGTCCTGTCTCCGGAAACAGGCTGGGGCGCTGTCCCCTGGACCTTCTGCTCTATCCTGCATAAAAGGTAATTTGGTTGAAGAATAATCTCCTGCTTGGTGTTAAAGTAGGGTGTTGTTGATCTGACAAAGTATTCAGTCATAAAACATATGTGAATTTACAGTTTTTTACAATCGCTTCGACGCTAACCTCAGAAGTTGTTGCTCAAGTTTCAAAACTCTAGATACAAACCTCAACACAGATCATCAAAATAGACCATTTTTCAAAACTCAAAACACTTTTTTCAATTGCTTGGATACAATACACATTACATTTAAGTCATTTGTTCATTGAACGTAAATTACTTGTTCAAAATGACACAACTGAACATCAAAGTATTACTATTTTAAAATAGAATACACCCATTCTATGTGATTTGACTGTCTTTTCATGTCATTAAAGGCATCTAATTATCAATGACTACAACTACTCAAAATGATTAGTAACTGAATCGTTGAAGTACTTAAAGTTTTTGCCCAAATTTCCTGTGGGTAGTAATGACAACTGACTCCAATTTGACACCAATTAATGACGATTGACTCCAATTACTGATTATTGATTTCACCTTGTGGTAAGAGTATGTAGGTAAGGGTTTGCACCCATCACAGCTTCAACACAGTGACAACATGGAGCAGGCAGATCAGCTGAGAGGTCAAGCAGTGAGAGGACGTGGAGGTGAGGGGGAAAGATTTGGTAGAGGACAAGGACCCCTCCATAGAGGTGGCCGTGGGCCTCGTCAGAGAGGGGGGCTTAGGCCCCAACAGAGAGGTGGCCATGGGCCTCGTCAGAGAGGGGGGAGCGGTGGTAGAGGACAAGGCCAGGGACCAAGACAGCGACAGTCTCAGGAAAGGGTGTCAAATGAAATCAGAGCAATGGTTGTGGATCATGTCATCAATTGGGGCATGACGATGAGTGAGGCCGCTGCCATGATCCAGCTAAGAAGATCCACGGTGGCCTCGATCATCAGAACATTCCGCAACGAGAACCGGTAAGTCTTCAGCATGGACTATGTATTTGCGTAAACTACCATAAATTATCAAATTTCTGTAGTGGGTAATGATATACAGTACTGTAATACAGCCTGTGTCTTACCACTGTCTTAGTGTCTCTCCAGGGTACCACTGTATAGTGCATACAAATAGATACCACACGGTAGGTGTTGTGCCTCAATGTGGTCTTTGCTTTCCCTGCAGAAGTGAGACCAGGCCAAACGGGGGAGGCAGGGGCAGAATTTTGACTGACCAACAAGAGCTCACTGTGGTCAATTTAGTTCGGGCCAGGAATGAGATACGCCTGACCGAAATCCAGCAGCACATCATCGACAATGTCGATCTATTCAATAATGTGGAAGCCATTAGTCTGCCGACTATTGCCTGCATACTGAAAAGGAACCAGGTGTCTTTAAAGCAGATCTACCAGGTGCCTTTTGAAAGAAATACAGAGAGGGTGAAGCAACTGCGGGCAGAGTATGTTCAGGTATGCTCAGTTTAAAGATTCTTGTGGCAGTATGAATGATTCACATGGGTTGGATCTAATGTTTCATTCTAGAGGAATTTCCTTTCAATCTCTTTTTAGAGGGTGATAGAGCTGGATGCTGCAGAGGACTACCACAAATTCCTCTACATAGATGAGGCAGGCTTCAACCTTGCCAAAACATGGCGGAGAGGGCAAAATTTAATAGGCCAGCGAGCAACAATCCAGGTACCTGGACAACGTGGAGGGAACATCACTATGTGTGCCGCTATATCTCAGGATGGTGTGGTGGCACGCAGACCTGTGCTGGGATCATACAATGCAGCCCTCCTTCAGGATTTTTTAAACGAACTAGAACAGCTCTGTCAAACTGAAGGAGTCACGTATGTTGTAGTCTGGGACAATGTTAGGTTCCACCATGCTGAAGTGGTGCACACATGGTTTGAGGCCCATCCACAGTTCATAGTATTATATTTGCCCCCATACGCTCCTTTTCTCAACCCAATAGAGGAATTCTTCTCAGCATGGAGGTGGAAAGTCTATGATCGTCGCCCTCATGAACGTGCCACCCTCCTCCAGGCCATGGATGACGCGTGTAATGAAATAACGGCAGACCAATGTCAGGCCTGGATTCGTCATGCCAGGAGATTTTTCCCCCAATGCCTGGCAAGGGAAAATATCCACTGTGATGTTGATGAGAATCTCTGGCCAACTCCAGAAGAGAGAGTTGATGCAAATGATGAGTAACAATGTTACAGTATTTTTGTTTACAACCGTTCACTTTTATGGCAGTTGATCAAAATGTTTTCATTTACTTTATGGCTACTTTGCCATTCTTCAAATAAACATTTTACTGTTGTATTTCAATCGGATTTGGCGTCAAGGAAGGCAACGATGGACTGCACATACTACGAGAAGTCATTACATCCGATAAGGGAAGGGTGAACCAAGGCGATGGAAATGACGACTAATCAAGAAATCCAAGCTAAGACCCGGTATTATTATACCTCTCATCTACTCCAAATTAGCCGGAACAAGCCAAATGATTAAGAAAGGGGTTTCGGGGCAATGTCGCATTGGATCAAGAGTGGCATTTGAATCTAAAGTTATATGGACACTCACCTATTCTGTAATTATAATTCTCATGATATTCATAAATCTTACGATCGTATTTTCTGACGTTTAAATCGTAGCGTACATGGACCCTAGCTCTGCTGTGATTCATAATCCATATGATATCTTAACCATAATCAAACTGTTTTTCTGGAAGTTGGGGGCGGGACTTTGACAAGCGATTTCGCTTCTCCCGCGACCCTTTCGGTCATGATACATGATACATGTTGTGTTGTGTTGTGTTGAAATTGTCATGAAACGACTATACAATCATGCCGAAATAATAAAAAAAAAAAAATTTCACATTTTGTTTATGATTCCACTGTCTCTATCGTTTAGACCCTTATTGAAACATGTATCAAGTGTTTTTTGCAGTAATGAAAGTGATTGGAAAAAACAACTTCACAGTGAAGCCATTGGTATCTTGTGTGTGGGTGATCTAAAGTAGTGTTCCTACGGTATTTCATGATAGTTGAGTCATTTGAACCAAAGATTCAGAAGTGCAAGTATTCTTCAATGATGAGAATACACAATGCAAGGTTTTGAACAAATGGTTGGGCTGGGTTACAAGTGCTGACCGTTATGAGTGTTGTATCTAACGTTTTGAAAATTGAGCAAAAACTTCTGAGGTTAGCGTCAAAGTGATTGTAAAAAACTGTAACATTCCTATAATTTTGACTGCTAACTGATGATAATGATGTGGATGCTAACTGAGTACCTTTGTAGATCATGGTGATGTTTTGAATGCTTTTTATCCATAATCTTGGCTACAAATTTGCTCTGTTTTTTGGGGTTCTTTACTTTTTTTAAACTGCTGCTGGTTGCTAATCCAGAAGAAAATTGGCTCCGTTTTTTTTTTTTGTAAAAACCTAACCTCTTAAGACCTGGCGGGCATCACATTTTGGGTTATATTACCACAGTAGTTAATTCTGCTTTACTGGGGCCTTATGACCACATGTGTGGACACTTACACTACCATCTAGTCGTGTCAGAAGAGTACAATGCACTACAGAAAAAATTCAAAATGGCGGCGAGCGCAAGTGAAAGTTCGAGTGGCCACTTCGAACTCATACATCGACAAGGTAAGAAGTCCAATCGTATTTCATGGCTCATTCTTGTTTACATATGCATGAAAGCATTGTAACTTTGTCATGATATGCAAATTTGGTAAAAATTAGTCACTGTAAGGATCTAGTATGCTGCTAAACACAATGGACTTACCGTACAGGCCAGCAGACACTGCCTAATACCCACAAGATGTCTTGTGTATCTCTCGTAGATTTCTCGTGATAATCTCCTCTTTATGTTGCGTGCTATTATCAATCTCATACTCTGCCGAGACAAGCTTTGCAGTAGGCGGGCCGCCGAACCTACACACGTATGCCTAGAGTCTGCCAAATGCGCGACGTAATGTAGTCTGAATTAGGTCTATGCACAGTTGTTACTGAGAATTACTTTTTATTTGTGGATTTAATAGATATAATACGTTGCTGCGTTGTTGTTGGTAATCGCTAATCACTAATCCGTGAAAATCGAGGGTGGTCTGAAGAAGAGTATACGATATCCAGCAGCAGTTGAAGAATCTCTTGGAAAATCTCAGTATACATTTTTCTGGTCTGAATGAAACATAATGTGTTACATACATGTAGATTGTAATTTTGAATGTTTTCTGTGCATGTCTCATTGTGTCATAAATAAAGCAACAAATCTATCGATTCACATGTCAAATTATATTTAAAGCAACGCCTTGTTGCCAGAGATGCCAAGTCTCAAGCATTCGGCGTATGTCTCGCGCATCTTTTAGGCTTATTGACCGTAGTCCACAATTATTCAATGAATGCCTATTAATTAGATTCTTACGCGGAATTAAAACCTTGCACATTGATGTTTCAGTGTCACTTGCGTAAAGAGGGACCTCACAGCAAGTAAAATGGAAAACGATTATGACTCTGGGCTTTTTGTGCTTCTCTTTACTCAGAGATTGGAAACAATGCATGTGTTTCATGATCGTTTCAATTGTTTAAATGAAATAAGACTATCTGAAATGTCTTTTTGCAATTCCTTTGCTGTCAAAACCCTCAGTAAAGACAAACGTGAGAATTCCCGAGTCATAATTGATTTCCGCGTCACTAGTGGGGAAATTAATCGTAATGCACGTGAAACTGATCAACTTCATGCACAATGACTTAAATTCCGAGAGAATTTCTTCAGTGCGCATTAATAGAATAATTGCTGACTACGATACAGGAACGTGAATGCCAGAGACTCACGCCTAACGCGTGAGACTTGGAATCTCTGCAACTGATGCAGTATCCTAAAAACGACAGAGCTCACTTTGGCATGTCTTTTCCTTCCAGTGGAATTGGTTAGGTGTACAGTAATCATTAGTTTGATTTTTGTTTGGCATATAGATTTTGCCGATGTAATGTACTGAAATGCAAATTATCACCGGCACTAGGCCGATTACTTTCCGACGCACTATATATGTGACTCATACATTTACGCTGCATCGTGGTACTCTCACGTCTGTCTTGTGTATATCTCCCGATAATCTTGCGTAGAAATGGCACTGTCTGCTGGTCTGTCGGGTAGCTTTGGTAAATATGTTAATATGTTAGCATTTATGCGCCCAGGGACAGCAGATGTAAATTACCTTATAGCTAACTCCAATGCAGCGAAAAACCCTTGTCCCGGTGAAATAAATAAACAATTACAACCCCAATTCTGAAATAGTTGGGACAAAGTGTAAATTGTGAATAAAATCAAAATGCAATGACTTCCAAATCACATCAGCCGGTATTTTATTCACTGTTGAACTGAGATAACATAGCAAATGTTGAAACTGAGAAATTTCCTTTTTGCATGATAGAGTTTTAGGTGGCATCTGTGGATGGCACGGCAGACTGTATTTACAGACAGTGGTTTCTAGAAGTATTCCTGGGCCCATTCAGTAATTTCAATGACAGAATCATGCCGGTGAATTATACAGTGGCATCTGAGGGCCCAAAAATCACGGGCATCAAGTAAAGGTCTTCAGCCTTGTCCCTTACGCACAGAGATTTTCCCAGTTTCTCTAAATCTTTCGATGAAATTATGCACTGTTGATGACGAGACCTTCAAAGCCTTTTTAGCTCGCCGGGACGAATGTCCGGGGAGAGCTATTGTCGTACCCCAGGCGTCCGCGTCCGCGTGCAGAAAAACTTTAACTTTAGCTTTGTTGTCTTTCTGACAACTCTTGTTACAATTTGACGTTGAGGAACATTGTTTTTAAAGTATTCTGCAATATTTTTAGCAAGACTTCTCAGGTTGGGGAGCCTCTGGCCATATTTACTTCTGAGAGACTCAGCCTCTCTTTTATAGCCACTCATGTTACACACCCGATGCCAGTTAACTTAATTACTTGCTAAATGTTCTTTCAGCTGTTTCTTTTATTTATTCATTGCTTTTTCAGCCCTTTTTTGCCAAACTTTTTTGAGACCTGTTGCAGCCAGAAAATTTGAAATAAGCTCATTTTGTGGATAAAAATGTAAAAAAAAGTCTCAGTTTCAACATTTGAAATGTCATCTATCTTCTATTGTAAATAACATTTTGGCTCATGTGATCTGAAAGTCATTGCATTTTGATTTTATTCACAATTTACACTTCGTCCCAACTATTTCAGAGTTGGGATTGTAAATAAATACCTGTCGCAGTGCTAGAACTGGGAATTGGGTTATGACAAGAATTAGTCCTGGCAAGTTCTCAATCATTTTCCTTTCTTGACACGTTTTCCAATTATCGTAATTGGCATCTGAAGAAACAGTTTCTCTCCATATGTGATCTAATACCAATTAAATCATGGGCTAAATTCAGTACCTACTTATTAATGGGCCAATGCTTTGCGTTGATTGAACTGGTCCGCATTCCAATGAAATATCGCCTTTCACTTTTGGTATTGCGTGGGTTGGTCAAAAAAAAGTGGCACTCGGCAGTTAAATAGGCTATAAAAAGCATGCGGCTCAAGCTGTTTGCCCAGGTACATACATAAATTACATGGATTTGTATTTGATTTTTTTTCATGATTTTACTTCCAGAGCGTTTTTCTCTGCAAAGAGCATTGGAGTTACTCAATCTAATTGATGGAGACGAGTCAGATTTGGAAAATTTGTCAGACAATGATGATGCCATCCTGGATGCTGATTATCAACCCCCACCACGGGAGCAAAGCAGCAGTGAGGATGACAGTAGCGGTGATGAGGACCTCATTCCACAGCCCACTGAACACAGCAGGGGACGTAAACGCCTCCGTGGTGAAAATAATGGTTAGCCAAGACCCAGTGGATATTTGTTTATTTTAGGCAGTTAGGGCTTCAGGGCTAGGTGGAGGATTGGGAGGAAAACATATAGACACAGCACCGTTCAATGTTTGTAGCAAAATGCTAATTTACAACACTTGTTGACAGATTCAGGGACAGGTACAGGTTCAGACTATGACGTTGCCAGATCCCACACTCCCAGATGTCTCCGTCAAACTCAGCAGATTGAGGCTGATGGTTCAAATGATGGCCCGGAAGAGCCAACACCAGGACCAAGCCCTCGGGGACAGTCCAATAAAGGTAATTGTTCTTATTTTGGCAAGCCTTGAAGATAAATCTTCAAATTTCATATAAATGTCTACTCAGATTCAACTACAGTATCTCACAAAAGTGAGTACACCCCTTACATTTTGACAATTAATTTATTATATCTTTTCAAGGGACAATGCTACAGAAGTGAAACTTCTATATATTCTAGAGTAGTCATGGTACAGTATGTGTAGCAGTGTAGATTTACTGCACTGTCCAAATACCTGAACAAACAGTCACTATTTCCAAAATAGATGGCAACAAAAGTTAGTACACACCCCAATTGATAATGGTCAACCAAGCAATGAAACGCGACTTGTTCATCATGTTCATACTTTTTTCTGTTCGACTGGGCCATATGAGGTTGTGTAACATGTTGAAGGGTTAAATTGTGGTGCTTTAGGTGCAATGGTCTCGTTCTGGTCACTATAGGGTCAACATGGCACCTCATGGGAAAGAACTCTCTGAGGATCTGAAAAAGAGAATTGTTGCTCTCCACAAAAATGGTCTAAGCTACAAGAAGATCTGTGAAACCATGAAACTGAGCTACAGCACGGTGGCCAAGGTTATCCAGCAGTTTTCCAAGACGAGTTATGCTCGGAAAAGGCCTCGTCAGGGTCGACCGAAGAGGTTGAGTCCTCGTGCTCTGTGCCAGGTGCACAAGTTGGCTTCAGAAAACAGACGCAGGAGTGCTGGTAGCATTGCTAACAAGGTTGTAGCAGTGGGATATCAGCCTGTCAGTGCTCAGACCATACGCCATGCTCTGCGCATAGTTGGTCTGCATGGCCGTCAGCCAAGATGGAAGCCTCTTCTGAAGCTAGCCCACGAGAAAGCCCGAAAACAGTTTGTTGAAGACAACCAGTCCAAGAACATGAACTACTAGAACCATATTCTGTGGTCTGACGAGACCAAGATAAAATTGTTCGGCTCAGATGGTGTCCAGCATGTGTGGCAACACCCTGGTGAGAAGTATCAAAACAAGTGTGTACTGCCTACAGTCAAACATGGTGCTGACAGCATCATGGTCTGGGGCTGCATGAGTGCTTCTGGTCCTGGGGAGCTGCACTTCATTAATGGAATAATGGATCCAACATGTCCTGTGAGATTCTGAAGCAGAACATGACGCCCTCCCATCAGAAACTGGGCCGCACGGCTGTTTTCCAACATGATAACGACCCAAAACACAACTCCAAGATGACAACTGCCTTCCTGAAGAAGCTGAAGGTGATGGTATGGCCAAGTATGTCTCCAGACCTGAATCCCATTGAGCATCGGTGGGGCATCCTCAAGAGGAAGGTGGAGGAGCAGCAGGTGTCCAACATCCACCAGCTCCGTGATGTTGTCATGGAGGAGTGGAGGATCCCAGCAACAACCTGTGCAGCTCTGGTGAATTCCTTGCCTCGGAGAATCAAGGCAGTGCTGGACAACAATGGCGGTCACACTAAATATTGTCACTATGGACACAATTTGGCATGTTGACGGTGAGGTGTACTCACTTTTGTTGCCACCCATTTTGGAAATAGTGACTGTTTGTTCAGTTATTAGGACAGTGCAGTAAATCTACACTGCTAAACCTATTGTGCAATGACTACTCTAGAATATATTCAGTTTTCATTTCTGTAACGTTGTCCCTTAAAAAGATATACTAAATTAATAGTCGAAATGTGAAGGGTGTACTCATTTTTGTGAGATACTGTATGTTATGCACCAGTACACCTCAGTGAATTGCTTGCATGGGTAAATGTGTAACTTGCTTTGCAATAAGTACTATTTTTATTCTGATTCTGGTTGTGCAGGACGTGGAATGCGCTGGAGGGCTACTCCATTGACGCCAAACCTTGCCGAGTTTGAGCATGAGGACGAAACAGAGCACTCCAGAAATGGCTGGACCCCACTAAACTATTTTGAACAGTATATAGATAAAGATTTGATGAAAATTATCTCAGATTGCTCTAATGCTATGTCACTGACTAGAAGTGGGGACCTACTCAACACATCAGTAGATGAGGTTTACCATTTCTTTGGTGCCTCTATTTTGATGTCCTGCGTCCGATACCCAAAAATAAGGATGCACTGGTCCAAAGCCCTGAGATTCTCTGCCATCACTGACAGATTCACGCGTGACAGATTCTTTAAACTGAGGCAATCATTAAAAGTGCTAATTGATGATGATGTGCCAGAAGACCTGAGGAAGAGTGACAAATTCTGGAAGGTGAGGCCTTTTCTGGATCGGATTCTGCAAGGCTGCAGGTCTCAGACTCAACCTGAATGCGTAGCGATTCATGAGCAGATTATCCCTTTCACAGGAGCCTGTCCATGTAAGCAATATCTGCCAATGAAGCCAAACTCTGTTGGCATAAAGAACTTTGTTTGTGCTACAGCAGATGGCATTGTGCTGGACTTTGATCTTTATCAAGGTACTGGTGCACTGCTTGAGCAGGTCGAAGAACCAGAGGGTCTGAGTTTGGGAAGCTTAGTCATGGCTCGCCTGTGTCAAACTCTGCATCGTGGCACAAAAGTGTATTGTGACCGGTTCTTCACAAGCATCCAAGGTGCTGAACGAATAATGAAGAATGAGCTGTACATGACTGGTGCAGTAATGAAGAACCGGGTCGCTGCAGCAGTGCGGAAGTTACCCACTGACAAAACCATGAAAAACGCAGGAAGAGGTACTTCAACAGAAGTTTCCACTGAAGATGGGAAGTTGTGTGTAGTGAAGTGGTTCGACAACAAACCAGTACTGATGATGTCTGTTGTTCATGGTACACAGCCTGAAGACACCTGTCAGCGCTGGGACAAGAAATTGAAACAATATGTTTCTGTCTCGAGGCCAAGCATTGTCCGTGAGTATAACCTCACGATGGGTGGAGTTGACTTGGTTGATAGAATGATTAGTTACTATCGCATGAGCGCCCGTACTAAGAAGTGGACAATGCGGATGCTAATGCACTTCACGGATCTGGCTTTAGCCAACAGCTGGCTACTCTACTGCAAAGACCTTACAATATGTGGTGCACCAAAGAAGAGCATCATGCAGTTCCTTGAGTTCCGTATGGAAGTGGCCAGGACCCTCTTGGCCCAGCATCACAGTCAAGGAGACGATGCAGACCTTTCAGAGCTGTCAGAGGGAGAAGACGATTCAAAACAAGGGAAAAAACGTCCAGTGACAGCAGTGCCCCATGTCTCAGTCCGCAGGAGGGCCAATGCCCATCTCCCAGAGATAATGAGCATGAAGAACGCAGCACGCTGCAGAGCAGCAGGCTGCACTGGGAAAACCCGAGTGCGTTGTGTGACCTGCAAGGTGTTCTTGTGCTTACAAGCTGATCGCAACTGTTACATGGCCTTTCACACATAGGTGTGTACATGTTCCTAAAGAAAGGGGCATTCCTAGTTTTTTTTTTTTTTACATAGCCGATGCAAAATGCTGTGAATGTTTAATTCTGTATTTTGTTACAGGCATATGATGTCTTCCTCCAACTGTTTGCAGCATTCCAAATGAGCCTTATTGTAGCTGTGACTGTCCAAACAGGGATAAAATTTGTTTTTTTTTTTTCATTTTGTTTTTTTGCACCATGAGGTTCAAAACATGTTAAAACATGTTTGTTAGTGTTATTAATAGATGCAACATTGAAAATGCAAAATTCTTTGATTGTTTTTGTTGTGTCTACCCGACCAGGGGTGCATTTCCCAAACAACGACGGAAGTTAGCTTTGAACTAACACGGTACGATGCATCGTTAAACTAACAAACATCAGAAGAACGATGGTTTCCCAAAACCGTTGTACGTTGTTCGTCCCACAGTAGTCTGAACCATGTTGGTTTGAACGACGTTAGTTTGAACCATGATAGTTTGAGCGCTTGAACAACAATGTTACCAGGAGCACTCCGGTCTGTTTTTCACCGCGGGAAGCTGAAAAACTTGGTATTTGTGCCTAAATACAGCAGTTGTGATCGATATTACAATACATATTTGTCGTTTTGGCATATTATTTTGCGATCATACACAAACTAGCTACAAAACAATTTATCATTTAAATGAAAAGACACTTTTGGCAACGATTCTTTCGAAAAAAATAAAATCTAAAGAACGATTTGCTATTTCAGTGCATTTAATGAGATGAGCTCCACCAGCGAGTAGGCTACAAAGTTTTGTAATTCATTCTTTACAGTTATATATACATATTAAGCTCCCTCCCTTGATGAAAATTCTGTGGTGTAGCGGGTAAAGCCACTGTCACAATACGAGTAATCTTCATAGAGTGAAGAAAGGGTCGACTCTCGCAGTACATGACAGCGTTCCCCCCCCCCCCCCGTTTTTTATTCATGGAAACGTGTGCTCCGATGAACAAGTGATCATTAAATTCAGACGATGCGTGTCACGTTGTCTCCTTTGATATATGTAGTAAATATTTAAGGTCACCCACCTTATTCATGGGCGTAGCAATACACACACAGACAAAAATGGAATATATAAAGTAAACATTTTTATTTCTTTTTCTTAACATAAAAATTATTTCATTGACTCAAAGAACAAAAAATGGCATAAGAACACAGAAAAAAAATTTATATTCTGAGGGCCACAGATGGAGATGCAGTGCAGTGGATATGGGGGGGGGGTGTGTGTGGAGGAATTGCCAGCTAGACATTACCAAGGCAAGCAGCAGCTCTAAGAAGTGAGCTACAGAGGACTGGTGGTGGGAGCGTCGGTCTGTTGGCCTCCTCTTAGTCCTGAGGAGAGTTTTGTCCAGGCTAAACCCAGAAGTGCTGGTGGGAGTCCCAGGGGTATAGGTATCTGTGTTATGCACAATTCCCTAACATGAGTGTCTTCCCCCCTCTACCCACTTCATCTAAGCCCATTTACACCTTGTCCCTTGCAGTTTGATTCCCAGGGCTCCCCAACATTGGGCACCCACACGCAGGACCCCTCAATATTGGCCATCCTCACTGGGCCACTCCACATTGGGGCCCCTCTGGCATGGCCTTCTGCGTGTAAGGGCCGCTCTTTCCCCTGAGTCGCCAGAATCCCCTCAGAATGGCAGTTCGTCTATGTCCTGCACAGCATGGCCATCACAGCAAATGTCCAGCTCCCTGAAGATGAGGTGATCTCTGTAAAGGATGCTGAGGATGACCGTGCATTCCACAGACCACAAGGAATGACAAATGTTATGCAAAAAGACCTCCATCTCCCCCACCCCCTTTCTTTTTATCAACACTTTCCCATCCACTGTAATATATATATATATATGATTTCTACCATATTCACAGTTGCAAGTGGGCAAACAACATCCTCTCCTATCGATACGTAAAATACACGAAGGTAAACAGCGAGATCATATGTTTTTCCTATGAGTAGCAACACAAAGTCACGAGCTTTACAGATTTACTCAACAATACTACCGTCTTGAACCATGATCCCGTAAAGTAGGCTAGTTAACCACCTCCGCTCTAATGACAGCGGGGAAATAAAAACAAGTGTTGTTACTAGACTAGCGTAATAAATCGTTGCCGAACATTAAAGCTTCTTTGCTAACGCATGCGAAGGCTACAAGAGATATAATTCCAGAGATCCAACCATAGGCCCACTCATGAACAGAGAAATACAACAAAAAGTGTTTTTCCCGAGTAGCTACATTTTCAAATCACTATGTTAATGTTATATATATTTGTTCAGCAAGATCATCGAACATTTTCAGCTACTGACCTTATGTTTACCTTTCATGGCTGCATTTTCTGACGCAATCACCCGGAACTAAGCTTCTAACTACAGCTGGGGAGTAGTAGTTTGAACTACACAGCTGAACGACAGTGGTTGCGAACGTTCGTTCGAACTAATGTTTTGGGGAACACCTGCGTCGTTTAACGATGGTTTGCATTACGTAAGTTACCTTGATAGTTCGAACGATGGTTTTGGGAAACACTGGCGGCGCAACTACATAGTTCGAACTATGTAAGTTGCTAACTTACTTAGCAACTACGCTTTTGGGAAACGCACCCCAGATGTTTGCATATTTTTGAGGTCCCCTTGTTCGTGAGTAATTGGAGAGAGACATATTCTTCAGAAGTTATCTTAATTCCAGCCTTGAATCGTGCAATAATCCAAACTCAGAGAGTAGTCCTTGGTCAAGAAGTACTAACTCGGCATTCTTTACAGAGCCATATTTATAGGAAAATCTCAACCAACTTTGCTCCAATCTCAATACATCAGTCACACACAGATTATCTCATAAGTTTTTTCTTTCCCCTATTGGTTGGAAAGCTCTCCATGGGATTCTCTTGAAAATAATGGTGGTTCACAGAAGTATTGGTCTTATAAAGAAAGAAAATGCACTTAAAGGAGAGGAAAAATACAGTCAAAGGAATAGGAGACAAGTAGATACATAGATGATTCAAGTGATTATGTTTTCAGTAACAAATAATGATTTTACTGAACAAATATTGATCAAAGCTACAGAAATCAAATACATTTAAATGTCTCACCTGATTATGTTTTCAATTCAACTAAGCAGAAGCCCACTTACTAATCAAAGCTACAGAAGCCTGCTGCTTATGTGTGTGAGAGCTGCTTATGCATGTGTGAATTGAATTGCTTGTATTGCGTGTTTGTGTGTGTGTGTGTGTGTCAGTGTGCACTGCCCATGCGTGTGTGAACTGCTTGTATGTGTGTGTGTGTTTTATGTCTATGTGTGTGTGTGTGTGTGTGTGTTACTACTTCTTGCATAATCTGGTTATTGATTTACTGATTAATATGCTGGGAAATATTGAAATATAATCCTCAATATTTTGTTTCGTTACAGGCATATGATGTCTTCCTGCAACTGTTTGCAGCATTTCAAATGAGCCATATTGTAGCTGTGACTGTCCAAAAGGGGCGAAAATGGTGTGATTTCATTTTGCCTTTTGGACTGCGATGTTCAAAAATATGTTTGTATGTGTTACTAATACATGTAAAAGCAGTCAGTAAAGAGAACTGCTGTGTTCAGGGTGGAAATAAAGAGTTTTGCACTTTGTTACACAAAGATGACTTTATTGTGTTTTATGGAGATTCAGAACAAGTGTCCACATATGTGGACATCATTTTTCTCTAAAACTACATATGTCAAAAGATGATACTTAGTTTTTATACTTATCAGGTTCCAATAAGCCCAGATAGCGAAGAGAAAAAACAAGAATGCATATCAAACAAGAGCTCAGGTCTTAAGAGGATATGATTTTTTTTCAGTGCGTTTTGCAGGTTGCCTCCAAGGTTGAAGTTCACAGAATGAGAAAGGTCTGTTGGGAAACATTTCAGTGCACACACTGTAGACCAGGGATTATCAAATCACTGTTATCAAAACCTAGGAACTGCTGGTTTTCCACCCTTCCTTTTCCTGGAAGTCAGGTGTAAAGACAGACTGACCTATCAGAAGGGCTGGATTTGGATTAGCTGATTCTGGATACGGAGATACTGGTTAGAGACCATTTCATAGACCAAAGTGATTGAATAATATTTGCATGCTTGAAATTTTCTTTCTTTCAAGGAAATCACCCTGGAATCAAAACAGTAGTTTCCTGGCACTTTCTAGATCATTTTGAAGCAACTGTGACATGGTACTCTGCTGCTGTAGCCTATCCACCTCAAGGCCCGACGCGTTGTGCATTCGGAGATGCTTTTTGGCTCGCCGGAGTTATAAATAATGGTTATATGAGTTACTGTTGCCTTTTTGTCAACTCAAAATAGTCTGGATATTCTGTTCTAAGCCCTCTCAGGAGCACGGCATTCTGCTTGTGGAGCTACTGCTCACTGGATGTTTTTTTTTTTCTCTTGCACCGTTTTGAGTGCAAACTTCAGAGACTCCTTTATGTGAATATACCTGGCGATCAGAAGTACTCAAACCAACCTTTACTGCACCAACGACTATTGACTTATCCGGCGAGAGATTTGTGGAAGCCGCCGACTAGTTGCGGCGCCATTACTGCGGTGACAGTTCTGATTAAATCGCCTGCTAGATAGGTTGTGCCGCTGGCTGTCGATAGCATCAATAATTGCAGAAATGGCAGATAGTGTGGACGATGTCAGGCAGTGGCCAACTGTCACCGATAAAGGTAAATATTATAAATTAATGTATGAAGTATTAATGGTCAGTTATTGGCTAAATGTTTGTGTTAATAATTATCCTACAGCAATATAACTACAGATATGTCGGCTACGCTAACGTAGGCTAGTGGATAACTCTTATCCTAGCCAGATTCAAGTAAAATAAATACTTTTTTTTTAAAGGTAGCCGATTCCGGACCATTTTATATTGATGGTCATATTAGCTATTCAAATGGTTGCGTTTATAATGCAGCAGTGTGTTTTACCACGTTTTTAGCTCTAGCAGGTGGCGCAAACATTCACCTAAGCAGCTTAGGACCGCTACCTGCTGGCGAACGTCATCCTCCTTTTGCAGGGAATCTGTGCAGTGAATATGGTGCTAAACTGGGGCAGTCACTATGTGCCAAAGGTGTGTGGATTTCGTATATACACTTATTCAAAATTTGAATTTTCCCACTGTTATTTGAGCAGCCGAACACAGAACAGTTCCTTCCCGGCATGTGAGTTCAGAAAAAGAAAAACTTGTAAATAGAGAGGGCTAAAATATAGAGTGCCACAGGCGCTCTCCATAGACATCCGTTCATTTCCAATGACGTTTGGACCGCAGCAAAGGCAACCTCCTGGTTTCGCCGGATTAGTCAATACCACAATCATATTTGATAAGAATACATTTTTACCTCATTCTGATGTTTGATGTGAACACTAACTGAAGCTCGTGATCTGGATTTCAATAATCTTTTGCATTGCCCTGTCACCATATGATTTGAACAAAATCATTAAGCATCATGCAGATGTCAGTATATATCTTGCTCTTCTCTTTCTACAGCCGAGTTTGAGGTGTTCGTCTGCTCCCAGTGCCCATTCATTGACATGGCAGAAGAGAAGCTGCACCAGCACATTGAGAAGGTTCACCCAGAGGAGCACATAAGGATTCTGGGATATGTAGGAAATGCAGCAGAAAACCCAGTGCCTGCTGACAGCTCACATCAGCACCCCACAACCTCTGAAACACTCCTCAGCACAACACAGCCCCACACAGGTATTACAGTGGTCCACACCTGCTCTCGGTGTGGGAAGGGCTTCAAATCTCAATCGAGCCTGACAGCCCATGAACAAACTCATACAGGGAAATCACCATACATGTGGTCTCTGAGTGGTAAAATTTTCAGCCGCAAGTCAAGCCTTGCCAAACATCAGCAAGTCCATTCAGGGGAATGTCCCTACCATTGCTCTCAGTGTGGGAAGAGCTTCAAACAATCAAGCAGTCTGACATCACATCAGCGCATTCATACTGGGGAGCGGCCGTACCAGTGCTCCCACTGTGGGAAAAGATTCAGAAAGTCGAGCGATCTGGTATCACACCGGCGTATTCATACAGGAGAGCGGCCGTACCGCTGCTCTCAGTGTGGGAAGAAGTTCATTTATTCTGGAGCTCTGAGGAAACATGAGCGCACTCATACAGGGGAGCGCCCATACCACTGCTCCCAGTGCGGGAAGCTCTTCCGTTATTCTGCAAGTTTGAAGAAGCATAAGCGCATTCATACAGGAGATCGCCCATTCGGCTGCGTACAGTGTGGTATGAGCTTCAGCGTAAAGTCAGAGCTGACGGTACATGAGCGAATTCATACAGGGGAACGCCCTTTTCAATGCTCCCAGTGTGGGAAGCGCTTCAGAATGTCAAGCTGTCTGGTAGCACATGAGCGAATTCACACGGGAGAGCGGCCATACAGCTGCTCCCACTGTGGGAAGAGCTTCAGTAGACTGGGCAGCCTGACAACACATGAACGCATTCATACAGGAGAGCGCCCGTACAACTGCTTCCAGTGCGGAAAGAGCTTCAATGACTATGGCAGTTTGAGAAAACACGAGCAGATTCACACTGGAGAGCGTCCATACTGCTGCTCCCAGTGTGGGAAGAGCTTCAGCCGACTGAGCAATCTGACAACACATGAGCGCATTCACACCGGGGTGCGCCCATACAACTGCTCTTACTGTGGGAAGAGCTTCAGCCGACTGAGCCAACTGACAACTCACGAGCGCATTCATACAGGAGAGCGTCCATATCGGTGCTCTCAGTGTGGCAAGGGCTTCAATCAGCTGGGCAATCTGACAACTCACGAGCGCATTCATACTGGAGAGCGTCCGTACCACTGCTCTCAGTGTGGGAAGAGCTTCAGTCAACAGACTGGTCTTAAAAAGCATGAAGGCACTCACAAAGGGGACACCCACACCACTGCTCTCAATGCTGGTAGAGCAATCTAAAAAGATAGGAATGTATTTGTACAGGACAGAAGTGGGTTAGTCGTTCCAGGTTTGCACCAGGGAGTCTCATTGGTTACAGTGGGAGACTTTTCAAGTAATGATGGGCATTTTGCACATTGTTTGGCTGATTTATGTTGTTCCCATCAGACAGAGAACTAAACCTTGTTTTGAAACGCAGCTTTGACAAAATTTTGCTGCGAACAGTTGCTTGCCCACTGAAAATATATTTGAGCCAAATGAGCACAATTCATTCGTGCATTATGTAATATCATTTAAAAAATGATTATCCATTTTTTTTTAGATTGTACAATAGTCATGAATAATACGCATAGCCGTAGAACATGTGCATGAGAAAATTGCATACATTGATGAGCCAAAACAATATGGCCACCTGCTTAATATGTTGTCGGTCCCAGTGTTGGTTGGTGAGCTGAAAATAGAGGAGACTAATGACTGGTCTTGACCTGTTTTTGATAATTTATTTAACCTGTTTACCCTCAGCTTGTACAAAACTAAACATGACCGCTCTGCTCAAGTTAATTAAAACCACTTATATCCAGTTCAGGTATGCTCCAAGTTTTACGTTTTAACCACGGCATTTCCTGGTATGAAAAATTAAAATTAAGTGTTGCTTATACATTTCAGCAAAAATTGGAAGCTTTTTTTTTCAGCAAAATGTAGCAGATTTTACATACCAAGAGCAACTATTCAGAGATACATGATCAGTTTGAAGTTGAATCATAGCTAAAGACCATGAGTAGTAGAATCCAGTGTGTAACTGCTTTGTTGGAATCAAAGTCTGCATCCACACGGGGCCTTTCTGAATAAGAATGAGGCCGCCAAGGCAATTGAAAAACACGGGAAAAATTTGTATTCGCACAGAGGAGTTATTTTGCATAAAATTTACATCTCAGTAAGCGGGCGCAAAAAGGTTAAATTCATATTGTGTGAACTCTGAGAACATTCAGGACTATCAGATACGGCCAGTTCTTCTCTTTAAAGTAAGATGAGATGGAAAATTGCAATTCAGTCAATTGAAAATTTTTAGCCGAACTGTTCCGCCCACCACAAAGCAACCTGCTCCCATCGACTGAGGAGGAAGTTACCGTGACACGTGATTCCTCACATGATAATTTGTTGTTGCTTCTTCACATTATGCAGTCGGACCGGCGATTGCAGACTGCACACTGCCTGCTCCGTTGGACTTGTGCTTAGCATTCAATTTAGCTTATACAATTACATCCACCTGGGCAACCGGAAGTGTTTGCTCCAGAGCAATGAACTAACAAATTTTTTGCCGGCTTAACCACTACGATCT
Source organism: Gymnothorax reevesii (assembly GCA_029721435.1). NCBI lineage: Eukaryota > Metazoa > Chordata > Actinopteri > Anguilliformes > Muraenidae > Gymnothorax > Gymnothorax reevesii. The sequence continues at coordinate 21,000,820 of CM056575.1, read as the reverse complement.
CAATTGTCAATTGTTGCCTTGCCCGTGCGATCCTCCCGCCATAGGCAGTAATGACTTGGCTGGGATTCGAACACCTGATCATAGGGCTCCGTGACTAACCTCTTTAGCTATGAGGCCCCGTCTTTGAATTTTTTGTAGTAATGTAAACAAACACGAAGTGCAGTTTAGATGGCCTGAATTGCTGGATGTTCTAAAATCAAATGCTGAAGGTAATGGTGGTTTCGTTTTTCTAAAGTGAATAAAACATTTTTCCGATTCGAATATAATATTTGATCTACTCAGCATCGCAGTGAGAAGGAAGCTGACGATTTAGCTGCACATGGATCATTGGACATTTGTGAATCAAGGAAAATCATTGAAAACATGTCAAGACTATTTATTAGTTAAAAGATTTTTTTTTTTGTTCCTTCTCTAGTTTCAGCCGGGCAGCCGTCACTCATTGGTGCTCCTCGTGCCCTCAAAACTGCTCTGACCAGCCGAGGCATGGACTCTGCCAGACTTCTAAAGGTGCGGGGTGTCTGGTACCAACACATTAGCAGCTGGGCATTTCCATACCAACTGGCAAAATTGTGTATCATTTATTGAATTTCCATCAAATGAGCAATTTTTTGACTAGAAGTAAGTTGTATATTCAGGAAAACATCTACTTTCAACAGCTTAACACTGCATTCAAGGATTTACCACCATTCAAACTTGATACATAAAAAGCTCTGGTTTCCTTCATTCCAGATGGAACTTTTTTCTGCTACCCTACAGCTATATTAATATGCCAATAGGCTGAATCTTAAGATTTTGGTGATTAGTTGATAAGATTGAGTTGGAAAGTTGGAAAAGCTTATTCAAAGAAAATTCATCAATTTTCTCTTTGTTAGATACCTTCTGGTACTGTCATGCCCCTTACTGCGGCTGAGAGACAACGCAAACGGCGTCAGAGACTCCGTGCTGAAGGGAACTATGATGATTATTGCAAACGTCAGAACGAAATCAAAAGGAAGAGTCGAGATGCACAGAAAGCCAGAGAACAGATGCTACCAATGTCTGAACAAATGAAGTTGGTGATGGAGAGACGTGAACTTGTGAAGAAACGAGTGATTAAGCACAGAGCCTTGAAACGGGCTAGGGCGAAAATGACTCCAGTTGGCCAGGCCTCTCCAGCTTTCAACAGTCCCTGTGCATTAGGAAAAGCTAAATTGAAAGCAAAACGGGCACTGCAGCACCCACTTCCACAAACTTACGAGAGGAAGAAAGCCGTTATTAAGATTGAAGGTGATGCATCTCAGAGTCCAGAGAAAGATCAAGCCACGAAAAGGTCAGTTGCAGCCCTCTCTGAAGAAACCATTGAGGCTGTAAGGCTGCTTTTTGCCAGAGACAACATAAGCCGGCAGGCCCCTGCCGGGAAGGATGTTACCACTGTTTGAGCAGAAAGTGGAACTAAAACCTGGTTTAAAATTGGGACTCTTGACTTTCTCTGTGATGGAGACCTGTGCCATGTTCCAGAAGGAATATCCTTATGTAAGAACTGGCCAAAGGAAATTTGCTGAATTAAACCTAGAGCATATTCTGCTAAACAGGAAACTACCACATTACATTTGCCTGTGCTGCCATCAGGATAATTTAACATCAGCAATTAACACCCTGCATAGGGTCCGGCCTTCTGCCCCACTGTACTTCCATGATTTACCCCAGACTTTCTTATGTGAACCTGCTCAATGAGAATATTGGTTCCGTGAAAATGCAACCTGCTGTGATGGCAAAGGGTTCAGAAATACTGCTGAACTTCAACGCTCCACTCAAGTGACTTGTGATGGAAAAATGACTGTGATGGAAAACTCAGCGAAGTTGCGTTGGGTGCCTGGAATGATCTAACAGACGGCGTATGCCACATGACACCAAATTCATGGTGTGCTGTTTTTTCAAATCGAAACAGGCTGAATCCCACAACATAAAAGGGATGCAGTTGTTGCTGAGTATCTAAATCAAGCCCTCATGCTGGTAGATTTCTCTTAGAACTACAGTATACTGGCCTACTTCAAGATGAGATTCAAAGTGCTCATCGGCAACAGGCACAAGTCAGCCCGTTTACTGCTGCATCGTGGTATGAAGGTACCCTCTACCTTCTTGTGCTGGCCTCTGATAATGTAACCCTCTAAAGATACAGCGGTGGCATGCATTGATTGAATTCAGAGAAAAAAAAATTACAAAAACTGTCAGGAAAGTATCCATTGGATCAAATGGCCCTGCATCACAGTTTAAGATTAGTTTATCTCTTGCTGTTTTGGTACCTCTGCAAGCAAAGCATGTCATTGAAAAATGAATTTCTTTGCCAAATTGCTGGGTAAGGGCCCAGTTGGTGGTATAGGTGGTGCTGTGAAGCGCTTGGTGTGGAATGCCATCAGAAAAAAGAAAAGCTCTTGTGGCTAATCCATCAAGTTTCACTGTGACAGCTGGGGCGAGCAACTACTAGGTGATAGAGATGAAATCACATGAAATTGAAGAGATCAGCAATGCACTAGGGATATTGCTGGTTTATGGAAAAGTGCCCCCAGTCCATAGGATTGCAAATGTTCACTCAAGTCGTTCATAGGGATGCCAACCACTTCACCCAATCTTCAGACTCTGAATCCAATACAATTGAAGCTCAGGCTGATTCAAGTAGATTTGAATGTGGCTGAATTGGGTGATAACTTTGAAGACGAGGATGTTTCAGATATTGTAGCAAGTGAGTCAGCAGATGAAAATTCTGATGAGGCGGATTCAAGTATCCCTGTTGGTGACTGGTTTGATGGAGAATATTATGGAGAGGTAACAAATATTGGGGCAAGGTGACTGCCAAGTGCCTGTGATGGTAGCTCCTGGTAAAAGCTGGAAATGGTCCGTTAAACCTAATGACATACTTTACACTTGCAACAAATTGGTCAAAAAAATTGAGGCCACCCTTCACTGTAAACAACTGTTGTCATTTTGGGTTTTGAGGATTCTAGATGATCAAAAACGCTTCATTTAGGAGCTGCATGTAATGTCACAGTAATGTCTGTAGCAAGGCTGCCCGCAATACTCTGTTAGCCTTTTGCAAGAATCAGGATTTATTTTAAATTCCTACAATATGGTAAGACAAATTGAATCAGATTTAAAAAAAAAAACAACCCTCAAATATTTAGACATTTTCAGGGTTAATGGCAAGTTTGGTCAAAGCTGTAGTTTCCCTGACACTAAAATTCAGTTTTTACAGCACTGTTAAGTTAAAAATGTTTATCTGTTTGCTTAAGTGAACCTTACTATGAGTCATGGAAATAGGTAATGCGAGTCATAGTAACACGAGTTACACCAATCATGCACAATTCTGCCCTTATTTGTAAAAGAAAAAAAGAATTTTTTTTTCCATGTTATCTGATAGTTCATTGAGTTACTGAATTGAAGGAATAAAGTCACTGTAATGCACAGTTTGACGAGAACTAAAAGTGTTAGGGTAGGTTTTTATTCTTTCTTTTTTGTGTAACTCGAGTCGTGATAATTAAATTAAATGAAGACTAATAGTGCTATCACACAAATTTCTACTAACATAATTTTATACTTTATGTAAATGGGCTCCCGAATACAACAGTTGGAATCTTTAAAAAAATACAACTGAAACAGATACACAAAGAAATAGTATAAAAAGTGGGCAAAAAATGCAACAGGAATCACATGTAAATGCTCAGCTGGCCCTTTAAGTCCTGGAAGATGCACGGCGTTGCTGCTGAAGATCAAAGTTGTTCCAGGGTATCACACAGGTACTTGAGCAGATTTTAAATCTGGAGAACTTGAAGGACAGGAGCACCTTGAACACCTCATGTTCTCCAGACCATTCCCAATCAATTTGTGCAGTGTGGCAGGGAGCATTGTCCTGCCATTGAGGATTACTGTTGTCGTGAAGGAGTATACCTGGCCCCCAGTGATGTCTAGGTTGTGTCTAGTTGTTATCCACGTACATGCCAGGACTCTGGGCTTCCCAGTTGAACAATTCCTAGACCAGTGGTGTCAAACTGACCCGTAAACGGGCCAAGAGGCTGCAGGTTTTCACTCCAACAATGCAGAAGCGCACCTGATACAACTAAGTTGTGCAGGCCTTGATCAGTTGATTGAATCAGTGCTTTCAGGTGAGCTCTTCTTGGTAGGATTGAAGACCTGCAGCCTCTTGGCCCGTTCCCTTGGCCACTTTGTCTTCTTCTCCGCTTGGTGCCATTTCTTCCTCAGATCAATGGCACTCGTTAGCTGGACATTCTCACCATGTAAATGTGCCAAGTGGTATGATTATCCCCTGTGAATACTATGTGGATGCATGAGGACTGAAGTGTATGATTCATGCAACATTATTCATAATTGTTAAATAAATAAAAACCCATAAAATGTTGGTACTTAGTGTTTTTTTTTTTCTTTGACTTTGGAGTCCATCTCTTCCACTGTGTGCACATGCGTCTTAAAATCTTGCTAAATTAAGTTTCCTGCAAGACTTAACGCAGGTACAAGATAACAGAAATTATAGGATGCGGCTCGGAGGAAGGGAATACTGAATGAATGCTGAGGAAGGACGCCTGTCGGGAAGACACAAAGATACAATGCTGAGAATGAAGTAAACGGCCTGGTGGAAAATAGAAAGCAGTTAACTTGTGCAAACACAATAAAACTTGAGCAACAGAACTACTTGACAGGATGGTCCTGCCCAGGAGGACTGAGCATGTGCTGGTCAAAAAAGTGTGAGGCCTCTGAGCCAGGTAAGTGGCGGTTTCAGTTTTGTTCCAAAAGCAAAGGGTTTGCTAACTGTGTCTCAGCCATGACAAGAGTTACAGCGTGATATGGTAGGTATGGAAAGGAAGTCAGTATAACTCCTGGACTTTTTATAAAAGTTCACTTATGTTTTCCAAAAACAACAAATGTCAACAACTTCTCACAGAAGTATATGAACCTCACAACAGTTGTTATTTGAGAACCTGCCATTCACCAAGCAGCCGTGGTGATGGAAGTCTTTGGTAAAGTAATGTACGAATATCACTATAAAAATACTGTCTTCATGAAAATGGCCTTAAAGCATTAAGAGTACTCGATTAAGAAAAACAGGCCCCTGTGCCTTATACTATCATGCATATCATCAGATTACTACAACTCAAGCATGATTGTAAAGGCAGGATTTTATCATTTTACCTAATTTTGAATGATTTCTGTATATGATGGCAACTATTGTTTTTGCTATGGATTGTTTCATAAACAGAGACAGCGCCGTTTGTTGTTTCTTGGGAACGTGTGCGTAGACAAACAGACCCAGACAGACAGAAATTGGCATCTGCTTGATTTTCATGGTTGTACATAGAGCTTTCTGCCCAACTCAATTTTTGTCCATTTTCACAATTCACAGGCAAAAGGGAAACAACTAAGACGTGGAAGTGACGCTTTCAACAAGAGGGAGAAAGAAGGAGTGAGAGGGGTGGAGGCAGAGCCAACCACAGGCCATAAACGGCTGTTTTCACGTGCCCCCCGCTGATTTTGACAGAAAATCTTTCATAAATTCAAAACATATACTCAAAACCAATAAAAACGCAATCAGTTTTTAGGTGACAAATTGTATAAATTTCCTTTTAAAATATGTTTTTCACTGAAGGTTAATTTGTATTCATAAACGATTTATTGGTGCACATTAGGAACTGAATTCAGTTGTCATATTGGAATTGACACTTTATTTGTGACTGACCAGGGATAGTACAAATCTCAGAAATGCAACCACTCTCGAGAGAGGCAATTTGCACCTCTTTCGTATGCAACCTAGCGCTATAAAAGAACATGAAATTTTAAATCTGATTCAATGTGTAGAAATGTCACGTCTAACTAATGCTCAGAGGAACCAGGCAATTGGGATTCTGAATTCGGGACCATTGTCACTGAACGTTGCAAGGCACTTTAACGTCCATCAAGCAACAATAACCCGGCTGAGACAGGGATACAACATCACTAGCACTGTTGATGACCGTCCTTGAACCAGTGCGCTACCTGTAACAAGCCCTGCACAGGACCGACACATCAGATTGTCACATCTCAGAAACAGGTTTCAAACAGCAACTGCTACTGTCCACTGGAACACAGGGAATCCACATCAGTTCTCAAACTGTTCGTAGGCGCCTTGCTGCTCAAGGAATAAGATGCCGCAGACCCCCTCAAGGACAGGTATTGTTGCACCATCACAGGCTTGCAAGACAGACATGGGCAGCCAATGGTGGGTACCTGAGGAATACACCTTGGCGTAATGTCGTCTCCTCAGATGAATCCAGATGTAACCTAAGTTTTGTTGATGGTCAGATCTGTATTTATGGTCCAGAGGTGAACAATTTGCCCAAAACTGCATAATGCAACAAGATCGGTTTGATGGAGGTAGCGTCATGGTTTGGGGTGCAATAAATGTGAATTTCAGATCGGACTTAGTAGTGCTACGTGGAAATCTCAGATCGGAAAACATTCTGTAGCCAGTTCTTTAGCCCTTAGTTGTCCAAAACGGTGGACGTGAAAATCTCATGTTCCAACAGGACAATGCATGTCCACACACTGCAAAGGTGAAACGATTTCCTTCGTGCCAATAATATCAGGGTCATGGACTGGCCATTATTTTAGCCCGATATGAACCCGATTGAGCACCTTTGGGATGAACTTGGTTGACGGGTCAGTAAACACAGCCCACCTGCTCAGACGCTTGACCAGCTGACCTGCAACTTGCAACACCACTGGAGGGCTATCCCACACCGATTTGTGAGGCATCTGTGCCTCTCCATGACACAAAGGCTGCAAGTTTGCATCAGAGCTGAAGGAGGTCACACGCTATTAGGCGAATTTGACCCTTGTTGCATTTCAACTTGCAAAACATTTTTTTGGTGCATTGCTATTCTCTGGCTTCATGTTGTTGACGCAGAGAAATTGTCAATGTCACACACGAATTCAATTTTGTTGTCAATTTGTATGTTTTATGACGTTAAACCATATCTGAACACCGAATTGCGTTTTTAATGGCTTTGAGTATATTTAGGGCACTGCTGATGCCATGTGAGTGTTCTGATTAATAAATGTATTATTTGATATGTTATTATCTAGCCTGTCTGTATTGAATGGTTAAATCAATTTTATTTCATGAAAATTTAAGATATCTGAAAAACAAATGCAACATTTTGCAATTATATTCTTACATGTAGAGATTCATTTTGACTCATCAAAACTGATTTGCAGTAATGTTTAATTGAATTACAGATATCAGTAACTACTTTATTACTAGTAAAAATAAGGATTGCATGTATCCACAACTGAACTTCCCCATGTTGACAAAGGATTGAGACAAAGTAAATGCATTTATTAATTTCAGAAATGAATAACTGCATTTCTGATATGTCCGACATATCAACAATGCATTTCGGATACATAGCCCTAATTGCCAATTATTTTTGGACATGGAGCACAGATTCGAATAAGTTTGTTGGTCATTGAAAATATCTACAGACATTTTTGACTGGCATCAATTCCTTTTTTGATATCCAAAATTAAGTTCTGACTTGCTATTAAAGGAATTGTAGATACTTATTGTAGACAAATATTATTGTTATTAGTACAAATAGTCACCCCAAAAAATTATCAGTACACTTCAAAAAAGTTGAAGAATTAGGAAAATGATAAACCAGGAACACAAAAAAATCAATAATTGTATAAATCAGCCACTTCCTTCAATTTGCTAACAAGACTGAAATACACAAATGGAAAATAGGCACTGTCTCTGACCGACCCCTCTTGAGGCAGCCACGACTACAGCAGCTCAAGAGCGCCACTTCCTGTTAAAGCCTGTTACATAGTGTGGACAGGAACCCATATGCCATAGTATTTTTCATCTTTTATAAAAAACGAAGAATCCAACCAGGTGCTCAACGGAAGATAAAACAGGAAGTCGGTGCTCTTGAATCAAGCGGGATAAAAATCTTAGACTAAAAAAGGATAGATCCAGGCACTCGACAAAAAGGTAAAACTAATAAGACTTTATTGATTCTGTCAACATGTTTCGGCCTTACAGCCTTCGTCGGGACACACAAAACTAGTCACCGCGAATTAAAATAGACACAGGCGTACCCAGAGCAATTCATCTACTCAATAAATTTGTAACAATTCAATTAAGCCAAATAGATAAATGAAGGCTATAACGCAAATTAAGGCAGCAGGCGGACCTGATATTGCAGTTATTAGACTGCGCCGATCGACCGACCGAAAAGCAACGAAAAATGCCAAGATATGAAGAAATTATTACTTTTAAGTAACTTAATTATTTAAATAAAATAGGCTACACTCTAACGAAAAATGGCGAGGGAAAGTTCAGTTTTCCAAAATATATTAATATAACCAGTAAACAAAAAAATCGCGTCCTTACTGGACGGAAAGCATTCAAAAGATATTGGGGCGATAGGTGCGTGCCGGTGTTACGGATCAACTGGTTTCCCTGTTAACTGGTGACCTTTGTTTACAAAAATCGGGTCTTTCTCACTGCAGCATAACATTTTCCCGCTGGCCTTAGCTGTCCGTGCAAATGCCTTAACAATTACAATCCAATTTTACTTTTACTTATTATCTCTCAATCCGATTCAAGTATTTCGATTATTTTTGACACTCGTAAAGTCGTGATGAGTTTAAAAATCGAGTTTAATCTTCTTGCTCCTGCAAAAGGAAAAAATGAAAAAAAGTTACCTTACCCGGGATTCGATTCGATACATGTAAAAGCAATACTGGCACGATGGTTTGATCTGCTTGGCCATCGTAACGCTATGCCAATATGATGTCCAAGTACGTTGCATAAGTCAAAGAAAAACAACTGGACATGCAAACACTTTGTAAACAGCTTGGTTGGAATTTATCCAACAAATCAGCGGCTGATAATTCATACTAAAACGACATGTAGTCTACTCTCTCACTTTTTCAATCTTCTAATACAGTGGCACAGTGGGTTATTGCAAGAAAACTTTATCCAATGTTACGTGAACGTTTGGTATCGAATCCTAGTTGAGGATTACTAAAAAATAAATAAATCAATTGGACGGATATCCGAGTAATATTGGATTATAACTGTTCAGGCTTATCCAAGATCAGCGCCGTCTTTTCCGTAGTTAGAACATCTGCAGTTGTCATGAGAAAGGTCCGACGTTTGTAAACAAAGGTCACCAGTTAACAGGTGTTTTGGATCAACTGGTTTCCCTGTTAACTGGTGACTTTTGTTTATAGGAGTCTTTCGCGAAGGTTTTTTTGGTTTTTGTTGATAAGAATCTAATTGGCTGACGCTTAAAAAAAAAAAAAAAAAAAAAAAAAAAAAAATATATATATATATATATATATATATATATATATATATATATATACACACACACACATTTGATTTAATCCTGCCATTAACCAGCCGAAACAAATTCAGTTCACGAGATTGTCTCGTGTCTAGGAATCGTGTAACACTGTCTTATCGGGTAGACCTTTTTCAATATAGTCCGTTAATAACCAGCCGTTACAAATAATAATGCGTAATACATAACCAGTCAAAACAAAGTCCATGCATCATGTGTTTACAATGGCTGGTTACATACTGATAATATTTTGAATAAGGGTGACGCCATAGGACACGGTTCCTATCTTCATATTTCAGACGGCGGCGATCATCCCATAAACTGAATTTCATTTGATTGTTTAATAACAAAATAAATTCAATAGGCTATATTAAAAAAGCGTAAGCCGATTAGATTCTTATCAACAAAAACCTAAATCAGAGGCGCAACAAACACAGGTTCAGCGACTATCTCTGCGGTAACAATGGTTACAATTTAATTCAATTCCTTAGGTTCGTGTGTTTATCTTTTTTCATGTTCGTTACTTGGTTTGTGGTTGTTGTTTTTTTTGCCTATTGTGTCGGCTATTCTTTAACTGCCTCATTGTTGGTTATTAAATCATTGATTTAATATGTAAATTTATTGAGTAGATTAATTGCTCTGGGTACATCTGTGTCTATTTTAATTCGCTGTGACTTTTTTTCCGTGTCCTGACGAAGGCTGTAAGGCCGAAACATGTTGACAACTACTAGCCAGAATTAATAAAGTCTTTTTAGTTTTACCTTTTTGTCGAGTGCCTGGATCTATCCTTTTTTAGTCTATTTTTCATTTTTTGTTGGCTTTATGTAGGCTATTGACCAGACCCAAAAGAACAAGTCAAGTGCCACTGTACACATCACAAATGGCTCAATGTTTGATATTACTGAAGTGCTTGGTGCGTTCATATGGCGCGTTAGGATTACAACACCGCACGCTTTTCTTTATTTTCACTCATATCTCACTGGGAAAGCAACAAAAGTCGATTGATTTTTTGATTTGCCACAAATACAGTATATACTTCAACATTGCATTTTTACTGGCGCGAAGTATATGCTTCTATATTCATCGTGCTGTGTGCCTGCAACATTGTCTTGGTGAAACAATCACAGGCCTTCTTCAAACTGAGGGAGAAGCACTGCATTGTCTAGTATGTGACTGCATGTAGTAGCATTAAGACTTTCACTGGAACTAAGGGGCTAAGCCCAAACCATGAACTCCAGGCCCAAACCAAGGAGTGTTCAGATACTTCTGAGCATTAATGTATTTTCAGAGGTAGTTTTTTTTTGTGAAATTGCATTTGTCCCCTCACCTAACCCCTTTATGCAGAGGCCAAATATGGCTATTTATGCGTGACCCTATTTAATGCTTTATATTTAAAGCTCCATAGAGAGGGGGAATATGGCTCAACTGAAACAAGACATGTCAAGCATTGAGAATTAAGTTTATTTTCATGATTGTGGAACAGAAAATGCGCTGCAACCATAAAAAATCTTCAAGAAAATTCAGCATTGAAATGATAAAAAATATAATAAAGAGGGCTGAAAAATGGCTGAGGGTTAAAACAATACATTTCTGGAATCATAAACTCCTAGACCACAAGTACTTCTCATCTGAGCATGAAATCTTATTAGGCTTTGAAAAAGGAAGCCAAATAAGACAGCTCTCCAGGTGGCTTCCCAAACACACACACTGCTCAAAATAGTGCAGTCAAATCATAAAATACTCATATTTTGAACACAAATCAACTTTTGACTCATGAAATTCAATATGAATTTATGATTTGAAGAGTTTTATCGCAAAACGGGTTAACTCCACTGAGTCTGAATTGAGAAAAATAGCTTTCTGTGTAATTACTATTTCTGTTAAACTATGAACAATTGTCTTTTCTACTAGATGAGCCAAATGGTAACCAATTGGCATATTCATTTCAAATCCAGACAGGAATATTCTAGGAAAAAAAAAAAAAAGTACAATTTTTTTTTTTTGCAAAATTAGTTAAATTCATAGCTTGCTTTTATTGCAAAAGGGGTTAAATCCAATGGAATAAGTTTGTTTCTTTGTTGTAGTGTCAGGAAACTCTATTCATTCAATATTGCTGAACAACAGAAAATCACACACTCACATCCCTGTGCACATTCACACACACAACACCATGACCCAATGTCAGTCTTGGTTCATTGGACACACACACTATGGTCCTGAAACACAAACGTGTGTGTGCATGTAAACATAAATACACACACACACATACACATGTATACACACACACACACCACCAATGTCAGTCTTGGTTAATTGGACACACAAACACTGTGGTCTTGAAACACAAACGTGAGTGCATGTAACAAAAATACACACACACATACACAGACAAGCACGCACCCAATCAAGCAAACACACACACACACACACACACACACACACACAAAATATTATACACTAATGCACATAAAACACTAATTCCTTGTTGTTTAATTGTGAAACTTTTACTCTAAAGGTGCCTTTTACTTTTAGTTTTCTCACATTACAGTTGACTCTCGTATACGAGGGTCCCTGGGAAAAAATAAATACTACCCCAATTCTGAAATAGTTGGGACAAAGTGTAAATTGTGAATAAAATCTTAACGCAATGACTTTCAAATCACACCAGCCAGTATTTTATTCATAATAGAATAGAGATAACATAGCACATGTTGAAACAGAAATTTTACAATTTTATCCACAAAATGAGCTCATTTCAAATTTGATGGCTACTAGAGGTCTCAAAAAAGTTGGGACAGGAGCCTGTTTACCATGGTGTTACATCCCCTCTTCTTTATAGCACAGAGTGGAGGTGTCTGGGCATTGAGGAGACAAGTTTCTTGAGTTTAGCCATTGGAATTTCATCCCACTCATTTAAAACAGGTTTCCAGCTACTGGAGAGTTTTGGGTCTCCTTTGACGGAATTTTCGTTTAATTGTGCGCCAAATGTTCTCAATCGGTGAAAGATCAGGACTGCAGGCAGGCCAGTTCAGCAGACGGACTCTTCTACTACAAAGCTATGCTTTTGTAATAGCTGCAGTATGTGGTTTTGCATTGTCCTGCTGAAATACACAAGGCCTTCCCTGGAATAGATGTCGTCTGGAGGGGAGCTTATGTTGCTCTAAAACCTTTATATACCTTTCAGCATTCATGGTGCTGTTTAAAACATGCAAGTGTCCCACACCATATGCACTAATGCAGGGTTTCCCAAACCTCTCCTGCAGTACCCCTTGTCCTGCCTGCTTTAGATCTCTTCCTCCTCCAGCTCAGGTGATTCAAAAGATCAGGTCATAATTAACCCCAGAAGCTGCTTGATAATGAGTAGATCATTTGAATCGCCTGTGCTGGAGCAGGGAGAGATCTAAAGCAGGCAGGACAAGGGGTAGTGCAGGAGAGGTTTGGGAAACCCTGCACTAATGCATCCCCATACCATCAGAGATGTTGGCTTTTGAGCTGATAACAGGGGGTTGGTCTTTCTCCTCTTTTGCCCGGAGGACAGGGCGCCCATGATTTCCAACAAGAATGTCATACTTGGATTCTGACCAGAGGACACTTTGCTACAGTCCATTTTAAATGAGCCTTGGCCAACAAAACACGGCGGTACTTCTGGATCATTCTCAACAATGGCCTCCTTTTTGCGTGATAGAGTTTTAGGTGGCATCTGTGGATGGCACGGTGGACTGTATTTACAGACAGTGGTTTCTTGAAGTATTCCTGTGCTCATTGAGTAATGTCAATGACCGAATCATGCCGGTGAGTGATGCAGTGGCGTCTGAGGGCCCGAAGATCATGGGCATTCAGTAAAGGTCTTTGGTCTAGTCTCTTACCCACAGAGATTTTTCCAGTTTCTCTGAATCTTTTGATGATGTTATGCACTGTCGATGATGAAGCCTTTGCAATCTTATGTTGAGGAACATTGTTTTTAAAGTATTCCACAATTTTTTCACGTAAGCCTTCATGGGTTGGAGAGCCTCTGGCCATTTTTAACTCTGAGAGACTCAGCCACTCTGAAATCCCTTTTATATCCAATCATGTTACAAACTTAATGCCAGTTAATGCAATTACTGGCTAAATGTTCTTTCACCTGATTCTCTTGTATATTAATTGCTTTGTCAGCCCCTTTTTTTTGCCTGAGTCCCAACTTTTTTGAGACCTGTTGCAGCCAGAACATTTGAAATGAGCTCATTTTGTTGATAAAAATGTAAAATGTCTCAGTTTCAACATCTGAATTCTCATCTATGTCTTACTATAACTAACATACTGGCTCATGTGATCTGAATGTCATTGCATTTTGATTTTATTCACAATTTACACTTCGTCCCAACTATTTCCGAATTGGGGTTGTTAATGAAAAAGAAAAGAACGATTGCAATGAAATGGCACAGCCATCTTAGAGAAAATACACAGAGCTGATTGGACAAAGTCAACTGGATATAGGCTAACCCCTTTAGCAAACAAACGGTGGTGGCACTTAAGCAGTTTTGCAAAAAGACATGAATTTTTCTGATTGAAAGCTCTGAATATATTTCACCTGTCACAAATCTGATTTCACATCAAGATAAGTCCATCTTTCCTTTATTGTTTGAGATAATAAACAAGCAAAATGTGGATATGGTGGTTAACCCGTTTTGCGATCAAACTCTTCATTTTCTAGTTGAATTTAGCATGAGTTTATCAATATAGGTGCAGCTGGATATCAATGGTCACCAGTAACCTCTGCTAACCAAAAACATGCCTTTTCTCCATGATAAAGTCCAGAGTTTCGTCCATTTTTCTACAAAGCCGCAACAGCAAGCACATGTACTCATTAAAGGAACTGCTTATTTTACTGTCAGAACGTTCACTCAGACAGAAAGCTTGCTGTTTACAATTCCGATCATCCAAGCGAAACGCAAGCTCGTAACAATGCTTTTTTACACCCTATAAGGAGCAACTCATGGACACAGTAGTGTCTGCAGCATTCTTTTTCATTGAATGGAGAATAAATTCAAGTTCGCCACATTCAACGAAATGCCAGCACGTGCTGTATTTCTAGCAAAGGCTATCGACTAGTTACCCTATGTGACAAACTAGCTCTGATCACAGCGGTAAACTGAAAATAAAAACATTGCTGGCTAGTTAGCTATCTGGCAAGAACTAAGATAGAGCTATACCATATAAAGACAGTTTTACTCACACTTCAAGAGAAAAAAAAAAGTCTCCATCATTGAACTGCTCCTCAAAAGTATCAATGCCATCAGCCCTCCAGTCTTTTCCATTCAGAATAAATGCCATTTTACATTCCAGAATCACACTTCCATCCCACAAATAAGCCTAGCACTCTAGGCTCAGCTCTGCAAGTCTTTTTTTCCCATGCGATCACATCATTCTCAGCCGAGCAAAGTTGAGAGAATACAACCTACCTATTGTTACGCAATTGTTTAAATAATTTTCTAAGTGTCCAATCAATCTCTTTCAAGTACTGAGGAAAGCTTCTGCTGTCTGGAATAGGATAAAAATTGTGTCAATCTATAGGCAATTACCATAAGTGTTTCGCGTGGGCGTGTGCTATAACTGAGCTCATATGCAGATAGCATTGATTGCTGGTGATTGTATTTCCATGAAGGCTTGTACGAGGTTCCAAAAGACGGCTGAATTATTTGACTGACAAATCTAGACGATAAATCCGCGGTAGGAGATTGTGCGTTTATTATGTGATGGCTATAATTGAAAGTAGAATGACAGTATCAATACCATGGGAAATTTTTGCTTCAGAAAACTTAATTGTGATACCAATGGCTCACTATAGCTGAAGTACTTGTTACACAAGACAACAATTTTTTTCTGTCACAAGAGATCATTTTTTAAAACTGCAGGATAGATGCTATGGGCAAGTATACGGAGCAGTTTGCATATCCGGCGTAGCTGAATAGTTTAATTCATGCAACTCCAGAAAAACAGGGATGAGACTGAACTTGTCCATACCATGTTCCAGCTCGGCTTGCAAGGGAACATTCAAAAACAGATCTGGGTGTGCCATCTAGTGATAGAAAAGTGTAACTGCGTGCACAAATAGAGAAGCTCCATGCCTACTGGCATTTACATCTGAACTAAGGGGTTAAAAAATGACACGTCATAGAAATTTGCCATAAAATTTCAGCTATCTGCCAGAAAGCAAGATTTTGCTGAAACCAGACAAATCACTCACACCATGTACAATGTCTAAATGATTATCTCGAAGGTTGGGGGGAGCAATGGTTATATGTCCAAAATTTCGAATTGGAGATCACATTAGTGAGCCAAGGAAAAGCATCAGAAACCACTTGTGTTATTACACAAATGTCAAAATTTGAAATTTTGGACAAAACCCTCAATATAATGAAAATGTCTTTTGAAATCCACATCTCTGATCATTAAGAATGAGGCTCCATGATTCTGACTGGTGTCAACTTTGCCATGAAGAAGCCAACTCAGTCATACAGACAGCTGATTTGAGGCTTTCCTAAGTCATTTGTTTTTGAGCAAATGCGATATGAGTTTGTTCATGTGCTGTCAGCTGCGATTTCAGTCAGAAGCTCTTCCCACACTGGGAACAGTAGTCAGTCGCTGCCCACTATGAATACGCTTATGCTTCCTTAAACCTCCGGAGTTACTAAAGCTTTTCCCACACTGAGAGCAGCAGTAAGGACGCTTCCCTGTATGAATGAGTTCATGCCTTTTCAGACTGTCTAGACGACTGAAGCCCTTCCCACACTTAGCGCAGCAATATGGACGCTCCCCTGTATGAATGCGTTCATGCATTTTCAGACGGCTCGGTTGAGTGAAACCTTGCCCGCACTGAGAGCAGTGGTACGGGTATTCCCCTGTATGTATGAGTTCATGCTTTTTCAGACTGCCAGCACGACTGAAACCCTTCCCACACTGAGAGCAGCGGTACGGGTTCTCCCCAGTATGAATACGTTCATGCGCTCTCAGATTGCTTGACAGACTGAAGCTCTTCCCGCACTGAGAGCAGCAGTATGGACGCTCCCCTGTATGAATGCGAGCATGAATTTCCATCTTTTTTGTTCGAACAAAACCTTTCCCGCACTGAGAGCAGTGATATGGGTATTCCCTTGTATGAATGAGTTCATGCGTTTTCAGACTGTCCGGAGCACTGAAGCCCTTCCCACACTGAGAGCAGCGGTATGGACGCTCCCTTGTATGAACAAGTTTGTGCTTTTTAAGATATCTTGGTTGAGAGAAGCTCTTCCCACACTGAGAGCAGGAGTATGGACGCTCCCCTGTATGAATGCGTTCATGCATTTCCAGATTGTTTAGTCGAGTGAAACCTTTACCACACTGACAGCAGCAGTATGGACGCTCCCCTGTATGAATGCATTCATGCACTTTCAGATCGCCTGTATCATTGAAGCCCTTCCCACAATGTGAGCAATTGTATGGTCGATCCCCTGAATGAATGCTCTCATGTCTCAATAAATGTCCAGGACTAATAAAGCTCTTTTCACACTGAGAGCAGCGATATGGGCGCACCTCTGTATGCATGCGTTCGTGCGCTGCCAGACCATTTAATTGACTGAATCTCTTCCCACACTGAGAGCAGCAGTACGGGTGCTCCCCAGTATGAATGCGTTCATGGGTTTCAAGACTGTCTAACTGATTAAAGCTCTTCCCACACCAAGAGCAGCAATATAGGTGCTCTTCTATATGAATACGTTCATGCGTCATCAGACTGTCCGGTTGACTGAAACTCTTCCCACACTGAAAGCAGCAATAAGGGCGCTCTTCTGTACTAATGTGCTCATGTTTCCTCAAACATCCAGAATCATTAAAACTCCTTCCACTCCAAAAGTTGTCAGGGCACTCCCCTGTGCAAACATTTTCCTGGGATGTAAGTTGGCCAAGTCGACTAAATGCTTGTGTTGAGGTAGGGAGTATTTGGGAAGGAGTAGGTTGCTGATGTGTACTGCAGGGAGGCAGTGGGTTTTTTGCTCCATTTCCTACATCTCCCAGAATCCTGCTCTGCTCCGCTGGGTGAACTTTCTCAATATGCTGGTGCAGCTTCTCTTCTTCCATGTGATTGAATGGGCACTGAGAGCAAACAAACACTTCAGACTCTCCTGTGTCAAAAGAAGAGCAAAATATATAATGACAATCACATTTCATTAAGTCTATTTTACATATCATGATACATATCCACACAAGTGGCTGAAATAGTCTTCTTCCCACCTATTTTGGCACACAATGTAGGCCATTTTCAACAGTGGTCAAGCTGATACGCAGACAAAATAGCGAATTACAACAAGAAAACACCTTATAAATCTGACCAACAGTTTAGGAGAGAGCAACCCCTAAAAAAGGAACAGAAGTGGACATCACCCCCTTACAATACAATACAATACCTGCATCAAATATACACAAGAAGGCATGCTTCTTGAATCAACTTAAAGCTTTCAGCTCATGGTCCATCAAGGTAATACGCTGAGTGACAACAGTGAAGTCATCCACAGCAGCAATCAGGGCAACATACCCGCATAGTCCAGATGGGATTAGCCAACCATCATCAGCCCTCGGCCATTCCTTCAAAAGAAAACCAGGTTTCCAAGAAAGTTGGATGGCATGGAAAATGCGAGTAAAGAAAGCAAGCAGTGGATTGTAATCTATCTTTGACATATATTGACATTTGACATGCTAGGATATAAAAGGGGAATCCACAAAAGGTCCAGGTGTTTACAAGTAACAAGAGGTCGAGGCTAGTCACTACACAAGACAGTGAACAAACAAACACTCTACAAACAACATAACTCCTCAGTGTGCTGAAATAAAATGGTTTCAGTGATTTCACCCTCTCCAGCACATAATATTATCATAAGATTATGAAATTTGTTTTCTTAAGAGGAACAATCAGATGTTATTTTTCGAGAAGAAATAGCACCTTCCCAAAATGCAAAGATGACCAAATGGCATGGGAACAAGTCCATCAGGCTCAAGTCTGCAGTAGTTAGAGTCTACAGTACATTTGAATCTGAAAATAAATGATCTTACATTCATCGCAATCTAAACGGGAAAAATTTTTTTCCAATCACTCCTCAACTGTTTGAATCCATCAATATTCAGTGCAACAATTTTGACTCTTGGACTCAGAAATCAAATGATAAAGCTATCTCATTCTTAAATGATGATCCATTTCTCTAATCCTTGCTAATTTTCAGACTTACGGTATGACTTGTTGTGAAGACCATTTAAAATATAATATTTTCGCCATTTCGGGCAGGGCCCCCTTTTTTGCCCAGAAGTCAACCTACACTCAAAACCAGTTTACTGTTGAAAGCATATGGCGCTTTAAGAAGTACAAAATATGACAATAAAGACCCTGACACATTAGAGCAGCTGAAGATGTACATCAAGGAAGACTATGGAAAAATCTCTAGAAACAAATGGTGCTCTAAATTCCTCCAACTATTACTTGGGAGGTTGTTAAAAGGTAATTTGACTAATAAAAACACCTTTGCCCTAATTTTCCAAACATACCACAGGCCTAAAAATAAAAAAAAAGTTTATTTCAAAACAAAAAACAAAACAAAAGAGAAGAAAAACAATAAAGCATCTTGCATTTAATATCTTCCATTTAATGCAGGTCAAAAATAAATTACAAATTGTTTCTTTTTTATTTCCATTAAAGACCTTAAAACCATCACACGGCTTTTCAACAGCATTGTTGCTTTCTGACCATTTTAATATTAAATTTACAGTTTTTTCAGTCTTGGCAATGTCACTTGGATATAATTCTGGTGATTTAAAATTAGATAAAATTCCAGGAATTTCTGAGAAGGGGTTTGGCGTAGCATGGAACGCGGTCGCGAGGTGGTTAAGTGTGAATGACTTGGGATTAAATGCACGGATCTCCACGTGGGGATTAGCGAGGGCTGGTGCTCGAGGGGCTGCCCTATTATGTAGCCACCGCCCGAATAAAAACTAGATCAGCCAGACCTTAAAAAGTTGAGAAATTTCCTTTGTTGCGTACCGGGCAGCACTGCCACTGTGGGGAAGCACAACGCTAAATGTACGCAACAAGGGCACAGATGTCCAGTGAGGGAGAGAGACCATTATAACTTTTTGTTGAAAGCCAACTATCAGAGTCAGACAATTAAAGCTATTCTTACCTTTCTGGCATTTTTACCGTTCTCTTGTGTAATATTAAAATGTTCCTAATGAGCGTATGGCACACTAAAATGTAAAAGAAATCCACCAGGTGTTGAAGCTTATCAATATTCAATTGTCATATATTTCTGATAAAAGTCTGACCAATCATTTTCTTCGGTCCGAATAAAATGATTTGCCGAGCTCCGTGTCCGTCATCCGTCGCTGCGTCCCTTCCAGTTGCCTACCACTGTCACCGCTTGCGAGTCGCCTCACAAGAGCAGCAGAGTGGTAGAGACAAAACAGGTACTCAACAAAGTTAGCCTGCAAACAAAGCAGCTGCAACTGCTCCTGATTTAATGACTAATGTTACCAGGACAATTCAGGTGAGGTAAGAGTTATGACAGCAGTTTTGCAAGAAAATATGTATGAATTCCGAAACACGAAGCATCTGACTGTACACAAACAGGAGCTGAAATGCTATAATTACTCTAATAACGTTAATTGTAGTTCGTCAGACGTTACGAGGGCATTTTATTTTATACCACATGTAGAACTGAATATTATGTAATTACTGTTGGTTAGTTTTCACAAACCGGTGCCTCTGAATCTGACTCCATCGCCCCGTTTCAAGATGCTCTCACACCGGACGCGAAACAAATTTTTCGTATGACAGATTACATTCAAAGTAGATGCAAAGATGCGAATATGTGCGTGATTCGCGTCTTTGCATCGATTTTGAATGTAATCTGTCGTTTCCGGTGTGAAAGCAGCTTCATTTGCGCTGCTCACTTTCTCACCGCACGCGTCAGAGGATGAGGGGAGCCTCAGAGGTCAGGCAGGTGAAGGAGGGTGGGACTTTGGAAGGAGGCGGAGTTGTTCATGTTCAAATTTCCACTAAGTGCTGTGCCGCATACCAGAAAGGTAAGAATTGCTTTAATGGAAAGAATTTCCCTTTCAACCTCCTCCAATATCGAACGAGATCAGTACTTTTTCGGCTTACCTTGATAATTGGGTACCCAGAGAAGGATTTGGGTGCATAAAAATGTCTAGCATACATCCAGTCAAGATATTTTAAGAGTTTAATTTCTAGTGCTGCAAGACGCAGCAATGACAAATAACGACGACAGCCACGATACTGGTCATACTTTGGGTTGCCAGGGCATGAGCAGCATGTGCATTTGCGATATTAAATATTCATATTTAATTCTAGACCTATATGAATACCTCACCAATATAAATCCCCAAAATATATTGTCGCCTCCTTTTCATAGTTCTGCCAAACAAAAAGCCGAAAGACAAGCTAGATTCATGCTTGAACAAGTTTTAACAATTCCTTATGGCAGTTAATTATTTTCCACCTTGTTACAGATTCAGTTCATTTAACGAGTCTAACGTTGATAATACAATCCTCGCTTGAGCATCTTACAGCAGTCATAGCTTAACTAACTTACTGAGATTCAAAGTTACTGAAGATAAAAATGTTTTCTTCGTACTGCATGTAGATAATAAACCCTATATAAAAGGCTGGTTGAAATCGGTTCAAATGTATAAATGTTATAGATTTTGAAAATCCACATCTCCCCCATTTACTTGCATTAGTCTACATGCAGACCCTGCCCTCCCTGATATAGCTGATGCATAGCTTTCATGAAATAACAAATTTTCAAAAACCACTTTTCCCAAATTAAATGTCGTGGGCAAGGTCATTCTGAGAAAGCTAAAAGTTCCAATCATTTAAATGTTTTAAAAATTAAACTGATCAGACCAACAAAATCTGCTCAAAAGAAACAGTGGGTTTCAAGAAACGAATACAATACAAATACGGGAGATTAGAGCTAGCTAACAAGATGGAGTTTGGTAATGCATTGGCACCAAAGTGGCTGACTATTCATTGAGTGGAAAATGTCAACGATATTGAATCAAATTTTGGTGACTGGGTTTTACATGTATATTAGATCATCAACTCTTTGATAGAACACCAAACAGAAAATAATCCATTACCTGAATAGGCATTAATGGAGGATGTGACAGAAGATTCAATTAAGGGTACTCTGGGCAGCTCAGCAATACTGGATGCATTTAGATCAGAGTAGCCCGGACCGCCCTGTTTTTCGCAGTCCGATATTCCTTCTCCGCTTAGCCATCTCACCGTTTCAACAGATTTTGAAAATGATACACCATCATCTTCTTGTTTCCGTTCAGAATCATCAACCTCATCTTTCACTCCATCTTCCCTCTTCACACCCTCACTCCGCCTCTCCCCACCTTCCTCCTCTTTGTTTAAGTTCAAGAGCTTGAGCTCCTTCTCCATAATCATCCCATATCCATTTTTCTCTTCTATACTCTCCTCGGCGTCTTCACGTTTAATAAGACAAGATCCAAACACGGCCTCATTGTCGTTGGTACTGTCCATCACAGATTTGGTCTTCATGTCTTCTCCCACAGATGCTGGGCTTAAAACCCTTCCAGTGAAGCTCTGATTCTGATTTGATATCAGCTCTCACGATCTCTGTGGAATCCAACAATCTTCCACTGAGGGAACAGGCGGTGAAGCGAGTCAGTAGTCGCGTTTCTGAGGAGTGCAAAGAAAGTTATAAGGAACAGGAGTTGAAATGTGGGACTGAATGCACAAAAGAAGTCATTCATATTTCACATCACGAGTTGCCATGCAGTTGAGACGCCATAAAGAAGCCATAAGACATGAATTAAAAGTTATTTGTTGACAGTCAGTTTAGTTTACCTGAAGGGTGATGCATAATACTGTATAGACAACTTTTGATTAAACTCTGATATGAGTATTCAATTTTTGGTAGCCCTACACAAAGCGTGTTTTAAAAGCTCTCTGAAGTGGCACGTAGTTCGGCCTTCGTAATTACTTTTAGTGACAGTGCGCCTATAGTTCATCAATGTGGATGTCCAAAGGAAAACAAGTCACCTTCTCCAACGGGCGGATGCAGTGGACACTAATCACTCACCTTCATTTTTACGTGCCGCTCTGTGTGCTGCCACTATCGGTATTTAGTGCTACACACTAGCTCGCGAGCAAAAATTATTTAGCACTAATTTATCATAAACTAGAGTGTTCAGGTGAACCCACGTGTCGCCTGCGAGTGACTACCAACTGAAAGTGTGACTACCGGACAGACAGACGGACAGACAGGCGCCGGACAAAGTGATCCCTATGTGCCGCTCTGCTTCGCAGACGATACAAAAAGCATAAATAGTGCTTCAAATTATACATTCATGTCAGATTATCTTGTTGTCTGGATCTATGATTAACCACCTGAAATGGACTGATGCATTTGGCCTACTTGTGCACTTTACTCTAGACCTCTAAACCTGGCACAAGCAAAAAAAGACTGAACAACATTAAATAGCTCTTCTATTACTCTAAATATAAACCGTATGTTTACGTGCCTGGCAGGCCAAAACACTAAATTATCAATTCCATACAAACATACACAGAGGAAAACAGACAAAATATTACCATATCAACAGTTTTGAGCAAGGCACTAAGTGTGCAAATCTACACCAAACAACTGACTCACATTCAAATCACATTTCATTTTCACTGCAGTATTAATTGTAGGCTAAACATTCATTGTGTAATTCAAATGAACCATTTAATCAAGGTATCAATAACATGCAATCTTATATGTTCTATTCTAATCAGTGCATCTTTACTAAACATAAAACTGTATTCACTAGTGTCGGCTATAACAGTAGGCTATCTTTAAGTCTTTACCAAAACTGTATACTCTCCTTTGTTATCCTCAGTGTCTCATAACCAAAGTACTCGATGAGCCCGATTCTCTGTTCATACAGAACCCAGGTTTTAACGTGAAATAGCTCATATATGCTCATCATACCTCGATAGCAATCTTCAGAAACCAAGTTGACAGTGCTAGGCTAACCATTATGAATCGACGTTATGCCTATGACGAGCCAGTTAGCTATAAGGCAGCAGCTAACGTCTGCACTAAAGTTTAAGCAAAGTTGTGACATTTAAATTTCCATGAAAAAGGCCACACAGAGGAGAAAACAAACAAGGACAGTTAGTTGCCCAGCACTAACCGAAAGGACAGGTGGAAAGAATGACAGCGAGAGCAGTCAGCACTGACAGACACCGTTGTGTGTGTGTGTCCGTGTCCGTGTGTTCCGAAGTGAGCACGAGCCGAATCACAACCAAAGCCACGTGAATATTAAGTAGCCACATGCCATTGTGTACTATACGGAGTGAAGTGAATAAAGTAGCAATGAGTTACAGCTATCATATTAAGTTGTGCGCCTATGCACTTTCTGTTACTGTAGATTATGTGGACATGTAGACTTAAAACGTGATTTTAAAAAAAATTCCCTGGGGAAAATTATACTGGGGCACTGCAGACCAATACTGGGGCACGTGCCCCGGTAAAATATGTCTGGTTCCGCCAAAGGTTAAATGTCGTGAAAATCGTCAAGTTTAAAAACTGACACGTCAGCTAAGAAAACAGCATAATTCGGGGACGACATGGACGATTTACTGGCAAGTTTGGTATTTTAGGCATTTCTGAGCTTATCGAACCAATATATGGATGCACAGTTCTTTGTCAGCCTCTGTGTAGGGTGTGAGTTCCTTGAACCCGCCAGTAAGTCAATATCCAGTTAGCTAATTAGCTGTAACATGAGTGAACGTCACATCATATCAAGATGACAGATAAGGCGAATGTTATCATTGTGCAGCGACTCCGCATTTTCGCCAAAAGTTAAAATGGGGGTGTCGAAATCCGGACATGTTACTATCGCCACCTGTTATACAAGTTCACAAAGCAGTGAAACTGGAATAAAAAAAATCTCAGTCCAGAATAATTCGCCGGTTAATTTACCTCGATCCTCTCAAGAGTAAAAATAAATTATTTTCCCTTCCGTCATCCAATTCCTCTTCTTCTTCTTCGTTCGTATTTCTTCTTCTTCTTTTTGTTTTATACCAGGTGACCCAGATTATAAGAAGCATTACCGCCACCATCTGTACTAGAGCATGACTCCGGGATTCTAACGTCCCAAATCTCCAAAAAAATAAAAATAAAAAATAAAAAATCCCTATACTTACACTCCCCCAGGCCCTTCTCCAACAACTCAACTACCCATCTTGGAATGTTATACCTGCTTAAGTATTGGGTCCCGCTCTACTCCCTCCTGACCCCTTTTCTAACATTTCCTGGATTTCTTCTCCCTTAACTTCATTAACTCCTAAGAACTAATTAGCTGCATAAATAACCATCTTTATGCGCTCCGTTTTTTATTCAATTTCACTTGCACAGTTAATTACCATTGCTATGAATGCCAGAAACCTTTTTTTTCCTCTATACATACACTCTCTTTATCCTAACCCCCCGCTATCTCCTCAGTGTATTGGACTTCCCTGCTGAAAAAAACCAGCACAGACTGGTCTTACTGATGACCAGTATATGTTGTGTTTTGGCCACATGTATGCTGGTTTATGCAGGTGATCAGCGCATGCTGGTTTACGCTGGTGACCAGCGCATGCTGGTCTGTGCTGGTCTATGCTTGCAGACCAGCATAGATCAGCACCAATCAGCATGGATATGATGCTGGTCTGTGCTGGTCTATGCCAGTCCATGCTGGCAGACCAGCATAAACTAGCACAGACCAGCATGGAGATAATGCTGGTCTGTGCTGGTCTACCACCATCCTAGCATTGACCAGTACCAAACCGGCATCAACCAGCCTGGAAATAATGTTGGTCTGTGCTGGTCTGGTTTTAATAATTTCATGAAATGACTGAGGTTTAGCACTAGCTATTTCATGAAATCACAGGTTTCACAATCTGACAGTAACAAATGAGAAGTTTGTTTTCAAAATGCAATGAGTCAAAATGACAAAAATTGGGATAATACCGTAGCCCTGTGCTTCGGTGCAAAAATCTGTTTTAGAAATTCATACTATTAAGGTGTATTTTTTTCATGAATAAAGTTTGTGTTTTTCTATAAAATGCAACAGGCGCCAAAATAAAGAAAGCTGATTGACACAAAATGAGTAAAATGGATATATTGCACTCTGGAAACAAACTCTTCAAATTCACATCCCTGTTTTTTTTCAAGATTTCCTTTTTCCTTAATTTGTAAATATGGTCAAAGATGATCACCACTTTCACACTTGTAAATTTCTTTCCTCAAATGTTTGCCTTTTCTCTATGTTATTGCCAGCATTCCATCATCCTCCAATACCAGTATTTTAAAAAAAGCTTTTTTCCTGCTCATTTTTTTCACTCTTGACCATACATCTCCAACGTTAACTTATCTTCCTATAGTAGAACAATAATTCTACAATAGAGAGGGAAATGCCATTCAGAAGCAATACCTAAAAATTCAAGGGAACTGTGGAATGTAGTTTGTTAATCCTGGGCTGAAATACCTGTTCCTAGGTGCCAGAAGCTGGTCGACTCGATGCAGCGCAGATGCGCAGCAGTTATCAAAAACAATGGTTAGGCAGCTAAATATTAGTTCAGAAGTTTAACCTCCTAAGCCCTGAGCCTCCAGCTCAAAAATGACATGCCCAAAATGAACTGAGTATATCTCTGCGCAACTATTGGTCCATGTTAAAAATCTTGATATCAAAATAAAGGTAACACCTTGGGGATTTTTGTCATGGTGTATAAATTAGTGTATATGTCACCGAGTCAGAGTTAATGAAGATGGAACACAGCAAAATTTGAACCTAACAAAATTTTGCTTTTATCCCTCTTGAAATGATTCCGTTGCAGTCTGAAACCACTAAAAAAATTACAGCAGAGAATCTCATAGTTATGAACATAATCAACTAAATCAGAGCAAAATTAGAGAGGTTTTATTTTGGGAATGTCGAGGTGGCCTCTCCAAATTGGCAAGGTGTGCCACTTCAGATTTCTCAGACCCCACAATGTAAAACTCATTTAATTTCACTTTTATGTCACGACAGGTATACATTTCATCAAATTATGACAATTTTATTTATTTATATTATTTATTCAAGAATTATGCCCCTACAGTTTAAGGCTTCTACCCGAGCCGAGATCCAGACCACGAACTGGCTTGTCCACGTGATCTTTAGCAATCTGCAGATGAGCAGCAATGTTCTTTTACGAGAGCAGTGGCTTTCTCCTTGCAACCCTGCCATGGATACCATTTTTTGTTAAGTGTTCACCTGATGGTGGACTCATGAACATTATCATTAGCTAATGAGACAGAGGCCTTCAGTTGCTTAGAAGTTACCCTGGGGTCCTTTTTGACCTTGCCAACTATTACACGGCTTGCTCTTGGAGTGATCTTTGTAGGTCAACCACTCCTAGGGAGGGTAACAATGGTCTTCAATTTCCTCCATTTGTGCACAATCTGTTTGACTGTGGATTGGTGGTGTCCAAACTCTTTAGAGATGGTTTTGTAACCTTTTCCAGCATGATGAGCATCAACAACTTTTTCTGAGGTCCTCAGAAATCTCCTTTGTTCGTACCATGATACACTTCCACAAACGTATTGTGAAGATCAGACGGTTCTTTAAATAAAACAGGGTGCCCACTCACACCTGATTGTCATCCCATTGATTGAAAACACCTGACTCTAATTTCACCTTCAAATTAATCACTAATCCTAGAGGTTAACATACTTTTGCCCCTCAGAGATATGTAATATTGGATCATTTTCCTCAATAAATAAATGACCAAGTATAATATTTTTGTCTCTTGTTTAACTGGGTTTTATCTACTTTTAGGACTTGTGTGAAAATCTGTTGATGTTTTAGGTCATATATTTATGCAGAAATATAGAAAATTTTAAAGGGTTCACAAACTTCCAAGTGCCACTGTATTACATCGCCTTCACCACTAAGCTAGCTGTATAGACAACCCGACTTTGGTCATATTTTTAATTTCAAGAGTGAGTCTGCAAAACACGTTGTTTACACCATTCTAGCGCTTCTCTCAGTAACTGCGCATGGATTCTTTCGAAATACGACTTTGAAAACGACTGTTGAATATTTAGTGGACAATCATGCCGAAAATATCAAAAACAAACCGGTTTAGCAACTGTTTACCTGCGCGCATTGCTGTGCTCTAAGTCTTTGTGCGTAACGTTGCCCGGCAGCAGGAACGCAGAAAAAGAAAAAACATCAATCAGAACAAATTACAGCAACTACATATACAAAGACTGACTGCAATGGTGTATGCTCAACTGTGTGTGCTATAAATGCAAGTATATGGCCATCACTTGCACAATAGCTCAGTGACTTACTCAAAAAGCTATTTCCAATGAGTTATCTAGTTACCCAACATTGCCATATGAAGAGTCTGCCAGCAAGCCATAGAAACTATTTCAACTTCACGTATGTTGATGGCGCGCCATCACAAATCTTCAGGCTCCACTACGAATGTAATGGGAGTAGTAGTAATGAGTCAGAGGGCAATTCACTGAACTGGCATTCTGCTGTACAAATTATAATCTGCTTGCTGCAGTGACAAAGCACTGATCCCGATCAGAGTTATAGCGATGTGATATAGTTGGTTAGT
The DNA here is from genome assembly GCA_029721435.1 of Gymnothorax reevesii. Classification (NCBI taxonomy): domain Eukaryota; kingdom Metazoa; phylum Chordata; class Actinopteri; order Anguilliformes; family Muraenidae; genus Gymnothorax; species Gymnothorax reevesii. The sequence continues at coordinate 20,972,743 of CM056575.1, read as the reverse complement.
TGGATAGAGTACTTTTTGAGTGTCTGTTTAGGGTACACATTACTCTTCATTTTGAAATGAGAGCATTATTAAAGGAAAGGACGTACGGTACAGCGATTGGCACACCTGACGCCATTTGACGTAGAAAAGGTCAAAATTTGATGAAATCAAAAACCCATCTGATATGTGATAAAGGGCCACCCCTTAAAATTTGAGTATCCTAACTCAATGCATAAGGTAGATATGGCCCTTTTTATTTTTTCATAAAACCCCCCTAGTGGCCAAAATATGAATCAAAGGACGGCAAGTTGTGGCATCCAGGTTGTTATCACCGAGACATATCCATACCAATTAGCAGCTTTCTACGTTGAGTGATAACAAAACGTGCCATCCTTTTCAACGATTGGCAAACCTGACGCCATTTGTCCTGGAAAACGGTCAAAATGAGTTCAAACCAAAGAACCATCTGATTTGTCATGAAGGGTCACTCCATGCACCTCCCATAAAAATTTGAGCGTCCTAGCTCAATGCATAAGGAACTTATGGCCATTTTTCAATTTTCATAAAAAGGCCCCTGGTGGCCAGGAGAGGAAATTAATTTAAATTCAAAATGTATTGTGCACCCCTCTGGGTCACTCTCTTACACACACCAAAGTTTCAGGTTGATTGGCCAAATGGCCTAGGAGGAGTTACTGTTTCGGACGGACGGACAGACAGACGGCGAACTGTATTACAAGATCTCCTCACTTTATAGGAAGCATGGAGATAATAATGTCTGATGAATGTTTAGTGGATATTATAGCAAAAATACCAAAAACAAATCAGTGAGGTCTATACTGCAGCGCTCTATATTCAGATGTGCATAATGATGCATGGACTCAGAGTTTCACGCACCAGGAATGCAAGGTTCCATCTCAGGCTAGGTTTGTGTGACTACAGTCGTTCAGGGCTCGTTGGAAACGCCAGAGCCCAAAAAATCAAATGATAATCGCCAAAATAAAATTGAATGCATCACAAGCCAACCTCAGAGGAGAAAGTACATTAGTCCCATTGGAATGCTCAGTACTTATTCTCTCAGGAAGCAGTGTACCTGCATGGAGACTGGCAGATGTAGTTTCAATATACTGCAGACGCATTGGACTAATGACAGACAGCACACATTTACCTTCGAACACAGTTTTTTTTATAACAAAACAGCAAATGTAAGGAAAACATTTTCGCTCATCACTGAAGAATGTAAACTACACTGAACAAAAATATAAATGCCCCATGTCAAATATTGATGAGGAGTTAACAACTCTAAGTGAGCATATGCTGACTTTTCCTTGTACAATTTCTCTTGATTTGTGTACCATTTTTTAATTCATCTCTCTGTCAGTAAGCATTTGCTCAGTGATTTCACTCAGTACATGGGTGTGCCATTTCCAGATTGTGATCAGACAGAATGAGCAGCACCCAGACACTCCTTACATTGGGGACAATAACAGGCCACCCCAAAATGTCAAATTTTGCCAAAAGCCATCATGACTCAGATGTCTCAGATCATGCAGGAACGTGCCATTGGCATGCTGGATGCAGGGATGTCCACCAGAGCAGTCGCTTTGCAGCTGAATGTTAACTATCGGAAGATAGTCCGTTTGAGAGTTTGTTTCCGACAGACGGGCAGTACTGCAAATCAACCTCATCCATGTCAGCCACGTCTGGCCACACCAGCACAAGATCGCTACATTCGGCTTGTCCAACAGCGGGATCGGCTCAGATCAGCGACAGCGGATGAGACCGTTGGTCTGCACAACAGATGCAACACATCACAGACAGTCCGCAACCACCTGCGAGAAGCAAACTTGCACACCCGGCATCCTCACCGTGGTCTGAATCTCACCGCTGTCTGGCATTGGAACCGACTCGCATGGGCAAATGCACACGTTTGATGGCCCTTGGCACGCTGGAGAAGAGTGCGACTCACAGACGAATCCCAGTTCCAGTTGTATCGCGCCAGCGTGGAAGACAGCATGTCTGGCGACCTGTGGGTGAATGGTTTGCGGACGCAAATGTTGTGCTGAGTCACCCTTGGAGGTGGTGGCATTATGGTGTGCTCAGGCATTGCATACAGGTATAGAACACCATTGCACTTCATTGAGGGGAACCTGAATGCGCAAAGATATTGGGATGAGATTCTCACCCCAATTGCAGTGCCGTTCGTCCGCCAGCATGACCTCACCTTCCAACATGACAACGCCCGACCTCATGTTACCAGGATCGGCATGCAGTTCCTTGAAGCAGAGCACATTCCAGTTCTGGACTGTCCTGTGTATTCGCCGGACATGTCGCCCATAGAGCATCTTTGGGATGTTTTGGGTCGACGTGTTCGCGACTGTGTACCAGTTCCGGATAATGTATGCCAGCTCCGTGTGGCCCTCCGAGAAGAATGGAATAACATTCCGAAGGCTACGATAAACAACCTGATCATCTCAATACAAGTTGGGACAGGGGCCTGTTTACCATGGCGTAGCATCCCCTCTTCTTTATAGCACAGAGTGGAGGCACCTGGGCATTGAGGAGATAAGTTTCTTGAGTTTAGCCACTGGAATTTGATCCCACTCGTTTGACACAGGTTTCCAGCTACTGGCAAGTTTTGTGTCTCCTTTGACAGACTTTTTGTTTGATTGTGCACCAAATGTTCTCAATCAGTGAAAGATCAGGACTGCAGGCAGGCCAGTTCAGCATACGGACTCTTCTACTACGAAGCCATGCTGTTGTAATAGCTGCAGTATGTGGTTTTGCATTGTCCTGCTGAAATACACAAGGCCTTCCCTGGAATAGATGTCTTCTGGAGGGGAGCATATGTTGCTCTGAAACCTTTATATACCTTTTAGCATTCATGGTGCTTTTTAAAACATGCAAGTGTCCCACACCATATGCACCAATTCATCCACATACCAGCAGAGATGTTGGCTTTTGAGCTGAAGGCTGATAACAGAAGGTTAGTCTTTCTCCTATTTTGCCCAGAGGACACGGCGCCCATGATTTCCAAGAAGAATGTCAAAGTTGGACTCACCTGACCACAGGACACTTTGCTACAGTCCATTTTAAATGAGCCTTGGCCAACAGAACACGGCGGTACTTCTGGATCATGCTCAACAATAGCCTCCTTTTTGCGTGATAGAGTTTTAGGTGGCATCTGTGGATGGCATGGTGGACTGTATTTACAGACAGTGGTTTCTTGAAGTATTCCTGAGCCCAATGAGTAATGTCAATGACAATGGCCTGAAGATTACGGGCATCCAGTAAAGGTCTTTGGTCTAGTCTCTTACGCACAGAGATTTTTCCAGTTTCTCTGAATCTTTTGATGATGTTACGCACTGTCGATGATGAAGCCTTTGCAATTTTATGTTGAGGAACATTGTTTTAAAAGTATTCCGCAATTGTTTTACTCAATCCTTCATGGGTTGGAGAGCCTCTGGGCATTTTTAACTCTGAGAGACTCAGCCACTGTATGACATCCCTTTTAAATCCAATCATGTTACACACCCGATGCCAGTTAATGTAATTACTAGCTAAATGTTCTTTCAGCTGATTCTCTTGTATACTAATTGCTTTGTCAGCCCTTTTCTGCCTGTGACCCAACTTTTTTGAGACCTGTTGCTGCCAGAACATTTGAAATGAGCTCATTTTGTGGATAAAAATGTAAAATGTTTCAGTTTCAACATTTGAAATATTATCTAGGTTTTATTGTAGATAACATATTGGCTCATGTGATCTGAATGTCGTTGCATTTTGATTTTATTCAGAATTTACTCTTCTTCCAACTATTTCGGAATTGGGGTTGTAAATGAAAAAGAAAAGAATGATTGCAATGAAACGGCACAGCCATCTCAGAGAAAATAAACAGGGCTGATTGGTCAACTGGATATAGGCTAACCTGTTTTGCAAACAAATGGAGGTGGCACTTAAGCTGTTTTGCAAAAAAAACTAATTTTGCTGATTAAAAGCTCCGAATATATTTCACAAAAATCTGATTTCACGTCAACATAAGACTATCTTTCCTCTATTGTTTGAGATAATAAACAAGCAAAATGTGGATTTGGTGGGTAACTCGTTTTGCAATCAAACTTTTCATTTTCTGGTTGAATTTAGCATGAGTTTATCAAAATAGGCGCAGCTGGACACCAATGGTCTCCAGTAACCTCTGCAAACCAAAAACATGCCTTTTCTCCATAATGAAGTCCATTTTTCTGCAAAGCCTCAACAGCAAGCACATGTACTCATTAAAGGAACTGCTTATTTCACAGTCAGAACGTTCACTCAGACGGAAAGCTTGCTGTTTACAATTGCGATCATCCAAGCGAAACGCAAGCTTGTAACAATGCTTTTTACACCCTATAAGGAGCAAACTATAACTCACGAACATAGTAGTGTCTGCAGCATTCTGTTTCATTGAATGCAGTATAAATTCTAAAACAGTTCGCCACATTCAACAAAATGCCAGCACATGCTGTATCTGGAGCAAAGGCGATCGACTAGTTACCCAATGTGACAAACTAGCTCTGATCGCGGTAGTAAACTGAAAATAAAAAAATTGCTGGCAAGTTAGCTATCTGGCTAGAAGTAAGATATAGTTATACCATATAAAGACAGTTTTACTCACACTTCAAGAGAAAAAAAAAACTCTCCATCATTGAACTGCTCCTCAAAAGTATCAATGCTATCAGCCCTCCAGTCTTTTCCATTCAGAATAAGCCATTTTCCATTTCAGAATCACACTTCCATCCCACAAATAAGCTCAGCACCCCAGGCTCGGTTCTGAAAGTCTTTTTTTCCCCATGCGATCACATCATTCTCAGCTGAGCAAAGTTGAGAGAATAGAACATAACTATTGTTACGCAAATGTTTAAATAATTTTCTGGATGTCCAATCAATGTCTTTCAAGTACTGATGAAAGCTTATACTGTCTGGAATTGAATAAAAATCAGCTCAATATATAGGTAATTACCATAAGTGTTTCGCGTGGGTGTGTGCTATAGCTGGGCTTTTATGCAGGTACCACTGAATCACCATTGAGGTGATTGTACTTCCGTGAAGGCTTGTACGAGGTTCCAAAAGACAGCCAAATTACCTGACTGACAAATCTACACGTAAATCCACAGTAGGACATTGCGTGTTTATAATGTGATGATTGTAATTAAAAGTAGAATGACAGTATCAATAGCATGGGAAATATTTTGCTTCAGAAAACTTGTGATACCATTAGCTCACTATAACTGAAGTAGTTGTTACACAAGACAACGATTTTTTCCATCACAAGAGATCATTTTTTAAAACTGCAGGATAGAAACTATGGGCAAGTATACTGAGCAGTTTGCAGATCAGGCGTAGCTGAATAGTTTAATTATTATTATAGTTTAATTAAACAGGGATGGGACTGAACTTGTCCATATTCTAACCATGTTCCAGCTTGGCTTGCAAGTGAACATTCAAAAACTGATCTGATTGTGCCATCTGGTGATAAAAAAGTGTAACTGCATGCATAAAAAGAGCAGCTCCATGCCCACAAGCGTTTACATCTGCATTAAGGGGTTAAAAAATGACAAGCCATAGACATTTCTCTGAATCTTTTGATGATGTTACGCACTGTCAATGATGAGGCCTTTGCAATTTTATGTTGAGGAGCATTGTTTTTAAAGTATTCCGCAATTTTTTTACGTGTGCCATCTAGTGATAGAAAAGTGTAACTGCATGCATAAAAAGAGCAGCTCCATGCCCACTAGCTTTTACATCTACATTAAGGGGTTAAAAAATGACAAGCCATAGAAATTTGCCATAAAATTTCAGCTATCTGCCAGAAAGCAAGATTTTGCTGAAACGACACAAATCACTCACACCATGTACAATGTCCAAATGATTATATCGAGGGTTTGGGGCACAATGGTAATATGTCCAATATTTTTAATTTGAGATCACGTTTGTGCGCCAAGGAAAAGCATCAGAAACCACATGTTCTATTATATAAGTCTCAAAATTTTGGACATATAACCATTGTGCTTCAAACCCTCAATATAAGGAAAGTGTCTTTTTAAATCCACATCTCTGATCATTAAGAATGAGGCTCCATGATTTTGACTGCTGTCAACTCTGCCATGAAGAAGCCAACTCAGTCATGCAGACAGCTGATTTGAGGCTTTCCTAAGTCTTTGTGATATGACGAATGTGATATGAGTTTTTTCATGTGCTGTCAGCTGCGATTTCAGTCTGAAGCTCTTCCCACACTGGGAACAGTTGTCACTCGCTCCCCACTATGAATACGCTTATGCTTCCTTAAACCTCCAGAGTTACTAAAGCTTTTCCCACACTGAGGGCAGCAGTAAGGACGCTTCCCTGTATGAATGAGTTCATGCGTTTTCAGACTGTCTGGACGATTGAAGCTCTTCCCACACTTAGAGCAGCAATATGGACGCTCCCCTGTATGAATGTGTTCATGCATTTCCAGACGGTCCGGTCGAGTGAAACCTTGCCCGCACTGAGAGCAGTGGTATGGGTATTCCCCTGTATGTATGAGTTCATGCTTTTTCAGACTGCCAGCACGACTGAAACCCTTCCCGCACTGAGAGCAGCGGTACGGGTTCTCCCCAGTATGAATTCGTTCATGCACTCTAAGATTGCTTGACAGACTGAAGCTCTTCCCGCACTGAGAGCAGCAGTATGGACGCTCCCCTGTATGAATGCGTGCATGAATTTCCAGCTTTTTTGTTCGAACAAAACCTTTCCCGCACTGAGAGCAGTGATATGGGTATTCCCCTGTATGAATGAGTTCATGCGTTTTCAGACTGCCCAGACCACTGAAGCCCTTCCCACACTGAGAGCAGCGGTATGGACGCTCCCTTGTATGAACGCGTTCGTGCATTTTAAGATATCTTGGTCGAGTGAAGCTCTTCCCACACTGAGAGCAGGAGTATGGACGCTCCCCTGTATGAATGCGTTCATGCATTTCCAGATGGTTTGGTCGAGTGAAACCTTTACCGCACTGAGAGCAGCAGTATGGACGCTCCCCTTTATGAAGGCATTCATGCACTTTCAGATCGCCTGTATCATTGAAGCCCTTCCCACAATGTGAGCAATTGTATGGTTGCACCTCTGCATGAACACGCTCATGTCTCCCTAAATGTTCAGGACTTATAAAACTCTTCCCACACTGAGAGCAGCGGTACGGGTGCTCCCTCGTATGAATACGTTCGTGGGTTTCAAGATTTTCTAATTGATTAAAGCTCTTCCCACACTGAGAGCAGCGATATAAGCGCTCCTCTATATGAATACGTTCATGCGTCATCAGACTGTCCGGTTGACTGAAACTCTTCCCACACTGAAAGCAGCAATAAGGGCGCTCTTCTGTACTAATGTGCTCACGTTTCCTCAAACATCCAGAATCATTAAAACTCCTTCCTCTCCAAAAGTTGTCAGGGCACTCCCCTGTGCAAACATTTTCCTGGGATGCAAGATGGCCAAGTCGACTAAATGCTTGTGTTGAGGTAGGGAGTGTTTGAGAGGGTGTAGGTTGCTGATGTGTACTGCAGGGAGGCAGTGGGTTTTTTGCTCCATTTCCTACATATCCCAGAATCCTGCTCTGCTCCGCTGGGTGAACTTTCTCAATATGCTGGTGCAGCTTCTCTTCTTCCATGTGATTGAATGGGCACTGAGAGCAAACAAACACTTCAGACTCTCCTGTGTCAAAAGAAGAGCAAAATATATAATGACAATCACATTTCATTAAGTCTATTTTACATATCATGATACATATCCACACAAGTGGCTGAAATAGTCTTCTTCCCACCTATTTTGATACACAGTGTAGGCCATTTTCAACAGTGATCAAGCTGATACGCAGACAAAATAGAGAATTACAACAAGAAAACACCTTATAAATCTGACCAACAGTTTAGGAGAGAGCAACCCCTAAAAATGGAACAGAAGTGGACATCACCCCCTTACAATACAATACAATACCTGCATCAAAAATACACAAGAAGGCATGCTTCTTGAATCAACTTAAAAACTTTCAGCTCATGGTCCATCAATGTAATACGCTGAGTGACGACAGTGAAGTCATCCACAGCAGCAATCAGAGCAACATACTCGCATAGTCCAGATGGGATTAGCCAACCATCATCAGCCCTCGGCCATTCCTTCAAAAGAAAACCAGGTTTCCAAGAAAGTTGGATGGCATGGAAAATGCGAGTAAAGAAAGCAAGCAGTGGATTGTAATCTATCTTTGACATATATTGACATTTGACATGCTAGGATATAGAAGGGGAATCCACAAAAGGTCCAGGTGTTTGCAAGTAACAAGAGGTCGAGGCTAGTCACTACACAAGACAGTGAACAAACACTCTACAAACAACATAACTCCTCAGTGTGCCGAAATAAAATGGTTTCAGTGATTTCACCCTCTCCAGCACATAATATTATCACAAGATTATGAAATTTGTTTTCTTAAGAGGAACAATCAGATGTTATTTTTCCAAGAAGAAATAACACCTTCCCACAATGCAAAGATGACCAAATGGCATGGGAACAAGTCCATCAGGCTCAAGGTTTAACCTGGTTAGAGTCTACAGTACATTTGAATCTGAAAATAATTGATCTTACATTCATTGCAGTCTAACTGGGAAATTTTTTTTCCAATGACTCCCCTACTGTTTGAATCCATTAATGCTGAGTGCCACTATTTTGACTCTTCTTTAAGCAAAAAGCCGTCCACAACTTTCTCAATAAGGCTGAGACATTTACAGACATGAAATGATAAAGCTATCTCATTCTTAAATTGTGATCCATTTGTCTAATGCTTGCTAATTTTCAGACTTACGGTATGACTTGCTGCGAAGACCAGTAAAAATATAATATTTTCGCCATTTCGGGCAGGGCCCCCTTTTCTGCCCAGAAGTCTACCTACAGTCAAGACCAGTTTACAGTTGAAAGTATGTGGTGCTTTAAGAAGCACAAAATATGACAATAAAGACCCTGACACATTAGAGCAGCTGAGGATGTACATCAAGGAAGACAATGGGAAAATTTCATTGAAACAAATGGTGCTCTCAATTCCTCCAACTATTACTTGGGAGGCTGTTAAAAGGTAATTTGACTATTACACACACCTTTGTCCTAATTTTCCAAACATGCCACAGGCCTAACAATCAAAAAAAGTTTATTTCAAAACAAAAAACGAAACAGAAGAGAAGGAAAACGCTGAAATATCTTGCATTTAATGTCTTCCATTTAATGCAGGTCAAAAATACATTACAAATTGTTTCTCTTTTAATTTGCATTAAAGATCTTAAAACCATCACACGGCTTCTCAACAGCATTGTTGCTTTCTGACCGTTTTTATATTAAATTCACAGTTTTTTCATTCTTGGAAACGTCACTTGAATATAATTCTGGTGATTTAAAATTAGATAAAATTCCAGGAATTTCTGAGAAGGGGTTTGGTGTAGCATGGAACGCGGTCGCGAGGTGGTCAAGTGCGCGTGATTTTGGATTAAATGCACGCATCTCCACGAGGGGATTAGCGAGGGCGGGCTGCCCGAAGTTGACGAAGGGCCGCCCTATTATGTGGCCACCGCCCGAATAAAAAATAGATCAGCCCGACCTTAAAAAGTTGAGAAATTTGCTTTGTTGTGTACCGGGCAGCACGGCCACTGTGGGGAAGCACAACGCTAAACGTACGCAACAAGGCCACAGATGTTTGGTGAGGGAGAGAGACTGTTGCCGGGATTTGTTGGTGCATGCATACATAAAAACTGCATTTGCCGCTGGAGCGAACGTCGACATCACAGCCATATTATGAATAGTACCTTGCCATCAGCCTACTATGACCAGTGTGGAGACGGAGTGGAAAAGATGCCTTACTCAATCGTCAAAAACTTGTAACCCGTCTCGGGGAATTACCTTCCATGAGTAAGTTAAGCCTGATTATTTGTTTCCGGTTGTATCTGGCCATTATAACTTTATGTTGAAAGACAACTATCAGAGTCAGACAATTAATGGAAAGAATTTCCCGTTCAACCTCCTCCAATATCCAACGAGATCAGTACCTTTTCAGCTTACCTTGATAATTGGGTACCCAGAGAAGGATTTGGGTGCATAAAAATGTCTAGCATACATCCAGTCAAGATATTTTAAGAGTTTAATTTCTAGTGCTGCAAGACGTAGCAATGACAAATAACGACGACAGCCACGATACTGGTCATACTTTGGGTTGCCAGGGCATGAGCAGCATGTGCATTTGCGAAATTAAATATTAATATTGAATTCTAGACCCCACTCTCACCAACATAAATCCCCCAAAATAAATTGTCGCCCCCTTTTCAAATAGTTCTGCCACACAAAAAGCCGAAAGACAAGCTAGATTCATGCTTGAACAAGTTTTTACAATTCCTTACGACAGTTAATTATTTTCCACCTTCTTACAAATTCAGTTCATTTAACGAGTCTAACGTTGATAATACAATCCTCGCTTGAGCATCTTACAGCAATCATAGCTTAACTAACTTACTGAGATTCAAAGTTACTGAAGATAAAAATGTTTTCTTCGAACTGCATGTAGATAATAAACCCTATATAAAAGGCTGGTTGAAATCGGTTCAGAAGTATAAATGTTATAGATTTTGAAAATCCACATCTCCCCCATTTACTTGCAGTAGTTTACAAGCAGACCCTGCCCTCCCTGATATAGCTGACGCATAGCTTTCATGAAATAACAAATTTTCAAAAACCACTTTTCCTAAATTAAATGTTGTGGGCAAGATCATTCTGAGAAAGCTAAAAGTTCCATTCATTTTAATGCTGTAAAAATTAAACTGATCAGACCAACAAAATCTGCACAAAAGAAACAGTGGGTTTCAAGAAACGAATACAATACAAATACGGGAGATTAGAGCTAGCTAACAAAATGGAGTTTGGTAATACATTGGCACCAAAGCGGTTGACCATTCATTCAGTGGAAAATGTCAACGATATTGAATCAAATTTTGGTGACTGGGTTTTATATTAGATCATCAACTCTTTGTTAGAACACCAAACAGGAAATAATCCATTACCTGAATAGCCATTATTGGAGGATGTGACAGAAGATTCAATTAAGGGTACTCTGGGCAGCTCAGCAATACTGGATGCATTTAGATCAGAGTAGCCCGGATCGCCCTGTTTTTCGCTGTCCGATATTCCATCTCCTCTTAGCCATCTAACCGTTTCAACAGATTTTGAAAATGATGCACCATCATCTTCTTGCTTCCGTTCAGAATCATCAACCTCCTCATCTTTCACTCCATCTTCCCTTTTCACACCCTCACTCCGCCTCTCCCCACCTTCCTCCTCTTTGTTTAAGTTCAAGAGCTTGAGCTCCTTCTCTCTAATCATCCCATATCCATTTTTCTCTTCTATACTCTCCTCGGCGTCTTCACGTTTAACAAGACAAGATCCAAACACGGCCTCATTGTCGTTGGTACTGTCCATCACAGATTTGGTCTTCATGTCTTCTCCCACAGATGCTGGGCTTAAAACCCTTCCAGTGAAGCTCGGATTCTGATTTGATATCAGCTCTCACGATCTCTGTGGAATCCAACAATCTTCCACTGAGGGAACAGGCGGTGAAGCGAGTCAGTAGTCGCGTTTCTGAGGAGTGCAAAGAAAGTTATAAGGAACCGGAGTTGAAATGTTGGACTGAATGCACAAAAGAAGTCATTCATATTTCACATCACGAGTTGCCATGCAGTTGAGACGCCATGAAGAAGCCATAAGACATGAATTACAAGTTATTTGTTGACAGTCAGGTTAGTTTACCTGAAGGGTAATGCATAATACCGTTTAGACAACTTTTTATTTAACTCTGATACGAGTATTCAATTTTTAGGTAGCCCTACACGAAGCATGTTTTAAAAGCTCTCTGAAGTGGCACGTAGTTCGGCCTTCGTAATTACTTATAGTGACAGTGCGCCTATAGTTCATCAATGTGGATGTCAAAAGGAAAAAAAACTCGCCTTCCCCGTTTATAATTTTAAAGAAATCTGCGTAGTTCTTTTGCAGAGACGGTAGGTTATGTCCAAAGTAGTATGGAATGGCCTGTAAGCGAATACCGACGTTTCACTGTTCAATGGGTGGATGGAGTGGACACTGATCATTCATTTTTAAGTGCCGCTCTCTGTGATGCCACAATCGGTATTTAGCGTAATACACTAGCTAATCCCCGAATGATTGAGGAATCCAATCCTTCGAAATAACACAAAACATATTATAAAACCAAGGAGGCGGACATTATAACGAAAATAATGAGCTAATCTTTCCCTTCTTTTCTTCGGTCGAAGCGATAGCGTTAATTGCCGTGAAAATCGTCAAGTTTAAAAACTCTCACGATGTCAGCTAAGAAAACAGCATAAATTCAGGGACGGTATGGACGATTAGCTGGCAAATTTGGTATTTTGGGCATTTCTGAGCTTATGGAAACAATATAGGGATGCACAGTTCTTTGTCAGGATCTATGCAGGGGTGAGTTCTTTGCACCCACCAGTAAGTCAATATCCAGTTAGCTAACTATAACGTGAGTGAACGTTACATCATATCAAGATGACAGATAAGGCGAATGTTATCAATGCGCAGCGACTATACATTTTCGCCGAAAGTTAAAATGGGGGTGTCGAAAACCGGACATGTTACTATCGCCACCTGTTAGACAAGTTCACAAAGCAGTGAAACTGGAATAAAAAAGGTTCGTCCAGTATAATTCGCTGGTTAATTTACCTCGATCCTCTCAAGATACTTATTAATAAATTCTTTCTTTCCTTCTTCCAATTCTTCTTCTTCGTTTTTTAAGGCTTAAACACACTTTCATGGAAGTGCATACCGCCACCATCTGTACCGAAGTAGTATATTCTGTAAATAAGGGCTGAATCCAAATCTCCACCCTCTGCACTTGCAGACTGAGCCCTCACGGACTGCAGGCGTATGTAATGTGACGTCTTCACCATGATCACGTCAAGTCTGCAAGAGCGGGAGTCTGCAGCATTATAAAAAGAGCTGATAGACGGTCTTCGAGTCTGTTTCACTCGTTTACGTGCAAATGCATGTTGATTACCTCTGTAGCCTGTATTTCTGTATGATGATGTTGAATTTTATATCTGGCCTACGTTATTCAAGAAACGTTTTAAGATTATAAATTTCTAATTAGTTTATGTGGTTTTTTGTGTGCGCAGCAGTTATCAAAAACAATGGTTAGGCAGCTAAATATTAGTTCAGAAGTTTAACCTCTTAAGCCCTGAGCCTTCGGCTCAAAAATGACATGCCAAAAATGAACTGAGTGTATCTATGCAACTACTTGGTCCATGTTAATAATCTTGATATCAGAATAAAGGTAACACATAGGGGATTTTTGTCATGGTGTAGAAATCAGCGTAAATGTCACTGAGTCAGAGTCAATGAAGATGGAACACAGCAAAAGTGAAAGATCTCATTTGAACCTCACTAAGTTTTACTTTTATCCCTCTCAAAATGATTCATTTGCAGTTTTAAACCTCTAAAAAATAACAGCACAGAATCTCATCATTATTTACATAATCAAGTAAATCAGAGCAAAATTAGAGAGGTTTCAGCCTGGGAATATCTAGATGGCCTCTCCAAATTGGCACGGTGCGCCACTTCAGATTTCTCAGATATCACACTGTAAAACACATTTAATTTCACCTCTGTCTCTACAGGCATACATTCCATCAAATTACAACAATTATATATATATATATATATATATATATATATATATAAATTGCAACCAGTCCTGTTTACATTTTGCCATTCAAAGAAAACACAAAGTAAATGAAGTTTGACTCCACCGGGGCAGATTTATTTCAATAAAACAAGTAAATAAACAAAATGACAAATACAAAGGTAAAAAGTAAAATCAACAAACACACAGCAATTACTTATACAAGAACTATGCCCCTGCTGTTCAAAAAACAGGCTTCTGACCACGAACCTCCCGCATATTGTAATGCCTTTGCCACTAAGCAAAACAGGTTGTGTACACTAATCTAGCACTTCTCTCAGTAACTGCGCATGGATTCTTTCTAAATATGCCTTCGAAAATGACTGTTGAATATTAAGTGGATAATTATAGCGAAAATATCAAAAAGACACTAGTTTAGCAAAAGTTCATCTGCACTCATTGCTGCGCTCTAAGTCTTTGTGCGCAATGTCGCCTGGCAGCTGGAACGCAGAAAAAGAAAAAACAGCAATCAGAGCAAATGACAGAAACTACATACACAAAGGCTGATTGTAATGTTATATGCTCAACTGTGTGTGCTATAAATGCAAGTATTTGGCCGTCACCTGCACAATAGCTCAGTGACTTACCCTCTAAGCTATTTCCAATGAGTCATCTAGTCATGCAACAAGCACATGTGATGTGCGTAATGATGTATGGACTCAGAGTTTCCGGCACCAGGAATGCAAGGCTCCATCTCAGGCTAGGTTTGTGTGATTATGGTCGTTCAGGGCTCTTTGAAAATGTCACAGCCCATTAAATCAAATGGTCACCCCTGAAATTAAATTGACTGCATCACAAGCCAACCACAGAGGAGAAAGTATATTAGTCCCATGGTAACGCTCGGGGCTTATTCTCTTTGGAAGCAGTGCCCCGGAGGGGGGTGGAAAAAAAAAAAAAAGCCTGCATGGAGACTGGGAGATGAAGTTTCAATATACCGCAGACGCGTTGGACTAACGATAGACAGCACAGATTTACCCTTGAACGCAGTTTGTTATTTTTTTTCATAAAAAAAAGTAAGGAAAAATTTTTCCTCGTCACTGTAGAATGTAAACTACATGCCTGCAGTTCCTTGAGGGTGGTGTCAGTTTAAAATGACAAGGCTTATATCCTTGGATTCTGTGGACTTTCCTCTTTCCTTTGAGGTATGATTTGTATGTATAGCGCACATTCAGCAGAAACACTAGCAATGGAACACTGATATAATTTTATCTTACGTTTTGTTAGATTCTTATTTACTTGCTTGGTGCTAGAATTGTGCTCAGTTTAGGTAGAAATGGTCATCAGGAAGTTTTCGCCACATTTCTTCCCTTTAAAAGGATATGCCGCATTAGGATGATACTATTTGGAAACATGCTGCATTTATTATGAGTAGTTTAAGAGGTTAAAGTGAAGTTAAATTTTGAGCTAAATTTAGTATTTGAGTTTGAAGAGAAAATTGTTGACACTGCAATTTTTTTTTTGAAGAGATTAATATTCCTTTGCTTTGCTTCCAGTAAAACAATAATACAGCCTTGATCAAATTTGTTAAGGCTTTGATTTGGAATTTAATTTGTAATGTTTCCACTACATTTGAAATATTGAACTGAAGGCTATTATAAAACAGTCAAGTCAACGTTATTTCTATAGCACATTTAAACACAACAAAGTTGATCCAAAGTGCTGCACAGTTCAACATACACAAAAAATACAAATAAGAGAAGACAAATAAAAGAGGCTGAACTAGCACAGTACTAAAATAGATAAAAGAGCATAGAAAATTAAAATCAAGCAGTCTGAAAAGCTAAGGCATAAAAAATGAGATTGTAAACCAGATTTAAAAAAAATCCATAGTGGGAGATGTTCTGATTGCGAAAGGGAGGCAGTTCCAAAGCCTGGGTGCAGCAACAGAAAAGGCCCAATCACCTTTAAGCTTCAGCCGTGAATCGCGGAACTGAAAATAAAACCTGGTTTGATGACGTGAGGGACCTTGGGGCAGAATATGAGATAAGAAGATCACTAATGTATTGTGGTGCAAGACCATGAAGTTCCTTAAAATCAATGCAGTATTTGACCGGCAGCCAGTGGAGTGAGGCCAGGACAGGAGTGATGTGATCCCTCCTCTTTGTACCAGTTAAAAACCTTGCAGCCGCATTCTGCACAGCCTGAAGCCAAGACAAGTTTTGTGATACCCCCATATAAAGCGCATTGCAGTAATCCAAGCAAGATGTAATAAAGGCATGGATCATGGTCTGCATGTCCCTGGGAGTGAAAAGTGATTTAAGCTTGGCTATCATGCGTAGCTGAAAGAAACTACCTTTAACGACAGCACTAATCTGCTTGTCAAATTTCAACAACGGTTCAAAAACTATGACAAGATTTTTTTACATGATCAGGCAAGTTGCCGGAAAGAGGGCCTAACTGACTACTAACAATAGGAACAGAGGGAGGAGGTCCAAAAATGATGAGATCAGTCTTTTCTTCCTGAAGTTGAAAGAGGTTGCTTGCTAACCAACACTTAATGTCATTAATCCAACCAAAAAGTGACCTTAGAGAACCATCACTATCAGGATTTGCTGGTAGATAAAGCTGCGTATCCGCTGTAACAGTGAAAAGAAAGGTTGTGCTTGTGGAAAATGGAGCCAAGAGGGAGCATGTACAACGAAAATAAAAGGAGACCTAAAACTGAACCTTGGGGAACACCACAAGAGATTGGAGACAGCGACGAGGAGACATTACTTAATTTGATGGAGAAGTTTCTGTCCTCAAAGTAAGAGGTGAACCACTTTAGGGCAATTCCCTGAATACCAACTTCACTGCTTAGGCAGTTTAATAGAATTTTACGGTCAACAGAATCAAATGCGGCGCTTAGGTCAAGCAAAACCAGGACTGCACAAGATCCAGAGTCAACGGCTAACAAGAGGTCGTTCATAACTTTTATGACAACAGATTCTGTACTGTGGTATGCTTTAAAACCTTACTGGAATTTCTCCAAGATATTGTAGTGGTTCACAGAGGAAGTGAATTGAGAGTCAACAATCTTTTCCAGGATCTTGGACAAAAATGGAAGTTTAGAAATGGGCCTATAATTTTTGCAGACAGTTTGGTCAAGGTTTGACTTTATTGTTGCACCTTTGCATGTTTAAAAGTGGAAGGTACACCACCATTTTCAAGACTGCTATTGCAGTTTTTCTCAATTGCTTTAGTACGTTTCTCAGGTCAGAGTTGAAATTCTCAAAACTACTTGTTCAGTCCTCACAACATTGTTTCACTACTGCACATCAAAAAAGCAGTTTCTCATTTCTTTGAATAAGTTGCAGATGCTTTGGTACATCCCTGCAAATGATTTTATACAATTTTCTGCTGTTTCCTACATTATCAATTGCTTCTGTCATGTTGATCAAAATGGATTATCATGGGTCTCTATTGAATAGTCTCACCGCCCACAACGTGTAGTCATTAGTTCATTGCATAAGTCTTTACATGCAAAATGGCTGAACATGTCAGAATATGTCAACATGTGTGTGCTTATTTCTAATCATTTTCATTACTTATTTTCAAAATCTGTCCTGAATTGGTAAATTGCTCCCAGGTGAATCTTGACTTTCTCTGATGAATAGAAAGGTGTGAAGCATCAGATCAACCAATGACCAATTTCTCTGAAATAGGTCAAAGGTGCATCTCATGAACCATCAACTGGCAAGTATATATAGCTAGAGCACAACACAACCTTACAATATCTGACAATGGAAGGACAAGGAATTGGATGTGGTCAACAGCCAGAGAGAAGAAGAGGAGGAAGAGGTGTGAGGCTGCGTGGCGGAGGATTTGGGAGGCGAGGCAGAAGAGGCAGAGGACATAGGCAGGCTCCTGATGAGATAAGAGCAACACTTGTAGACCATTTTCTCAATCATGGGCTTACAATGGCTGAGGCTGGTAGAAGGGTGCAGCCAAATGTTGGGAGAGCAACAGTGTCCTCAATCATTCAGACTTTTCGTCAACAGAACAGGTATGTAATGTAACAGTGTACTATGATACTGTATACTGTCTTTACAGTGATGCTACATACAATTTTTCAATATATAGTATGCTTTATACAATGACTTTAAATTTTGTGTTTTGCATTACTTTTTTTTTCCCACATAGGACTGCAAGGCAACGTCACAGGGGTGGCTGAGGTCCCATTTTCTCTCGAACAGGAGGAGTCTATTTGCGCCATGGTTTTAGAAAACAATTCCATAAGACTACGGGAGGTAAAGAGTGCCATTATAGAGGACAACAACATCTTTGCAAACATCCAAATAGTCAGCATCTCAACTATTGACAGGGTGCTGAAAAGACATCAAATGACTATGAAGCAATTGTACACTGTTCCATTTGAAAGAAATAGTGAAAGAGTTAAGGAGCTACGCTACCAGTATGTAGAGGTAAAACATGTATGAACACGCAGTAACTCACAGTGAATAGTAACACATTGTATAGTGATATACAGTACAGTAAGTGTGACCTTTACTGATTTGCTATGGCTGTAGGAAAGATGATTCAATATATGCTTAGTGAGCTATGTTTGTAACTATGCTGTCCAAAATGAAAATTCATGTACAAACCCCAAAACCAGTGAAGTTGGCACATTGTGTAAATCGTAAATAAAAACAGAATACAATGATTTGCAAATCCTTTTCAACCTATAATCAATTGAATACACTGCAAAGACAAGTTACTTAATGTTCAAACAGGTAAACTTTGTAATTTTTTGCAAACATTAGCTCATTTGGAATTTGATGCCTGCAACATGTTTCAAAAAAGCTGGCACAAGTGGCAAAAAAGACTGAGAGAGTTGAGGAATGCTCATCAAACACTTATTTGGAACATCTCACAGGTGAACGGGCTAATTGGGAACAGGTGGGTGCCATGATTGGGTATAAAAGCAGCTTCCCTGAAATGCTCAGTCATTCACAAACAAGGATGGGGCGAGGGTCACCACTTAGTGAACAAATGTGTGAGCTGATTGTCGAACAGTTTAAAAACAACATTCCTCAACGAGCTACTGCAAGAAATTTAGGGATTTCATCATCTACGGTCCGTAATATTGTCAAAAGGTTCAGAGAATCTGGAGAAATCACTGCACGTAAGCGACAAGGCTGAAAACCAACACTGAATGCCCGTGACCGTCAATCCCTCAGGCGGTACTGCATCAAAAATCGACATCAATGTGTAAAGAACATCACCACATGGGCTCAGGAACACTTCAGAAAACCACTGTCAGTAACTACAGTTCGTCGCTACATCTGCAAGTGCAAGTTAAAACTGTACAATGCAAAGCGGAAGCCATTTATCAACAGCACCCAGAAACGCCGCCGGCTTCGCTGGGCCCAAGCTCATCTAAGATGGACTGATGCAAAGTGGAAAAGTGTTCTGTGGTCTGACGAGTCCACATTTCAAATTGTTTTTGGAAACTGTGGACATCGTGTCATCCGGACCAAAGAGGAAAAGAACCATCCAGACTGTTATAGGCGCAAAGTTCAAAAGCCAGCATCTGTGATGGTATGGGGGTGTATTTGTGCCCAAGGCATGGGCAACTTACACATATGTGAAGGCATCATTAATGCTGAAAGGTACATACAGGTTTTGGAGCAACATATGTTGCCATCCAAGCAACGTCTTTTTCATGGACGCCCCTGCTTATTTCAGCAAGACAATGCCAAGCCACATTCTGCACGTGTTACAACAGCATGGCTCCGTAGTACAAGAATGCGGGTACTAGACTGGCCTGCCTGTAGTCCAGACCTGTCTCCCATTGAAAATATGTGGCGCATTATGAAGCATAAAATACGACAACGGAGACCCCGGACTGTTGAACGACTTAAGCTGTACATCAAGCAAGAATGGGAAAGAGTTCCACCTGAAAAGCTTCAAAAATTGGTCTCCTCAGTTCCCAAGCGTTTACTGAGTGTCGTTAAAAGGAAAGGCGATGAAACACAGTGGTAAAAAGGCCCCTGTGCCAACTTTTTTGCAATGTGTTGCTGCCTTTAAATTCTAAGTTTATGATTATTTGCAAAAAAAAAAAAAAGTTTCTCAGTTTGAACATTAAACATCTTGTCTTTGCAGTGTATTCAATTGAATATAAGTTGAAAAGGATTTGCAAATCATTGTATTCTGTTTTTATCTACGATATACATAACGTGCCAACTTCACTGGTTTTGGGTTTGTAATTTATAACACTAATTTTGTATCTCTTGTGTGTATAGCGCATCATGGAACTGGAAGCCAGTGAACCGCCACACAAATTTATCTACATAGATGAAGCTGGCTTCAACCTGACAAAACGCAGAAGGCATGGTCGAAATCTCATCGGCCACAGAGCTACGGTCGATGTGCCAGGCCAAAGGGGAGGGAACATAACCATGGGCGCTGCCAAGTCAGAAAATGGTGTGCTCACCCGTATTCCCATCATGGGGCCTTACAAACAAAAATCTTGCCAATTTTTTAGACACACTCGACAGGGACCTCATTCCTGAAAAAGAGAGGGATCAGATTGGGGATAACTTGCCAAAATTTGTAATAATTTGGGACAATGTGAGTTTCTACCACTCCAACATAATCAGGGAATGGTTTGCAACCCACAACCGAATGGTAATGGGAGTTCCTACCACCCTACTCCCCATTCCTTAACCCCATAGAAGAAGTTTTCTCCACATGGAGATGGCAAGTGTATGATCGCCAGCCTCACACTCAGATGACTCTTCTGGATGCCATGAATGCAGCATGCAGTGACATCACAGCAGATGCCTGCAGAGGCTGGATTAACCATTCAAGAAAGATTCTTTCCACGCTGTATAGCAAGAGAGGATATCCGTTGTGACGTGGATGAAAATTTGTGGCCCAACAGAGAGGAACGTCAAAATGTGTAGAAAGACTGGGGAAAAAATCCCGACAGCACAAGTTTATTTTTGCCGATTGTTTTACTTTTGTATGTTCACATTTCTAATTTTGCCTTTGTTTTTTTTTTTTCTTTGTGATACTCAGTGCTGTCTTTTTCTTTCTGTATCGCAATGACATGGTCTGTCAACAAATTGCATAAACAGTAAAAGCGTAAACTGAATCTTGTCCAGTCTCTTGCAATCAATCTCCCACACACAAAGGTATCACTCACAATTTTCATCAAAACTTACGTAAACCATCTTTTGCATCAGAGCCTTCCTCCAGAGTAACTGTTATATTGAGAACATGACTAAGCAATTTGACTGTCTTGTCTGTAAACAATGAAACAAGGACTGGTCATTCTGATAGCACTGACATGTTCATTGACGCAGAAATAAAATTTTTAGCAATGCACAAAGGATTTTGAACAAAAAACTGGCTTTTGCAGGTAATCCATGGTGTTTTGCTACTTGTGCGATGTGTTTTGAGAAATGCACAAACTGTTTTGAGAATTTCAATTCTGATCTGAGAAACGTACCAAAGCAATTGAGAAAAACTGTAATTAAGCTCAAGACCATAGGGCTAAGAATGGAGAAAACTTCCATGGAAAATGTGAAGGCAGGATGTCCATAAGACAGACAGAAGGATTCATATGAAAGATAATCTGACAACTGGGGAAGAGAAACAGGCTGAAAACAGTTAAAACAGCTGGGGGGCCGTTTTGATACAGAAGGGTCATCTGAAGGAGATGGAATTTGAGACCTAATATCCTCAATTTTTCAGATAAAAAATGTAAGAAACTGTTTGCTGGTTTCCATTGAAACAATAGGAAAGGCGTTTATTGCGGGATTTAGAACAGTATTTACGGTACGAAAAAGTACCTTAGGCCTATTAGAGTGTTTGTAAATAATGTCAGAAATATATTTAGCTCTGGCAGCTTTGACAGAGAGTTAATATTTTGTGAGACGATCTCTTAGAATTCAGTAAGATATCTGGAGTTTATCTTTTTTCCCCAATAATTTTCAAATATTTGCACTTTATTAAAATTTTTTTAACACACTGCTATTTTTTTCACACAACTGTAAATCCTGAACATCGTTTCTAGGTTCAGCTTGCTCTTCACCACAACAGACCAGTACATAACGGCAGAGGCTGCATAGATTTGCCTGTCAATCACCCATTTCATCCTACCCTCTCTCACAAACAAGAACCTGAGATAAACTGCTCTACTTAGGGTAAAAACTCAACCCCAACTCGAAGGGGACAATCCACCTTTTTCACGCAGATAACGATAGCCTCAGATTTGGGGGTGCTGATCATCATTCCGTCCGCTTCACACTTGGCTTTTCCAGTGCATTTCGAAGGCAACATACCACTGAAGCCAACATGACCGCATAATACATGCAAACAGTTGAAATGCAACCGTGACGCCACCAAACTGGACAGCCTCTAAGCCTCAGCTGCGCATTGATATCCTTTCTATGAAAATACTGAACAAAAGTAGGTTTCAAGGTACACCTATGGCGGCCTCTAGCACCAATTGTGAACAGGTCTGTCATAGTGCTGATAATACAGACACAGCTGCAGCTTTGGTTGTAGATGTATCGTATGTGCCAAACAAAAGGCCTTGATGGCCAGTCCTTCTGCAGCACCGCCCACAGGATACTTCATGAAACACAGTCATAAGCCTTCTCTAGGACCATAAGACACGATGGCTGGATGGGCAAACTCCTATATCCGCTCCAGTATCCGCTCAAGGTGAAAAGCTGAAACCCACACTGCTCTTGAATCTGAGGTTAGTCATTCGAGTGAAGTCTTTTTTCCAGTACCCTGGTGCAAGCATTCACTAGGAGGCTGACCACTGTGATCCACAAATAGTTAAAACTCACCCACCGATCCCCTTTATTAAAAATGGGAACCACCACCTCAGTCTGCCAGTCCGAGGACACTGAAACAGATATCCATGCAACGGTAAACAGGCGTGTTAGCCATGACTGCCCAACAACATCCAGAACCTTAAGCATCTCACACCGAATCTTGCCCACCCTTCAGTGACTTGCCACTGGGGTGCCTATCTGCAGCCTCCAACCTTGGGCAACTCTAGGAGAGTGTCCAACCCGTCAAGGTGGTTGGTTCCAGAGCCAGTGCTGTGCGTATAGGTGAGTTCAACTATATTTCCCCAGTACCGTTCAAACTCCCACATAAGCTCTGGCTCCTTCCCTGCCAGTCAGATGACATTCCATGCCCCAAGAGCCAGTTTCCATAGCCAGGGCCCAAAACACTTTGATCTCCACCTTTGTCTGACACTTGGTCTACACTGCACCCGACCGCTATTCCTCCCCTTGCGGGTGATAGGTCCACAAGGTGGCACCGCGTCGCCCTTTCAGGCCGAGCTCGGACAAGCGCCGGAGAGAACCCAGCCCACCAGGTGTTTGCCTACAAGCATCCCTTCTGGGCCTTGCTCCAGTAAGGTGTCAGGGAGGCCCTATTCTGGGCAATGTGTTCTTATTTTGAGTAAGCCTTTCTATAGGATTGTGCGGTCAATCGCATTTAGTCAGGCTCATCGCCTTGAACCAATTTGCCATGGGACATCTAATTAGGAGTAAGTTCTCCAGGCAGAATAGTTCGAAAGATCCCAGAGATATGCAAGTTCCTCCATGATAAGTATGCTATTCTCAGAGCACCCCTTCATTGCAATGGTATTCTCTAAAGGCAGCCGTCTCTTTCGGTAGGCTTAATGCCCCCTGTCACACAGCACAATTTGTTCGGGAAGGGTTGAACACGACAAAAAGATCAAGGTGTTGTCCTGCCTCAAAAGTCCCCAGATCTCAATCTGATCGAGCATCAATGGGATGCGCCGGAAAAAGAAGTCCAATTCGCTGTGGCTAACCCCTTGCAACTTACAGGAACTAAAGCAGGGGTATTAACCCTCATCCAAATAGGGCTGGTGTGAGTGCACTTTCATTCCAACCAATTAATTACACGTCAGATTCAACAACTTTATGTCATCAGAAATGAACCTACAGGATCAGTCAGGAGTGTAACTGGATACCTTAAATAGACACCTGCATCCATGCCGACTATTTGTGGAAAAGGTTGAATACCCCTGATTTTAATGTCTTAGCCAGAATACCACACGATACCTTCAGGTCTTGTGGACTCCATGCCTTGGTGGATTGGAGCTTTGTAAACAGATGGAGGGCTAACAGCATATTTGGCAGGAGATTGTAATCCTTTAGCTCACTGGTGTACACTAGATGGTGGAGCATAACTCCAGGAATATACCTCCATTCAGCCACAAGAGCATCAATGAATGTAGGCAGTGATGTTGATCATAAGGCCTGAACTGGCAGCTGATTTACTAATGCATCCCAAAGGTGTTGGACGTGGTTGAGGTCAGTGCTCTGTCCATTGCTCAGAAATTGAAGTTCCATTCAGTTTGCAGGGCATAGAATATAATAGAAATAAAAAATAATAACGTTTTCTTGATCTATTCATGGAGAAATACCATCTCATATGAGATGTGCAAGTGAGCGGTCCCGAGATCACCTAATTTGTTCACTTGATAATTAGTAAAGCACCAAGCTTTTGGAAGCAAATGCAGATATTTCTCGATCCGTGAGATTCAGTACACCCCGTTTTCTCGTCTCCCTGCTCCCTTCATCTTAAAAAAAACCTTTCCATTCCCCACTGTGTTCGTCAGAAACACACCATCACAAAGACACAGCATAGCCAGCACTTTTTCACCCAGTTTAACTTGTCTCGAAATATGTTTTGAATGTTTTAACTCATATTTTAATACCACGCACTCTTCAAATTATCAATCACACCAAACCAATCAAACCCGACCACACTGCAGTTGACAACACCGTTTGGATATGTTTCATATTCTATATTTCTTTACCCATCTTGCTGTGTGCCCGTAGTATTGTCTTGGTGAAACAAGCACAGGCCTTCTTCAAACTGAAGGAGAAGCACTAAATTGTCAAGTATGTGACTACTTTTGGTAGAATCAAGACTTGCCTTCAGTGGAACTAAGGCGTCAAGCCCAAACCATGAATAACAGGCCCAAACCAAGAAGTGACTCAGATACTTTTGAGCATTTTTACTGTATTTTAGGTGGCAGAGGAGTCCTGGGGGAAACACATTTGTCCCCACACTTAAAACTTGCAAGCCGCAGAAATTTGCCATAAAATTTCAGTTATCTGCCAGAAAGCAAGATATTGCTGAAACCATACAAATCACTCAAACCCTGTTCAACGTCCAAATCATTACATAAAGAAAATGTCGATTTAAATCCGCATCTCTGATCATAAAGAATGAGGCTCCACGATTCTGACAGGTGTAAACTCCGCCATAAAGAAGCCAATCAGGAAATTTACTGGTTGTGAGGAGGGTCATTGTCCCAAGTCAAACATCCCAGGCTGACCCATTCACAAAGACGGCTGATTTGAGGCTTTTCTAAATCGTTGTTTCTTAGCAAAAGTGATACCAGTTTGTTCATGCGCTGTCGGCTGCGATTTCTCTCTGAAGCTCTTCTCTCGCTCCCCACTATTAATAAATTTATGCTTCCTCAAAGTTCCAGAACTATGAATGCTCTTGCCACCCTGAGAACAGCAGTACAGACGCTACCCTGCATGAATGCGTTCATGCTTCTTCAGATTCCCTACTTGACTGAAGCTCTTCCCACACTGAGAACAGTGGTATGGCCGCTCCCCTGTATGAATGAGTTCATGCGTTTTCAGACTGCTTGGTCGACTGAAGCCCTTCCCACATTGTGAGCAGCGGTACGGGTGCTCCCCTGTATGAACGAGTTCATGCGTTTTAAGATTGCTTGGTCGACTGAAGCTCTTCCCGCATTGAGAGCAGCAGTATGGACGTTCTTCTGTATGTTTGCGCTCATGCATTTTCAGATGGTTTGGTCGAGTGAAACCTTTCCCACACTGAGAGCAGTGGTATGGGTATTCCCCTGTGTGAATGCATTCATGCGCTTTCAAAGTGCCTGAATTACTGAAGCACTTCCCACAATGTGAGCATTTGTATGGGCGCTCTCCTGTATGAACACGCTCATGTTTCAATAAATTTCTAGGACAACTAAACCTCCTCCCACAGTGAGAGCAGCAGTATGGGCGCATCCCAGAATGAATACGCTCATGTGCTGCCAGACCATTTGCTTGACTGAAGCCCTTCCCACACTGAGAGCAACGGTATGGGTGCTTCCCAGAATGATTGAATTCATGCAATTTAAGATTGTTTGGTCGACTGAAGCTCTTCCCGCACTGAGAGCAGCAGTATGGACGCTCCCCTGTGTGAATGCGTTCATGCGTTTTCAGAAAGCTGGGTCGACTGAAGCCCTTCTTGCACCGAGAGCAGCGGTACGGGTGCTCCCCTGTATGAATGAGTTCATGCGTTTTAAGGTTGCTTAGTCCTCTGAAGCTCTTCCCACACTGAGAGCAGAGGTAAGGACGCTCCCCTGTATGAATGCGTTTATGAATTTCCAGAATGTATAATCGAGCAAAACTTTTCCCGCAATGAGAGCAGTGGTATGGACGCTCCCCTGTATGAATGCGTTCATGCTCCTTAAGACTACTTGTATGACAAAACCCCTTCCCGCACTGAGAGCAGTGGTATGGGTGTTCCCCTGTATGAAAGCGTTCATGCACTTTCAGATCGCCTGCATCACTGAAGCTCTTCCCACAATGTGAGCAAATGTACGGTCGCTCCCCTGAATGAATGCTCTCATGTCTCAATAAATGTCCAGGACTAATAAAGCTCTTCCCACACTGAGAGCAGTGATATGGGCGCACCTCTGTATGCATGCGTTCGTGCGCTGCCAGACCATTTAATTGACTGAATCTCTTCCCACACTGAGAGCAGTGGTACGGGTGCTCCCCAGTATGAATGCGTTCATGGGTTTCAAGACTGTCTAACTGATTAAAGCTCTTCCCACACCAAGAGCAGCAATATAGGTGCTCCTCTATATGAATACGTTCATGCGTCATCAGACTGTCCGGTTGACTGAAACTCTTCCCACACTGAGAGCAGCAATAAGGGCGCCCTTCTGCATGAATGTGCTCATGTTCCCTCAAACCTCCAGAATCATTAAAACTCCTTCCACTCCAAAAGTTGTCAGGGCACTCCCCTGTGCAAACATTTTCCTTGGAGGAAAGATGGCCAAGTCGATTAAATGCTTGTGTTGAGGTAGGGAGTGTTTGGGAAGGAGTAGGTTGCTGATGTGTACTGCAGGGAGGAAGTGGGTTTTTTGCTCCATTTGCCTCATCTCCCAGAATCCTGCTCTGCTCCGCTGGGTGAACCTTCTCAATATGCTGGAGCAGCTTCTCTTCTTCCATGTGATTGAATGGGCACTGAGAGCAAACAAACACTTCAGACTCTCCTGTGTCAAAAGAAGAGCAAAAGATATAATGACACTCACATTTCATTAAGACTATTTTACATATCAAGATACATATCCACACAAGTGGCTGAAATAGTCTTCTTCCCATCATATTTTGGTACACAATGTAGGCCATTTTCAACAGTCATGAAGCTTATTCGCAGATTAAATAACCATTTATGACGAGAAAACACTTCACCAATCTGAACAACAGTTTAGGAGACAGCACCCCTAAAAACTGACCAAAAGTGGATACCATCCCCACCCAATCGGCAACAAAAATGTATTAATTGAAAGCTTTCAGCTCATGGTCTGTCAAGGTAATACACTGACAACAGTGAAGGCATCCCCAGCGACAGGCAGAACAATATACTCTAAAAGTTCAGATGGGATTAGCAAAGCATCATCAGCCTTATTGCATTTGAATATTGTCCACAGTAGAGCAGGTTCAGTCATTGCAAATTAAAAGTTGATAGGTGTTTTCAATATCATTTTCAAATAGTCAGAAAATAGCCTTTTAATGTTGGCCCTAAAAGAGCTTGGTGACATGTAAGTGTAAATGCAATAGGCCGTTTTGCGCATTGCATTTGAATATTGTCCACTGTCTTGTTGGGCACAACTTTGAAAATTAAATGTCAAACAGCTTTTTCATTATCATCTGGATATGGTCACAAATTTCCCATATGAGTATGTGAAAATGAAAGTGATAATTGGATGAATGCATTTTCAATTTAATTTTGTCTTAACTCATAAGTGGAAAATTATAATGCAGTAGTGGAATTACATTTTCATTTTTTAATATTGTCCTCTATCGCCTTCCATATATACTGTATATTTCATACAGAATTGTTCATAAGTTGAGAAATTGCCATTCGTGTCCATCAAGTCAACTATAGACCATATATTCCTCTCATACCAATCTTCAAAAAATAAGGATTTACAGTGGCTCCAATAAGTATTTGTACACTACTGTACTTCATGGAGCCGGTTACGGATGGCCTGGGCACAAACATGGCTTCGAGTTGCTTCCTCCACTTTGGTGGCAAGACTGGAGGCCGAGGACCGTCTCTCCCTCTGTACCAGCAGG
This sequence comes from Gymnothorax reevesii, assembly GCA_029721435.1. NCBI lineage: Eukaryota > Metazoa > Chordata > Actinopteri > Anguilliformes > Muraenidae > Gymnothorax > Gymnothorax reevesii. The sequence goes on along the minus strand of CM056575.1, from coordinate 20,944,582 downwards.
GAGATGTACCGGTCAGTGCGCTGGCTGGTCTTCCTGGGACGTCCTTTCTTGGCTGCATAGGCTATGCGTTCAGACTGTTTGTACTTCTTGATGATGTACTGCACGGTCGTGTGGCGTAACGATAGCAGAGTTCCAATTTTTCTGGTGCTTTGGCCTTCTTTAAGTAGCTGAATGATTTGCTCCCGCATTCAATGGGGTATCTCGCCTGTCTTAGCCATATATCACAGAAATACATTATGGGCATGGTCAGACCATTTACATAGGCCAGTCTGTGTACAGAGGGAGTGTCCAGTATGGTCACGCTTGACCAAATCAGACCAAGTGAGTCAACCATGTCCTGTAAACATCTTGAGTCAATTTTAGGTGAGTATTATAAGTTTTGTGACCCACTAATGGAACTGTACAGATACTTATTGGGTCAGATAATCGCCTTTCTGACCAAATATGCCATTTTGACATTAAATATTTGTTTAAAACATATTGATTATCAAATATTTTAATCACTTTTACACACAATAGCAAGCATTTTGCCGAATATACAAAAGCTGTTATGAAGTCGAATTTTCAAGTAGTGTACAAATACTTATTGGAGCCACTGTAGCTATCCAGAGCATTCACCACATTATACGCCCTGGCGTGCTTTAGCTGTTGGTGTCTCATTTAGATAAACATTTCCATATAGGCTGGACATGCGCATTAGTTTCGTGGATGACCCAGCTGCATTTATGTTGCGAACAAAGTCTGCGCTTGGCTTCTTCATCAGAAAAAGACGTTTCATTAACAGCATATTTGGTGAACTACTCAACGAAACGCACTGATTTTTCCTCATCTGCCATCCAAATATTTCTGTCTCTGATGGTGTCCAATGCTTGCCACTTCAGTCCCAAGTAGGAATTGTCAGTTGCCACTACGTACTGTGGTCAGAATTAGTTGCTGCAGGACTCCAGTACTCGTTCACCGGAGTCAGAATGAAGGAACTGGCGAACGAATCCAGAAACTAACCCGCTTAAGGAACTGAGTAAAAGGATACGTGTCCTTGAAAGGAATCCTAACACCCACTACAAGCCTCTGTCCACGTTTCAAGCCCTTGTCCTTCACGTGGCATTACACAACCGTTAGCTCCCAGCTAGCTAGCTTCTGCCGTTTCCCGGAATCCTGCTATATCATTCATGTTCATCATGCCAACTCGTAAAAGAAGACTTGAGCATGTGGTAAAATCGCTAAAAAAGGAACATTGTTCAATCAGTGAATTTGTCCGGTAGGAACAATGAATGATGAAAAGTGCTGATCAACTTGAATGATAAGATTTTCCTTTTGCTAATAGCGATTGTCTGACGAGAACTCTGTCGTGTAATTATGACACATGAATGACCTTGGCATGGCCCAGTCATTCACTATGAGCAAACAATATACTTGTTCACCTCATGTTGCAGAAACTAACCATGGCATGCAGTCGAAGTAAAGACATTTTGTCCCATTTTGTGGTTACTTTGCACACGTATCCTGCTTCACGGGCCTGTCTGCCAGTTAGGCTCGCTAACAGAGGGTTCCTCAAGCCGCGGCAGCCGGCAATTTCTCTGATTACTCAGTCCTCTTCTGCTGGCTACTTTCCTGACAAATTTTTAAGTTTTTAAGGGAGTTTTGGCACATTTCAAATCAAACAAGATTGCTGTAAGACTGCCCTTTTACAAATCATTAGCAATAGTATAAAGTTTCATGACTGATGACAGTTAAATTGAGTATATGGGCTAACAATATTTAATTGGCTGATAGCCATCTTGTTTCAACTATCACTTTGGTCTTCCAGGTTTTCATGGCAACTTTCACCATTATGAAGCATGGAAACTTTAAAGTTGCTTGCACAATTGGTTTAAGAGTTATGCTATAGCTATAAGAGTTAGCTATAGCCCCACCTATAAAAGGATTTAAACCAAAGTCAGTGTGAAGAAGCTGTATGGCCTGTAGATGTGTGATCTCAAGTTTGGTGATGATTGGACATTGGATTATGTTACAGCTCTTTATATTAATATAGGCCATGCCCATGAATTTTGTGTGAATTGATCTCACTGCTTAGGAGGAGATTAAATTACACGGTTCATAAACAATTCAAATTGGGGGAAAGTTTGCAAATACAAAAGTGGGTGTGGCTTACATGGATTGATTGGCCTTGACCCACAGAATCTAACAAAAAAGAATGTTATCCCTACAACCAATGGTTGAGAAGTTATTGCCTAAGACATATTGTACTTCTCTTTAGCACAGCCAAATGGCAGTCAAAATAATTTTAATAAAAATGGCTCTTTTCCACATCTTTAACAAGAATATATTATTTGATGATGACAGGTGACAGCTAAAGCGAGTATAAGGGCAAGTGAAATTTGATTGGCTGAAGTTGGCCATGTTGTCTCATTCATCAATTTGTTCATATAGATTTTCAAAGCAACCCTGACTAACATGATTCATGCAAAATGCCAAGTTGATCAGACAAATGGTTTAGGACCCATTGCCAATTGTTTGCTATAGGGCAACCTATGGACAAATTTACGCCAAATTTGGTCTGTTTGAGCACCCTGGCCTGTGGATGACTGAAAAAGATTTTGGTGAGGATATGTCACTGTATTCAGGATATACAGGTCATTATATCCATAAAGGCCACACCCTTAAAATTTATTTGCTTACTGTGGCAACATCCTTTCACTTAGCAAAATTATGTACGCTGTGAAGTTAGATCTTAGTCTGAAGATGCTGTCTACCAAATTTTGTGAAAATAGATTGCACTGTGCAGGAGGAGATTAAAATTACATTTTTTTTTTTAAATTTGGCATCTCCAATCCCACCCAAATCTGGAATGCCCAATTAGGGAACTATGTACAACACTTGCTCATATGCGACCCCTTGTTGCCAACTCAGGAGAGTGCAGACAGTTTTGCGGCTCTCCTCCGAAGCCACCACTTCTTAAACACTCATTGGTTGAATTATCCCAAGTTCAGCGTGAGGGCAGAGGATAACCAAACATGAACAAGCTTAGAATTTTCCTGACGAGCGCCCGTCCTGGCCAACAGGAAGCGTCTAAGCAACGAACAATGGAAAGATGTGATATTACCCTTCCCGGCAGACCCTTCCCAATTTGCATCCCTGTAGCGCAATGGCCAATTGTGCGCTATGCTGAAAAAGCTGCTGAGCACTGCCGGTTAGTACGACCGGAGCTCGAACCCGCGTCGTGATAGTCACTTCTGCTTTGCAGTGCGATGCTTTAACCGAGTGAGCTATCCGGCAGCTCAGAAATTAAAGTTTTAATTAAAAAGGAGACTAGAGGCAGGCAACTAGACAAAGCTTGGTAATGCATTGACACCAAAGCCGTTGACCATTCAATGAGTAGAAAACGTCAATAATGTTTCATCACAATCTTAATGACTGGGCATTAAATTAGATCATCAACTCTTTGATAAAACCCTAGGCAGGAAATAATTAATTACCTGAATAGCCATTGATGAAGGATGAGAGTGAAGATTCAATTAAGGGCACTCTGGGCAGCTCAGTAAGGCTTGATGCATCAAGATCTGAGGTGCCCGGGTCTGTCCTTTTTTTGCAGTCTAATATTCCTTCTCCACTCAGCCTGCTCACAGCTGTTACAGATTTTGAAAATGATACGCTATCATCTTCTTGCTCCCGCTCAAAATCATCAACCTCATCTTTTGTTCCATCTTCCCTCTTCACACCCTCACTCTGCCTCTCCCCACCTTCCTCCTCTTTGATTATGTTGGAGAGAGAGAGTTTCTTCTCCCAACTCATCTCATATCCATTTTTCTCCTCTGCATTCTCCTCTGTGTCTTCACATTTAATCAGACAAGATCCATTCACAGCATCTTTGTGATGGACAGTACCAACGACAGATTTGGTCTTCATGTCTTCTCCCACAGATGCTGGGCTTAAAACCCTTCCAGTGAAGCTCAGATTCAGATTTGATATCTGCTCTCACGATCTCTGGAATCCACCAATCTTTCAGTGAGGGAACATACGGTGAGGAGAATCAGTCGTGGAGTTTCTGAAGAGAGTAAAGACAGTTAAAAGGAATAGGAGTGGAATTGTGATTTTGCATTCATTCCCACATCACGAGCGGTCATGCTGCGGAGATGCCATAAAGAAACCAGAAGACATAAATTACAAGTTATTTGTTGACAGTCAGGTTAGTTTACCCTATGGGTGCTGCATAATACTGTTAAGACAGCTTCCGATTTAAGTCTGATAAGAGTATTCCATTTTTAGGCAGGCCAACACAAAGCTTGTTTAGAAAGCTCTCTGAAATGCCGCGTAGTTTGGCATTCGTAGTTACTCTTACAGTAACAGTAGGGTCATTCCATGTCAAATCAACCAAGAATTTGCAGACATCTCTCGGAATTTTATGAAAGTTCGTGGATGAGTGGGGACTTATGAGTAACGAATAAATCTGAAATATCTTTGCTCAACGCCTCCTAATTGGTAATTCGTAAACGAAGTTTTGGCTAATTAGCGAACCCTTGCGACTTCAAACGCGTGTATCTCCCTTATTATAACAGCTAGAGAGTTCGTTGTGGTCTCATTGGAAGGTTCTTTTCAAGCCCTAGAAGGCTCTTACTCTACTTTTCTCCATACAGTCAAATGGAGAAAAGGTAAAGCAAATCAAAAACTTTAAAGGTGTATTGCAAAAAAAAAAAAATAATAATAATAATAATTCTGATTTTAACTGTGAAAACAGCATAAATTCAGGAACTATACTGACGATTAGCTGGCTAGTTTGGTATTTCAGGAATTTCTCCGTTTATCTACCCATAAGCTATATAGCTGTACAGCTCACCAGGCTTCATGGAGAGGGGAGAATTCATTGAACCTGCCCGTAATTCACTATCCAGTTAGCTAACTATATCGAATGAACGTTACATCACAAAACGATGATAGATAAGGCGAATGTTATCAATGTGCTGCGACTCAGAATTTTCGCCAAAATGAAAACTGGGGAACCACTTGTTAAACAAGTTCTCACAGCAGTGAACTGGAATAAAAAAAGGTTCGTCCACAGCATTTAGCTGGTGAATTTTCCCAATGAATTTACCTTGAGCCTCTCAAGAAACCAATGAATTCATTCTTCATCATCCGCTTCTTTTTCTTCTTCTTCGTATTTTACTGTTTTTAAACTTTATTGAGGCGAATGCCGCCACCAACTGCACCGAAGTATGTAGTATATTCTCTCAAGCTAGTTTATCTCATGAATTAAAAAGCCATCCTTTTCACTAAATCCTAGTTTTATATTCAATATTTCTACACTGATCTTGATGTATGCCCACAGCATTGTCTTGCTGAAACAAGAAAAGGCCTTCCTCAACCCGTAGGGAAAGTAGTGAATGATTGTTACAGCATGTAGTTGCAATAAGACTTCCCCTCACTGGAACTAAGGGTAAATTCCATGAAAACAGGAACAAAGAGCTTAAAAATGTTCTTGCATATTTTGATGGAGATATGTGCTTTTATATTGTGGAACATCATCAAAAATACTAAATTCAGTAATGCCAGCCAAAATCTGTCCTGCTTGTTAGATCGTCAAGAGTTAAAATGACAAAATCTCATTGATTTTGGGCTTCAAACACTACCTGGCCTCAGCATCATGTTTTCAGGTGCACTCTTAACAGCTGTGTTAATGTTATATTTTGAAACCTAGGTCAAGCGTATTTTGATAACTAAAATTTCCCATCTGTTCCAGATTTTTTAAGGATTCTGCGTTAAAATTGGATGGTGATGGTGGTGTAACGCAAGTCACAAAAACATATTTTTTTTTTCGCTCACAATAACCCCTGGCAGGCTGTCATGTAAATTCTGTTTTTTCTATTGTTGCCCATACCTTACAAAATTGTACTACCAATATGCATCCCTAGTCCTCATATGCAGCTGCGCAGGACATTAAAAGTTGGTCACGTGAGTCACGTGCAACTTGAGTAATGATATTTTTACAGCAGCTTATGGCAGTTTTGTTGGATGTGTAGTTGGATCTTTCTTTCCTTCTACAACTCCAATTCCGAAATAGTTGGGACGAAGTGTAAATTGTGAATAAAATCAAAATGTAATGACTTTCAGATCACATGAGCCAATATGTTATTTACAATAGAACATAGATAACATTTCAAATTTTGAGACAGAGACATTTTACATTTTTACCCACAAAATGAGCTTATTTCAAATTTTCTGGCTGCAACAGGTCTCAAAAAAGTTGGGACACATGGAAAAAAAGGGCTGAAAAAGCTATTAAAATATAAGAGAATCAGCTAAAAGAATATTTAGCAAGTAATTAAGTTAACTGGCATCAGGTGTTAAATTGCAAAATCGTTAAATTGCAAAGGCATTGAAGGACTCATCATTGACAGTGCATAACATCATTAAAAGATTCACACTGGAAAAATCTCTTTGCATAAGGGACAAGGCCGAGACCTTTACTGGATGCCCGTGATCTTCGGGCCCTCAGATGCCACTGCATCACTCACTGGCATGATTCTGTCATTGACGTTCCTAAATGGGCCCAGGAATACTTCAAGAAACCACTGTCTGTAAACACAGTCCACCATGCCATCCACAGATGCCACCTAAAACTCTACCATGCAAAAAGGAAGCCATTGTTGAGCATGATCCAAAAGCGCTGCCGTGTTCCGTGGGCCAAAGCTCATTTTAAAATGGACTGTAGCAAAGTGGCAAAGTGTCCTGTGGTCAGACGAGTCCAAATATGACATTCCAGTTGGAAATCACAGGCATCGTGTCCTCCGGGCTAAAGAGGAAAAAGACCACCCCTACTGTTATCAGCGTTCAGTTCAAAAGCCAGCATCTCTGATGGTATGGGGATGCAGTAGTGCATATGGTGTGGGACACTTGCATGTTTTAAAAAGCACCATGAATGCTGAAAGGTATATAAAGGTTAAAGAGCAACATATGCTCTCCTCCAGATGACATCTATTCCAAGGAAGGCCTTGTGTATTTCAGCAGGACAATGCAAAACCACATACTGCAGCTATTACAACAGCATGGCTTCGTTGTAGAAGAGTCCATGTGCTGAACTGGCCTGCCTGCAGTCCTGATTTTTCACTGATTGAGAACATTTGGCGTATAATTAAAAGATAAGTCAGTCAAAAGAGACCCAAAACTCTCCAGTAGCTGGAAGCCTGTATTAAACAAGAGTGGGATCAAATTCCAATGGCTAAACTTAAGAAACTTGTCTCCTCAATGCCCAGACGCCTTCACTCTGTGTTAAAAAGAATAGGGGATGCTACACCATGATAAACAGGCCCCTGTCCAAACTTTTTTGAGACCTGTAGCAGCCATCAAATTTGAAATGAGCTCATTTTGTGGAAAAAATTCCAAACTTTCTCAGTTTCAACATTTGCTATGCTATCTCTGTTCTATTGTGAATAAAATACTAGCTGGTGTGATTTGAAAGTCATTGACTTTTGATTTTATTCACAATTCACACTTTGTCCCAAGTATGTCCCAAGAATTTTCCCCAATTGGTTCGTTCTGAACGGAAACAGAATTTTAACGTTTCTGGTTTTGGATTCCACTCCAAAATTTACGTTCTCGAACTGGTAAGAAGCAGAAAATTTAGTTCCTGAACCGGTTAATATCGTTCCATGTCAGCCATAGGACTTTCAATTGGTACGTTTAACATTAGCACTTTCAAACTGGCTACCATTTCCTTTCTCCCATAACAAACACTACAATTCACTTGGCCTATGCTTTATATAAGCTGCATCACTAAGTAATTATTTGGCGACATTTGTTACATTATTATAGATGAATTAAGACAAGAATAACTTCTGCTACGTCATTTATTGCCAAACAACAGAACACATCCTATTTCGCTTCTCACATTGCTCAATGTATGCAGGAAAGTGTACCACAATACCACAATAATTGACTCTAATTAACAGAATTACATGGTATCATTACCATGTTGAATTTTTGATTCAGAAAACTGTTTTTTTTTTGGGCGGCCCCAATAAATGCGAATGTCGCTGAGTGAGTGAGTGACTGGCTCGCTCCAGCCAGCCACCCCGACCAACCAATCGTTTTTCTTCCCCGCCGACTGACCAATCACAGACCTTCTCCCCCGCCGGCCAGCCAATCATTGAACTTGATCATTGAGGCACTCACTCACTCAGCGACATTCGCGTTTATAGGGGCCAGGCCGCTGCTCAGCCCAGCCCAAAAATAACATTCCATTGAAATTTGACATAAAATTTCAGTTATCTGCCAGAAAGCAAGGTATCACTGAAACCAGACAAATTCCTCACACCATGTACAATGTCCAAATCATTATACAAGGAAAATGCCTACTTAAATTTGCATCTCTTATCATAATGAATGAGGCTCCGTGATTCAGACTGGGGTCAACTCTGCCATAAAGAAGCCAACTCTGGAAATGTCCCAGTTGTGAGGAGGATCATCGACTCAAGTCAAATATCCCAGGCCAACCCACTCACACAGACGGCTGACTTGAGGCTTTCCTAAGTCGTTGCTTCTGACCAAAAGTGATACGAGTTTGTTCATGCGCTGTCAGCTGTGATTTCACGCTGAAGCTCTTCCCACGCTGGGAGTAGCTTTTGATTCGCTCTCCACTATGAATACGCCTATGCTTCCTCAAACTTCCAGTACTATAATAGCTCTTCCCACACTGGGAGCAGCGGTATGGACGCTCTCCTGCATGAATGCGTTCATGCGTTTTCAGACTGCCTGGACGACTGAAGCCCTTCCCACACTTAGAGCAGCGGTATGGGTGCTCCCCTGTATGAATGAGTCTATGCGTTTTCAGATTTCCCACTTGACTGAAGCTCTTCCCACACTGAGAGCAGCGATATGGACGCTCCCCTGTATGAATGCGTTCATGCATTTTCAGACTGCTAGGGCGACAGAAGCCCTTCTCACACCGAGAGCAGCGATATGGGTGTTCCCCCGTATGAATGAGTTCATGCGTTTTCAGATTGTTTGATCGAGTGAAACCTTTCCCGCATTGAGAGCAGTGGTATGGGCGCTCCCCCGAATGAATGCATTCATGCTCCGTCAGACTGCTTGTTCGACGAAAACCTTTCCCGCACTGAGAGCAGTGGTATGGGTGTTCCCCTGTATGAATGTGTTCATGCCTTTTCAGATTGCCTGGTTCACTAAAGCTCTTCCCACAATGAGAGCAGTTGTATGGTCGTTCCCCTGTATGAATACGTTTATGTTTCCATAAATTTCCATGACTACTAAAGCTCTTCCCACACTGAGAGCAGTGATATGGGCGCACCTCTGTATGCATGCGTTCATGCGCTGCCAGACCATTCGATTGACTGAAGCTCTTCCCACACTGAGTGCAGTGAAATGGGTGCTCCCCAGTATGAATGCGTTCATGTGTTTTAAGAATGTCTAATTGATTAAAGGTCTTCCCACATCGAGAGCAGCGGTATAAGCGCTCCGCTATATGAATACGTTCATGTGTCGTCAGACTGTCCGGTTGACTGAAACTCTTCCCACACTGAAAGCAGCAATATGGGCGCTCTTCTGTACTAATGTGATCATCTCTCCTTAAACATCCAGAATCATTAAAACTGCAACTGAGGCCTTGTGTTGAGGTGGGGAGGGCTTGAGGGGGTGTGGGTTGCTGATGCAAGCTGCAGGGAGGTAGTGGGTTTTTTGCTCCATTTCCAACATATCCCAGAATCCTGCTCTGTTCCGATGGGTGAACTTTCTCAAAGTCCTGGTGCAGCTTCTCTTCTTCCATGTGATTGAATGGCCACTGGGAGCAAATAAACACTTCAGGCTCTCCTGTGCCAAAAGAAGAGCAAGAGATACAATGACTCATTTCAGTAAGACTAATTTTAAAAAATCAGCTACAATTTCAAAAATTAGGCATTGCGTTTTCACTGTGTTTCAGTATAGTTTCAACAGTCATCATGCTTACATGCAGACAATACAGCCAATTCTGATGAGAAAACACTTTCCCAATAACATGACCACTAATTTAGCAGACAGCAAGCCCATAAAGCTGACTGACAGTGGAACCCCCCAAACCAACCAAAAGACATGAACAATATTGGCTTTACACATGAAAACATGCTTCTTGTATTAATTGAAAGCTGGTCAACTCATGGTCTGTCAACGTAGTACACTGACAATGAAGCCATCCACAGCGACAGGCAGAACAACATATTCTAAAAGTTCAGATGGGACTAGCAAAGCACTATCAGCCCTTGACCATTGTTTCAAAAGGAAACCTGGTTTCCAAAAAGGCAGCATGGCATAGAAAATACAAGTAAAGAAAGAAAGCAGTGGTTTGCAATCTATATTTGACATATAATGACATTTTACATGCTAGGATATAAAAGGGGAATCCACAAAAGGCCCAGTTGTTTTCAAGTAATAAGAGGTAGAGGCTAGCCACTACGCAAAACACTGATTGAACAAACCAACACTCAACAAACAACATACCTCAATGAGCCAATATAAAATAATTTCAGTGATTTCACCTTATCAGAAGATTACAAAAAGTTCTTTTGTAAAGAGGAATAATCAGATTATTTTTCAACAAGAAATTGCTCCTGCCAACAATGCAAAGATGACCAAATGGCATGAGAACAAGTCTATCAGGCTCAAGGCTAACCTGGTAACAGCCCAGAGTTGAATCTGCTGGAAAATAATTGAGGATGCTAGAGCTAAAAGGGGGTCAAGTGCCATCAGTGACATTTTGAGAAACTGAGCAAAAACACTTTTTTCACCTATGTTGGGGAAACTGATCAATCCATGGTCATTTTCATTAGAGTTGTCCATTCAAAGCATAAAGAGCATGAGTTCTGGTGAAAAATTATAAAAATTCATACTTTTTGGGCATTTTTTCTATTTTGACCATACAAGAAGGGGTCAAGTCCACTTAGGACTTGACCCCATTCTTGCTTTCACAAAGTTCTATACATGTACAGGAATAGATTTTCAGGCCTATTTTGCCAAAATACCTAATTAATTTGAGTGTTTTTCAAAACTGCTCAGTCACAGTGGTTCCTAAACATGAGTAAATGAATACATCAGCCCAGTATATACCAAATGATGTCATGACATGACATGGCAAAAAACATGCACTAATGTTGGTGTCTTCTAATATTCTACTCACAATACCAAACTTCTTCCAATGTCAGTAACACATAGGTGAATGAAGATGATTGGCCATCTTTTGGCTGTCTATGGTCCTCTGCGTTTTTTAAGAACACAAGTCTGTGGTAATCCCTGGGGTGCATGTGTCCTTCTTGAAGCTGATCGCACCATCTTCATACTGATAAAATATCCCGGGTGAAATATACGAATAAGATACTTCTAAAATAAAAACTAAAGCACTACAGCACAAATACAAAACTATTGCACTACAGCAGGCACCGACATGCCCAATACAAACAAAGCACTAATATGACCAATATTCCATGTCCATACACCCCTTCAGAGCCGTCGGCCGCCAGAGAGTACCGACTCCCTAAGCTGATCACATGGTGTCGTTGTCATTACTGCGGTTGGATCAAAATTCAATCATGTCCATTGAACTGTCTATTGCTGTGGTAAGAATTCAAACAAGAGGATACAGTTTTACAAACACAGGGAAAAAGATACAAGAAGATGCAATCCTGCCACAAAATTTGGCTATCTTCTGAAATGGGCACTAGTCATAGTTATAGTCATCAGCATCACTGTCAGAATCACTTCCCTTCCCGTGCAGGGGTGGAGGTGCTGGCGCTTCAGACCCATCATGCCTTAGGTTCATATAGAACTCTCTGTGTTCCTCTGGAAGGATACCTAGAGAGACAACTTTGTCTTGCAAGTCCTTGTATTTGGCATATTTGATTGTGACAGAGTTGTCCTCGTATCTATGATTTGTGAATTCCATTGCAAGGTTGGCGTTCCGTTTCTGTGGCCTGAAAACCATCCAGGATTCTATTTCATTAAGTGTACAACGACCCCAGATTTCATCTGGGTGATCCTGTAGTTCTGCCATACCATCCTCTGCATTCAGTACCTCACTTTGACCATATGAAAACCACATGATGGATGTCATTTTTACTGTCTTTTTTGTGACAGTGTCCGTAAGCATGGAGGTTTTGAGAACCTGTCTTGAAAATGCCATGTAGTCTATAATGTCGTTTGTCTGCATGTAGACTACCTCAAATGGTTGAGATGTTCTGGCCTCCCTTATGATATTAATGTAGTCCTTTGGAACAAAGGCCATTTCACTCCTCTTGTACTTTTCGATGACGCCAAAATCTCTGTCATTTGGCAGAAATGTATGCCCGGGTGTAAGGAGAAAGTGATCAATCCTGTCAAATCGACCGCACTTTATCAAATGCAAGAGATATGCCAACATCACTTTGTTTCTATTCTGACCCCCACGCCCCTCAGAAAACAACACCAGATGACGTGTTTTTGGAGGATGTGATAGTAAGTAGTGATTAAGGCACGAACACACTTCACTTGCTCCTCTTTTTGCTTCGCTTTCTGACCAGATGTGCATACATCCTGCGTTGTCCCCGCAGTTATGTATGCCGAAATTGTAGGTCCAGAGCAGTCTGGCGTAGAACATATTGCTATTTTTCAGAGTAGGGCTTGGAAGATTTTGCTCGAAGTCGAATGTCAGCATGTCTATTTCCCCACGTTGTGCTCGTTCCTCCATGAGATTCAGAGTCCTGTACCCTTTCTCAGCTTTCCTGTGATGGAATTCCAGCTTCGCTTTCAACTCCTTCTCTTTGGCTTCATTCCCTGTTTTCTGGGCCTTCTCAATATCCTCCCTGAGACAATCGCACATGTTGCACGTATCGGACCTTGGGAGTCCAAAACTTAAATTGAACTCATGGTTGAAAATATCGCAGTACAACCAATACTTCACTTTTGGGTTGGCTTTTTCTTTCCTACGGATTTTCTCAAGTTCATATGGTTCATACCGATGTAGATACAGAAACCACATCCTTCTTTCGTTTAAACTTTCATGTAGGTATTTACGTTCACAATTCTTCTGTCGGCTGTAGTGTGAGATTCTTGTTGGAAATGATTTGATATGCTCCCTCACCCTGTTTTTTGTGAACTCTGATATCCTTGGCTGCTTTCCATGTGCCCCACGTTTATCCTTGGGCGACGTATTGCATCCTTTCGCTGAATCACGGATTCTTTCAAACCTCTTTGATCCAATCCCATACACTGAGCGGAAGGCTCTTTGGCACACTTCTTCAAGCATACCGTCACTTTGTTCGATCATGTATTTGAATGAGTAGTTGCGTTGCAGATTTGTGTCCTCACGCTCTCCAGATTTGGGACGCCTACGTTTCACTGGGCTACACACCATGCCGCGGAACAAGAGAGAGTCCTGCAAGTTCTTATCACCTAGCCCCCAGAATGACTTAAAGGCAGTCTCAGCTTCATCCCCTAAACGCTCCCAACAGTTCTTTTTACACCTGCATGGTGGCCCCATTTTGGCAGGGCCAACCAGTTTGCCACTGGTGTTTATGTAAGCCAGGCCAGCATTTCGTTTTCTCTTTGCCACATTTTTTTTCCACAAGTCAGGATTTCGAATACGCTTTTCCCGTACTTTGGGAGGAGAAGCATCTGCTACTGAGAATGGCTGCGGAACTGTTTCGTTTGCCGGGTTCCTGATGTTATTACCGGCTGGCACTACCCAAATAGTTCCATTTGTAGGGTTGTTGTGCGAAGTGTCCTTAGATTTTGGTGTATTACCAGTTCTTTCAGCTGTTCCATCATCATCAGAATCAGTGTCATTGTCCTCCTCAGATGCTTCATAATCTGGATCTCGAGGGTCGTCATCATCATCAGCAGCAGTGAAACAGCTATCATCAGCGGTAGGGTCAACGTCAATGCTAACATTGGCGTTTCCTGTGACCTGCTCAATCACGAAGGAACCATCGTTGAGCGCTTCTATTTCTTCTTCATCCTCTTGTTGTCCCTTATCATCTAGAACACCAATGTCATCACTTTCTATCAGCGCGAAGAGTTCTTGAGCAGTCAAATACTTTTTAGCCATGTAGAATCGCCCTGAAAAGATGAAATACCATTCTTAAGTTACACGTAATAATGCATACTAGCACCATTGCCCTCATTGCATTCAGCATACATACTCAAGATAATTTATTTGGGTGTGTCACTCAAGCTTGGACACCAGAGAAATTCATGAACAGACTTAAAAGAATTGTAGTCGAAACAGACTTCAACTGATACAAACTACAATATCCAAACTAAAACAGGGTGGCTGATATTGAAAAAGTGTCCTATCTCCATTATGGATTTCTTGTTCAGGAGACATTTTCTGGTCCACCCAGTAGCTATGGCTTTGTTAAAGACCTGCCTGCCAGTCTACCCAGTAGGCACAGGCTACAGCTTGATGAGGAAAAGGGTCCGTGTGTCAGAAATATAAAATGCACAATATAGGCATATCATGATAGACTCAGTATCCAAACCTTGAAAAAGAAATCTATTTCATGCACCATCTTTGTGGGTGTTGGAGTTTGTATACATACTGTGAACATTTGTGATACATGCAAGAAGGGGGCCAACTCCAGATGGTTGAGAAAGAAGGCCCCTTTTTAAAATCATGTTTCAACAATGGTTTAGACTATTCATTTTATGACTTTACCATCAGAAAAATCAAAATACTTTTTCTCCTCCTCCAGATGAGCCAAATTTGGACATTTGTTGCACACTTCACATGTTTTTCATGGAGGCCGCCATCTTGGATTTAAATGTCTTTCAATGCAACAATGGAGCTAAGTCAAGGCTTGGAGTTGACTACCTTCTCGCACAAGTGAAATCCCTCTAAAATAACCAGGTAGACAAGCTGCTAGCTCAATGAGACTTACAGGTAAGATGCAGAGAGACATCTAGTGTTAACTCAAATTTCATCAAAATGGCACTTGACTACCTTTTTGTACTAGCATCTTACATTAGACACAATCTAACTGGGTAGAATTTTTCCAAGGACTCATCGGCTGCTTGAATACATCAATATTGACTGGCACAACATTGACTCTTCTTTTGGCAAGAGGCTGTCCCCACGTTTATCAACAAGGCTTAAACATTTAAAAAAATCAAATTGTAAAGCTATCCCATAAGTTACTATCGATTTGTTTAATGTTTGCTCATTTTCAGACTGATAACTTAAGATAAGTTAAGATCATTAAAATTGTAATATTTTTGCAGTTTTGGGTAGGGCTTCCTTTTCCCCCCCAGAAGTCTACCTGCAATCAAGACTAATCCACCGCTGAATATATTCGATGCTTTAAAAAGCACAAAATTTGACAATAAAGACCTTCTGTTGTCTAAGCAATGCCGTCGTATCGGGGGAAAGGTGATGACAATTCTAAGGGCCCACAGTCCATTGAGGCCCACAAAACCCATAGTAGCTGCCATAACAAAATTATTCTGCATAAATTTACCTATATTCATATTAATGCAGAGTTTAAACAAAGCCATTAAGGCATGCAATATTGATGAAGTACATTTCAGTAACCCCCTTCTTAAACAAGAGTTGTCAGAAAGACAACAAAGCTCGCCGAGGCAAGGTTAAAGTTTTTCTGCACGCGGACGGACGCGGACGCCGGGGGTACGACAATAGCTCTCCGGACGTTACTCGTCCCGGCGAGCTAAAAAATGGTTCAATCCATGCTTTGCACTTTTATTGGAAAATTGTTTGTGCATTTTTGCTGGCTAGATTGTGAACTTAGGCAGCAAACAGGGTGCACCGCCCTTACGAACATGATGTCCAAAAAAAAAACAAAAAAAGACACCACACAAATCTGGACAGCAGAAAAGAATAGAGAAAGGACAGCAGGAGCAAAGCAAAGGGGTCCAGAACATTACAAAATTCTTTTCAAAGAAAGGTGAGAGTATTTAACTAGCTTGCTATGTAAGCTGTTCAGGTTGGCTATTCAGCTGCTAACATTACGATAATGTAACATGCGGTCAGCTGAGTAAATACTTGCCTGACAAGAATGACATTACTCAGTTATTAACTGTATCATCCACAGAATAGATTGGTAAGGTAATCATTTGGCAGCCATTAAAATATGCTGTCAAAAACTCTGGTAGCAGCAGCCTAGGACACGTTCCTCCATTCTTATTATGAGTGGTTACTGCATACTTAGCTCTCTCTAGCTGTAAGTGACTGTACAGGCTAGGTTTGGCTAGCGAACTAAATGCAGTCAGTGTGGTTAGGTGTAACTTAAATAATCGCTTGACAAGGCTGACATTACTTTTACCTTAAGTGTTTGCTAAAACGAAACTGCTACTTTAGCCAGTTGACATAAGTGTTGTTCACGCAGGGGGTCATTTTGCAGGGCTTGCCCTCCTCTTAACAATAGCAAAATGAAGCTGAGTGCTTAGAGCTATGGTACTGAGAAGCCCATTTAGATTTTGTTTATTCCAAGACTCGGTAGGTTAGTTCTTTATCAGTTGTTACATGGAACATAACTTTAAATGTTTACAAAAATAATATGAAATGGAACAATTAAACATTTATGCACTGCTACTCCAGAATCAGCTGTGGTAATTTCATCTGAGCCTGACCCAGCAATAGAACCTCACCAGCAGTAGTGTGAATATGTTTTTGGTGGTGAGTGAGTGAATGTGAATAAGGCAACTAATTTCATAATTTACATCTCCTCTCTTTGTTGAGTGGTTAATTGAAAAAAAAAAATGAAAAATTGGGTGCCAAGAACACTAACAGAAAAATGAAGAATAACATCATGATACATAGTCGTAAAAAAATGGCCATTAAAAGTCGGGGGTGGGGGCCCACACCGATATTCTGTCAGGGAGCCTAGAATTCCTAGCAATTTCCCTGAGTCTAAGCAATTGAAGATGTATATCAAGGAAGAATTAGGAAAAATATAATTGGAAAATTTTATTCTGAATTCCTCAAACTATTACTTGGGAAGCAGTTGAAAGGGAATTTGACTAGTGAACACACCCCTGTCCCTGATTTTATGGGGTGTGTTGTGGGCGTGACGGTCGTGGGGGGTGTTTCCTTTGGGAACATGGTAATAGTTTGAGCATATTCTCTCAAATAGAATACCAAGCCAGAAATAATGCATTACCTGAATAGCCATTAATGAAGGACGTGACTGGAGATTCAATTAAGGGAACTCTGGGCAGTTGGGATGCATCCAGATATGAGGAGGCCAGATCTTCCTGTTTTTCGCAGTCCAATATTCCTTCTCCACTTGGCCATCTCACTGTTTTAATGGATTTTGAAAATGATACACCGTCGTCTTCTTGTTCCCGCTCAAAATCATCTAACACCTCATCTTTCACTCCATCTTCCCTCTTCACACCCTCACTCTGCCTCTCCCCACCATCCTCCTCCTCCTTTATGCTGGATGGGGAGAGTTTCTTATCCCAATTCATCTCATATCCATTTTTATCGTCTATGCCATCCTCTGTGTCTTCACTTTTAATAAAACAAGATCCAAGCACAGCCTCTTTGTTGTTGGTAACGTTCATCACAGATTTTATCCTCATGTCTTCTCCCAGAGATGCTGGGCATTAAACCCTTCCAGTGCAGCTCAAATTCTGATTTGATATCTGCTCTCACAATCTCTCTGGAATCCACCAATTTTTCAGTGAGGAAACAGATGGTGAAGAGAGTCAGTGGCAGAGTTTCTGAGGAGCATAAAGACAGTAAAAAGGAACAGGAGTGAAAATGTGCAGGGCTCTGAATGCACACAAGACATCAATATTTCACATCACATCTCGTGAACTGGCAACAGGGTAAGCTCAAACAAACACTTATAAGTACTGATTGGTCACGACCTATTTTCAATCATTCATTTAACTTACCGATATAGAAACTCCCGAAACTCTCAACACAGGTGTGGCCAGTTTTCATTAATAACGCATATCTCTCAACTCTCACACATTCGGTGTGAGTTTAAGTGGCATATTTACGTTCCTCTGCTGTAGTCAGGGATTGGTCCATCAATGTGTATGTAAGAGATTCTCGCGCAGAATTCAAGTCCTTGTGCATGGAGGGGTTGAAAGCAATGGAGCTGCAGAAAGACGTTTCAAATGATCTTATTTCATTTAAGTAATCATGAAGCACATGCATTGCTTCCAACCCCTGAGTAAAGAAAAGCGTGAGAAATCCGGAGTCGTAATCAGAATGCGCTATAAATGAAAACTGGCCACATCTGATAATGTTGAGAGTTTTTGGAATTTCCGTAATGGTAATTTAAATGAAAAATTGAAAAAAGGTTTTCACCAATCATTAATATTAATAAATTGTTTGAACTTCCCCTACAGCCAGTTCACGAGAGGCCACCATGCAATACCGTAATTTCACAGTGTTATGCGTGTTGCAGAGACCCCATATAGAAACTTGAGGACATGAATAACAAGATATTTGTTCACAGTTCACAGGTTAGTTTATCCTAAAGGTGATGCATAATACTGCTTCGACAATTTCCGATTTCAGTCCGATATGAGAATTGCCTATTTTTGGCAGGCCAACACAAAGTATGTTCTGAAATCAATGTCACGCAATTTGGCCTTCGTAATTAGCCTTTTAGCAGAACTAGTGCGCCTCGTCAATTAAATGTGGATGTAACGGGAAACAACACGCCTTCCCTTTGTAAATATTTTAAAAGAGATCCGCGTAGTTCTTTTGCGGACTTAGTCCAAATTAGTGCAGAATGGTCCGTTAGCGAATACCGATGTCTTACTAATCAACAGGCGGATGCAGTGGACGCGAATAATTCGCCTTTATTTTTATATGTCGCCACAATTCACTATTTTATATTATACAACAAGTAATCCCCGACCGACTGAGGAATTCCATCAGAACAACACTAAACAGTTTATAACCAAGGAGGGAGACGTAACGTTAATAATGAACAAAATGAGCAAACCTCTCCCTTCTTTTTTTTTGGCCGAAGAAAATGCGATAAATGCCGCGAAAAGCGTTACTATTAATCAACTAATCCACGATTTCAGCTGTCATATGAGAATAAATTCAAGGACGAAATTGATCATGAGCTGGCAAGTACGGCATTTTATACATTTGTCAAGATATCAAGCCAATACATGGCTGCTCAGCTCAAGCCAGGCTTTATTAGAGGGGTAGAAGTTCCTTGAACCCGCCAGCAAGTCACTGTGCTGCTAGCAAGCTATAACGTTTATAAATGTTAAATAATAAAAACATGACATATACGGCGAATGTTAACATTGTGCAGCGACTCCGTATTTTCGCCATTAAATTTCAATTCAAATTGGAGAACTGAAAACCGGAAGTGTTACTATCATACCCACAGGTAAAAACAATTGTCTATCAAAATCATACAGTTCGCTGGATAATTTACCTTGTTCATCGCAAGAAACAAAATAAGTAATTTTTCTTCTTCTTCCTATATCAAGTTAATTTAAAAAGCATAAGGTGTATTACTGCCACCTACAGTGCATACTATGAATAATCTCTCCGAAATGCATAGCATCTCCTCCCCTTTCATATGAAATAACCTCAACAACTTGTCGTTTCCACCAACATTTTAATTCCAACTGTGGTACTTTCAATGTCCCTGGAACAAACGAGTACCGTTGCAATAAATGCTAGAAAAAACTTCTCTTGTCCATTCTAATAATATCTCCTCCATTCTGCTTTTCAAATATCTGTCCCCTTACCTGTTCTTTCCCTGTAGTTACTAATTCCACCTTCACTCTCTTGGTTGCCTCTGCACTTGGTATCTCTGGTCCTTTTCACCTCCCTCTCCATTTCTGGTCTTTCATACCCCAGTGACCAAATTGTATGACCTCCCCAGAGTTAAAGCATACCGCCAACTCTCACATTCTGGGCTTTGTGGTGGTTGGTGGATACAGAAGGCTGGTCGGGCCAACTGGTGTCGACCAGCGCCAACAAAATCCCGTAATATTATTTTTTGGGGTTCAGCCTGCACCAAAGGAGCCGGTGATGTCATAAAAATCAACAGAATCGTGGATCGCTGCATCCTTCTGAGGCATCCCTTATTCCCTTTCCATCTGGACAGAGACTGGTAGGGCATTTTATTTTCAGCAAAATAATGACCCTAAACACACTTCTAAGTTGTAAAAGAATTATCTCATTTGGTCATCAGGAGACACAAAAGGTACAATTAGGCCTGCTCCAAATCCAGATCTTAATCTGATTGAGCAAATCTTGGATTTGCTTGATACCAAGATGAACAAATCTGTTGTAACATCGAAATAATCGCTTTGTAAGAAAGTTCAAACCATATGGAATGGTTTAGCGAACGAGAAAAATAAGAACAATGTGAAATTTATGCCAAGAGGATTAAATGCTGTAATCAAAGCAAAGGGGGAGGGGGGGCACACTAGATTTTGACATTTTCTCTCAAAAAGGCATTTTTTACTATAAACTTTTATCTGTTTACTTATTTCTGTCAATATGACCCAATATTACATGAAATAGTTGAATAGTACTTGGTTTCTGATTTATCTTCATTTTGTTAAGTGTATAATCTTCATGCACACTACTGTACGGGTGAATTGAAGTGCCTTTTGCATTTTTTTCTCCCACTGCTCCTGAGCCAGCCATGGGGCCTGTGTGTCTGTGAGTAAAAATAACCGCAAGTAAACTGTTGAGCTCAGAAACCATTTCCACCCAAATCTTTTGCTGCATTACCCAAGACGCTGCTTAGACCATATAAAAAAGTAACAGATGTGCTTTATTAACCTGTATTATGAAAAAATATACAGTATAAATGCCATCGAGTCTGAGGTTATGCTACGTCTACAAATTTTTGTGGAGGAAGATTATGCAACTTCATGGGTAAACTGGGTCATGAGATAAGTGAGATGGCAGCCGTACAGTTTCCAATTTTGTGCATACAGGGTTGATATATATACATTATACCCACAACATCAATGGTTGAGTAGTAGGTATCAAAGCAAATTCTGTAAGTTGCACGCACTGTATGTAGTATGAGTACTGGGATGCACCCAAGGTCTCCTGAAAAGATTCTCAAGGTTGATCTCTAGAATCAGCTGTGTAACTGTATGGCCAGAACGGAAGCAAGCACCCATACCAGCCATGCGTAGATAAGGTTAAATACCCCAGACTTGATGGATTTGCTACTAATTTCTTGGTGCCAGATACCGCAGGACACTTCCAGGTCTTGTTGAGTCCATTTTTCAACAGATCGAGGTGGTTCTGGAAGCACGCAGAGGAGAAACAGCTCATTAATTAAAATTAAAATTAAATTCAATTTTATTTATCTAGTGCTTTTCGCAATTAACTTTTAAATGCGATTTTGGGGGTTGTCAAAACCACTGATCCGACGTAAATTTTGCAATTGCCAATAGTGTCATATTTAGACCATCAGTGCTGCCATCTGATGCATAAAAGTGGAACTGACACTACACTGGCTGCACCAGCTAACCTTTCCAATATGGCCGCCCCCATGGTGGAATCCACACGATAGATCAGCACCCATTCGTCACTGGATAAAGTAAGTAAACAGGTAAGCTAATGAAAAATAAGCTATGCCTAATACTTCAGCTGTATGTCAACTCCCAAAACAAAGATAACAAAAGTTATCTTTATATCCTAGAAACTTAGAGTGACAAACGTGTCACAAAACTAAAATAAGGTCAAAGTTCACCAAAAATTAAAAATTGCTATTGGGTTGTTATTAGCCCCTCCCCAGGACATATTAACAGACTACAAAGATTTTTCTTTCAACTTTTACTATAGTTGGGCATTTAAGGATTAACACTGACCCAAAGTGCTTAACACAGAACAGACTCGGAACCCCTAAGGAGCAAGCCACAGGTGACAGTCACAAGGACAAACTCCCAACAAAGTGGTTGGTTGTTGTTTTGGATTTGCAGTACATTGATCAGTAAAAATGCCAAAATTGGTCCAAATTTGAGTTGGAATTTGAGAGAAGAAAAAAACATCTGCAGTAAAATGGCCTACGTTGCTGATATAAATGAACAATTTCTCATGAAAACAATAAACATTTTTACAAAAAAATGTTTTTAAAATACTTCTTTCATCGGTGAATACCACCTGATAGTTTCAGCAACATCTGAGATGGTGGGTATCAACATCATTCTTCTTCATGTCAAGGCACTGGATACTATCTCAATGATACTGAATTAATCCTAGTCTTCCAAGCATGACCCTCATGTGGGCATAGGATTCACAAGGTATGATAATATTAATCTTCACAACTGTGTTGTTCAGAAATGCACCATCCCAGACACACAACATGTGATTTTTCACCCAGACAGACTGTTATGCTTGATTCAAGACATTTCAATACATATTTCAAATTTTCCTTCACACCAGCCCAGTCAAGTGTACCAAATTGTTATCAATAACACTATTAGGATACATTTTTTATTCCAAATTTTTATATAGATCTTGCTGTGCACCCGGGGCATTGTCAAGCAGGAAGAGAAGGGCCTTCTCCAAACTGTAGGGGAAGCACTGAATCGTTTAAATTGTAATTGTACACTGTAGCATTAAGACTTGCCATCACTGGAATTATAGGGCTGAGCCCAAATCATTAACTCCAGCCCCAAACCAATGAGTGTCCTGATAAATAAAGAATCATAAAGAATATTTTCAACGAAAGAGGAGTTTTACCTTGTAAAATCATGCTTGTTCCCCCAATTAATAAGCGACAAACAAAAAATTGCCGTAAAAATTTTACTTATCTGCTTGCAAATAAAGGGTGATTGAAATTGAACTAATCAACTCACATGGTGCAAATAGTCCAGGTCACTGTATGAAGAAAGCTTCTATTTAAATCAACAGTACGTCTACGATCATAACCAGTGAGGTTATGATTCCATTAATCAACCTGGCGTTGACCCTTTCACAGAGATGACGACTGAAGAAATTCTCAGGTCGTGAGGTGGGTCACTGACCTACATAAAATATTCCAAATCGACCCATTCACACAGACAGCTGATCTGGGGCTTTCCTAGGTCCTTGCTTCTGGGCAAAAGTGGTATGAGTTCGTTCATGCATCGAAAGCTGTAATTTCACTCTGAAGGGCTTCTCACACTGGGAGCAGAGATATGGTCACTCCCCTATATTCCCACACTGAGAGCAGCAGTATGGACTCTCCCCTGTGAATGAGTTTGTGCGTTTTAAGATTGCTTGGTCGACTGAAGCCCTTACCGCACATAGAGCAGCTGTATGGGTGCTCCCCTGTGTGAATGAGTTCATGTGTTTTCAGATTTCCTACTTGACTGAAGGTCTTGCCACACCGACAGCAGAGATAAGGGCAGTCCCCTGTATGAATGCGCTCATGCTATGTCAGACTGCTTGTGCGACCAAAGCCCTTCCCGCACTGAGAGCAGCAGTGCGGGCGCTCCCCTGTATGAACGCGTTTATGTTCTGTCAGGCTGCTTGGCTGACTGAAGCTCTTCGGACACTGGGAGCACTGATATGGGTGTTCCCCTGTATGAGTGTGCACGTTTCTTCAAACTTCCAGATCGGCTAAAGCGCTTCCAACACTGACAGAAAATGACCAGTTGGAGTTTAAGGAGGAGTTTATGGGGAAGACCAAAAAGAAGAGAATTACAATAGTCCAAATGGGAGGTGACGAGAGAGTGAACCAGGATTGCGGCACTGTGGGGAGTGAATGAGGGGTGGAGGCGGTTTATATTTCTGAGGTAGAAGTAAGCAGACCGAATGGTGTTGTTGATATGAGTTTGGAAAGATTGGGTGCTGTCAAGGACGACACCCAGACTCTTAGCCTGAGGGGAGGGGGAAACCAAGGAGTTGTCAATGGTGAGGGTAAAACTGGGTTGTTTGGTGAGTGTAGATTTCAAACCAGAGGTAGGCCTCATTGTTTTATCACTGTTCAGTTTGAAGAAGTTTGAGGTGAACCAGGACTTGATTTCCTGCAAACAGGTACAGAGGAAGGAGGATGGGAAGGTGGAAGATGGTTTGGAGGAGACGTAGAGCTGGGTGTTGTCCACATAACAGAGAAAATGAGTATTGTATTTGCGAAAAATCTGTCCAAGTGGGAGGAGGTAGATGATAAATAGGATGGGCCCAAGAACAGAGCCCTGAGGAACACCGGAGGAGATGAGCGAGGGGTGGGATGTGAATGATTTCAACTGAATGAACTGAGTACGACCAGAGAGATATGAATGAAACCAGTCCAGTGGTGTGCCAGATAGTCGAATGGATGCCAGTCGTTCAAGGAAGGTGGAGTGGGAAATGGTGTCAAAAGCTGCACTCAGGTCCAGGAGGATGAGGATGGATACCAGTCCAGAGTCTGCTGCTATGAGGAGGTCGTTAGTGATTTTGAGGAGGGCTGTTTCTGTGCTCTCGCGGGGGCGAAAACCGAACTGAAACTGTTCATTGAGGTTATTGTTGGTGAGGTGAATCTGTGAAGCCACCGTTTTTTCCAGAATTTTGCGAGGAGTGGCAGATTGGAGATGGAACGAAGACTATTGAAGTTGCTGGGGTCCAACCCAGGTTTTTTGAGTGATGGTATGACAGCGGCGGGCTTGAGAGATGAAGGGACAGAACCAGAGCTGAGGGAGGGGTGAATGATGGCGGTAATCAGAGGCAGCAGAGAGGGGAGAGAAGCTATAACCAGCGAGGATGGCAGGGGGTCAAGTTGGCAGGTGGATGGTTTGGAATTCCTGATGAGTTTGGATAGATAGACAGCAGAGGGGAGTTCAAAGCAGGAAAGGGGTACAGAGTGGGGGGGATAGGAAACAAGAGGAGATTGGCAACTGGATGTGTAAGGGGACAATTGCTGGTGAATGGTTATTTTTGTATTGAAAAATGACATCAACGAGTTGCAGTGGTCAGTTGAGTAGAAATGTGGGGGGAGGGAGTCTGGGGGGCGGAGTGAGGTCTTGACCACAGAAAATAGGGCCCTGGTGTTCCCAATACCGGCAGTGATTTTATCTGTGAAGTATTGTGATTTGGCAAAGGAGAGGGCATCATTGTATTTGAGGACGTGGGTATAGTACATCTGTTTATGGACAGTGAGACTAGTTTTGTTGGAAAGCTGCTCGAGCCGGCGACTTTCGGCTTTCAGCTGACGTAGATGAGGGGAAAACCAGGGGGCAGAGTAGGAGAATGAAACAGTCCGGGTTTTGAGGGGGGGGGGGGGGGAGAGTGAATTTAGCAGTGTCTGGAGACCAACACTGTAAGTGGAAACCAGCTGCTCCGGGGTGCATAGGGAAGTAATGGTGGGAAAACGGTCAATACCAGTTGTGAGGTCAGTTAAATTAATGTTTCTGGTATTGCGGAAGGACATGGAGAGTGACTGTTTGGTCATGGACTGTGTCAGATATAAATTAAATGAAACACGCATGTGGTCGCAGATGGGGAGACCGACAGCAGAACAATTGAGAGGAGTGACTCCAGAGCAACAAACAATGTCCAGAATATGGCCTTTAGAGTGAGTGGGGAAATCAATATGTTGTAGGATACCAAAACCGTCCAGGCATGAAATGAAGTCCTTAGTAAGAGGATCATTAGTATTGTCCATATGAATATTTGCATCACCTAACAAAATTATATATATAATTACAGAAATATGAGAGAAATATAGTGAATTCATCAATGAAATCCTTGTTGGGTTTGGGTGGGCGGTATATGGTGATTAAAATAATTGGAGTGGGTCCATTCAGTTGTATAGCAACGGACTCGAATGAAGTAGACACCGGCACTGCGACAGCTGAGACTTTCCAAGTCTCGCGGTGGAGTATCGCGAGACCTCCTCCTCTGCCAGTGAGACTGGGTTGACAAGTGTAAACAAACCCAGGCGGAACAGTCTCATTCAACTGAGAAAAGTCATCGGAATGTTGCCACGTCTCCGACAAAGAAAATCGCACTTGCGGTCAGTGATGAGGTCCTGCAGTAGTTGTCCCTTGCCAGTGAGGGAGCGGATGTTGAATAATTCAAATTTGACGTTGAACGGTTGGGTGGAGAAGCCGACATTAGCCGACCTAGCCAGGCGGGCTAACACGCTGTGATCCACCTCCCTACGGGTGATTCCCCGAGGGTGACGACGGGGGGAAGGCCAAATGGTGTTTATAGCAGTGGAGTGATCAACGTGGACACTTCGTCTGGACCCGTGGTGGATGTACCTCAGATGGGGAAGGCAGGCAATGTCCGGGAAGTGGTGCAGTGCATGCAGAGGAGCAGACCGATGGAATTGTAGCTGGAGGCGCTCCGCCCTCATGTATTGGAGCAGAGTTGACGCTGGATTTATTAATATGGATAGGATAGTCCACAGGAGCACAGAGCTCACAGCGAGATTGTAAATCCACATGATGCCCGTTCACCGAACCTGTGGTGAAACGGTGATCAGGTGACTCGGATGAGTAGAACGCCAATGTATGAACAGTCTAGGACACAATACTGACAAACGGATCGATTTGACACTGAGCCCAAAAGAGATTACCAGTATCAGAATCGCCACAGGTATGTGATCTACTGCAAGATAAGCAAAATACATAAAAACTTTTAAAAACAACCGGAGAGCAGCGGCAGCCAGCGTTCACTCAACCAAAAGATTAAATCATTGAATGTGTTTATGCACTGTCAGATTGCTCGGTAGACTGAAACGCTTCCCAAAATGAAAGCAAGAGTATGGGCGCTCCCCTGTATGAATGTGCTCATGTTTCTTCAAATTTCCCGAAAAACTGAAGTTTTTCCCACAGCAGTGGTATGGGCGCAGCCCAGTATGAATACGTTCATGTGATGTCAGGCCACTTAGTTGACAGAAGCTCTTCCCGCACTGGGAGCAGTGGTATAGGCGCTCTCGTGTGTGAATGTGCTCATGTTTCCTCAAAGTTCCAGAATCACTGAAACTCTTCCCACACTGACAGCAGCAATATGGGCGCTCTTCGGTATGAACGCGTTCGTGCCTCGTCAGACTACTTGGTCGGCGAAAGATTTTCCCACACCAAGAGCAGTCGTATGAGAGCTCCCCCATGATTTCCCTCATGGCTCCTCAGACTTTCAGAATCACTAAAGCTCCTCCCACACTGAGAGCAGTAGTATGGTTTTTTCCTCGTATGAATGCGTTCATGCATTTTCAGATTGCCTAGTTCACTAAAGCTCTTCCCACACTGAGAGCAGCGGTATAGGTGCTCCCCTACATGAATACATTTATGCATTGTCAGACTGTGTGGTCCACTGGAGCTCTGTCCACACTGCAAGCAGAGGTATGGATGCTCTCCTGAATGAATGAGCTCATGTTCCCTCACATATTCAGAGCCATTAAAGCTCCTTCCACTGCAACTGCTGCCTGGGCACTCCTCTGTTTGAACATTTTTGTGTGATGCCCGAGGGCCCGGTTGACTGAAGGCCTGTGTTGGAGTTGGAAGTACATTGGGGGGTATAAAATGCTGGTGTGAGCTGCTGGGAGGCAGAGGGTTCTCTGCTGGTCCACAACCTCCCAAGACACTCCCACGTCACCCCCCTGCTCACAAAGCTCCACTGGCTCCCTGTTGCGGCTCGCATCAAATTCAAGACTTTGGTGCTAACCTATCAGGGAGTAAACAAAACAGCTCCAGCATACATCCAGAGACTGTTCAGACCTTACACCCCTGCCAGAGCACTCTGCTCAGCTACCTCTGTTCGCCTGGCTCCTCCCCCTCTCTGCTCCTCCCCTTCCCGCTCAAGGCTGTTGTCTGTCCTGGTACCTCGTTGGTGGAATGATCTACCTATCGAGGTCAGAACAGCAGAATCCCTGAGCATCTTCAAGCGCCGCCTGAAAATCCACCTCTTCAGGCTCCACCTATCCCCTACTCCACTGCCCTGAATCCTGTCCCTACTTCCCTTAATTTGTTGCACTTAATTCTGTTTACCTTACTTCCTGATTGTTACCGCTTGATTTGGTTTCCCTTCACTTTGTTGCACCCTGATTTGTCAGTTTACTTGATTTTCCTGCCCTTTGTTACACTTGACCTGTTGCCCTTCTCATACACTTGACTCTGTCCCTTTGTTGCACTTGCCTCTGCACTTGACCTTGTTGCCATTTTGTTCACTTGACCTTGACCCTGCCCTTTTTTTATTGGTTTAGATCTGTAACAATGGAACGTGTTCTGTCACTGACTGTTAGCACTTGTACTTGTCTCTTAGGAGGTCTGCACTTTTGTACTGTTTTTGTGCACTTTTGTACGTCGCTCTGGATAAGAGCATCTGCTAAGAACCTGTAATGTAATGTAATGTAATGTAATGATCCTCTCCCAACAAATCCCAGAATCCTGCTGAGCCCGTTTGGGTGAATCTTCTGAATGTACTGATGCAGCTTGCCCTCTTTAGTATGAATGAGTGGGCACCTGGAGCAGGCGAACACTTCAGACTTTCCTGTGCAAACAGAAAAGCAAGAATGACACTCACTTTTCAGTCAGACTATTTTTCAGATCAAGATATGGCGGCTCAACTTGGGGCTGATATTGTCCTGTTCACACCTTAATTTTCTGCATATAGTACTTTCAACAGTCACCATCCTCATAAAAATATAATTCTTCTAGTTCTAAAAAAGACCTTGCCAATATGACTGCTCACTCAGGAGACAGCAACTCTTCAAGTTGACAAATAGCAGATGCCTCTCCAATCTACCAAAAGATACAAACAGTATCTGTTTCAAAATACGTGACAACATTCTCTTTGTATCCTTGAAAAGACGTTCTTCTTGTGGTCTGTCTCTGTAAAATGTGAAAAGTAGTGAGTTGTGAAGCCATCCCTTACAAGCTGCAAGACATAAAGTCCAAGTCCAGATGTGATCAGGAAAGCATTGTCAGCCTTTAAACACAGGCTTCAAAAGAGGAAACCCTGTTTCTGAAAAAGTAGGGACTACATGAAAAATGCAAATAAAAACAAAGAGTAGTGATGTGTAATCCATATTTGATGTGGTATAGACCTTTGGCATGCTTGGATATAAAAGGAGCGTTCAAAAATTCCTCAGTTGTTGAAGAGTAGAGTGTTATAGGTGCACCACTGCACAGAAAATGGTGAGATTAAACAACCAAGGTTACCCAACAGTTAAAAAAAACAACATAACTCAATGGCTGTTGGAAGTATTTTAGGGATTTCGCCCTCTCCAGTGAATGAAAAAGATCCAGATAACCTGGACAAATCTCCACATAAAGGATGAGGGACAATACTGAGTACCCCGGTCAAATCCTTCAATCCTTCAGATGGCGCTGCACTGAAAAGCGATATGCTTTTGTGATCGATATAACCACGTGAGATGGAATTACTTTGGAAAACCTTCCTCAATAAATACCATTTATCTTTGCATCGAGAAATGCAAATGAGTAGTGTACTAGAGTTGGGTCGATTTCCCGGTTCACCAGTAAGGTCTGGTGTTCAAGTTTGTAAATCCTGTAATGCTGGTATTACCACTAGGGGAAACGTTGAGCTTTAGAGAGTAAAAATGTCTGATATGGAATTCCAACAAGCAAGACATGTAAGGGTGAGCAAAATTTTCCAAGAAAATATTCTAGGATATCTACCATGGCATTTCTCAAGCAGACTATCATCTGGGATTTAGAATTCGCTGTCTTCACAAGCTTTTCAAGCAGCATTATTTGACATGCATTGACATTTATAGGTTTTGTGAAATTAAGACTTGATAACGAATAAAAAGAAGCACTTCGCACATCTGGGGGCCGCCAAGCCAATGCTGACATGGAGATTAAAAAACTTTTTTTAAGTATGTATTATGATTGGTCATTATAAGTGGAAAACTCATTGAAATATATTGCTAAACTGTAAAAATGTAAATAGTTATGTATATATGTAGAATATATTGAAATAAATACATTGAAACTAATTAATACTAATGTTGTCATTCCGTGACAATTTGCCTCTTGTAATTCCGTGACATTGACTTTTTGAAATTTCTTGCCCATAAAGCAGGGTTAAAGTCAATATTTGTTTCTATAACTTACATTATTAACAAAAATCACCTTAAATATGAACATACTGAAGTTTCATAACTTAACTATGATAGGAACATCACTTTCTGGATAGTTAAACACAACATTAAAAAAAAAACCACGTCAATTTTGTGTAATTCCGTGACGGAGTAATTTTTGCTCGTTTCTTCTATGAAAAGTTAAAATATATTTTTTGAGAAATCAATAATATTAAAGAACAAGTTAATACCTTCAATATGACATATCATACTTGATTTTATCTTATTTAGTTAATAATAGTAATAATAATGCATCAATTTTATATAGCGCTTTTCTGCTTACTGGGCACTAAACAACGCTTTACGAGGATGCACTATTCATTCACTCACACATTCACGCTCTGATGGTAGTAAACTACGTTTTTTGTAGCCACAGCTGCCCTGGGGCAGACTGATGGAAGCGTGGCTGCCAGTATGCGCCTACGGCCCCTCCGACCACCACCAAACATACACACACAGCATTCCTATATATTGCATGTTTTTTGGGTGGGGGAAACCAGAGTGCTAACCACTGTGCCGCCGTGCCGCCCAAAATATAATGGGACTGTAATTCCGTGACAGCTTGGCAGCCCCCATCTATTAAGCAAGGCAGGTGCGTTGGAGAGAAGACAAAAATAACGAAAGAATTCCAGCACACTGTCCAACTTGCAATATGTAATTTATTTGCGACGTTTCAGTACTAGACCGTCATCAGGCAAACATTGTCTGATGTTTGCCTGATGAAGGTCTAATACCGAAACGTCAAATAAATTACATACTGCAAGTTGGACAGTGTGCTGGAATTCTTTTGTTATTTTTGAAATTAAGACTTAAAAAACAAAAAAAAAAAAACAATTTTCCCAAATCAGTCCTGTGAGCTTGCCTATTCTGAGAAATCCGGGACTCCCAATAAGGCAGAGAAAATTAAATTCATCAGGCTTGGACAAACAGCGCATAATAAACAATGTGATTCATACAGAACAGGTGTTCCCAAACTCGGTCATGGGGCCTCCCTGCATATGCTGGTTTTTGTCCCAACTATAATTGCCATCATAGGACTTTAACAAGCTGTTAATTTGTCCAAAATAGGTGCATTTTGTGTTTAAATATGTTATTTGCCGTTTTAAGCCTAATTTTAATAGGAATATCCATTTGTGCCATGAAGAATAAAAGACCGAATAAAAGACCCTTGCATATAAAGTTTTTTTTTTCCTTTTCTGTGTGGCAAGCAATTTTAGGTACTAACATTTTTAAATAGATCAAATCAGGTACTGAGAAAATCAGTAACCTCCAAATTAGGTTGTGTTGTGGTTTTCATTCAAACATATTTTCATATTGTGAGGTTCCTCCATCCTCAAGCAATTGGAGAGAGACAGATTCTGAAAAGAAAATTAGGCTTTATTGTGTCATGTTGATAAATGTAAAGGAGAGTTCTTTTTGCGCAAGAAGAACTGATTTCCCAACTTTCACACCCAGGTCTTATACCCTTATCTCACAGGAAATATCTTTCAAATATGGTCTTTCTGCATCTCATTCTCACACTGCAATTGGACAGGCAACCCAAAACTCTGTTAGCTAATCCTTCAGGAATTCAAAGCAAAGATGCATGCGCATCACGTCAAAGGAGTGGAAACTTCCAGCCACACTTAGATCCTTCGAACCTCAGGGACATGTACAGACATGTACACAAGCAAGAGATGAACATGATATACAGACAAAGAAAAAGATACAAGTGGATTAATTTGATACATGTAGATAGATAAATGATTACAAATGATTCAATTGATTATGTTTTCAGTAACAACTAATGATTTTACTGAACAAATATTGATCAAAGCTACAGAAATCAAATACATCCTCTGATTATGTTTTTTGAATCAACTAAACGGAAGCCTGCTTACTAATCAAAGCTACAGAAGCCTGCTGCTTATGTGTGTGTGAGCTGCTCATGCATGTGTGAACTGAATTGCTTGTATATGTGTGTCTATGTGTGAACTGCTTGTATGTAGGTTTGTTTGTGTGTTTTATGATGTTTTATGTGTATGTGTCTGTGTGTTTGCACTGCTCATCCCCTCCCTATCCGTATGTGAACTACTTGTATGTGTGTGTGTGTGTGATGTGTGTGTGTGTGTGTCTTTCTGCTGCCTACATAATATGGTTAATAATTATGATTGCTTGCTTAGAAAATTGTTAATTTTTGCAACTATGTGCCCACAGTTTCACCAGTTAGGAGCCCATTGATTTTTTCCCCCCTCTTTTTATGCAATTGTCACTCATATATTAAAATGTAGATGTGGAATTTATTCCTCAGTTTGTATGTATATCTGTCAAAGTACCGTTTTATAAAAGTATTATACCTTACTTCATACAAGTATTAAGACGTGATTCAATGTTGGGAGGTCAAGGTCAAAGGTCAAGGTAAAGGGCATGTATCACGGTAAACTTTTTTTTCTTCTTCTGTAAATTGTTTTCCCTTTTGGATGTATTGTGTGTGCATTTCTGTTGCTGTTTGTTTGCTGCCAGATTCGTCTCTGACTATACCATTCTTCGTCCATCAAGCCGTCCATCATTTGCATCACTTATTCCTCCTCCGTCAGCTGATTCTCCGTCAGCCAGTCCGGTGCTGCTGCGTTCGTGGAATAACGTTTAAATATTACGAAGTCCTGCCCGTGCCCCAGCTTTGTTTGCACGTTTGATGTTCTGTGGTCTGTCTGTTCAGTGTGTGTGTCGGGGAAATAACTTGGTCAAGGGTAGACAGGGGCCCTTATACACTCCACATGCACGTAGGTATTTTTTTTTCGTTGTCTAGTCCACTAGTTTAGCGGCAGCTGCCACCCTCTGTATTTTGATTTTTGGCGCATGTGTTAGGGTACTTAGTTATTTTGTTTTGTGAATATTTTAGTTAGTACTGCACTTTTGTTTTTCTAGTAGAGTTTTGTTTTATTCCTTTCGTTTATTTGGCAGTGCTTTAGACCTTGTTGTTTTCCCCTAACTTTGTTTTGTAAAGACTTTTGTAAATAGATTATTTACTGTTCACCTATCGTTCGCCCTTGTACCGCTGTGGTTATTGTAAATACGCTTTTTGCACCCGATTTCTGTGTTCCCTGTCTTTTAATACCACCGAGCGCTATATTATTAAATTAAAGTTTCTACTTTTTTGGACAACATCATCCCTAGACGCAACAGCATGCGAAAGGTCAAAAACACATTAAAAATATATATTTGTGCCGTTATGGCCCCAATTTGTTATGACATATAAGACAGCAAGGGATGACAGACACAATTTTAAAACTTAAACAGATCTAATTAAACAAAGACTGACAACTAACCTACAATTTATACAACTGACCAAGATTGACATATAAAAATAAAATGAAATATTTACAGTTCCTTTGGTAATTTAGATGGGGTTGTCTTGCGATGTTCTGGGACAGGAAAATGCTCCAACACAGGCAAAAATCCACAAAAAAAACTTCACAGGTCTTGAAAAGAGTGACTGGTCTGGTCATATGTATCCTTCTTGCAATTTTCCTAATACTTTACTCTCAATTTTTCTCCTTATATACTCTTTTCCAGCCCCCCTCTAACGTTTTAGACTTTTTTCAAAAGTCAATACTGCCATCTAGTGGCTGCTTTTCCCCCCCACATTACAATTGTTATTACACATTTCCATCTGTCACACTTTTATTCCAGCTCATAACTCCTAAACCATTCAATCTTTCTCCACAAAGTCCAGTCTACGGATCAATCTTCGATGTGCCTTCACATACTACTGTCCATCTGTTTGTCCCTCCACCACATTTTGTTTCCAGGCCAGATATCAGCAATGCCATGGCGAGGGATCAGAGGATTTCATGCTTTTTGTTGTGATTTTCATCTCACGTGCGCAAAATAATTGTCAATTTAAATGAGAAAAGCAGGAATTAATGAATACAGGAATAATGAATTGATAAATCATATTTAAACTTTACAGGTCAGTCAACCGCGATCAATGGGTGTAGCCCCCGATCGCCCACATGCACTAGACACACTGAAGGGTTCAGTAGGAGAGCTCTGGTTATCTCGTGTTCATTGACTTATTTTTGACACAAAATTGTCTTATTTTGAGAATTATGTTACCACAGCAACCAAAATCGATAGGCACAGTGTCCTAACCACTGCCCTTACACATACCAAATACACAACCCCAATTCCAAAATAATTGGGACAAAGTGTAAATTGAGAATAAAATCAAAATGCAATGACTTTTACATCATGAGCCAATGTTATTTAGAACATAGATAACATTTCAAATGTTGAAAGACATTTTACATTTTATCCACAAAATGAGCTTATTTCAAATTTTCTGGCTGCAACAGGTCTCAAAAAAAGTAGGAACACAGGAAAAAAAGGGCTGACAAAGCAATTAATATATAAGAGAATCAGCTGAAAGGACATGTAGCAAGTTAAGTTAACTGGCATCAAGTGTGTAACATGATTGGCTATAAAAGGGATGTCTTAAAGAGGCTGGGTCTCACAGAAGTAAAGATGGCCAAGGACTCTCCAACCTGTGAAGGCTTGCGTAAAAAAAGTGGAATACTTTAAAAACAATGTTCCTCAACGTCAAATTGCAAAGGATTAGAGGGTCTCATCATCAACAGTGCATAACATATCAAAAGATTCAGACTCATAGCAAAAGGCACATCTAGATCATACATATAATACATGTACAAAGTTTGGTGCTGATATCTTACATAGTTTTTCAGTTCTGCTCAGGAAATGAACACAGTCTGATTTGCACCCAAGATTGGTTTCCATGACAAAAATAGGAATCCCGAAATTTCCAAAGTAGCAAAAGGCACATCTAGACTATACATAGAATACACGTACCAAGTTTGGTGCTGAAATCTTGCATAGTTTCCGAGTTATGCTCTGGAAACAAAATGATTACGGATAGACGGACGGACAGACAGACGGACAAACTAAGCAACGCCAATACCCCCCCCCCAGCATTCTATGCCGGGGGAATAAAAAGCACCATAAATGCTGAAATGTGTATAAAGGTTTTAGAGCAACATATGCTCCCCTCCAGAGAACATCTGTCCCAGGGAAGGCCTTGTGTATTTCAGCAGGACAGAGCAAAACCACATACTGCAGCTATTACAACAGCATGGCTTCGTAATAGAAGAGTCTGTGTGCTGAACTGGCCTGCCTACAGTCCTGATCTTTCACTGATCAATTATGTGCCAAATGTTCTCAAATGAGAAGTCTGTCAAAGGAGACCCATAACTCTTCAGCAGCAGGAAGTCTGTATTAAACTAGAGTAGGATCAATTCCAATGGCTATAAACTTGTCTCCTGAATGTCCAGACGCCTCCACTCTGCATAAAAAAGATGGGATGCTACACCATGGTAAACAGGCCCCAACTTTTTTTGAGACCTGTAGCAGCTATCAAATTTGAAATGAGCTTTTTTTGTGGATAAAATTGTAACATTTTTTGGTTACAACATTTGCCATGCTATCTATTTCTGTTCAATTGTGAATTAAAAAAAAAAAACAAAAAAAACAAAAAAACCTGGCTGGTGTGGTTTGAAAATCATTGTGTTTTGATTTTATTCACAATTTACACTTTTTCCCCCCCAACTATTTCAGAATTGGGGTTGTAAAAGAAATAGCTTTAAATTTGTGGCTGGTAGACCAACCACAAGGAAATGTCTACATGCGATGAGGTCAAATCCATGGTAGCCCAGACTTTGCCCGGGGGCGACCATACATTTTTCAAGACAAGCAAGCATTCTGGATAGAGGAAAACCACTGATATAACATTAGATAGAATAGACCACAGAGGTCCTGAAAATAGTGAGTCAGCCAGATAAAGGCAAGCACTCAGAAGAACACCAAGAAATGGAGCATCACAAGTCCAGACAAGTTAAAAAAAAAATAAAAATAAAGGTATGTCTAAGGTTCATGTACTACCGACCTAAAGCTGTCAAATACAACCCAACAGGGATATGACGGATATCTGGTCCAGAAACAAAACATGGAGGGACAGACTGGACAGGACGACAGCCTGAAATATGACAGGCACACGCACACAATATGTGTCTATAAACGAAATTTCATCTACAAATACTAAACGTTTAGAAGTTCTGGCAGGGAAGAGTGACTTGCGGACGGATGAACACGCGAAGGAACAGCACTCAAGAAAACATTGCCACAGTGAAAGCTAATGTAGCTTTTGGTTTTAAGCAATGTTACACCACCCAACAAAAAAAGTGCAGCGGTACATTACTGCAGTGTACCCCATCCCTCTCCTGCATGTTTTAGATCGCTCCCTGCTGCAGCACCGGTGATTCAAATGATCAGTTGTCAATCAGCTTTAGGGGGTGATTAACGAGCTGATCATTTGAATCACCTCTGCTGGAGTACGGAGAAATCTAAAACATGCAGGACAGGTGGGCCTCCAGGAGGGGGTTGGGGAACACTGCTTTACTGCACCATCTCCTTTGTGAACAAAAGAAAAGTTCTCTTTCGGCTCAGAAAAGTATCAAACCAATGCCAATATGCCTCAGTACCCCACGGCATGAACAAAATCTCAGCAGTAATTTCATTCTTTTAGTTAGACAAAGACACTTATTTCTATAAGTTTTTCTTAAAAAAAAAAATCTGCGAGCAATTTGAAGTAATTTTGACTCATTTATAGATCAGTTAATGGGGTAAGTAAAATTCCTTATAATCAACCAAATCAATCAATTGGTAAACCTCTCTCACCTTAGTTCCCTTGAGCACAGCTGAGACGGCAAAGATAACAGGGGATTATTGCAACCACAATTTGCATTTCAATGAACAAGACAATGGCTGCTATGCAAGGAGACCGTGACATCAATTGCTGAATGCGTGACTATTAAGTTTTAGAGTCACAAATTTGGATGTCCATATTAAATGTGACCAAAGCTTCAAAGATGATGCCGTTGGCATCAATATCCCCACCATAGCATCCCACTTTGAAAACCACAGGTCTTGACTAGTAGCACATACACGCAAAATTTCATCTAGGTGAAGTAGTTTGAGAAAAGTTGTTCCAACTTATCCAGAAGGATGAACTCCGTAGCTGTTATCCCTTGCTCCACTTCATGTCAAGGTGGGGGTTAAAATGAGCCAAATGTATTTAAGAGAAATCTACAGGAGAAATATCCTCAGGCTTCAGATGGGCTTTCGGCTCCTTTCAAAACGAACCAACGTCAGACCGTCAGGGATGTCCTTACCTGTTCCGGCAACAGCATTCCCACCAAACAGTGTGCCCACATCCTCAGTATTTCCAAGCACTGGGTGCTGCCCCTCACCTGGCTTCTGGAATTTGTTCAATCATATGAGAGTGGGGTTTTGAGGAGGGCGGCTGTAAAGATGGGCGCTAACATGATTAGGCTCGTTTGAGATCAACTGCGCCTAGCCTGAAAGGTAGACGAGACCAGGCGGCAGCAGCAGGGGGCGGTGACGAAAAGCTGCAATCAAGTCCGACAGTTTCCACAACTGCCACCACCAGAGCAAGCTATATAGGAAGTCAGAAACAGTCACATCTACTTAAGACGGAGGATGAACTGAGGGGCTTCATAAAGGGCCAGTATAGGATGAATGGGGACTTCCTTAAACTCCATCATTTAAAGCTTCTCCGAGAAGTCTAAAGCTAGAAATAAAGCGTAGTATTCCTTCCTAAAAGTGCAATTTGTTTTCATCAATATAAATACTGTTCCAACACTGTTGCTTACACTAAAATTGGGTGGTCTACCACCAAAAGTGCAGTGATGTCCAAAAATAAATGTAACACATCTAGGTGTAAATGCTGGGAAATACAAGCTGAAATTCTAAGCTCTTCTCTGGCATTTGTCTTTTGACCTCAGATGACTTCAATGTGTAGGGGTGGAGGGGGGGATTGGCTTGCTTCTTTCAATATTTCAGGAGGGGACTGGATCCATTACAGTTAAACTGTTTCAAGACACACCAGTGACACCACACATCATTTCAGGACAAAGTTGCTTCTTGCAAAGGTAAATTGTCACCGTGGACTAAAACCAACCAGAAGGTAGACGAGTCAAAATCACATCAGACATGAGGGCAATGGAGCCATAAAGCATTTTTTTTTTTTTTAAATCAAAACCTTTTATTCATAAAAACATCATTACATAGAAAAAAAAAATAGGACCAACGGTCCTGTAGCTTATCAGCAAGCCGTCTTACAGCGATGACGAGTCTCATGTAAAGTGTGACATTTTAATCAACGAAAATCAATGTCAAGGTCACAAAATAAAAGTTCACATAGATTTATAAGACCTTCTGTTATACAATTCTAAGCTCGGAGCAGTTTGGGTGATACAAGTCATTAAAATATATCAATATGTATTCGATATGTCAATTGTGAACTTTTAAGGTCACAGAATGTCAAGTTGTGGCCAGCATATGGACTTCATATATGACTTTCTAATCGTCTCTATGCAAACCTTGGCACAATCTGTGACCATTTTGGTGTACAAGTCATTGTAATTTCACTGTGGAGTTTGACCCTCAAAGGTCACTGACAGTCAAGTTGAATGCATAGACCAGTGGTTGTCAACCCCGGTCCTGGAGGGCCGGAGTATCTGCTGGTTTTGACGTTACTCTGCACTTAATTGATGAATGAAAGCAGTTCATTACACACTTAAATCATCTCGCCTGGTGTCTTAGGTTTAAAAAGGGTGGAGAAAACCAAACTCAGCACACCCTGTGACTCTCCAGGACCAGGGCTTGCTACCCCTGCCCAATACACTTTTATCTTTACTTTGAACTTCTACTTTGTCCGGATTACAACTATGCTCGATGTCCAACTATATTGACAAATCTTGGTTTCCACTTAGACTTCTGTCACAACCTGCATGTCTGTTTAATTGGCTCTAGGAGGCTTGTGGGTAGTTCCTGGTCATTGATTGATTGGCTTATTATTCCTTTAGTTCAGGAGTATTGCCAACAGCATGGTGTGCTGAGTTGTGTGTGTGTGTGTGTGTGTGTAATGAACTGCTTTCATTCATCAATTAAGTGCAGAGTAACGTCAAACACCAGCAGACACTCCGGCCCTCCAGGACCGGGGTTGATGACCACTGGCATAGACTGTATAAAAAGATGGACACAGCACCCTGGTCTGAAAAATGAAGGCCATGTGGAAGTAACATAAATTGGCATTCTATTTAATGACCAGCAGGTGGCGACATCAGTGGTTGCAGAAAGAAGTTTAATGCTATAGAAGACCGAGAAAATGACCCAACTTTCCCAACAGATTTTTCATTTAAATAATGATTTTTCACATTTTATGGTAGCTATAGCAAGTTTCAAGTCTCCTTGGATATATCATGATGTTCATTTTTGTAAATTATGGTCCCATATAGACTAAAGGATAAAGCCAGAATATGCTTTAGGGGCGTGGCTATCCTCTGGCCCTCGTACAATACTGTCAGATCCAGAGTAACGGTCCTCCCCGGATCTTCAAAACACGCTCTCGCCCAATAGAAATCACATCCGGTTTCAAAATGACAACATGGCGCAATTCAAATTGCCAAAATTGAGGCTTCCTTAATGGCATGCTGAAACCCATGGGTGACGTCATGGTAGTTTTGTCCATCTTTTTATACAGTCTATGGTTGAATGTCACCAAATAAAAGTTCATACGTGACTTCATAGATGTCAGTAACACAAACGTAGGCTCCATTTGTGACCGTTGTAGTGTTTAAAGTCATTTAATTTTCACTAGGTCACATTTGACCTTCAATGGTCAATACGAAGGTCACCAAATGACAGTTCATATATGACTTCCTATATGTCAGTAACACAAACCTAGGCTCCATCTGTGACCTTTTCAGTGATAGAAGTCATTGAATTTTCTCTAGGTCAAGTTAGACCTTCAAAGGTCAATATGAAGGTCACCAAATGAAAGTTCATACATGACTTCCTATACTTCTCCAATACAAACCTACACTCAATCTGTAACAATTTTGCTGAAATAAGTCATTGAAATTTCACTGAACAGTCTGGCTGTTCAAAGTCAGTGAAGGTAAAGTTCAAGGTCACCCAATGAAACTTCATACATGACTTCCTATACATCTCCAATATAAACCAAACCTATCTGTAGCCCTTTTGCTGATATAAATCATTGACATTTCACTGTGAAGTTTGGGCATTCAAGGTCACTGAAGGTCAAGTTCAATGTCACCAAATGGGAGTTCATACATAACTTTCTACATGTGTTCAATGCACATATGTTCCCAATTTTCAATATTTACAAGCTAAGAAACCTTTAAAAATTGAGGTCAAGCAAAATGTTACAAGTTTGACCTTTCAAGGTCATGCGAGGCCAACTGTCACACAGCCAAAATTTAGGTTATGCATGACTTCCTATGTCAGTAATACAAACTTAATCTCCATCTGCAACCATTTGGCCTCCACAGGCCATCTTGCATATTCATAAAGTACAGCGCCCCCACTAGACCCACTACCGTTGATTAAATCAAAAAAGGCGCTTGCACTGTACCACTGACGGTACGAAGGTAAGTTGATTGCCTGATTTATAAAAAAATTTCACACAGTTTTTGAGAAATGATTTTTTTTAAATTTCTCAGTCCTATCTTCACATTGGAGCCAAAACTTCAAGGGCCCAATAAAACCGACAAAAATAATTCAATCAAAAATCTGAGAAAAACCTTCTGAGATGGTGAAGTAGTATGTTATTGCGAATTTACGTGAAAATTCATAAAGCCAAAAAAATGAAATGTTCCGGATGACGGACACCACACCACGACAATAGCCAATCGGCCCATAGGGACGGTAAGCTAAAAATCTATCACATGGCAAGTTTCAAGGAGGAAAAATCCAGGCAAGCAATCTTCTTGACCGCAGGTGAATGTAATACTATTGATCCCACTAACAAGTGTCACATTTTTTATTCAGTGTTCATTGTTTTACCTGATGAGATTCAGATCCAAAACCCTTCCCACAGTGGGAGCAGCTGTGGGCTGCTGGAGTGTGTGTGGGACTGTCAGGGTGTTCTACAGAAACCAATGCCAACAAGCACAAACAGAGAGGGAAGAGGACAATCTGTCTTCAAGTCATCATTTCAACTCCATTCCTACACACTACAGTGCAGTTAATACAGCATATTCCAAAATAACCATGAAAATTTTCACAGAAAACATGGGCGCCAGTCATCCAATAAACAGCACAGGCACATGGCATATTGCTCAGTCTCACGGTTGATGTCTACTGATTGAAACTTTTCAGAAATATCATTGCGTGCAACTCGCTGCTTTTCTCAGCCCCGCATCTGGATGATGTGCGTTGCTGGGAGGCAGTGGGTTCTCAGGTCAATTTCATACATATCCCAGAATCATTTTGTACTCCTCTGGGTGGGCCTTCTCAATGTGCTGGAGCAGCTTCGCTTCTTCCTTGTGAATGAATGGGCACTGTGAGCAGGCGAACACCACAGACAAGCCTGAAAACAGAAAAGACTTGCGCTAAAAATATTTCCACTCAACATCGACAAAACATGGTCAATTCCTACCCTATCTGCAGTTTGGGAGTATATTTGCAAGTGAACTTCCATCCACGATTCTTCAAAAATATGCAGTGATAAGTTACTTGAAGAATTTGCGGTGAAACACTGAGTTGCATATTGTGGTGCAGATTAATTCTGTAAGAAAACGGGGCATATCGTCAGGTCCCACAGTGCATCTTTTTTATGAGCATTTGCCTGAGCCCTGTGCGCTCACGAGGAATTTTTTTTACTAATAGAAAGAATACTCATTGACAAATTGGCAAACTCCTGAATTTCTCAGTGTTTGCAAGTCCCCTCCAATGTCATTCAGACACCATGGCATTCACTTAGGCATGCCGCCCACAAGTTTTGAGAACTGGACATTATGCAAGATCAACGCCTAAGTGTAACAAGCAGTACATGTTTCTTGACCTGAATTACCTGAATTGGACATGGGAGGATGTCCAGAGGTAGGCACTGCAGGCTGTTGTTTCAGCAGACAGTAAGTCACTGGAGGCGTGGAGCCCTCCGCTGCTGGACTCCTGCAGTGCAGTCGCCCATCTTCTGTCAGCACTCGGTCAGTCTGTTCCACTGTTCCCCCATCCCGCTCTTTTTTCAAATCAAGTGCCTCCAGCTCCTGCACATGTCCATTCCACTCTTCTTCTTTCAACTTGGCAACCCCAACCACTCCCGTTTTCACCGTCACACCAACCTCCCTCTTCACCAGCTTCCACATCCAGAGATTCTCCTCTTGCTTAATGTTGGCTACAGAGGGTTCTTCCTCTTGGCAAAGTCCATATCCATTCCTCCCCTCTATGCTCTCCTCCAGCTCTTCACTTTTCACAGCGCAAGAGTCCAACACAGCCTCTGTGCAATCTCCACTTTTAATACAGCTAGAGTTCAACACCACCTGGTTATCTTCAGTGTGCACCCTGGAATCCAACAAGCTTCTAAAAGGGAAGAATAATAAAATGGCAGGCATCGAATCAGACCTCCTGAGAATTAAAGCCCTTGTGCAATCAAATTAAGGTTTCAATAGGTTATAAAGAGCATCAGGAAGCACCTGCTCTGAAATCATACCCATTTCATCAAGAAATTTCTCTCCTCAAAGTAATGACGTTCCACGACTGCTCATTGTGATACAGGTTGACAAGTGGTTATTTAGACCCCATGGTTATTTTATAATTCCACTATTTAATATGTTGGCCCATAAACTATGTGAAATTTGAGACTCGCCATATCAGGTCCTCATGTTCACGAGTGGTGCATTTTGCACCAGGTCCACCTAAGCAAAATGGTTGTAATCGAACCCTTTTATGGCTTTCAAAAGAAACTGCAAAATTAGAAATCATGCAAATGTTTATACTGAATCCCTCATCACATCTTCATGCTTTCCCAAGCATAAATTGTTCCTATATTCACAGAGTAGAGCAGAGAACACAGGGATGGGGCTCAGGCCACTGCCTGAGGTCGAGTGGGGAGGGTGTTCCTCTTTCATGTATAAAATGCGATCATCTCATTTTTATCTTTCACTTTTAGTATGTTATAACTTTTAATATTGCCATTTTCAAAGAAGCTGCAGAATTAGAAAACGTGTGACTTTTTCCGGAGGTACAATAATATTTACAGGCTAGCAAACAAACTATTATTTGATATGGTAGATGGCTACTCTGGACATTGTCTTAACTAGGGTTGGCCCTCTTGAAATGGTCGGTTGCTGACAATAGCAGTCAACAGGGCACAATAATGGAAGTGTGCGCGCTTTGTAGGATCCCAATCATCAAACTGCCCCATCAAACACTTGAGAAAGGAGGGCCAGTGGACTGGGATGAGGTAGAGGGAAGGAAAGGTTCAAGGAGGAGTACAGGTACTGGAGAAGTAGGAATGGGAGAGAAGATCCACTACACAAATTTAACAGGGGAATTATGAAGTTTAATAGTGTGAAGATCTATGATCAGCAGTTCTACAACATTGGAGGCTTACCTCTCAGATTCAACTCCAATGCTGGATCTTGATGGGACAGGGGGACCCTGAACAACATGCTTCACTGAGGTCGATATAGATGGACCTTGAATATAACGACCATAACTGGAAAAAAAAGGATTTGAACATTGTCAATGCTTACCCATCAATAAACAACTTGCTAGTTATCAAAGTTTTTCATGACTTTGTGACGTTACCCATAAACCACAGCGGCTCTCTGTTCTTATCTTCCGGTTGATGCATTTGTTTATGGTTGCATGGCTGTAAAAGCAAGCTTTTAGCTAATACAAATGGAAACAAAATGAAGGTGGATACAGGAAGGATGTTTTAAAGTCATGATGACAATTCCGTTACAGTGCCTCACCTGTCACTTCACATGGAGGGGACAGATGACATAAAACAATGGCCCCATGCTAGCTGCATCTGTTAATTATAACCTCCGCCAAACGAAGTTGGCAGGAGCTGTATGTGATCGGAGTCGTTTGTTAGCTAGAGAACAAGACAACTCAAAAAGTAATGAACGGATCTCTGAAATGTTGTGGGCGGGTTGCCATTACACCAGGGCTGGATTTTGATGGCGATCGGTCAAACAACAAGCCCACCACAGCAACCATCGCAAAATCCTATGTTGCAGATATGCATATCTTACAAGAGTGGGCGCATCATATGAAAGTTATGAAACTAGTTTAATGAGAAAGAAACCTAAAATTTACTCAACAACTTTCATAACTTTCTCATTCTGTTTATCACATAACTGAACTGGGTCGTTTCATGGAAAGCAACTAATTTCCCTTTGTGCCCAATGCATGTTAGCACAGCGCTAACTACATCGCTCTGTTTACGTACTCAATCTCCGTCACAGACATTCGCGGCTGAAAGAGTAATGCTTATTAATTCCAGGCCTCGAACTACCGGTGATAAGGGGCACAGCAAAAGTCG
This sequence comes from Gymnothorax reevesii, assembly GCA_029721435.1. NCBI lineage: Eukaryota > Metazoa > Chordata > Actinopteri > Anguilliformes > Muraenidae > Gymnothorax > Gymnothorax reevesii. The sequence continues at coordinate 20,900,155 of CM056575.1, read as the reverse complement.
CCGTGGTCCATGCTAAAAATATAAGGGCACCATGGCAAATGTGCCTCCATATAAGGGGCACCACAGCAAAGTCTGCCGCTACTTTGGGGGCACAGCAGCAAATCCACCATACAGCATGAGGCCATCACTCAAAGGAGAATTCTGGTGTGAAATTGACTTGGGGTGTATTGAAGCATGATAATGAATACTAACTTTTGTCGAATACCCCACCTCCGTACGCACGCAACATTTCGAAATACATGGCTTTTTAGCCGAAGCTCCCAACAGGCTTACAATGGTACTGAATCAGGCATGGCGTTGCCATGCAAAGAAATCGCTATTTTTTCCATCATTAACAAGGCTCGGAGAAGCTCCACACTTCATTGGTAGAAGTCCCGGGGCCCTAACATTTAAAACGAGGCACTGAGAACTTTAAAAATTCACAGGTAGTTTATTAAAAGACTATTTATGCAAACAGTACCTTGAGGTAGTTTCCAGTCACCTCCATCTTGAAAGTCACAATAAGTCGATTGACGAGGTGATATATTTATAAAAAGCTACGATTAACTCTGAATGAATGAACCAACAAATGAGCACCAACACAAATGTGGAAACTTGTGTTGACCCTATAATGCACCGACACAGAAATCATTACAGGAAAAATATGCCCAAGTAATATTTTTGAGGTATTGAAGGGTAGTATTCAGATCCATTGTTCATCATTAGGTTTTGTGACAGCAAAATATACATTGCTGAACAGAACTTCTAATTCCAGGAGTATCATATCTGATACAGCCAAAAATCAGCACCCCTACAGACCTTTACACTCGAAATTTCAAATTATAGACTTGACCATCTATAGCTATCCCTTAATATGTATAAGAATAAGTTCTTGTGTAATATTTACTTTGGAATGCCGAACTTCACTGCCAGTCCAAGGAAATTCATGAAATCCCATTCACATGGGAGCTAGTACTTTGATGAATGACTAGGGGAGAGACTACTCCTGTAATCTCACTTCTTCCTTCCAGGTGGCAGCACTGCGTATCAGATATGATAAAGTGAGCAGTCGTGGTTGTGTTGCATCTTACCAGGTGGGTATGGTCCTTCAGATTTGGTGTATCACATGATACAGGGGGCATTATAGGGTTAATTATCCCATCTCTTCCCCTCATGTGTAACCACAAGCCTGTCGTTTCAGTTCTGGGGCGATTGAAACGAAACGCGATGTGGGAAAAATGCGAGTCTAGAACACTGCTTTAGATTAATAACTTTAATATTAAATAAATATATTCACTTTGCTGTGGGCCTTTTAAACAACAGCAACACACAAAAGCAACAATAAATGTCAGTAGAAGTTTCGCTTCTCTCACTCAAACATTATAGCATATAACCATGTTCTGAGAGTGATTTTGAGAGAAGCCGTTCAATGGAATGGCCGTCCAACGTGATTCCTAGTGCCAGCTATGCGCATGTATGCCTTTATTCCCCTGTTTGATGGTTGGGAGTCAAGTCATTGCTTATGCCTGCACCAACCAAACAAGACGCGGCAGATCAAAATCCTGCTAAAGAGGCCAAAAGGTTTTCAGCAACAAATCGGATTTTGTTTCAAATGAATTTAGTGGCCACATTGGTACAGTGAATAAAACCCTAAGATCAGATATAAGTTACTATAATGTGGCGTGAAGTTTTCTGCCGGCCCGTTGGGCAAGCATCTCTAGGGCTGTCGCGATAATTAATCGTGATTAATTTAAGTACAAAAAAGTAACTGCCACTATGAGGCAGACTAACGTGCTTGCTTATTACCTTTCTTACCTTTTCTGCATGTGATTATTTTACCTACCCCGCCTGATGCAGAGTGTAGCTTCTCATTTCTTAAACAGCCAGGCTGTAAGACGTATACCATAGGCGTTTGGAAAGGTTAAGACTTCACCATTAGAAGAAGTTATTTTTTAAAAAATAAAAAAAAACCAGGATATTTTTGAAAGCACTGAAAATTGAGTTAACTGTCCAACACAAAAACAAAACTAGAAAAGATGGAAGAGAAACCATCAAATTCACAAAAAAAAAATAATCGTGGTCAGATCAATGAAATGGTTGGTGAAATTTCATCACAAAAAAAAAAATTTGGAAGTAGAGCTCATGCCTATGTTAACTTGTGAAAATAAGAGCATTTCCATATACGCCATGAAAGCGGAACTTGTAGGACTGGAGCTAAACTGCTACATGGCCACAATAGAAACACTTGTTAGTGAGTTAAATCAAGTATAGCCGCATACATTTTTTTTTTTATAACACTGACACTGATGCCTCTTTTTGAAGATATATTTCATCCAAGTCCGCAAAACACCATAAAAGGAGTTGCAGGGGCATGTATCCATACACTGTCCAGCCAAAAAAAAAAATTCCACCTTAATATCTTGTTGAACCACCTTTGGCTTTGATTATGGCAGACATTCACCGTGGCATCATTTCAATAAGCTTATACAATGTCACAACATTTAATTCAGTCCAAAGTTGCAATGATGTTTTTTGCCAAGATTTTGTATGGATGAGGGGAGTCATACAATTGCGCCTATTCTTCCCCAGCACATCCATAAGACTCTTAACAAGGCAAAGGTCTGAACTCTCTGGTGGCCAATCCATTGTGAAAACGATGCCTCACACTCCCTGAACAGCCATTTCTGAATCTGACCAACTCATCCCGACACAGTCATCTTGGAATCTGTCCACACCACCAGGGAAGAAACCCCCCCAAAAAAAAAAATCCATCGATGAAAAAACCTGGTGATTCAGTATATTTAGATAGTCAACTGATCTCATTTTTTAGTCTAATGTTGCTGAACCTAGACTTGACCAACTGAAGTGACCAGAGTTAACACTGGCTGCACAGGCTTGTACAGTAGGCACTAGGCATAATGGATGCATCACTTCATCCGCCTCTCTTCTTACCCTGAAACATCCATCACTCTGAAACAGGTAAATCTGGACTCAGACCACGACCTTTATCCACAGCTACGGAGTCCGATTGTAATGCTCCCAAGCAGATCAGAGCCTTCTCTTCCCGATTAGCCTCACTGATAAGTGGTTTTAAGGCTACAAAGCGGTTTCGTCCCAATCCACTGAGCTCTCTTCGCCTTGTGCTTGTGGACATGCCCTTACTTGCACTATAAAGCAGAGCTGCGAGTTCCACTGTTGATTTTTTACAATCTGATTTCACTAAACATTCATTAGAAGTCATCTCCAATCATGATCATTCAAAATTTTTTCCCTGACCACATTTGTTCCTCGAACATGATGGTTCACCACTATCCTTCCAGGTTTTCATAATCCACTGGACAGTCCTTAAACAGATTTTAGTAGTCTCAGCAAACTTGATGTTTTCTTTGCTTCATGCAGGCTAATAATTTGACTTTTCTGAAACACAGTAAAATCTTTTCCACAAACACAGGATAGGTCTTCTTATAAGGTTGTTTAGGGGTCATTCTGTGCCAATTCACACAAAACAGGGAATCAGCTTGTGAGTAGCCTCAGATTTCCCTCAAAATATTTCTAAAAATACCTTATATTCTAGGAAGTGCTGCCAAGTTTTAGCTCTCAATTCCTTACAGTTTGAGGAAACAGGCATGTTGTGACGATTTTGGACACTCACGAACAGTGCACGGAAGCCAGAGGCCATTTCAAAGGCCTAAAACTTCAATATTATAAGAGATAAAGGGATGAAACCTGGTATAGTGACTAATTCTTGTTTATGCCTATTTGCATTTGTGATGATATGAATTGTGCTTGCAAAGTTCAATCATGTTTCTTCTCATTTTCTTCAAAATTTTATTTGATACTTCCTTGCTCTACACTTTGTAATGTGAAGAGGCCACTAGACGGCAGCATTTACCTTTTTTTTTTTTCTTAAGCCCAGACTGGAGCTATGTTTGGACATGTTTCAGACATGTCTGGGGCAAGTCCAGAAGAAAAAAAAAAAAAAAAAAAAGAAGTCTAAATGTGGGAGGGGTCTGCAAAAGAGTATATAAGGGGGAGAATTGAGACAGTAAAGGAGTAGGAGAAATTGCAAGGAGAAGGATACATGTGACCAGACCTGTCATTCTTTTAAGACCTGTGAAGCTTTTAGTGGATTTTTGCCTGTGTTAGAGCATTTTCCTCACCCAGGACATCACCGAGCCACCCCACCAAAGGGACTGTAAATATTTCTGTTTTTGTATTCAATCTTGGTCAGTATATTAGTTAGTTGTTAGTTGTTTTTTTGTTAAAAATTAAATGTGTTCAAGTTCTAAAATTTGTGTGTCATCCTTCGCTGTTGTGTAAATGTAATAACAAACTGGGGCCATAACTTGAAGCAGAAGTTTTCATGCATCAGCCATCTTGCAGGTCATATCAAATCTCTCAGTTCTGCTGCGAGGAGAGAGCTCCGAGGAGCCATGAGTGAGTATTCACAAGGGCAGCCTTCCTGGAAGACATCAGCTGAAAACCATGCGGTCAGTCTGTAATGACAGACACTGGCAGCAGATGCAGCTGTGCGCCATCAGCAGACATGGATGTGGATTCAAGCGATTGGTCAGAAGAAAGGATTCCTTTTGTCTTCCCTCATCGAATAGTTTCCTTGCATCTCTCCATGGTGGGAAGGACTGAGACGCCAGGAAAAGACTTGTGAAGGAAACATGGATGCTACTTAAGAGAATTGAGATGTACCCATAATGTTGCATCTTATCCAATCAGGACCCCTTTTTGGAAAGTCAGTTCAGTGCTTGACAATCCATCACTTATCTTTGCTGTAAGCAGCTGTGGTCAAAGGCCAGTAATAGATGCTGTTGCAGTCAAGTTGTCCTTGTTAGGCAGTGGTCCAGAAACATTTGGGTGTGCAATTTGTAGTTTTGCAAATATGCCGATTTGGGATAGTTAGTTCTTGTAGTGTTGACTGCACAGAATTTCTACTTGAGGCTGTAGAATTGAGCACTACAAATGCACCAGCTGGCTCTGAAGCAGATACCAAACAAAGAACATTTTTTCAAATAAAACTGGTTTTATTGAAGTTTTTCCATTTTCATTCATCTTTGTCCAGTAATGACTTGAATTGCTCCCTATTTACATAAGCATAGGGCCTGTGCCAAACCTGTTGTATGCTCATCGAAGCAGCAGCAGGGACATATTTGGAACCAAAGGTGCTGTAATGGGCTATGAAAAAAAAATACGCAGAATCACTGATTTTGACTAAAAAGCCGAGTCCCCAAAAATAAGACAAAGCAACTTTTTCTAAGGGGATTTCCCTGAAAGAAATGTTGTTTTATATTCAGAACAGCATGGGTAATTTTTTTTTTCTTTCTTCTGGTTCAAGGCTACACCTTAACCAACTCTGCATAGGTATGGTAATAATTTAGTTGATAATAGGTGCCTTCACGGAGAACTGTATTTTCGCCTTTTCGGGAATACTGCTTCTGAAGAAATATGCGCCGAGTTGGCGATGGTTACTGGTCTTTCACTGGCTACCCCAGACTGAATGCCTAGGTGTCTGTTGAAAACGCAAGTCGCAGCAGCTGCAGTAATCAAAAAGAATCGCCAGGTAATGGTGGTCATTTGCCGGCATGCAGTAAATTAAGATATTGTAAATATCTGCCGCCATCTACTGCGAAGCAAGTTACATTTAACCAGACTTTGGCTGAATCTATCTCCTCCCTAAGCCCTGAGCCCTCACAGACATATGCACATGGAAAGTGATTGGGTGCGTGAGGCTGAAACACTATAAAAGGGAATAGGACAGCCCTTTGCTTGGTTGTCAACAGCGATGCATCATGTTTCTCACAATCGCAGTTTTGGGACTTTCTAATTTTGCGTTTTTTGCTTTGATTGCGCTCCTTATGTTTTTGTTAAACATGTTTTGTTGTTTTGTTGTTGTTAACAAATTTGCTCGTTTAAATACGCTTTTATAGCGGCCGCCTGCTGGTTTCCCCAGGGGATTCAAGGCATAGGTTACAATGCAAAGAACTATGGGTAATTCCCTAACTTTAAGTCTGCAGAGATGTCTACTTACGGAAAGGGTGCACTAAGGACTCAAAAAGTCTGCGAGAGATCCCTCACGCACTTCATGATTTTTCAACGGGACAACCCTAAGCCCTCACGGACTTAGCGGGAGTGCGCCTCAAAGTCAGTGAGTGTGTGAGGGTGGACATTGGGATTGAGCCTCTCTTTGCATAAACTGGCGGGGCAAACCTCAAGCTCCCCATCAGGCACCGTTGCCAAGCGTTCTAGCCTGGATAAAATCAAGCTATGTTCGTGACCAAAAAAAAAAAAAAAAATGCTATAATATAGCTTCAGGTTAAAGGTCAAACAACTCACCAAGCTAGCGAACCCTCAATCTCGCATCGCTGTAGCTACAACTTTTGTACAATTAGCTAGCTTCCTCAGTGACTGATTGATATAACATCCAACCTAGCGACCACTACACAATATCTGAGAGCAGGCACTAGACATGGCTAGGTAAAGTGAAAAACAAACATACTAACAGCAAGTTTTACGAACACAGGCATTTAATGTCATTGTCGTATACTAGCGAAAATTTTGACAGGCAAGCAAGCCAAATTATCGGAAATGGCAGCCATCAGAATCTATACCTATACAATCAAAACCAAATTAAAAGGCTAACCTAAAGACCTTAAACAAATTTATACCTCCTCACAATACCCTGTAATTCCAAAATACCGACCACCACTGTAATCATCTCTTAAAATGTAGATAGAGGAGTTTGCGAGAAGGCACATTTACAGTATATGCCTGTAAGCTTCTATCGTATTAGCCACAGGAAGTGGTTTTACATGCTTCCCTGGTAGGCGTGGCCATCTTCTGAAATAGGCTAATTACATTCACAGTCGCTGTTCGAATAGCCGGTCCCACAGAGATAAGAAAACTAGAAGAGCACTCAGAGAGCGCAGAAACTCCGCCGCCAGGGGGCAGCAAAGCCAAAACGGCAATTGGAACTCTGGCCCATTGGAAAGACTTGAAATCTTGAACTTTGGAGTATCTCAGCAGTACTTTGACCTAGATATGCCAAAATTTAATCACCTCTTCCTTGATTTGATACCCACCTACCCTGAAAATTTCATAAAAATCCGACCATTAGTTTTTGAATTACCTTGTACACAAACAAACCAACAAACAAACGGCACCGAAAACATAAACCTCCTCGGCGGAGGTTAACTAGAGCGGACGACGTGTGGGCTGGCACAAAGCAGAAACGGCAGAATAGCTTCGCTAACTTGTAAGAATGTCCAATGAGGCATATGTAAACAGTAGGCTAAACATGGGTGTCGGCAACAGACTAATTTTCCGTGTTCTTTTTATTCTTTCATACTTAAAATGGAAACGAATAAGGAATTGTAATCAAACAACAAAATTTACACATATTTTTTAAATCCAGTGTATTCGATGTTTATTTAATCGGAAGACACTACAGAGAAATCGGAACTTCTGCTGTTGTCCCGTATGAGCGAGTTTTCGTTTTTTTACGAGCTCGGTTTAAACGTCTGCCTTGATATACATACACAAGATGGCGGCGGCGGCGTGCTGACAGGAAAACGACGGGATTGTCCACTCTAGTTTCCTTATCTGTGGCCAGTCCCTTTACAGAATCCGACCACAAAGTCATCATGCACAGACTAGCTTGTGCAATATAACAAGAGCACAGCGGGGATTTGACAGAAAATCCCCTAAAACGACGAGTGCATGCCAACCCAGACCATTACCTTATCGTTCCGAAATAAAACGACAAATCTTCTACCCTCAGTTCGGGAGTGAAGTACACGTTTGTGATCAAAAATTTCGACTGACTAGTTTAGCAATGTTTGCCAGCTAGCGATAGCATTACAACTAGTTATATTGTCTGAAATCAGCTAGCTAGATGAATCATTGTAGACGATTATTTGACTGAGCACAAACGGGGAACTAGATGATTTCAATGACACAGCCTGACAAAGCAAGCTCAAAGAACTAGATCCAGAATGAAGGATTAAGGTAACCATTTGTACTTACAAATCCAAAAGTAACAATGCCAGGTCGCCATCGGTCGGACATCCCTCCTCGGTTTGCAGCTCTCGCCAGCGAGTGAAAGCCGGTCCAATGTTAACCCTAGTCCTGGCTCTTATTTTATCGCTTTCTCGTTTTCTTTTAAGCGTCTCCTCTGACAACACCTTTGCCTTCTTCGGTTTCCTCGCCACTTCGGTCATTGCGACCACTTGCAACCACTTGTATGGTTCGTTCTCCTTTTTTCCTTCGGGTTTTATCCTTATTCTTCTTTGTTTATTGAGTGTTGAGCAGCTTAATGGTGCATTACCGCCACCTTCTGTTCCGGAGTGTGGATCAGACGGTAGGTTTACTGTCTAAATCTTGGGCTTCGTCCGAATAGTTTAAGCCCCACTCGGTAGGAATCCCAATTTCGACGTCCCCCGTGAGAACGTGAATTATTATTTTTATTATTTTTTTTTTTTTACACACGGAGACTTGAGCGCTCAATATAAAGAGCAACTATGTCGACCGACAAGGTGCAGAAATATTACAAGAATTTGGCACAAATATGACTTTCCAAGCATTTTTTGCTTGTTATTAGCATAATGTTTGCATGTGGAGCATGTTAGTATATAAAGAAAATGTTGACTTGATGTCTGCATTTCACGTCCAACCTACATCACTGCATTTACAATCGAGAGGGTAATTTTTTCCTTGCAGGTAGACACGTGTTTCTAAGGGTCAAAACCTAAGGTTTGGGCTAACCTGTGGAAAGACAATTACAAAGGCAACTTTCTGGTGAAGTATTTATTTGTTCGTTGTTTGATTGTAAACCTGCAACCAAAGTTGGATTAGATAACTCACGACATCCATAAGTCATCAACAGCGTTGGATGAAAACTATTGCCCTACAACAAAGTATGCGCAAGCACTGTTCTTATGAGTAATGTTAGCAGACGTAGTTGCTATTGTAACCTCAAACACCAGCCTACAAAGCTGATACGGCCCATCTTTGCTTTCAAACAATAATTGCTTGTAAGTCAACAACCTCTCATAGTGAAGCATAAACTTCCCTATAAAAAAAAAACACTCCAAAAAGGGGCCAACTCTGCTGGTGAAATGCTAATGCTACCTTGGCTAACCTTATTTACATGATTTGAATGGGCTTACAATCAGTTACATTTTGATAACACAAATAGTGACTGTGACTACACACAATAACAGCCAACAAAAACAATATGTGATAAGTAAAATGCATGAACAGTAAAGGAATAAGCCCGGAGAAGCAGTGGGTTACAGTCATTTTATAACGGCGGAGGGGCGGTCTAAACCTTAAGCCCCTCCGCCATTATAAAATCACGGTAACCCACTGCTTCAAGGGGCTTATTCCTTATATAAAACGGTTACCCTACATATAACCCATTAAATAAACACACAATAAAAAAATCAACAATTTATTGGTAAAAATGCTACAATAAAGTCGAGAACTTCTTCTATCAAGCAAGAAAGTGGACAGAATGGTTGGCCAGCAACACAGACGCCAAGATTGCTTTTGCATCTAGCGCCATTATCAAGTCACATCAGGCCATTTGGGCTTGCTACGGTAGATATAATATAAAAGCAGGATATTTTGGATGTCTCCTTCTGTCTCCCTAAGACCCTGTTAAAAAAAAATTTATGTTCGTTTCGATTTGAGTGATTTCCTTGTTCTGAACGTGCGCCGATCAGCTAAATCATTACAAACAGCAGCGAGAGTAGGGAACGATTAATTGTCCTCCGCACATGTCAGTGTCCAGGAAAATATGTTGAATTGTGCATTAGTTTTTTTTAGCCAGCTTGTCAGCTAGCTAGCATTCACTACAGTGGATGTGATTACCCCACACATAGCCCATAAAATAAACACACAAGAAAAAAGTGAACAATTGATCGCTAATAGGCTACTGACATAGTGAGCTAGTGAGCAACATAGCTTGCAACGCAAAAGTGATATCGAAAGCTGTAATGCAATAGCTAGCTAGGTAGATAGCCAATTGGTTATCGGGTTAAAAGGCTAAACTTTGTTAACACCAAAATAGCGAGTTAGAAGTTTTAAAACAAACGTAACCTAAAGGCTCAGTTGAGCGGAGAGTAGTTCGTTGCGCGCAGGGATATTTTGTGCTGCGGCCTGCCACAGTGGGTTAGTCATGTTATCAGGGTTCCTACACATTTCCCTCTTCAAAATTCCAGACTTTTCCAGACTTAAATTTCCAGACATCGAGATAGATTCTTCGGACCATATTTGACGCCACAGTACTAGCAGCTACAAGTCTCTTTTCGGATACATAATTTTAAATCCAACTGTTATCATGTATTTTTGCATCATGACTGTGCAAGATGTGAATTTATCTTGGCTGTGTAACAGTTGGATCGTGCGCAACAGAACACAATTGTAAGAGGAGTCAGTAACAGGAGGCCTTTGACATTTTATGAAACCACATTAATCAACCATTTTAAAAACTGCCACAGTTAAAATATGGGCAACATAATGGCGTGTCCGGTGTGAAAACAGCGTGCGGCAATTAAACCAAATTTCACACTTACTATTACTTTTGGCAAGTAATCAGCAGTTGACATAGATAACATTACATTAGATCGGTGCTTCATGTCACGTTTCAGAGGAAAAACAACTGAAGTAGGTAACGCAGACTAATCATATTTCGCGCATAAACAATGTTTCATACAAATGATGAAACATCTATCGAGCGCTATAATAATGCAATAAATTCCTGCAAGTTAGGGCTAAATTTATTATTTGGGTCATCAGTTTCCCCCTCTTTCTTCTCACATAACACACGGGATCCCCTGGTCATTTATTTTGGTTGCATCTGTGCAAGTTTTCTCACTGTTGTCGGCCACGGCTGAGGTGGAGAGACAGACACGTCTGCAAAATGTAGAAGATTATAGCCTCACAAAAAAGAAGTATACTTCAAGTTCATTTTAAAACTATCCTTCAAGTATATTTCAAGTATTCCAGTAATACATTCTGCTCAGCATTTACGACCATATCATGTCCATTGTTCTTTTCTAATCACACATAGGAATTAATTGACACAATATCCACTTAAATATTCAAATGAAGGGAAACCACTCCACGCAGGATTTTGATCCAGCTACAAGGCTGCAGCTTTACCCACAACACCAATGCACATTTTGAGATAGTTGTTTGGTTGCTTAGTACCAGTCCACTTTCAGTTTATGAAAGCATACTTTACACCTCAGAATAGAAAAGAAAACAGCATACTATTTTCAAGTAGTACTATCAGTGCAGTGGATAAAGCAGCTGCCTCCTAACCAGAAGACTCAGGTATCAAATCCATTCTATAGCATTACCTTATGGAATTAACAATTCATGTGATTATCTAAAATAGGAATACAGTAATTATAAATGGTGTATTATGTAATTCCAATGTGTATTTAGAGGAAAATAACAGAAAAGTGATCCTCACACAATACTGGGCTAAACGTGTTATTAATTATTATCTTTTTATGATGCAGATCTGAGTTTAGTTGCAGTATACTTCAAAGTATACTTTCATGAATTAAAACTTTTGAATTAAATGAAGTTATGGTATGCTCAGTTTAGTGCTCTTAAACTAGAAGTATACTTATAAACTTGAAGTGAGCCAAATTAGTCCCAAGATACTGAAGTACAACGTAGTATACTTACAAGTTCAAATATACTTGAAGTTTAATTTTAAAATGAACTTGAAATATTCTTCTTTTAAGTAAGGGTACTTCAATTCATGCCTCCTTCAGTCCTATATTCATTAAAAAATGGATAAATAAACGACCATATTTCTCTAACTATATTTCAAACATGTTGCATTTTTTTTTTTTAAACACCTGAGTTAAACGAGCACGATGGCATTAACCAGATGGCAGCACGGTCAGACTGAAAGCAAGAGATTAACAGACCAGGGAGTCTGGAGAGGTTGCCGTTAGAACGTCATCGTATGTGCCGTGATGATTAACCAAGGGTCTCTCTAGAATGTAAGGGAATAAATTAACGTTACTATAGAGTCTAAAGATTGGCTGGTTCCAAGTGCTCAAAATTCACGTTCACTTTTAGTACTTTGGCGGTGAAAATAGACCTGGGGACTGCGGAAAAGTGGCACGGGGCTGTGACCCAAAAGCCAGCTAGGCACAACAAACACCCCTGACACTGAAAGTGACTAGATGTTCAATATACCAGAATGTGTATCTTACCAAATTGTTTAAGATAACCTGAGATAAAAGCCCAAACGTATGGAATACTGTGACTACAATGGCTACAATTCTCACCATTCATTATAAGATGTGATGGCACGTTCGTAGCTTGCTGTGTTTCTTGGTCTCACGCTCGGTTTACTGAAACATGTTGAGACTCCAAATGCAGAAGCTGCTGTCACGAGAGCACGGTGTGTTTTTGCCCTTGCATACCACTTAAAATCGCCGACTTGGCGATTAGCGATGTCAAATGATTTCATGCAAAGCTTGCATTTAGCTCTCTTACGGCATATGGGATCTTTGCCCAACCAGTCTTTATACTTTCGGTTAACAAGCCAGCTATCTGGAAAGTAGCTCTTGCCCATTGTTCGATTACATTCGTCCTGAATAAGAATGTGCGTTCGTGCCGATTGTTATCATTGGTTGGTTTTAAAGCACAGCGTAGCCCGACATGCGAACGTCAGATGGTTCACTGCAGGCAGACCTCAGGAATCACCTCATTTTTACCTTTTTGTTTCAATAACAGGGGCTTATCAGTTTAAACAGTGTCGACTAGTGTGACAAAAGGCCAAACAAACAAATAATATATTTGAACACCGCAATCGACAGAGTCTATTTTTCAATTTCACGGATAACGCACAACTATTTTGGTGTTTAGTTGGTGGCTAGTTAGCCTGAGTCCGCCAGCCTTTGTGTAGCCCGTTCCCACCAGCTAAAAGGCCGAGAAGGGTCTGAAAAGTTGGTAGCGCCAAGTCTGGAAAAACAATTGCTTTTACATATTTTCTTATCTTTTTTTCCAGACTTATCAAGACCTGAAAAATACATAAATCAAATTCCATACTTTTCCAGAGTTTCCCATACTCCGTAGGAACCCTGTGTTATACCGGCATGGAACAAGGCTCAGCCAATCACATTTAAGGATGGGAAGCACCCGTATAAGAGCATATAAATCACCTCTCAATCAGCAACACTGCCAGCTCGGCGTCCGACTTTCTGCCCTCTTTTGCCATGAGCTCTCTCCACTGTGAAAAAGCCGGTCCAATATTAACTCTAGTTCTGTGCCGTGCACGGTCACTCTCCCTTTTTTTTATCCTGGCTTCCACCGACACCGTCCTTTTTCGCTTCTTTGCCTCAGCCATCTTTCAAACACGCTAGCTGGCTGGCCTCGCTGCCTTCTCCTTATCCAAAAGCTCGTGTGCCATAAAGCAGAGCGTATGTCTCGCGAGAGTACGGGACCCGCGGTCGAAAGTTACATAATAGTCCCAGATGAAGGCCACCAGGTCCCTCTGTGGTAATTTATCATTTCGGCAATACGTTATCCCCAGTAGGTCCTGATCGCCACTCCCCTTTCAGAGGGGAAACAATCCTGCTTTCTGCATAGACATCCAAAGCGCGAACGCTAAAAACAAGCCGATTTAACTTGAATCCGACATGCCGAGGAGTTGTTGGCTGCACCAACAATAAAACAAAAAACAAAGATCTCTGGTTCATTCCTCTGCCATGCCCCCCCAAAAAAAAAATAACCGGAGGGAGGAATCGTGCATATGCCTGGACGAGACAGACAGACAGGCTAACTTACGGCCCTAACTGAGACCGTTGTCACCGTCTGGTCAGAGCACAGTGCTAATGTTAACAAGCATACTATCCAAATAGCAGGACCGAGAGGTGACCGTGAAATATTTCATTTTTATTAATTGATTAAATATGTTATTGCTCGCATACAGTAAAAACGGCCAGCCAATATATCCTGTATTGGCCGAGTTCAGCAGGTAGCAGTCGCGGACCTTAGCATTTAGCTCTTTAATGAGTCTTGAAGTCGCGTACTTCAGAAGTCATAGTCATGATATTGTCATGATAGCACAACATACTTAGCAAATTAATAATTATTAATTGCTTATTTTCGCACTGCCTTAGTTTGGTCCTTTGGGTCGCGGTATAGCCCTCGTCCGCATACGGCGACCCTCAGGCCAATACCAAGGCAACACGGAAATAAGAAATTAATTGCATAGTATTTTGCGCACTTGGAGACTCAATCAGATTAAAGTAGATGTCGAGGTATGACACCTGTGGCCACTGGGTGGGGTCAATGCACCAGCTAGATGCCGGGAGACTGAAGGGACATAAGATTAAATTTAATAATCAATCTTTTCGAAATATCTCGCATGTTCTCTATCCGGTAGAATGGATGTATATGAATCAGACGTGGTGTCTGTAGATAATTTCTCGGCTGATTTACCTTCAATGGTCTTGTATTTATGCCGTTTTGTACTGCAATTGTGCATTCAAGTCAATGGGGAGTGTGGTTTGTTTCCCCCCCCCAACAGGGGCGGGGCTACGTTTGCCGACCTAATGAATGAGAGAGATGCCATTCTCACTGTAATAATCCAGCCCACTTCACTTTGAAAGTGATATTTTAAGGTGAAATTCCTACATTGTACTGCTTTCAAGAATTACGCCCTGTCGTCTAATTCCAAACCACTTTTCTTCAATCGGTGTTAAACGTCTCTAAGGTAAAGGAAATGTGTAGCGGGGAATCTTACATCTTAGGAAGAGAACCGCGCTAATAAGAGAATCCGAATACACATACACACGGCACAGTGATCACCCACCTCCTGCCTATCACGTTTGTTTTCGTAATGGACGGTCATCGCGGAATAGCCTTTGCTCCTTTCTTTTCAAAAAGGATGGTTCAGTGTACTCGATGCTAAAATTGATAAATTAGGAAGCATTGAACGCAGCCACAGACTGTATAAAAAGATGGACGCAGCACCCGGGTCTGAAAAGTGAGGTGTAATGCAAAAATTTGCATTAGGCTATATTTAATGGCCAGCAGATGGCGACGTCGGTGAAGTTCAATGTTATTGAGGTCTATAAGAAAATGACCCTACTTTGCCACTTGATTTATTATTTCACTAATGATTTTTAACATTATTTAATGGCATCTATCGCAAGATTCAAGTCTTCTTCGATATATCGTGACGTTCATTTCTGTAAATTATGGTCCCAAGTAGACTAGAATAAAGGATAGAGCCAGAATATTCTTTAGGGGCATAGCTATCCTCTGGTCCTCTTCCGATACGGTCAGATCCTGAGCAACCCTCCACCCCGGATCTTCAATTCACGCTCTCGTCCAATAGGAGTCACATCCGGTTTCAAAATGGCTAAAATGGTGCTGTTCAAATTGCCAAAAGTGAGGCTTCCTGGATGGTATGCTGAAATCCATGGGTGACGTCACACTTGCTTCGTCCATCTTTTTATAGTCTATGGTCTAAATCCCTTGGAGGAAGAGGAAGAAGAAGAAGAATAACACTAAAGCCTAGCTCTACAACCTACCAATAAATCTACCCATTTCACCTACCCTAGCACCCTATCCCAGCTGTTCCATCAAATTCTAACAAAAATCCCTGTCTCCCATAAGAAACCTAACAGTGCCCTCACCTATACTCAATAATCCTTTGAATGTGAACTCCTGCACCCCTAACTCCCTCAGTGTATTCCTCATCATTTCTCTCGTTTCATACTTCTTACATTTCAAAACCACATTCTCTACAGCAGGGGTGGCCAACCCTGGTCCTGGAGAGCCGTAGTGTCTGCTGATTTTTGGTGTTACTCAGCACTTGATTGATGGATTAAAGTAGTTGATTACTCACTTAACTGATCTCACCAGGTGTCTTTAATTTGGTAATAATGAGCCAATCAAACAGTTAGCAGGAAGAACCCACAAGACTCCTAGAGCCAATTAAGCATACTTGCAGGTTGTGACAGCAATCTACATGTTAACCAAGATTTGTCAATCTGGTTGGATATTTAGCGTAGTTGTAACGCAGACAAAGTAGAAGTACAGACAAAAGTTTATAGAGCAGGGGTGGATAATGCTGGTCCTGTAGAGCCAGAGGGTGTGCTGGGTTAGGTTGTCTCCACCCAATTTAAATCTAAGACACCAGGTGAGATGAGTGAAGTGTGTAATCAACTGCTTTAATTTATCAATCAAGTGCAAGTTATATTTTTCATGTGATCAGGTTATATTTAAGCGAAACTTCAACAAAGAACTATTGTAAAAATAATTTAGTACATTCTGCTTCTAGCCTTCATTGGAACAATAATTGTGCTAGCCATATGAAATTGAATAACTAATTATTTATAAGGTAAAGCGACCATTACAACAAAGTCCCAATTTTTTTCTCAAAGAACTTTTTTCTGAAAATAGCAACCTTCCTCAGGACCAGATATGTGTGTATGAAAAGTTTCATAGTGATATCTTCATAAATGTTCATAAAAAGTGTGTGACGTTGTGTGGTACGGCAATGCAACCAAAATTTAAGATGGCCGCCATTGCGGCCATCACAATCATAAACGCAAACGTCTGGAGTTGCAATCAAGATAGTGTTTGTTGCCAAAAAGCTCTAAGTGGGTCAGGCGGAACACAGGAACGCATCCTGCCACTTGCGCCGGCAGGAGGGACCAAGGTGGGACAGAGGAGTACTTGCGCCAGACTACGCCGGGCACGAAATTGCAACATATGCCTGGACACACCCAGTTGGCGCGGTGCACCCCCCATTCGCCGCGCCTGCGCCACGCCTGGTCTACGAATTTGGAGCCCATGATGTCTCAAATCGCAATTGACAAATTTCAAAGCTGTGTGAACATAAACATTCATTCAACTCGGCTATTCAGCTTTCGGTTTTAATGCGCCAGCACTTAAACAATTGTGTTAAAAATGCCAAACATGCCCAGGGAATGATCCGCAATGTTAAGTTTAATAGCCTATGGTGTAATCTGCTACAATCAGACGACTCCTGATCACACTCTGCTACAATCAGACGACTCCTGACCATTATTCCGCTCCTAACAGACAACTCCCAATCACAATCTGCTCCAATCAGATAACTCCTGATCTCACGCTGTTCTGAACCAAGATCTCTCTCCATGCACGTACCGAAGAGACCACACTGTAAGCGCTTACCCGTTAGGGTGAGGACATGCCTCCGAGACCTGGTAGCAGCGTGAATTGGCGCACCCTTATCTCCATGGAAATGAGCCACACAGACTTTCTGCATCATCACTTCCTGTCTTCACACCTAAAAATATAACTGCAGTCTCAAATTTATTACTGATTAAGGATGCTCTGCTAACCTTCCACCTTGCCCTGAAGGCAAGCACCGCCTAAAAACAAAGCCATTATGACATCACAGAGTCAGGGCAAGCAATGGACCCATAGCACAGCCAGTAGACCGAGGAAACACTGAATACAAAATATAACCAAAAATCTCATCAAGAATAGCCTCTCGAATATGCAGGCTCCTCTGTGCGGAGAGCTGTGCCTTTAAGTGTCAGATTCTAATATTTGAATGAACATCTCGAAGGTGTCTTTACAAAAACCATAATTAACCCCGACTAAAGGATGAAAATAATAGAATGTTAATCAAAATAACCAGAGGTCATTGAGTAGAAAGGAGAAATTTTGTATGAGAATCATAAAGTCATGCATTTTCATAGACTATGTTTTGGAATATTTTTCTTTTTGTTAAACATTACACTACAGCAACAGTTCAATTTGTGTACTTTGTTTAAATGGGTAAGCACGCAAATCGAAACAAAACACAAAGTAATTCTAACGGGCATTTACTTTCCAAGAGGTCAAAATTGAGCAAGCCTCCTCATTTTGAACTAACCATTACGGCAAGAGTACCATACACAACCTCCACTTTTTTTTTTTTGGCCAGAATAATTTAGAAGGGGGCACAAATATTTTTGGGGGGTTTTTATGAGTGAGAGGGGGGTTTAGAATGATGATGGGGAAAAATTTTAAAAGGAAGGGGTAGACGCGGCGCGAGTAAAGAAAAAAAAAAATCACGGTAATTCCGGTTTCCACATTTGTCTTGTACCCATTGTGTCTTTTACTCTATTTCCTATTCTCTTGAACTACTTATGTCCTTTTTTTTTCCTTTGTTGTTTATTTTTCTCTTCTCACGATGAGGCTGTGAATAAAGGTTTACATGATAAGTTAGACATTACATTAGTGTCTGCAGCAGGATTCGAACCAGGAAACCCGTGAAGAAAACAATGTTAAACACACCATTCACTGTGGCCTTAACCACTACACCAACTGAGTTTGTTGCCAGCTTAGCGCCATTAGTTTCCATTCATCACTGTAGGGCGAAAGACATCCAATAAAAAAAAGAAAAAAATATATTTATTGTTGTTGATGAGGAGACATCGAGTGAATGTCCGTTTTGATGTCTTTCATGCTGGTGAGTTGCCTGATCTGTTGTCACTGGGTAGAATTAGTTGGGTTACGGTTAGGGTTTGGGATAGGGATAGCTTTCTTCATGAGTTGAGTAAAGGTTAGGCACAGGGATTGCATTCCCTATGAGTTGGGATAAGGTTAGGGATAGCATTCTTTATGAGTTGAGTTAAGGTTAGGCACAGGGTTAGGGATAGCATTCCCTATGAGTTGAGTTAAGGTTAGGGTTAGGGACAGCATTCTTTATGAGTTGAGTTAGGGTTAGGCACAGGGTTAGGGATAGCATTCCCTATGAGTTGAGTTAAGGTTAGGGGTAAGGATAGGAATAGCGTTCCCTATGAGTTGGGTTAGGGATAGAGATAGTTGAGTTTGTTTGGCAATGGGCACGCGGCGAGTGCGGTTAGTTGAGAAGGGGGATTTGGGCACGATCCATCCGTACTAGTATCAAATGTTTACCGTTATGTGTCGCGGTAGTCTTGTTCTTTAGAAATGCTGCAGCGGCGAAAGGATCTCTTCGTTCAAACGAAGAAATTCAATACTTGCTCGAAATGTAGGCGCGTGAAAAACACAATCCACCACTGACTTTAACATTCGCCTGCTTATGACAGAACAATAGATCAGTGTCGTGACAAATTAAAGAAAATGTGCGCGGGCGCCGCGGTGCCAAAGTCTTGCAGCTCAAGTTATGAGGCAGAGAGACATTTTTTGCGGTGTGAGGCACGGATAACATAATCAGCCAAATAGGGGCGAAATTATATATAAGGTTCTTTTCCTTCTTAATATTGTCATTAACGTGGGCAGCCTTAAATGTACTCGCGTGTGTTTTCTATTTCGAATGGAAAATAAAATGATGCAGTCATACGTTGCTGCACAGAATTCGTTTCAAGACTATAAAGGGTCGTGTAGTAACAAGAACAAGAGCCAACAGAAGATGGCATATCCCCCTGGCCCCCGCAAAATCAGGGAGGCCTCAGGTACCTTGTACTAATAAATATCTTCTCAAAGTTTCATGGAAATACTTTCAAGTTCTGCTACGGGAATGTAACTTTCCACATCTTTCTGAGCCTGTTCCATTTGTTTTCATGAAGCAAAAAACCCCAAATAGCAAAAGACACCCTTTTTAATTCACAGGTATGTTGAAAGTTTTGTTACTGAGTTATGCCTCGGAAATGAGCTACACCCTAACCGGAAACTTGAGTGTAATTTGTGGCTATAGAGAGAGAAAAAAAAAATCAAAATCTCAGCAATTCCTAAATAGGAAAAGGCACATCTACAGGGTACATTAGATCAACATGCCAATTTCATAGATAAACATTGAACAATTATCATGTATTGCTCTGGAACCAGTGACACTCGCTTCAACTTTCTGCCTTGAGAAAAAACCCGCAAAAAATTAAAATTTCTTAAATTCTAAATACCAAAAGGCTCATCTACATTGTATATCAAATCTACACACCAAATTTGGTGAAAAAATATTAAAAGGTTATTGAGTTACACTCCAGAAACGAACCATACCCTCCCCAGAGACTAAGTCCAAATTGTGGCCTTGGAAACACAAAAAATAAAAATTTTAGAAATTCCTAAATACCAAAAGGCACATCTACATGACATATCAGATCTACACATCAAATTTCGTGAAGAAATATTGAACGGTTTTTGAGTTCTGCCCCGGAAACGAAATGATTACGGATGGACGGACGGACAGACAGACATGGCTATCGCTATATTCCCCCCGCATTATATGCCGGGGAGATAAAAATGACCGGCGATTGCACGGTGCGCGACGTGTGGAATTTATTGAGTGGCGGCAGATCAAGAGGTCCTTTCCATTAGGTTTTTATCTGGCCGAGTGGCGACGTAAACACAAACGGCGTCGACCACTTTACTCAAATTTTAGCAGACGACATGATCATCCTGCTACTGTACGCGCTACTGCCACCTAAGAGTAGTGCGCAACGCCGACATCAATAGAATAATATCATAAAGCCAACTTAAGTACCAAACATAATGTTGTTAGGCGCCAAGCAAGCACGCGAATTATTACTCAAACAGGGAGTCCAGGTGCGAATAAATATAGCCCCACAAAGACACAAACGGCTGGGTGTCGAACACACGGAAAGTGAGCGCGCGTGGCCTGAGTGCACATGCCCCTGTATTGTCAACAGTGTCATGGCTGCCACCTTTGTAAGCTAGTAGCACATATAGCCGCTGTAGAAATTAAAGTGTAAATTATCTTTACTGGATGGACGGTCGACGTTTTTCCACACCCGAATACTTCACTTGGTATCTCAACATTAAGGTAAGCCGGAAAAGTTGTGATTTTTTTCGATTTTGCAGGAGGTTGTGTATGGTACTCTAACCGAAACAGCGCATTGCTTCACATTGATAGGCATAGAGCTTACAGCCGGAGCAGGACAGCTGTCAGAGACTAGATGGTTTCAGCACAACTGAGATTGGAGCGCCGATTTCAATAGCATTCATTTACAGGAACCCACGGCTCACATAATGTAGGCCAAATTCTGATACTGATGTGAAATCTGCATAACATAATAATCAATTTGTGCCAAAACACGGTCCCATGAATCTGTTATGTTTAGGCTACCAAAGCTTTAAAAAAGTGACAGTATTTCCACGAGAAGCACTTACTTCAGAAAATATATCTGGCCTGTGGATGTATATGCCATCTCCAACCCCGGGGGCAGAGGTATTTCGTAGGCGACATCGAAAGATTGCTGGCGGAGATTAGCGTGGTGAGTCGGGCTTGGAGCTGCATTGGCTCCGGTTCCAAGCTGTAGCGAGGCGGGGGAGGAATGTGACCGTACGTGCTGCGCCGTTAGCCTGGGCGGGTGGCTCCCGGAGTCCGTGCTCGACTGTCGGGAATGTAATCCCGAATCTGGCTCTTTAAAAAATGACTCTGGAAGATGTTTCTTCCTCCATGAATTCGGCTTTGGGTTCATAACCGAATTAAACAACGCCTTCAGATCGGTGTCGAGGTCCTGCGCGACATGGATAACTTGTTGTCCAGGCAAAGTCTGCATTTGGTTGTTACTCATTTTCTTGTTCAGAAAAAGTTGAGGAAAAGATAAGAAAAAAATCGAGTACAAAAAGGCACTTTACTTACACTTCAAACGTCAATCTTATGTTCCCAAGCGCTCTGTTTTTTTTTTCCTAACCGCAACTTCGGGATAAAGTTAGGCTATAACCTAGAATTATATGCTGGTAACAATTCTATTCTTCAGCGATTGAAAGTACAGGAACACAAAACGTGTTCCCTTCATGGGAAAAGTTCAACTTAAAACCAAACTTTCCTTAAAATCCGATGCGCCTTCCAAACCCACCGACACCGAACTTCCGCCGCCCGAAGTTTGTAAACTCAACTTTTCTGCAGCGACTGTCAGCACTTGCTCATTAATTATTCATGATGCGTGAGACCGAGGTACATGTTTTTTTACGTTTCTAATCACTGTCTAATGTTAACTAACGTTAACTGACGTGAATCGAGTGGCGAGCGTTACAGTACGACGTGTAGAATAAAATGTGCTTTTGCGTGTCTCCTTGTCCTATGAAAACAACTGTCTGCCTCTACTCAGGATCATTATATAGCGCACTTTGCAGCACGGCTGTCGGAATCTAGAGCTATTTTACGGAGTATAATTTTCTGACAGAAGTGATCTGATTTCTTCAGTGCTTAGTTAGTCCTCCTATTTGGATCACTACGCTATTCACAGTTTAGTAAAAGTCAAACTAGTGGCTTAGAAATACTTCTTAATGTATAAAAGAAGACCTATGCTTCTATAAAATAGGCTACAACGCTCAGAGATATTTTTCCCACCTAAATATTTGAGGCTTGAAGTATCTTTCTTACATAATGCATGGCCTGGTATTAAAAGCAAATTCACGTTAAGAGCCTTTTTTTGGATATGCTTGCACAGTGAATCAGAGATCTGTTTGGCAAGCCGGGTACTAATTTACCACACCAAAACCTGCATTGATTTGCGAGAAAAAATTCAGACTTCATTCGCGGGCTGAAAATTTTCAAGAGTTTATCTAGACTAGACCCCTAATTGATGGTTAACATTACACTGTCAGTGTGATATCTGCCTCCTAAATTTGTGTTTGTAAGACGAAGGACACTCCAGGTGAAAGGTCATACTTTGTATGAAGATGGTGACAGGAACAAATGTAGAGTCGAAGGCCAAATGTGATACAATCTGTATCACACTCATTTTCAGGTGAGCTCAAGATAATATGAATGCTAATATAAAGCTCTTTACCACAAGCAAAAGATGAGCTACATCAATGCACGTTTTGATTCATTTAAATAACCACTTTGATTTATATTTATGCAACTACTGCAGTGGGATCGTTTTTTCTTTATACAAATGATTCAGCTGCTTTATATCACAGAGCAGTTCAGCCCACTGAAAAGTCACACACTGGAATGCAGGACAGTTAAATTATTCTCAAAGGATCTTACCCTTAACCTGCAGTCCTGACTCATTGTGGTCATGGTTTAGTTTTACTTAAAGTACTATGGGTTTCCCCTGATTTTCAGGGCAACCACCCGCAATCTTGGCTTCCCTCTCTCACCCACCCCGTGTGGGCGATCAATTCCCTGGATTCTCGGCCTACTAAGAGTCTCAATATTGTTCCTGAAAAAAAATATATGTATCAGTTTAAAACCTCGAGCAACTTTTTTTTTTTTTTTTTTTTTAATACTTCAGTCACTGTTCCAGATTTGGGACGTGCTCCATGTTGTACTCAGTGCAGCAATTCAGTAAACTCCGTAATGCTGCTTAAGAAATACTCACCTCTCCCACATTTAGATTCAAGGTGAGAATGCAAAAGTTACCAAAAGATAAATAAATAAAAATTGAGACTGAAAGATCTGGATCAAACAACAGTTGTCCCTGAACATTAAGTACAATTAAACTGACACAGTAGGCTGTAAGTTAAAAAAAAAAAAAAAAAAAGTAGTATTGATTTTAATAGGTTATGAGATTCTCGTGCAGAAAGCTGGCCGTATTCAATATCTTGGGATGGGAGGTCAGTTTTTCATGGTCTCAGTTTACTCATACACCCGCGCACGCGCACGCACACAAAACCAGTTTACTCAGATAGACTGCATGACGACGTCCAACTGTCTGAGGGAACGGTTGACTTTGGTCAAGCTGAGGGCCGTCAGCGAGGCCCATCTGTCACTGGAGACCTCCCCCAATCTTCTCCACTCCCATCTCTCACACACACACACACACACACACACACACACACACACACACACACACTCGGGTTTAGTCGTTAAGACTGCTGCTTCATCAAAAGGGGATTCCGGGTTTGAGTACTGGTCCGCTGAGTCTCGTCTGAATGTGAAGTTAGAATGTTCTCCCCGTGTTTGTGTAGGTCGTGCGTTTCCTCCCACCCTGACAGAACATGCACCACAAGAGCACCCCCCCCTACCCACCGTTGACTGGGGTTCTTGATTTAGAACTGGAGTTGATCTCCCTGTGTTGCACAATCCTGAAACTGGGATGGGCAAAGCATGGAGGACAAATGATCTCACAGGGTTCAATCATGTGTATATTAATATCAGTTCAGCTGTGAATTTCACTCATTTTATGAGATCATTCATTTGCAGAAGGCTGTGAAAAAGTCCCCCACATGTAAACGCTTGAGCTGCCACTTGATCAGAAGAGGCTGTTGTCCAGGCATGTTGACCCCTCCTCCTACTCTTCCTCCTAATTGGTTCTTATTGGGCACCTATCCAATCACGACACACTACCTCCTTCGTGGGCGGTCCAATATGTGCTCTTGACCTGCTATGTGACCCTTCATAGCCTTGAACTCTAAGGCTGGTCTCTCAGTCTCCCAAGATTATTTGAGAGGTATTCCTTACACCCATGGACAAATGCAGACCATAACAGTTATGTACACAAACACAAGCACACACATGCGCTAGCACATTTAAAGGTCCCCTATCATGTCAGTATGTACACAGCCAATTAGTCATTACAAGCCATTTCAAAATCGGTTTCTTTATGACATCATATAGAGCACCAACTGTCATGAGAGAAGAACTTCAGCCAACTGGTAAATCAGTTCCTACATGAATTATCCCTCCCCCTCATGATGTCACAATGGACAGATTTTTGGAAGGCTTGTAAAGGCTAATTGGCTCTGCACCTGGTGACAAGATTGGAGACCTTTGATGTGGTCCTCAGTATTTGGAGAAGTGGAGAGAGCTGCAATGCCAACACAAATTCCCACTTGATATGGGTGCGGAGAGTGGATGTGACAGTGCGCACTTTGAGGGACTATACAGCCAGGTTCCCTCGCCTAGTTGGAATTACTACATTTTTAATTTGTGACAGTCCAAATGTATGAAAACTCCATACATCAAGACTGCAGACGGTTTCTCCTTGTGCCGAGACCTGTTGCGTTCAGTCAAGGATTATAAACTGGTTTGGTGAGATTCTACGCTTCCTGCCAGCACCTTGTCCGTCAAGCCACACCTCATAGCAAAAAGAACAGGATAAACCACCAAGGCTTTCCTGCCTCTGAATTAAATCACCCACGAATGAGCAATTATGGGTAAAAAGAATGGGGTCCACAGCACAGTCCCCGAGTATTCAGACAGCAACACAATCGTTTTGCTTATTTTTTTGTTTGTAATCCAGCACATGGTATAAGAAAACTAGTATGCGGCTAAATTAGTGACTGTCAGTTTTAATTTGTGGACATTTCCCAATATCACGTGAACCACTTTGGCACTGCAGCCACTTTCTACTGTCCATGTAGTTAAGGACCACTCTATATATAGCTGCTCAAAGCCACCCAATCCATTCCACTAATCAATGAGATGAGCAAAAATGACACGTTTTATTGGGTCTGTTGGCTGTCTATATATTTTTTTTCTTATAGATTTTGCTATTCGGGCAGGCTTCAGTAGCAAGAGCATCAGCTATGGTTCATGCTTTTTTGGGAGACACCGGCGGTTAAAGTTTGCTTTAAACCTGCAAGCTGCAGTAGGACTGCTTGCGATGTAATGGAAATGCACCTGTTAATACCGTTTCAAATGAACCAGCTTTAATTACTCAGTTCGCTTTGCCAGTAGCGGACAAATACAACTTGATCTTAATGTTCACCTACAAGTCAATGCTTGTTGGTGTTAAGGATTACGTTATAATGCAAACTGACTTAATGAAAACGCTTCCAACTTAATTGTCTCCATGCTTAAATTACTACACGTTCACGCATCTAGTATTGAACAGCAAAAGGAGTAATAAAAAATATTAGATGACCCTCATTAATTGAATTACCCACATTAATTTAGGAGATTTACAGCCACTCCACCGCTTAAGACGCAAGCATCAAAATTTATACATCTAATCCACTTAATTCTTGAAAACTGTACATTATACATTAACTTTTACCAGTATGAATTTCCCAAAATATTCTCTCTAATGATGATCTAGAAAGGAGCTAACCTCAAGTGCAGTGTAATTTTCACTCTCAATGTCGTTTTTCAACGTGGGCTCACCATTACATGAAAAAGCTGTTTGATTTCGCGTTTATATACAAATTACCTTTCGGGAAAATTCAACACAGGGATATAGTGCATGCGCAGAGTGTAATCATGAACTGGCTTATTGATAAAGGTCACCAGAGAGCTACCTTGGCACCCTTACTGTCGTGGGGAATACACTGACTTAGCAGTTAATAAAATTAACAAGGTGGCTAACAAGCTAGCTACTTGTAATTGATATCAAACAACAATACTTCTTTACCTGCATAATATTTAAAACAGTGGACAAGTCACTTTGTCTGTTTATACAGAGTTCCGAAAGACTAGGAGGAGAGAAAGGCTTGGCTGTAAGAAATCAGGAGGAAAAAAAATAAATAAATAAAAAAAACTTTTCCATATCCCCTCAATCCCTGCTGTGCAGTGATCGCTTCTGAGAGCAGGGTTTTAACGGGACAAGGGTAAAGATGAAGCTTGGTGAAGGAGTAGCCAGAGTTGACTAGCGCTTCCTTTTAAGAACGTTGGCATTAGCCTTTCAATATAAACAATTCGGTTGACGGCAAATATGCTCAACCAGGGCACAATGAAGTGAGGAAACCAGAGTAATTTGATAACGTATATGGACATTCATCAGTGTTTCTTAGAATAGTGAAAACTTCCAAGTAATTATCTCATCAGAGGGTCATTAAATGCCTCGGTCATCTTAACGTAACTTTTCTGCTCGCACTTTAACGTTGACACCAAGTCACATTTCGATCTTCCCTTCACCAAGTGTGCCGCTTTGCATCCTCCAAAAAGCACATATTTAGGGAGACAAAATGTTGCTCCGCACAGCAATACGAATAACACCGACTCGCATGCTAGTGTTTTTGAAAATATAATTTTAAAGTAGGCAAAAATGAATCAAATTTGAATTTTACTTCCAGGTGTATACGCTCCTGGAACAGATGCTCCACTGGAGACTACCCCATCAGCAATCTAGTGTTCTATAAATATGTACAGTTGCAATCAAAATTATTCAACCCCCATTACAAATTAGGTTTACTGGCAAAATGTACAACTTTCAGCTGTTTGCAATGAACAAATAAAACAAGAATAATTTAAACGGCTAAACACAACAAATATTAGAAGTGGTTTCTCCAAATTCAACAAAAATGCACCTTTTAATGACTACTGCAGGCTCAAAATTATTCAACCCCTTCATGACAAGCATCTTTAACACTTAGACCACCCTTTTGCCACTATGACCAGCTAGAAAAGTGATGCATAGGCAGATGTCAGCTTTTGGCAGCATTCTCAAGAAATCTTAGCCCAGTCCTCATGGACAATAGCCTCCCGTTCCTCATGTTCCAGGGTTTGCATGCTTCAACTGTGTCCATCAAATCCTACCAGAGATTTTTTGTGGGGTTCAAGTGAGGCAAATGGGATGGGCACTCTAGAATCTTCTCAGACTTCTTCTGAAACTAAGCCTTGGTGGATGTTGAGGTATGCTTAGGATCATTGTCCTGTTGGAAGGTCCAATGATGCCTAAGCGTCAGCTTCTGTACCGATGGCATGATATTTTCTCCTTGGATATCCTGGTACTTGACTGAATCCAACTTGCCCTCCACACTTCGCAGATGTCCAGTGCCAGAGGAAGCAAGGCAGCCACAGAGCATCAAAAAGCCCCCAAAATTACTCATTGTAGGCAGGGTATACTTTTCAGCATATGATTCTTTATTCTTCTGACAGACATACAACTGATTCATAAGCCCGAAATATTGCAGTTTTGTTTCATCACTCCATAGAACAATACCCCCAAACTTCTGTGGCTTATTTATATGGTTTTGAGCATATTGGAGCTTGTGCTTTTGGATCAGTTGTGGCGTAGACCTCCAACGTTTAGTATGCACCCTACTGTGCAAACTGAAACCTCAGTGCCTCCCGCTTCCAAGTCTGGCTGCGGGTCTCCTGCAGTCACTCAAGAGTTTTTGACCACCCTTCTCCTCAGGAATTTGGTGACAGCCATTGATAGCTTCCTCTTTCTGCCACATCCTGGTACTGTAGCCACTCTTCCTTTAACTCTGAACTTGCAAACTATGCTTCTAACTGTATCTCTATGAAAATTCAGTGCCTGTGCTACCTTTTTGTATCCTTTTCCTTGTTCGTGCCAGACAATGATCTCCTCTATTAGCTTTTTGGACAATTCTTTTGACAGCCATATTTCTAATATGCAATCAAATGTCACTGTCAAACCCCAGGCGAGTGCAAGTATTTGATGTGTTCTCTCTCAAGCAAACCTGATGCAATTAAGCTCTTGATTAGCTGCATTAGGTGTGGTTGAGTCAACACCGGATTTGCAAATATGCTCTTTTGAGGGATTCCATTTGGGAAGTTGAATAATTTTGAGACTGCAGTAGTCATTAAGAATGGCATTTTGTGTTAAATTTGGAGAAACCACTTGTAATATAAGTTGTGCTGTGCCATTTAAAATGTTCTTGTTTAATCTGTTTATCACAAACAGCTGAAAGTATGTAAATTTTGCTATTAAACCCAATTCGCAAAAGGGGTTGAATAATTTTGATTGCAATTGTATATCTACGGTTCCGAACCGAAACCCGAAGTTACATAGTGCCAGTGAAGGCGATGCAGGTCGAAGTCAATCGAGCCATGACAAAGGTGTCATTCAACTTATAGTGAGTTGATGTATTGCCAGAATGATCTTGGAAATATAGTTGGAGAGTGAAAAAACTACAGAGTGTTGCTTTAAGACAGAAAAAGAGAGTAGCACAGGTGTTTCAGCGATGGCATTGTCCCTCTGGCTGAATGCGCCCTTTACTTGAAAGCTGGCGCATGCGTCTGCTGCATCTACTGAGTATCCATGGTGATGATCAGAGATTCTGTGATCGATCTCAAGGTCTATTTGAGGTAGCCATGTGCGCTCACTCAGGAGGATCCGCTGCAGCTGGCTTAACTAAACCGATCATTCTCCACCCGCTATTGGCTTAGTGCAAACAGCTACGTGCTGTTTGGGATATGGCAATCCCTGCTTTGACGTTGATCCAGGATCTCAGGATCTGACTTTTCTGCAATAGGCCCGGGTCTGTGTGCCTGCATTTTAGCAGTCACCTTGTGCTTTTTGTTTGGAGCTCCGATTCCTGTTTATTTTGTTTGCTGTTTATCATAAAATCCAGACCCCCAGCCTTGGCACCTGAAGTCTCCTTTTCCTCCTATGTCTCCAATGTCAAAACCCACATTTTGAATGGAACTGCAAAACTACAATGTAACACTATATACACACACGAATATGCAAAGCTGCAATTGTAAACACTATGTACATACATATATAAATGCTATACTAATGTGCTTGAATAGAAATATTTACAGAATAGAACAATAGATTAATTATGTACAAGTATTGATGAAAATAGCCTGCCTTCAGTAAATTTTTACTTAAGATCTACAGATATAGATATACGTACATTTTAATAAAAAAGATATAAAAAATAGCCTACATGTACTCTGTTAGTTTTCATAGATATACATAGTAATAAAAGCGGCATACACCTATCAGGTGAGCCTAAGTGCCCTCATTAATTCACCGGCAAGTTAGGGCCGAACATGCAATAAACCAATCATAAAATCAGCTCTCATCACGTGTAAGAGGTAGGTGCGCCAGCGGCGCAAGCAGAGGCAGCATGACGGAAGATTTAACAGGAGGAAACAAGAGAAAAGATTTTCAATGCGACAACACAGATATCCTGGTTCCAGAAGTGAACGCGTGAGAGCGTTCCTCTTCCATTTGTAAATACCTTATTTTACATGAACACCTCCAAAAACCGTTACAATAAATGAACCGCAAATGTCATGCAGATATGTTTTACACTGAAGCACCCGCTACGAAACAATCAGAAAGAGTTTCTGAAGTTTGAAGTGCGCAAAATTACGCATGGATATATCCAAGACCACTTTTTTTGTTCAGGCCACTTTAGGGCTTATTTGACCACTTAGTACCGGCACGTCTTACCTTCGTCGTTCGAGCCACGCCTCTTCCACCACGACTTTTTCTTCTGCGTCTTATTAATATATAGGCGGCGTTACAATGCATACCGCCACCCAATGCACCAGAATTTTAACGACACGCGACATTCACAAAGCAAACAGTCCAGAGGCCAGGTCAAGTCAAAAGCCGAAAAATGTATTCGTGGCGGCCAAAATTTATTTGTGGCGGGCCGCCTCGAATAAATGAACGTGTGGGAAACACTGCAATGTGAGCCGCCTCAATAAAACTTTGGCTGACTGGAAATTTCCGACAGCACACAATATAAATGGTACGGTTCATTTGCAAAATCAAAGTGATTTCAGTGCAGCATTATGGGCGTGTCTGAAACAGTGGTCTGAGGTAATTGAGCAATAGAGAAGCCTGACAAAAATGTTAAATTGGGACTTCCGCGCTGTTGGAATCAGAATTAGTGGAATTGTCAAATTGTAATTCAAAATTTTTAACTTCAAAGATTTCCATTAACTGATGCTAAATTGAACTTGTGGTGGGCTCAAAGTTTAGTGCACAATTTGTTGGAATCCTTAATTTAACCAACCGATGTCCCCGTAACAACTTGGATAGGTGGAAGCACCGCAAACAGGCAAAAAAAAAAAAAAAAAAAAAACTGGCTGCTGTGTTCATCCCAGGACCGAGCTTGAGAACTGTCGAGTTTGGCTACAGAAAACTACCTCACCGGCTGACTGTCGCACTGATCTAATCGTATTTTAACAGCGATGAGTTCCCAGACAACCAACCCAGCCGTGTAGTTTTTTTGTCAATATGAAGTTTTGTTCATTACTGATGATGAACCAGATACTGGATAGCACTGTGTTGTGCCATTAAAGTCAACTTGGTAGTACCATCTCTCGCATAACGCTAGCTCAGAAATCGCCAGTCATACCGTGGTAGAAAACAAATGGCAACAAATCAATCA
Source organism: Gymnothorax reevesii (assembly GCA_029721435.1). Classification (NCBI taxonomy): domain Eukaryota; kingdom Metazoa; phylum Chordata; class Actinopteri; order Anguilliformes; family Muraenidae; genus Gymnothorax; species Gymnothorax reevesii. The sequence goes on along the minus strand of CM056575.1, from coordinate 20,869,207 downwards.
AACTAATATATGATGTGTGAAGATTCAGTTGGTGTGTCAGTAGGTAAGCAAACATGAGGCCATTGAAGTTGGGTCTCATACCCACAGAAAAAGACGGAAAGGCCAGACAATCAAACGTTAATGTTAGTAATTTATTCCAATCAGTTCACCATCATGCATATCTTTTTCTTGAGACAACAGAGCACAGAAATGATACAACCACGCCGAATTAATGTAGCACGCGTACTTGCTGGTTTCTTTTGCCTGTGACATCCGTTTCGGAGCACCAACAAGGCGCTATAATCTGTGTTGCAATTCAGTCTGGTGGGAACGAATTGTAGAGACACCGGCGTTACATTGGCAGCGGGTTTCATTACCAAATCAAACCCTACTGTAGTGTGGTGTGGCTTGAGAAGGGGAGGCATGCAGAAGGTAAGCAGTATAATGTACGATCTGCTCACATCAATCACGTTCTCGTAACTCGCGACTCTTAAAGAAATTTACACACCTTGTTTTCCTAATTCATTATGAGGGGATGACTGTGCTTCAGCTTTGACCGTTTTACAGGTAAAACAAAAAATTGGCGTATATTCACTACCTCATACTGACTGACAGCATGATAACAGTATTGGGCTTTTCAGCCCCACGGAAACCTGTCAGCCAATAAGGCAGCATTTGGACGTATTTTCCCGTAAAATCCCTCTCTGATTGGTCTTTCTTGGCTCTGTTCATTGAACAATACTAATGTGCTGTCCTCACCTGTTTTACTGACATTCAATAGCGTAATAAACTGCCCAAAGTGTAGAACTGTTCAGGGCTGAAGAAAAAAATCTTGAAAATGAATGCTCTGGGCAGGCGACACCACCATTTGCCATTGAATTTTTATTCCTCATTAAACAAATGTATTTGCCACTGTAACTACTGCTTGCAATTTTCTCCTCGTCACGGATGAATTACTTTCGTCAATGACGAAAAGGACGAGCAGCAGCGGGAACCCCGGCCAATGCGTAGCCAGAAAATTTTCGTAGACGGGCTCTGTGAGTAGCAATGTACAAATGTTGATCCAACATCACATCATCCAAATGAAAATAAGGGGTTCACGCATGAGGTATGACCGCAGCTCGCCAGACACCCCCCTTCCCCCCCAAAGGGGGGGAAAAAAAATAAACTCCTTGGATCTACACGATTAACGCAGGTCACCGAAAGCTACATGAAAAAAGCAAGTCTGGCTGAAAGCGAGCTGTTTGCACCCCCGCTAATAACAGTAAGCATTTAAAAAACATATATTTATGTATATATATTGGGTCACTTACGACAAACTTGTTGACTCGGTCAATGTGGCGACAGAGTCTGCAGGGTCACAGGTAGAATCCAGCCCCTTTGAAGCTGCCTCTGAAGAGCTTGTCTGTAATGGATCATCTGCTTGCTTTGAGGGTCTCTGTACTGGTGAGGATGAAAAATAAAAAGGGTCTGCAGTGGATGTCCCTACATCAAACTCCTTGCAGGACACAGAAGCCTGAACACCTGTGACCAAATATAAGTTTTACTTAAAAAAATCTACGAATACTACACAAAGACAGACAAATACTGCATTATAAGAATCACCAAAAGTAATTCCACCAGTTATTCCAAGCTGCAACCAACAGTCTAGATAAGCTCACAAACACTGTGACATCTTACATCAGTTCCTGTGAGGACTGCCGTGTACCAACATGCACCAGAGTGGGCTATAACAAAGACAAACCCTGGTTCAAAGCCAAACTCAGACAGCTGAGGTGGCAGAGGGCGGTAGCATTTGGGAGTGGAGACTAGGGCTGTCGCGTTAATCACAATTCGAAGTCCGCTAATTACCAGCGAGGTTGGACAGCCTCCATCGCCTTGGCATAATTAGCTCACCTTAAATCAATTCCAGTGTACTTTGCCTAACTCATTCAGCCAACTGACAAATCAAAATCAAAATGTGGCGCAGAATGATTAAGAAGTGATAATGAGAAGCAAACCTAACCAGGTTGCCGTGTTAGATTGAAAGAATTTCAATAATCTAAATAAATAGCAGACCTCTGAATTCCACCTTTCATTGAGGAATTTTGTATGCATTATAAAAGATATTTCTAAAAAAAGAAATTATTCAAAGATGGCCCTGGTTTTAAGAGCTTAAAAATATAGGGTACGTGAAGTGGGAAACATTTTGTGAAGCATACCGAACGAGAATGCAAGCGAGAATATGTTTCCATTGCAGGCAATAGTCAAATGCACCAAAAATTTGGCAATTAACGTTCAGGCGAATCTTTGCCGCAAATTTGAGGCATTTTTTTTAATAGACAGCTGAACGAGAGTAATTTAAAATAATGTAACTCATAGCACTTGATTTTATTTACTTTTGAGCATCTAAATAACCAACAGTGAAGGTGGAAAACGTTTTGTTTAAGCGAATAGAACGTGACATGTGAATTGTTAACGAATGTGAAAATCTTTCAATATAACGCGACAGCCTGGTTAGGTCTGTCTGCTTCTCACCATCTCTTCTTAATCATTATGGGCCACATTTTGGTTTTGATTTGTCAGTTGGCTGAATAAATGGCTTGATTGCAAGTCAGGCAAAGTACACGGGAATTGATTTAAGGTGAGCTAATTATGCCAAGGCGACGGAGACTGTCCAACCCCACTGGTAATTGGCGGACTTCAAATCACAGTTTTCTTCCCGGAAGCATTTAAAATGACCGCATTAGGTAAGTGTCACAGAAAAGGTAATAAGCAATCACGTCTGTCTGCCTCATAGTGGCAGTTACTTTTATTGCGCTTATATTAATCGCGATTAATTAACGCGACAGCCCTAGTGGAGACAGAAGCGGAGTTTAGGAGTCGAAGCACAGGTTGGGCAAGGTAGTGAGGGAAGCTAAACGGCTGTAGTCTGAGAAATGAACAAGACAACTCTCAGCCAACAACTCCGCGTCTGTCTGGAAAAGGCTGAGACAAATGACCAACTGCAAGCTCTCAGACCCCCACTCCATTAACGGCCTTGCGAATGGCTAACAGCCTGAATGAGTTTTACTGTTGCTTTGAACGACAATGGGACAGTCCTGAAGGCATCCTCCTTCCCACTAATCAGCTCCAGCCCTCCAACACAAGCCCTGCTCCAGATTTAGATCAGCATCCGCACACTCTAGAGGCACCCTCCACTGATCCACAGGCTTTTGTCAACAGGCTTGATTATCTTAGGGGGAAGCCAGGAGATAACCTGGACATGCGACCTGAAGTGCCTGTTGCCCTCTGTTCTCAGCATAATGGGCTAATAAAGGCATAAGAGCCAATATTTCCTCCACGGTTGGCGTTGTCTCCAGTCAGGAATGGCTGGGAACAGTGGGGTAATAAAGTCATCAGGGTCCAGACGTCCTCTGCAGCAGCCTCCTCAATTCCACCACTGAGATTAGGGGGCCTGAAACTGGACACTTCATCATGTGTGCGTGTGTGTCTTGAGCACATCAAAAATTGGAAAGGGAGCGCACCCTGGCTTGGTTGCTGGAAGGGGTTTCTCTCACGGCGGGGTGTGACCTGTGCTCTCAGCCCGATTACTGCCACAGTGACCTCCTCTGGACACTCACTGCACCCTTTCGTTTCCTCACTAAAACGGTTCTGATTTGGGAATTTCAATTCATTCAAAAACCTTTCTAACTGCCCTCATGTCATCGCTGAATTACTGTATTATATCTCGGGTATTAGTGATGCGAATTTCATGGGAAATGGTTCTGTTGGGAAGGAATTTCATGACAACCACATCATCATAATTCTCCATGTCATCGTGTTTGGCATGCATGCATCTCTTCAGCTAAATTCAAGGAGTTGAATGAAATACATTTCATATTTACTGTACTTCAAGAAAGTGTAGTTTAGATAACCCGGTGAAAAACTCTCTCTTAAAGTGGTACCTCTCAGTATTGCTTGAGTTTCTTCTCCCCCCATCAATTGCTTTATTACATCCTCCAAATGGCGGGAGTCCAAATTCCAGATTTGGCCAATCCTCCAGGTTAATTTATGGCAATGCCGCCTGGATCAAACTCACAATTTGGCATAAAAGGAAAGTATTCAGAGTCAACAGGGAAGTTTCGTAATTCAAACTTCCCACACGCTTGTTCCGTGTGTAGCCTTTTTCGCCAGGTATGACTTCATGATCGTAATCTAAATTGTTTGTAACTTCATTGATTTAACTTTGATTTGTTTGATTTAAGCTCTTGCCTACCTGGTGAATAAATTATTGTTATTCCTTTAAACTTGCGTGGTCTTAGTGACTCTTAACACTAGGCCTATGTCTAAAAACCGGGTACCCGGGGCCAGCCCGAACAGTTTGGGTCCCGCGAAGAAAACTGCGATACCCATTTACAGAAAATCAGCACATTGATTGTGCACACGATAAATGATGGGTAATCATTCATGGCATCACCCAGACATTCGCTAATGTACATTATTTATTCCTATAGCTCACGACTGTCGTGCACCAAGGATTAGTTTATCACCTTACTTGAATGGGAAACAGATGGAGAATTATCAGTGGCAATTTGGAGATTTTATATAATCGAGAATGTATAAATTCCTACCGCCTTGTTCTAGTCAGCTCGCGCTCATTAGCTGCCTTTCGATCTCATTGGCATCATGGTTTTTTTTTTAAATTTTATTTTACTTTTCAACAGTTATGATGATACTGCTGCAAATTACTTGATATACATGATATATTTATTGTCGTTGTGATTGATAGTCCGGTTGAGAGCAATAGTGATGATGAATACGGCGATTTGGTATTTAGTAACGATTGATGTTGATGGTATAATGATCAAATTATGATGATGATGAGGAAATAGGAAATTCAGGGGTGCAGATATGATTGAGTTTTGACGACAGGATTATCATGATGGTAAAATGAAATTCTTAAGGTTAATAATGACATCAATAGGACATCCGTACACTTTGATATAGTAAACGAATTTGGAAATGCATTTGGAAAGTAAAATATTGTATTCGTAAAATACCTGATCAGTCCATCCAATGTTCGTGAGTTGACAATGAAATAGCCTACTTACCACCTAGAACAAGCTTTTCGTTGTAAGTTAGCCCATCTTTCTGTTTCTCAGCCTTTTTTTTTCTTTACTGTACGTCAACCAGTGGCATAGTCATAACTTAAAATTGAGAGGGCACTAAACATCTCTTTAAAACATTTATTCGTTTTGACTCGATCGCAGTCATTTTTTCTAATCAACTATATATTCAATCCGAAAACACTCTGCACTATCAAGCGTTGCTTGATCACCTCATTCAGGTAAAAGACAATCATTCATTTAGATGTGCAATTTTGTGCTTTTCACATCAGTGGCGTAGCCACCCCTGAAAATTGAGCAGCCACATCGGTTTAGTATTACACCTAACCTGTCCTCAGCCATTTTCCTTTCCTAAAGCAATTTAAATTTTATGAATAATCAATTGGCAATTAAAGACACAGCTTCTTTCGTGGTGCGATCTAAGGGCGACTAATCAATAGGTATAATTCAGTTCAGCAAAATAAGTTACTCATTAGTTGTGGTTAGTGTTAAAAATACTTTGAGAGGTAAACTGCTTTGGAACTTCCGCGCTACTTTTTCGGCTCATCAGGCGATCTAACCTGTGCTTCATGATCGATTGTATAATTCAAACTGAACCAACGAGAGATTTGAAATGCACAAAATTACGCATCCGAATGAATGATTGTCATTTTGCCTGAACAAGGTGAACAAGCAACATCTGATAGTGCGGAGTGTTTTTGAATTGAAGGCACCGTTAGTTAGAAAAAAAATGATTGTGCTCGAGTCAGAACCAATTGTTTTGAAGAGATGTTTATTGCCCACACAATTTTAAGCTCTGGTTGCACTACTGACGTAAACACGTTTGAAACTTTGAGGTAAATAATGAACACGGACACGTATGCCGTGTAGATGCAAGACACTGGCATATTTTCTTCACTTGCCATCTTTACTCCATCTTGTCTCAATAATTTCCTCCACCTGTTTTTCTTTTCTGCCCATGGTTTATTTCAACTGTCAATCACAAAAAGAAGTATCCTATGGAGACTGCTTTTCATCTAGACTTTATTCTCGGGCCAGTGGGCGAGTAGAAGTAGGGTCTAGATCAAAAATACCAGCTTTTTGTTCGTTTAAGTGATTTTCAGGTACCAGGGTACCTGCCCGAAAAATCGTCGGGTTCCCGTATTGAAAAAATTCCCGAAATTCCCAGGCTTCCTTAACACTTTTACATTCTTTCTAGCCACGTTATGACGGAGACTTAGGGGTTAGGCTCAAACAAGGACTGACTGATCAGCGGCTTTGGGATGAGAATTGATTTTAAGTTGGAGAGATAATCATGATCTACTTACATAAAGGGTTTATGTATTGCCGGTTCTGGGATTTTAACCTGAAAGAAACCCATGTAGGAAAATTCGGTTATCTGTTAAAATTCACTGAAGGAACCCATGAGCGTGCATAGATCTAGGTACGCAGTATTTATGCCAAAAGCTGCTATTACTGCAATGATTGACTTCCATCCCGATATTACCAACGAACCTAAGATTCGGCAATAATGCTAAAACCCGGGGGCATATATTGTGTAACGCAGGCCCTCACCTACGAGTCCGAGATGTAATCACCCTGAGATCCACGTATGTTTTCCCCAAGTTATAAATTCTAATTCTAAATGAAGTCAGATTTCAAACGAGTGCAAATACAGTAACTGTTACGATTCTTTTGCAGTGACCACCAATATATGTTTCATGTCCCGCCTCTTTCTGGTGTAACATTCTAATACGAGCATTGGATTATTCGCCGCAGGGCGGCAGATCAGATATATCCGTGATTACAGCATGGCCCCGTTTGCGAACAGAGAAAGTTCATTAGTTTTATTTAATTTTTGCCCCACAACAGCCTAAGTACAGGCATGAACCTTCTCTCCCAGCTCTTCCATTGTTGGTTTAGCTGTGTGAGTTTTACAATTACAACAGGTAAATGATTACTGACAAACAAAGTTTTCATCAAAACTAATTGTACTAAAGGTGGCTACTGACCTTCAATTCTGATTTGGGGCTTAAGAGTCAACAAGAATAGCGGTGTGCCTACAGTAGGTGTCTTCAGTAGGTCAGTCTGGCATGCAACATGCCTTGATGCAGGGAACTGAAAGGATGCACTTGATGCGCTGGCCTGTGTAGAGAAAACAAGGTAAACACCAACATCACCTCAGATTTGTAGTTACAACATCTGCAAACAATGCAAAAACTGTGACAGCACATACACTCAATTATAAAAAATATGAAAAAAAAATTACTTATACCGAATATTTCACCTCCAGTGAAAGCTGTATTGCGAGACATCCAAAGCCTATAAACTCAGTAGATATAACATGTACAAAATGTATTAAAAAAATATTCTATCAACTTTCACATATACTCCATACCTCTGCACCTATCTGACGATATGCATGAGACACTGAGACAACAACGTAATGTGAATCCCCATTGAATCCATGTAATTCATGACCGGTGCGCTTTGTCACAACAGGTGAGCACCAACTAGCCGAATGCAGATGTTTCATCCTCACAGCGTTGCGTCCTCGCCGGTTCTGTAACATTAGTACAGTACAGTGTTTCCCCTACATTCATTCACGAGCGCCGCTGCTGAAATTTCACACGATCATTAATATCAATGCGCTAATAATTATTTTTACTCACACTCTGTCAGCGCAACATACAACGTTATTTTGAACTTGTTTTGAGTCATCAACGAGCTCAATCTTATCGGACCCTCTTAGGACATCGACGTAACAGGTAACGTTCAAGATGATACACTGTCTATATAGCGAGTAGTGCAGGTAACGTAACGTGAACGTAACTGGCTAGCTCCTTATGGCAGTTAGCGGGAAGAGAAAGTGACGGTGATAGCGAGCGGAGTAGGAGCGATTCAGAAAGATTAGCAGTAAGTTGACAAAAAATGTACTGTTTGTCAGTTAATAAATGCTACAGCTTCTCAAGCAAACAGTCTTATGTCATATTAGCAGTGGCGTGCAGTCAGATGTCAGGAAGGCCTTCAGTAACATCAACCTTTCCCGCATAATTGCTCTTAAACTGTTTGCGATCAGGTTTGCCAGATTAACAATCAAACAGTTTAACTGAACAGCCACCACCAATGCATGACACGTAATGATTAAGGAATGACAAAGCGATTACCTTTTGGCTATGTTGATATAATTGAAGTGACTCCGCAAGGATGACAATTTGCAAAAAATCCGAAACTTTGGCTGACCTCGCAGAAATTATTTTCGTTATCGCTCAGCTGTGCATTGTACCTAACTACGCACTTAAGCTGTCACCACATCCAGACTATAGAATGGATTCTCATGGCTTATTGCTCAATGAACCTCATGAACTAATTTACGCAAATCCAGAAATTATAAAGACGTAGGCGATTGATATTTTCCATCGTCATTGATGTGTGGAAGTAAACGCCGTATATATTCGTAGTGCAATGCATAACAAGGCTTTCAAAAAGAAATTAAGATTCTCGTCAGTCCACCATTTAGTCTGAGCAACTGTTTCTAATCGGGGAGGTAAATATTTATACTGTCAATTATGTTTATGCTACTACACTTGCCATATTTATACTGTTTATATCTTTGCCGCTGTGTTTTCTTTGATACATTTTAGCTTGTATAAATTTATTTTTCTACATGTTGATAGTTAAATGACATTTAAATTTTCAGATAAGACTGTTAAACTGGGTAGTTAAGAAGAGAAAGGAGGATGGTGACCATGGAGGAGCTGAAGTTAGTAAAGTAAATGATGGATGTAAACTAGTCACCTTTAAGATAGAGTTTCTTTTGGATTTTAATGCGCAACTGTTTATATATGATTATGCAAGTGAAAATGCTGGTTAAAACATGTTGCTAAAGTTGTGAAGTGTGATACAGAAAAGATGATCGTGCAGGTGAGAGGAAAGAAGCGGGAGGAGGTCATGAGCAGGGAGAGGAGCGAAGAGAGGAGCAGGGGGGAGAGGAGTGAAGAGAGGAGCAGGGAGAGGAGCGAAGAGAGATGTAAGGAGAGGAGCAGGGAGAGGAGTGAAGAGAGGAGCAGGGAGAGATGTAAGGAGAGGAGCAGGGAGAGGAGCGAAGAGAGGAGCAGGGAGAGGAGTGAAGAGTGGAGCAGGGAGAGATGTAAGGAGAGGAGCAGGGAGAGGAGCGAAGAGAGGAGCAGGGAAAGCTGTAAGGAGAGAAGCAGGGAGAGGAGCGAAGAGAGGAGCAGGGAAAGATGTAAGGAGAGAAGCAGGGAGAGGAGTGAAGAGAGGAGCAGGGAGAGATGTAAGGAGAGAAGCAGGGAGAGGAGCGAAGAGAGGAGCAGGGAGAGATGTAAGGAGAGGAGCAGGGAGAGGAGCGAAGAGAGGAGCAGGGAGAGATGTAAGGAGAGGAGCAGGGAGAGGAGTGAGAAGAGGAGCAGGGAGAGATGTAAGGAGAGAAGCAGGGAGAGGAGTGAAGAGAGGAGCAGGGAGAGATGTAAGGAGAGAAGCAGGGAGAGGAGTGAAGAGAGGAGCAGGGAGAGATGGAAGAAGAGGAGCAGGGAGAGATGCAAGAAGAGGAGCAGGGAGAGATGCAAGAAGAGGAGCAGGGAGAGGAGCGAAGAGAGGAGCAGGGAGAGATGCAAATAGAGGAGCAGGGAGAGGAGCGAAGAGAGGAGCAGGGAGAGATGTAAGGAGAGACGCAGGGAGAGGAGCGAAGAGAGGAGCAGGGAGAGATGTAAGGAGAGGAGCAGGGAGAGGAGCGAAGAGAGGAGCAGGGAGAGATCTAAGGAGAGGAGCAGGGAGAGGAGCGAAGAGAGGAGCAGGGAGAGATGTAAGGAGAGGAGCAGGGAGAGGAGCGAAGAGAGGAGCAGGGAGAGATGTAAGGAGAGGAGCAGGGAGAGGAGCGAAGAGAGGAGCAGGGAGAGGAGTGAAGAGAGGAGCAGGGAGAGGAGCGAAGAGAGGAGCAGGGAGAGGAGCGAAGAGAGGAGCAGGGAGAGATGCAAGGAGAGGAGCAGAGATTACTTATATTTTCTTCAGATATAAGTCAAAAGCTGTGAATTGAGACAAAATACAAACATGTTATAATCCTGTCTGAGGATTCCAGGGTCATTTAATTTGAAACTATTTTCATGCACATGACTACGGGTCGACGTCGCCTCCTCATGGAGAAGGACACAGTAGCACCCCTGCTGAAAAAAATTCAAGGGGAAACACTGCAGTATTAGGGTTTATAAGAGTGAGGACGAAACTGCAAAGCTAGCTGGTGGTGAGGACAAAATATTGCCAATTCCCAACCAGGGGTACGTTTCCCAAAAGCATTGTTCGTGAATTCACAGTCAATGGCCCCAACAATGCAAGTTAGCATCTGCGTTTTCGGGGAACGAACCCCAGCACGGTAATGAGCGTGTTTGCGCGGGTCTGGAGCGCAAAAATAAACCCAGACACCCGCACTGACATGAACATGAGGGTAAACTTTCACTCATCTATGATTGGAATTTCTCAACTAAGCTTTGGTATATTGCAGCACCTCAATTTTCAAATATCATATCTAAAGTTTCATTAAATTCCACCACACCAATTCAGAGAAATCGTTTATGTCAGACACGTAATACTGCGTTTCACGGCTGCTTTCACTGTGGTGGCATCAGAAAGCTAGCCCACAAAACGGCAAAGTGACCAGCTAACCCCAGTCATGGATAAGTAAAACGATCGTTTCTCAGCTGCAGTAAACAAACTCAAACATGTACCCTACGCTATGCAAAGCCTACATCTAGCCTTATAAGCCCAACTTTGCAGGCACGTGCAACACCTCTCAGGTAGCGGCTATGATCAGGTAACGCTATGATGAATCTACCACCTTGATGCTAACCACAGGCATGAGAATGACATCTTACAAAAAAAAATAAAATAAAAAAAAAATAAAAAAAACTCTGTAGCTCCTGGAATTCGAGCATTTTTTTAGTGATTTTGTGGGCAATCCTGAGATTTAATATTATGATTTTCACTGGTTTGAAGGTACTCATTTCTACAGTTTTCAGGCAATATTTTTGCTAATGTAGGTATGTACTAGGCCTTATTGATGATATACAGTGAATGATTGAATGATCTCCCCTCATGAGAGACCATAAAGTCTTTGTCTTCTTTATAGGCAGTACTTTAAACACTCCTTTCTCATTACTCACCCTGGATATTTACAAATCAGTGCAGACAACCAAAATCGGTTAAAAATGAATAGTTGCTCAGACCATGTTTACTCACAGGAATGCAACTCAGAAGTTGACCTTTAACTTATTGCAGTTGGACTTCAAACATCAAAGTTCTTTAAACTAATCCAATAAATATATGTCAGTGTTTTTGTTTTCAATGATAACAAAAGCTCAATGTTTACTAGTTCCTGCAGTAATCCACACAGTTCCCTCAGATCTACATTTTAAAGAAAACCATGTTCAGTACCATTGTCTCAAATATTCATTTACACTACGTGTATAATATGATTGTCAGGGACTGTTCTGCAATGACACTGAGAACCATTGCCAGAAAAAGAAAGGAATCAAACATTAAATCATGCTATCAATTTACAATTCCCCCCAAAACCATACTGAACCTATTATGATTATTTCTTGGTTGACTTAAAAAAAAAAAAAGGTGATCTCAGAAGTTTTGGTGCTCATTTTCTTGTTTTAATATTCTAAGTCGTTTAATCACAATAAACTCTTTCACCAATGGAGATGCCTCTGTTTGTATTTTAAGTGTCATAAAAGTTTCTGATTTTACTGGAACGAAAGCGGGTTTGGGGGAAGTAAACAGACTGGTAACATTTTATGTATAGGCTGTTTACAACTTTTGTCCAAACGATTTCAGACGTGACGGTCGCACCTAAAAACATTTGGAGAAAATGTGCCACGGTCTCTGTGCTAGCAGCGGTCTTTATGCTAGTAGGAAGACCAATGACCAATACGCTCGTCCTCGAGGCATGGCTTAGTATATCCCGGGCAGCTGGCTAGCTTGCCACGTAATATTAGTAAAATTCATAAATACAGCGCAAATGACCAGAAAAACGCTTAGCTATATCCAGCTAGGTATAAAAAAATGCTCGACGGAGCAAACTAGACAGAATTCAATATGCCAGGGATAATCAACTCGTAGGTGAGCATTACACGGTTTTAAGGCACGACGTGGAGGCAAATGGTTGCTTCCGCGAAGTGCCTTAAAACAGTTTAATGCACACCTACGAGTTGATTATCCTGCTTATACCATGGACATTTGCCAGCATTATCAAATCAAAGCATTCCAAAATTTTTGGTGAAAGTTTTCGCTTAAAAAAAAAAAAAACGAACTGGTTATCATTAAATGCGCCGCGCCTTCTTGTAGCTTCAATTACAATGAATTTATGATGGTTTCCACAGCCAGCGAGCTGAATTCAGTCTGTCACAGTGTTGTGGTTTTGATTCAGGCATATTTTCATATTATGAGCTTCCCCCATCCCCAAGCAATTGGAGAGAGACAGATTCATCAGACAATCAGGCTTTATTGTGGAATGTTGATGTATGTAAGCAGAGTTCTTTTTGCAGAAGTTGAACAGACCTCTTACTTTTCACACCCAGTTTTGATACCTTCATCACAGGAAATATCTTCCAAATATGGGGTTTCCGCCTTCTCATTCTCACGCTACAACAGGACAGACAAACCAAAACACAGCCAACTAACCTTGAGAACTTCAAGCAGAGATAAGGATGCACATCACTAAAAATAAGCAGAAAATTACAATCAAGAAATGAAAAATACAGCCAGATAAATAGGAAACAAGTAGATACATAAATGATCAATTGATTATGTTTTCAGTAACAACTTATGATTTTACTGAACAAATATTGATCAAAGCTACAGAAAACAAATGCATCACTTGATTGTGTTTTTAAATCAACTAAACAGAAGGGCTTACTAATCAAAGCAGCAGGCGTCTGTAGCTTGTGTGTGTGAGCTGCTGATGTGTGAATTGAATTGCTTGTATGTGTGTTTGTGTGTGTGTGTGTGTGTGTGTGTGTGTGTGTACTGCTTGTGTGTGTGTGTGTGTGTGTGTGTGTACTGCTTGTATGTGTGCGTGTCTGTGTGCGTTTGTGTGTGTGCGCATGGGTACGTGTGCTGCCTGTGTGTGCGCCGCTCATGTTGTGCGAACGGCGTGTGTGTGTGTTACTGCTGCACACACAATACGGATACTGATTATGATTATTGATTATGGTTATTCAACATGGCAATTGATTGACTGATGAATATATGATGAGAAATATTGAAATATAATCCTCAACAAAAGCACGTAGCTAGCGAATTGTCAGCAGCTGCCGATACATGAAGTGGACACATTGGCTTCCTTCATAACCGTACAGTTACTAACGTTAGATGAATAAAGTGTGATTAATTCGCTGGTTTAATATTCACAATCATCATTGCCGGAGCACCTATGATTAACCGCCCTGCAGGACGTAATTACTCTGATGCTGCCAAATTCACTGTTTCTGTTATACAAATTTACGTTTCTGCTATACCCAGCCAAATGCCAGTGCTCCAACATTGTTACGGTTACAGGTTGGCTAGTGGATGAATTTTGAACGGTGAAACTACCTGTGCGGATCCACGGTATTAATCAACACCTGCCAGCCAATTAGAAAAGAGTATTCACCCAGATCAAGGTATACAATATTTTATACCAGCTTTAAAAAAAAATAAAATAAATAAAAATTGGCGATTCTAGCAAGCCCAGATGGCTGGCAAGCGGACCGCATCTGCTACAATTCTATGCAAAATCCACATCAACACAATTGATAGGTCATTATTCATTCTATCCGATAGGTTAGCTATCCCTGGTTGACAGTAATAAACACCATGATGCTCAGGTTACCGTTTTAAAGGGGACCAAATATGCAATTTTTCCTAGTTTATATTTTGGTCTTTGACTCCCCTAGAGTACTCCTCATAGCGAAAGTAAAAAAAGGGTACTTATTTCGCTCATACTGCAATCCTCAAAAAACCCCTTTTGTAGTTCATTGTAGTCTCTGCCTGAAACGCCTCATTGGGGCGGCTTTTCTGCTATGGCCCCCACTCCCCCGTGTGCCCACTTTCTTCTGACTGGCCAGCTCTGTGGAGGACGGGAAGAGAGAGTTGGGCTGGAAGAGGCTGCAGAACGCAGTTTACCGAGTCTGCCATGGAGTCTGCTTCCCCAGAATGAAACGAGAGACACGGCTGCCATCTGATAATGAAGCGGCGGGCAAATTCCGCAATCTAACATTATACTTGAATATAGATCTAATGAAATGAACTTGTACTATTAAATGCAGCGGCAAAAGTGGAGGAACCAGTGCGAAAATCTGGCAGCGCAAGCTCAACTTTGCTATTAGCTACAGTTTGCTACCGGTGAGTACAGCGGTTCTTCTACTAGCTAGGATTCAGGGAAAGCTAGAATCCACAACATACAGACACATTTGTACAACGGGTCGCATACCCAAGTGTAGACCGAAGACCGTAGAAATCCGGTGGGTCTGAGTTTAGAGGGAAACATGGACAGTGAGGAGCAGCAAAAAGTGGACCAACAGCTTATGGACTACTTCGGTGTGTATTAGGACCTGCTGGTTCGTGTGCATAACTGTGGTGTGTTGTCAGCGTAGAAAAAGGAACAGCTTCCGCGCTGGTAAACGAAGGAGGGACGAAAGCTCCAAGCTAAACGGCCTTTTCGGAAATTGCCCGTGGTAATGATGTTCCTATTGCTTCGGAATGACCAGCTTTTCCTCAGGGAAAATGGGCGAGTTATGGAGAGTGCGGGAGAGCTAGACAGAGCTCCAGTTATGAAATGAACATAATACAGGTTTTACAGACCATAAGTTCCATCTGCGTGAACCATTGCTTATGTGGAGCTAGCGAATCGATCACCTCTACATGAAAGAATTCAATATTTAATCAATGGCAATGAATTGTTTGTTATACACGTTATAGCCTGTGCGCTTCCCTATTGCTTTCATCGGTAGCATGAGAGAGCTTGCCCAGCCATTGGAGATGTATCAGGCTTACCCCGGTCATAGATAAGTTTCCCAAGCACCCAAAAAGGCACCCAAGCTTTGCAAAAATCTTTGGCTGGTCTAACTGCACCTCTCCGGTTAGCTTCAACTGTAGTGGCTACAATCAGGCAACGTTATGATGAAACTGTCACATTGATGCCTACCAAAGTAAGACTAGCATACCGATCAGAATTGCTGCATATAAGTTAACCAGGAGCATTCCAATCCAAGATATTTTCTAGGTTGCACTGCAGCTGAGTGTTTGATTTCTCTTATGCATTTGAGTCACTATCAGCTAAGGTGTAATGAAGTGTAACATTGTGGATAAAATATATATTTCTTCGGTCAGTTCTGTCTTTTATGTTTGTCTGAATGTTGACCTGCATAATAAGGTGAATATGTAGTTGAAAATTTAATTGTTTGCTGGTTTTTTTTTTTTTTTAAAGTGACTTTTCCTCCAGAGACTCGGATCGATTATGAACATTATTGTTTGACAGACATCCCTGTATGTTTCATGCTGATAATTGCCTCTGTAGCCCTATTTCAGGTGTGGTAGACTTTCCCGGAGGTGATTTCATGTACACCAAATCGTAAAAATCCAAAGTTATGCTAGAAGTAGACGTGCAAGTATTAATGAAACAACACAACATAATGGTGGGTAAACCAACCGCCAGACATGTTAACTTTCATCATCCAATCTATCCACATTATGAGTGCAATCCCCTGTATATACCATGATACAATGGAGTATCACATTTAGAAGATAAAATACGTCTGTAACAACACGATTCAAACACACAAAACAAGGCTTATGCACGTTTTATTTGACAGACGTTTCGGGCACACAGGAAAAGATCACTATGCCATGCTGAAAAGGTAAAAATTGTACAAAAAAAGGTTGGAGAACATTTTCGGCAAATGAACTGGAAGTGCAGCAGATCTAATGAAACAGTCATGCAAGTCAAGGTTCGCAAATTCCCAATGTCAATGGTTTGGTACGTACCTTGGTTTTAAGGTCTCGGTTCGGTTCATTAACGGTACAGTATGGGAATAAAATGCAAAACATGCAATTGCTTGTTTATTAGGAACTTTATTGTAACATTATACAAAATATAAAGTAAATTTGAATACTGCTGCCAAGTGCTGGAAAAAGTTTTCCAATAAAATACTCATTATAAACAAT
This sequence comes from Gymnothorax reevesii, assembly GCA_029721435.1. NCBI lineage: Eukaryota > Metazoa > Chordata > Actinopteri > Anguilliformes > Muraenidae > Gymnothorax > Gymnothorax reevesii. The sequence goes on along the minus strand of CM056575.1, from coordinate 20,852,942 downwards.
GCATATAAAAATAGGTTTTCCTATTCTCAAACAAAAATATATGCAAAAAGGTTTTCAAAGAAATAAAATATTCTCAAAAAAACAAAATAAATGTAAAATATTATAAAATTTCTCACAGCTTGTTGGCGCCGATCAACAAACCTTTTCCACGTGTAAAGTGCACCACTAATAGTTCAAGCTGATCAGTTTTGTCTATCCTCTTCTTTTTTTAGAAAAAAACATGAATGAATTCCTCGTCCTAAGTGCAGACAGACCTTCCAGCATGTAGCTCTGTTCAGTTTTATTCAACCTTCGTTTTTTTTGCTGCCCTCTACTGTTTTACACGTGTAGCTGCAGGTGGATAGGGATAAATGACAATGAAACTTGGGTTCCGCCACTTATTATACTCGTGTGGTAACTCACGAGTGTTGCACACCTCTGTACCGAATCCAACGTCCTGTACCAAACCGAACCGTGTATTATGCACGTTATCATTGACTGACGCCACAGACTTGTCCCTCGCCCGTCATTGCTTCCTTCTTCCAGGAAAATTATGACGTAGGCCGCAAGGGAGACAAGGGGGGGATTCCTGGAAGTCAGGATGTCACGTGGCTGCCTGCTCGTTCCAGGATTTAGAGGCACAAATTATTCACGCTATTTTTTGACAGACGGGGAGGGCTACTTATTTTACTTCGGTTTTTATTAAAATGCATAGCTGATGTGCAGAAATATGGTTCCCTCCCTTCTACAAACTTGATAAACATGCTATATAGAGCATTTTTCGGTTAGATATACCGTATACACAATAGAAAACGCAACGGTCGCCACCCTATACTTCTTTGCCAGACACACTAGCGTGAACAAGCGCATTTTTAAATTGATTTTATTTTAATTTATTGGGTGACAAAACATTGGTTACAGGTGTGTCGCATCAACATCGTTATTACTGAAGATGCCCTGGCGATGTTTATTGCAGTTAAAACGAAATCCTTAGAAATATTATGCTTGCTAGGAGAGCTCTTCAAAATGTGAAGCTTGACACAACTCAAAATAAGTGGTATCTCAAGATATTTTTTATTTTGTTTTTATTTCTGGTCAACTTACTGCCTTCAAACTATCTTTGCCATCTCTTGAGTATGTAAATAAAGAAACACAACAAAAATTACTTAATTTCTTTAAACATGAATTAATTTATTGAATACTTTTTGTATTTGTTCCTTGAATAACGCCTTAGCTGATAGTGACCCATTTAGAATCATCCGCAAACAAGGCAACCCTAGTCTCAGGACTTATAGTCTGGTATGCAATTATTATACAGCAGAAACATTAAAGGACCAAAAATTGATCCTTGTGGAACTCCTGATTTAACGGGAGACCAAGATGATAGAGTTGCTGTCGATGGTGCCCTTTCTTTACGATTGGATAAATACGACGTAAACCACTTTAAAAGATTGCCATGAAATCTATATATGTCTGGAGTTTATGTAAAAGTAAGTCATGGGGGACGGAATCGAAAGCAGATGAAAAGTCTAGATATAAAATATCAATTTGTCCGGACTGATCTAAGAATTTATCAACATCGTGAAATACCTGGGTTACCTGAGTTGTTGTCGACCCACCCTTAACAAAACCAAGTAGTAGGTGATGTAAAACGGGCACTACATGAGGATAGACAAAATTAAGTATACTATCAGTCGGTAGAATAACTGTTCCACTCCCCTCATCTTGCATTGTTCATCATCAAGCATTTCCCCATCCACGTTAATTGTGACATAAAACGGCAACGTCTTTAGAAACTTATGAATTCATGAAGATCAAAAAATGTCATATATTTTTTCTGTCTGTGTCCTGCTTGATACGCCTAAAAAAAAATTTTTAAATGCGGTTTTGCCGACTGAGGTCCAAGTGTTAAGTTTGCTTTCATAAAAATAAATCAGTCTACAGCCAGTGACATTACCATAATGCAGATTAACCCTTAAGCCGTTTATAATTTAGAATGGGACAGTTAGTTGAATTAAATAACTGAGCACATAGGCTGCTGATAAGATAATCATCAATGGTAATTGGTAAAGTAAGACAAAGACGTAAATGGAAAGCTACAATGAGATCACATAAACTGCGATTAACAGAATTTTCTTGAAATGTCTACATTCTACAGAGATGCCAAGTCTCACGCATTCAGCGTAGGTCTCACGCATTTTTTAGGCTTATTCACCGTAATCTGCTATTATTCAATGAACTCTTATTAATGAGATTCTCACGCAGAATTAAAATCCTAATGCATTGAAGTTTCAGTTGAGGTGAGGTGGACCTCACCACAAGTAACATGGAAGGGATTATGACTCTGGATTTCTCTGCTTCTCTTTAATCAGGGATTAAAATTCCATTGCTTTCAATCCCGCAGTAAAGACAAGCGTGAGAATCGCCAAGTCATAATCAATTTCCTTGTCACTAGTGGGGAAATCCACTGTAATGCACGCAAAACTCATTAACTTAATGCACAATGAGTTAAATTCCGCATGTGAATTTCTTCCGTGCGCATTGACAGAATAAGTGCTGACTACGGCACAGGAACGAGAATGCCACTATGAGGCAAGAGAAAATATTTTACTAGAATCAGAGATGCTAAGTAGCAAATGCTGCTGTACAGGTTGTTTACATAATATTTAGATTTTGTTTATGATTAATTGGATAATTGCTGTTCATACAATCTCATATTGTAGCCTCCGTACCACTTTCCCAGAAGCCGGACTATAAAGACCCCATAAATGATTCTGACAACATGAAAGTTTGATGCATAGCTTGCATTTGAATTGATTTTAAATGCATGCTGTGAGGTGAACTTTCACAATGCACTAATAACCGATGTACTAAATTATTCAATTACCAATGCTTTGACACAAAAGCTTTAGTAATTTAAAAGCCCACATTATTATCCCTTTGCGGCATAGTGTGCAGCTGCGCTCCCCTGCAAAAGTAGCTTATTCTTTTGGAAACATTTTGATGAAGTGCAATCTTAAAATAAATTAAGTTGCACTGCTGGAAAAAAAAAAGCTTGAATCGAGTTCATGCAAATGTGCACTGTTCAATGGCTATATAAGTTTATAAATGTGGTATTCCAGAGGATGGTGATCCACAGACATGGTGGAAAAGCAATGGGTGCAAATACCCCCACATTGCCAAGAAGGCAAGATGCTTTCTCGCTGTGCCTGGCACTTAAGTGCCTAGCGAGAGGGTATTCTCTATTGCAGGGGAGATAGTGATTGCAAACCATAGCAACCACCCAGAACACCATAGCAACCGCTTCCCAGAACCCTGGCAAGCACCCTGAACACTGCACAAGTAGAGCAGCAGGCACATTCAAAATTTTTACTGGAATTTTCCAGTTATTAGAGTGCTGTTATCAGAGTTCTTCTTCTAATTAATATTCTTCCAAAGGCCGGTGCACACTGTGCGATTTTAGCAATCTTATAAGACCATTGCATGACACACTATGCGACTTGGATCTAATAAACTTTGGTACAACGTCAAGTTTGATGTGTGCAGACTGTGTGATGGCCATTTACTGAATCACAGGTTACGACGTACGTCAACATGCAACATCATTAGCATGCGACATCCATCTGCGCTACCAGGTTCATTGCATTTGCTGTTATTTTAGCTCTGTGCTAGCTTAATGGTAATGTAAGACGCGGATAAGATAATGTGCAGCTAATATGGTTATATAACCAACAGTACTTACGATAATGACACAATGAACCATCTACACCACAGTGAACATTTAATACTTTTTGAAGAATAATTGTTCTGTAAGGCTAATGTTTCATTGCCTTCAAAAGCCAATGGGTTGGCAAGTTGCATTTGTGAAATGCTTTAATGCTCGTTCTCTTCGAGAATGCTTTGTATTCAACTGATTTGTATTTTATTTATTTTATGCAGTTTGCATGGCAAATGTGAAGGACTGTATGCAATTAAATGCACGTCAAAATCAAACGCCTTGTGACCGTGATTGAACGCCTATGTGTGTCTACATGAATCACTGTCGGCATCAGCTAATGCGTAATCTATAAATTATTCAGTTTATTTTCAAAATAAACGATTATCATTTTGTTTCCTACTGCATTTGTATTGGCTGATTAGTAGACATAGGTTGTAGCAGCCGTCACACTGAGATAGTCATCCTAAATTTCTGACACCGTCAGAATTTAATCTGACGTTATCTTCGGTCACAAGACGCTGACAATGGCCGTCCTTGAACCTGTGTCACAATGCAACGCAAGACCGCCGTTTTAGAGCCACGACCAAAGATTTCTACACGTTTCTCCAACGATGGTCATCTTTCGTCTGGGACGGCCCAAAATCGTACAGTGCGTACCGGCCATTACACACTTAATGCAGCCGCAACCGTTTAACATGGAAACTTCATTCAAACTGCGCTGCATAGGTCTTACCGTACTTAGGACACCTGTGAAATGTATTTTTCATCTTTGCAACTTCTATACTTTTTAAACTATGAATTAAAAAGAATAATTTTTTCCCCCCCGCAGACTTAGAATTGGGCTTATGACATCACAGTAGGGCCATTAAGCAATTAGAATCTTGTGCCAGGTTTCCTGGCCACCAGCATCAACTGTTAGTTTCTCAGATTTAAGACTACAATCTGGCTCTCTTAAGACTACAGATCCTGTTCAACTGATTCCTCTACCTATAACTGTTATAAAATAAAAGTCCTCACTACAATAATTCACTATTAAAAAATCTAAGTATTTAAAACTACAACAGTTTAACTGTTCAGCCATTCCAACTGTCAATTGTCGTCAACTTTGATTCTTGCCAAACCGTTTCCTCTGTCCACAAGTCCTCACTACAATAAATCACAATTCAACAAGAGCCATCTAGCAATGGCGGATCCCCCGGCTGTAGGTTGTGACCTACAGGTTTTGTGGACAGACGGACGGACCGAAACCCCCAAAAGGCACAACTAGACCATAAGGAGAAGCTCCATACCAAATTTGGTGTTTGTAAGTGGAATAGTTTTTCAGTTCTGGTCCGGAAACGATTTTATTACAGACTGACGGACACACTGATCGCTAAATCCCCCCGCATTACATGCCGGGGGGATAATAATTGAATTATTTAAACAACTCAACCATTCAACTGTTCAGCCATTTCAACTGCCAGTTATCATTAACTAAGACCCCCGCCAACTGTTTCCTCTTGCCACAACCGTTTCAAAATAAAAGTCCTCAATAAAATGAATAACAAAAGTTTAACTATTTAAATGATTCAACCATCCAACTGTTCAACCATTCCAACGAGCCATTGCCTAGTAAAGCATCTAAGCAACCACCCAGAACACCATAACAAGGGCCGAGCAACCACCCAGAACACCATAGCAACCGTCTAGCAACCACCCAGAACACCAGGGCAACCGCCTAGCAATGCCCGAGTTACCACCCTGAACACCATAGCAATGGCCCAACAATGCCCTAGGAACCACACAGAACACCAAACCAACCATAGAGCAATGCCCCAGCAACCACACAGGACACCATAGCAACTGCCTAGCGATGCCCTAGCAACCACCCAGAACACCATAGCAACTGCCTAGCAATGCCCTAGCAACCACGTAGAACACCATAGCAACCGCCTAGGAATGCCCTAGTAACCACCCGGAACGCCATAGCAACCACCCAGAACACCATAGCAAGCACCTAGCAACGCCCTAGCAACCACCGAGAACACCATAGCAACTGCCTAGCAATGCCCTAGTGACCACGCAGAACACCATAGCAACTGCCTAGCAATGCCCTAGCAACCACCAGGAACACCATAGAAACCTCCTGGCATCCACCCAGAACACCATAGCAACCACCTAGCAAGGCCACAGCAACCTTCCGGAACTCCATAGTAACCGCCTAGCAATGCCTTAGCAACCACCCAGAACACCATAGCAAGGGCCTAGCAACACCCAAGCAACCACCCAGAACACCATAGCAACCGTCTAGCAACACCCTAGCAACCACCCAGAACACCAAAGCAACCGCCTAGCAATGCCCGAGTTACCACCCTGAACACCATAGCAATGGCCTAACAATGCCCTAGGAACCACCCAGAACATCAAACCAACCGCAGAGCAATGCCCCAGCAACCACACAGGACACCACATCAACTGCCTAGCAATGCCCTAGCAACCACGTAGAACACCATAGCAACTGCCTAGGAATGCCCTAGCAACCACCCGGAACACCATAGCAACCGTGTAGCAACACCCTAGCAACCACCCAGAACACCATAGCAAACACCTAGCAACGCCCTAGCAACCACCCAGAACACCATAGCAATTGCCTAGCAATGCCCTAGTAACCACCAGGAACACCATAGCAACCTCCTAGCAACCACCCAGAACACCATAGCAACTGCCTAACAATGCCCTAGCAACCACCAGGAACACCATAGCAACCACCTATCAAGGCCCTAGCCACCTCCTGGAACTCCATAGTAACCACCTAACAATGCCTTAGCAACCACCCAGAACACCATAGCAACTGCCTAGCAATGCCCTAGCAACCACCCAGTATACAAAAGCAACCGACTAACAATGCCCTAGTAACCACCCGGAACACCATAGCAACCAGTTCCCAGAACTCTGGCAAACACCCTGAACACTTCACGTATAGAACAGAAGGCACATTCAAAATTTCTATCGGAATTTGAGTTATCTGACTGACAACCTAGCTACCAATATCATAAAGCAATTATTTGCCACAAATTCCACCTTAAGCGACTATGGCTTACATTTTCATGCACTCGTAATTCCCCAGAATTACATTCTGTAGTTATAATGATAACATCACTGCAAATAACTCCCGTATTCAAGATTTGTATGTGGATTGCAGCAATAGTGATTTTATTTTACTTCTGCTGCAGTAAATCATGACAACAGGCGGTATGTAGGCTAGTGAGCTCATCTCTCTCCTTTTCTGCTTTACATGATATGATCCAGCAAGAAGCCTACTGGGTATAGGGATGTGCCCATCTTATCATTTATAACAGGCGTGGGGAACTTTATCCAGAATGGGCCGGTGTGGGTGCAGGCTTTCATACCAACCAAGCTGCTACACACCTGACTCTACTAATCAACCTCAGGAATCTTTGTTAAGGACCTTGATTATTAGTATCAGGTGAGTAATTACCTGGCTGCAATGAAAACCCGCACCCACACAGACCCTTTCTGGAAAAGGTTCCCCACCCCTGGTTTATGATGTCACTTCCCCATCAGTAAAATTACAGTTGCGTATATCATTAAATTGATGTGATGCCAGGATGTATTCTCGCGTGTATATGGCGTGTATGGATTTTATCCATTTTTCCCAGTTCCAACCCGGCAGCGTCAAAAGAGCTGGAGAATAAATAATGAATTACTACAAAAACATAATTCAAAGCGTTCAGTAGGCTTACTTTCATAAGTGCAACAATTACAAGGCTTTAATGCTTTTGCCCGTAGAAAAATTCAGCATTGTGATACACTCAAGATGTGAAACTATATGCGCATGACTCTGTTGCGTTTGCCACATCTCAAACCCTCAGATGAGTACCTGCATCATACATATTGGTATTCATCCGCGCACCGAACTACATTGAAACCTCTATGGATAGTGATGCCATTTTCTCAGAGAATTGGTCAGTAGGCAGTGCTTTTGCATGCTGTGATCTGAATCTAGAACCAAACCTACACCGCAGCAGGTTAGCCATTCAGTTAATGTTGCCGCAGTGATATACCTCGGTAAAAAGTCTTCATAGTACAGAAAACCCAGGGTTAAACCTGAAGATACCACGATAAGCCCAAATCCAGTTTTATGGTACAGGCCCCTGGTGTTACGGATCAACTGGTTTCCCTGTTAACTGGTGACCTTAGACCAGACTTTTGTCAACAGTCTCACAGCAGCAGCAGATTTTCCGCTAGCCTTAGTGGTCCTTGCAAATACCTTACTATTACAATCCTATTTTTCCTTTTATCTATTTAAACTTCTAAAGGATTCCTCTGACAGGAGATATGGGCAGGTGCAGGTGAGTGGCTATTTTCTTGTAGCCATTGCCTGACTTGTGAAGGCTGACTCACATCTACCTTACTTGAATGGTGTGTTCCTTTGTCTTTCCCATGTTGAAGAGTGGATAAGAGAAATGACCTCTGAGTCACATCATATTTATACCCCAGGGGAAACAGGAAGTGATGATTTACAAATTAAATGTTCCTAGATCAACTTGGTAAACTACTGACAAAATTACAGAAATACTTCAATCACATTCATTTCCTAGGAATTGTTAGGGGTGCCAATAATTGTGTAACAGGTGATTTTATGAAAAATAATCATTTCTTGCTCAGGGATTTTTTTTCCCCTTAAAATTCACTTGACTTGAAGGTTACATTTTTGTACAATTTTCAGTATGAAAGTATGCTCCTGCAATAAAAATTGAATTTATTTTAAGGCTTTAAACACATCTTAAACAGGGGTGCCAATAAGTATGGAAGGCGCTGTGTGTATATATGACATGAACTTGTTCCGATACTAGGGCTAACTTTACTGGCATCGTTTTATTAGAAAGTAGCAGAAAATATCTTTATGAAGTGTTCTGGCAGTCTTTCCAGTTGTGTTGTTGTCTTCATAAATACGTGGGGTCATTCCATATGAAATCACCCAAGCTCCCATCTTGATGGTCTCAGAAATGCTTCATTTGGTAATATTTTGTTGCACGTGATGAGCAAATTAAATTGCAGGTGGTTTTAAGTTGATATCTCGTTCCGTTCTCATTTTATGGGCCCCCGAAAAAGGGGGCGTGGCCCACGTTAACCCCCTGGTCAGTTTGTGATCATTTTCAAAGGTTTATAACCAATGAACTAATAAGGATACAAATGTCATTCTTTCAGGATATGTTTATTCTGTTTAATAGTCTGCAACAAACCTTTTAATATAGTGATTAACCCTTTGAGTGCTTTGCAATTAACCCCTAAACATTGAAATTTGGTGCCAAACATGTTGATTTCAAATGAAATATTATGCAAGTATCCTTAAAATGTCCCCTTTGCCATTTACACTGTTGATAGTATACCTGACGGAGTTTCAAATGAGGTAAAAACATCTTTCTATCTTCATCCAATTTGGAGAAACATTAACCCCTTTTCAGCTAATTACTGAAACAGTGCACTTTTTGACCCTCATTTTGACCATGTCGGCCTGCTTTGATTTTCAAAAAGTTGGCCTCAAATGAAAGCTTATTCAAAGAACTTCAAGATGCAACACAATCAAACTTGGAACAAATACTCCTACTTGGAAAAATAAGACCCCCTTTAAGGGCTATTTGCACATTGGCACAACTACTCTCAGTGTATGTATATGTACAATAATGTACAGGAAATACTGAACTCCACTCATTTATTTCTACTTTCAGTTGCATGCTCTTTGATCATTTGCAGCCTGTATCATTTTCTTGTATTTGTTTTATGTACATTTATCACTAAATTAAAAGGTTTGTTGCAAACTATTAAACAGAAAAAATATATCCTGAAAGAATTCCTCGGATTCCGGCAAATAACAAACAAACCAACCAACGCTGGCGAAAACATACACCACCTTGGCGGAAGTGAACGAGTATGTATGTCACATTCATCATTTCACTTACATCATGGCTAAGTTTGACACCTAATGTGATTGGTATGCTGGACAGTCTAAAGGAAGAGTTTTACATCTCCAGTTTTTTAATACGTTAGACCCAAGACCCATGCCTTCAAGCACTAAAAATATGACATTGATCACTTGTGTCCCCTTTGAGATATATTCCCACTATAATGACCCAAAATACATACTTTTCATTCTGAAGCAAACTTCCAAGGCTATTAAAACATGGAATACAACATTGTGACTTATTTTTTGTAGTCTTCAGAAAGTTGACCAAAAGTTTGCATACCAAGTCTCGGGGCTCTCTTAAGTTACAGAATAATAAATACATGAAATTTTGAAATAATTAGTATGACTGGTTTTTTTGCTTTTTCCAGGACACAGTACAGGTAAACTAAACATACTGAGCAAAGAAAAGTAGTTTAAGCCTGGAGTTCAGCATTTTTTCTGATGACAAAATGAAACTTGTGAGTCTGTCAGCTCTGAAAATTCATCTGGGGTCCTCAAACTCCCTCCAAAATTCAGGTGATTATGATAAAATTGACCTCCTCCACCCCCCTCCCAGATATAGGCTAAATTTCAGGAACTAGCAATAATTGAGCTGAAATATTTGACGTCAGTATTACTAATGCATCTCTCTTGAAACGTGCAAAGTTTTAACAAAATTAAAATTTTGATGTGGGGGGCTCTGGTTTAGTTGACACGGAATGACGCACTACTACTGAACTCATATTGCAATTGGAGAAAAGCATCTGATTTGCAAGAAGTATATGCCTGCTACACCTAACAAAATTTACCAACACAGGACATAGTGACTATGGATGTTGAAACACCATCCAGAACTCATTTCGAAGCAACATGCTGAACATTTGGTTATGTATGCTGTCATTTGACATCATGGAAGGAATTTCGAGCATTCCCAATTCAATGGGTGCAACATGGATCAAACCCATCCCCCCCAACCACCTCGGCGGACCCCAAGTCACGTTCGAACAGGTTAGCTTACCTAGAAAGCTTTCACAGCTTCAATACATTCATCTGTTCAATTTATCAAATACCAAACAACCCCACCCCTCCGTCCCAAAGTACATTTCTTCCCAGTTCTAATGGTGGGCTGGGTAATAAATGTAGCCTAATCGTCCTCGTGTGTAACTTAGCTTTCCGGAATACAAAGCTACGTGGCTTGTTAGCTAGCAGAACGTTCAGTGATTTAAAAATGGGAGCGACTGAAGAATTCGGCCTGCATAGCATTACTATAACTTTGCGGCTTCATCTTGATTCGTGAAGTACGGCTAACCTATATGAAGCTTCATTGTAACCTAGCTGGCTTCCCGTTGGCTAACATTATTAAACGAGTCACAACACCAAGTTAGCCAGCTGGGTAACGTAACCTTAGATTTGCGATGCAGGCAGTATTCTTCAGTCGCCACAAAAAGGGTGCAGTAGTCCCTACAACTTATTTGCAAATAACCAAACAAATTCATACATACCTCCGGAGCAAGTAGCGTCGTTTTCGGGATGGCACTCTTCTTCAGATGCAATCGTCTTGGAGGGTTAGATCCTCTTGTGGGGATGGTGAAATCGTCTGGATCAAAATGTGCACCACATACACGGTAATCCTTCTGTATTAGTGTATGTACAGGTGTCTCGACATCGAGTTGCAAAGCAACAAGCCACTGCTTCAAAGTTGGCTTCTGCAGAGGTAGCTTGTGAAAACTTTCCGGAACAAAACGTTTCATCTTATTGCCGCAACCTGGAAAGGCACAAACGCGAACCATTCTGTCCTCTCTTCACTTCGTCGTATCCTCCGTTATGCCAGCTACACTGCACACATCCCGCCGGTGTTGCATTCGATTCAGGTCCCCTTTGGAATCCGTGTTCCTCCTCCTTCTTCTTCTTCTTTAATGTTTATTTTCTGTTTACAAACACTTGGTGCATTTACCGCCACCAACTATAGAGGTGTGGAACATCAACAGAGCAAGGACACGATATTTTGTTAAAAAAAAATAAATAAATAAAATAAATTTTACTAAATAATCCTGTTCTTTTTAAAAATGCCATTACATGGAACCAGGCAATAGGCTTTAGAATAGAGAAAGCAAGTAAGCCCTCAAGAGTCAGACTGGTCTGTCCAAGCGCACTGACATCCTCTAAGAGCATTAATCTCTGCCTACTGTATGCTTGGCATTCCAATAATACATGCTCAACTGTTTCCCTACTGTTGCATTTGGGGCATAGACCGGTTTGATGTTTACCCAACAGATTAAGGTTGTGATTTAAGCCCATGTGACCTGTTCTTATACGAGTAATGACTACCTCTTCCCTGCGGTTCCATCTCCCTTGCCTTCTTGCTATGACCTGTTTTTGTATTTTTTAAAGGAAGCGGCCCTTAACTTCCCTGTCCCCTTGCTTTTGCCAAGCTCAATTAATTTCTGTCGTAATAATGGTTTTGACTTCAGCTTTGCTTAGTGGAACGTTAATCTGAGCATCTGATTCCAGGGCCTCCTTAGCTAGACAGTCTGCAGCATCGTTACCCTTGATTCCAGAGTGGGATGGAACCCACATAAAACTTACTGATATGCATTGTTGCTATAATCTATACAAACTTTGGAGAATCTCAAACTAGGTCTGGTCAAAATCTGTGTTCCACCTAAGATTTTCAAGTATCTACACGGAAGCTCAAACGCAGCTGGATGTACGGACAGCGAATCAGGCCGAAAGGCTTGTTTTTCCCTCCCTAATTTTATATTGATCTTTTTGTCCTGTCATTGTAGCATGTTTGTTTTGCTTTGTTTTAATGTTTCTTCTCTTTTAGGCATGAAAAGCAGCCTTGGATCTAAGGAAGGCGTTATATAAATAAAACGTGTTGTTGTTTTTATTATTATTAAATATCTGCAATATCAATTCATTTTAAAATGAGAGAGGAAGTAGTGTCGCTTAGAGATAAACAATCGCTTTGGAATTTCACGCACACAGTACATACGACAACCGAAGAACGATCGTAAGCTGTCGTGTGATGATGGATGGAGACATGGGTTGTGCGACAGGTATACCTTTTTTAAATGCTTAAATAAATTGCCTACAAAAATCTTCCCTTACTTTCAAAACAAAAAATAAAGTGTATTGAACCACTGATATACATCGAGTTTTCATTGTCATTATTTATCATATGGGGTGCCAGCTTTGAGCAGGACACTTGTCTTGTCAATTTCTTTTATTTCAACTTCTCTTTGTTGTTTTCAAAGCATATAGACCAACAATTGTAGATTACATCAGGAATCAATTGCCAATTAGTGGTTAAGCTGTGAAGTAAAATACAGCTGCAGAGACAAGTGAACAAAACAAAAACAAAAGAGAAAAAAAAACACATTGTGAATGATATAAATAGAGAAGAAAAGAACAGTATAACGGTAAAAACATATAGTAGGATACTGCCCTAAAGCTGCACAACAGTCATTGAATACATCAGGTGAACTTATACATGTTGATTACACTGCTCAAAAAAATAAAGGGAACACAAACACAATGCAACTCCAAGTCAATCACACTTCTGTGAAATCAAACTGTCCACTTAGGAAGCAACACTGATTGACCATCAATTTCACATGCCGTTGTGCAAATGGAATAGACAACAGGTGGAAATTATAGGCAATTAGCAAGACACCCCCAGTAAAGAAGTGGTTCTGCAGGTGGTGACCACAGACCACTTCTCATTTCCTATGCTTTCTGGCTGATGTTTTGGTCACTTTTGAATGCTGGCAGTGATTTCACTCTAGTGGTACCATGAGAGAGACTCTACAACCCACACAAGTGGCTCAGGTAGTGCAGCTCATCCAGGATGGCACATCAATGTGACCTGTGGCAAGACGGTTTGCTGTGTCTGTCAGCGTAGTGTCCAGAGCATGGAGGTGCAACCAGGAGACAGGCCAGTACATCAGGAGACGTGGGGGAGGCCGTAGGAGGGCACCAACCCAGCAGCAGGACCGCTACCTCCGCCTTTGTGCAAGGAGGAACAGGAGGAGCACTGCCAGAGCCCTACAAAATGACCTCAAGCAGGCCACAAATGTGCATGTGTCTGCTCAAACAGTCAGAAACTGACTCAATGAGGATGGTATGAGGGCCTGACGTCCACAGGTGGGGGTTGTGCTTACAGCCCAACACTGTGCAGGACGTTTGGCATTTGCCAGAGAACACAAAGATTGGCAAATTTACTACTGATGTCCTGTGCTCTTCACAGATGAATGAGTCTGGAGATGCAGTGGAGAACGTTCTGTTGCCTACAACATCCTCCAGCATGACCGGTTTGGCACGGAGTCAGTAATGGTGTGGGGTGGCATTTCTTTGGGGGGGCCACACCGCCCTCCATGTGCTCGCCAGAGGTAGCCTGACTGCCATGAGGTACAAAGATCCTCAGACCCCTTGTGAGACCAAGTTGGCCCTGGGTTCCTCCTAATGCAAGACAATGCTAGACCTCATGTGGCTGGAGTGTGTCAGTAGCTCCTGCAAGACGAAGGCATTGATGCGATTGACTGGCCGGCCCGTTCCCCAGACCTGAATCCAATTGAGCACATCTGGGACATCATGTCTCGTTCCATCCACCAACGCCACGTTGCACCACAGACAATACAGGGGTTGGCGGATGCTTTAGTCCAGGTCTGGGAGGAGATCCCTCATGAGACCACCCACCACCTCATCAGGAGCATGCCCAGGCGTGGGAGGTCATACAGGCACGTGGAGGCCATACACACCACTGAGCCTCATTTTGACTTGTTTTAAGGACATCACATCAAAGTTGGATCAGCCTATTGTGTGTTTTTCCACTTTAATTTTGAGTGTGACTCCAAATCCAGACCTCCATGGGTTAATAAATTTGATTTCCATTGATAGTTGAATGTGCTGACAGCAAAAATTATGTAAAGAACAAAGTATTTAATAAGAATATTTCATTCAGATCTAGGATGTGTTATTTTAGTGTTGCCTTTATTTTTTTTTTTTGAGCAGTATATGATCAAAGCCTCCATCAGGAATGGTCAAGAAGTTATAATTTCTTAATAAAAGCAAAGGTCACCATATCTTAGAGAATTTGAATAGCTCCTAATTGTACATCTGACTTGATTTTCTCTACTTCAATATTGTGGCATATATTCTGTATCCATATGCGGGGGGTGTGGGAGATTTCCACCCAAGTACAATCAGTTTCCTCGAGAGAAGAGTGAGAAATGCTATTGGATCTCTTTACCAGTTCGGGGACTGCCACGTTGAGGAAGAGACACCAAATGCAATAAATACATCTAGTTTGATCTGAACACCATTGATGCCTGAACGAGCGCTGAACGAGTGTAAAAAATGCATTTCCAATGGTGTTTCAAACATGAGCATTAACAAAACATATGAGAAATTAGCTGCAGATTGCCCACAATGGTTACATTCTGGAGTAATATAAAATTCTGCCAATCTGAATTTGCTCCAGTGAACTCTATGTACAATTTTACAGTTTGAGGCCTAATCTACCACAGATTGATCATTTCTGTGCATATTTCAAAGCATTTACTCACAATTCCATTGGAATTAACTGACCTAGCTCCCCCTCTCAAGCTTTTAATTCTAAGTAATGAATTCAGCCATGGAGAGTTAATATGCTTATACAGGACTGACATCATGCCTTTTAGAGTGGAATGAGGTTACAAAAAAAGATGGAGAGCAGTAATGCCAGAGAGAGAAAAATAGAAAATTAGAGTGAGCAAAACTTTTGACCTGTAAATACCTGAAAAAGTGATTATTCAGAGTAATTTTGGTTTCCTCAACCCAGAAAAGCATGCATAACAGGAACACTCCTTCCAGTAACCCTGACCAAGGAACTGGCTTTAGAACTGGGCTGCATTCTAATCCGAAAAAATGCTTGCTTCGTCGTGTTCACTCGCTCTCCAATCGAGGGGGGGATCCGCAAAAAAGATGCAAGATGGCTGCCACTTGTAGGGTCGTTCCAATCCAGTTTTGCGGAGGGAAGGGCGCATTTTCATTTGCTCAAGCCCTCGATTATCCTTCCTCAAACAAAGACAACAACGAACATTCCTCCAAGCTTTGATATTGCCCAGAATGCTTTGCTCATTCTCCCTCGGTCAAAATTTCACACCCACCATTTTTTTCAGCTGGCAAAAGGAGGAATTGTGGCAGGGAAATTACCATACAAATGTAATAATTGTGTTCAAGTAGTGTGCAATTTATGACAGAGTAATATGCAAATAGCGAAGTTAGGGGGTGAGGGGCATCGGTTTCGCATTATTTATAAGTATTTGAGACTTTACGTTCCTTTTTGCTGTAGCTAGCCCATAGCATCCGCAAGGACTGTTGCAGAGCTAAAAGCCGCTTTCACACTGGACGCGAAACGAATTTCATGTGACAGATTACATTCAATCCAAAGACGCGAATGCACGTGAAACATGCCCTGCCACGTCAGTCAGAGGGCTCACTTGAGTGGAGGGAAGAAGTGAAGGGAGTATCTTATTTCAGATTGGAACGCAGCGCCGTAGTTTAAGTACGCTGTGCGACTGAAATCTCGTAAAATCTCGTTTCCGCGATCTACAGTAATTACTAGTCAATAAATAGAGTCACGGTTTTAGTGCCTTCGAGTTATTAAAATAATTAAAATGAGTAAAACGAGCTTTAGTCATTTTAAAGAGTGTGTTCCTGGTGCTGATTGCTTTGAATTCTTGGTTTGTTTTTGCTTTTGACTACAATGCTAGTTTAATCCCATCCTAATGTTTATTATCCAGAGGGAGGGGAAGGAAAGTTTCATTTTAATTTTCTACCATTTCCTTTATTTGTTTGGGGTTTTAATAATCCCATGAAAATGGAGGATCTACGTTATCAATTCAATAATGACTTGCGTAAACTTCATGACTTTCAGAAAGGACGGAGGACTGACAGGTGATTATCACTGAGTATTAACTGACAGCACAGTTAGTCCCTGCATTATTAAAAGCAGCATAATGTTCAGGGTAGCATCTGAGAAAATCCACAGGAAATAATTACAATTTATCTGTTCATCATTTTAATGTACATCTGCACTTATGTATTGGTGTTTGGTTCAAAACAGCTTTTTCATTAACTTCTTGCATGCAGAAGGTACAAATTTATCTAGGCTTGCATGTGCAGTAATATTTTTAGGAAGCGCTCATTAGGAAGCGTGCTGCAGGCATCAAATTTAAAATGGGTAAATTTTTTTTTTAAAGTATAATCTCTCAGTGTAAACATCTAATACCCCCATTCCACACAACTGTTCTGGCTACCGTTCTCAGCCGTTCTAAGCCGTCCTCAGGACAGTTGCCTCTACCGATCAGACGCGAGGAGAACGGCCGTTTTTGGCATTCTTGCGTTCCAGTAGCGATCTGTTAATGACCGTAACAATGCTGTAGGGTTCTAATACAGTTCATTTACTGACCAGGTAAGGTCCGTACAGCGTGTCCATAAGGATCTTTACCGTTTTAGTACCGATCAATAGCGTTCCAGCAACGTTTCTTTCAGATCTCATACCGTTGCTGTTCCGAGAGTACCATCCTCTACCGTTCATTACCGATTTCACAGCGACCATAGCATGCTGTTAGCAACCATAAATGATCGAGTAGCGTTATGTTACCGACGACATAACGATCTACAGAGGTTATAAAAGCGAGACATATCAAACATGTATCCAGTTGCCGTCCCAACCATTCTTACCTGTTGATGGAGTTCCGTTAACGTCCAATGCCGTTCCAATAAGGCTCCATTAAGGTTCCCTCCCGACCTCTCCCGTTCCGGTGCCATTCCTTGATCGGTATGGGAACGGTAGCTAAAATGGTTGTGTGGAATTGGGGTATGTTGTATCACGACGGTTTTCAATAAATTTTATGGTTTAAGTGATTTGCAAATCCTTGCATTCTTTTTTTTATTTACATTTTACACAGCGTCCCAACTTTTTCCATGCGTGCCAGTATCTATACTTGGATCATTATATCACAGTCCTCACTGGCCGAGAGCTGCCGGTTTTCTACCCTCCCTATACCTGGGACTTAAGTTGAAGATGTCAAGCCAAGCAGCAAGACTAATTGTCCAATTTTTTTGTTATTTTTCTGGGATGTAAGAAATCCAAGGCAGAATTTAGAGTCGAGGACCAAAGTTGATGGACGTACTTTTTATATAGCCTAACTGGTTTGCTGCAGTGGACAATACTCGGGTTCAGTGAAACCGGTCGTCAGCAATGCTGGAAGTGAAAGTCTGTGTACCAAACTATGTCTCTACGACGAAGAGAATATCACTAGCCAGTTGTCGAAAAGATAACGGTGGATAGTCCCCACAATGCATTGCGAAAAACAAGTGAATGCATAATTATGCTTCGGGGTTATGACCAAAGCCTTTGATTATGATCAAAAGATTTTCCTTACCAACTTACAAACTTTGCTATTAACATTTGCTCATGTCATACCACGCGCCTATTAGTTAAGTCTATTGAAAGCCCCACATGAAGGCGAATCTCTATGTTGTAATGGATCATAGAAAATCAAGCGTGATATTCTATAGAAATGTAATCAGAATACACTATGCTTGTGAAGGATACGTATTCATACGCAACAAAATGATTATAAATTCACTGTAATTACGTTATGTTGTTGCCAGCACTCAGCCACGCAAACAACAGAAAAAGTTTCAACATATCAGACGAACAATCTTAGCCAAGCTTTTGAACAGTTTTTCATTGCACGAATGCAGGTGAAATGTGTCAACTTAACCGGACACCGTCATTATTGAACAACACAATCCTCAAAGGTTAAAATAACGGCTAACGAGACCCCTTCATTTATCATTCTACAATTGCTGATGGCGACAAATTTCTCTGAGCACTTTAGTGGGTTGGCGAGCGACTACGAATCATTACACTGCACAAGCTTCTTTATTTATTCATTCATTTATTATAATATCATCATCATCATCATCATCATCATCATCATTGCATTGCTCATTTATTGAAAAAAAACAAGTTACACCAATGTATTTTCTTTGTTGTCTTTTTTTTTAAATGAACGAATGAAAGATCCTCATCCGCGTACCTGTGCGCACGGTCCGGACCACACGACAGAGACGGGTTCGGACCACAAAGACTACATGGACCATTTGATCATATTTATAAACAGTGAATGACATTTGCACCTCCAAGATAAATGTAATCAAGCAAATTGGTATATTCAGTGCAACAATACAAATTTAGGCATGATCATTAAAAATTATTCTAATATTTGAAATTTATTTCGCTATCAGCATTGCCTGAACGGCTTGAGAAGGGAGCTGGATTAATCAGTGGTCCTCATCAGTGACCATGGTCAGAGGACAAACCTGAAATGGTCCGCAGACCACTGTGCCATGGTCCGAACCACTTGATTGACCGCCCCTAGTGGTAATGACCAATAGTCCAAGCAGTGGTCCGTGCCAGAGACTATGGTCTGGACCACTATCTTCAGCGCCCCTAGTGGTAATGACCAGTGGTCCGAGCACAACGACCATGGTCCGAGGACAGACCACTGAATTCACCACAACCCCTGCTGGATCTCTGGTTAGGTGAGGCAGAATCCTCACTGTAACGCAAAATATTATGCTGTTTTCACGTGCTATCAGGAAGATGATACTTTCCATTTGTTATTTCGAAACCAAGAGTGCGATGTGTTCAAGTGCTTTTGTTGTTAGAGCGAAATTAAAAATGGCGGACACATTTACCATTGGAGATAATTCCTTGCTCGCTCTCCACCATGTTGAGAAGGTGAAAGGTTATTTCATCTCGGCGACTCGTTTGTCAAAATTATCTCCCAGTCCTCGAGTGGAAATTACGACATGAGGGGATTCGTGCAATTTTCACGTCGGTCACTCGTATTTACCATAATAGACCGATAGAGTACAGCTCACCCAGGCCTATCCAGCGAATGATATCCATGACATGATATTCCTCACCTGTTCCTAATCAGGGAGAACAAGCCGCACCTGTTAACTGTGGAGTGCTTTCGGAGTGAACCTTCTGTTAATTATGACAAGAGCCATCTGGCAATGGCGGATCCCCCCGGCTGTAGGTTGTGTAACCTACAGGTTGTGTGGACAGACGGACGGACCGAAACCCCCAAAAGGCACAACTAGACCATAAGGAGAAGCTCCGTACCAAATTTGGTGTTTGTAAGTGGTATAGTTTTTGAGTTCTGGTCCAGAAACGATTTTATTACAGACGGACGGACAGACGGACGGATGGACAGACACACTGATCGCTATATCCCCCCGCATTATACGCCGGGGGGATAAAAATGACTGAGAACAGGTCAGGACTAATAATTGTTTTAAACGGAAGTTTTGAGCAACCCAATTCTCTGTTCGCGTTCCGCAACTGGACTGAATTTAGCCCATGATTTAATCGCTGTTAGATCGCATAGGGAGAGAAACCGTGTCTTCGGTTGCCAATTAAGATAGTTGGAAAACGCGTCAATAAATGAAAATGATTGAGAACTAGCCTACTATTTGCAGTCAGAAAGTGACGTCTCACAGCACCCCCGCTGGCTACGCCACTGTTGGCAAGTACACATGCCAAAATAAAATCCGTTTGTTCTAAAAATGTACAGAGATCGGTAATCAACATGGTATATCGAAATGTATTT
Organism: Gymnothorax reevesii; assembly: GCA_029721435.1. Classification (NCBI taxonomy): domain Eukaryota; kingdom Metazoa; phylum Chordata; class Actinopteri; order Anguilliformes; family Muraenidae; genus Gymnothorax; species Gymnothorax reevesii. The sequence goes on along the minus strand of CM056575.1, from coordinate 20,832,622 downwards.
ATGACCACAATGACGTTTCATCACACCTAGAAATATCAAAACGAGGTGATCACCACGTCGCGGGTTCGAGCCTCGGCGTACCCACCGGCAGGGGTCGGCAGCCTTTTCGGAGTAGCGCACAATTGGCTATCGCGCTACAGGGTTTCAAATTGGGAAGGGACTGCCGAATTTGGGTGTTCAGCGAGAGCTTTGTTCGTTGCTCCAGCGCCTCCTGTTGGCCAGACGGGCGCTCGTCAGAAAGACTCTGGGTTTGTTCACGTCCGGGTATCCTCCGCCCTCGTTCGTAACTTACGAAGATTCGACCAATGAGTGTATAAGAATCAGTGGCTGACGGACACGTGCTTCGGAGGAGAGTCGTGAACTGTCTTCATTATCCTGAGTTGGCAGCAAGGGGTCGCATACGAGCAAGCTTTGTACATAGTTCAATAATTGGGCATTCCAGATTCGGGTGGGATTGGAGATGCCAAATTAAAAAAAAAAAAGAAATATCAAAACGAAGACTTTTCAATGATAAACCTATCTGATCCGCCATGTTGGATCTACTTCACTGGAGGCCGCCATTGAGTCATTGTTACCAGGACCTCAGTTTCAGCCCAAGCGGAACGAGGCACGGGCACCAGGCTGCTTCGTGGCACATTACAATGCAAACAACCTCAACATAGAACTTTGAAGGTTCCACAACGGCATCGAGGCGACGGCGTGCCCTTTGTGAGGTGTCGACGCAGAACCATAAATCCAGCTTGACTCGCGGGATGCACACACAAGTCATTAGAATTTAATTTTAATATCGTGAATGCATATGCTGCGCACTCTCTAGCAACCCGGTGCGTCATCTCTAACATAGCTGCTGCCGTTATATACCATTACCACGTTTATCAGCACTAGAAATTAAACTCTAAATTTTCTTGACTAAATTCACGCCTGCGTTTTTACAACCCTCATGTAAATATTCAAATTTCCAGATGCAGCTGATCTCCATCTGCGCAGAGAAAATATGAGAATCCCAGAAGAAAAAAACAGATGAATGAAACGAGGATCGACTTTATGAATATTTTTTAACTGGGCTGCTGATCCGTTTTTGCTGTGAAGTGCTCAACACTGCTAGGAGAGACACCGACGGCTAAGCTAAAGGGGCATGATAGCAACTTTTGCTGTTGAACGGGTGTGTTTTTTAGGAGCGCAATAGCAAACGTTGAGGGCACAGCAGCTTTTGCCGTTACGTCAACCCTGATAACTTACGTGGTGATTTGATGAGATAATGGTAGAAATCTTTATATTTGATTCCTGGCCCTCGCTGAGGGTTGTTGACCCATTTATCGGCTGGTTCCTTATAGGGGCACTTGCCGATTCCAGTTAAATTAATTTAGTCTAAACATCGCGACTGAGCTTCAGGAGGTAATTGTTCCTTATATTCATCGGACATTGTTCCAAATTATTAACTTAGATGACTGTAAAATGATGGTATAAAAAGAGTGACCGGTGAATGCATGTAGATAGAACTTTTCTCTTGTTATCCCCCAAGGGTCATGGCGGATGTTTTTTCACGTGATTGTGACATCACGCCGACCGCGGGAATATAGCTTGTTGCTTTGAGATGCACCCAAAATGGTAAAACTTACCGCTTCCATGTCTGTCGTCGAGTTACTGACAGTTGGTACCGATCCAGGCTTTATCTTAAGATGTTTTGCAAAGCCTGCTTCGTATTGGCCCAGGTTAAGAAGGCCATCATCCCTGAAATGATGAGCGCACACATACAACACTTTAGGAATGTTAGTGGGTACATTTCCACCAAAAAAAATCAATCCACTGAGTCTTCAGAGGTTCAGATGAAGGGAATAAATATAGACTTCTGTGCTTGTTATTGCAGCCAACAACAATGCGATTGCCATGCTTTGAATGCTCTTTTGCCATATTTGTGCTATGAGGGGGAAAAAAAAGGCAAGGCAATTTTAAGAGCAGAGCTCATCTGCCAAGGGGAGTGTCACCAACCTGGGGTGAAAAGTTATTTCCCTCCTTGACCTCATGCAGGGGAAAAATCTCAGATTTGCCCATAGACTGTATAAAAAGATGGACGCAGCACCCACGTCTAAAAACTGAGGTCAATGCGGAAATCTTTAAAATTTGCATTCTAATTGGCCAGCATATGGCGACGTCGGTAGTTGCAGACAGAAGTTCAATCCTTCAGAATTCACTGAGAAAATGACCCTACTTTCCAACCCGATTTATTATTTCAATAATGAATTTCCACATTACTTTATGGCATCTATCGCAAGTGTCAAGTCTCCTTCAACATATCATGATGTTCAGTTTTGTACATTATGGTCCCAAATAGACTAGAACAAAGGAGAAAGCCAGAATATACTTTAAGGGCGTGGCTATCCTCTGGTCCTCGTCAGATACGGTCAGATCCACCCATCGATCCACCCCTCGCTCCTCCCTGGATAGTCAGTTCTCGCTCTCACATTCGGTTTCAAAATGACAAAAGGGCGCTGTTCAAATTGCCAAAAATCGAGACTTCTTAAATGGTATGCTGAAACCAATGGTTGACCTCACGGTTGCTTTGTCCATCTTTTTATACAGTCTATGGATTTGCCTGTTAGAGCACACATTTTCTGAAAGGTGAAGCAAGGAAGAGAGGGAAGGGACAGAATTCTCTCATGTCTGGGGGTACACAGACAGGCTAGGGGACACATTACTGTTAGAAAACCATAGTAAAGTGAATTTTGCATGAGGTTGGACATAAGTGAGACAGTTAGACCCCACTTCAATCCCTTCAAATCAGACTCAGACCACTGACAGACCCTTCTCCGATAGGCCAGAAGTTTGATTCCATTCAGGATCGGTTGCCCATCGTGTCCCAAGTAGCCCAGGGGGTATACTGAGAATCAAGATTAGTGGGTTAGCGAGGTATGTTGAGCCTAAATCTAAGCTTTTCAATGTCATAAAGCTCTCTTTTTACTTGCCTAGATCACCATGGTAAGTTATGCTGCAAACTTAACCTGGTTAGGAGCAGGTTATGTGCCAAGCTTCGGCTTAAATCGTGCTGCATTGTCACAAAGCACCTCCTTTAGAGATGGCATCACCTTTCTTCAATGATGCTGTGGATCTTGGTGCTGAATCGTGCGCGGTACTCTTCAGCGGGTGAGAGTCTTTAGAGGCTGGCATGACCCGTTGGCTTTTTCTGACTATACTCACTAGGAATGCTACAGATTTTCAGCTAAGGGAACTGGTTACTTATGCGATTTACTGGAGCCAGATGTTGGCAATGTAACAAAGAGAAGCCATTCTGCTTTGAAGAAACTTGTGCTGGTACTGCAATTATTAAACCACCAATTACAAAATTAATTTGCATTTTATCATACTGACCATTTTTTGATACGTCTTAGGTCTGTTGTAAATTTTCAGTGGTACAATGGGTTAGGGTTATTGGTGGAATGGGATTTTATTAAGACATGACATGCTGTATTTAAAAAAAAAAAAAAAAAAAAAACAAAAGTTTGTCACCAAAGTGACTATATCCCCCGCCGTTCAAGTGAAGGTGACCAAAACCGACTGGTGTCTGTGCATTCCCAGTAGGAAGGTTGGTACCAAAAATAATTGAAATAGGTTGACTCCTTCTTGAGATATCGCGCTGACAATGTTCGGGACGGACGGACGGACGGATGGACGGAGCTGAATGCTATATCCCCCGCTTCGCGCTAAACGCGCGGCGGGGGATTAAAAAAAGTAATGGAAAAATTACTTTTAACTAAAAACAAATACTTAAACTAGGCTTATGCCGTTGAAGGCGACGGCTTGGGGGATATCCCCGAATGCCCCAATCCTCCAATTCCCCAATCCTTGAATAGACCCAATAAAATACAAAGCCCCTCAAGTCATGACCTTTCATTTGAACTCGGACAAATGGTTCTGAAGATATGGCCGAAATGGTCATTTTCCATTACAAAGCGCCACCAGGTGGCAAAATATTGAACCAAACAGGTATACTGTCATCGTGGGACACATCCTCAGGTCATGATCTTTCATTTGCACTTGATTTGAGGTCAATCGGACAAATATTTCCGGAAATATGATAAAAACAGTGATTTTTCAGTTTTTGGCCCCTGGTGGCCAATCTAGAAATTGTGAATTGTCCAAAATCGAATCAGTTCTTCCTCTTTATGATACTTACTTATATGAAAAACTTGGAATTTCTAAATGAAATATACTGAAGTTATCGCGTTAACACGCAAATCAGTTTTTGGCCCCTGGCGGCCAATCTAGAAATCGTAAATTGTCCAAAATCAAATCAGTTCTTCCTTTTTATGATTACTTACTTATATGCAAAACTTCAATTTTCTAATTGAAATATTATATAATAAAATCGAGTGTATTATTGGTATTTACCACAGTCAGATAATATTCAATTTATTAATTAATTTCACTTTGATTTGGCCGAGAAACTAAAGTAATTTCCACTAATCCTTCATGATAGAACTTACAAATTTACATGGTCAGCAATTTTCTGCCAACATTCCTCTCTGGCCTTATTAGCAGCAACAGTGGTGCGTTTTGCTGATATTAACTTTTTACGTTCTACATAACTGCCCATAATTATGACTTGTTCCTCCTGGGAGAAATATACAGCACACGATCTGTCCATTACTGGGCAGAATAAGAGTCAAATGATCACTAAAACGTCCTTTTTATGAGAGCGCACACTGAGCCGAAAGCACAAAGCCTAGTTTAACAAAGAAAGATAATAACCACTGTTGTGGTGCCGATTATTTCTGATAGGGAGTTCAGGGTTTGTTGAGCCAGCTCACTCATTCATAGCCTGTTTATGTTGAACTTGCTTCGTAGTATACCCCCCAGCCATTTCTATCTGAATTTTTTCAACTTGAATATTTTCAATCCGAATTTGACCAACTGAATTTGAGCCACTAAATGTTTTTATTTTGAAATACTACTGCTTGAATTTTTGAATCTGAATTTGACAACATTGAAAATGAAACATTGAATTAAAACAATTCATATTTTGATTTCAAAGAGATCAATTCAGAACAAATACATTAAGATAGATGGATTTCGGAGTAAAATGTTTCAATGCAATGAATTCAGTGGTGTTTATATTTCAATATCATGAATTCAATGAACATTAAAATTCAAATACATCTGTCACTTATTTGCTTCCATATATATCCATTGTAGCACTGGCCCAAAAGCTTTCCTCCAATTAATATCACCTTAAAAAAATGTCCGTCTCTTGGAGCAACTGTTGGGGACCATATTTCGGGATTACTCATATCCATCAGGAAATCAATAATCAGAAACCAGTAACCACATTATGTAAGCATCAGTAGCGCGCGCACGCCACCTCAGCAGTTCTGTAGCTTTGATCAATATCTGTTCAGTAGAAAATTGTGTGTGTGTGTGCGCGCGTGCGTGTGTGTGCGTTATACACCCTTTTCCGGTGAACAAAGGGATACTTTGGTCAAAAAAACAAAAAACTCTTCCTAAATTACCATACCTTGCATCAAACTTCTGGAGAGCAGTCTCCCCTGAGATGTTTTTGTCCAGCTCCTGAACCCCAGCTTCTGAGAACTCGCCATCTCTGTGATGATAACATTACAGAATGTCATGAGCAGCTGTTCGCAGGACATTACATTTTTATCGAAGAGTTCATTAAAGAGCCTGTAACATGAGCAAGAACTCCACAAACACCCAATCGATGTTTTTTCCCCCTTTTCTGTTGTTGCACTTATTGATGATGTGAGAGGCTCTTGTGAGAGGCTCTTGTCTGTGATGCTAAAACATCTATAATTTGGCATTCCAACAGAAGCAGTTTACACTTCAGTCCCCCTGCTTGACAACATATATGTGAAACAAATTTGGGGAGAGCAGTGGGAGGAACACAAGTGTACTCACCGGTCAGACAGAGACTCTGAAGCAATTGTTGAAACAGGGGGGGACGGTAGTCTCAAGGGCTTCCTTGGAGTTGAAGTTGATGTTGATGGATCCTTTTCATAACTACAAAACCACGCGAAATGACAAAATTATCACAGCGGGAAAACGCACTCTTCGACGTATTATATAGGCTTAATATCACTGGCGGTGCGCTGGCAGTAACAAAGGGATTCAGGAACATCTCCTTTCAATCCGTGATGACTGCAACATCACGAAGTTTACATCTGTAATCAACAGTTGGTCAGACTACTAGGTAGAACAGAAGTATGCCTCTACTGCGACGCGCTGTTGGCTACATTTACATAATAATTGATATGGCATTGCAGAATTGTTCCTTGCACTTTTTCTGCAGAAAACTGAAAAACAGTTCGATTTAACACAAAGTAAATAAAACCGTAACGAACCATGTAAAAATACTTGACTGATAGTTTCTAGTTACCGATGGCAATCTAGTCAAGTTTAATAAAACTGGAAGCAAGTTTTATACAGCTGTTGTTCGTAATGTTCACCTGCCCGCAGGAGAGTAGCTACCAAGTTAACCAGCTAGAATTAACATAACTTGAGACAAACAGTGGAACCGTGTTCTTAAGAAGCACACACATCCATTGCCTGAGACATATCACCGTTTCGCACAACTGGCCATTGCTGGCGAGAACATATGATTACAAGTGACAATACCGTACAAAAAAAAAAAACCCCAGAAAATCAGCGAGCTACGGATTTCTATGCAACATAATGCTTGTTGACGTCAACGTTGCTTCCACGTGCGCTTGTTTATATTGACGTCACTACTCTCTGATTGGTCAATAGTGATTCCTCCATCACCAGCAGACCGAGGGAAAAAAATTCGCTTCCGGCTCCGGTCAGAAAATGATACTGGCTGTATTTCGTTTCCCGACTTTTGTTTAATAACCACTAAATAGAAAATCAGATAACGACTCGTTCACCGTTTTTCGATTTCCAATTTCCAAACGAAAATCGGGAGACAGCCCGTTTTTAATTAGCCCACATCAAAACAAAAATGGAAATCAGTTTATTCTCCATGTTTTCATTAACCCTAATCAAAACGAAACACGAATGGCTGAAAAGTACACGGACCGTGAACGCTAGGTGCAAACACCGCGAAATGCATACATATTACCATCATTAAGTATCCTATGAATGTGGCCTCAGGTCAAAGACCAAACCAATACGACTACCTGTTCACACTAGAAATAGAGTTACAGCATATTATGTACAAAACACTGCTAGCCACTGAGCTAGCCTTAGCACTGGGAACAAGCTAACATTAGCCACGACCGCAACGTTTGTAACATGAGATATTCTCAACGGAGTGTTACAGTACCCATTGACGTCTTACATACGAAGCTATTCTTGAAAATAAAATCAATCAATTATAAATCAAAAAGGGGTAATTAACTTACCTGTCGAATAGAAAGGTGGCTAACTCTGCATCGGTTTTGAATCCTTTCAGATCTCTCAGCTTCCTCCACCTCAGGAAAGCAATACCGATATTGACCCTTGTCTTATCTCGTGGTCTATCCGATTCTCGCTTTTTAGCTTTCTTTTGTTCCTCAGTCTGCTTTTGTTTACTCTTCTTGCTGGTATAAGCTGTTGCTGGCAACGGAGGGATTGGTAATTTTTTCTTTGCCGGAGGTGGATTTTCCGCCATTACTTCGGTAAGACTCCAGAGGTCGCCTTCGCCTCCTTCTTCTTTTTCTTATTAATTTGTCTAATTCTTCTTCTATTCATTTTGCAGTAAAAAAATCACAACGCTCGGTGCGTTATCGCCACCCTCTGAAATGGAGTGTGGGTCTGGATATTCCGACCTCACACTCTCTTGTAAAACCCATTTCTTCCTAAAAAATAAACATTCAAAACATAATTCACCAGAATTTTTCTGCAGTATGTCTCTAGTACTCAAAGATACTCCCTCTTCATGACGTTGTTGACTTAGTTGTTGCCTTGCCTGACAATATTTAATATATGATACTGACACGTGTTCTATCGTCTCTAATGTCTGAGGTTTACACTCATTACAGTAGCCATTACCATGTTCTTTAATTAAAAACGTATTATTTAAACCAGTGTGACCAAATCTCATTCTGGATCACATTAAGTACTTCTAGCATTGCCCACATACCCTTGGATGTTATAATAGCCTCTCCCCATGTTTGCTCTATCCCACTCTGATTGGCAGTTCTCCTTTAGATTGGACTTAACTATGCCTTTTCTTTCTGATTTACTATAAGTAATATTTAGAATAACCTCAAGCAAAAGGGCAGCTTCTTTAGCATTCTTGTCTGCCAGTTCATTTCCTGTTACTCCTATGTGAGCTGGCACCCACACAAAGGCAGCATTAACCCCAGAGCCTTGCAACCTATGCACCAACTGCAAAATATCCACTATGTCTTGTCTGGACTTTGATGACCCATTCTGGATACTTAGCAGTGCAGAGGAAGAATCTGAAGCAACTGCTGCCCTCTTTGTCCAATTACTCTCCACCAAGAAAGTGCAGTAAGAATTGCTACTAACTCTCCTGTATATACAGCTAGATTGTTATTTAGCCTTTCCCTTCTGCTTATCGTATACCTTGGCATAACAAATGCTGAACCTACTTTGTTATTTTCTGTTTTTGATGGATCCTTATACACTACTACCCGAATAACATAATTATCCTTGATATACAACTCTACAGTAGACCTATTGATTTCCCCAGATTTTTTAATTTCTAAAAGGTTTAAATCAACTACAGGACTTCCCATCAACCACAATGGGACTGCTGGGATGTTCACAGCGGGACTCACTTCAATTTTATGCAGCTCCATTTCTTCAACTTTTTGGGAGATGATTCATTCAAAACTTCCGACCTGATTTTTGTCGCTCTCCTGACACTTAAAAAGGACAGCTTGGCTTATATGATCTTCTTATGCCCATTTAAGTTTGCCCAGAACATTACCGTTAATTGATTCTTTCTCATATAAAGAGGCATTTCCCCCATCTCAACCTGTAATGCATTTACAGGGGTAGTCCTCCTAGCTCCACAACACAATCTCAATGCTTGACTCTGAATTACATCCAATTTCTTCAAGAGTATTGGCAGCAGACCTATACACTATACACCCATAATCAAACACTGACCTTATAAGTCCTATGTATACAGTTCTCATGGCAGGCCTACTTGCTCCCCACTCCACTCCTCGCAAGCAACGCATAACATTCAACACTATTTCACATTTGGCCATCAATTTCTGGATGTGTACAGACTATCTCTTATCAAATCTCTGATCAAACCATAAACCAAGATATTTGAAATTGTTAACTCTTTCTAATGCTTTACCTGGGATTTTTATAACTACCTCTTGAATATTTTTCCTTGTAAAGAATATAATTTTTTTCTTGTCTAAGGAAATTCTGAATCCCCATTCAAGAGCCCTTTTTTGGACATCTACTGCTTGTTGCATTTTACCTACTACATAGTTGACATTCCTTCCTCTCCTCCACATAGCACCATCATCTGCAAATAAAGCCACCTTAATAGACCCCTCTATTTTTTTAAACAAATCATTAATCAATAACAAAAATAATACTGGACTAATTATACTGCCTTGAGGAGTACCATTCCCTACTGAATACTCTTTGCAACTCCAGAGGCCGGACATAGACACAGGTTAAAAGCGCAAGGGAGGGGCGGCCCGCTGCGTGTGCATGAAAATTGATTGACATCGTTAGTCACTTTTCCTGGCTCTGATTGGTTGTTTTGTCCTGGTTGTGAAATCTAGCAGAAGGAATTAGAAGCACTAGACAGAGCCAGATGACTCTTTTTTTCTCAAAGATCATCTGACTCACATCCCACTGTCAGGTCATAGTAACAGTTTTAACAAATATAACAAAAAGTGACTTTTTTAAAATTGTAAACACCTCCATGTGCCGCCAATATTTTCCAGAAAATCCAAAATCCCGCCTTGTTGGTTATTGACAAGACGGGCAATCGGTCTGAAACATACATTGTGTATCTTTCTAAATGGTATTATAATATTGGTAGTAAAACCATCAGTACTAGTTCCAAAAATGTTTCAAAGGTTTGAAATGGCCATCTCTAATCTTTTTCTTTAAATTTGTACATATTTTGGAAGTTTTACAGTTTGAAATACTGAACATTGGCATAACCACAAAACACATGTGGCAGAACATAGCAAGTGGTCGTGTTTAACGTTTACTTGCACAATAGCAATTGTCCTACCGTCCAGTTTAGGAAACACTCATCTGACAACCACACGAAAATGATGGGAGGTGAATTGCTTTCTGGAGAAAATATAAATTAGTACAAAATGTTCACAAGAATCATCTTAAAGGTGAGATATACCTAGCTTTCAAGCATTTTTACAGGTTAGAATTTATCCGCGAGAACCATATATGCACTTACTGGAGGGTAGCATAAAGTAGTAACCGTGGTTTAATATTGACACACTCATCTGGAGCATCGTCAGTAAAATCAGAATTATGAGAAAAATCTATTTTTAATTCACATACAGTAGGTAACTTCACTGAAACTTTCAATTATTTCCAGAGAACATCAAATTCTGCGAGGGTGTGTTCAAAGTAAAAGCAAGTGTTGCTTATTCTCAATGCTCCTTCTTTTATTCAGTGATTTTACAGGCCAAATTACTCACGAGGGGCAACTTCACAGACAATTCTGCTATGAAAAAAAGCAAGTATTACACACACACACACAAAAATTCTGCATGCAAGATGGTTTGAGTAGGCTCCGGTAGCCTGGACCTAATTACATTACAATGGGCACTCATACTACATTCAGCTCAAATTTTGTTTATTACTTCAACCCAAATGAATCAATTAAAAATTTTTGTATGCGTGTTTTAAGAGATGCTTTGACAGGTTGTCAGAAAATGTGAAATAGGGTTAACTTCCCTTTAAATTCACATTTTTAACATTTTGAGTAAAAACACAAATTGACTTCCCCAGCACGAACAATAGTTATTCATCAAAAGCCCACTTCTAGTGAAACCACCTGTAGCTGATGCGTCATCAATCGTGTAACTTAGCGCTCCCATGCAATTTCACTGATGGGTCCTCAGCTGTGGCTGGGTGAAGGTCTGCCCATTCTAGGATTTGGGAGACAAGAACTCTTCTGTACAGTTTTCCTGGTGCTTAATCAAAGCCGTTGACTCAGTGAAGCCATCCCCACACTGAAAGCAGCAGAAAGCGTAATACCCCGCGTGAACTCTTTGGTGCATTTTCAGTTTTGCTATTGACTTGAAACCCTTATCACACTTAGAGCACTGGTGCGAGTGCTGTTCTCTATGAGTCCGCTGATGTACTTTCAAATTGCTCAAGTAGCTAAACCACTTCCCGCACTGGGAACACTGGTATGGGCGCTCCTCTGAGTGACACTGCTGATGTACTGTCAGCCCGCTTAAGAAAGTGAAGCTCTTCCCACAATGAGAGCAGTGGTAAGGCCGCTCTCCTGTATGAATCCGCTCGTGCACCTTCAGACATCGCAAGTAAGTGAAGCTCTTCCCGCACTGGGAGCAGTGGTATGGGAGCTCCGCTGTGTGCATCTGCATATGTACTCCCAGACTACTAGACTGATTGAAGCCCTTTCCACACTGGGAGCAGCGATACGGGCGTTCTCCTGTATGAATACGCCGGTGTGACACCAGACTGCTCGACTGTCTGAATCTCTTCCCACACTCGGAGCACTGATAGGGGGACTCCCCTGTATGGACACGCTGATGCGCTTTCATGTTCGACTTGCGACTGAAACTCTTTCCACACTGCGGGCAGTGGTATGGTGGTTTCCCGGCATGAATATGTTCATGTGCCGTCAGGCTCAATTTAGATTTGAATCCCTTCCCACACTGAGAGCAGGTGTGGGTCTCAGGACCTGTGTGAGGCTGTGTGGGGGTGGGGAGTGTTATAGAGGGTGTGGCGTGCTGATGAGTGCTGCTCAGAAGCTGTGGGTTTTCTGCTCCATTTCCTACATGTCCCAGAATCCAGCTGTGCTCTCCTGGATGTACCTTCTTAATGTGCTGGTGCAACATCACCTCCTCCATGTGAAAGAATGGGCACAGGGAGCAAGCAAACACTTCAGACTCTCCTGTAGAGAGAGAAGAGCAAGATTTACACTGAAAATAAAATTAAGCTTTGATTATTTCTTACAAACCCAAAACCAGTGAAGTTGGCACGTTGTGTAAATCGTAAATAAAAACAGAATACAATGATTTGCAAATCCTTTTCAACCTATATTCAATTGAATACACTGCAAAGACAAGTTACTTAATGTTCGAACAGGTAAACTTTGTATTTTTTTTGCAAATATTAGCTCATTTGGAATTTGATGCCTGCAACTTGTTTCAAAAAAGCTGGCACAAGTGGCAAAAAAAGACTGAGAGAGTTGAGGAATGCTCATCAAACACTTATTTGGAAAATCCCACAGGTGAACGGGCTAATTGGGAACAGGTGGGTGCCATGATTGGGTATTAAAGCAGCTTCCCTGAAATGCTCAGTCATTCACAAACAAGGATGGGGCGAGGGTCACCACTTAGTGAACAAATGCGTGAGCTCATTGTCGAACAGTTTAAAAACAACATTCCTCAACGAGCTATTGCAAGAAATTTAGGGATTTCATCATCTCCGGTCCGTAATTTCGTCAAAAGGTTCAGAGAATCTGGAGAAATCACTGCACGTAAGCGACAAGGCCGAAAACCAACATTGAATGCCCGTGACCTTCGATCCCTCAGGCGGTACTGCTTCAAAAACCGACAACTGTGTGTAAAGGACATCACCACATGGGCTCAGGAACACTTCAGAAAACCACTGTCTGTAACTACAGTTCGTCGCTACATCTGCAAGTGCAAGTTAAAACTCTACAATGCAAAGCGAAAGCCATTTATCAACAGCACCCAGAAACGCCGCCGGCTTCACTAGGCCCAAGCTCATCAAAGATGGACTGATGCAAAGTGGAAAAGTGTTCTGTGGTCTGACGAGTCCACATTTCAAATTATTTTTGGAAACTGTGGACGTCGTGTCCTCCGAACCAAAGAGGAAAAGAACCATCCGGACTGTTATAGGCGCGAAGTTCAAAAGCCAGCATCTGTGATGGTATGGGGGTGCATTAGTTCCCAAGGCATGGGCAACTTACACATATGTGAAGGCACCATTAATGCTGAAAGGTACATACAGGTTTTGGAGCAACAAATGTTGCCATCCAAGCAACATCTTTTTCATGGACGCCCCTGCTTATTTCAGCAAGACAATGCCAAGCCACATTCTGCACGTGTTACAACAGCATGGCTCCGTAGTAAAAGAGTGCGGGTACTGGACTGGCCTGCCTGTAGTCCAGACCTGTCTCCCATTGAAAATGTGTGGCGCATTATGAAGCGTAAAATACGACAACGGAGACCCCGGACTGTTGAACAACTCAAGCTGTACATCAAGCAAGAATGGGAAAGAGTTCCACCTGAAAAGCTTCAAAAATTGGTTTCCTCAGTTCCCAAACGTTTACTGTGTGTCGTTAAAAGGAAAGGTGATGTAACACAGTGGTAAAAAGGCCCCTGTGCCAACTTTTTTGCAATGTGTTGCTGCCTTTAAATTCTAAGTTAATGATTATTTGCAAAAAAAAAAAAGTTTCACAGTTTGAACATTAAACATCTTGTCTTTGCAGTGTATTCAATTGAATATAAGTTGAAAAGGATTTGCAAATCATTGTTTTCTGTTTTTATCTACGATTTACATAACGTGCCAACTTCACTGGTTTTGGGTTTTGTAGATTACATTATTTGGCCACAAACATGAGGTTGATCGTATCCAATTCCCATCGTAATTTGGTGCACAAATTATTCTCAGTAATAGGCATGTTCATGAGTAAATCAAGATTGCAATTCAGGAGAGAAAAGGACCAGGCAGTTTGCTTCCAAAACACATGGTGTCCAAACCTGCTCTTTTACACAAAAGCCCAGGGTCAAGCTCTAAGAAAAAAATTAGTCAGAAAAACACCCTTTACATGTAGCTTTTAACATGTTTCATCAAGCCGCGGGGTCACTGGAGTACACTGGAGTATAATGAAGTGTAGACCTCAGCGAAGCCTTACTGTACATGCCAAGCAATTTCCAGCTGTTTGTCGCAGCACAGCACGGCCAGCCTCGGTCTGTACTGGCAGCCATTTTAACTAAGGCAATTAAAAATAGTCCACATCCGGAGACACTTGCTTTACACAAGTAAAATTTGCTCATAAACCGTGAATATTTTGGGAAAAGGGGAAAAATGGCTGAGTCAGACACTGCCCATGCGCAGTCAGTGTCAGACTGACTGGCCAAGCTAATGAGGACATAAACCAACAGTTTTTATCATGTTATTTCAGGATATTTTGCTAAAAGGTCATTTTATGGAGGCAAGCTGAAATATAGCCTCAAATAGCTAATTAGGGGTCCTTGGAGGAACTGCAAGAACTGTGCAATTTTTGCCGCAGTGTTTCATAATTTTTTTCCTGCCCTTAAAGTGTTTCTATAGCATAAACACGACATCATCGAGTGACCAAATTTGGCAGTAAAGTTCCTTTTTCCAATTTCCAAAACAAAATTTACCCAGATTGGACAGATGGAAGCACCAAAGAAAAACATGTTTTTTCTAGAACGCATCATCAGATTACCTGGCTTAGACCACATAAATGTGATTCAAAGCCAATTGCAGTCAGTCACATTATATATATATTAAATATATGGTCGCATGTCATGAGGTGGGCACTCAAAAAGGGTGGATCTGTGAAACCAAGAAACTGCTTGTTCAAAATGTATTTTCTCTTAGATTCATTGGTCTTTCATTGTAATTTTGGTACCAAATTGTAGCTGCTGAAGTTCTCTTTCACTTGCCACCAAATCTGTTTGATTTGGTCGGATACTTTTGGTTCAGCGGCCTTTTTAGAAAAGCAATAATGGGGTGGATCGGAGTGGTGGTGGAGGGGTGACGGCAGAGAAGCAGCTAGATTATGGTTATAATGTTCTATTACTCCAGGGTAAGGCAGTGTATCTTTTATGAACTGGATGTTATCCACAAAATAAAACAAACCTGGGTGAATTTGAATGCATATTAACCAAATAACACTAGTTTTTGTGAAAAGCGTCCATTCCGAGAAAAACTGACTTTTTGTAGCGGCTTTCAATGCATTTACTTGTTAATTAAATACATGTTACTCTCAATAACATTAGAACAGAATGACATAATAAATTTGTTAGGCATTTTTGATTGGGCTGAAGGTATGTAATATGCAGTAGGAGTATTGAAAAATGGACCATTTTGACCCTGTCACACTTTTGTGGCACACCTCATGACATGCAACCAACATCATCTTGTGCAACTAGCCAATGGGCCATATTGAACGATCAGTTGTCATCATATAATGGACTGAGACAATTATACAATCCAACACAATAACAGCATATACCGCTGGGCGAAGGGCAATGTTTCGTCATTATCACGCGACCGTTGTAGCAGACGACAGCTAATTTGGGGGAATAAAACCTCATTTATCTAGTCTTTGAAAACAAAAATTCCACATTTTTGTATTTAACAATATTTATTTACTAATTATGTTTGTATGAAACAGCATGCATTATCCTTGAGTTCCCCTTTATGTTCCTGCAGAATCAGACTGTTGAAGATCACTCACTACCGAAAATGAGAGGTGATCCAGATCTGAGGTTTCTGTCCAGCGGAAGTACACAACAGTGAAGAGTTTCACTTTCTGATGACCAGTGCGCAGACACGATTTCTGAATGATGCTTGATAGCAAACTTCTCGGAAAAGTCGTCTTGAATGATTACTTCATCAGGTTTGATTGCCTCTTTAAGGCGTCTTAGATCAGCATGTTGATGGCATTCATCATACAAGTGGTGCATGAAACATTTTAACTGTACTCTCAGCTCAGTAGTTGCACTTTTCAGATCGGATTCAACTAGACCTAACTGTTTTTCTGTAGCGAGTTGCCCATTGGAAGTAAGACACAGGCGTATTGGTGTCTATCCCGGTGGCTTATCGATATCATCGAATCCGCAAGTCAAGCATTTGCGATCAACACAGTCTGTGTTCATAAGGTCACAAACGGTGAGTTCCACAACCTGGACTGGATCTCATGGAATGGCAGGCGCAACTTTATGAATGCCAGACGCGAATATTACAATGCTCTGATGATATCTGTATGTGCAAACCTCTTGATCATGGCTTGTTGTCAGCCTGATGTATGGTGGGCGTTGCTCTGTGAACTTGGTGAATCCGATGATGCCTCCGTACTCTTGGTAAAAAAGTTGATGGGCTTCAGACAGAATCAGATACAACAAGCGCTTTTGCTTCTGTTCTCGTTTACCAGTCTGGGGCTCTTTCACTGAAAGACAGACCTTTTCGCCAGGGCAAATTCTGCTCACATTATAGCGTAAATAAAAGTGATGGATGAGGTCCAAAGCTTATTTCAAAATCGTATCGGAGCGTTCCTTCCATTCCGAAACATAGAGCAGTGCCCGTCAAACTTTGGGCTCCTTGACGGCGTTGCACAATTCATTTTGCTGTTCCCTTGGCATTGAACATAAACTTGCTCCGATGATATGAGTCTCTCTTTCTGACGTGACAGGCAATGCACGTTTTACTTTGGATACTGCCTTCCCGAGAGTATTCATGGTTTTATACTGATGGTCCGATGCTTTCATCATTTGGTGTCGTCTGCTGTGCCCGCGCTTCCTTCTTCTTCTGCCGCTGCAGTCTTTTTGCTTCAAGTTCTTTCCTCTGTTTTTCTCTTTTAGCGGATGCCATCATGGAGGCCCTCTGCACAGCTCTGGCTTCCTTTTTTCTTTCCCTGTCCTTCTATTTGGCTCCTTGTACTTCTCCTGGTCATTCTTGATTTTTTCCCTTTTGGTACGGCTCCTCTCAGAATCCATATCAGGTGGCATGGCAGTTGCTTCTCTCTGTGCTTGCATTATAGTGATGGTCCCATCAAATCTGGGGTGTAATTTATAGTTCTAAGGTAGCTGGCATGGTTTCTTTAGAGTTACACAAACTTGTCAAAGTACAAACACACAGGAAGAAACCACTTCAATTCAAAGCAATCAAATCTACCAGAGAGGTTCCTCAATTTTGCTCAATGTCTTCTAATTTGTAATTTTGGCACCAATTACATGTACTCAACATGTCACCAATTACATAACCCATCACCAATTACTCCAGCATATTTAATGACAGGTGACAATTGGGATCTCTAATTACTAGCAATTAAATCAGCCAGTGTTTTCTGAACTCAGAAAGAACAGAACAGCCTTTTGAAAGCCTTAGCAGCAGTGGCAGCTGCAATATCAACTCTGGAATTAGTCATTGGTCCATTACTAGAATACCAGAGTCCTGTCCGACACGCGTTTTGTCCTGTCCGCCACGCAATTGTGCCGGACAGGACAAAAAGATTTTTAATTTCCCATGAGGTGTGTTCTATTTCCTTGAAAAATGCCTTACTCACATTGTTTTATACCACATCAACAAACAGAAAAATGATTCTTGCCTTCATAAGTCATTTACTTTGGAAATCAATTAAGCTTTTTGCTCATGAATCCTGTCGAACAGGACATCCAACTCCCGTGAAGTGAAATTAACAGGGCTTTACACTTGAGAAAACAATATTACTTGGTGGTTTATTTGCTTTGACTTGAAACTTGTCCTGTCAGCAAGAAAAAATTGTCAACAAGTCGACACGGTCTACAACATCCCCTGCCAATCGTGTGCTTCTTATTTTCGAACTCCATCAAGGCCTTTAGGGTCTGAAGCTACTCACCAAATTTGGTTGTCCTATCTGTAATAGTTTCTGAGAAAAGTTGTCCCCTTTCTCTCGGACGGACGGACGGACACACGCATGCACGCACACACGCATGGAAGGACGGACAGAGGTCAAACCTATATCCCCCTCCCACTTTGTGTTGGCGGGGGATTAAAATTAAATACAACAGGAGAGAGATGAGAAAAACGTGTCCTATCCGACATGCTAATTGTCTTCATTTCCTAATTAAATCCTAATTTACATAATCATGGGGTAAAAATTTTGGCCCAGATTTTTGTTTTCTAATCAGTTCAGATATACATTTAACATATCCAATTGGTATTTTGCTCAGAGTCAAACATTTATATTTCTAATACTACCGAACAAATACCATGAAATGGCCCAGTATTTGTATTGAATGAATCTCTGTTAAATATTCAAATGGTTACACTGCTGTTTATATTAAGCCAACCCATAACATTATGCTTGGAATTTTTCACACAAGTTTAGTCACTGAATATAAAGCTAGATCAACAATGCTTGAATGGAACATCAACGGGGAAATGACTCTTCACCTGGGTCTCTTTTACAGGATGATATAATCGGAGATCCAGGGTAGGGAACTGCAGGTTGTGCGATCAGACAGGAAGTAACCGGAGGCAATAAGTCTCCTTCTTCCTGTTTCCCGCAGTTCTGTAGTCCATCGTATTTCAGCACCCTGTCAGTGATTTCCATGCCATCTCCATTCATCTCTTTATTATTCCTCACATCTCCTTCAGCAGTTCCACCATTCACTCCATCCTCCCTCTTCACCTTCTCACTCCACCTCTCCCCACCTTCCTCCTTCTCTTCCTTTATGTTGCAGAGAATTAGTTCTTCCTCACTGCTTGTCCCATATCCATTAATCTCCTCTATACTCTCCTCTATGTCTTCACTTTTAATCAAACTGGAACCCAACTCCAGCCCCGAGACAACTGCACTGTCCATTAAAGGTAACGTCTTCATGTTTTAACTCAGACAGAGCTTGAAGCTCTTAAAATGAGAGACTCAGGTATTGTCTCCGATCAAGTCCGTGGAATCTTGACAATGGAAGGCAAGACAGTCTACAGCAGGTCCCGGAGTTTCTGAGAAAACAGTAGAAATCCAGTACAGTCAAATTCACGCTTTCAGTATAGATAAATATAAAGAATGTACCTGCTCTGAATTCAAACCAGTTTAATTCAGTTGTCAACCGTTTTAACCAAAAATAAAAATCAAACTGCTGTCTGCAAGAGGGATGAGCGAGATGGTCTATGCAGTTTATGCGCTCTGGGGCTATCTGAATATATGCACTGGGTCAATGTGGGAATGGATTATAAGGAATTTGAAATAAACAGGAATTTTCTGAAATAAGCCATTTTAGAAGTAAAAAAATACATCCAAAAATCCGCAAAACATCATTTTACTACAACGGAAGAAATGATTTTGAATGACCCTCATTGGAGTAATGCGCTTTATGTCACCAGAGGCGCAGTAAGATGTAATACCTACCGTGACCACTTTCGAGCCTCCGGAGGAACTTCAATCCCTGGAACTCATACTTCTGCCGCAGACCGAAATCATCTATTCCGCTCTGAGACAGCCGAGAGGAGGAGGGTCTGCCATTTTCCCCGCGTCAATTACCCTTAAATCATAATGTAACAAGACATACCGGTAAAATGTGTGATGCTACAATTTACAAAAAGCGGAGTAGCTGCATCAAGGTATTGATTTAAAAAAAAAAAACGTCCCGTAAACAAACTTCATTGAAAGCTAACCCGGGAAAACTGCTCTGGATACTAGCGTCTGCCGTTTGTTGACATGCAATAACAACCATCATTCTATTCAGGTAGCATGCATTGGACAGACTGATACGTTATAATGCCGCGGGGGAAAAAATACATAGGTTGAGCCGATAAAGCAGAAACGTTCCCCCCTAGCTAGTCTGGAGATAAATTGATCTTTGCGTTTTGATTTAAAATTGAATTTAGTGAAAGACTTGAGATGATCAGTGTATACAAGAGAGGGGATGATGCTATTCAGAGGTATTTGCAAACTGCAAGCCATAAAATTTGCACGTAGCTTATTATATCACAAATCCTGACAAATTATTTACACACCTTGAAGCAGTGTAAATAACGGTGAAATGCTTTCCTCAGAATTAATGCAGCCGGTCAACGCATCTCTAGAGGAGCACGTTTCAACGAAACATCTCAGAAACTTTGCCCCATCTTGCTTCCTTGTGTGTAAAATTAATTTAATAATTCAAAATAACAATTTATAGCCAGTAAATGAACACCTACGAATAAAACGGTCTACAGAAGACAGCAGCTTCCGCGAATACGTCACTTCTTCTTCTTCTTCTTCTTCTGTGGAGATGTTACACAACAGCCGTATTACTGCCCTCCGCAGATTATAAAAAAAACTTCACCATCATTTTCTTCTTCATCATCTTCATCTTCTATAAGTAAATAAATAAGTAAGTAAATAAATAACTATATAAAAATGAAAAACGGCTCTAATTACTTAGCCTATACACATTCATAAATCCTCTTTTCTCAGCTGCACTTCCCAGTCACCTGAAACACACCGCTAAACCCTCTCTCTCTAAAATTTCCTGAATTTCTTCCCCTTTCACATCAATTACTCCCAAAAACTCTAGCGCTGCATCTTCCATCATTTTAATTATTTCTATTCAACTTTCAATATCTCTGGAACAAATTAATACCATTGCCATAAAAGCTAAAAAAATATATATATCTTATCCATTCTTATGATATCTCCATCTTGTTTTCTGACTGGCTGAGCCCATGCCAGCTCCTTCTCCATTTTTGCTGTTGCCACTCTCTTGGTCGCCTCACCATAAAACATTTTTTCCCTGAGATCTTATCCTTTCCATCTCCCGCTCCATTTTCATCTCTTACCATCCAATGCACCAATTTCATGGTTTTCCCCACAATGAAAACACGACACATGTTTTTTTTTTTTTGGATACACATTCATCCTCCACACAATCCTCTTTCCCACATTTTCCACACTTTTGTATCTTTTTTCTGCACACTGCTGTCATGTGCCTATACTCTTGTAATGAATGCATTTCAATTAACGACAGAAGTAAAATACTTCCAATTTTACACTTTCAAAATAAAATCTCCCTTTTAAATTCTCAGCTGCAAAATTTGTTATGAAATTAAAGATGTATTGACTCACAAAAATGTAACAACAAAAAGTATATTTTGCTTGTAAACATGCCAGCCAAAATATAATCTGGAAATGCATAAAAACTGATGGCTTGGGGGCTTTTACATCTTGCTTCTTGATTCACATCTTCGCACCCTTATTAATTTTCTTAGATAACATCCTTATTTTTTGACAAAAACTATAAGCCACAATTTTCAAGCTTCTTCTTTTTTAGTGATTGTGCAGACACAGCCAATTGTTGCAAAGCGGCGTTTGCTTGGGAGCCTAAAGACAAATCAAAGTTGATATGGAATCAGTTGACACCAGATGCGGGAAAAAGGGAATGAGGATTTTATTATAACAAAACAAAACAGGCACGAGGGCCAACAAAAAACTTGGCCCAAAGGGTTGCAAAAAACAAACTAAAGTACGCTACACAGAGCTATAAACAATAAATGCAAAAAGGCAAAAAACAAAAGGCACTGGAAACTCCAGGCAAGATACTCCAGAAAAAATAAATAACAATACTAAATATATATAAACACAAGACGAGAGGCTAGGACAAATACTAGGGAACTTGACAAGAACTTGGCTAAACGAGACGCGACTAGAAACAAACTTGCACAAGCAAAGAGACGCGAGACACTGTCTGCCAGCCAACTTCCACCGCATCCAGATAAAGGCTTGAAAATCAGACATGAAGGGCAACACCTGGAGGAGGAGAAACAAGAGGCATGGCAAGATCAAGACATGGACAGAGATTGGATGACATGACCTGCTCATTAAGAGAATGAGCGTGCTCAGCTTAAGTACCAATTAAGTATGCAGTTTGGAAGCAAGCATGAATGTTAAGAACAGAAAAGCACAGCAAGATCTTGAAATAGCAAAGCAGGAATCATGACAATAAACTCCCTGTCTAAATTAGTAATATTAGTAATGTGCCTATCTAAGAATTACACCACCCAGTGAGTGTTAGTAAATGTTAGTAACTTAAAAACAGTTAATTGTCAATTAAGCTTAGAGAGGCCCGAATCAGCACAGCACAGAAGGAAGAGGGAAATACCAAAGCCAACCCAGAGCTCTGAAATGTGCAGCAACGAAGGCACGGGGCGGAACGCAGACAAGCGGTGGAGTGGCATGGCAGACCTGGCATGAAACAAAACATGGAAAAGTAAAAACCATGGACATGGAACATGAATAATGAAATGTAAAATCCTAATACAAGAAACTGTTAAAACTATGACTATGAACATGAAACTATGAACTATGAAATCTTGAACATGAAACTGTTAAAACCATGAATAATACTGTTCTGGCCAAAGGCCAGAACCCTGGAACACAACAAAAGTAGATTCCCAGTTATATTGGCAATGAGGACATTAATTCCAAATAGTATATTGTGACATCTTTCCCTCATTTACTGAATCAAAAGTTACAGAAGAAAGTAATTTACAGTTTTTAAGCTGCCACTTTTCAAGGGAATAAAAATGGCACAGTGCCCTCTGCTTTGCTTAGAAGAATGTAATGTCTTTTGTATCGAGTAGTATTGTAAATTTACTCAAAAAGTGCATTCCCTTGCAATACCATTCTTTTCTGTATTTTGTGTGACTAAACCATGGAAGATTACATAAAATCTCGGACACGTGTCATTTAAAATGAAAAAGATAATAATAAATGAAAGTCCTGACCCCTAAAGTCACAAATGAAACAGGAATTAAAAATAATTTTTATAATTAATAATAATTTCATAAGTTTCTCCAAATCCACCCAAAGTACTACGGAACCTGAGTTATCCTTAACTGACTAATCATCAGCTTGGAGACCTGGCTATCCAATGCTACATGGGTGATCAGCTCTAAGGCTGTGATCTCCCATGCAATATTACCCATGGATCATAGTGTCATAAGCACGAGACTTGCATATTCCCTCGGCGATATTGGTAACCCCACACTCGAATCACCAGAATGGGAAATGCACTTAATCTGTGGTGAACTATCAGTTTTTCATTACCTCTTAAAACCTCTTCCCTCTATTGGGTGCCCTGCTGTATGAGTTCATTAAGGGGCTTCAAGACCTCTGAGTGATCTGAAGACCTCCCTGCGGTAGAAGTGATGGTATTTATATTCCTCTGCTTGGCTTCGGGTTTTTAGATGCTGTTAGACTATGACATTGGCTGTTCTTTTCTCCCACAGGGACACATCGTTGTATGATTTTTGTAGTAGTGCAGCTGGTCTTATGACTGAGATATTGCGTGTATGAGCCCTTAGAATACTAGTTAAAAAAAAGAAAAGAAAAAAAGAGCCAAACCCAAAATTCTTCAAAAACAAAAAACAAAAATAAAAATCCAGCTGTTTAAATAGATTGTTGTTTATTTAGGCCAATGGCCTAGACCTTAAAACAAGAGTTTTAGGAGTGGTTTGGTTCAGCATAGAGAAAATGAGTATTAATTTAGTTCAATTTGGTGTGAAAAGGAATTAAGTTTGAAAGTAAATGAATAAACAAGTGCTTTGCATACAATATTTAAGACCAAAAGCTGTGTTCTTCAAAAGCAGTGTCAGATGTTAAACCTTAAAGACCTGCTGTGACGTCTGTATTCTTCCCCATTAAGACCTAATGTGACCAAACTCATTTCTGATCATTTCCAAAAACCTTGACCAGTGAAATGCAGTGATTCGCTAAAATATATACAAAATATAGGGAATGCAAAATGAATTATGGGTTTTGGATTTAAAATCTTTTTAGCATACATGTGGACCACAAAAAAATTTCTGAAGCTACTCTTCAGACAGTGACGATGGCTGATGCCCTGAGTGAGGGGAGTGACATTGACTTTTTGTTATGATGCCACATTGTTTAGTGAACTGCCACTTGTAGACAAATCACTGTTTCTGAATTTTTTTTTTCTTTAAGTGTTATTGAACATCAGGGCAACAGCAAGAATTTGGATGAAGGCCAAAGGCTGTTTATTTCAAGTTTGTTACAAAGGCTGAGAAATATAGGTCTTAGTGAATGTTAACAATCCAATCAAGTATTTCAGGTCCCTCGGTTGTTTTCCAGTTACATTCAAACAATGGCCTTGGTCTTTAAATGCGTTTTTAGAGAGTGTCTTGGGCCTTAATAGGTTAAACACCTTATATAGAATGTAGAGACAGTTTCAAAATTGGGCCTACATGAAAACAAGGTAAGGTAATGCCAAGGTCAGGTTTTCACCCTTGTTTGTTTGGTTGTTTGATTGTCTATAAACGGGATAACTCAAAAAGTTATGAACGGTTTGGCACAAAAATTAGTAGGATGATATGTAACAGTCTAAGGAACTCAGAAAGATATAAACGGTTTGGCACAAAAATTAGTAAGATGATAGGTAACAGTCTAAGAATGAGTTGATTCAATCTCGGAAGTGATCTGGAACATATTCTGTATTCTGGATCCAGAAGAATAAAAATATATCTGTCTAACGTGGAATTGTGTGATACTTCTGAGCAGATTACTCAAAAAGTTATGATCAATTTGGCATGAAATTTTGCAGGATGATATGTAGTCTAAGGTAGAGTTGATTTAATTTTGGACTTGATCTGGAACATATTCTGTAAACAAAAGAACAGATACATGGTGTGGCGGAGGTATGCCCTCTAGCAATTATCATTATGGTCATTCATGTTGTGAATTATAGCTCATGTCCAATATATAAGGGAATAATGAAATGTATTTGTTTATTTACGCTCTCTCTGAGATATACCCCTCCCCAGTTAACCACATAATTTCTCTAATTCTATTTAGTAGCCCATCCCCAGCAACCCCCTTCGTTAAGATGGTGAAATGAGTATCATGGGGCTGGGGACTGGAACAGAGGGCCTTTTCAGGGCCCTGGGGCCAGGCAAGCGGATAAGACAGGGAAGGCTTTGGCTCTTCCTGGCTGGTTCTGCCTAGATCTCTGGACCAGATTGGCGGACATACTCAGCTTGGAATATTTATTTCATTCATCCTTTTTTTCTTTGTCAAGAGGATCTCTGTGGAACCTGCTCGCCATCGAGGAGAGGTGATAGCTGTTGTGCAATGTTCATTTTGTATTATAGCTGTTGTGAAGGTGCCTGCGAGGGAGATGGTGATTGTTTTTGACTGTGTGATTGAGTTTGATGTACCATGGTGATGCAGTTGTGTTTTGTCTTGTTCTGTCGTGTAGTTGTATAGTTTTTGTTTAGTCAGCAGAAGATGCTCCTGGTAGAAAGATTCTTTCATAGCTTTGCTATTATAGATAATCATCAGTTAGCTACTTTAATGGTGATAAAAGTAACACAGATGTGCTCTAACAACACTGCAGTGCAGTTAAAATGACGTTTTTTCAGCTGTTTCATATTGCAAAATATCTTTGCAAATTTGTGACAGTGTTGAGCCAAGCCAATATTACACAATATCAGTGTAAAATGCGACAAAATGTCAGATATACATTTGTGCAACACCAGAAGTAACATGTATAGAGCACTGCTACAGTTTTATTGTGACATATTTTCAGAAAAAGTAACATTGTTTTGCAACTATATTATTTTGAACCAACTTCAGTGCAACGACATACCAAAGTTTTATAACCTTAGAAAGATGCTGCAACAACGTGTTGATGTATTTTTTTATGAAGGGGACAGATGAACTGTTCCTCTCCTTCAGGGCGCTACACAGTGCACAATATTTGGCAGTACGGCGAGTTCCAGTCCCAAATGGGCTTCTGTTCTTATGCTGAAAGTATGTTCTTTAAACTCGGTTTGGCTCAGTCATGCATTCAACTGCACAGATGCGCACACTTGAGGATCTGAGCTCTGATGTTCAGGGATGTTCACTGAGGGACTGGGCTGGTCATCTACATGTGATTTGTTGACTTTCTTAGGGCTCCCCTTAATGTTAAATGATAGATTGTAGCGCTTCTCTAGTTATACGACCCAAAGCACTTTTCAATTTTGCTTCACATTCACGCTGATGGCAGATATAAAGCCATTACTTTATATTACATTACAATACTGTATATTATGGGCATTTAAGAGACACCTTTTTTCAGAGCAGTCTAGAATACAATGCATATTAGCAGGTATGGTGTTGTAATCCTTAGAGGGAGGGCATGACTGAGAATAATTAGTACTTTTCTTAAGGGTGAGAGGCTGTAAATACTGTGTGTCAGTATCTCTGGGAGCCAGGCTTACATTCACAGAACCATAATTTAATTTTGAGCAATACTATTCAGTAATTTTGAGTAAATCTAAATTCATCTTGAGATCCAGGAATTGCAGATGCACCAGCACAGAGAGAAAGAGGTATGGCTAACTCTGCACTTTTTTGCTGCAGGAAAACTCTGTGGTCTCGCGCTCATGAACTTTGACCCCGTGAGGTTTCAGACATGGACATGATTTGCGGTGCGTTCATCTTCTATAGTCACCTATGTCAGACCATAAAATGCCCCCAGCGTGCCCACCTTTACATGTCTTAAAGCGAAGGACATCATAACATAACACAGCACTCGGGCCAACTCCACCAGTGTCCTTTCAACTCAGTTTTATTTGTATAGCGCTTTTCACAGAGAGACTGTCACAAAGACGCTTTACAGTGAGAAAATAAATACATAAATATACAAATAAATGGGACAGTGCCCAGCCAAAACTATGACCTCAACAGTTTTTTCTTTCCTTCTTGACTTATTGGACAAACAGTAAAATGGCTCATAATTGATCATGGTGGTCCTTGCTTACAGTACATAATCAGTTTTCAATCTTCCAGAGCAGAGTTTTGAATGAATTAAGTTCTTAAACCAGCTACCCACACAGAAAGAACCTATATAAACATATAGGTTTTAATACAGGGCCACATACAGGTTTTGCATATATGCGACATACATAAATTTGGCCGTTCTCATATATTATAGGTAAATATATGTACATATATGTACCTATTATAAATGAAAACAACCAAATAAAACTTACACATATTTCTATTTGGCGTTTCGAATCCCACCAGAATCTGGGATATCCAATTAGGGAACTATGTACAATTTCTTAGGGCTTATTCGTATATACGGCCCCCTGCTGGCTATTCAGGAGAACGTACACAGCCTGTGGCCACAAGCATTCAATTTTCAGATATTTGCTGGGCAAAATTTCATAAGCTCAGAACGAGGGCAGAGAATAATCAGATGGCAACAGGGTCAGAATCTTATTTATGAGCGCCCGTCTAGCCAACAGGACGCGCCTAGAAGAACTCTAATCTACATAGCCCTTCCCAGCAGGCCCTTTGCAATTTGCATCCCTGTAGCGCATTGGGCAATTGCGCACAATTTCTGAAAAGAGCTGCTGACCACTGCTAGTTGATACAAAGCGGGGATTAAAACCAAGGGGGTAGGAATACACCCAGAAGTTGAAGCTCAATTGAACACTCAAAGTAGATAGCAGATGATCAATTAGCGGTAGCTTCTTCATTCACCTCCATTCATTTTGCCTGACTTTTGACATCAAACAACTTTACACTAAAAACATTATGAGCCTTCATGTCAGCAATAATATTTTCTACAGTGAAACTACATTTTGTAGCAGACAAAACATTGTGATCTAATAGTAAGCATTTTTAGCTGATGGCACCAGGCTAGGCTAAAAGTGACGTGAAATGCCGGCGACTTTCTGTCGCACAGGACGTAAATAACCGTACTGTTTAGTCCAGAAGCCCATAACGAATCATAAACAGAAGACGATTGAGCAACATTGCTAACAAAGTGAAGTACCTACGAAGTAATAATTTGCAAAACATCATCACATTGAATAGAATCACACTATACTAACAGACGCAATCCCTTGCTCACTGGGAATTATGTGTAGGATACACCTACCAGAGGAGTTACCGCTTCTCAGGACGTTGGTTTACGTCAGCGAGCTGACTTCGAGCCTGCGCAGCAGGCGTGGTGCCAACTGATAACTCGTTCAGTTGTGCTTCACACTCTCCTGTTGAAAATAGTGCCACTTACTGTCCCCTTCTTTTACTGTCTATTCTTTCCGTGTCAGAATTTAAGATTCCTTGTTATTTCATCCCTGTAGGAAAAAGTCTGGGACCTTTAGTTGCTATACAAGCATCTCAGATAAAAGACAAGTTTCTGTTCATTAAAACTGTGAACAGAAATGTAGACTTGGAGAATGTCTTCAAATTCATTAACCACAGTGAAATACTCTAATAGATGTGGGGATGAAAATGACTTTTGGGTATGTTTACTTGAATGTTTGTTCTTCTGTGTGCTTTTATTTTGTTATTTTTGTTTTATTTTGTTACATTCAGACTAAGGACCTCTGAGCCCTATTCATCTAGAAACTGCATTACAGAGAAGATGGAAAACATTTCATTTGGTGGATGTAACAGTGTAGTGTATAACCTTTCATTGGATGCATATGAGCTGTAATGATGTGAATCCAATTTTATCTAATGTGGTGAATCTGACTTAAACTTGAAAAAATGCTTAATTGATGAAATAAACATAATCAAACCATTTTGTTTTTATACATTTCCTTCTCTTCCACAATACATTACTCAATCTTCATAAAATAGAAATAAGTATGGTCAAGAAAGAATTCATGACCTTGTTATTGTTAATATTTCAGGAAAATAAATGTAACAAATAGTATTAGATATTTGTGTTGATATCATAGCTTTTTGTCTTTTCGCACTTGCCATAGTTAATAATGACTGGTTTACACATAACATGCCGTTGTCACATGTCAACATGTAATTAGGATCAAATGTGATGCCAATTTCACGTGCTCACATGCGATTAATAAGTTATTGTGTGAAATTCTTGTCATTTCTGTAAGGTACTTTGGACTAATATGCAGATATTACCTTGAGAATAAAAATATGAGCGAGACATCATGTATGACAGTTGCAAAAGTGAGATATGAGCTATACAATACACTCTCAGAAATAGGGGTACAGCAGGAGTCCATTTCTGTTCCCCATTTCTATGTGCGCGTATATGCCACATATATGCAGCATATAGGTTGCATATATGCGCATATATGTTCATATAGACTCTTTCCATGTGGGTAGGGCTAAGTTTTTGATGTTTTTTTCTGTTCATGAGATGATGGAAGTTTCTTGTTCTTCAGCTCTTCTCCTTCATGACTCTCGCTGGTTTTCCCTGTCATCTCAGGCTTGGCAGTTCTCTGTTTCCTCACCAACGCTCTTGGGGATCAGCAGGGGACCACAGACAATCTAAAAGAGATCATCCTTGGACGCTGCTACAATTACATTACCCTGGTTAATCCCAGTTCAAGGTAAAATTTGTGAGGGGAGCACAAGGTCAAGTACTGTCAGTGATTGGTGTCAGTCTGTCTGAAAGGAAGCTGTATTTATCTCTTTCCTGACAACTCTGCTAGAACCCAGTCATATACAACTGGCAAATAAGGTTATCAAACTTTCTGTGATTGTATTTCTTTCACATTGCATTGAATCACTCTTCTGCACACTTCGAAGTATATTTTGTCCAATTTTGATGACTTTTGGTACAATATTGCTTGCGGATATCTATCTAGAAAATCTATTTTTAATTTTTTTCATCTGCTTTCTCATCAATATTCATGAGACCTAATTTTCAGATTGCATGAGCTGAAAGGCAATTTTTCATAATCATACTCAAAAATAAAGCCCAAGTTCCGAGCTTTTTAATTAGGTATCACAAAGATATGTTTGACACAAATAAAATATTTTTATGATTTTCTTTTGGGTGGCAGTGTTTTTCCTCAGCCATTTTGTCCTCATGCAGGCCAGCTGGGAGAGAGTTAAAGATGTAGTTATGTTATCAAACAATCATGTTAGCAATTGTTCAGAAGAATATGCAGAACTTTTGGGTGCACTTGCATAACTTTACATGAAAATCTATTTGTGTATGCATGCGCTTGTATGCGTGTGTGTGTGTGTCATGCCTTTGTTTGCAGCTATCACTGTGAGGAGATCTGGAGAGAGTTCCAGGGGGCGGTGGTGAGGAGAACTTCATGCAACGTTGCAATGAAGGACTACCACAGAATGTTCCACATCATGCCGCAAACCCTGCCCTGTGATAGGGTAAGTGTCTCTGTGCTGTGGTGGCAACTCCAATGAGAAGGATTCAATTTATCTGAATCAAACTGCTGTATACAGAGCACAGAAGAACTTTAACTCGAATGTTGTACATGATGTGGCCCTCTGATTGATATCTGAGGTGGAGCACTACTCTAACTGGTTCAAGCAGTGTAACTTTTCACCAACTGACTTATGAAATGTAGCACTGCTCCTCAAAGTCATAAAGCGAGCTGAAAAGGTCAGACAGCGCTGACGTCTTGACTGGGGTGCAATGTGATGAAGAGTTAAATCCTCATTCCATACACGCACGATATCCAGTTAGCTAGTATTTCTTAGCTGAGTAACGGAAAACCAGGTGCATTCTGTTGACTTTTATCTAATTTCTAGGAGCTCTGGAGTTAGCACTGGGCACTCCTACAGCTGATTGGATTGAGCAGTTGTATAACTTATAGCAATGATCTCTGAAGTTAGCATTGGACCTCTTTAAAGTCCATGTCTTTAGACTGGATTTAGCATTGCCTAGTCTTTTTGCTCATGCCAATGGCGCTAGCTTTGTGTAGTCTCATACCCTCTATATGATATAGACTGAGCATTGTATGTTTTGCATGATAAGTATTGTGTAGTTTTAAGGCATATTTTACATGGCAGTATGCTGGGTCATTTTTACCCCATTTTCCAAAGGAATATTGCCCTCATCATGTTCGTCCATCCATCCATCCATCCATCCATCCATCTGCTCCGTGTGTTCACAACAAACTTTGCGGAGCAATACCTCTTTACATCACTATTGTCCGCAGCGTTACAGCAAATGTGTGCTGAGATGGTCATAAGTGTCAAAGCCCCTTATTGTTAAGGCCTGTTTTACATGGAAGTAAATTGTGTTGTTTTTAAGGCCGGTTTTTCATGCAGCTCAGTTGTGTGTGAGACCTAACACTCTTTTCGGCTTGCCCTCCAGCTGCTGTTCTGGAGTAAGACACACAAGCTCGTCCACAGCTACTCCGCTGTCACCCGCTATTTCTGGACACTGGAGGACACACTTGTGGGCTACATGTTCAACGACCTTATCTGGTGTGGACAGGGTGATGAATATCCAGGTACAAATTTGCATAATCCCATTATACACTGGTTTATACAGAAGAGTGCAGATAATTTCCAATATTGTTGGAATGTTTTGTTTATTTATAGTGCTTGACAGTGGCGGGTTTTTCTATCTATCTGTTTCTTCCCCTCAGTGTTCAAATTTTCTCAATAATTGACCTGCATGAAAATTCCAATAATTAGAAAAAAGAATGGCATGTGGCGAAGAAAATTTTTTGCACTTTCTGGAGATAAAAGGGTGGCATTTATGCAACGAAGGATGACAGAAACAGATTCTTTTTTAATGTACGCTGACAATGTAGGGTCCCAGATCATGTATTTCCATTCAAAAAGACCAAAAAAAAAAAAAAAAGGAGGCTGGCACTGTTGTATATTATGTGCAGTTCCCTCTTCAGAATATTCAGATGCAAGAAAATACTGGAAACTCTCTCTGATTCGCATTTTCTTCCACCAACTTTTCAAAAATTTTCTCCGTACTTGCAAAACTTTTGGATGGAAACTTATCGAGCGAGACCTGGGTGTGGTGGAGTCACGTTCTCATTGCACTCTTGGCGAGGCCTGCGGCCATATAAGGAAGGACTCCCAAACAGATGCTCTTTTCATTGATCAGGTGTTCAAGCTTTTTCTCTCAAAGGAGACATTTAGTAACCATGGTTTCCGCTGACATCTGCGCGTTTGGGATGGACATGGATGTTCGGCTTTCCACCATTTCCCAAAAGGAACATCATATTTTAGTACTGAAACTCAGAATTGCGTAAGTTTCATCAAAAAGCGAGATTGACACATCCGTGAAGAGAATACACGATATAGTCACATAGTACAGCTGCCATTTTTATGCTTTCTTTTGTGGTTGATTAGTTCACGCAGAGACCAACCCCCCTGGAGTAATAGGTGGTTAAAGCCCATACTTGCAACACTCATCTTACTGTGTTGACACAGGGGTTTGAACCATCCACCTTTGCATCCCATTCAAGCACCTTAACCCCTGGGCTACAGGCCTAAACGTCATTAAACTGGAGCAGAATAATGATGAGACTGACTGATCTTGATTCTCGAGCTGCTGACATAGTTAATTCAGATGATTCTCCACACTTGTTCCCTGCCTGACATTGCGATACAATTGCTTCTAAACTCCTCTCTGATTAAGAGTAGGGTCATCCTCCAGCTACACAAAGTAAGGGGCATTCATACACTGCCATTTCCATCTTTAACATCAATTTAACATCAATAACAAATGACAACAGCACACACAGACCACTTTAGCGACGCCTACTGTTTAAGGCGGCTGTGACCGCAGGAATGAAGCTTTTTCTATAGTGAGCTCTATTACACCTTACTGATCTGTACCAGTGGCCGGAGCGGGGCATTATGGTGAGGAGGTAATTGAGTGGATGAGTGAGTCCTGAGCTATTGAGAGAGCAATTTGCGTGATGGATTTGTTATTTAAGTCAGTTAGGTTGGGTGTGGGGAGACCGATTATCCTGGCAGCAGTACAGGTGATACGTGTGAATTTTGACCGGTTAGTAACAGAAAGCATGTTGAAAAATTAGGAGGAACAGCACAGTAGAATTGGTAGAATGATACTCTGGTACAGTAGCAGGAGGTGAGGGGCAACATAAAGTCCATTGAGTTTATGGATGACTGATATCTCTGGTGGCTTCTTTTGTAAGGAAGATGGTATTGTTTTTATTTAACCTGGGAAGTCCCGTTGAGATTGAAATCTCTTTTTGGGTTGAGAGAAATTTGCACAGCCAATTAGATCAGGGTATGATTAGGTGGCCGGTCGAAAGAGCCAGGCTGGGACTTTAGCCATAACACCAGGGAACCTCCTACTCTTATCGAAGAGTGTCATAGGATCTTTAATGACCACAGTGAGTCAGGACCTTGATCTAACATCTCATCCGAAAGACGGCATCTCCTTCAGTACAGTGTTCCCGTCACTGCACCGGGGCATTATTCCACCAGAGGGGTGCTAGCCCACCAGCACCTCTTCCGGCAGCAACTTGGTTTTCCCAGGTGGTCTCCCATCCAAGTACTGCCCAACCCCACCCCTGCTTAGCTTCAGCCACACAGTTAGAGTAGATTGAATAGTGGTATGGCTGTGTTGGTCAAATCTGAGTTTATTATCCAGAGTGACTCCGAGGTATTTAAAAATGTCAAGTATTTCAACTGACTGGTTGTTGATGGTGACGGGGTGCTGAGGTGAGGGGGGATTGAATATTATCTCCTTATTTTTACCGACATTGAGGTGAAGATGGTTGTCTGTGCACCCCTGCGTGAAGTGAGTGACAGTGTTGTGATAATCCAGGGCTGAGTTATTGTCAGTGAGAAGTGCAAGGATGGCTGCGTCATCTGAGGATTTGAGGTTGGTGGTGTTGGAATATAGACTGATGCAATCACTAGTGAAATTTTTTAAGCCATTTCATGAAATCACTGGTTTTGCAATCTGACGGTAACAGAAATATGAGGAAAATGGGGGCTTTTGGCTTCCTCAGGGTTAGGGATTGGGGGTAGGGTTTGTTTTAAACTTGCATCAAATAAGGATTCTAAAAGCCTCCTTTTCCATCATGCATCGACACTTGATCAGGCAGTGTGACTAAATAACGGTTCAGGATGTGACTGGGCTCCTTTATTATGCTTGTATTACTTTGTATGTGATTGGCCCTGTCTGCCGTTTAACCTTCACGTATAGAATTCGGTGTACACATGGACCATACCAACTCTTAAATAAAAGTCTATTGGTGCGATGCAACAGGCCATTGTTCTCACTGAAACAAACGCTGTGAAAACTGGTCTAAACATTAGGCTACTGTATACACTTAATAAGAGTCCTATTAGGAAGATGTCAGTATGCTGCTCTGGGCGATGTTTCAGTAAGGGTGTTTGCCCTCCACTCTGGAAATAACCTTTTACACAGTCTACCACTGTCCACTTGTCGTGAATGCACACCTGCACCCATCAGGATCTCACCACCACCCCAAACATGCGCAAGGGTGCGAGGGCCCGTTCATCACTGCTCGCAGCTTCGATATTTGTATTATTTCTCCAGTTAACCACCAGCAGCAGTAGCAGATTTACTTCCTCCCACTGGTTCTGCTCAAGGCAGCTTACGGTGTCCAGCCAGGGAGCTATTTTATTGCCAAAGTAGCCCTGTTTGTGCTCTTAGAGTGATCAGATCATGGGTCTCTGTGAAGCTCAGCAGTGACAATGTCCATTGTTAAATCTGCTGTGCAAACAGAACTGAATTAAAAGTTCAGTCTCAAGAAGTGACGCCAACAGAGGCAAACGAAACAGACTCCGTTGCCTTTTCAAAGGGATTGGACAGAGTGTGAGGTGCTCAGTGAGAGGAGCCAAATAGCATGAAAAGGCTTTCATTCCCTCAGCCTTTACTCCTTTTACTCCTGTTCCTTTGTTTTGAACTCTTTATTTCCTTAATGCTATCATTCTATTTCATGCGCAGTCATTCCTGATCTTTTTTATTCCTTTACTCTTTCAAGCATTTACTTTTTGCCATATCATTCATTAACTTTTTCATTCAACTGTTTCCAATGTAGCCTTTATTTCTGTGTTTTTACCTCCGCCAGCGGAGTTGGACAGAGTTCATGATTTCATCCCCATTTTTTGTTTGTCTGTTTGTATGTTTGTTAGCAGGATTATGAAACATAATACACGTAATTTCAGACTTAACTAATGCATTAGCTCAAAAAAAAAAAAATGTCCTAATTGATAAAATGGAGGATAAGCTAAATTGTATGCAATTTTTATTTACTTAATCAGAATGAACACTGATCTTTTCATAATCTTAAGAATTTTGCTTGTATTTAATTTCAAGTGTGTTTTTATCAATCCAAAATCCAAAAGAAATTGTGGTATGAACCTTTCCTGTGCCTGCCCACCACTTATTAACCAGGCCCCTTGACTGATTTTGATGAAACTTTGCCGGAGAGAAATACATGACAACACTCAGAGGTGATTAGATTTTCACAGGTCAACATTGCAGAAAAGGCTTAAAATAATGGTGCAGGCAGAGGTATGTGCTCTACTGACAGCGTCATTGGTTTTCAATAGTATTTTTTTTATCCTGCATTTTCCTAACCTTTGAGGCTTTGCTGTGCTATGTATATTACTGAAAAAGAATAAATGTGGAAGATTAGATTTGCACTGTGGCATATGCCTTATGTCAGGGTAGTGTTAGACTTGAAGGCTCCAGGCTTTCCTGCATAGTATTTCGAGTAATGGATCAAGGCCTTAAATGATTGTGAATTGAAAAGATCCCATGAATTCCTGTAGCCACTGAATCTCCAACAGTGGAATTGAACAGCCATGTTGTAAGACCCACAACTGGTCTAGGTACACTACTATAAAATCTCTTTCCTGTGGTAAATGCTGTCTCCAACTTTCCCCACTAATCTTGGAACAGTGCAGTAATACATATTCCCTGTTATCTATACAGTCTGAAACTACCCTGACTTCCCTGGATACAGTGCAATGTCTTCCCTGTGATCTGTGTTGTCAGAAACCTTGCTGATCTGAGCACAGTGCCTTTAGATCCTTGTGTGTGGTTTATACAATATCAAACTCTTTTCACCGATCTCGGCACAGTACAATAAAAAAATCTTCCTTGTGGTCCGTACTGTCTGGAACTTTTCTAACTGATCTGGGTACTGTGTAATAAGATTTCTTATTTGTGGCCACAGGGTTCAATGTCAGCTCCTGCCCAACATGGTCAAACTGTGTGAACCATCCTGTGTATTCCCTGTGGAAACAAGCCTCAAGAAATGTAAGAAAGTCTTTCTTACTCGAGTGTACAGTCATTCTGAATGAAGTGAACCCAATCTAAATATAGCACAATGTATTGTAGACCTCACCCAACCAAACCGGGCCAATTTGGAGGCAGTGTGACCATAGACTGTATAAAAAGATGGCCGAAGCAGCTGTTACATCACCCATTGGTTTCAGCATACCATAAAAGAAGCCTCGATTTTGGCAATTTGAATTGCGCCATGTTGTCAGTTTGAAACCGGATGTGATTTCTTTGGACAAGATCAAGAATCAAGATCCGGGGAGGGACGTGAGAGGTGGATCTGACCGTATCAGACGAGGACCAGAGGATAGCCATGCCTCTAAAGCATATTCTGGCTTTATCCTTTATTCTAGCCTACTTGGGACCATAATTACCTCCGCCAAGGAGGTTATGTTTTTGCATGGGTTTGTTTGTTTGTTTGTTTGTTTGTCTGTTGGTTTCCAAAATAACTCAAAAGGTCATGGACAGATTATTATGAAATTTTCAGAGGTGGGTCAAGGAACAGGTGATAAAATTTTGGCATATCTAGGCCAAAGTACTGCTGAGATATACGCCAAAGTTCAAGATTTCAAGTCTTTCCAATGGGCCGGAGTTCCAATCGCCGTGCTTTTGGGTTTTGCTGCCCCCTGGCGGAGGTCTGTGCTCTCTGAGTGTTTTTCTAGTTTACAAAAATGAACATCATGATATATCGAAGGAGACTTGAAACTTGCTATAGCTACCATAAGATAATGTGAAAAATATTTATTTAAATAAAAAATCAGGTGGTAAAGTAGGGTTATTTTCTCATTGACCTCTACAGCATTGAAGTTCTTTCTGCAACCACCGAAGTTGCCATCTGCTGGCCATTAAATAGAATGCCATTTTATGATACTTCCGCATGGGCTTCTTTTTTCAGAGCGGAGAGCTGCGTCCATCTTTTTATACAATCTGTGAGTGTGACAGCCTATTAACTCCTTTCAACCAATTCAGGGACAGTTGGATGGATTTAAGACTTTGCTCAGCCAAAATGAACCAATCCAGAGTTGGTATAAACTTGGCATGCTTACCTGCCTCAGCTGCTGTTCATTTGACTAAGACGCCCAACCAATTTGCAGTAAACACTAAATATATGAGAGGATCTCTTTAATTTATATATCTGTGAATTCAGCAGCACACACTCATATCATATCCTTGCAGTAACATCTTACGTTATTGTGTACATAATATAGGATTTCAATTGAAGGCGTGACACTTATCATATCATGAAGAATATTAGCATGCACACCTTGCACGATGATATCACCATGCATTGTTGGAAGTAAAGCAAGTCGATGGCATGGCTTCATTGTTTCAGTTTATTATTGTCTCAGAAGACAGTGGGTTAATGTGGAATGTCTGATAGGCTACATTCTGCATCAGGAAATGTGACTTGGCTGAGGGAGAGAGGAGACAGAGTTGAGACAATGAACAGCAAGAAGTGATTCAGGAAAAGGCTGAGCTGGCTAATTGTTGAAAGGCGCTTTGTTTCGGGCCCAGGTTCTCTGATTATCAGTGGAAACAAAACCCATGCAAAGCCTGCTTCTTGTGTGTCCCTAGTCGCCTATGCCTTTTCGTGACCGTTTGTGTGCATGTGTCCTTTGTGATTTCACTGGAGTGAAACAATCATACAGTAAGTGTACACAAATCCAAAGTATCCAGCCAATTTGTCAGCTTAGCTCTCCTATGCACAACCATGAATAAGGAGGCAGCCAACAAGGGCTATTCCTCATATTCCATAAACAGCCAATGAGAGCTATTTTTCATTTTATGTTTTTATGTCAGGAAGATGCCAATAGCAGTTTTATTTCTTGAACTTGCATTCCTCTTACCAGATTTATACGACTGGCTCATGTCTCCAAATGATGTTCAATCAGTGCATAGTGAAGGTTATTAGAGCTGCTAGACGATATGGTTCAAAAGGGCATTCCACTGAAAAGTATTTAGATAAAGTACTGCTATCATAGCCCAAGAGGGCTCTTTATCATATCCAGATAGATGTCATTGGGAGTTCTTTTGTAGAATATGCAACCCGGGAACAAGAGCTCTGTCCTGCCATGTGGAGCCAGCCAATCAGAACTTTCTCACAGCTAGAGCAGCCAGCTGAGAATTGAAATTGCTTTCCCAAATTTTGAAGCCAGTTAATGACCAGTTTTGGAGCCAACCAATGAGAGGCCTTTCTACAATTGTTGAGTTGGCCAATGAGAGCTTGTTGCAGGTTGACTCCCTGGCTATCGCCCTGCTTAGTCCAGTAGTCCAGTGCCACTCTGGTCTAATTCATGAGCAACCATCCCAAAATAAAGAAGAAACTGTTGCTACCAATTAAATACCAACAGCTTTGGGCAATATATATATATAAAAAAAACACTCCTGTATTTGAGCTGGTAAAACAGGCTCTAGGAGTTTGCTTTAGATTAAGTGCTTCAAGGCTCAATTAAAGTTGCGTTGTCTTCTCTCCTTTTTCATCAAAGTTTGCAGCCGCGGCGTGTGGGAACATAACCGTCTTGCTAAATGGATCCATACAGAATGCCTTTCATCCAGAGAGGTGAGCCACTCGTTCCATCTGATTTGACTGCAAAGTATTCCCAAGGTGGTCGAGTTTTCCCAAAATAAACTGCTAACAAGGGGCCTCACCCAGATCTGAGACAATATACTGCTCTCTGGCTCTGTTTTGTGGGTGTGGTGGACGCCACTGGCTTACACGGTACAAAAGCATTAAATTCAATTGATAGAATTTCATTTGAACAGGGACACTGTGTTGAGGACATGCGGAGACTGAATGTAGTGTGGCAGATAGCATCACTCCCAAGTTGAAAGGATTCAAATGCTGGTCCATAATGACCACAACCACAACCCCCCTTTGATCTCTTGCACCGATTGCCGGTTTGTTTCACTCCCTCGCGGCTCCGTGGGGTCATGAGATAGGTGTAGGCCAGTAGTAACTACCCCTGGAGATCTACCCTCCCATAGATTCTCACACCAACCCTGGCAAAGTATAAAAGTATATCTCATTCAACAACTACAGCAGAGCTGCCCAGCCTCGTTCCTGAAAATGTACCATCCTGTAGGTATACACTTAAACGCTAAGAAAGTACAACTCATTCGGTAGCCAGAGCAGGGCTGCCCAACCCTGTTCATTGAAATCCACCATCCTGCACTGTAGGTCTATACTTCAATCCTAACGAAACACACCTCATTCAACGGCAAGAGCTGAGCTGCCCAACCCTGTTCCCAGAGATCTGCAGTCCTGTATGTTGTCACTCAATGTCAAAAAAGCTCACTTTCAACAGCGGGAGCAGGGCGGCCCAAACTTGTTCTAGGAGACCTATTATCCTGTAGATTTTTATTCCCTCAGCGAGAGACCTTGCTGAGTTGTTCGTCAGTAGAATGCCGAATTTTAGCTTAAACAAGAACCCCCAGGATGGTAGGTCTTCAGAGGAAAATTTGTTAGCTCTGGTGTACACTTTATATAAAAGTGTGGGGAGGTATGTTGCCTGAGTGTGTAATTCAATCTGGAAAATGAATCTATAACTCTGATAATACCAGTATGGTTCCACTGTAGTGCCAACAAGCTAATAAACAAGAATTGCATCAGTGAACATTGGCCACATAAAATTATAGCACTAACAAACTAAACATTTATGCTGCTTAAATGTCTGCTTTATCATAAGTTATGATATGTAGCTTGGTCAATAGATCTGGGGTCTGAACATTACCCAGAAAGGACTGGTGTGGGTGCAGGCTTTTTTTTCCAGCCCTGCAGTTGCATACCAGTTCTACAAATCTACCCGTAATGGCCTTGTTCTGACTTCATAAGGCTTGCGCCATTGAGTCCTACACTGGCCCTTACTGGATGAAGTCAAGAAACCTTGGATTGCTTGTAGTCTGTTTGATATCTGCTTATGATTGGAGCATTTTCATGATAATGGCGTAGCACTGGGCAATAAAGCACTCTTCTTACCTGCAGCATGTTTGGGAGCGTGGAGCTGGACAGTTTAAACCCCCGTATGGTGAACTACATCAACATCAAGGTGGTGTCAAACCTAGAAGGCCCCTTCGTGTGCGTATATCTGACTCACATTTCGGCTATCATGGAATGTTAGAGTGAGCTACACCAGCAACATAGCCAGAATTCTGGCAGAAGGAA
The DNA here is from genome assembly GCA_029721435.1 of Gymnothorax reevesii. NCBI lineage: Eukaryota > Metazoa > Chordata > Actinopteri > Anguilliformes > Muraenidae > Gymnothorax > Gymnothorax reevesii. The sequence continues at coordinate 20,792,533 of CM056575.1, read as the reverse complement.
TTGAATTGATGGTCTTGCATAGAATGAGCTGAGCCAGGCTCCACCTAGGTGGGCATTGACAAATAGGAGCAGTGACTCAGCATACAGTATGTAGGAGGCCTGGAGTAGCATAGTATTTAGACAGCTGTGGCCCACCACAATGTGTTCGATGTGTAGATGAATTGGGTGTGGAAGCTTAAACTGTAGAGGAAAAATTGCTTGGTTGGGACCAAGACGGTGGATCTTCAAAGCCCTAGTGTAGCCAGAATATGATCCGAGCTGTTGTTGGGCCCTTGAAAAAGACCTTTAACTGCACGCTCCTCTTGGATGAATTGGCCCCTGCTAAGTCTAATCAACTGAACATCACAAAGGAAAAATGATCAGAGTCCAACTTTTTGCATTTTGCATATATTATTATTATAATATATTATTAATATTATATTATTAATGATAATAATATAGAATAATATTCAATATCATTATAAAATTTTATAATTTTCGCATATTTTTTTCTGTGCTTTTTTCTAAGATCATTTTGAATCTTTAATTCATAATTTCTCCACAACGAGAAAATGTGACTGGTTATTTTTCCACAGTGGTCTTCAGCTATTAGTTGCTTTTGGTAAAAGCATCAGCAAAATTACAATCATGGAATAATGCATCAGGCAAATGTATTTCTGCAAAGCAACTGAGTGAGATGTGTAAAATGCAGGTGTAGGGGCAGTATTTGGGAAGGGTTAGTGTTGGTACTGTGTGATATTTGTGTTAGTAGGAGTTAGAGTGGCAGTGTAAGGTTGTGTAAAGTGATTCTCTCTTTACTGTGCATCAGGGAATCGTGCTCACAGGGCTCTATCCTGGATCTGTTGAAAATTCTTACGAGTCGCGGGTTTCGCTGGACTTGCATCAACGGCGATGTGTGAGTAGAGCAGAAAGTCACCCACTCTACCACCTTGAAGTGTATCACACATAGCCAGCCCACTGCACCCTACTCCCTATCCTCCCAACACTTTACGCGTTACCCCTCACACTCAACACCATACCCCTATCCATTACTCCCTTTCCCCTACACCCTACATGTTATCATGGCAAGTACGCTTTCCTCCATATTCAGGCAGCCACAGGAACATGTCCAGAATACCGGAGACGTTCAGTAGGATGCTGCAATCATTGATTCAACAGTGGACATTTTTCTGTTCACTGCAGGACCCTGAGGATCCTCCAGTGCTTGCAGAATCCAAGCCAGTCCTCTTGCCAGATATGCAGCCAAAGCTTGATGCACGGACAGTGAGAATTTTGATAGCTCCCTCTGTAGTACAGGAGGCCACACACATTACATCCTCTTTATGAAGTGTTAATGGACAGTAAATATCTCTTGAGCAGTATGAACTGATTATAAATTATAATTGCTTCACTGAATTATTAAGCTAGAATTCAATGTGGAGCTTTGATTGCTATGTCACCATCTGCTATGGTTTTCTACGCCCTAATAGTTTTGATTTTCGGTCCCCACATCTGACTCTATGTGACCTTGACCTTTGACCCGATGACTTCCAAAACCTATTTGTTCGGCTACCGTCTGTAGAGATTTACCACGCCTGATTTGAGCAGAATATGTCCACTACTTCAGTAGATATCGCGGGCACAAGTTCTGCACGCCAAACAGACAAGACAGTTTTTTGATTACTGTTATTGAATTAAAAATCAAAGGATGTACACTGGAAGTCATTTCCTGTGATGGATGTGCTTGCGCGGCTGCAGGTGAATGGAGGCTTTTTTACTGTCCTTCACTCTTTCCCTTTGAAAAAAATTGACTATTTTAAAACCGCATCTTTCCACCCAGCAATTTTCTTCCTTTGCTGCATATTTATTTTGGTGATTTGTAGTTCTCTTGTATTTCATGTTGATTTTACGCAAGTTTATGTCTATTAAGTACACTGACTGACCTTGGTATGACATAAGCTATATAAATCAGTATGAGATACAAAATTTGATCGATCGCTGAACTGAATTTAAGTAGCAGGCAGTGACACAGGTTCTGTGGTTCAGAACTGCTGGGGAATATGAGTCTGAATCATTTCCCAGTTTTATAGTTTCTCTCTAAATCACTCTTTTTCTTCCATCCGATAATACGTTTTTTCCTTCCCCCCCCCCCCCAAGTCATATATTCTTTTTAAACGGCATGTGAAATTGTCATTAGGTTCCTCCCGTCACATCCCTTGTTGAGAGCCTTTGGTGTGTCCTTCCATCCAGCAGCTAGCGTGTCTATTCAAAGTATTTTCTGCTTTGATTGGTCTGCATTTTGCATGCTTCCGTTTTCTCAACTGTGTCTTTCCTCACCGTTAGTCGTCTACACGCGTGTGACATATTTATACCCCCTCAATTGAGGGCTCTAGGACTCTTCATCCCCATGAAATTTTCGTCCCCGGACTCTTCATCCCTGGGGTGCGTTTCCTGAAAGGACAAATGCTAACTTACATAGTTGGAACCAAGGACTGTGAATGGATGAGCTATGTTAGTTGCTAATGTAGTTAGCAAATATGCTTTTGGAAAAATGCACTCCTGGTTGGTTCGTCCCCAATAATGCTTTGCCCTCCTCCTGCATTATAACACCACCCCTTAACCTAACCTCATATCATGGTGATCTGTTCGTCGTCCCTACATCCATCCCTCTGTCAACAATGGTGGCACTTTTTTATCATTAGGGGACAAATAGTCTGCGGACAACAAGTCCTTGGGGACGAAAAGTCCAGGGCCAAAAAAATATGAGGATGAAAAGTCCTCGGGTACGAAGAGTCCGAGTACAAAATGTCCTTGGGGATGAAAAGTCCAGGGCCAGAAAATCTGGGGACGAAAAACCCTGTAACGCCTTTGAGTTTGCAAGCTGCTGGATCATTACTTGCTATATCCAGTTTAGCACCAGTCAGTATTTGAAAGTAAAACTCTTCATCCTTTGAAAGTAAAATGTTACCTTCAATGATAGTATGTACGGAAGTAGTCTTCCTAGTTCAGTTTATGGGAACAAGCTACCAAGCCGTTTTCACGTTCTCCAGGATTGGGACTGCATTCCTGTTAATCTACTCTCAGTCTGTTCCTCTGCCCTGTTTATTAGGAACAAGCTCCCAAGTTTTCTACAGTCTTCAGGATAAGGACTGCTTTCCTGCTAAAATTCTCCATCCTGCCCTCTGACAGTTTGGATCTGATGAAGCGTGCGCCCCATCTGGCAGTGGTCCCAGAAAGCCACTGGGCAAGCACTGGCTACGCCCACACTGCTGTCACATCTGAACTAAACTGTGCCATTGTCCTCTGGGCCCCATCCCACTGTGTACCGTATTACTATCAATAAACCCTACTATTGGATTGCATTCTGCTTCTGCGCTTGATTCCTGGCCTGGATCATGACACTTCCAGCAGCAATGTGACAGTCTGTTTCTGTATCCCTGGGTAATATGTTGCATTTGGCATATTTACTCATCTCTGTTTGTTGCTGGTCGTGTATTAATACTCACTTTATTAGTATTAAAAGTGATGTCCAAGAAATTATGTAAAATTTTTACCAAGAATTACAAATTAGTTTCCTCAGCAAGAAAAAAAACTGAAGCAACACCTCTGACAAAGGCTCCCCTATCAAACTTTTCAGTCAAAATCCTCTCCTGAAAATGACACATATCTGACTGGACCTTGGAATGAAGATGAGCTCCTCGGCTGAATTTTTAGCAGATCAATCTCCATGTCTAAAACTCCTCCTGTGTTTCCATATATCTCCATTGTCTGCTTGGATACCACATTTTGAATTTGTCCAAAAAAAGAAAGACAACAATTATAACTGGAAGTGTAATTACAAATGAGATCAGCAGCTGCCAGACCTTAGTGCTCATGTGCGTCAATGTGTGTGTGTATGTGTTTGTGTGTGGGCATGCGTGTGCAGGTGGCTGTGGATGTGCGTGAGTCCATGTTTGTGTGTAAGAGTGTGTGTGTGTGTGTGTAGGTATGCATGAGGGTGTGTGTTTGTGTGTGTATCTGAGTGGGTGAGCCTGAGTGTGTGTGGGTGAGCAATGGTATGTGTGTGTGTGTGTGTGTGTGTGTGTGCGTGTGTGTGTTTGTGTGCGGGTATGTGCTTTTGTGCGCGTGGATGCATATGTGGGTGCATGTGTGTGTGTGTGTGTGCATGTGGTGTTTGTGAGCGTGCTCATGTGTTTGCGTGCGTGTGTTTGTGCGCTTGAGTGTGCGTATGCGGATTTGTTTGGGTGTGTGCTTTATTTATGAACAGCAGGCATTTGGCTTGCAGCTTGGGGAGTGTTGGGTTCTGCAGAATGTGCCCTAACCTCTTTTAAATTGATAAGTTTCTCATCTGCAAGCTCTAAGTTCCATAAGGATGAAGTCTATGGTGATGCCCTTGACGTAAGCCAAGGATTATTTCATGTATTTGCAAGATTAGATTTCTGCAAAGTCAATTATTTATTATTTGTTTTCTACTATTATTTTGGAATACCTGAAGCACTGGAAATTGCTCTGCAGTAAATTAAAGATAATGAAAAGAATGATTATTCCTTTCAAGTTAAGTTTCATAAATTGATATGTTATCTAGGTCCCTGGCATTACTGCTTTTGGTGATTATCAACTGCTTAAATTTTAAATTCTCAACTGCAGTTATGATCCATCTGCCTTAGATTTGACATCTAGCCTCCGCCTGGGCGCTGTTTTTGCATCATAACTTTCAAAAACATTTTCTGCACTGCTGCTTGACTTTTTTTTTCTGCTCTGATCTACAGTGGTAGGAGGTATTCTCAGGATTGTGTTTCGTCTGGGAAAAGACGGCATTTATTGTCAACATTCCCCTGTGACTGGAGTTAAAAACTATTGCCTTATTAATGGCTAGCCTGAACATGTTTCATTTTGAAGCATCACAGTATGAGATTAAGAAGATAATAAACAAAATTATGTTGGCGCTGAATGAATATTACCAGAAAGGTCACCAGTAGCCGGCAGGTAATTTCCTGTATTTACAAATAACCAAACGGCACAGGTCAGGCAGGAGGTGATTACAGTGTATGCCATGTCAAGATCATGCTATGTGCAAAAACCAGAATTGTTTTTACAGGCAATGGAGATGCCACATAAAAGGGCACTCCCACAGGTGGTTAGCACTGAATTACAATTCCCACCCCCCAACCCCTACCCTGCCAGAAAAAGAAAAAGCAGCACCTGCGCGGAAAGAATTGATGGTGCTATGAAAAGAGGTGAGAAAAAAATCTAAAGTCTTTATTTTAAAACCACCCAGGCTTCCCTCCTGCACGCTTTTTACAGATGGGATTTCAGGTTTCCAGTTCTAATCTTTGGACTTATTCCCTCTGGAGAGTGCATGGGTTATGAGGGTTGTGACTATTCCAGTCATCCTCTTGCCTCTTACTGTAGAATGGAACCCTGACATATGATGATTGAAAGAATTTCTTTGTATATTGCCAGATTAGTATGCTTCTACACTCCTCCATATTTAACTGTTCTGTTGATAAAGGCGAGCTATCTTGCCCCGGAGGCAGCTGCACATGCACATGGCATAACATTACCACCGACTGTGTAGCCGTCCACCCAAACTCGAGGGTAATCAAATTCGCCGACGATACCACAGTGACTGGCTTGATTACGAACGACGACTAGAGCAGCTACCGTGACGAGGTGAGGCTCCAGCTGAACTGGTTCCAAGAAAACAACTTAACTCTGAATGTGGACAAAACAAAGGAACTGATCGTGGACTTTAGGAGAAACAAAAACGCAAAGGACCCTCTCATCATAAATGGTTGTGTTGTAGAACAAGTTCACACATTCAAACTCTTGGGCACGTTTATTATGGACAATTTGACATGGAATGCCAATTCAAAAGTGATTCTCAAGAAGGGGCGTCAGAGATTATTCTTTTTACGGACTCTAAAATCATACGGTGTCAGTGAACGTACCCTAGTCAATTTTTTGTGCAATCATTGAGAGTATTTTAACTGCAAATATTTTAGTCTGGTTTGATCGTGTGAGTCAGAGGGACTTAGGGAAGTTACAGTCTGTAGTTAGGAGTGCGGAGCGTATCATTGGCACAAGCCTGCCATCGCTCCATTCACTGTATCAGGAGCGAGCACTGAAGCGCATTGGGGCTATTTTAGATGATGATTCCCATCCAGCTTTTGAGTATTTTAGATTCCTTGCCTTGGGCAATAGGCTACGTGCTTTTAGGGATTCCAAACGTTTCACTAGTAGTTTTTACCCTTCTGCAGTTAAAATTTTTAATGCTCATAACACTCGCTAGGTTTTGTCTTGGGTTGTTTCATTCCATTTCGGTTGGATATTTTAATTGTTTTACATACGGTCTCTTATGTGTGTTGTATCCCTGTTGTATATATTCCCATAGGTTACAGTGTCCTTACTCAGACATTTTTCACATTTACCTGAGGTTCTTATTTCTTACCTAGTTATATATCCATTTCATACTACCTTTCACCTGTCTTTTTGATCGTCTACTGTCATATCATCTTAAATTAAGATTTGTTTTGAGTTCTTGTGTTCACACAATTTCCATTGTGTTTTTACAATTGGTTGAATAAATTATCTATCTATCTATCTATCACCACATTTCAAAGATGTGGTGACATCTGTAGGCTCTTCATTCTTTCCTTTGCACTCAACAACATTTTACCCTCATATGTCATTGAAATATTTTTTCAAGAACTGTTCAGGTAGCTTCTCTTTCGGCATTGTTTTGCACAGCTGTAAATGGGGAGAATACAAAACAATTGCATATTTTTTTGTTTATATGTCTTGTTAAAAGTATGTGGGATGGCAATGTGATTGTAATCCACATTATTATCATAAGCTAAATGATATGGGTTCTCAGTAGCTTTCTCTTTTGGATATTGCACACATTTAGCAATTAAGAAATCTGTTGAATTTGTCAGGCATTGCTGGGTGCCACCTATGTTGATATTTATTTCAAATCCCAATTCCAATGAAGTTGGGACGTTGTGGAAAACGTGAATAAAAACAGAATACAATGATTTGCAAATCCTTTTTGACCTATATTCAATTAAATGCACTACCAAGACAAGATATTTAATGTTCAAATAGATACATTTTATTTTTTCTTTGAAATATTCATTCATTTTGAATTTCATGTCTGCAACAAGTTTCAAAAAGGCTGGGACAGGGGCAACAAAAGACTGGAAAAAGTTGAGGAAAGCTCAAAAAACTTGTTTGGAACATTCCACAGGTGAACTGTGAGGCACAGTTCAGGAACCACATGCGAGAGACAGTAATCCAAAAAACTTATGCCTTTAATGGAGTCCAGGTCAAAGCCAAAAAGCTCAAGAATTGCCAAGCCACAATATGAAAAAACACTGTCGACTAGACAGGCAGGGGTCAGAACCAGGAAGACAGATGAGCAAAGGTACATAAACGGTAGGCAAAAAGTCGTTGTAAATAGACAAAGCTAAGGGTCATACACAGGGCATCCAAACACAGAAATCGTGGTCATACAAAAAATGGGTCAAAATCCAGAAAAGCAAAAACAATACAAAAAGAGCAATGGCAAAAATCGAAGTCAGACAAATCAGTCGAAGAAAAACAATACTCAATGGCATACAAGGCGCTCTGCACAAAGAAATATTGATCAACGTTCTGACAAGGAGCTGGCTGTGAAAAGACTGCTTAAATAGACAAGAGGAAAGTCACAGGCTATGCAGGGAACAGGCTAATTGGATCATACTAATTACAAAGGAATGAACACGAGGAAGTTCCTGATTACAAGAAATTGGCTCTACCTTGAACAGAGTGAGAGGCAGAACAGTAATTAGCCAGGTGCAAAAAATCTGCTTGAAGAACAGCAAAGTAAATTGAGTGAAGGCAAGGGGCGGAGACTAGAACAGAGCGAGTGCTGAGAGCTTGTTAGTCAATTAGTAATGTGCAGCTATACAATCCCTAGTGCTTGTCAGTAAGTTAGTACTATAAACAATGTTAGTCTTGGTTAGTAAGTTTAACTAAAACAACAAACTGTTAGTATTGTTAGTAAAATAGAAAAGCAAGGTGAAGGAAGTAAATGAGATAGGAAGGAATGGTTGAAATCCCAGAAACCATGAAATCACCCGAAAGTGTGGCACACAATACTGGGGCAGTGAGCGATCACATGACAAAAGACCAGACAGAGTAAGACAAAGTGCAATGCATGATATGAGACAAAACAGGGACCGGAATATAACTGAGGGAATGGACTATGGGAGAATATGCAGGAATAAACATGAACAAAACATGGCATGGATCAGGACATGGCAAAACATGAACAGAACAAGGCAGAATCCTAACAAGAACAGGTTAATTGGAAGTGTCAGGATTAGCTATAAAAGTAGCATTACCAAAAGGCTCAGTCATTCACAAACAAGGATGGAGCGAGTTTCACCACTTTGTGAACATTCGTGTGAGCAAATAGTACAACAGTTTAAGAACAACATTTCTGAACATGTAATTGCAAAGAATTTAGGGATTTCATCATCTACAGTCCATAATATCAACAAAAGATTCTGAGAATCTGGTGAAATTGTCATGGTTTTCATTCAGAAATATTTTCATATTATGAGGTTCCCCCATCCTCAAACAATTGGAGACAAATTCCTCAGAAAATTAGGTTTTATTGAGGCATACTGATGAATATAAAGCCGAGTTCTTTTTGCGCAAGAAGAACTTCCACTCTGCTTTTCACACCCAGTTTTTATACCTTCATCTCAGGTAATACCTTCCAAATATGGTTTTCCCGCCCTCTCATGCTACAATGATTCAATAACGTAATGTCTGCTTCCTACTAGTTTTTCAATGGTACAATTACGTGATGTCTGCGTTTTACCTGTTTCTCTCTTTTATCATCACTACTTCAAGGCTACTTCATTATTTAAGAGGACTTTTAGTAGGGCCACAGGTCATCCCAGAGACAGGCAAACCAAAACACTGCCAACTTGCCTTGAAAACTGGAACCAAAAGATAGCAACCCTCTTGTAATATTGGAGCATGCTATATGAAACTATATGATTTCTGATGAATGATGGTGAATAATGCTGATGACTGAACATATATAGCCAGCATCAACTGAACAGATATCAACTCCCAACTGCTTATGTGCGTGTGTACTGCTCATGCATGTGTGAACTGCTTGTACGAGTGTGTGTATGTATGTGTGTGTCTGTGCATGTGTATGTCTGTTACATAATATGGTTAATGATTATGATAATTGATTATGGTTATTAATTATAGTCATTGATTTACTGATGAATATGATGAGAGATATTGAAATATAACTGATACGAGATCAGGTAGACACCAGGAGCGAGGTGAAGGGGAATAAGGAATTTATTAAAACAAAAGCAAAACAGGCACGAGGGCCAACAAAAAACTTGGCCCAAAGGGTTGCAAAGACAAACTAAGGTAAGCTACACAGAGCTATAAACAAAGAATACAAAAAACAAAAGGCACTGGAAACTCCAGGCAAGATGACCAAGAAAAATAAATAACAAGGCTATATATACACACACAAGGGCTATGAACAAGGCTTGGAAACTTGGCAACAAAACTTGGGAACATGAACTAGGAACAAGCTTGCAAACAAGAACTTGAGACACTGTCTGCCAGCCAACTTCCACCGCATCCAGATAAAGGCTTAGAAATCATGGCACATGAGGGGCAACAACTGGAGAAGGAGAAACAAGAGGCAGGGCAAGATCAAGACATGGACAGAGATTGGATGACAAGACTTGCTCATTAAGAGAATGAGCGTGCTCAGCTTAAGTACCAATTAAGTATGCAGTTTGGAAGCAAGCATGAATGTTAAGAACAGAAAAGCACAGCAAGATCTTGAAATAGCAAAGCAGGAATCATGACAATAAACTCCCTGTCTAAATTAGTAATATTAGTAATGTGCCTATCTAAGAATTACACCACCCAGTGAGTGTTAGTAAATGTTAGTAACTTAAAAACAGTCAATTGCCAATTAAGCTTAGAGAGTCCCGAATCAGCACAGCACAGAAGGAAGAGGGAAATACCAAAGCCAACCAGAGCTCTGAAATGTGCAACAACGAAGGCACAAGGCGGAACGCAGACAAGCGGTGGAGTGGCATGGCAGACCTGGCAAAAACAAAAACATGGAAAAGTAAAAACATGGACATGGAATGTGAAACATGAAATGTGTAATCCTAATACAAGAAACTGTTAAAACTGTGACATGAACATGAACTATGAAACCTTGAACATGAAACTGTTAAATGAAACATAAGCAATACTGTTCTGGCCAAAGGCCTGAACCCCAGAACACAACAATAACCCTCAACAAAATCTTTACACGTAAACGACTAGGCTGAAAACCAACATTGAATGCCAGTGACCCTTGGTTCCTCAGGGGGCACTCACCATGCAAAGCAAATGCCATATATCCACAACAGCCAGAAACACTGCCTGCTTCTCTGGGCCCACGCTCATCTGAGATGGACTGACGCAAAGTGAAAAACGGTGTTGTGTTCTGATGAGTCCACATTTCAAATTGTTTTTGGAAATCATGGACATTGTGTCCCCGGGCTAAAGAGGAAAAGGATGGTTTTCAGATTGTTATCAGCGCAAAGTTCAAAAGCCAGCATCTGTGCTGGAATGGGGGATGTGTTAGAACCCATGGCATGGGTAACTTGGATATCTTTGAAGGCACCATTAATGCTCAAAGGTACATACAGGTTTTGGAGCAACATATGCTGCCATCCAAGCGATGTCTTTTTCAGGGATGTCCCCGCTTAATTTAGCAAGACAATGCCAAGCCACATTCTGCATGTGTGACAACAGCGTGGCTTCCTAGTAAAAGAGTGCAGGTAATAGACTGGCTCTCCTGGAGTCCAGACCTGTCTCCCATTGAAAATGTGCGGTGCATTATGAAGCCCAAAATATGTCAATGGAGACTCCGGACTGTTGAGCAACTGAAGTCATACATTAAGAAAAAATTGGAAAGAATTCCACCCACAGAGCTTCTACAATTAGTGTCCTCAATTCCCAAATGCTTATTGAGTGTTGTTAAAAAGAAAGGTGATGTAACACAGTGGTAAACACGCCCCTGTCCCACCTTTTTTGGAACATGTTGCAGGCATCAAATTCATAATGAGAGAATATTTCCCCCCCCCAAAAAAACAATAAAGTTTATCAGTTTGAACATTAAATATCTTGTCTTTGTAGTGTACTCAATTGAATATAGGTTGAAAAGGATTTGCAAATCATTGTATTCTGTGTTTATTCACATTTTAAACAATATCCCAACTTCATTGGAATTGGGGTTTGTAGTATTACTCTGCATGGCTCAACCTCAATTAATAAAACCTTTAGATCCATTTTTTCACCAGAGTGTCTTGGCCTTTCAACTCACCTTTACGTATATTTACTTTGCAGAGTTGTTTTTATCCAGTTATTTATATTTATTTATTTTTTTTGTCCAGCGTAATCTGAGTTCCTAAAGTCAGACTGTAAGACCAGTCACCTGTTTTGGTCTGCGCAATTCACGTCTTAGAATTACACATGGGCTGCTGCGGTTTTAGCACTGTTCCTGTGGAACAGGAATATTAATAGAAGGGCAGGCGCTATGGCTCGACTCCCGAACGTGGCACAAGAAGCCTTTAGAGTCGATGTTCAGGCGTCTCGCGAATTTATTCCCGTCAGGACAGCGTGTGCGTGAGTGTGAGGTTATTAATCGCTCCACACGCGACACCCGAGCGGACCTGACCCAGCCCACAGCGCATACTGCCGATGCGCCCGCGCGCCCCTGAAACATTTGTTCTACTGGCAGCACAGTGCGTCCTTCGCATAGCGCGCAACGCAATAACATCAGCAGCATACGCGCGAACACACTGCGCATTGCCGTCGAGGTTCGGCAATGGATTGTGAAGCGCCCGCCGCTCAAAGACGTAGGAAATTCAGACGGACGCTGATTCTGGGAGTTTGCCTCCTGTTCTTATTGCTTGTGATAGCTGTTAGCCTTGGCGTCGCTCTAAGTCGCAAGAGTCCCGGTTCTTCGAAGGATCGCGTGGTTGGGAACTTTGAGAATGCGGTGATCTCTAGGTGCGAAAGCTTTCTGGACCAGAATGACGAAAAGTCAAGGTAAGATTTATATCGCGGGAAAGTGTGCATAGTGTTTATCACTGCTTTTGGATTTAATGCATCAGTTTTAACGTGCAGTAAGTATGTTTCCCCATGGCTAATTGTGTCAACGGTTGTACAAAAAAAGAGAACACCTGTTGTTTGCCGTTGGGCAACGTGCTTCAGAGATTCAGCTCTTCCCTACTAATTACACCTTACTTGACCTATCATCATCCTTGACATTTCGTGAGTTTATCCTGTCATACTGCGGATCATTTTGAAATGATTTCATGCCTGTGTTATGCAGGAAACTATCTGAAACTTCTTAAATTCTCTTTGAACTTCATTGTAATGTTTAAGGGCCTGGGGCCATATTTCTAAAAATTTGCGTGGATTTCATAACTAAATTATACGTACGCACAAAAAAATAAAAATGGCATTTTGTGGACAATGACCCAGTTTATAAACCAATAGGAAAAATAAACTGTGTGGAGTTTTCATTTATTTAATCAGGATTGACTTGGAATCTATTGACATTTTGCATAATCTTAATAATTTCCCTTTTTATAATGTGAAGTTTGTTTTGATAAATCAGAAATCTGCAAAGAAAGTGATGTACGCATATTTTTTTTTTTGCCAACGCACTGTTTATAAATGAGCCCCCCGGTCTTTGAGTTGTGAAATTATGGGTGCCAATGATTGCGCCTAAGGAAATTAATTATTTGAAGATTAGGGGAAGGTGGGGCAAAATGGGCTGCTTAACGTTTAGGCCTCACCTGATCAAAGCTGTGGCAGAAATTCAATGCGACTCATAGTATTTACAAAACTTTATTTAACTCCCATGAGAACGCACATAATCAAAATGGCCCCAAACAGATAATTACTGAAGAAAGTCTCAGCTAAAAAAATAACTTGAGGGGGGCCATTTTGTATAAGGGTATGGGCAAAATTGCCCCCACTTATGGGGAAAAATGGCCCACAGCAACAGAACATGTGTGGCGAACGAGAACAAGAACAAAGAGTTTTTTTTTCTAAATTTGAAACCTAACATATACACATATATATTTATATATAAAAAATTAAGCAGACAGATATGTTCAGATCACTAAAGGTAACTTTATGCATGTGGTGACTAAATTTGAATTTGGGGTAAAACAGCCTAAAGTTGGAATATAACGGAACAGGGGTCATTTTGCCCCTCAACCATGGGTCATTTTACCCTTCGACCGACTACAAAATATCTTGACCTCATTAGTCAATGACGTTTCTGTGGCGGACTTTTTGATCTGTCCTCCACCGACCCTTGGAACAGACCATGCGATACACCATAGGAGTAAAACAATTGCCACAAGCTGTCAATATTGACGCTTATTTTCGGACAGGCTGACCGTAGGATTATCTGTTGCAGAAAATTTTATCGGCTTAGATCTTGAAGCGCAACAGCATTTCTCACGGTCGCCCTAGTGTTATTTGCTTCTCATGCGCACTTGTTCATTCCTACAATGAAACCGATAGATAGCAGCAGCTGCAAAGTACATATTTCAAGGGTGGGCTTTATGACCCGCGGGGGCTGTTTTGTACCAGTTTCCCCTACTTTGTTTATTATACCTTATTGTAATTTGTGTTAGGGAGGTTTGTTTTTAGTAGTTTGAATGTATGAATGCACAATATATTTACATTATTTCTTTCTGCATTTCTTGGCATTTTGATATTTCATATTGGTGTGTGTGTGTTATTCATGTTGAAGCCAACAAGTTGTACAAACAAGCAGTGTGAAATGCCTCCCATGCTCATGACTCTGGTTCATTCAAACTTATTTAAATGTTATTACCATAGCAAGAAACATTCCTTAAAGGCACTCTTTTTGAAAAAAAAAAAAAAAAAAAAAAAATCAATTTTCCTGTTTTCTATCTGACAGTCAAAAAGACCCATAAATAAAAACTCCACCCATTACATGCGGCTGGTAGCCATCTTTTCAGTATGTAAGAAATCTGAATGTGCTGCGACTTTTCATCTAAGCCAATCCTTGACAGGGCAACTACAGGTCATCTGACAATTTAAGTCTCTGTCTACAGGGAAAAAGAGAGTGATTAGCAAATTTTGATGAGGGTTCACTCCATGGAAATGGTGAAGTATTTGGAAATCCCGATTTCCAAATGAAACTCCCCTTTAAAATGTAGACTCCATGTGACAAACAGGAAATGCAAGGGAGGTGTTTCACGCGGACTGGAACTGTATCTACACCAGGGAACTGGGATCAGTAATCCCCAGACAAAGATGCAAGCACAAAGAGAAATGACTCTCACATCAATCAAGTGAATAGACTTTACACAAAAAAGGATGGATCACTCACACATAATGCATGCAGCTGTTAGCACCAAATTTGGCTGCCTCCCAAAGAAAGACAGAAGGCAAAGGAACATCTGACTGACAATACGGATCAGCTAACTGACTCTATTCACCTGCACAGGGTCACACGCAGATTTGCCAACAGTAAATCGGCTAATATCTGAACATAGAAATGGACATCAAGCACGCGGAGGAATATCAAAGGAACCGTGCAGGCTACACAGTGTACGTAAACAGGCAGAGCTTTTGATAAAAAGAAGGCAAAGCAAAAGAAAGTGAGATTCTATGTGGGCTTCTTGCATGCAAGGGCGTACAATAGTTCATTGATATATAATACATGGCACCTTGACAATGCAACAATTACCCATAATGTTATTGTAGCCCCCGGATGAAGTCGGGCAGTTGCTATGGATTCATGCATGTCGTCTCCACCACCGCTGCAGCGGCGTCCGCGTCCGTAGACACTTCCTTGTGGACGCAGTACAGGCTGCAATTAATGACCAATTAGTTTCATATTTGGTATGGACGTGTGTTATATTTCACTTATGTCACTTATCAGCTTTGGTTGCTATGGTGGTGCAAATAAAGGGAGAAGTGGGCTTTTGGGGACTACACCCATGCGGTCGCGGCCAACTGGATTGTCAAGTTATACAAGAACTGATTGCTCTGTCCAAATTTCCGGACATCACCACAGTGAGTCTGCGAGTGCAGAGGGCTGTCCTAACCCACAATTCATCCAGTCTACAAAGGGCCTCGTGTCTTTCTGCAGACCTCCAGAGAGTCCGCTTTGGGCGCAGAATTCCCTAGACTTTATGATTATTTAATATCCCTGATAATAACAAGGATGGAAGTAACCTGCACTGACCCTTTTTCAGAGAGTGACCAACAGGTGTCCGGAGGACCGGTAGGATGCTTTTGAGCAAGAAACAATGCTAATACAAACCGACTGTTACCCTCCCATATCAGCAGAAAGCCCGTTATGGTCCCTTTGAGACTTTTGGCCATTCTCGGAACTGGCATGGCCAGATTTGATCTGAGACCAAGAAGGTCACCATTACTGAGAGACCTAACCCAGTGGCTGATTAGATTGTTCTCATTGACAGGATCAGAATTTTGACAAAAAAAAAAACTACTCTTTGAGGGGTAAAATTATAATATAAAAAATTCCAGACCAGACCTCTTAATAATTCTTTCCCCATTTTCTTTTTGTAGTTCAAAATCTTAGTAACTACTGTTTTTTGTTTTACATGTGATGGCCTGTGAATCAATGGTCACTTTTTGAGGTCAGTACAAAATCACTGCCAGGCTTTACCTTAGGCGGTGATCAGGGTTCTGTCTAGATGGTAACACTAGATTAGGAAAACTCTCACAAGATTTGCATTGTAGCTTGTTACTAGGTAAATGGCTGTGGAGCTGTGAGAGGTGTTGCATCTGCTTAGTACTTGTTCTGTCAAGCCAATGTCACAGCACAACAAGTGTCAATCATAGCAAAGCATGTGCATGCATGTTTTAGATGACCTAATCAGCTCCACTCAGATTCACTCTAAAAAATAATACGTGGAACTGTGTGCAACTGTTTGCAAGCCAAGTACTGCATGAATCTGTGCAGAATCAAGCGTGCATGCCCGGGACTCACAAATCTGGGGTTACTATCAACACCTGTGATCAGTCAGTGTGTGTCCTCACTGGCTCCCTCTGCTGGTTACAGTGGGAACACATGTGAGGAGGTGTGGAATGCTTTCTCTGGTGCCTATGTGGGGAAGGACCCCTGCGATGTTCCAATGGAGGCATATGATGCCCTCATCAACACTGTTACCCAAAAGGACACCTGCAACCGGGTAAGGCCTGCCCACCTCACTATTGATAACCAAGTAAGTCCCGTCCACTCCATTGTTGATAACCAAGTAAACCCCGCCCACCCCTCCGTCTGTAACCAAGTAAGCCCTGCCCACCACACTGTCTGTAATGTAGTCAGTCCCATCAAACATCCTACTTGGGATGAAGTATGTCCCACTCACTCTACTTCCCATAACCAAGTAAGTCCCCACCCACCTTACTGTTACAACAAATGTAGGAGAAAAATATCAGTTACCCACTGAAGGCAAGTCAGTCCTTGCAGCGATGGCCAAGGTTTCAGCAGGGTCTGACTGGTAGGAAGTCTTGAAAGTGCAGTTCGGCCAGGGATCTCTACCTGCTGGTCTTAGCTGGATTTTTCAGCAGTGTTGTGCATTTTTTTTTAAATGTTTATCTTGTGTTTTATTTTAGATGCTTTTCTGGAGCAAAACGAAAGACATTGTCCACCAGTTCACGGACGCCAGGAAGTGCCTGGTGACCCTGGAGGACACCCTGTTGGGTTCTGTCATGGACGGCCTGACCTGGTGCAGCAAGAAGGGCTCCAAAGGTGTGTCTCAGCCAATCAGATTCAGCGACACTTCACATATCTCTCGTAGCCAATAAGCCTCAGTGACACATCAGTAAGCTTCAGCCGCTCAATATCTGTGACGGAGAACTCAATCTATGCCAAACGTGATATTGATTTTGGAATCATTTAACAACAGTTTTTTTTGAAAAAGCACTGACAAGAGTGTGGGTGTGCATCCTTGCGTTTGTGTATAAATGGTGTGTGTGTGTGTGTGTGTGTGTGTGTGTGTGTCTGGCTCGCTCTGTTTTCTCAGA
Source organism: Gymnothorax reevesii (assembly GCA_029721435.1). Classification (NCBI taxonomy): domain Eukaryota; kingdom Metazoa; phylum Chordata; class Actinopteri; order Anguilliformes; family Muraenidae; genus Gymnothorax; species Gymnothorax reevesii. The sequence goes on along the minus strand of CM056575.1, from coordinate 20,775,406 downwards.
AACCTTCACCACGGGCTGTCCTGAATGGATGGCATGTGAGAGGAATCCTGTGCGCTCCTTCTGGAACAGGGTCTCTGCGGCGGTGAGTTTTATCTGAATCAAACTAGAGTTATTCAGCCGCGGCTCCTTTCCAAAGCCACTTACAGTAGGCTTCGCTAAGCAGGAGCCTGTCTCCATACGAGCAGAGTCAGCAACTGTACAGCCCTTACTGCGCTGGAGCCAAACCTGCCAATCCACTACTGCAGGCCATCCGCACATATGTATACATTCACATGTGCATCTGAATGTTCGTCTTTTTTCTGCTTACTCCTGTGTTAATGGACATTTTCTGTCAATTAACATGGCTTAGGAATCGGAAGGTTCCTGGTTCGATACCCGGCTCCTCCATAGAGCGTGTCGGACTGTCCTTGAGAAAGACACTGAGCCCCACACTGCTCCTGATGTGCAGGTTGCCGCCTTGCACGACAGCCTCCGCCATCAGGGTGAATGAGAGGCATAATTACCTGGCCCCTCCCCTAGGGGGCCAGGTTAAGCAATGATCATGTCTGTGTGTGTGTGTGTTTCTGTCAGTCTGTCTGTCAGCCCGTGGCTGGGGCCAGGTCTGCTATCTCTGATTACCTTGTTGTAAAGGGCTTTGTGTCATCTGAGTAGAAAGGTGCTATATAAATGCAGTCCATTTACCACACATTTGCAACCACCATTTCGTGATCATGACTGCAATAGTTATAAAGAGTTTTAAGGGACCAGTTCAATCACGCATTTACCGTGAAAAACTTCTGGCACTTTCCTATCTGCTCATAGAAATAAAGCCCTTCACAACAACTTTTAATATTTTGCTGACCCTATACACACTCAATTTCTCCCGTTTTAAATCATATTTCTCCTCAGTGGCTTGGACAGTCAGTCTGGAACTGTACACGAGCATTGTGAATTGGCAAAGACAGGAGCTGAGGAAGCTGATTTACCCATTTTCCTGGGCCTGGATGTTCAAAGCTCTGTTAATGTAACCCTTGGTTAGTGCTAACCACCTGACATTATGACCACTGTCTAAATATGATTCTCATGAATGCTCTTCAATACTTCAACCAACCAGGGGGGAGCCTACAAAATGCACCAAAAACATACGAGCATCTATGCTTTCATTCAGAGATATAAGTGCAGTGGTTTAGACTTGTCCACCAGTTGAGGATAATGAGTCTTTGAACTACTGGGCACTGAACTTCACCCTGTTTATGGGCAATGTAATTACCCAGCTTGGTGGCTGCAACAAAAAGGGAAACACATGATCAGCAAAACGGTTTACAAATAATTTATTGCCCGAAAATTAACAAAACTGTCAGGGTTATGAGATGTGAGTGTCTGGGGATCAGTGTGTCAGCTTTGGATGTATGTGTGTGATATGTGTAAGATGTTGTATGGTGTAAAACAAAGAAAATAATGGGGCTGAAGCTAACAAAGGAAAACCGATGCCGCGTGGCGTGGCTCACGGTGGCTGGAAAACTAATGAGAGAGAAACAACACGCAGCTGATGTCTGGTTTAAATGCTCCTGGGAGACTGGCCAGGTACTCCCAGGTGCAGTGCAACCCCGCCCACTCAGCACCTGCAAAACAGGAAACGAAAAACCAGGAAAAGGAACCAGAGCAGGATTGAGCGCTGCCAGGGGCCGTCACAGCAAATAGAATGGGTTTAGGAGCGAGTCTGAGTAGACCAATAGTGCTTGCTTATGTCAAAGTCTGCAAGACAGTGACTGTGTTTACATGCACACCATATTCCGATTAAGGTCCATATTTGGGTAAAGGTAATATTCTGTTTACATGCGAATAAGCTGTTTACATGCATTGAGCGATGAGAATATTCCGTTTACATGTTATTATATCCACCAGTTAGGTCCCAAAATCGGGTTTCAGCAAATATAACGCTCGAAAGTAATTGTCATGGCTTTGGTTGCCTTCAGTTAGAGCTTTAAAGCCGACATCGACTCCACTCTCTTAGCCATCGCCAGCGGTCTCTGTCCCAGAATTTCATCCATGATCGCGAAATAAATGAAACTTGCTAGATCAGGGCTGCTGGTATTGTTTTGTTTTTGGCAGTGGCTATTTTTTTAGCTAGTCGTGAGTTTGCTGTAATTTGCTACTCTTATGAACTTCCGTATCCGCATGCGCAATACAGAATTCGGCCCCGGAAAAAAATTGTGACTCTGGGTTGAAAACATCCCGCTTTTGCTGCATGCCTTATGGTTCACATTACTAGACCGGTTAGCCTGCTTACTTACTTTAACCTCTTAATCCCCACCCTCTTTTTTAGGTTTCTGTTTGAAAATGACATACCCAAAATGAATAGAGTATATCTCTGCTTGTGTAGCATGAAGTATCAGAGAGGGAGACATGGAAATGTGGAGAGAGGGTTGATTTTCTGACGCAACTCGGATTTTGATATTTGAACATTAATATGCTTGGCGTTTGAGTTGTACTTGGTGTATGTAAAAATGACTTATACGTGCTTGTAGCAGAGGCTCTCCTGTTTCATTTTATGTGTAATATGACTATATTGCTACTTAATTAGCGCGGCGTTGTAGGTATTTTGCTGCGGTGAGTCTCAGGGTCCCCCAATTGGTGAATATTAGTGAATATAATGAATTAGTATTAGTAAATATAATGAATAATGCTGAAATACAACAATGTTACAGCCGTCTTGCTAGCTAACGTCAGACGATACATTATAGTCCCGATTTCCTTCATTGCGCATGAACATACGGAAGCTCCTAAGAATAGCACATTGGAGTAAGATTACGCCTGGCATAAAAAGAGCCACTGCCTTTATTTTTTTCGCTTTGGAAAATGCCGCCTTCAGTTTTCCAGCGATGCTGAACTTGGTTGGCACTTGGCAGTCAACACAAAACCAGCTTCTCTCCACTTTTCGCACACCTTGAAGATATCGTTGTTACGGTGCTCTTGACCATCAATATATTCCAGTATATTCATGTGTTTCATTATCTGAATGCGCACAGTCATCTCCTCTTCGCTCCAAAAATGCATATTCCTTGCGAATTGAACAGGCGCACATGTAGTTGAATATTCTGTTCGGGGGCATTTTCCGATTAAGGTGTAAACATGAGCCAATATTCCAATTTAAACAGGCATATGCCAGGGGTCTTAATCAGAATATTGCGAATCAGAAAATGACCTTAATTGGGTTATTGCACACGTTTACATGACAGGTACGCAATCGGAATATTCTTATATTCCGATTAATACAGGAATATTGGTGTGCATGTAAAGGCAGTCATTGTGGCGTGTGCAGTCCATGATGCGGACTAGTAATTATATATCTTATCAATCAATCAATCAATCAATCAATCAATCAATCTAACAATCAATCAGTCGATCAACTCATCAATCAATCAATCAGTCAATCAATCAAATAACCAACAAACCAATCAATCAACCAACTAGTAATAAAATGTCTTATCAATCAATCAATCAATCACTTTGATTGATATATAATCAAAAAGCTATTGTAATTAATTAAATTCTTTGCTAGAATCTATGTAATAAAGGTGAGTGCTTTAATGATATAAACTAAAAGCTCATGCAAAAGTTTTACATGCATCTTCCTCTTTTGCCTGCCAGAGGTCCAACATTTACAGCAGCAGTGCTGGTACTGAAGCTTATCCAGCCTCTAATGATGGATCGCCACCGATATTATCGCGCCTACTTTCCGCTATTGCATACTGTATGCATGTGTTTGCGTATGTAATGCATGCACTACTATTGACAGATCATGGAAAAGGTTATAATTGTCTGTATCGCATGATAGAGAAAATTTGGCCCTGCTTGTAAAATCTGTGCTACCCATGGGTTCAGCTCAGAGCTGTGTTATTATGTTTTATGTGCGTCCTTTGCCATACTCAGTCTCTACCTGTGACTGAGGCGCCATGGGCGGTGCTGCGGCTTCACACCAAGAGGGCTGTGGGTTTGAATCTGGCCTGCAGCTTTTCTGTGTGGAGTTTGCATACTCTCCCCAAGTTCATGAGGGTTTCCTCCGAGTCCTCCGGTTTCCTCCCACTGTCCAATGACATGCAATTCAGGGTCACTGGAGACTCCAAATAAGGGGGCCTAGTCTTGTTTGGTGCTTAGTGACTTGGGCAAAAATGACTGGCCGATACTCCACCTCCAGAGATAGGCTGCACTGGTAGTATAGGCAACTGATCAGAGAAAACTCTACCAAACCTGCTGGTAAATAACGCTAAAACCAGAAAGTCAATATTTTCTGTACCCTACATCCACCTGGGAATAGCTCACGTTTATTAGAATAATGTAATGGAGGGCAGATGGCGACCAAATCCCTACATTTCTGGAGCAGCATTACGGCAATACAGACTGCTTTGTTGGATTGCAGTTTGAGGATATCTCCGCAAGGCTGAAATCTTGTGTTCAAAAAGTGGTCACGCAAGGCTTACTATTTGGCCCAATTGCCCGTAGGTGTGAATAGTGCATTGAGGTTCTCTGTGGAAGAGATTAAAGCCTCACCTCATATCATTCCTTCTGTTGTATTCTATTTACTAAGCTGCAAAACCGCCAGGCAAGGGACGGCACTCTGACTGATGTATGACGGCGCTGCCTTTTAATGCTGTATGAGTATTGGCAAGATAGGGCCACTGGTTTAGAGGTGAGTCAGCTTCCAGGAATGAAGCAAGAAATCTGGGGGAGTGAGGAGAACAACTTGGACTTAAATATTAATTGAATTAAACCACAAAGCTTTGAGTTTGGTTTATAGGAGTAGCATTAGACTGTTCTCCCGTTACAATAAATCGAACAAATACACGTGTACCGAGGTTACAGATAAGATTTCTGGGATTCATGTATCTATATTTAAACACCACAGAGTATCGCTTCTTGATATTTTGCAGGCCTATTTTAACTTGGACTCTGTCCGCAAGGTGTTGAAATCCTTGTGTTTTCATTACAAGGATCTTCCCTACATTTGTTCCTTTTTCTGTTTCATTAGTTTGCAGGCCTTTTGCCTGCTGTTCAGTAACTGCACCCCTTTTCATATTATCTGTTCCCAACTTAAACCTTCTTTCCCAACCACTGATGTCAGCGGTTCCTTTAGTGATCCAGAGTTGAAAATGGTCATATCCACATCGACAACAAAAGACAGCGTAAACGCTCTGTGTCTTACCTTACTCATGGAGGGTTATTGTCTTCAGCTAGAACTCAATTTGATCAGGAGTACCAGAGGTCCAGATATGACTGTTTTCAGCATTCATCCACTCCATATATCTGTCCTCTAATTACAGCCAATAGCAGTGCACTCTCATAAAACCTGGTTCCTTTCGATGGCAGCCATTTACTTGTACTACGTTCACAATACTACTCAGAGCAGGTGTATATAGCGTTTACCAAATACCTGTATTACGGGTGCGTACCTTCAGGACATTTAACCCTTAGAGTGTTAATCACTGATATAGTCACGCAAGGCACAAAATATACAAAGCAAAATTTCATATTTCAGCCTTCAAAAAGTCAATAATTTTGTCCATTTTTTGTTGGAAAATTAGTTGGCAATGACCATCAGATGGGTCCACAGGTATGTGTGAGTCCCTCTGAAGGTCATTTGTCACCTACATAATGAATGATTAACTTTTGGAGGGATAGGGTGCATGAAAATTAAGCATTTTAAGAGTTAAATAACTACCTGCAGTGCAAGTGCCCCAAGTACTTGTGCACGTGTGTACACACCTGCGGCACGGGAACAGTTCAGTCCATCCCTTAGTTCACATCCTGATTCAGGTACACTGTTTTGCTAACGCTTGTGGACAGGTGACATCTGCCATGTTAGTCCACGTTCAAGTTCTACAGTCTTTCAGTAGCATTCAGTTTACCACAGTTGATGCCAAGAATTACAAAGTTCATGGAAATGTGATGTGTATCATCAAATGCTCCAATTTGCTCCATGTTTTGGCTGATATAAATTTTGCAAAAAAAAAAAACCAAAAGAAAAAAAAGAAAACAGACCAAGTTATCCAATTAAATGCTGATGTCAGGAACATTGTTAACTGTATTTTATATCGTCCATTATTTGATGAGCTTCTTCAAATACGGATGGGTAAAGAACAGTGTGAGATTTAGACGTCCCACCATCCTAATTCCTGATGATGTTAAGTCCCTGCTCTGTGTGCCGTATGAATGGCAATAGATTTTGTCAAAAGAGCTTTGTTCCCTGTTACCGCGGAGATGGGCTCATTCGCTTATTCCTGAACTGCCACCGCTCACTGAATTCTAAAGTTTGTTTGGCTTTTTAATTCATGTGCCTGCTGTGACAAACATCAGTAAGAATCTAGAAAACATTTTCATTTCATTTTCACTTCATGGAAAGGAGTGATTGATTCATTCATTCATGTATTTGTACATTCATTCATTCATTCATTCTTTCCTTCATTACTTCATTCATTTCAGTTTGCTGAGTCAGCCTGTGGTGATGTCACCGTGATGCTTAATGGGTCAATAAGTACACCTTTTCATCCCGACAGGTAAGCACAACATCACTTGATTGACCCTAGAACACATCACTCAGGGATTCTAAATCACTGCCAGAGTCACCCTCAGAGATCCAGTCAGAACATTCGAATCAGCCAGAACCTGATCAAAACCATTCAGATCCAAGCATTTGTATTTCAGGTTCTTGAACTAATTTATATGCATTACCCTAATGTAGATAATCTATTCTCTGAATTTGTTTTAAGTATGCAGCAGTGTTATTGTGTTTTCACACCTTAAAACTTACTTTCTGATACAACGAATACCAGCGTTCTGCCACTCATCCAACCTGACATTCTGAAACTACAAATACCACAATACATCTGGTCTGACGCACTGCAGCTTCTAATGCCACAACTGTGCTGATCCTTCCCAAGCCAGAGATACTGGGCTCATTCCAACTGTTTAATTTATCTCCTTGGTCCTTACCTGACCTATAAATCGACTGAGGGCTGCCACTGTTAAGGAAATATGAATCCATTTAGTACTCCCTGGTGGTGTGAGAAGACTTCTAGAGGATTCTTCTGCAGTGGAGTGCATCCTATGAAGAATTATAATCATTTTTTTCCCTCATGACGATAGATAAATGATAAGGCTTTGGAATCACTACTTGGTCTCTTCTATGATTGTAATCTTCTGAAGGTCGATGGAAGGAGGAAGTTGTTTTGCCCATTCATGGTCTCCCTGTCCCCATATCTCTTTTTTGTGTCCACTCCTTGTTTCCTGTATGTCCTGTGGGGAAAGCTTGCGAGGAAGAGATTTTAGGCACAAAAATAAGTGACAAGAATATGCCGGGCGGTATCTCTCCAGGTCATGATGTGGATGATGATGATGACGATAAACTGTATTTTGTGATGATTATTTCTTCTAATTCTGTTTTTTTTTGTTTTAATTATTTTGCCAATTTCTGCACCATAAGCATATTTGGCAGCATTGAAGTCAAGAGGTTTAGCCCACCCAGAATGAAGACCTTGAACGTCGTCTTGGTCACTAAAGGAAATGACACGTAAGCTCCTCCCCTCACTTCCTGGCGCAGCTCTGTAAGTGGCCCTATCCAGACCCTCATGTGCCAGTATTGTCAAACTCGAGACTCATGAGTAATTCCGGATAGTGTGCCTCACAAAGCCTTTCAGATGAAGATATGAAGATGCTAATGCTTTTGTTTTTCATTAAAAACCTTTCCCTCACTCTTCTTTCCAGTTGGAATATAAGCAATTTCTAAAATGACCGCCTGCACTATAACCTCTCAGTCATGGTTTCCAGTCTGCTGGGCACAGACAAAATAAGCTAGTGAAAAAATACTTATGGACAACACAGTGTTTCCACATTCCACATTCTTGAAGCTGCCCAAATGCGGAGTAAATCCCGCAGGGGACAGTCATGTTTTTAAAAAACTGTTTCACTTGATTACCATCAGACGGGGCCTGATTGTATGTCTTGTACCTGTTCATTCCCCAAAGGGCAGACTGTGGGAATGAGTCGCTACAGGACCTGCAGGATGTGCTGAACCCCAGCCTGAAGTATACCTGCACTGAGGTGCAAAGGTGAGGGGGCTCCGGCCTTTCGAAAACCTTTTTCCTGTGAGAGGCCCTGTGGCCCGGCAGACCTTTACTTTGCAAAATTGTGACCAATCAAGAGCCTTCCTGTCAAACTGTATTCTGGTGAAGAATAGGTCTTCCTGTATGAGGTACTGGACTGGTCCCTGAATATTGATTCCCTCTACTGAAGGGGGCAGAGCAGGCTTTACGTTTTACGCAGACTGGCTTCATTCATCATCTGCACTAAGCTACTACATATGTTTTATCACTCTGTAGTGGCTAGTGTTCTGTTTTATGCCGTGGTTTGCTAGGGGGCCAGTGCCAGCAACAGAAATATCCAGAGGCTGAATAAGCTCATGAAGAGGGCAGGCTCAGTGGTTGGCCTTAAGCTGGACTCTGTGGAGGAGGTGACAGAGCAAAGACCACTATCCAGACTCCGAGCCGTCATGAACAATGCCACCCACCCATTGGCCTCCATCTTCCACCATCAAAGGAGCAAGTTCAGTGACAGACTGCGCTCACTGAGCTGCTCCTCAAACAGACAAACAAAAGTCCTTCATCCCCCGAGCCATCGGGCTGTTTAACTCAGTGAGGGGGGGGGGGGGGGGTGACTGATGCGAGGAGGAGTGAGGGTGTCTGAGGATCATCACTGATGGTGTTGTTTTTAGTGTAATTAACCTCCGCCAGGAGGTATAGGTTTTTGGTGCCATTTGTTTGTTGGTTTGTTTGTGTACAACATAACTCAAAAACTTATGGCCGGATTTTGACGAAATTTTCAGGGTAGGTGGGTATTAACTCAAGGAAGAGGTGATTAAATTTTGGCATATCTAGGCCAAAGTACTGCTGAGATATACGCAAAAGTTCAAGATTTCAAATCTTTCCAATGGGCCGGAGTTCCAATCGCCGTGCTTTTGGCTTTGCTGCCCCCTGGCGGAGGTTCTGCACTCTCTGAGTGCTTTTCTAGTTTTACTTATTAACCTCTGCCAAGGAGGTTTATGTTTTCGGTGCCGTTTGTTTGTTGGTTTGTTTGTTTGTGTACAAGATAACTCAAAAACTAATGGCCAAATTTTTATGAAATTTTCAGGGTAGGTGGGTATTAAGTCAAGGAAGAGGTGATTAAATTTTGGCATATCTAGGCCAAAGTACTGCTGAGATATACTCCAAAGTTCAAGATTTCAAGTCTTTCCAATCGCCGTGCTTTTGGCTTTGCTGCCCCCTGGCGGCGGAGGTTCTGCGCTCTCTGAGTGCTCTTCTAGTTTATTTATGTTTTTATGTACACTGCTCAAAACAATAAAGGGAACACTTAAACAACACAATGTAACTCCAAGTCAATCACAGAAATCAAAACTAACCACTTAGGAAGCAATACTGATTGACAATCAGTTTCACTTGCAGTGTTGGAATAGACAACAGGTGGAAATTATAGGCAAATAGCAAGACACCCCCAATAAAGGAGTGGTTCTGCAGGTGGTGACCACAGACCACTTCTCACTTCCTATGCTTTCTGGCTGATGTTTTGGTCACTTTTGAATGCTGGCGGTGCTTTCACTCTAGTGGTACCATGAGACGGACTCTACAACCCACACAAGTGGCTCAGGTAGTGCAGCTCATCCAGGATGGCACATCAATGCGAGCTGTGGCATGAAGGTTTGCTGTGTCTGTCAGCCTAATGTCCAGAGCATGGAAGCCCAACCAGGAGACAGACCAGTACATCAGGAGACGTGGGGGAGGCCGTAGGAGGGCACCAACCCAGCAGCAGGACCGCTACCTCCGCCTTTGTGCAAGGAGGAACAGGAGGAGCACTGCCAGAGCCCCGCAAAATGACCTCCAGCAGGCCACAAATGTGCATATGTCTGCTCAAATGGTCAGAAACCGACTCCATTAGGATGGAATGAGGGCCCGACATCCACAGGTGGGGGTTGTGCTTACAGTCCAACACTGTGCAAGACGTTTGGCATTTGCCAGAGAACACCAAGATTGGCAAATTCGACACTGGCACCCTGTGCTCTTCACAGATGAAAGCAGGTTCACACTGAGCACATGTGACAGACGTGACAGAGTCTGGAGATGCCGTGGAGGACGTTCTGCTGCCTGCAACATCCTCCAGCATGACTGGTTTGGCAGTGGGTCAGTTATGGTGTGGGGTGGCATTTCTTTGGGGGGGCTGCACAGCCCTCCATGTGCTCGCCAGAGGTAGACTGACTGCTATTAGGTACCGAGATGAGATCCTCAGACCCCCTGTGAGACCATATGCTGGTGCGGTTGGCCCTGGGTTCCTCCTAATGCAAGACAATGCTAGACCTCATGTGACTGGAGTGTGTCAGCAGTTCCTGCAAGACGAAGGCATTGATGCTATGGACTGGCCCGCCCGTTCCCCAGACCTGAATCCAATTGAGCACATCTGGGACATCATGTCTCGATCCATACACCATTGCCACGTTGCATCACAGACTGTCCAGGAGTTGGCAGATGCTTTAGTCCAGGTCTGGGAGGAGATCCCTCAGGAGACCATCCGCCACTTCATCAGGAGCATGCCCAGGCGTTCTAGGGAGGTCATACAGGCACGTGGAGGCCACACACTCTACTGAGCCTAATTTTGACTTGTTTTAAGGACATTACATCAAATTTGGATCAACCTGTAATGTGTTTTTCCACTTAAATTTTGAGTGTAACTCCAAATCCAGACCTCAATGGGTTAATAAATTTGATTTTCATTGATAAATTTTGTGTGATTTTCTTGTCAGCACATTCAACTATGTGGAGAACAAAGTATTTAATAAGAATATTTCATTCATTCAGATCAAGAATGTGTTATTTTAGTGTTCCCTTTATTTTTTTGAGCAGTGTAGTATAATGTACTGAAATTGATTTATTATTCTGTATTGGTGTGACTGTTTTTTGCTGAAGGATTGAGCAGCTGGCCCCCTGTGAATTTCCCTGGAGATTAATAAAGTATCTTGGAACTCATACAAATGATTTGTTTATTAAGGCAAAGCTTCTTAAATTACAGGATATAGTAAAATTCAACTTGCAACTTGTCTACTTGGGATATAAAAATTGCTTGCCCAAAAATGTACAAAACCTGTTTCTTCAGCGTGACTGTGTGCAGCACACCAGAAGTAGGATGTTATTACAATTAAGCAAGGTCAGAACGAAACGTAGGGAGCATTCCCTGTCTGTGGCTGGAGTCAGGGCATGGAGTGTACTTCATGATAATATAAGGATGGCTGGAGAGCTGAGGGTCTTCAAATATTTGTTGAAATGTGCATATCTGAGTAACTATAAACATGTTCAATCTTGTTAATTGTAGTTTGTTAATTGTATCCTGTCACTGGACGCTTCAGACTAACTGTCCGAAAGGCAACTCACATGCCCGACATGCCCGGATGGGACATTCCCGGCCGGTTACGTCATGGATTCATGGGGAAAGTGTGGTTCGCTGTGTTTGACAGTCCTGGACTGAGGATGTAGAGGATGTGCTTCCTCTCATCTACTCCAAATTAGCTGGAACAAATCGAATGATCAAGAATGGGGTTTTTGGGATAATGTCGCTTTGGATCAAGAGTGGCATTTGAATCTAAGTTATATGAACACTCACTTAATCAGCAATTCTAATTCTTATGATATTCATAAATTTTCATGATCTTACTTTCTGACGTTAAAACGTAGCGTTCATGGACATTAACTCTGCTGTGATTTATAATCCTTATGATATTTTAGCCATTACCAAACTGTTTTTTCTGGAAGCTGGGGGCGGGACTCTGATAAGCGATTTCGCTTCTCCCGCAACACTTTCGGTCATGATACATGTTGTGTCGTGTTGAAATTGTCATGAAATGATTTACAATCATGCCGAAATAAAAAAAAAAAAAAAAAAAATCTACACTCAACAAAAATATAAACGCAACACTTTTGTTTTTGCTCCCATTTGTCATGAGATGGACTCAAAGATCTAAAATTCATTCCAGATACACAATATTACCATTTCTCTCAAACATTGTTCACAAATCTGTCTAAATGTGTGATAGTGAGCACTTTTGCTTTGCTGAGACAATCCATCCCACCTCACAGGTGTGCCACATCAAGATGCTCATCAAACACCATGATTAGTGCACAGGTGTACCTTAGACTGTCCACAATAAAAGGCCACCCTGAAATGTGCAGTTTTTGCTTTATTGGGGGTCTGGGGATTCAGAACCAGTCAGTATCTGGTGTGACCACCATTTGCCTCATTCAGTGCAATACATCTTCTTCGCATAGAGTTTATCAGATTGTCAGTTGTGGCCTGTGGAATGTTGGTCCACTCCTCTTCAATGGCTGTGCGATGTTGCTGGATATTAGTGGGAACTGGTACGCGCTGTCGTATATTCCGGTCAAGCACATCCCAAACATGCTCAATGGGTGACATGTCCGGTGAGTATGCAGGCCATGCAAGAACTGGGACATTTTCAGCTTCCAAGAATTGTGTACAGATCCTTGCAACATGGGGCTGTGCATTATCTTGCTGAAACATGAGGTGATGTTCATGGATGTATGGCACAACAATGGGCCTCAGGATCTCATCACGGTATCTATGTGCATTCAAAATACCATCAATAAAATGCACCTGTGTTCTTCGTCCATAACAGATGCCTGCCCATACCATAAGCCCACCACCACCATGGGCCACTCGATCCACAACATTGACATCAGCAAAGCGCTCACCCACACAACGCCACACACACTGTCTGCCATCTGCCCTGAACAATGTAAACCGAGATTCATCCATGAAGAGAACACCTCTCCAACGTGCTAGACGCCATCGAATGTGAGCATTTGCCCACTCAAGTCTGTTACGCCGACGATCTGGAGTCAGGTTAAGACCCCGATGAGGACGACGAGCATGTAGTTGAGCTTCCCTGAGACGGTTTCTGACAGTTTGTGCAGAAATTCTTTGGTTATGCAAACAATTGTTTCAGCAGCTGTCTGAGTAGCTGGTCTCAGACAATCTTGGAGGTGAACCTGCTGCATGTGGAGGTCCTAAGCTGGTGTGGTTACACGTGGTCTGCGGTTGTGAGGCCAGTTGGATGTACTGCCATATTCTCTGAAACGCCTTTGGAGACGGCTTATGGTGGAGAAATGAACATTCAATGCCCGAGCAACAGATCTGGTTGACATTCCTGCTGTCAGCATGCCAATTGCACGCTCCCTCAATGCTTGCGTCCATCTCATGACAAATGGGAGCAAAAACAGAAGTGTTGTGTTTATATTTTTGTTGTGTGTATCTATCTATCTATCTATCTATCTATCTATCTATCTATCTATCTATCTATCTATCTATCTATCTACTACAGCCAATAAAATACCTCTACAAATGGTTTTGTGACCAATCAAAACCTCTTTGCAATAATCTGCACAGTTGCCAATCAGATTCCTTTCTACATGTGGTTGGCCAAACGAAGCCTGTTCTGCTTAGCTGTGTTGTGGCCATTCGAAAGCCTCTCTGCGCTGTTACATTTTGGCCTAGCTTCCCCCTTCCAGTGCAGTAGTACTGCTACATCTCACACCTCTGCGACCAATCACAATTCTGACCCAGTGTCCTCTCTTTCTCTGTGAACCAGGGTGAAAATCTTGGACTGCATCTCCGACTCAGCCGCGCCCTGCGGTAGCTGTTGGTGATGACGCCTAATAAGGACAGCAATTGGCGGGGCCTCCTGTCAGCTTGTCCAATCAGATTGCGCTATTGAGGGAATCACTGAAGTAGTGTATCAAAGGCATGATTGCTAGTGGCTCAAAAGGGAGTGAGAGTGTGGTGATCTGAGGGCCTTGGCTCAGCTCTCAGCTTGTGTTGGGTGTCTAGTGGGGTTGAGGGTGTATACAGAGCAACTAATCGACTCATAATAGTCAATAGAAATCATTTCAACTTTCAAGATTCAATTCAATACAGTTTATTTGTATAGCGCTTTTCACAGATAGACTGTCACAAACACGCTTTACAGTGAGAGATGAAGTAAATGAAAGGGCCGTGCCAGGCCTATTCCCCAAAGATCCAACAAAAGAGCTGGAACCCAAAGGTCAGAAGTTATTGATGCTTTGGCAAGAAGAGCTGATATATACAGGCATATATATATATATATATATATATATATATATATATATATATATATATAAAACTATAAATCTAATTTTCTACGTGCTGTTGAATGTACTTGCTTGGAAAAAATGATCATGGTAAAATGTGGACAATATTTAGTCTGATGGATAAAGTCATGTAGCTACATCTCTGCTGTCTGTCTGTATAACCTGGAGCTGTCCTTATGATAAGGATTGAAAGATCGGAGTAGCTGGACTTATTTCAGTTATCACTATTATTCTTTGGGTTTCAGCGCCCTCCATAATTATTGGCACCACTGGTTAAGATGTGTTAAAAGCCTTAAAATAAATTCAGTTTTTATTGCAGAAGCATACTTACACACTGAAAATTGTAGAAAAATGTAACCATCAACGCAAGTGAATTTTTAGGGGAAAAAAATTCCTGACTAAGAAATAATTATTTTTCATAAAATCAACTGTTCCACAATTATTGGCACCCCTAACAGTTCTTAGGAATTAAATGTAATTGAAGTATTTCTATCATCTCTACAGTAGTTTACAAAGTTGATCAGAGTATCTAGGAACATTTGATTAGGAAATCATCACTTCCTGTTTCCCTGGGGTATAAATATGATGTGACACATAGGCCATTTCTCTTATCCACTCTTCAACATGGGAAAGACAAAGGAACACACCATTCAAGTAAGGCAGATATGTGTCGACCTTCAGAAGTCAGGCAATGGCTACAAGAAAATAGCCACTCGCCTGCACCTGCCCATATCTGGAACAGTTTCAAACAAGCCTGGATGAGGACGCAAGGTTATTTTGCCACCACGTGCAGTGAGGAGGATGGTAAGAGAAAAAAAGTTCTCCAAAGCTCACTGTTAAAGAATTGCAACAAATGGTAGCATCTTGGGGTCCCAAAATCTCCAAAACAACCATCAGGCGCTATCTACATGCCAACAAGCTGCTTGGGAAGCATAATCATAAACGCAAACGTCTGGAGTTCGCTAAGTGGTACTGGGACTTCAACTGGGACAGTGTGCTTTGGTCAGATGAGACCAAGATAGAGCTTTATGGCAACAAACACTCTAAGTAGGTCTGGCAGAACACAAAAGATGAGTATGCAGAAAAGCACCTCATGCTCACTGTGATGTATGGGGGAGGATTGGTGATGCTGTGGGCCTGTTTCTTTCCAGAGGCCCTGGGAACCTTGCTAGGGTGCATGGCATCATGAAATACCAGGACATTTCAAATCAAAATCTGGTGGCCTGTGCCCGAAAGCTGAAGATGGGTCGTCACTGGGTCTTTCAGCAAGATAATGACCCTAAACATGTGGCCAAATCTACACAGAAATGGTTCACCAGACACAGAATCAAGCTCCTCCCATGGCCATCTCAGTCCCCAGACCTCAACCCCATTGAAAACCTGTGGAGTGATCTGAAGAGGATTGAGGGAAAGATGAATGCAGCAATGTAGAGACATCCTGGATGAAAACCTGCTGCAGAGCGCTGTTGACCTCAAACTGCGGCGAGAGTTCATCTTTTAGCAGGACAACGACACTAAGCACACAGCCAAGATATCAAAGGAGTGGCTTCAGGACAACTCTAAATGCCATGACTGGCCCAGCCAGAGGCTAGACATGAATCCGATTGAACATCTTTGGAGAGATCTAAAAATTGCTGTGCACTGACGCTCCCCATCCAGTTTGGAGCTTGAGAGATGCTGCAAAGAGGAATGGGCGAATCTGCCCAAAGATGGGTGTGCCAAGCGTGTGGCATCATATTCAAAAAGACTTGAGGCTATAATTGCGGCCAAAGGTGCATCAACAAAGTGTTGAGCAAAGGCTGTGAATATTGATTTGCAAAAATCTCAAACTTTTTTCATGGTGTCATTATGGGGTATTGTGTGTAGAATTTTATGGGGGAAAAATGAATTGAATCCATTTTGGAATAAGGCTGTAACATAACAAAATGTGGAAAAAGTGAAGCGCTGTGAATACAGGGGTGGTTCCAATTTTCGCAATCTGGATGCATGTTGCCGATTTCGCAATTTAACGACACTTGCACATTATTTAGCCAACTATATCAGGCAACTTTTGTGAAAATATCTTTGGTGTGTTTTCACAGGAGCCTGGTTGTTTTTCAAGATGAACTTTACATTTTGCATCAGGTCAAGACAGATGCATTTTTCAATGGAAAATTGTCTGAAACTTCTGTTTTTCACATTTATACTTATGTTTGATATCAAAATGTCTGTCATGTTGTTGTGTGGCCATTAAAAATCATCTGGTTTTTCAGAGCAATCATTTATGGGTTTAAATATGGTCTTTTCGAGGCCTTGTCCCACAAAAGTCTTGAAGTCACACTTCACTTCCTGTATGCAAATTTCACATTTCAAATCTATTTTGTGGACAGTCCCACAAGTAGGTACTGTACATATAATCAAAGATGGCTCAAATTGGGCTGTGGGCAAATTTGACTATACCCTACAAAACCTCCTTGGACAGTAACAAGCACTGTCAGCATTGAGTGTTCTCCCATATGGAGTAAACCGTGTGGGAATTCTTGCAATATCAGACTACATCACTGAATGAGAATAAGAGCAATGAGACCAGGGGTGGCCAACCATGGCCCTAGAGAGCTGCAGGATGTGCTGATGTAGATTATCTCCAACATATTAAACCAAAGACACGAGATGAGAAGTGCTAAATCAACTGCTTTAATCTATCAATCAAGTACTGAGAAACACCAAAAACCAGCTGCGGTTCTCCAGGACCAGGATTGGCCACCCCAGAATTAGACGATAAAATGTATTTTTTGACATTCAAGCACTGCTGCCGAATCGAGCTTGGCCGCTGTTATTGTGTGCTGGCGCCACCCTCTGGTGAAAGTGGTACTGTGCATTAGTTTTTCCCCCTCATGCCTTTGCTCTTTGAATTTGAATACAGTGTTAGAGTTCCGTGTCAAAAAAACAAAATAAAAATACTCTACTCGGCTTCTCGAGACAGTTTGGGAATCTGTTTTTTTGTGATACACATGCTCAACCCTAAGTCTGCAAAAAAATGAAAAAAAAATCTTGAGACAGATCATTTTGAAATTAGCATATTTTAATCATGTCTATGTGACCTCTTATGATGCTTTTCAAACCGGTTAGGCCGGTCAAGGGTTTCAAAATGAATAGCTGCAAACTCGGTCCAGCCATATACTAGGTTTTCACCAAGTCTTGTCTTCACAGCATTGACTATGCAATTACTGTCTGAAAAGTAAAGCCTGGCACTGCAGGTCCCTGTACTTACCAGGAGAGCGGCAACCTGTCCACCAACTACACGCACAAATTGATTATTTGCCCTGGCTTACCACACAAAAGAGTGTTTCCTAAAATAGCGCCCCCACTGGCAGCAGGAAGGTAGAGCTAGAGTTACAGCTAAAATTAGTGTTACAGTTTCAGTTGTTATATGACTTAAAATTAGGGTTAGAGTGAAGGTTAGGTTAGGGATTTAGTGACAGCGACGCTGACGATGGAAACCAGATTTTCGCTGTTTAAATGACCGCTAGAGGTCGCTTAATTCCTTAATGTAACTTTAGCTGCGGGATCAAACAACCTTTGGGGGCGTGTTATGTTTATCCACACTGGTATAGAAATCTGCGTTCCAATCCCCAACTGAGTTCAGAGCAAATCGAATGAAAAGATCTGTTTCCTCTGCATGATCCATACTCTGCACGCTGATCATAACCGCTCTGTCCATCTGTCCCAGTCCCTCTCTTGGAGATCTACCATCCTCTCAGCTTTATATTAGCCCTCATCAGCACCTGACCTTACAAGAGCTTACAGGGTGGAACCTCCCCAGGAACAGGCCTGGGCAGCTCTGCTCCTGCTGTAGAATGCGGAGCAATTTTGGGGTGAAAAGTGACAGCAGAGTAGATCTCCAGGAACAGGGTTGGACAGCCCTACTCTAGGTGTAGAATGAGGTTTGCTTCATTAAGTTTCTGGAGAACACCTACAGCATTGTGAATCTCTAAGAAAAAGGGTGGGCAGCTGTAGATAAAACAGAGGTGTATATAAAGCAAAGCAGTGGACCTGGCCCTCTTCATGGGCGTGTGGATGTGTGTTTGCATGAGTGTGTGTGTGCGTGTGCGTGCGTGTGTGTGTGTGTGTGTGTAAGTGTGCGCGTACTGTGTGTCGAAGCTCCAATTCCTGTCTTTTCAATTTTGTTTGTTTTTTATTTTTAAAAAGTACTTCAGAGAGGATGTGTGACGGGTTAGAATCTCCTTATAGATGGTGGACCTGGATTAACTTCCAGGTCAAAGGAGCAATGAAGAGAAGGAAGGGGTGAGTTGAAAACAAGTGAAGAAAACAAGCCCTCCGCTTTGTTTTTTACGCTCACTTTCAGGTCTCTCATCGAGATGTTCGCTCACTTTCAGGTCTCTTATCGAGATGTTAAACGCCAGTGCCACTGCTGCTGTACAGACACCATTTTCACTATCCATCAGTGGTACTAACTTGCACAAATTAGAAAGTTGATTATTTTCTTCCAACTAGCGAACAGAGTTCCAATAGGGCTGCGTCAGAACAATACTCTTTTCTTATTTTTTTTTTAAACAAAAGTTCCCTACACCTCGAAAAAAAATCCAGAATTATTTATGTGGCAGCCATGATAAGCGTGTTCAAATTCTCTAGATGTAAAGCAGGGGTGTCAAACTGACCTGTAAACGGGCCAAGAGGCTGCAGGTTTTCACTCCAACAATGCAGAAGCGCACCTGATACAACTAATCAGTTGTGCAGGCCTAGATCAGTTGATTAAATCAGTGCTTTCAGGTGAGCTTCTACTTGGTAGGATTGAAGACCTGCAGCCTCTTGGCCCGTTTACGGGTCAGTTTGACACCCCTGATGTAAAGGAAAGGTGCTTCAGTGCCTACTAACTTATCACCTTTAGCAAAGGGTGCACTGAACCATCCTTTATGAAAAGAAAGGAGATAACGCTATCCCACAATGCCGTATGGCAGCAAGATTTAGAGCGATGACCATACACCTGGTGAGTCACGAAAACAACCAAATATGACAGGCAAGAGACACGTGATTATGTCGCCTTTTTTAAGTGCATTAAGAACCTCTTAGCAGTACGGTTGGCTTCCCATTATGACTTCCCCTTTGGCACCTTTCCTCAACCTCACAATATTTTCCATCGAAGTTGAAGAAAAGTGTTTAGGAATCAGACAATGGGTATCCATCCGAGGTATTTTCTCTTTGTGTAATGCCTTCCCATCTGGTGAGTTGTTCAGTTATTGTGTCATTTCTGGTAAACTAATATTTTGGTCAAATGGAGTTTGTGTCACAGCTGAGAGACTTTTTTTTGCATGCTTAGACTGGCTTAGAGAAAGACTGTCCTGAACACCATGGCCCTAAAGAAGGATGTCTGTCTTTTCCTAAATGCACATCCCCTTTCTGCCATTTGTTTAACAAAGCAGGGCCTGAAAACTGCCCTTCAGTGGATTAAAAATTATCCACCATCCCATGGAAAGTCAATGGGTAACAGCACAAACGCGGGTGCAACACACTGTCCTGCTTTCAGCAAAACACTACACTGAGCAAATACACAGACCATGACTGAAATTCACTTCTGTTATTGTGCCATCATGTGTCTTATGGTATGGCTGTTTCTCGCATCTCTCCATGCACATGTGCTGTGTGGGTCCTGGTTAAAAAAAAATAATATTTAGCATTTCAGTTGCATTAGAGATAAAATGCATTAGCGGGAGCTGACCTCTTAAATCAGACAAATGTGCCTATGGCTTTAATGAGATCATATATGCTGTCCATTTCATTTGGTGGAATGTAATACATTACATCACTATTGCCCAGCAGACATTTTATCCAAAGTGAAATGCAATGCTGTAAGGGCAAAAGGTACAATTTTCACAAAGTATCAGTCATTAGCAGCCATGAATATCAAGTCTAGTCCACATGATAAGTCTCAGCAGAGTCAGTGAAGTTATTGCATGTCATGTCCAAAAGGGAGGCAGGATTACAAGAAATGCTATAACATCAAGATGAAGTTGAAATTAAAATAAAGTGATGGAGGAAGATGCAAGTGCAATCACCAACATTGACTTGGAATAAAATATTAATTTAATTTCTTATACTCTGTTTCCTGCTTGGCAAACATGGCTTATTACAAGAGTTACGAATGTAACTACAGTTCTTTGCATTCTGGATGACCGCCACATGGCGGGGCTTTTGCTCCGGATATTTCCATCTTGCATATGCGCAGGTCGAGTAGTCATACCAACAAAGTCACTTGTGACCATGCAATGAAGTTGGGTGCACTCTCCAGTATAAAACCCTTACGTCATCGTGCAGCCTGTTCCCACGGAATCTTCTCGTCAGTATCCGAGTGGTCATCCATTCTGGTGGTCATCCAGCATTCATAGAACCGCAGTAACTCTCGTTCCATTTCACCATCAGATGGCGGTGCTTTTGCCCTGGATGACTTATACCAGCAAGGTCTCAAGGAATGTTTGCCATGCTCGCGCCGGGAATCCGTTGACAGAATAGCCATTGCCACAGGATGGGGTGTGGCCACACTGATGCAGTGAAAGTGAGCAAAGGTACAAGAAGACTTCAAGCTTGCAGTCGCACTGATATCTTGCAAAGAGACACCCTTTAAGACTGCCAGGATGTGGACATACTCCGAGTAGAGTGATACCTGACATTACTAGGTGCAGACAGACTTTTCACTATTTTGATAGAGGCCTGCCCTTCTTGCAACCCCCATAGCACATCAACAGCTAATTAGACCCGCGCAAATTGGCAGTGGCCACTGTATATGCCGTCATTGCATTAACCAGGCGCAGCCGCTCTCATGACTACTCTGACTCTTCAGAGAAGCCAGGTGGACTAAACACAGCCAGCTTGATGGCTTGGTTTACAAGAATGGGTGGCAGTATCTTTGGCAAGAAGGTTGGGGTTGTTGGTGAGTAACCCCCGAACTATGCGCATGCACATCTGGCTCACCGAGAGGAGGCATTCACCCACTCGCTTTGTTGATTTGATAGCAAGCAGAAATGGTGTCTTAGCAGACAACCACCTCAATTCTGACTGCCCCAGTGGTTCAAGTGGGGGCAAACATAGGGATCTCAACACCAACTTCAAGTCCCAAGATGGCACTGCAGTCATTCTTGATGGTCTAAGCCTCTGCGCACCCTTCAAAAACTGACCGACCAGATAGGGCGACCCCACAGTCTGGTCGTCCACTCTCACGTGTCTTACTGATATGGCAGCTGCGTACACTCTCAAGGTCAATGCGCATCTCCTGCCATCCAATGATGATAGCAGGAAGCATGTTATCATGGCCACCGAGCAGCTCTCCAGCAATTCCCTAAGTGTTTTGCATCATTGGGAAAAAATCTTTCACCGATTAGTGTTGAGTGACTTAGTTGAGGGTGCTCTTGAGCGTAACACAGAGTGGATCACCAACTGGTCACAAGATGTCAGGAGTGGGTCCTGGCTTCCAATGGCCAGACAAACAAGTGAAGGCGAATCTGATTCGGATTCCATATGTGTCCCTCCAGCTGAGAGAGAAGGTCTGTTGGAATGGTGGAAGTGCTGGAAACCATGATCTTGCCAGCCAGCTGGAGGCTACAAAGAGTAGCTTTTGACCTCCCTTCTGGATTCTGTTCAACATTACCTGAATAAGCAAAATCAGAGAGAAGACATACAGGAGGCAGGCTGCATAAGTGTGAGCTAAGGCATCCTGACCCAAAGTACTGGTGTGCTCTATCAGACAGTAACAGAGAGGACAATGTGTTGACATATCTGAGGCAAAAACATGCACTTCTGCTTTGCTTTATTTGCTCCAAATCATTTTGACTACTTTTGTGTGGAGTCTTCAGTCACCCGTAGTTGAAAAAGCCCTTGGTGAAAAAGCACATTGGCCACACTATTCTGCACGTCTGGGAGATGTACAGTTCTGAGACTTAGAAAGTGAGGAAAAGCTCATTTAAGGTGCTTCTGTGTCACTCTCAGGCCCAGCTATGAGCTGGTGCCTCCCTGATGATTGATGTGATACACTGCTAAAGTGTGATCTGTCCGGATGAGAACATGCTGACCCTACAATGCAGGAAGAAAATGTTGCAGTGCCAGATTCACTGTTTGAGCTGAAGCACATTTATGTGCTCCAACCTCTGCCGCAGATTCCATTGACCCCTGACGGTCATGTGCTGTCAGACTGCCCCCCAGCCCAATAAAAAGGCGTTGGTCTCCATAATATCTTGTGGGAAGGGATTACTCCCATAGAAACACCCTTAGTCAAATAAGCCATCCTCAACTAACGCTTCAGAGCTCTGTACTAAGGGCTGGACACCATGACATTCCTAACCCTGTGCCACTTAGGATCTAAGTGGAGTCTGTTGACCCAAATTTGAAAGGAATGTTAAGAAAGAAAATTCTGAGGGACGACCATTGACGCCACCTTCAGCATGCCCAGCAGCCTGAAAAAGAGGCTTCATTTCAAAGTCCTGCCCTTCTGAAAACAACCTAGAAGTTGTGACATAACCTTCCTTCTCTTTGGGGAACGGAAAGCTCAGCTTGAGCTTGAGTTTAAAGTCATGCCTAGGTAGCCTACCTTCTGACTGGGTGTAAGAATGCTCATTGTGTAATTCCCTGTAAGGCTGAGCTGGTTCATGTGGCCAACAAGTGTAGCAGTGTCATTGACATCCTACGCCATTGTTGGGGAAATGATTAACTAATCATCCAGGTATGGCAAAATTTTAAACCCTCTGGCTTGAATGGGAGAGATGGCAGCTGCCACATACCTTGTAAATACTATATATCTGGGGCAAGAGAAAGACCGAATGGCATTACTTTGCATTGGTAAGCCTGTCTTTGGAACGCAACGTTCAGGAGCTGCCTCTGGCATAGTGGTCTACTGACACAAACCAGGCCCTTGGTTCCACTGACTGGAGAATATCTGCTACCTGTAACATGTGGAACGGCAGAACTTTTAAAAACTTCTTCAACCCCCTCAGATCTAGGATTAGGCGGAACCTGTCATCTTTCTTTGGAATTAAAGAATAGACTAAGTAAAACCCACAGAGCTGTATATGCTGCTCTACAGGTTGATAGCGGTATCTTTCTCAGAGGGCTGCTAGGTGCTGGCTGAGGGCCAGGACTTTTGCAGGATCTCAGACCACAAACATTCTGACCCTATTGAAAATGGGTGGTTGGTGTCAGAACTGCAGTGTGTATCCCTTGGTCAGTCTGGACACCACTCGGGGGTCTGTGGTCTCTTTTTCCCAGTAGCTGAAAATGTGACACTGACCTCTCCGGCCTCAGGTCTGACTCCCCCAGCCCCAGAGCCCTTGGGGAAGGGGGGGTTGGGGGGCGACTAACAGGGTCAGGGTCCCTGGGCACCTGAAAGGCTGACCGAGAGGGGGCGAGGGGGTTTTTGATTGTCCACCTAGGCGAATAGGGGCCGTCAAAGCTCCCTGAACATGGATGCAAAAGCTTGAAGGGATGCATCACTAAGGGTCTGGGCAGGGGAGTCTGCACCAAGGTCTTGGGTGTGAGAAAGGGCTAGAATAAAGTGAGACAGGGAATTACCAATATGCCCCATGCGTGCTGCTATGATAGAGCTCCCAGCCAGAAGATCATTAGTCACTCGGCACTGATGACGGCAGGCATCAGGTCTGAGAGGCTCATCTGGTGAAACAATCATAGAGGTAATGACAGCTTTGACTGGGGCAATACAATCTAACCCATAGCTTTCTGCCTCCTGCATAGCAGGCAAGTTTCTGCAATTACTTGTGAGATGTGAGAGCAGTTTAGGGTCTTACCAGCACCTCTGGAGCTCCTCAATATATGATTTAGAGAGAGGAACTGATGGGGACACTGTACTGAAGGAGACGCCGTCTTTCAGATGAGACATTAAACCGAGGTCCTGACTCTCCGTGGTTATTAAAGATCCTACGACACTCTTTGACAGGAGTTGGGGGTTCACCGGTGTCATGGCTAAATTCCCAGCCTGGCTCTTTCAACCTGCCACCTAATCATCCCCTGATCTAATTGGCTGTGCAATTTGTCCTCTCCTCCCCCCCCTCTACCCCCCGGGGCTCCCTTGAAAAAGAGATTTCAATCTCAACGGGACTTCCCTGGTTAAATAAAAAAAAAATTTAAATAAAAAAGTGTGTGTTCATGTCCATGGTTGTGTATGTTTGTGTGTCTGGTGTGTATGAGTGCTTGTATGTATGGTATGTGTGTGTGGTGTGTATGTGCATGTATGGGTATCTATGGTGTATGGTGAGTGGGTGTGTGTGTGTGTGTGTGTGTGCATGCACGTGTGTAAATGGAGTGTGTATGTGTGTGTGTGTGTGTGTGTGTGTACATGTGTATGTATGGTGTGTGCGAGCGTGTCTGCGTGTGTATGTGTGTGTGTGTGGTTGCTTGTGTCTAACCCCACTGAAGAGTGTTTATTCTCTCTGGCCCCTTGGGGTTAGTGTTGATATTTGTGAGGTTGGATTCCTGCCTTTTGTACAATGAAATGAACTCAGACACAAACATGACATTTGTTCTTTGTTTTAGTCTTTTTCATCTGGTTTGAGTTGAGGGTTTTTTTCTCTTCGGTGGGAGAAGCTCCAGAGCATGTTCCTAATTTTAGAGAGGATGTGCTGCTGATGTCAGTGGATGATACTACCAGTGTGTTTATCTGTCAGCCTGCGTCCACGCTTTCATGTACACCGTGTGTTTATTCACGTGTGTGTCCATGCTTTTAAATGCACTGTGTGTTTATCTTTGTGTGTGTGTGTGCGTGTGTGTGTGTCAATGCTTTTAAACACACCTCATTTTTATTTGTGTATCAAAACACAATCTATTGAGAATCGCTGCTTTAAGTTTGTTTTCCTCTTCAATATCCATTGAATCATCTCTACAGCATCATATGCACTAAGACTATAAATGATCCATTCATTTATCATCAAATTTAAACAATGGGTAACACTTTACAAAAAGAGTACAATAATTAGCATTAGTTAATGCAGAAAAAAAGCATTTACAAACAGCTAATTAACATTTAACTAATGCAACTGGTAATCATTTACAAATGTTGTTCACAGCAACTAAGGTATTAATTTATACATTCGGGTTTAACAGTTTGAAGTGCTGCATAAGGGATACTTAAGGGATGTTTTCAACTTCACAATGAGGGAAACCTAGAAAATTAATCAATGGTCAATTATGGTTGCATAAAGCTTGTTTGGCTATCTGATGCATTAGTTACAAGCTAATTAACTGATAGTTAATGAACTAATGTTAATTAATGTACCCTTGTGGTAACGTGTCACCAAACAATGTTTAATTATGTCTCATATACAGATACTCAAACAAGACACTGGAAAACAGAGAAAACATGTCTAATTCATAAGCTCCTGGGATTGGCACTGGACTGCTGCAACCCTGAATTACCGTGAACAGGATAGATAATGGAGGCACGGACTGGATCCTGTACGTTAAGCTCCCACACAAGATCGCCTTCCCAGCAGGGGTCTGAGTGTCCTGGGCAACAAGTGCTGCTGATCCCTGTGGAAAACAACTGAATATTAAGCATATTTCATGAAAAATTTAATTAAGTGTAAAATGGTACACTGCGGTTACCTTTCAGCTAACTATTATGTACAGTGGCTCCAATAAGGATTTGTACACTACTTGAAAATTCGACTACATAACAGCTTTTGTATATTCGGCTAAATGCTTGCTATTGTGTGTAAAAGTGATTAAAATATTTGATAGTCAATATGTTTTAAAGAAATATTTAATGTCAAAATGGCATATTTGGTCAGAAAGGCGATTATCTGACCCAATAAGTATCTGTACAGTTCCATTAGTGAGTCACAAAACTTATAATACTCACCTAAAATTGACTCAAGATGTTTACAGGACATGGTTGACTCACTTGGTTTGATTTGGTCAAGCGTGACCATACTGGACACTCCCTCTGTACACAGACTGGCCTATGTAAATGGCCTGACCATGCCCATAATGTATTCCTGTGATATATGGCTAAGACAGGCGAGATACCCCTTCGAATGCGGGAGCAAATCATACAGCTACATAAAGAAGGCCAAAGCACCAGAAAAATTGGAACTCGGCTATCGTTACGCCACACGACCGTGCAGTACATCATCAAGAAGTACAAACAGTCTGAACGCATAGCCAATGCAGCCAGGAAAGGACGTCCCAGGAAGACCAGCCAGCGCACTGACCGGTACATCTCCCTGCTGGTACAGGGGGAGAGACGGTCCTCGGCCTCCAGTCTTGCCACCAAAGTGGAGGAAGCAACTCGAAGCCATGTTTGTGCCCAGGCCATCCGTAACCGGCTCCATGAAGTACAGTAGTGTACAAATACTTATTGGAGCCACTGTAGGTGGTGATGGAGAGCTTGAGCCTATTCCAGCAGGCAATGAGCAAGAGACAGAAACACACCTTGGGCAGCTCACCAACTGGCACTTTTCAACATAATATTTGATTCTCATGACGTTTTGTTGTTAACTTCTGAGGATACATCCCAATTCTCTCATTCAATATTTCCTCACTTCTCGATCCTCACTTGAATCGTCCGGCCGTTGTTCTGGATCTGCCATCCTGGTGGCCATCTCAAAGCTCTTATTTCTACTGCGAGGAGTAAGGAGGGAGGGCTGAGAAGAAGTGAGCGAGGATACAGGAGACAAAACATCCTAGAAAACTTTCGATTGTCGTTGGTGACAACAGATGCTGGCAGTGGATCCAGCCATGCGCCGTCATCAGAAACAGGCATCGCTTTGCACTGATGCTTCAGAGGAAAGGATGTGTCATTTCTTTGAAAACATACTCTTTCTCTCCTTGCATGGGTTCTTTGCATTTCTCCATGCATCTGTGATGGGAGGGACTGAGTTGTAAGGAAAAGATTTAAGTGAGGGGAATATGGATGCAATTGAAGAGAATTGAGATGTACACCCACATCTGCGATCAGAAGAGGGTTTGCTTCAGTGTCAAACTCCCACTCAAAACCTGCAATACTTCAGACCTGGAGTCTTCAATGCATGCTTTATTCAGCCACTGACACTAGAAATTTAGAAGTATAAACACGTGTTAAATGCTGTGTTTTCCAATAGGCTGCCTATATTCATTCAGATGATACCTGCAGCCAAAAATAAAAAATCCACTGTTGTTGCACATGGGTGTGAACTGGAGAGGTAAAAAAATGATCCAGCCCTTGTGTACAGTAATCAAACACTGCGTTGATCAACCCCCCTTTCATTACATCCAGTGGTGATCTACCATATGCTTCCAATCAATCCCACAGTAGCCAACTCTTTAACTTCCATCAGATTTTACAGGGATCCAGCCCCTTTTCTCAGATCCCGCTGGGAGCAGCTGCTCAACCTGATGACAGTAGCAGTTGGTCATAAAGGCTCAATAGGGTTTTCTGCTGAGGGCGTGTAGTTTGATTCTGTACTGATGGCCCCCCACAGTCCACAAAATGGCCTCTGGATGGATCCCATTCTGCAGACTGCAGACCATTTAACAAAGATCAGTTTTCCATCTCCTGTACAATCCCACAGTGATCCTGTGTCGGCTAATTTATCCCAGCAACACAGTTTGGCTTTTGTGTTGGCATATAGTTACACTCCAAACCTTAAACAGAACTCATACATATGCATGCTACCATTTCACTGGCTTAGAGATGAAATCTTATTTAATTAGAATAAAAAAAAAAACAAACATTCTTTGCATGGTTGAAAATGCAAAAAAAAAGTCAACATATACACATGTGCGCTTAACTGCCCTAGACACAAATAATATTCCATTGCTGTGAATCTGTCTGTTGGCTCAGGTCTTCCTTTTGGCAGTCTAAACGCTGTGAAAAAAAGTTATCTTTGGAAGAAACTGGAGTGACTTGATTAGTGCCAGACCTCAGAGCTATTGGAACCCTGCTGTGTCTAAGTGCGTGCGTGCGTGAGAGAGAGAGAGAGAGAGAGAGAGAGAGAGACCACATGCTGAAACGATGCTGCCACAGTAGGCTCAGGGTGGTAGCAGTGCACGCCAGTCTGCACCAGTGCCCAGGGAAAACACTAGCGGCTACGCTGTGACGACCCCGGCTTGCGCAGCAGAAAAAGCATTGGCAGCCAGTGGAGGCAGCTGCCCCAGAGCATGCGTCTGGCTGCACTGTGTGCGTATGACGTAACAGCGGCCTATAAGCTAATAAATCGTGGGTTTGTGCAACCCAAGAACGACTCCGTGTAATTGCATCGAAGCCATGGAAAATGGGTTTCCAAATGTGGTTCCGGAGACGCTCAGACTCGATTGGCTTGCTCTGAGCATCACAGCCTGCTGGGTGCTATCTAACTCATCTGCCACTAGATGGCGCTAAGATACTGGCGCACGGTATCTGGGAAATTTTGGCCATTCAATACTAAGTACACGAAAAATTGCCCCACGTTATGGACATGAAAAATTCTACAGAGACAAGAAAAGTCATTTTATGATGACAAGAGCTTATGGCATTTACTGGTAGGCCTATATTGAAAGCGCAATACTTTAACATTTTTTTCAAGCCACGATGAATATGTTATCTACTCCTGAGCGTATTAATGTTCTCGTTATTTACGAATGCAAATCAGATTTCCAGTGCACTGCTTTGACCTGTTTCTTATACCCGAAGACGAAAACTTTTTAGTGACCGCAAAATACTCACTTGCAGTAAGTCCCTACCGCCAGCAGGGTTTACCAACGGCGCTTATCAACAGTGAATGTTTACCTATGTGGGTAACGGCCGCGGTCCGGACAAAAGCTGCGCTGTCCCGCCAGTCTTTACACATGTGGAGCAGCAACCCTTCAGGCTAAATAAACAGTTCTAATGCAGATGGTGGGACAAGCGGAAAACACTGAATAAACAAGCGGAAAAGGCAGCCCTCTCTGTTTCAGGCAACGGGAAAGGTGTCTCACTGCATTGGTTTATAGGCCCCGTTATTGACTTAACAACCCCCCCCCCATTCAGGTCACTTCTATAGGCTGGCCTGGCTATGGTGAGCTTTTTGCTCTTCTTGGGGCGTAATGTGACTTTTGGGTTTTGAGAGGGGTTGCGCAGGTGTGACTCAAGTCACACGGCCAACACAATATCAATAAAAATCTGCCAACAGGGGAAAAAAAATTGTAGTGGGTTCCGCAGCTTTTGCCGACTCTGATACACACGTTATAATGTTCTGTTCTCCTCTGTAGGAGTCTTCCAGCGGGCCAGATTCCAAGGCAGAAAAGTTTGGAGAGAGATGGTGATTTGGACTTCAGTAAACTGTAAAAATCGAGATCCAACTAAAGCAGACGTGTCCGTTCCTCTAATAAACAGTTGACATATTTATAGGATAGACTCCTGTTAGAGATGCAGTTAAGTCACATTAATATTAAAAATGTCGAATGCAGCCAGGTTTTGCTCAAGCTGTTTTATGTAGGCCATGAATTTTTGTCTAGTCTGTAATTATTTTTCATTCATATAGTGATGTCAGATGGAAACCGATACTGTGATAGGCCTTGTCTTTATCCAGCCTGATGCCTGGTTGTTTTTTTTTATTTTTTTGTTTGCTGAGTCTGAGAGTCCGGCACAAGTGGGCTGGCTTTGGAGTTTGTATTGAGGAACGGAGAGGGAGAGACTGTTCTAGTCCGCTGCGCATTACCGTCGGAGTTTCATTAGCACCAGCACGGCAGGGGTGGAAGTCTCAAACACACTCGGGATACTCGACTGACTCGGGACAAACTAAATCCGTTTGGTCTTTGACCAGCATCTCAGCCATAATCAGACTACCATTAAAACAGAACTCAAGCGGAGAATCTACCGGACACTAAGAGGACAACTTAAGTTTTTATCCAGCCAGGCGCATTACATTAATTTAGTTCGCGCGCTGAATTCCCTCATTTGATCTTTTCCGCTTTTGCGTCGTTATCTGAGGAACCGGGGACTGGAACATTTAAAGTTCTAGGTTTTCTTTCTCTCAGCGTGATATGTCTGCAAGGTAAGTTTCCACGAAAGCACAATAGATTGCTGAAAGTGACCTAGTGCTCACGGTGACAGTTATGCTTAACCGCATAAGTTACCCGAGGAATAAATGTCACATCACGAAGCTCAGTACCAGTTGCTTTATCTACTTTCTGTGCATAAATGTGCATTTCTTCGTCAGACATTTCGCGTTTCTACAATTTTCGCTGTGAATCGAGAGACCAGTTTCTGTGGAAAGGCAGTATTGCCTATAACACTGAGAAAAAAACAAAGTGGAACTCTTGGAATAAAGAATCATTGCCTTTGAAATGGCTGCGAACGAAAGGGGATTTTTGGTTTACAACTCTAGGAACACCACATCTCAGTCCAGTCGGCAGTTGCAGGAGTCAAAGAGTGACAACTGGGTTCATTTCTTTCTTCTTTCGTTATACATAGGAAAACTTTCAAAAGTGTCAAAACAGTCAGTTGCGGCTAAAGCAAAGCGTTTCGCTCGATGGTGCAGGCTTGCTGCGTTCCCATGCACCCTGGAGCGACCCACCGCGCTTCTGACCAGTCCGACACAATTAGCATTTGTCGGCTATACTCTTCTTCAGTGTACGCATGCATTCATTATTGTTCTCTTTTCAAAGCAACTATCTACGCTGAGGCGGCTGAGATTAATGATCGAATACAAAGGCAGTGATCTGAGCCGTGTGTTATTGAGGGGTCGGGGGTTGACTGAATCTACACTACAGAAATTAAGTGCCGTCCTTAGAAGCCCGTGTAGTGAAGGCACCTGCACGAGCTGCCGTGCTGCATCCTGTCCGCGAGCCGCTGGTTTTTGCATGGTTGACAACAGAATTAATCTTGAACCTGTTTGCCATCTTAAGAATAACTGGCAGGTTTACTGACGCAACCTTCTCCCGAAGACGTCGCCGTAATTACAAACAGTATAGGGGTAACTTTGTCTGTTTGTACAAAATTGAAAACGTGCACGCACTTGCGGATTTGCGTTGCATATGCGCGCGAAATGTTTAGGTTTCTGTGAGAAACTGAAAACTTTCATGCGTTTCCATGAATGAAAGTCCAAGCACAGAAACGAACAATATCTATTTAAAATGTAAAACATAGCAGTTTTTTTATTTGCTTATGTCCTGTTCTATTATGCTGGGGCTGTTTTGCGAAACCTTACTTTTTAAGCAAGACCTTCTGACATAATTTGCTGAAAGAGTTTTGCACTGGACTGCGCTAAACTCTGACTGGCTCTTAGAATGTGAATTTGCATGACTGTATATTGTATCAACGGGTGAACTCGTTGCCTCCCTCGCTTTCTCACATAGTCGTATTCCTGGACATTGGGTAATGAACAAAAACACACCGAATGGGAATGGGAATGTCTGTGTTGCATACCGTAACTAAACCTTGATTTGCATATGAAAACTCGAACGTCGGAAGAATTCCACCAGTGTTGCTACAGCCATTTATGCATCCTAAAACTTGCACGAGAAAGGGACATTGTACCGCGCGCACACAATTAGTCTGCGAGTCTTTGTCAGTTGTGTTTGTTTGCGCCACTGAATTTTGTCCGGCCACGAGCATCCAACGTCACCAATAACTTCAATGTAGAAGCTGCTCGCGCAGTCACTGATTTCGCCTTTGGGACTTTTACGCACAAAAGGCACAACAGACGCGATGCATCGGTTCGGGTATTCAGTCTGGACGAATGATCATTCAGTAAATAGTTTAAATAATGTTCTAAAAACAGGATTGGTCAGGTTCATGCGCGTTGCCCCAGAGCTTTCTTTTACTAACGCGTCCAAAATGACGGAAAAGTTTCTTGTTGCCTAATGATCTCTGCAGGATTCATCGACGTGCCCACGAAAAGTGTTCGGGTTTGTTCCCATGACATTACTGGTGGTGTTTGTCGCCTGTGGGTCGTTATCCATCACAAAGAATGTCGTGAAGTACTCGTGGTTCGCAGCCGCCTTAGTCTGAATATACCGCTTGTACTTGAGCCATAGACTGCGCTGCCCTCGCGACCTGACCTAGCCTCCTTGTAACATTCCAGGATGCTGTGCTAACTCTGCGCTTAAAGACGTCCCGTCACATGCGTGCACCGCTCACACACACACACGTCGTTACACCACACGCTCGCCCTCACACTCTTGCATGTACGCAGGTACACATCCACATAGACGCATGACCATACTGGCATATACTTACTCTCATTATGTGCGTACACACAGGACATGCATGAGAGAAATGGAATATATGCATGGTCGGAATGGAATTTTTATCTCAACGTGACATGTAGAATGCAGTGATTCAAACAAGCATAGGACAGTTCGCGCATGTGTTCTGGTCTTCCGGTAGGAAGCACGCCCCCACCCCCACCCCTCGACCTTGCTTCTCACCCCCATCCTGTCCCAAGAGTGCTTGAATAAGTGAGACAGAGGTTTGACGAGGCCTGTCTATTAGCGCTAAAGCTGTATCGTCTCTCTCCATGTTAACGAGCTCCATGTGGCTCATGGGGAGTGGGGTATAGAACGTGAACGATCAAATTTTCTCTATGGGAGCTATCAGTATCTACTTACCACCAGTGAATATGTGTTTGTCGGTTCATGAAATGTGTGTGTTTGTGTGTGAGTGTGTGTGTGTGTTGCATGCATGCTTGCAATGAGTGTTCGTGTGGGTGTGCACGTGCATCTGCTTGTGCGTGGGTGTGTTTGTATGCACAATCTGATATCGCCGTGTTGCTGGATCGACAAAATAATGCTCGTCTATAGGAGTGACGTCGTAGTTGACCAATGAATTGCAGCTCTGATATCTCTGTGGTGCACAAACAGATGTCATGAGCTTTAGTCATCTAAAGTGAGTTAGCTTATTTCAGAAAGCAGTGATGCATGTTATGAAGAAAACCCTAAATAGTTCTTGCATTTGAACTTAGTGAATTTCTGCATCACTTTCATTCATTCATTTCATGAATTGCTCACCTTTGGGGATTTTGATGGTTCCAACTGCAGGGTGACTATTTTTACCAGGCGCATGCAAAGCCTGTTTGTAAAACACTCATGGTTTCATGTTATCATTGTAGCAGAACTGCCAATTATTAGTGTGCTGCACCGTTAGTCCTGGATGAGCATTATTTAGTCGAACCCGGAACACCACTTGCATTGCGATATCAGATTGTGCTGTGTGTATGTATGAGGGCGTGCGCACATGTGTGAGTGCGGGTGTGCTTGGTGCTTGTGCTCGCTTTTCTAAGTACGCATGTGTGTGCGTGTGCGTGCGTGTGTTTGTGTGTGTGTGGATGTTCATGTGGAGGCAGGGTTACGGGGTTAAATTTCTGTAGCATGAGCGCAGCGGCCAGAGAAGGGCTTTGAGAGGTCGCTAGTGAGAGGTGCAGTCTGTGTCACCAGTCCTCCCTCACTCTCTCTCTCTCTCTCACACACACACACACAAACACACACACACACGTGCGTGCACGTGCTTATACATCCTTATACATGCACACTTGGCACGCATTCATACACATGCACAAAGGCACTCATCAACTGACACTTGCACAGTCGCACACTCACTTGCACATGTCCACAAACACGCACTCTCACTGTCGAGCCTATTAGCAGTGCACACAAGCATACAGTCATTCATGTACTACCACAGCTCACAAAGAGGCCAGTACCGAAGCCGAGATCTCGTAGGTTACTCTATATTACTCTGCAACATTGAGCAGATGTGCCTACCCTGGACTGATTCCACTGAATGCATCCACATGGCTCACTGTTTCACTGAAGCTTATCATTGTGTGCTCCCTGTATGGGGGCGTAACAGCTGGGCATTGAACCTACATCCCCAAGATCCGCAGTACTGTACCTGGCTCACATTGCATACCCTCGGGGGCAGTTCTAAGTGCCCCTCATCTACTGCTGTTTTTCCCTCATCTCTCATTTTCACAATCAAGAGCTCCTCCGCTTTCCATCCAAACGGAGAAATAAAATAAATAAATGGATAAATGAACGTATAAGGCCCGGGAAATGAAACCGACGGGACTGTGGCCGAGTCTGTGCTCCCCAAAATTATAATCATCCGTCCGCCTGCTCTGTAATTAAACATTAAGGCTCTATTCCTTCCAGATGCTGACTCTTGAAGTACGAAAGCGTTCGGGTTTTATTTTGCTCCGCCACAATGCCAAGAACCTGTCCTTTTCTCCCGGAGTGTGGTAAACCTAGCCTATTCCCCAAAAACAGCGAGTGCCTGGGGTCCCAGTGGCGGTAGAAGAAGACAGAGGCTTGAGTTTTTATGTGGGGCAAAATTTTGTTGGTAGTTTTTGAGTTAACCTCTTGAAACGGGTGTAATGCTGCCTTGAAGTTCGAAGTGGGATGAGGTTAGCATGGATATGTTATCTGATTGGTCCCTTGTACCTAGGTTGAGGCTCCTCCCACTCTGTTTGAAACAAGGTCCTTCCCCTCAGCAACAGCTTTTGACTGCTCCTACTCTGCACCATGAAGTTTAGAAAATTCATGTATCTATTTGTGGTCTGGGCTTTTTCAAATGGCCACATTTACCAGATAGCCAGATAACTGCGAGTAAACTTTTTTGGAGCTCTTATTACCTCCTTTTGTGAACAAGTTTGTTACCTGAGTTTGACAGTTAGCTATATTTCTAACCTTGCTTTTGGAACTGAGTGCGTAGGTCCCTTGAATAAACGATGTGTAGGCACAGAAATGATGCATATGCCATTTTGTTTGCAGACTTCAGATTTATAAAAACAAACTGGATATTAAAAAACACCCAAAATTAATTAGACTAAGCACACATAAAAAACCCAGAGTTAATAGTGATTAATTAAATGAAAATTGCACGCAGTTTAGCTTAGCCATGGTTTCATAAATTTTGCTATTTTTATACGATGCGCCATGTTTCTTTTTTGAGCATACACAGTATTGAGGTTTGAATTCCACGCACATTAACTCTGATCTCATACAGAATAGAGAAAGGCTTGTAAACATCTTGGAAGTTTTCAATGAAAACATGATTGTAAATTATTGCAATATAACCTATGATTATAGAGACTGTGTTTCTGTGGTATATTTGATTCATAAAATGCATACTTCGTTTGTTTATGCTACTGTTTATATTGGCTACCGGTTGTTTTTATCACTTTTATGTTGTTCCATGAGAGGCAGCAGGATTTAACTAAAAGAAATAGAGGCAGAGAGAGGTGAAGGAAGAGGAGGATGGAGACAGAGGGCAGAGAGGAGGGAAAGGGAGATAGATAAAGAGAAAAAAGAAAAGGATGATAGAGAAAAAGCGAGTCCTTAAGTAGATGAATGAGTGAGCACCAGTGAAGATCCTTTTTCAGTAAGAAGCCCCCACCCCACCCTTGCAGTGAGCTAAAAGCATTTAGCTTGACTGTTTTATCTTTGTTTATATCGGAAACCTCATCAGCATTGAAAATACTGAGGAGATGCCAGGAGGTATTAAGTGTCTCTTCCTGCCTTGAGTATTTTATTTTAAATAATAAATACAGACAGAAAGCATGCCCCTCCCTTCCCGGACTACTTTTTGAATTCAACCCCCCCCCCGCTTCACACGTACCTAAAAAAAAAAAAAAGACACAAATTAGCCATTTCAATTTCCAAGAGATTACTACAATAGAGTGCTCTCATCCTGGATCCAACAACAGCCGAAGCCACGGGAGACCCCCGAGGGGAGGGGGGCGAGGGGCAGAGGGGGGGGGGGGGTTGGACTGAACTCGTCTCTTGTGGGAGGTCATGAAAAGGACAGGCCTTGTTTCGCTGGCGGTAAATGGCGCTAAAGTAGCGGGGTAATCGCCCGTCATTAGCCTGATTAAATCTGTGGGGATTTGCTTCCCCTAAACGTGCGATGGATCGATGCGGCAGGATCAATAAGGCCTGAAGGCTTTCGGTTTCGGAGATCCGCTCCTGGCGCAGCAGCAGGCGTCTCGGGTGTCTGCTGACCAATAAGGTGCCATCTTATGGGCATGCTGCTGGTGTGAGCAGTCTAACGTGCACTCATACATACACACACACACACACACGCGCGCTCTACACACTTTGAATAGTGTATGCAGACATGAGACATACTCACAAAAACTATGCACTGTGCTGAGTGCATGCAAACTCACACAAGCACGCAGACACACGCACTCTGTGGTACACAGTGTTAACTCACTGGGATTTTGGTATATGTACTTATCTCTAGGGATTGAACCAATGCGACTAACTGCTAATTAGTGTGAGCCAAGACCAATCCTTCCCTCTTTGGAGCGGGGATCTCAAATTGGTCTGGAAAAAGGCCGAGAGGGCGCGGGTTCACATTCCAGCCGAGCAGAAGCACACCTGATAGAACTACTTAACTGTGCAGGCTGAGATGAGTTGATTACATTAGTTGTATTAGGAATGCTTCTGCTTGGATGGATTGAAGACTTGCAGCCCCCCGGCCCTTTTACCAACCAGTTTGAGACCCCTGCTTTGGAGCAATATAAGCTCAAGAGCCCTGTGGCGACACTGATCTTATTGTGGCTCCAATAGGCCTTGAACCAACAACCAATCGAGTCTCAGCCACATCTTTGCGAAAGAGCCTGTCTGCTTCTTCATCATTTTTGTTTTCATTTTGTTCTTTCTTATGATGCCTTCCATTTGTACTCAGAAGTCGGAATTTCCGAGTTCCGAGTCGGAAGTTTCAACTGGAACACCACCCGAGGTCGTATTTCTGACTCAGAAAGTCAGAGAATCTTCACTACCCCCGAGTTAACATTCAAAGATGGCTGCCCCAGGTATAAACAGTACTTAGAAGCTCCTGTACTATTCTGTTTATTACTTCTGACTCGTGTTTGTCGCACTAAATCAGCCGTATACATTGTTCGAGGTATATACATGGAAATCCACAGTGTTTGAAGGTTGTAGAAGGACCGCATATTTGTCCAGAAGTTGCTTATATTCGGACAAGGCAAATGCAAGAATAGCTTTCGTAGACGTGACCATCTGGTTTTACTACTCTTCTTCCCTTCTGCCTTCTTCTTTATGCCGGTTGGTAACTTTTTTCCGACTTTATAACTGGAACGCTGATTACTTGGCTGTGACATCATTCCCCGCTCTGACTTCCGAGGTAAATGGAACGCAGCATTATACTACTTTCTTTCTTACTCTCTGTATCTTATCATCCATCCTGTCTGGATGGTTTCTTGTATAAGGCGGAGTTATGAACAGTACAGCGTGTGTGGTTCCCAGCTTAGGCCTGCCAATTGAGAGTGATTGTTGTTTGAATGTTTACCCTCGTTTTCCCTAATTCCTACATGCACGTGCTGCCTGGTGTGTGCGTATCTGTCTATGTATGTATGTGTGTTTTCAAGTGGTAGGAGCTCTCAGTTGTCCAATTATAATGTCTGCCGTTTGTCAGGCTGTGTAGATTCAGTTAGTTGTCTGATTGTAGATTCAATTAAATGTCTGATTGTCTCTCTACTATAAGACTTTCGGTTTGGTCACTTTGCTGATTGTTGGTATTTTCAGTTGTTTGATTTCAATTACTGTAGGCTGTAAAAGTTTTGTAGTTGCCTGCTATTTGAATTGTGGCCCTGTTGTCTGTGGATAAAGATTCAATTACCTGTCTGAGGAGTCCTCTGGGATCAGGTCACGGACTCCACATTTGCTGCTCAGCTCTGTACATGCATGTGCCATCCTTATTTCCTGTAGCTGCATGGATGTAAGCTGAATCCTCACTCCTTGTGGCTGTGTGTTTGTAAGCTGAATCCTCACTTCTTGTAGCTGTGTGTATATAAGCTGAATCTTCTCTTGTAGCTGTGTGTATGTAAGCTAAACCATCTCTTCTTGTAGCTGTGTGTATGTAAGCTGAACCCTCACTTCTTTTAGCTGTATGTCAGCTGAATCATCACAACTTACAGCTGTGTGTATCTAAGCTGAATTTTCTCTTGTAGCTGTGTGTATGCAAGCTGAATCCTCACTTCTTGTAGCTGTGTGTGTATGTAAGCTGAATCATCACTTCTTGTACCTCTGTGCATGTAAGCTGAATCCTCACTTCTTGCAGCTGTGTGTATGTAAGCTGAATCTTCTCTTGTAGCTGTGTGTATGCAAGCTGAATCCTCACTTCTTGTACTTGTGTGTATGCAAGCTGAATCTTCTCTTGTAGCTGTGTGTGTGTAAGCTGAATCTTCTCTTGTAGCTGTGTGTATGTAAACTGAATCATCACCTCTTGTAGCTGTGTGTATGTAAGCTGAATGTTCTCTTGTTTCTGTGTGTGTATGTAAACTGAATCATCACCTCTTGTAGCTGTGTGTATGTAAGCTGAATCCTCACTTTTTGTAGCTGTGCGTATGTAAGCTGAATCCTCACTTCTTGTAGCTGTGTGTATGTAAGCTGAATCTTCTCTTGTAACTGTGTGTATGGAAAGTGAAACATCACCTCTCCTCACTTCTTATAGCTGTTCGTATGAAGGCTGCATCCTTGCTGTCCTTTCTTTGAGAATAATCTATTTTCCTGGCCTCACATTGACTTGAGACTGCGGCCAAGTCTGCTTCTATTTGTGGGCCTGCCTGTGGTCCTGACGGTTCTATGCTCCTCCATGATTGATGTTTAGACTGTTCTTGATGCTGGTGCCAAGTTCGGTCTTTATGTGGTTCTCGTGTTTTGTGGTTCCATAACCAGGATGAGGCTGTTGATGACTGATGGTTTCAGTTTTTTTTCTGACTGTGGTTTTCATTGCATTTCGTGTTTCTCTTTGTTTCAGGATATGGCTGTTAACTGAAATAATGAGCCATTTTCTTTCTGATTGTGGTTCTCATTGTATTTTATGGTTCTCTTTGTTCCAGGATGAAGTTGTTAATGGTTCTGGGTCCGATTCTATTAGTGGCTGGGGTTTCCACAGCCCAGAAGCTGCCGACTAGAGACGAGGGGCTGTTCCAGATGCAGGTCCGAGACAAGGCACTGTTTCATGACTCCTCGGTGGTCCCAGATGGGGCGGAGATTAGTGGCTACCTCTTTAGAGACACCCCAAAAAGGTAAACCCCTCTCTCCCAACTCACCCCAAAAACACCATCTTTTGACTTGGGCCCGAAACATTATTATTATTATTTTTATTCATTCAAATACATGCCTGCACTCTGTTGGTGATGCCTGGAGCTAGGTGGGAAACAAGGGGGCAGGGTTTATCCTTTTGGGAAAATGTAATTAGCTCCGATCTTTTTCTTCTTCTACTGCTCTGGAACACAGTTTTTCATTGGGGCATCTCCTGTGGCTGGGCTGGTGCTGGTCGTCATATCGGCGTGAAGTTAGTCAAATGCAGAAAAGTATACGAATCCCAAAGCAAATGTGTGCAGGACTAGGAAAAGGGTTCATTTGGGTCATTTTATGAAAATTGAGATTTTCCAACAAAGTCAAAGAGAGATCCATGTTTTTCATTTTGAGAAAAAAAAATGGCTGACTGTGCACAGCAAAGTGTTGTAAATCGACAGTACAGAAGTGCTGGGATATCACTATCCCTGGGATAACACCGAGATACCTCGTTACTGTCAGAATGGAAAAAAAATCCCAAGTGACCCGCTTTCCTAGTCCTGCACACAAATGCTATTTGAATCCAGGTGTGCATTCAGAGGGGATATGTGCATTCTGTAGACTGATATTTTCTTTATAAAGGACACCCCTTCCCCCCTCAGGAATGTAGACGTGATAAGGGTGAAGGGCAGTCCGTTGCTGATGAGGAGCTGATACTGTCCTAATTGAATTAGCGGTCCTCTTTGACATCAAGCTACCCTCACGCCCACCCGCCAGGCTTGCACTTTCACCACGACCCCTGTCACTCTACATAATGAGGCTGCCAGCTACAGTCTGTTGTCATGGGAATGGGGAGGGGGGAGGGAGTTGGTGGTTTGGGTTAATGAGTCAGCGCCTGATGACCCAGCAATGCACTTGATCACTAACTCAGTCTGTCACTCAGTCAAATGCTCACTCTATCACTGACTCATTTTGTCATTCAGTCAAAGACTCACTGTCATTCATCCATTTGGTCATTAAGTTTAAGACCTACCCTATCACTCGCACATTCTGTCACTCTAACAGTAAAACACTCACTCTGTCACTAATTAATTGGTCTCTCAGTCAAACACTGACTATCAATCACTCATTCTGCCCCTCCAACAATTGAACAGTCACTCTATCATTAACTCATGCTCTCACTCAGAATGTGAAACACTCACTCTCTCACTGACAAGCCCATGGACCTAATCACTCACTTACTCAGTCACAAGATCTTGCATTCACTCTCACGCATTCTTGATCACAAATTCACTCTGACTCAAAAATTCACTCTCTAACTTACTCACTCACAAGCTTATGCACTGATGCACTCAATCACAAATTCACTCAATCACTCACTAATAAGCTTCTGAACTCACACACGCACAGTCCTGCTCATTCGCTAAGTCTCATTCTCAAACTCTCTAATTAATTATCAAATTCACTCTGTGACTCTCAAACACACTCATGCTCAAACAGATTCACTCTTCAATTCACTCATGCTCTCAGTCACTAAATCCCAATCAAATGCACTCACTCGGCACTATAGCAAACACGCCGTTTAGCTGCTAAACTGTTGAGCTAATAATATCATACTAGCTGAGCTGTGGCTTTTTTGAAAGTTTTATTATAGAAATAGAATGACACTGGTGTGGCGTAGTTGGAAGTTTTTGTATTATATTGTGTTATAACTGCACTTCTGTGGTTTAGCTGGTTGTTGCCCCTCAGCAGACGAAATTTGTGGAGGGGTATTGTCGTGGCGAGCTGCGTCCGTCCGTCTGTCTGTCTATTAACTTCTCGTTTCCAGACGATAGCTGAAAAACGCCTTGGCCAAATGCTCTCATTTTCTGGTGGGATGTTTGGGGTGGTTAGAGCCAGAGGAAGCTCCCTAATGATTTCTAACTCGCTGTGATCAATATGGCCACCACGGCAGGGCAAGCGCTAGGCTGAGGGGTGCCGCTCGTGACAGTGCGCCATTTTTTTTTTTTTAGTACATGATATTGTAATTGTACACTGCCTCAGCGGAGTTGTGAATTTTACAAATTATTGCTATACCACTGATTAGCTGTTTTGTTCACGTTATTTTCATGGTGCTCTGCTGTAGCTTGGTTAAAGTAGCCAATTAATGTTAACTTTATGTGATATCCTATACACTGTGCTGTAGCATTGCTGGTAGTTTTAGATATGATATCCTTATTGTTGTACAGCTGCGTTCTAAATTTGGGTGTTTTGTCGCTTATCTGTTAGTTTTTTTATATGGTTTCATTATGCTTGTGCTTTAACTGAGGAATCCTAATCCACCATTATTTTTGAGAATGGTGGTTTGAGGCATTGCT
Organism: Gymnothorax reevesii; assembly: GCA_029721435.1. NCBI lineage: Eukaryota > Metazoa > Chordata > Actinopteri > Anguilliformes > Muraenidae > Gymnothorax > Gymnothorax reevesii. The sequence goes on along the minus strand of CM056575.1, from coordinate 20,733,870 downwards.
TCATCCTGAAACACCCCAGCATTGACAACGGTGACCGTTGTGTTTCTCCTCAGATACTACTTTGTTGTGGAGGAGGACAACACCCCGTTGTCGGTTACTGTGACGCCCTGCGATGCCCCGCTGGAGTGGAAACTGATTCTGCAGGAGCTTCCAGAAGAATCGAGCGGAGAGGGCTCAGGTGTGTAATGCTACTGTCACGGGGAAGCTGATGTTTAACCCTCTAAAATGAAACTGGCTCAGGTGTGTACAGCAGTACCGCAGGCACGCTCATATTGAACTGGGCTGTTTTGACTCCTGTCTCTTTAAGACGTCCTTCCTTGAAGCGCTCTGTTGTGATTAGCCAACCGCGGTTCAGGAAGCAGTGTTCCGTAAAATGTGGGAAATATAAAAAAAGGATGGGACTGTACTGCAGAGGAATAGTGGTAAAAATCCATTTTAACCACTGACTCTTCACTTTTCTTCCATTTGAAGTCCATATGAAGGGAATTTGCCTTTGCACTGAAGAAAAATGTGTCTTCTCAATGTGGCGGTACAGTATAATCAAACTCCTCTCAGCCACTGCTCTACTGAACTTTGTTTAAAGGCGTGTCAAACTTCCTCTGGTTGGATATTACACAGATATTTAACATTGGGTGCATCTCAAAGCGTAGGCTGCATCCTTCGTAGGCTGTATTTTTAGGGGTTATCACTTGTTTCCATCTGCCGAACTAACATTTAGGGTCAGAAATAAGGTTAAACTTAGGGGCAGAGATAGGTTTGGGACTATGTTTCGGGTTTGGGGTTACAGTGAAGGTTAGGATTAGGGAAACCAGGGACAACTTGCTTAACCCCTTTGCGCGGAATACAAAATTTTGCCAATTTTTCCTGTTGTGCATGAGCCTATTTAAGCTTTAGAACTCAGGATTTGTGACACAGAGATTTTTGAAAATTATTCAAGTGAAGCTAGACATTTGGAAATTCAATTACAGAATTGTTTAGGAATTAAATTTTGGAATTTACGGACGCCGGCGTCTACATCTGCAGAAAGGGGTTAAACCAAAGCTGTTTCACAGAGATGAAATGATGTCCTGTCAGTTTGGCGGATGGAATTTAGTGACAACCTCTGAAAATGCAGTCTTCGAAGGCTGCAGCCTACGCTTTGAGATGCGCCAATTGTAAAGTACACATTTTGAGGAAAAAAATTCTGGTTCACAAATGAGGCGCTTCAGGCAGCTCAGGTGCAGCGTTTTCTTTCAGAGAGAATACCTTTGTTGTGGATTCAGGGCTTTATGACTTTGCAGGTGTTTTATATGCACAAAAAAAATCTGTTTAACACACTGAAGCACAGGATGAAACTGAAAAGGCATGATATGAACCCTTTAAAATGGAGAGTGCTGGGGAGTATAATGCTTCAGTATATGGCAGTCTATGTTCAGCTCTTTAAAATGGAGAGGGTTGGAGTGTGTAGTAACTCCGTCTGGGGCAGTTTGTGTTTAACCATGGAGGGAATATAATAGAACTGGAGAGAGCGAGGAAGCACCACCCCTATTACTTTCAATGGGAGATGCTAGGCTAGCTACCTCAGCCCAGGAAGTACGGAATCGACCAACGCCATCTATAGAAATGGAGTTCCATGGGTGCTTATTTCCCGCCACCATTTCATAAGATTGCCAATCTGATTACACAGCACAAATGGCTAAGAAAGTGTGTTGTCTGTGTGGATTGGCGATTGTTTTCGAGGGGAAATGACGAGCAAGGCTGTTAATCTGGAACGCGCACGCACTTTCCACTCTTTTAGTTGAACTGCTGCTGTCAGAGCAACAGCTGGACAACCAAACTCGTGCATGAGCTGTCATCAAGCTTTAAGTATCAGTTCTTATTTTACAGGCCCTCTTGAAAATATCCAACATTTGCGTCAGACAAAGAGCAAAATAATGAAGGATTCCCAAATACATTCCCTTTTGTTTTCGCTTTATTTGGCAAGAAAAAAAAATATTCAATTGGTGTCTATGGAGCTGTCGCGTCTTTGGCCACAAAATTGCCTCCAGTGGGAAATGCATAAGCAGGAAGCTAACATGCTAACTGGCTGAAGCAAAGGTACTTCCTCATTCTCTCTAGTTCTATTATGTAACTTTAACCCTTTAAAATAGAGTGGGCTCAGGTGTGTAATGCTGCAGTGTAGGGCAATTTATACTCAGCCCTCCTAAATGGTTCTGTTCACATTTGCAGGTGCATGTGTAGGGGGAAGTAGTCAAAGAAACTTTATAGTCCAGATGTTTCCCAGGGAATACCCATTTTGTGTCCCTTTATGAAGAAGCAATTTTTGTGGTGCAATACAGTGGCAGAGTTGGTAGCGTTTTTGGCTCCCAGTAAGAAAGTTGTGGGTTTAAACCGAGCCTGGAGCCTCTCAGCAATTTGTTCTCCCCGTGTTTGCATGGGTTTCCTCTGGGTACCAGGCTTTCCTCCCTCAGTCCAACAACATGTATGATGGGTAAACTGGAGACTTTAAATTGCCCATTGGTACGAGGGTGTGAGTGAATGGTGTGATAGCCTGCCATAGATATGCTAGCTGTCCAGAGCGTGTCTTTGTCTTTCGCTAGTAGTCGGGGGGGGGGGGGGGGGGCAAGTTCCAGTCCCCTGCGACACTGATGAGGAAGAAGTGATTTAGATAATAGATGGATGGATCATTTTTTGTTAAAAACAAAAAGCAAATTGTAATGGGTGATTTTGACCTGAACATCCAACCGCAGCTGTATGAAAGTCAGGGAGAGCAAGCAAGAAACAGGGACAGCAGAAGGAGGATGAGTGAGGAAAAAGAGCGAGAAAGAAAGGGATGGAATACAGACAGAAAGATGGGACTTAAAGGGATAAAAAACAGTACAGGGGGAAGACAAAAAGGAATTCTGTCCAAATCAAATGTGTGATTGCTCAGTAGGCAGCCCGCTGCACATCTGCAATCACAATCATCTGTCCACGTATTTTGGAACGCAACGCTTACAATCTTCTCACGTTTCAGCCCCCCCAACCCCGCCACACCATCTGTAGGGTCTCAGACTCAGGAAGCCCGCGTGTCCCGTTCGCCTCTGAGATTGGCCTCAGCCCTCAGCCGAAATCAGAGCTCCATCTCGCACTAGGAAGGAAGCTCGTTTGAGATTAACTGCGTTCGCGTTTGGCGACCTCAGCCCTGTCAGCGCAATGGCAGAGTTGCACGCAGGCCACAGAACCCCAGAACCGTGTCCCAATTTTCCATACAAATTCCCAGGTAGGAGTTCCCTGTCGCTTAAATCTGTCACGGTCTGAGGCCGCTCAGAAGCAGCCTGCTGTCGAACGGCCGAGTTAACGCTCCAGTAAAAGGTCGGCGTAACATTTATCAAACGTTGTGGAACTGTTGATTGAGTGTTTCTGTGGCTCTTGTGTCTCAGGCTTCTCGGGGAGGCCAGGCTATCTTTCATCAGAGCTCTAAATTACACTCCGTTTATGAAAGTTAAACAGGCTAGATTTTTGCTGGCAGGAGCGTTGGAGGGAAAACTCGCTCTGTCGTCCCTTTACTCTCTCTCTCAGTCTCGTACTCTCTAAAAAAGTAATCTGTCAAGAAAATGGGGACTTGAAACAAGAAAATATTTTCAATTTAAGATGTTTGAACATGTCACTCAAAAAAAAAACTTTAAATCTCTTAATGAGATTCAAGCATTTCTCAAAGCACTTATTTGTAATGTCTCAACTTCGGTCCTCGCGCACTCTTTCCCGAGCCCTTCCACGGTGTCGTAATCCTTGCTGTCTTTCTCTTCAGTCAAGTGTTTGCTGAGTTGGGGCATTGGGGCAGTTCTGCTCCCCTGCTGCTCCGTTCCCTGTTCCCCTTGGCACGGCACGAGAACTGTTAGCAGGGAACCGCACTCCGGGCTTCAAACACAATATTATTTTTATTCCCTGGCTGAAAAAAAATACAAACATAAATACATTTTAAAAAATTCTGTTATGAAAAAGGCCACATTGCTTTGCCAATAGAAACAGAGGCCCTGAGACAGCGGCGGGCGACGGCGTCGACTTTTAAGTGACTAATCGTGCTCACGGCCTGCCAAGAGCCTGCATGACCTCATCAGAACCTACAGGTTTAATCAGATTTAAAAGCCAGCTTTATAAGCTGCACAGCCTGCGGACATATCCACGCACATTAATGAACACCACACACCTCTCAAATCACTGTGTCATGAAAAAAAGTCCCTGTCCTTGACATCACTGTATTAAAAGGAATGTTTATTTCTCGAGAAGTTAGAGTCGTAGTGAGTAAATTTTCTGATTAAATTTGTCTGGTTTAAAATCTGCGTGCTACAGTTTTAACGCCATTCTTTATAACCAGTTTAACTACGTATTTAGTCATCTGACTACATTTGTTTAACAGCACTCATCTACCATTAGAAAATCCTTTTAAGCACGAAATAAATTGCGATGAGCAAAAAAAATTTCAATGATGTAGAAAAGAGAGGAACTTATTTTTGAGGGGTTCATGGCACTGGGTCTAAAGTCAAACAAGGAGAGGAGTAAAACAGCTCCTCTGTCAGGGATCGAGGGAGAAGGGAGCCAAAAAAAACTTGCAAAAACAAAAATATACATGTTTATCAATGAATAAACCACTAATGATGGATTTTTTAAAGCCTCTTAGCGCAGCGATTATGTCATTGCTACTAGTGCTGGGCTGCTTTAACAAATTCTTAGGATGGTTTTGTGTTGAATTAAAAGGCTGGTGCTGGTATTGCTTCGTTAATGGTGAATTATTGAATTGTTGTAATATGCTATTGGTAATAATGGTATCAGAACGTACATTTAGGGAACCAAGCTGTGTGGTTTGGTGCCCTTTAAGGGAACAGATCCCTGTCTTGTGGTTTGCTTTAACCCTTTGTGCCCGACAGACCAGGTACAATTGTGATCAACCATTAAAAAGGGTACATAGCATACGCAGTTGCTCAATTACTGCTTTTATTCCACAGGGGTGGTGCTTGAGGCTTTGAAAACAGTAATCTATTCATTCTTTCAACCCAGTCTCTCCCTTGGGGAGTGCTGGCATTACCAGATTTTCTGTTGTATGTCGTCAGAGGTGTCGAAGCCTCTCAGCTTTTAAGGAATAATTGCTCTCAACCCGTTCACATTTAAGATTGCCTGTTTATTCGGTATATAAATTATTTGATTGCTAATCAAGACCGATGCATTAGGCTGTGACAATTTAGAAATTATAAATTAAGTGGACAAAGAGATCACCAATTGGCTACACTGATAATGAACTTTTTAAACACGTGGTATTAAAAAGATTACAAAATACAAATAATAAACTAATCCAAAACTTACTCTGAATTCCATCATTTGTTTTAGCATTTTTTTTCAGCAATGTAATTGATTTTAACTTATATGGCACTCATTTCAAAATGTTTTCAGCATTAGAAGGAACGCATTTTAAAAGGAAAATCTTTAATCATATTGAATCACAAACTTTTGCGCTAAACGACAGCACTTATAAGCCTAGCTAACAAATATGTACCATTTTGTAAGCTACAGGAACTCAGTATCTTTGAAAGACATTTAGACTTTTTATGTCATCATTGGCAATAGAAAAATGTCTTAAAACTTTTTGACGCCAGGACATGACATGACAGTCCAGTTGGCTGGAACTGCATGAATGCAGCCTCTGAGTGCCCAGTAGTGTTATCTTGAAAACTCTGACCTCTGGAGCGTTCACAAACCATACACTGACACAGGCACATTTTCAGCATGAAATTGTGCTTTATTTGGTCAATTCTCTAGCCATGGCAACCAAAATCGATAGGTGTCATGACCTATCCAAAGCCTATGCCCACACTTAATATCAAAGGAATCGGTAGCTGCCCAACTTCATAAGGCGGCTGTAATAATACCAGCTAAAAAGAAACTAATTGGTCATTCTGCCAATTAGTCATGGCAAATGAGTTAATTAATGTTTGCCTGCTGATTTTGTGTGAAGAAAGGAAATTTCACACTTGCAGCCATGTTGCAATAATAGTTCATTAATAAAATTACCATAATCTCAACCTAAGTAGTTTTCAGGGCATTGAGGAAGGATTCAGTACCCTGAAGAGAACTCGCATCGAAACCGTTGGTAATTAAATAAATTAATTATAATCACGTCCTGGCTACGAGTGTGCAACATCTTTCTTCACATTTTTATTTGCCATGTAGTCAGCACCTCTCTAACTCTGGTGTGCATTCCTTTTCTCTCATGTTTTGGTTGCTAATTTGGAAAAGTAATTTGGAACCGGTATGGAATTATCATGTGTTTTCAGGTGAGGTTACTGATGGGCTTTTATACCTCTGACGGCACAGCTCTGAAAATCCTGTGTGGATGAAGTGAAGGGAAGAGGGGCAGAGCCATATGGTTCTCTTTAAGGGAACAGAACCATGTGATATGGTTTCCTTTAAGGAGCAGTGCCATGTGTTAGGATTCCCTTTAAGGAATGGAGCATTGTGTTAAGGTTCCAATTAAGAGCACCGAGCATTGTGTTTTGATTCCTTTAAAGTTCACAGCGCAGAGAAATTTAGATTGGCCACTGCTGGAGTCCCTGAGCCATAGAAATAGCTATATAAACTTGTATACGTCAACAAAACTGAACTTTCTGTTTAATCAGGTTATCTTTGTCCAATAGTAAAATTACTTTGACGATCTGCAACATTTAAGTGTGACCAATAAGCAAAAAATAGAAGAAATCGGGAAGGGACAATTATTTTCATGGTGCTGCAAGTATTCTTATTCAGCTGACATCCCTGTCATTCCATTCAATCAGTTTTGGTTTAGAGACCAATTATGTTGGGGTCTGAAGGCCAGACATGATTGAAATATTCTCTCTTTCTTTGGCATGACTCATTAGTTCGGGTTTACATTGGAGGTCTGACAGCATGCACTCGCGGCCGTCCCGACCCTAGTGAAGCCCCATGTTGGTGCACAAGGAGGAGATGCCCTTTTTCCAGTTTCCGCCCCTACCCCTTGATGTGTCTGTGTACTCTACTTAACAAAACAATGTGTAATAGTTGCCTCTGAGAAACAGGGTAGTGTTATAGTTCCCTTTAAGAAACAGAACCGTGTTAAGGTTCTACTCCCTCTAGGAATAGAGCAGGATAATATGGTTCCCTTTGAGGAATAGAACCGTGTGTACCAGTTCCCTGTATGGGAACAAAGAATTGAGTTATGGTTCCATTTGTGAAGGATCTGGGCCGTGTGTTATGGCTCCTCTTATGAAACTGAACAGAGTTATGGTTTCTCCTGCGGATACAAAGAGATGGGTTATATCGCGTTCAGTCACTGTTTCTCTCGGGGTGTGAAAATCCACTCTATAGCATCACTAGAAGAACAGCTGTAAATAAACACAGAAGGAATGAATGGAGTCATTTTTCTAAGATGCAATTATTTATGGTGAAAATAGTCATGTTTTGGCTTGAATCTTCTGGTGTTTCCTTGTTTGTGTGTTAATGTTATTTTATGCAGGTGTTGGTGTGTGTGTATATATGTGTGTGCTTGTGTGTGTGTGTGCTTGTGTATGCATATGTGTGTGCCTGAGCATGTGTCTGTTTGTGTCTGTGTTTGTATTTGTGTGAGTGAGTGTGCATTTGTGGGTGTGTGTCTGTGTGCATGGGTGGTAGTAAGTGCGTGCATATGTATGCGTGTGTTTGAGAGTATGTGTGCGCGTGTTTGTATGAGAGAGAGAGAGAGAGAGAGAGAGAGAGAGAGAGAGAGAGAGAGAGAGAGAGAGAGAGAGAGAGAGAGAGAGAGAGAGTGTGTGTGTGTGTGTGTGTGTGCACTCACTGGAGTGCTTGGCTGAAAACTATAGAATATAAAAATAGAATTTTGGCGAGATCCGCAGCTGGGCCGTCGCTAGCATTGTTCCAAAAGGGTTTGGCCCCACTAAATCTAATCAACTGTTTGGACAAAAGCATAAAAGCATAACACTATTGTAATTTAATATGTGTGTGCGTCCCCTGCAGGCCAGTCCGAACCCTTGGATCAGCAGAAGTTGCAGGTGACTGTAGAGGAAGGCACAGAGCTCTTCTCCTACAAGGGGAACGATGTTGAGTCCTTCGTCTCATCCAGCTCCCCGTCCGGTCTGTACCAGCTGGAGCTTCTCTCCACTGAGAAGGACAGTAACTTCAAGGCCTACGCCACCACCACGCCTGAGTCAGACCAGCCCTACCCTGAGCTGCCCTACGACCCCCGTGTGGATGTCACCTCCCTGGGTCGCACCACGGTCACGCTGGCCTGGAAGCCCAGCCCCACGGCTGCACAGCTGAAGCAACCGGTACAGTACTGCGTGGTGGTCAGTCAGGAACATAACTTCAAGAGCCTGTGTGCCGTGGAGGCAAAGATGGGGGCAGACGAGACTTTCATGAGTGCTCCCAAAGCTGGCCTCGACTTTAGCCCCTTTGACTTTGTCCACTTTGGGTTCACTCCTGAGCGTAACGACCTGGGCCGAGACAGACTTGGCCCGGGCAACAACAAGGCCTTCCGCACGCCCTCCTACTCCCCCCGATTACCTCGATCTGACATCCGGAAGGTCTGCATTGGGAATAAGAACATCTTCACTGTGTCAGACCTCAAACCTGACACGCAGTACTACTTTGACGTCTTCGCCTTGAATGGTGCCTCCAACACCAGCACGGCATATGTGGGCACTTTTGCCCGAACTAAGGAGGAGGCTAAGCAAAAAACCCTGGAGCTGAAGGACGGTAAGGTCACTGACGTCTTCATCAAGAGGAAAGGCAGCAAGTTCCTCCGCTTCGCCCCGGTCTCGTCGCACCAGAAGGTTACCTTCTACTTGCACTCCTGCTTGGACTCTGTGCAGGTGCAAGTGAGGCGTGATGGGAAATTGGTGCTATCCCAGAATGCTGAGGGGGTGCGACAGTTCCAGCTGCGGGGCAAGCCCAAAGCGAAGTACCTGATTCGGCTGCGAGGGAGCCGCAAGGGCGCGTCCGTGCTAAAGATCCTTGCCAGCACCCGGCCCAACAAGCAGCCCTTCCCCTCGTTGCCTGAGGACACGCGCATCAAAGCCTTTGACAAGCTGCGCACATGCTCCTCCGTCACCGTCGCATGGCTCGGCACGCAGGACCGAAACAAGTACTGCGTCTACCGCCGAGAGGTGGAGGACGGCTACGGCGAGGAGCAGCGCCGTCGCGAGCAGAACCAGTGCTCCGGGCCTGAGACGCGGAAGAAGTCCGAAAAGGTCCTGTGCAAGTACTTCCACAGCCCCAACCTGCAGAAGGCCGTTACCACGGAAACCATTAAGGGCCTGCGGCCGGGTAAGGCCTACCTGCTGGATGTGTACGCAGTGGGACACGGCGGGCATTCCGTCAAGTACCAGAGCAAAGTTGTCAAAACCCGGAAGTTCTGTTAATGACTCTTTCTTGTACATAATAAATATATTATAGATATATCTATGAATATAAATATATGGAGAAAAAAAGAAGATTATTTAACTCTCGAGTGGCAGCGTTGTTCTACTAAAGAGCGAGCAGAATGTGCCAGCCGCTGCCTGGGGGGGTGGATGAGGGCGGGAGGTTAGCGGCGGTGGTCAGACTGTCTTCAGGGACATGTCAACGTTGTACGTGTACATGTTTGTGTCACTCCACGGATTTTGAGACTGCCTGGGTAGAGGGGTGGTGGTGGGATGCAGGGGGGGTCCTGGGCCAGGAGCAGGGCACTGACTTGGCCAAATGCATCCTGGGAAGGACAGTCATGACATCACCCCTTTGCAAGGGGAACAAGGGGCAGGGGACTTGGTGGGTGGGGTGGGTGGGCAGAATACCACCATCTTGTCTGTCAGTATTTTGTGTTTTTTTATCCCTCATTGCATGAACTTTGCATTTGGGCTATTGTTTAGTTGATTGATGGTCATTTGATCGGAAAGTCAGTTAGTCAGTTGTATTGCCGGTTGGCCGATATTCAGTCAGTGTGTCTGTCAGGAGTTTGGTCAGCAAGTTGGTCAGCTGGTAGCCAGTAGATTGGCACGTCGATCAGTAGCAAGTCAGTTAGTTTGTCATCTGCATGTCTGTCGGTGGACTAATTGGCTGGTTGGTTGCTTGGTCAGGGGTTGGTCGGTCGACTGGTCAGTCAGTGGGTTCAGCCATAGCCTATACATGTGGAAGTAAGTGTTGAAGAGTTTTAAGTTATTTTATAACTTTCAGCCTTTTTATTTTTTTATTGTGTTTTTTATGTACTGATAATTATTGAAATTGTAAATGTATAAAGAAATGTACGTTCCATGGTGCTGTGTGTCCGCATTCTCACCAAATTCCTGTTTGCTCTTTTGGAAATGTTTTGTTCCCGTGAGGTCAGTGTGCTCTGTTCCTGTTTCATATGTACAGCGTTGTCCTACCAATATCCATGTACATAAAATCAACTAAATATATACAAGTAAAGACCATATGATCATCTGCGTATGTGTCTATATGTGAGTGCGTGTATGTGGTACTGTTTTATCTTTCTTTACCCCTTTAGTGTACTGGGACACAGAGAATACATTTTGAAATGTATTAATGTATAGCCCCTTGAGATGAACAATCTCGTTTTCAAGGGGGTCCAACATTTCACCCCTGAAGCACACTGGGAGATGTTGTGCTCACTTCAGTCTCTAAGGACGGCGCATGGAGAGAGATAGATTATACTTAAAGGAGAATTCCGGTGTGAAATTGACTTGGGGTGTATTGAAACATGATAATGGGTACTAACTTTTGTCGAACACCCCACCTCCATATGCACGCAACATTTCGAAATAAATGGCTTTTTAGCCGAAGCTCCCAACAGGCTTACAATGATATGAATCGGGCATAGCGCTGCCATGCAAAGAAATAGCTTTTTTTTCATCATTAACAAGGCTCAAAGTTGCCCCACACTTCATCGGCAGAATTCCGAGGGCCCTGACATTTAAAATGAGGCACTGAGAACTTTGAAAATGGTCCGGTAGTTTATTAAAAAAGACTTTTTATGAAAACAGCACCTTGAGCTAGTTTCCAGTCGCCTCCATCTTGAATGTCACAATAAGTCGATTGACGAGCAGGAACAAATAGGAAGGATAGGGGAACAGACTACAATCTATTCGTTCGTGCTCGTCAATCGACTTATTGTGACTTTCAAGATGGAGGCGACTGTAAACTAGCTCAAGGTACCGTTTGCATAAAAGAGGGAGGGAGAGAAGGCAGGAGAAGGAGGAAGAGAGGGAGGGAGAGAGAGGGCAGGAGAAGGAGGAAGAGAGGGAGGGAGAGAGAGCCCAGGAGAGAGGATGAGGGGAGAGGGTGTGACAGAGGGCAAGAGTCAGAGAAAGAAAGAAAGCAGAAATGTCATGGGTAAGTGTGCATGTCAAATAATTATGCCGCAAACACCATACCCACTAACAAACTTACCTAATGTTACACCTACTTCTCTGCCTTAATGCTTGCCTACCTTCCCACTTACCTACTTCCCCTAGCTACTCTATCCCACGCACCTCCCTCTTGCTAGCTTGCTCAGGTGGATAAAATACTGAAAGCACCCCTGAAAAAAGTTTAGCTCGTCAGTCTCTAAACCTCAATAACAAAAGCCTCTACATTGGTCACTTTCATTAATTTGAATTCTAATTTGCAGCATGTGTCTTCTTAAAAGGGGTCCAACCAGCAGCACTTTGCTAGGTAAGTCTTCATGGCAAGATGAGCAAACCCACAGAGTTCCAAAGTCAAGTAGTTGGTTGCTTGAGTGGTGGGGTAGAGTCGCTAGTTTTAGCCTCAGGTGAAGTAATGGGTTCTGGCTGCATTTGGACTAAAAATTTGGGGGTAAAAAACTCCCATTAACCCCAAAACTTACTCCAGCCTCCCTCTACTACTCCCAACTTGAAAATGCTCTCTCTCACATTTCTTTCTGGGTGTCATTTAGAAAAAGAAATTTGTTCTGAATGGAACTTCTCTCGTTAAATAAACGCAAAGAAAGTCTGTGTGTCAGATGTAAAATATTGTGGTGCTGTGCATTTTTTCTACTGATGAATTGTGTCAGGTATTTTCACTAATTAGAACAATATTCAGATGAAGGCAAGTGACTTCCTAAGGTGCAAGGCAGTGAGGACAAAAATACTGGGTATACTGTCTGAACTTGGATTTTGGCAACTGACATGGAGGACAGCTAATATGCCAGCTGTAAGCTCAGCTTTGTTACTACTCTTCTTTGAGGTGCAACTTCAATGGAGTGATGTCACAAACACTAATTGATTAGAATCTTCTTACCTAAAATGTGAGGCTGACAATCACCACATGTCACTCAAAGCATTGAATCTTCTAGAGTGCTTACTTGGAATTGAATTTTAAAAAGAAATGTGCCAAAAGATCTCTCCATCAAAGAAAGGCCATCATCGAACTGCATTGGTTGCTCCTTATTTGCAAAAAGGACTGGACAGTCAGTATGCGACTGAGGTGGGTGCGATGCACCATGTAGATGCAACTCTTATGGGAAGAAAATGTAGATGAAACAACTCCCATTGAAGCAGTTCGTAAGTTAGAATTAGATAAAGGGCAAGAGGCACAAATATATGGACCCTGGAAGTCACAAAATCACTCATTATTCGCTGACAAACTCATACTAATGGACAGACTCTAATTAATCTTACATTCTCTTCTTTGGACTGTGGGAAATAATTGAAGTAGGCCTACCAGGTCTTTGATAAGTTTTGATGTAACCTGGGCCTATCACCGTACTGTGCATCCAATTGCACCATAGAACTGCCCAGGGGTGCATTCCCTGAAAGCACAACTGCTAACTACTTTAACAACTTGTATTGCTGGACCATATACAGTCAATGGTTCCAACTATTACCAGTAGCATCCGTGCTTCTCAGAATGTGTTTCATGCACTAACAAATAGTTTTTCATAGATGGGAACGTACATTACCGTTAAGGTCCAGTGATGACTCGCTCGATTCTGGATTGAAACCCCACCATGGAAGATAACCAATTTAGTGCTATTATACATGATAAGTCGAAGTGAAGGCCATCAATGCTCTCAGATGCGGTTAAAGCAGAACTACCGCCAAATGGTGGGGTTTGATTTACGCATGAAATGCACAATATCTCGTACGTTACTTTGGAGAGACGGGCCCGGCCGAGGAGATGGCAAGCTGAAAAAAGGGGCGAGAAAAGAAATAATGGTATGTTTATGTATTTAATAATTCATATTGTTGTGAGTACTGATATGAAACGAATTTTTAAAAATTGATGAGAAAACCTCGCCAGATGGGGAAAGGTGAATTAAAGTCTCCATCTTGGAGTGTATAAATTCACCCCGCGTCTTCCGTAGATTAGTGGACTTTATTCAACAGACATTAAAAATGTATGCTGGCCATTGGGCTGAGAATCATTGGTCCATAAAATATGCGATTTTTTTACTTCTTTCTTTTAACCGTAAGAGGTTTATTTAAGAGGTCAGCTCTCCACAAGTTCAAAGCACACACAGCACTTTTGGGTGGAGGCAGCACTAGCGGAGCGTCTCTGTTTACATCCCTGAAATTGTCCTCTGAAATCGTAGCACCTACACGCCAGCAGTGCTTTCTTAGATTGCGCAATGTCTCTGGCGCAGAGGACTAAGTTACTGCGGAGATCGTGCTGCCACAACTGTCGTCCTGTTTCACCATCATGAGTGCACGAGCTGAGCTTTTTTGTTCAATACGCATTCTGCCTTCTTCACCTGTTGACTGATTATGCCCTATTATTGCTTTATCACCCTTATTATTACGTGTCAGTTCAAGGCCAGTCCACAGGTACCACAGATATTTTTTGAAAACATTGCTTTACTGTGCGTTTCGGCCTTTCGTCCACCCACACAAACTGTGTTTCTGATCATTCAAAACGGAATTTTTTGCAAAACATCTTTTTAAAGGACACGAGTTCATGTGGACTTGGTCTAAATTCACTCCTCTCAAATCCAATGTCAGTCTGTCTGTTAGATAGTCTGTCTGTTTGTCCCCTTACTTTTTTGCACACTCACTGATTTGACCTTGCTCTAAAATTGCTCCCTGTCTGACAATTTAATCAATTTCAACAATATATATCCTACCCTGGAATGAGGTACATCCTGGAAAGAATGCCAAATGAAATATTTCAGACAAAATATTGAATATCTCAGATTTTCAGGATTTGCAGTCAAAATCTTTGTCTTTCTTTCTTTCTTTCCTTCTTTCTCATTATTCTTTTGAGATATTGCTGCAGAGCTATGCTTAAAATGAGATGCTCATTCAGGTTCAACATTTAGCTTTAGCAGCAGTTATAAATTTAAAATGTAAAATCTAGCACTTGCTGTGAAATATGAAGTTTGCATTTGATGTTTCCTGCAGCTTCATGTTTATACTTTGATGCATCTATAGGATTAACTTTCAGCATTTTTGATACATATTCCACCCTCAGATGGCCTGCATGTTCCGTTTCACTTCTCTGATCTGATTGGCTGCACAGGAGGGGATTTGAGGGCCTAGGCTGTTTATGTACTCAGACAGAGCTCTTTGTATGCGTCACACGCACAGACGAACCCATAGATTGCTAAGAGCACTCACACAACAGCCTTTAGGGCAGCCTAGCCCACAGCTGAGTTGCTCAGGTGCTGAATTTGATTTGTAAGGTTGTCGGTTTTAATCCCAATAATTAGAGTATGGTTCGGCCCTTGGGCAATGCCCTTAACTTCAAACAAGCCTTTTCTGCAGCAGTTTTATGTTTTTCTCAGCAGTTTTAAGTGTTTTGCTTTCAGCAAGTGAAATCCATGCTCAACTGGTTTCAGATCATTTGACTGACTTTTCTACAGCAGAATATTCTACTTCTTTGCCATAAAAAATATTGGGTTATTTTGATGCCTTTGGCTGAATCTAAGCATATGATATAGCCTTATACAATTCAGAATTCATCCATTAGCTTTTAGCTTCTGTCTACTGTGTCATCACCAGTAGATACAAGGGACCCAGCTCAATTACCAGCTAGACATGGCCATATATAACTACTCTTCATAGATGAGATGGTATGCTTCAGATCATGCGCATTTTCTTCCCTTCTCCAGATCCCTCTTTTCCTATCTTTCAGTTATTAGTTGATCTTTGTCTCATTTGTCGATGTTGTTTCAGAACTATTCAAGCATTTTTAGATTTTTATTTTGGGAAGATTCCTGTTTTATAGCCTTACCAGTAGTAAACATGTTAAAATCAACCCGCTGTATTTACTCTGGTGAAGACTTCTCTTGATTGCTGACATTGGCACAGATACGCCTACCTCTTAGAGATTGTTCTTGGGAAGCGATTTTACTGCACCAAGGAAAGAATTCTTCTGTCATTCACCTGGGTTGTTATTTGTCGTCCTTTTGGCATACAAATTAAAATGTAACTGTTGAAATCAACTGTTGCCTCTTTATGCATTCAATTTTAAATGAAATTATCAGGAATTAAAACAAACTTTGCCGTGGAAAAGCTGAGCATCCTACTGTTCAAATACTTCTGTTCCCCAGAAAAGGAGGATGTCTTAAAAAAATGCTTCAATTCCCACATTGTCCACCCAATTTCTAATGTACTGACCCTCAAACTGAGGCAGAATATCTTGACTTTGGACTCATATTTATTATTTAATTTCAACTTCAATATTCTGTGGTCAACTACTTAAGTAATACTAGCGTTGTCAACGCCCAAATATTTATGGTGCCAACTGTACATTCATAATTGCTAGTAACCTGTATTTATTCAAATGTAATATGAATGCACCTGTTCTGTAAAACGGCATGCACACTTACAGTGATACATTTTTGCACGTCTTCTTTGTTAAAATTGAGGGATGGGATTTAGCCCTGGAGGGCAGCAAACAGTTTATCAGCTGTACGTAATGAGGTTGAGATGGTCAAAAAAAGGCGGACAGCTAGCTTTTGCTGTTTTAATAGCCTTTGCTCACGCTGCTATGATAATTCTCTGCACATGCATACAGACAAAACGCCAACTTGATTCTGATCTGACCATTCTCATTCATGTCGCATGACCATGTAGCAGATTTGTTTTTGATCTTGGACCACATATGAAAGGTTACTTTCAGAAAGTCATTGAAGAGTGACCCAGATCTGATTTTTTCCTCAAATGTGACAAAGATAAGATTTTTTTCCATGAAAGAATCTGAAATATTCAATTCCGATTTTGGCCACTTTTATATGTGGTACCAGATTCTGATACATATCTGATTTTGTTCATGCAGCTGTTTGTACTGTCAAGCTGGAATGAATGCATCTTTGATGTCACTCACAGTTGGGATTCATAATAACTCTGCGCTGCAACACCTACATTAGCTTGCCTGCCACAATCATTCGCATATTGTGCATGTGTCCGAATATCCTTTCTACATCTGTACGTACACAATTATGTTTGATACCTTCCAATCCACTATCAGTGTAGTAGGTACAACGTGTATTCACGGAGTCGGACATGTTATACGGCCGCTATCTAAACAATCTTTTGACTCAGTTTACCCATGATGTAGCATAACCTCTCTCACAGGAATATTTCAATTCACAACTTCATGTCGAATTGGTAACATTTGTGAATATTTTATACTGGGTTATATACCTGCTAATGTTTTACCAGTTAAAATTATATGTTGTTTATTTTATGTATCATTCAATACATGGAGCATATCGCGTCCTCCATCATCTTGTCCTTGAGGAACACACAGCAGAATTCTGCCAAATGCAACAGGCCATCTGGGTATCGTGCATATACAGTTTGATTCATACAGAGAATTTGGACATACTACAAAATTCACGTACATTTTTTCGTCAACTGGATATTAAATGTGTGTGGGTATTTGGGCACACCTTGCGTGACTCAATCTGAAGCAGTGCGTCTGGAGTTGTCTGCACATGTGGGTCAGTTCTGCATTGTGATGGGTTCAAATTCATGTCAGATTGGATTTAAAGACGAGTTTCTTTGTGGACGCACAGCCCTGAAAACATTACATCTGCGTCACATCTAGGCAAAAAATAAATAAATAAACCAGATTTGAGCAATTTTATCCTGGTAATGTGAAAATAGCCAATTAGTCTAATTGACTGTAATTATGTCCCCTGTGAAAGAGGACATACCGTTTCATCCTCTGTCCACAATTCCGTAATTCTGTGACTCTGTAAGTCCAAAAAACTGCTGTTTCTGGGAACATCTCATAAACTATCTGACATTTTTAAACCAAACTTGGGCACATGCTTAGAACTTGGGGTGAACTGGTGCCTTCAGCTATTTTTGGCGATTCTGAGAGTTTTATTTTTCTTTGTTTCCATGGAAAAACATTTTATCTGGGGGCGGGGGACATCACAGTGCATCACATGAACATCACTCTAGTTGTTCTTCTTCTTGGGTCCGAATCTCCAATTGTGTTTATTTTTTTAATTTATTTTTTTATGAGGAACATGACCAAAAGAAAAAATTAGAGTGTGTTTGCCCCCCCACACCCACAGATGTGGGGTCGAAAATTGAGCAGAGGAGGATGTTCGGTGTTTAAGGTTATTTCAGTTGTAGGGTGGGGGTTCTGCGATGGGTTGTGGAAATTGGGGTTGGAGGAACAGGAAGTGATGCGGGGGCCTGGATTGAGATCATGGTTGAGTTAGTCCCCCAGGTACTAGCACTCCCATACGTTACAAAAACATCAACTCCCTCAACTGTGTAAGGAGGCGCTTGTGCAAAATTTACAGAAGGGGAAAAGATCTTGAAATGTGTGCTTTATTCAGCCCAGTGAGCTTGGCGAAGGCTTTTGACTTAAATCTGCAGCCATCATAAGGAATGAAAATATTGGCTTTTTTACTAGATATTTGAGGGGTATCCTGGCCATCAAAAACAGAGGGCTGATCCAAATTCTGCTACTGCCGATCTGCAGAGCACACACGGACACTCAGAAAATACACTTCCATGTGCTACACAATACACACACTCACTCATTACACATACGCACAACACATATGCACATGCACTACACACTACACTCTTGGACAACACACACTCTACTTACACACCCACTGATACACACACTGCGGTCATCGCTCTCATATATTACACACATAAGCACATACTTACACTCACATTCATATATTACACACGCCACACCACCCACCCACATATATGCACAATACACTCATTACACCATAAACACATTGATGCACGCACACAATACACAATACCCACAAACATGAATCCTGTCTTTATCCCGGTGCAGAAGGATGAATGATGCTTCATTGTCCTTACCCACTACAACGTCACTGTTTTTGCTCATAAATGAACTTTTTGTCTTTTTGTTTTGAAATGACTGAAATACTGTGCAAAGAACGCGACTGATTTTGGCTGCTTCTGAGTTTCATTTTTGCTGATTTATGTTTCAAGTTACTGCTTCGCGGTCAGCTTAAACCTATAAAAGTAAAAAGTCAAGCTTACTGAAATGGAGGGGGAGGGGGAAGGGACTGTGTGTGATATATGTAGACCTTTTCCAGTTAAGTAAATTATGTTTGCCTTTACCCAAAGTAAATAGAACCGGTCTTTTTTTGATGCTGAAGACTCGCCCGGGGGCAAAGACATGGTATTAATCGTTTGGCGGTAGGAGGGAGAAAGGGCTTTGAGAATCATAAGGGAACGTTTCTGTGATTTGTTTTGCGCGAGGTTGTGCGTTTCCTCATCAACTTCGGGACATGTGGTTTGCGTTGGGGGTCATGTCGGCGTGATTTGTTCCGGATTGGTTGTCACTAACTGTCCAGCGTCTGCGGGCTCGGCAAGGAAGAAGCCAGGATCAGAAGGCGAGGAATTACCAGCCTAGGACGACGCTAATATGAGTGGCATGTGTAACCAGGCAACCGTGGTTTCGGCACAGACCCCCACCCCCCTACACCAGAATTTGCGCAAGCTGATCTCAGATCAGGTCTATCTCAGGTAGGTGTGAGGTTCATAAGTATTTGAACACGGGCACAATTTTTTAGGGCAGTAATTCCAACAATATGTTAAAAAATACCAACAAGTTGAGGCCTTCATTTTGGCTCCCTTAATGTGAGGGCATTGGCCCCCCCATGTATGTACTCAGAGAGTTTGTATGGGCGTTCTTCAGAAATTTTGGTTCCCACCAAGTCTAATGCATGTCAGGCTAATTGGAGACTCTGAAGTGTCCATTGGTATGAGTTTGTGAGTGAATGGTGTGCGCCCAGCAATTTATTGGTGGACTGTCCAGAGAATATTCCGGTCTCTTGCCAATTATATGCTCCAGCCCTTCCGTGACAATGACCAGAAATTAGTGAGTTACATAATAGAGGGATGGGTGGATACTTGCATACATATGGAATAAACCATGTGGGAATTCCAGCCATTTATAACTGTCCAAATACGTATGAACTTCTCTCAGGGTCTGAAGGACATGTGATTTGCTCAGTGATTTTTGAGAAGATGAATTGAAGACCCCAGTGCTATAAGCTCCCAAGTCACAAAATATCAGTTTTGAGAAAATCGACTAGGGAGGCCATGAAAGCCATTGTCCCATCCACACCTCTCTATGTGTGAAAATGTGACTAAAGCACTTTTAGCACTAGGCTCTTCAATTCAAAAGCGTCAGCTCTGTATGTCAGCCTAAAAAATTTTATTCATTTATGAAACTCTACTCTCAAACATAACTGTATGCAGGTGAGAGTGCTCAACTGCATTTGCAAAATTTATAAGAAAACCTGCCTGGTTTCTGTAAAGTTTTGCAGTCCTCAAAATCCCAGCACGACTCGATTCATCCATCTGTTGTATGTGTAAATAAATATGTTTATTATTGAATGGCTTCTCCGCTGGATGTTTGCTTTCATCTCAGGGATGCAAGCGGGAAAATGTGACTTTACTTTGCAAGCTTATCAGTTAAAAACACATGAACATCTTTTAAAAACTTTTTCTTACAGAGATCTACACTAATGTAATTCACATGGAGAGTGTTTGAGATTTTATGAAAAAAAATGTACTCTTAACTCCATTTTTTTTTGTTTGTTTTGCATTTGGTATGATGACAACCAAATTCAGGCTTGCAAAAAGAGTTGTGTGCCAGTGATCTGAATTTCATTGGCTCACTGGCAGGCAAGCCAGCAAGTGCCGTTTCAGTCATGCTGGTCACCTGACCGTACCGGGGCCTACACTAGTGACAGCTCTTCAGATTGCAATCGGAAGCCTGACAGTAAGGGAAATGTGTTCTAATTAGTGTCTGTCTGTTTTGCACTATAAGCCAGGCTACTCCTACCCTCACAACCCCATAAGTCTGACCAGGGTGCTCATAACCTTTCATAGAGTGCCTGGATAGAGTGTCGAAGAAACTCGGGAAGAAGAGCTTTTTTATTTCCATTGTGTGATAGCGAGCCATTTTGCACAATGGGAATCATTGGATTTTTTTTATTTTTTTTTGTTCTTTGGGAAACGCATTTATTTCGTGGGAAAAGATATAAACCAGCCGGCAGTGGTCTCTACTCGCCAAGAGGGGAAAATGTTTGTACATGAGAAAAGGGAAGATGGAGAGAAAAATTAACTTTGAGATGGTGCCTGATAAGGAGATGGAAAGAAAATGGCATCATGACCAGATTTTCTGGATAGCTCATGCTGCAACTCTCTCTGTCGAGGAACTGTAACCTTACAGCACTCTGAGCCTGACCAGGCTGCTCATAACCATACAGCACAATGATTCAGATCAGGCTGCTCATAACCTTACAGCACATAATTGTGTTTTTGCTGGTCAAAGGTAGTCTTCAGCTGGTCATCAAGAGTCTAAACTGGTTAAGTTGGTGTAGCGGTCAGCAAATAGGTGGACCTGCTCACTTTACAATGCTCAGCTGCTAAAGACCCAGTCAACCAGCTAGAACAGGCTTGAAATATTGCGAAACGAGTTTGTAATAACAAAGTTTTTGGCTTAACTTTTGGATCTACCCTTCTCAGAAAATTACCATAAACTCATGTGAATGTCTGCTGAAATACAGTGTTGGACATGACTGTGAAATGTCACTAAGACTTCACATGTTAGGGACATCCACTAATACAATTGCATGTCCTGGATTTGACCAATACAGGCACAAGTGAGTCGAGCCAAGTCTGTTTCAGCTCTGTTGGAACTGTGGCAGGAAGCCACAGACATAAACATTGAGAGCCTCTGTAAACAGCACAGACATGAGAATGATTCTACACATCAAAATGAAAGCAGAATTTCATCAACATATACACATAAGCACACTACCTCTCTCACGCATGCCATCTCTCACACACGCATACACACACATGCTAGCACACACGAACACACTGACTGGCACAGCCCTATTTGTGTGATAAGACAATACTGTGGGTTAAGCCAATATGAGCACACACTGCCCATAAAATTTGGGCACCCATCATCCCGCGGCACCGAAAATTCTCACTGAGAACTTGACTTGCACAATGAAGCCAAGATTAATTTCCCCTGATTTTGGCCCTGGTTTAGATTGGTTCTGTCCGAACTCTTCATGCATGAACTGTGTTTGTCTGGGGGCTAATTTTAGACAGTTTGTTAAACACCCGGTGCCTGATCCAGATGTTGTCGGTGTTTGGATACACACATTATGATGTGTAAATTGTGCACCATCATCCTGGTCTACAAATCTATGCCAACAGTAAGATGGATGTGGCGAATTTAGTCCTGAAAATGGGTGAATTTCTGATGTGGGTTTCCATATTTCCCCTCGAAGATCTCTTGCCTGAATTTGTATGTTTGTTTTTCTCATGTATGTTTGTTTTTCTCAGATTAGCAGTGATAAATAAAGTTGAGCAGACTTTCAATGGAAAGAAGCGCCTCGTTCCCAGCAGCATCACTGTCGTGACAATAATGACGGTCAAGCACACCCTTATGGAAGCCCAAAACTGCCAAAATGAAAAATCCATAAATGAATAAATAAATGAATATAATGAATCTATGAATAATTAAATAAATATATAAACACATTTAAATGCAATAAAATTGCGAAATAAAAAAACATTCATAAATAAATTATATTTATGTATAAATTGGTTTCAACTCATTTATTTATTTCTATATTTATTTCCATATTGATTTATTTCTTAATTTCCATTTATATTTATTACCCAATTCACTTATTTATTTCTGTATATACTTATTTAGGCATTTATTTATTTCTCTCTATATATTTTTTTTTCTTTCTTTTTTTTAAAATTTCCGTGGCAGTCCCGGACCAAGAAATCAGGAAATTTATTGGTAATGAGGGGGTGTGATTTCATCCCTGTCATCGCGTCGCCTTATTCCAATTGTTTCTTCCATAACAGAGTGCTCAGATTGATTACACAGGCCTACCTCCAGTATAAGCGGGAATGGCTTCCCAAAGACGAGCAGTAGCGAGAGATTTGAGACTTTTAGCTGACATGGCAGGATATGAAAACGCCAACTTCGATTATTTGCCATCTCGCGTGGAAGCCAAAGGAACTATATTTTGCACATATTTTCATTTAATGACAGAGGTTGACCCTGAGGTGTTGACCACTTTGGAGGAAGTGGCTCATCACCTGATTCGTTTGCTCCTAAATATTGATAAGGCTGTGGGACGCCCCTCTCTCCTACTCCCCACGGAAGCTGTGCAAAGCTGTCTTTTAGCTGACGTGCATATCGGGGACATTGCTGCTCTTTTGGGGGTTAGTGAGAGAACAGTCTACCGCCGATTGGTAGAGCATGGCATCAGGAGAGTTTTGCACCTCGCTATTGAAGGCTACTCGGTGTGGCTAAGTCCCAAATACTTTCACTTTCTTCCTTTCCCAAAAAGACAACAGGTAATTAAAATAGTGAAGACAATATGTAATAATTAACCCAAATTCTGTGGTTTCGCCCATGATGCACACCTCAAGTCATACCAAAAATTCCCATTCGCTGGTAAATTAAGTGCTCATTAAGTTTAAAATGGCAGAGAACATTGCTGTCTTTTTCAAAAGGGTGTCTGACGTAAACTGCAACGAGGATGGAGAGTTGGATGCCATGGTGCATGAGATCCTGTGCTGTCATCCTAACATAGGACACAGAATGATGTCGGGCCATCTCAACGATCGCGGTGTACGGATTCAAAGTAAGTGTATTACTTGGGTGTTATGCGTTTAGTTTAAGTCATGAGTTGACTGTAGCCTTGCTAAATGCATTTAGTAGATTTTGGTTCAGTATGTGAAAGACCGCTGCCCATTTTTTCGAAAAACGCATGCGGTATACCATAACCAGCATTTAGTTGATTTATAACGACTTTAAGCTTCATCGAGAAATGCCTCCTTTTTAACAGTTGCTTCTCATCATTATGAATCAGTTAATAAAAATGTAACTATAGCATAATATACGAGGCTCTATGACACAACCGCAGCGCGAGGAGGGCTTGGAGCCCGCAGCGGCGGGGGAGGTCAGCGCGAGAAGCATCCCTAGAGCTCTCAGGAATGAGAGGCTTTGGGCTACAAACTTTGGACCAATCAGAGCGCAGCGCTGCTCGCACTGCAGCGAGAGCAATATGGAAGTTGGTGCTGGAGTGGGACTGAGAAAAAACCACGCAGAGTTCTGTCAGCTACAGTGAATTCAAAAGCCACACGTTCGCTCCCTTTTTAAATGTTAGCTGCTGTCACGCAAAAAGCGCTTTTTGATCTATGACAATGCTGGGTATGTACGTGCCGGACAGGTTCGTACTCAAGTCCTCCAAAGTCCAAGATGGAATCGGGCTCTACACCGCCAGAAGGGTGAAAAAGGTTTGTTTTTATTTGAGCGCAACATCTGGAACAACTTTTTAAATAGCATTAAATGTGGGCGACGAATGTGTTGAAATTTGTTTACGTGAATGGAGTGAAAGAGCAGATTGCGTGTTTTAGCGATATGTTTATTTCATGTAGACGGACTAACCTTGTGTCTGCTGACGTGCGGTGCCACGTAGCTGCTTGTGTCTGAGCAGCAAGCTTGCAGAGCGAGCTAAATCGTATCTCTCAGTTCAGTTCTGCATCTACATGCTTACATTTTTCTCGGACTGTTGGACACAGAAGTCGCAATGAAGAATCTTGGCCATTACGAATGTGTTGCCTAGTTCACATTCCCGTCTTGAGACACTTTCACTTTGTATGCACGAATAGCGCTGCAGTCGACCTCATTCTACATTTCCTTATTTCTCTTAAAAATTCTGGAGTAGTCTACTTTAAGAGTTGATTCAATGTTGACATTTTATTTGTCAGATGTATAACTGGATAAGGCGAATATATGCACTCGTAAACACGATTTCAAGTTATGTGCATTGAACTCATGAGCTCCCCAAAAGAAAAACTCGATGAATGAAATTCCTCAAAATGAATCAGTTAATCCAATGTTGGTAATATCTTGCGCATATTGCTTAGCTCTTTGGAGAAGACGTCCTTAATCATGAAGTCATCCGAACATTTTATGTTAATTTGCTACAAGGCCGTGGCCATTTATTAAAGAATAAAAAAAAAAAAAAAAAAAAACGCCGAAAATGCCAGCTTTCGTCAGCATCCCATCCTCGTTAATCTTGAGCGTGAGCGCTAAACCGGATGGCATGATGGCAGCTCCTCGTGCTGCTTCGAGTAAAACGCAGTTAATTAAACGGTTGATCTGTTTATTTAACCTCCCCCCTCCGTGTAACAGTGAGCGATTCAGCTTGACCTGTCGCTCTCTTTGACAGGGTGAGAAGTTTGGCCCTTTCGCTGGGGAGAAGAGGATGGTTAGCGAGCTGGATGACAACATGGACCCCCGTCTAATGTGGGAGGTGGGATAAGTAGCGCTCTTGGCCAGATGGCAGGGCGACTCATCATTGTATGTCCACAACGAAACTGTATAGTGTACGCGTTCAAGAGCATGTTTATGTGTCCGCAGGACTAGGAAGCGGGGTCATTTGGGATTTTTTTTCCATTCTGAGATTAACGGGGTATCTCAGTGATATCCCAGTGATAGCGATGTCCCAGCACTTCTGTGCTGTCAATTTACTCTTTGCTGTGCACAAATTCATCCAATTTTTTTCTCAAAATGAAAAACTTGGATCACTCTTTGATTTTGTCGGAAAATCTCAATTTTCATAAAATGACCCAAGTGACCCCTTTTGCTAGTCCTGCACACATATGTAGGCTTACCCTACGTACATAGTGCTGCGCGGCTTGCCTCAAGTGCTTTTGCGTGTTTGTGTAACAGTGTGTTGTGTGTTTTAGGTCAGAGGGAATAAAGGGGATGTACTGTACGTGCTGGATGCCAGTAACCCTCGCCATGCCAACTGGCTTCGCTTCATCCACCAGGCCCCGTCTCAGGAAGATAAGAACCTGGCAGCCATTCAGGTATGACCTAATTCAAAACCCCTGTCCATTACACACCTGCGTATTTTCACTGTACTGTACCTGTCTTTCTTACTGCACACCTGTATATTTTCACTACATGCAGCACCTTTCCATTGTCACTATACACCTTTCCATTTTACTACATACTCTACCTCACTAGTCACTGAACCAGTCTATTATCATTATAAGCTTGTCCATTATCACTCTATACCTGTCTATTTATCACTACAACCCCATTTCCAAAATAGTTGGGAAAAAGTGTAAATTGTGAATAAAATGAAAACGCATTGACTTTCAAATCACACCAGCCAGTATTTTATTCACAGTAGAACAGAGATAACATGGCAAATGTTGGAACCGAGAAGTTTTACGATTTTATCCACAAAATATGCTCATTTCAAATTTGATGGCTGCTACAGGTCTCAAAAAAGTTGGGACAGGGGCCTGTTTACCATGATGTTGCATCCCCTCTTCTTTTTAACACAGAGTGGAGGCGTCTGGGCATTGAGGAGACAAGTTTCTTGAGTTTAGCCGTTGGAAATCGATCCCACTCTTGTTTACAGACTTCCAGCTGTTGGAGAGTTTTGGGTCTCCTTTGACGGACTTTTCGTTTAATTATGTGCCAAATGTTCTCAATCGGTGAAAGATCAGGACTGCAGGCAGACCAGTTCAGCACACGGACTCTTCTACTACAAAGCCATGATGTTGTAATAGCTGCAGTAATTGGTTTTGCATTGTCCTGCTGAAAAACACAAGGCCTTCCCTGGAATAGATGTCATCTGGAGGGGAGCATATGTTGCTCTAAAGCCTTTATATACCTTTCAGCATTCAACATCCAAGTGTCCCACACCATATGCACTAATGCATCCCCATACCATCAGAGATGCTGGCTTTTGAACTGAACGTTGATAACAGGAGGGGTGGTCTTTCTCCTCTTTAGCCCGGAGGACACGACGCCCATGATTTCCAACAAGAATGTCAAATTTGGACTCGTCTGACCACAGGACACTTTGCTACAGTCCATTTTAAATGAGCCTTGGCCCACCCAAATACGGCAGCGCTTCTGGATCATGCCCAATAATGGCTTCCTTTTTGCATGATAAGAGTTTAAGGTGGCATCTGTGGATGGTATGGTGGAAGGTGTTTACAGACTGTGCTTTCCTGAAGTATTCCTGGGTCCATTTAGTAATGTCAATGGCAGCAGCGGCTCATGAACTGGCAATAGGGGAAGCTCAAACAATCCCTTAAAATTAATGACTGGTCATGACCCGTTTTCAATCATTCATTTAAATTACCATAATAGAAACTCCGAAAACTCTTTACATTATCTGATGTGGCCAGTCTTCATTAATAACGCATACGGATTACGACTCCAGACTTCTCACCCTTTTATTTACTCAGGGGTTGGGGTTTGGAAGCAATGCATTTGTTTCATGATCGTTTAAATTAAATAAGATAATTTGAAACGTCTTTATGCAATTCCATTGCTTCAACGCCTCCATGCACAAGTACTTAAATTCCATGTGAAAATCTCTTACATACGCATTGATAGAATAATTGCTGTCTACAGCAGAGGAACGTAAAAATGCCACTTAAACTCATGCCGAATGCGTGAGAGTTGACAGGTATGCGTAATTAATGAAAACTGGCCGCATCAGATAATGTCGAGTTTTCGGAGTTTCTGTTATTGTAGTTTAAATGGATGATTGAAAACAGGTCATGAACAATCATTAACTTTAAGGGATTGTTTGAGCTTCCACTGTTGCCAATTCACGAGCTGCCACTGGTCAATGGCAGAATCATGCCGCTGAGTGATGCAGTAGCGTCTGAGGGCCCGAAGATCACGGGCATCCAGTAAAGGTTTTCGGCCTTGTCCCTTATGCACAGAGATTTTTCCAGTTTCTCTGAATCTTTTGATGATGTGATTGCACTGTCGATGATGAGACCCTCAAAGCCTTTGCAATTTGGTGTTGAGGAACATCTTTTTTAAAGTATTCCACAATTTTTTTTACGCCAACCTTCACAGGTTGGAGAGCCACTGGCCATCTTTACTACTGGGTGACTCAGCCTTTCTAAGACATCCCTTTTATAGCCAATCATGTTACACACCTGATGCCAGTTAACTTAATTACATGCTAAATGTTCTTTCAGCTGATTCTCTTGTATATTAATAGCTTTGTCAGCCCTTTTTTTTGGCCTGTGTCCCAACTTTTTTGAGACTTGTTGCAGCCAGAAAATGTGAAGTAATCTCATTTTGTGGATAAAAATGTGAAATATCTCAGTTTCAACATTTGAAATGTTATCTATGGTCTATTGTAAATAACATATTGGCTCATGTGATCTGAAAGTCATTGCATTTTGATTTTATACACAATTTACACATCCTCCCGACTATTTCGGAATTGGGGTTGTATATCACTGTCAAGTATCGGTATATACTGTGCCTGTTTAATATTGCTATTTACCCGTAGAGCAATCCCACATACCTGTCAATTATCATAATACCTAGTACACTATCAAAAAAGGCCAGTCCGTTATCTCCAATCACCTGTCCGTTTTCACCAAGCACCTGTCCATTATCTCTAAACAGCACACACTTGTGTTAGGGTAGAGCGATACACTGCCTGGAGACAAAAACATTGTATACTAATATTTTGTTGGATCGCCTTTAGCTTTGATTTCAGCCTGCATTTCTTTTTGCATTGTTTGGACAGTCTTGTGCAGAATTACAACATTAATTTCTGACCTCATTTGCATTCATTTTTGGTTAAGATCTTGCATTGACGACAAGAGAATCAAACCACTTCGTAAAATCTTCTGCAGCAAATCAATCAGATTTCCAATTGATTATGGTCAGGACTCTGTCAGGGCCATTTCATGTATGAAAACGATCATTCATGCTTGCTAAACAACTCTCTCGCAATTTCAGCCCAATAAATCTTGGCTTTGTCATCCTGAAACATACCTGTGCCATCAGGGATTAAGAAATGCATTGATGGAATAACCTGGTCAGTCTGTGAATTAAGGTTTTCTGCTGATTTTATCGTTGCATAACGTTCATCAGTCCAGACCTGACCAATTAAAGCAACCCCAGATTCTTCAACTGCCTCCAGCAGCTTGTGCAGTGGGCATTATGTGTAACAGGTGTATAGCTTCATGGACTTCCTGTCTTACCATGATGCGCTCATTACTTAGCAATGAGGTCGTTTAATATACCGAGTCAAAAAAGAAACTTCACACTCATAAATTTGTAAATATTTTCTTGAAACTTTTTATAAGTTTTTATTATCACTAGGGGTAAATGCGTTGTCAAAGACATCATGACACACGTCAACTCCGACGTGCACAGGTACGTAGCACGCGCGAGCGTACTTTAAGCTAAAACAATGTTCTCTCGTGTCCTTAGTCACGTGACCATAAGAGATATGTGCAACTGAGCTCACGTTAGCAAGTCAGAGTGACATCTCGGAAAAACAAGTTTTTGCAGTTAATTATTTGTTGATTTTCAATGCCATGGCTGTCAAACATTCAGCGTGAACGTGCCATTGGCATGCTGAATACAGAAACATCAGTCACTGACGCTGCAAGGGTTATGGGATGCAGTCGACGGACTATCCAGGATCTTCGGACACGTCTCCAACAATCTGGCACCACAGCTGATCGACCTCGTTCTGGTAGCCCACGTATGACGTCAAAAGCAGAAGACCGACAAATTGTCTTGCGTCATTTGCATAATAGATTTGTCACTGCAATGTCCACCAGGAATGAATTGTTTAGTGGTTGTGTGACTGTCCAAACCATACTTAATCGCCTGCGCACTGCTCTTATTGAAGTTGTAATTTACCATTTTTACTTTTGGACATTTCTGAGCATTTCCGGTGGAACATTATGAACATTATTTTTATGATACACCATCTTTAATGAGAACAGAATTAAATAAAATCATTATTTAAAACTAAATTTCTTGTATGTTCAACTTATCGACCTTCAAACGAGTGTGAAGTTTTTATTTTGGCTGAGTATATAAAATCAACAAGTGCCTCCCACCTGACCCCCTCAGAATCAGTTGATTTTTTAGGACAAAAACTTCAGTATATGTAATAAAAACCTTGCCAAATTTTACTTTGATAATGTGAATATTTTTTTGGGTCACAGGGTCCAAAAGCACACTGGGGTAGGTTGAAATTTCGTGTCTCCCAAGTCGCGTAATTTTTTCTGGCATTTTTGAGCCCTCATAACTTCATGTGAAATGGAGATGGCTAAATAAAATTTTCAGAGCTGAAAGACATTGGAGCACCGTTAAAAACTGCAATTTAATCAATTGCATGCACTCTTTGTCACAATCTCAAGCCAAAATTTGGATTTTCTTTAACAAGATTAGTTCTGTAGCCAAATTCAAGATTAAACTTCATGGTAACTATGGAAGTTTCAATTGCAACACTTCACCAGTTTTTTTACCATGATATGGCATTGTAAAAACAAGTATTGGAGCCACAGATGTGTTGTGTTTACTTGTAATTCATCTGGTAAAACTTGAAGTTCATTTTAGAAAATTTTCAAAGGGTCATACCACTATGTGGGATAGGCTGATGATGAAATCAAGTTATGGCATATGAAAGATCTCATTTTGATCTACATATTGATACCAGGCTCATCTTCCTGTCATGATTCCTTCTGTTCATGAATACATGAATAACATGTTATGCTGTAGCAGATGTGCAGTCCTGGCCTGGACTCCGCAGACGGACCAAAGCTTGTTTTACTTCCAAAAGAGCAGGTCTCGTGGGCCAGCCCTCGACATTGTACACTCCTCGCCGCATGTGCAATCAACTGCAATACAGTACACCCCCAAGAAATGATCCAAATCGCCTATGAAAATTCAATATCCTCTCGGAAAGCAGGGGTATCTGCACGGAATGTAAATCCTGGGAAGTTTCACCTTCACACAGATGTCGTTTCTCAGAAAAAGAAGGAAGTTTGAAAAAAGAAAATAGAATTAGGAGAAACTGTAGACGGGGACTTGATGCGAGTCCATGCTGGAATAGCGCTGTGCTAAGCACTGTTGGGGTTTTCGGGGCAGCTCGTTCGCCCACTGCGGAAGCTCTGGGTTTCATCCACCTCTGACATTTATTGGGATCACTCGGTTTCCTCGACTAGATTAATGTGTGATATTATCCTTCTCGTGACCACGGGGGAAAAGAGAGTAACGACTCCTCTGTTGCGTTAGAGCCCGACCTCGTTGCCGGCTGGGGTTTGATAGTGACGTATTTAAATGGTTCCCACTTGACCCATGACCTTTATCAAGCAGGCCCTGCGGGACGAGCAGGCGTAATGGCTCCAGGTGTCTTGTGATTGGGAGGGTGAAGAGTTAATATGGGGGGTATAACATTTGGGGGCTACATTTCTGTGGTGATAGTGCAAGCTTAATTTTTTTCCTAAAAGCAGCACTCCCATGGATCATGATAGACAGCTGGCAAGGAGCCGAAAGTCATTCTAGTGGATAAAAAGTCAGTGCGGATGGCAGTTGAACATAGAATTTTCCATCAAAGCTAAAATTGTTCAAGTTTTAACCACTGAGTTTGGCAGAATTTTAAAACAGGTGTAACACAATGCGTGAAATAAACGCCATGCGCATGAGCGAGTTATTTCCCCAACATGGATAAAGAGCTACTTGGTGATTTTCACGCGTCACGTCCCAGGTTTTCGCTTCAATACTGTCTCTCATCCGCAGAGAGTGTTCAGTTTCTCCTGTGCTGGAACATTCTTTTTTGGCATCAGTTAAAATTCCGTGGGGCTTCGGAGTCTCCTGTGATGTGTAGTTTGAAGGCCTCAGTGGGATTTACTGGTGGATTGTGGGTAAAGTCTTCTGAAGAGCTTTGGCTGTTTTGCCCATAATGATCCATTTACACATCGGTTTTTGGGCAGCCAGAATTAGCAACACGGAAAATTAAAATGTTTTCTCTAAACCTATGCAGGAATGATTCCTCTTCTTGTCTGACTTGGGTGTAAATTTTTTTTTTTGTAAATTTTGAGGTCACATTAGAAATTTAAAATGTCTTTAGCAAAAGATGTCACATTGATGCAGGCTTCAGGAACAGAAATAACAACATGGCCCGCTGTTCCCCTGCATTTGTTCAAAATTAAATTCATAATGTTGATCTTACAATGTGTTGTGGTCGTTGTGGCTTGGGATTGCCGATCCACTGACTGAATATATTCAGAAAATAACGATGTAGCCAATTGTTTTGAGCACAAATGCGGATTTATATGTCACTGAAGCGGCTAGCTGTTGAGTATTTGTATTGTTTTACAGAGTAGTTATGGATGAACAGTTAAATTATTACATTCTACAGACTGCTTGAGACCGAGCCTTCAGAGTGGTTTTGAAAGGGAGATGCTGGTTATTAGAGTTTATTGCAGGTAAAAGAGTGTCAGAAGTGTTCAATCTGCTCCCTAGTGTCTGTGTTTTCTGATAGAGACTTGCTGGAGGAGGGGGATTGAATTACTTCAAGAAGCCATGTAACAAAATCTAAAGTCAATACCAGAAAGATATATTTGGAAATGTTGTGGATACTTCTATTCTGGTCTGTCTTTATTTTGTTTATTCATTTATTCAATACTTTTTTTTTTCAGGATGGGGAAAATATCTTCTACTTGGCTGTGGAGGACATTGATTCCGATACCGAGCTCCTGATTGGCTACCTGGACAGTGACATGGAGGAAGAGGAGGAGGAGGAGGAGGAAGAGGAGATTAAAGGTCTCATCGTTTACTCGTTTTTATCAATTTTGGACAATTACGTGGTGGCTGTATAACAGCCTTTTGAGAATCGTAGGGAAAGAAACCCCGAAATTGAGCTTTTGCAGCTGGTCTTGGGCCTCTCAGTTTTTCCCCTCATTAACTATTCGCTGTTTTGAGTGGACAGCCCTGCTCTGATTGGGTGCCTCACCATTCTGTTTAAGATAAATTTTAATCTGTTTTTTATCCTCTGCAGCTGGTAGGGATTTGTTTTCTTCAGACGCTGAGCATTTGGCGCGTTCGCCTCTGGCCTTAGACGCTGCATATGCAGCTGATTACACCCTATGCTGTAACTAACCCCGGTGTGAACTAAGTGAATAAAACCAAATCCCATCTGTACTGATCTACACTAGGCAAATGATCCCCTTGTGATGCTGATAGGGGCACAGAATCAGAATCACTTGCTGATGCACGCGATTTTTCAGGAAGGGCATGAGAGTAACCGTGCTGACACAGTGCGCCAGCAGCCATTGCTCTGTTTGATCTGCTTCTGCTGAGTGGCTGAGTGGTTAGAACTTGGATGGGAGACCACTTGGGAACCTGAGGTGATGCTGGTGGGCCAGAAATAGGTAATCTGCCCTCTGGTCAGATAAAACCCAATGCCCCGGTGAAATACTGGGGACTAGTGATGCACGGGTCGAGGTTTTTTAACACCCGCACCAACCCGACCCAACGTGACAGCTAACCCGCCCCGATTTTCAACCCAAACCCAGCCCGACCCGACACAAAAAGGAGGCAAGAGAAAAATACAGTGGGTCTGTGTGACATGATTTGCAATGGGAAAAAACGATTCCTCTGTCACGCTATGGATTTGAGTGGAGCACAACATACATTTGGCGTTTGGCTGGAATTCTTAATACAAAGTTAAGGCTCTGTCTATTAATTGAACCTTACCATGATTTCTGATCTTTGCAACCAAACGAAATGCCATCGAGCAAAATATTGCAAACAGGCTGTTTTATTGGAACAAAATGAACATGACAGTGGCGCACTGGCGCTATCGCCTACTCTCCCATACAGTGTTGCGATATCCATGAGGAAATTTTTTTTCCTCATATATTTATTTCAAGATTGTTTTGGGGGGGTTTTTAGGCTATTTTTTCAACACAGCTTATAATGAAGGCTTAGACGGGTCATTCCATATGAACTCAACCAAAGTCTGGAAATCTCCCATTCTGATCGACTCGGATTTGGCTAAAAAAATTTGTACTGGTACCTTAACATATATGATGAACATGTGCAAAATATTTTGTCAAAATTCTAAAGGGTTTTTGTACTGTGGCTCTTCAAAATAGGGTGGTATACCCCATTTTTGACCCTCGCGAATCGTGTATGTTTATGAACAGCCACATTTGGATGCCTATGTACTATGTAACTAGTACTTACTATACTATGTAACTAGCACTCAGGCTTTCAGGATCTGTCATCAGAAAAGTCCTATCTCCTCTAGTTTTTGAGGTATTGGCCTCCAAAGTAGTGGTTTTGTTATGTGTGAAAATGAAAATTTCAATTTTCAGGGGGCAACTGTCATGCTACAATAAATCACAACCGTTTATTGGGGCTACATTCCTTGTATTTAGGCACATGCCTATCTGTAAAAAGTTTTTGGACAGTATTGAAATCATAATTTAGGAGTAAGGGAGCTCCAAAAATGGCTCCGACTGAAAAAATGCAATTTAAGACCAATTGTTAACAGTCAAAATCATAGCGTAGTAATTTAGCCAGGACAACAATTTTTTTTCTACATAATTGTACATATATGTCAATCATCATCAGATCATCAGATATTTCCCCAGGAACAGGACATATGTAGCGTGACAACTCATTGCAGTTTGTGATTTTAATTACATTTTTTCAGAACATGAACCATCAAACCATCAGGTTGTGTTCCTTTCCCTCCTCTTGGAAGGATGAGTCATGGCCTCGCAAAAGGCCAAATATGATCTAACCACAACTTTAATCGCAAAAGGCCAAAGGTGATCTTGGAATGAATTGAATGAAATCACTGAACACTGCAATCTACAAACATACGGTATATCCAACACTAGAAATCACACATATGTGATCGCTAAAGAAGGCTATAACGTGTTCCTCCATCACATTAGGAGTCATTTGAGACCACCACACGCTGTAGTGACCACTAGACCACTGTATAGTGACCATTAGACTGGTATAGAAATGCCTGTAGGAACCATTAAGTCTTGTGTAGGAACCATTAGACTCCTGTGGGAACCATTAAAGGAATAGTTCACCCAAAAATGAAATTCAGACATTATCGACTTACCCTCATGCTGATGAGAAGTCCGGTGTAGTTTTTTATTCCTCAAAGTGCAGTTGGGGGGGGGGATTTCCTCCTGCACCGCAAATCCTTATAACGAGTGTCTATGGTTACCGAAAAGAAAGGGTCCATTAAATTACGCAAAAACTTTGTAATATTCTTCCATACTGCTCGTCCGCTGCAATCCAAGTGTCCTGAAGGGGTAACATCCAGAGTTTATCCGAAACTATGTCATTTTGTAGTTTTTTTTGCCTATTATTCTCCCTAGTATGTTTGCCTGGAGGCGTGCTCGCGCATTCACACGGTTTTCCCAAGCAGCTGCACTATTCGGTCTTGATATTGCAACGAAGAGCTATCAGCCACAGCTGTTGTCTTTCAGGGTCCTGAGCTGGTAGTTTGTGGAAAGTCACGGATCTCCAGAATGCACGTTTCATTTGGTTGAAGCAACCCGTTTCACTCTAGTCCGTTATCGTCGTAACCTTGAAGAGTGGACAGTTAGAGCAGTATCGTCGCTCACTTGAATTTAATTAGAACTTCTCCATCAGGCACTCATGCATCTCATTCCAGCTAGGTTCAATTAGACTTTGTGTAAATCACACTTAAATCAGTCCTACTAGAACATATGCAAAACTAGGAACCTTTTCCCATTACAATCCTATTGTAACACAACCAGGAAAGGAACACGTTTCATACTAATTTACCGGTGCAGTTGAAAAAAAGTAAAATTCTGAGCGACAAAACCCAAAAATATATTTTGACTTCCAACTCAGGGAGCAGTTGACTTCGCTCTGCTTTATTGGTTCTCGTGTCGCCCCCAGCAGCATGTAAACACAGGTTGTGTCTTCCGCGATTCCCGTTGGATGTTGTCTGGCGCGGCTACCGTAGTGCCCGCAGCAGCTCGGGAGAACCGCGTGAACGCGCCAGCGCGCCTCCAGACAAACATACTAGAGAGAATAATAGGCTATAAAACTATATTAAATGACGTCTTTTGGGGTAAACTCTGGATGTTACCCCTTCAGGACACTTGGATGGCAGCGGGCGAGCAGTCTGGAGGAATATTACAAAGTTTTTGCGTAGTTTTATGGACCTTTTCTTTTCGGTAACCATAGACGTTGGTTATATGGATTTGCGGTGAAGGAGGAAAACCCCCCCAGTCTCCGGCTGCACTTGGAGGAATAAAAAACTACACCGGACTTCTCATCAGCATGAGGGTAAGTCAATAATGACTGAATTTCATTTTTGGGTGAACTATTCCTTTAAGACTCCGGTAGGAACCATTAAGACGCATGTAGGAACCATTAGTAGGGACCAGTTAAAGTCCCGTAGATTTGTGTAGGAGATAATAGAATCCCAGTAGAAAAACAAACCGAACCATTAGGAAAACCTAAGTAGACATTAGAAACCATTACAAAATCACCAGGAACTGTTAGAAACCAACAGAATAAGCCTGATGGTTTCTCTGACTTTTTTCAGCAGGGTACCTTTTCTCATAAACCGATAAAATCCATGCCAGCCACCTCATCTGGAATTTTTTCCACGATTATCCACAAGCGTTAGAGTAAATATTCCTTAGATGCTGCAGGCGAGCGGACCATTCTTTATGATCAAAATGAGTCTGCAAGCTAGGCGACCCAATGTTGGCTGCAAAGCAAACGGTTAAAAAAAACACTCCGGCTATGAATCTTTTTAGTCAATTGTGAAATGTCTAGCAGGAAAATCCAATTCCATCATTATACACATCTGCTATGTCAGGCACATCATCAGCGATGTTTCCTCAATAGTCCACTGTTAGAGCAGTTCCTTGGATGCAGGCGAGCAGAACACTTCTTTATGATCACCAAGTCCGCAAGCTAGTCCTACCTAATGTCCATAGTTTGTTGCAAAGCAAATGAACTCACATTCCGCCTGTAAAACGGTTTCTTTGGTTGATTATGTCTGAGTTAAGCTGCTTTCACATTGGGCGCGAAACGAATTTTTCGCACAACAGATTACTTTCAAAGTCGACGCGAATACAGGCGAAACGGGTGTATTCGCGTCTTTGCATTGACTTTGAATTGAAGATAATTTCTTGTATTTATTCATACTGAAGCAAAGTACTGAGATTACAGGTTGCTGCTCACGTTATTACTGTGGACGGAATTTTTTACCTTTTTGATGAGGGACACAAACGCGAGTTGGTGAAAATTCTAGAAGGCCAGGAAGTAAACATCCGCTCGGCCATGCATACAGAGATGGAATATTTTATATACTGGTTCAAAAATAAAAGTTGTCAACTGGTCACACTTTCTGTGGAATCTGCCAAATTGGAACAATAAACAGGGAAAGCAATAAACGGCACTGCTAACGCCACATGCAGCTAGCCAACTCCGTTTGTAGTAACAAGTGCGAGAGAAGCCCCGGGTGCCAGCTCGTCCTCGACCACTTGCCTGCTGCTGAATCTTAAAGTCTGGTCGATCCGGGCCAAGCTCCTTTACTTTCCTTTGTTCCACCAGTGAACGCCTTGAGAAAGGGTGTTTTTGTAAGGAAAGAACCGAATCATGTTCAGTTCCCGCACTTCCACTTGAACTTGCCACCTGGCTTGAAAGGGCGATAGATGATTTGACAGTCGAGACGAAGCATTGCGGTGGGTGTGAACATGATTGACAGCCATGAGAATTGTCCAATCACATTAGATCAAAAAACATTAAAACAATACCAATTCGCTGCCAAAAAAAGAGAGTCTGAAGAAACCAATGAAACGGCGTTCGAGCGCGTCAGCAAGTAAGCCGGCTGCGCGAGATTCCCAAAAATTTACGCGAGAATCTTGCCGAAGTTGCGCGTTAAGCCCTCCAAACCCAAACCATGCGATAGCTGCGAAATTTTTCTGGAATCTCGCGCAGCCGGCTTACTTGCAGACGTGCTCGAACGCACCGTATGTACCGTTTGGCCAGCGCCTCTCACCCAGGAAGTATATGCATGCAGAGAAATCAACTCAATATCATTTGGGACCGATATTTGGGGTCTGTTGACAGGCGCTTACAGACTGAAAAACATATAATATTTATCTGCATTATACAACTAAATTGTATTTAACATGTTTAAGTAAATTTTCATCTCTTGTGATTTGAAGGGGGCCAGCGCCCCAGCGCCCTCTACTGGCCGGCAGCCACTGTCTAATTCATTCTTAATCATTCAAAACAAATGTCATTGATGGTTGGGCTTTAGGTAAGTGCTCTTCTAATGGTCTTGTGTGCAGAAAATGACAACCAAATATTGAATTTATGCAAATTCACGATAGAAGACCAAATGCGCCAACAGAAAAGTAATGAAGAGTGGAGATTCACCCTTGCGCCCATGTCCTTCAGGCATCGCCCTTCCGGGAGGCAAAATGGCAGCTTACTAGTGGACTTCAGACTGTCAAAAAACGCTCACAACTTTTTCATAAATGGTCAAGTATGCCTAAATTTTTCTCCTGGGCTCTCAATATTATAAGCTATCAACCTATGCATGTACTTAAATTCCATTGTCTATTCCTTTAAAGATCCCATGACACCAGGCCTGGTTCTAGTACGGGGCAGGGGTGGGCATCGACACGTTTTGAATCTAGCAATCACATCAATTTAGTTCAACCATCTGTCTTCTGTGCCTCATGAGGGTATGTACAATTCTGATTTGTTGGTTGGACAGTATAAAAAATTGGAGATAATGTGTCTGTCCGTTAAATTCTATGTAGTTACTCGTCACAGCTTCTTGCGACTGGCAGTGGAGATAAGCTCGCGGAGAAAAATCTTAAATAGTATTTGAAATTTGATTCTAAATTATTAGCTGATTTAACTAATACATCAGTTAACAATTTTTTATATCTCAATTCTTTTGTCGTTGTCTTAGTGTTGCACTGAATTAGGATCTCTGCTAATGGTGAATTGATAGCTAGATAACAACAGGCCAAGAGCAACAGCCGGTAGGTTAATTTCATTTTCTCATGGGATAGTTAGCTAGGTAAAAAGAAGCAGTCGCACACTTATGGCCACGATGCAGGAAGTTTAATATATATAACCAACGTTTCAACCACAATCTTCCTCAGGGTTTAGTTATTATAGGTAACAATATAGTATAGGTATAGTATAGGCACCCAGGCATAGTTAGCTAGGTTACAATATTGCGGTAGATAAAGTCATACTTTATTCAATTGCATGATCACTATATATCTATTTGTGGCTACTTAACGAAGCCTAGTAAAACAGATGGCATCACAATTGCTGTTAGTTCTTCGATGGATCACAAATTTTGGTGTGACACTGGCTTGTTTTCTTTAAGAGCCCTGTTTGAGTTGCGCACTTCCTGCCCACTTCTGACAAATCAAGAGCAATTCTGCATCTGACTTGTGATTTGAATAATTGTGCTCCATCCCATTCATGCATATGTGAGTATTTAGCCAAATTGCTTGCTTGTTTAGTCCAGGCTGGTGGTGGTCACGGCCGAGTTAGAAATGCAGTACTATCTGCATGAATGATGGATACAGTTAGTCTGGAGCCTCTGTAAGCTTCATACCCTTAGTGATTGTATTATTGTATTGATGATCGGGGTGTCATCAACACCATGCAAAGCTCTTTTTCTCTCTTGTTCTGTCCACTTTGTCTCTTGTCCAAACTGATTTCCTTCGCACCATACAATGTGAGTGGACAATGAATTTAGTTATTTTAACTCATAAAAAAATCAGTAATCGAGAGGTTTTTGCCTTGGAAAGAGAAGGCTCGTGCTCTTAATGGTTGCTTGCGTATGCAAAAGGGATATAATTTGTTTTATATTTTACCATTTTAAACATATACAACCAACAATTTTATTTGAAAACAGCCTAGTTAATAATAGTCTATATTTAATATACGTGCAGCTACGGTAGTCAGACCTTATAGAAATGAGGAAAACGGTATGTAGATTGTAGTGTTGCATACTGTGATATAGAAAAAAGTTGCCCAACCCAAATCTCAATCAGAACAGACTTGAATCAGGCCAGCATGACACACACTGTTATTAACAGGGGTGCCCCAGAGTCCTGGCTAAATTTTCAATCCGGCTCTTTCAATATGATACCAAATCAACCCCACCTTAATTGGCTCTGCAATTTGTCCCCTCCCTCTCCACCTCAAGCTGATGTGTGGTCAGCGTTCTGGAGCAAAATGGCTGCTGTCGCATCACCCAGGTAGGTGCTGCACATTGGTGGTGGTGAGCTGAGATTCTTTCATGACTGTCATGCACTTTCAGTCTTCTGAGAATGCGCTATATGCAGTAAATGCAATGTCCATTCATTCATTCATTCATTCACAATTTGTTTCACTTTTTTCAGATGTTTGGCAGAAGGAGGACCAAAGTGTAGGTATGTATAAGGGCTCAGAAAAGTGTAATTTTCATTATATGGGTTCTTTAAAAATGAAGATGAGTTTCTGTGATCCCACGCAGCTGCCTCTGGGCATGGTGTGTGTATTTGTTTGTATGTTTACTTTCTTTGTGTGTATGACATGCAGTATGGGTATGAAATGCATGCATGTGTGTTTGTATGCAGTATGTTTGTGTCTGTCAGACCTGGTGCTTATCAAGAAACATACAGGAGCTTCCCGGCTTGATATTTGTCACACTGAAATGTTTTAGATCATCAAACAAATTTTAATATTAGACAAAGACAACTCAAGTAAATACAAAATGCAGTTTTTACCCCTTGGCCAACTTAGGCCGGAGGGGTATTGTCATCACTTGCGTGTCTGTCTGTTGTCTGTCGTCCGACGTCTGTCGTTCGTCCATGACTTTGTCTGGGCCAGTACTCAGCAACTAATGATCGCAGCTTCACCAAATTTGTTATGGTAACTCACGATGACCCATAGATGTCCAACGATATTTTTTGTCTGGATTTCACCTTTGACCTTAGCGCTGTGACCTTGACCCTGAAAATCTTGTCTGGGTCAGTACTTGGCAAGTAATCAGCTTCACCAAATATTGTTTGGTAACTCACTATGACCCACAGATATGCAATGTCAGGTTTTCACCTGGATTTGATCTTTGACATTAGTGCTGTGACCTCGACCCTGGAAATCTTGTCCAGGTGACTTTGTCTGGGCCAGTACTCAGCAACTAATGATCGCAGCTTCACCAAATGTGGTATGATAACTCACTATGACCCATAGATGTGCAACGTCAGGTTTTTTTGCTGGATTTCACCTTTGACCTTAGCGCTGTGACCTTGAGGCAGGAAATCTTGATGGATCAGTACTCAGCAACTACTGATGGCAGCTTCACCAAATTTGGTATGGTAACTCACTGTGACACAGATGTGCAATGTCACCATTTTTTGCTGGATTTGACCTCTGACCTTAGTACTGTCATCTTGAGGCAGGAAATCTTGTCCAGGCCGAGGGGTATTCAGCATTGCGTTATTTTCAAATGTTGAATTCATTTATTAAGGGTAGAAATTTATACAAACCTACCTGGCCCTATGTGAAAAAGGAATTGCCCCCTAAATCCTAATAACTGGTTGTGCCACCCTTGGTGACAACAGCTGCAATCAAATGTTTGCAATAACTGGCAATGAGTCTTTCACATTACTGTGGAAGAATTTTAGCCCACTCTTCTTTGTAGAATTATTTTAATTCAGCCACATTGGAGGGGTTTTGAGCATGAACGGCCGTTTAAGGTCATGCCACTTCATCTCAGTAGGATTTAAGCCCAGACTTTAACAAGTCTACTCCAAAATCTTCATTTTGTTTTTTTAAGTCATTCAGAGGTGGACTTGCTGGTGTGTTTCAAATCATTGTCCTGCTGCATAACCCAAGTGTGCTTGAGCTCGAGATCACAATCTGAGGGTTGGACATTCTCCTTCAGGTTTTTCCGGTAGAGAGCAGAGTTCACAGTTCAATCAATTATGACAAATCGTCCAGGTCCTGAAGCAGCAAGGCAGCCCCAAACCATCACACCACCACCATGTTTGACTTTTGGTATTATGTTCTTTTTATGAAATGCTGTTTTAGTTTTACACCTGATGTAATGGGACACACACCTTCAAAAAGTTCAACT
The DNA here is from genome assembly GCA_029721435.1 of Gymnothorax reevesii. NCBI lineage: Eukaryota > Metazoa > Chordata > Actinopteri > Anguilliformes > Muraenidae > Gymnothorax > Gymnothorax reevesii. The sequence continues at coordinate 20,692,424 of CM056575.1, read as the reverse complement.
TTGGCTTTGTCCGTCCACAGATTATTTTCCTAAACGTCTTGGGGATCATCAAGATGTATTTTGGAAAATGTAAGACGAGACTTTGTGTACTTTTTCGCCAGCAGTGGTTTTCGCCTTTGAACTCTTCCATGGATGCCATTTTTGTCCAGTCTCTGTCTTATTGTTGAATCATGAACACTGACTTTCACTGAGGCAAGTGAGGCCTGCAGTTCTTCAGATGTTGTTTTGGGTTTTTTGATGACCTCCTGGATGAGTAGTTGATGCGCTCTTGGAGTAATATTGGTAGGCCGGCCACTCCTGGGAAGGTTCACAGCTATTCCAAGTTTTCTCTGTTTATGGATAATGGCTTTCACCGTGATACGATGAAGTCCTAAAGCCTTAGAAATGGCTTTGCAACCCTATCCAGACTGATTGATGTCAATTTCTTTGTTTCTCATCTGTTCTTGAATTTCTTTAGTTCGAAGCATGACATGTTGCTTTTTGAGATCTTTTAGCCTACTTCACTTTGTCAGACAGGTTCTATTGAAGTGATTTCTTGATTTAACGGGTCTGCCAGTAATCCGGCCTGGGTGTGGCTAGTGAAACTGGACGCAAAAAATGTGGTTAATCACAGTTAATTCATGATTTAACAAGGGTGGCAATTACTTTTTCACATAGGGCCAGGTAGGTTTGGATAGCTTTTTCCCCTTAATAAATGAAATCATCATTAATAAACTGCATTTTGTATTTACTCGAATTAACTTTTTCTTATATTAAAATTTGTTTGATGATCTGAAGCATTTACATGTGAAAAATATGCAAAAAAGTAAGGGCAAGGGGGCAAATACTTTTCCACGGCACTGTATGCATGTGTGTGTGTATAATATGTGTAATATGCATAATATATGCATGTGTTTGTGTGTGTGTGTGTCTGTGTGGTCCTTGTTTACCTAGCCTTGTGGGGACAAAATGTCCCCATAAAGAATGGCATACCAGATTTCTTCTTTCATATGAGGACTTTTCCAGATCCCCATGAGGAAATTTAGCAATTTTAGGGTTAGGGGTTAAGTTTGGGGTTGGGATGTGGTCAGGGTTAGGTTAAGGTTATGATTAGGTATGTACTGTTGAGGGATAAGGCCAGGGAAAGGAGTTAGGGAATGGTGTGTGTGTGTGTGTGTGTAATGCGTGTGTCGGTGTTTGTGTTTCAGATCTGGTTGTGATAAAGAAAGAGGAGCACCCCTGTCTCCTGTGTGAGAGCAGTTTCCCCAGTGAGGAGGTGCTGGCTGAACACCTTCAGACTCTGCATCAGAGACCCAGCACTGAGGAGAAGGAGTATAAATGCCGTGGCTGTGGGAAGAGATTCCCTGTCAAACAGGCCCTGCAGCGCCAGTGAGTGCACCTGTACTTACCTGTGTGCAACTGTATCACCTGTACTATATATAACTGCGTCACCTGTACTTACAGTCCGTTCCAGCCAACCAGTAACTGGTGTTTTCACAACCTTCTACTGGTGAAAGTGCCCTGGAACGGCTCTCAAACCTTTGACATACTGCCCGTGAACTCGTACCAGATCGATGTACTCCCAGTTACCTTTTCTTGGAAAGGTACAATGTTACATTGTTGTTGTTTTGACGGTTTGTCGTGACTTGCCTGAAACACTTTAAAATTGTGACTCGTGACTTGAAGTGCTGACTCACGGGTTCAGAGTCTTGGCTGGAATGCACAATTACCTGTACATTTTTAAATCATCGCAACTGGTCAGGAACTGTCCAACAGTTTATTCAAACCTCGAAGGATAGTGGTCTGGAAGAAATGGGTTGGAGAAAAAAGTTGTGACTGATCCTGATTGCATGTCACTAAAAGGCTTGGTGAAGCCTCATCTTAAAACAATCAACTTTACAATTCATGGCTATGTTTAATTATGAATGTAAGAGCATTTCCACGCACACAATGCAAGAACTGGGAGGATTGGGACTAAACAGCTGCGTGGCCACAAGCAAGTCACTTGTAGTGAGGCCTATTGGAGAAAAAAGCAACTTCAATTTGCAAGGAAGCATGAAGATTGGGCTGTGGAGCAGCGGAAAAAGGTCATGTGGTGTAATGAATCCAGATTTATCCTATTCCGCACCGATAGACACATCAGGGTATAGAAGGAAGCCCATGAAGCGATGTACCCATCATGCATCTTGCCCACTGTACGAGCCTCTGGAGGCAGTGTTATGATCTGGGGTTACTTCAGTTGGTCAGGTCTAGGCTCAGCACTGTTCTGCAACAATCAAATGAATTCAGCAAACTACCTGAATATACCGAATGACCAGTAACCCTTCAGTACCATTCAGTAATTCCTGATGGCACAGGCATTTTCCAGGATGACAATGCCAAGATTCACTGGGCTTGAATTGTGAAAGAGTGGTTCATCCAGCTTGAAGAATCATTTTCACACATCAGTTGACCACCACAGAGCCTGAACCATGACCAGTTGAAATCTTTGGGATGTGTTGGAGAAGGCTTAACAGAATGGGGTGACTCGTCCATTGTTCATGCAATTTCTTGGCCAAAAATTAATGCACATCTTGTCGGAAATAAATCTTGTAACATTGCATAAGATTGTCGAAATAACACCATAACGAATTTACGCCATAATCAAAGCTAAAGGCGGCCAAAAAAAATATTATAGTGTGTGACTGTTTTGGATGAGCAGTGTTGATGCTGTAATCTGTACGCCATAAATACCATTACCTGGACATACCTATACCACATGTATACATGTGTGTGAATGTGTGTTTGTGTGTGCATGTGCGTGTAACTGTGCTGTTGTACCTGCAGTGTTTTGCATTGCACAGAGTCTGCAGAGGCAGCCTGTGACTCCGCTCCTACTCACCAGTGCTCCCAGTGCCACCTCAGCTTCACCTCAGAGTCCAGGTACCTCTCCTATACCATACATAAGCATATGTACTACACAACATGTATAATACACTCGCACCCTTGCTGCCCCTTACACATACATATACTTTACACCAGGGCTGCCCAACCCTGTTCCTGAAGAGCTACCATCCTGCAGGTTTCTGCTCGAACCCTAATTCAACACACCTGATTCATTAGCTGCTCGTCAAGATCTGTAACTGGGAAAGCAGGTGCGGTTTGCTTTTGTTGGAATCATAACCTTCAGGATGGTACCTCTCCAGGAACAGGGTTGGGCAGCCCTGCTTTACATCATGTATAACAAACACTGGTACCTCTGCTGTACTATTCTCAAACATATACTTTCCAAAATGTATAAAGATCACGGATACCTCTGCTACGCCATACATAAACGTATGATATTCAGCATGCATTATACATACAGTTATGTCTCTACACACAAACATATGCCATAGACACCATGTACAATGAACACCATGTATAATACACTCTGGTACCTCTGCTATTCCATACACTGGCATTGCGTAAATAATAACACACAGAGGTATCTCAAATGCTGATTAAATCAAATGTTCTATATTCAGGATGGGTAATCCATACTGGAAACTTCTACATAATAAAAATAACTCACAAACATACCAGACACACAATGGATAACATACACAAAAGTATACTGTATGTGCTGTGCATGATATGCACAATAATATACTGTACACACAACATGATATTCTCAGTGTATGCTAATCCCCCACAATGTGCAGTCGTTATTAAGTGTACGATGCATGCAATGTATACTACAAATAGGGCATAGTATGCACAATGTACTACAATGCTACACCCACAATGAATATAAAACTTAAATATACCATACACACAGTGTTTACCAAGCACGATGTTTACAATGTATGCAATATATGATTCAGCCAACTGTATTAAATACAGCATATATTACACACGGACCTGATTTCCGGAAATTGTACTACACCCATAATCCATGCTTTACACATACCATGCACCACAGCGTTCACTACAAGCACAGTAAACAACAGACAAAATATGAACAACACACAGAATATATTGCATGCCGCATATATTATATACTGTAGATTATATTAAAGGCAAACTATACAGCACGCATCATAAACTATACCCTTTGACTTGTGTGCATGCATTTGCACACACAGGCACCCAAACACTTAGAATTTTTTTTTGTGCTTTGTCCTGTAGCTTAGACCAGCATTTGGAATCCTGCAGGGGAGAGACAAGGTATATCTGCAAGGCAGAAAGCTGCGGAAAGAGGTTCAAAAACAAAGATGCTTTGAAGAGGCATAAGGACAGCATCCATAAAGGTGTGCATGTACATGTGTGCGCTTATACAGATGTGTCAATAAACTTGTCTATGGAGTGTGTGTGTGTGTGTGTGTGACTTGTCTTTGGAGGTATGTTCATGCTCTGTGTGTGTGTGTGTGTGTGTGTGTGTGTGTGTGTGTGTGTGTGATTTTGTGTATACAGGTGTGTCCATATTGGTGTTGGTTTCATGTTTTCTTTCATGTCTTTTTCCCCATCTGCAGCTGAATTTTCACTCCGATATACTCTTCTGAGTCCTAGCTCTGGTTTGCGATTGCATACGTTATAAAGTTACTTCCAAAACTTCTTTGCTTCATTTACAAAATCCCCCCCTTGTCAGAAACTATTGACACAATTAATCTTCATAAAAATTAATCCCTTAGCTACTATTCATATCAGTCTTTTGGACGTTCGAGGCCACTGGCTGTCCATGTAAACAAAAAAGTTGATTCTCCTAATATATTACAGTGAGGGCTAATAGGCTAAAACACTTACTGTTCCACTAGATCAGCACATATTAGCCAGTGGGAGCACTTATCTTTATGACTCGATTCGGGGCTGTTGTTTTGCACCTGTCTGCCTGTCTGTCTGTCTGCCTGTCTGCCTGTCTGCCTGTCTGTTTGTTTGTCTGCAGGAGCAAAAAAACTTTAACCTTGGTCATAACTTTTGATTTGTCAGAGTTAAGCCTTTGATACTTGACATGTGGATCCCTTGACACGAGACCTTTTGGATGAGGTCATAATTTTTGACCTTGTGACCTTGACCTTGGCGTAGGACGCATTTTCCGAAAACTTCAACCTTGGCCATAACTTTTGATTGCAGAAAGATAGACCTTTGATACTTGACATGTGCATCCCTTGTCACGAGACCTTTTGGATGAGGTCATAATTTTTGACCTTGTGACCTTTACCTTGGCGTAGGACGCATTTTCCGAAAACCTCAACCTTGGCCATAACTTTTGATTGCAGAAAGATAGGCCTTTGATACTTGACATGTGTATCCCTTGTCACGAGACCTTTCGGATGAGGTCATAATTTTTGACCTTGTGACCTTGACCATGGCGTAGGACGCATTTTCTGAAAACTTTAACTTTGGCCATAACTTTTAATTGCTCAGAGATTGGCTTTTGATACTTGACATGTACATCCCTTGTCACGACACCTTTCGGATGAGGTCATAATTCTTGACCTCGTGACCTTGACCTTGGCGTAGGACACATTTTTCAAAAACTTTAACCTTGGCCATAATTTATCATTGGTCAGTGATAGACCTTTGATGCTTCACATGTGTATCCCTTGTCACGAGACCTTTCGGATGAGGTCATAATTTCTGACCTCGTGACCTTGACCTTGGCGTAGGACACATTTTTGGAAAACTTTAACCTTGGCCATAACTTATCGTTGGTCAGTGATAGGCCTTTGATACTTGACATGCGTATCCCTTGTCACAAGACCTTTCGGATGAGGTCATAATTTTTGACCTTGTGACCTTGGCGCAGGACTCATTTTCTGAAAACTTTAACCTTGGCCATAACTTTTGATTGCTCAGACATTGGCTTTTGATACTTGACATGTACATCCCTTGTCACGACACCTTTCGGATGAGGTCATAATTTTTGACCTCGTGACCTTGACCTTGGCGTAGGACACCTTTCTTGAAAACTTTAACCTTGGCCATAATTTATCATTGGTCAGTGATAGACCTTTGATGCTTCACATGTGTATCCCTTGACACGAGACCTTTCAGATGAGTTCATAATTTTTTACTTTGTGACCATGATCTTGGCTTTTCACTTATTTTTAGAAAACTTTAACCCGAGTCATTACTTTTGATTGTTGATAGACAGGCCTTTGAATCTTGAATTATGTCTTATTTCTATTAGTCCAAATTTTGAGGTAATAGTTTTTAGGTATATGTTAAAATGAAACTTTAATCAACATCAACATAGGGCTGATAAGACAAACATTTTGATATTATAAATCCAAACTATGCTAATATCCAGGGTCATTAGTGTTTTACCTGCACATCTTATTTTTCCAAAGGGCTACTGAACAATCTGCAGTACTGCATCACGAGCAAAAAAAGGCTAATTTTAGTGGCATTAAGTTGGACACGCTGCAGCTATCTCTATGTCAAAGTTGTTTCTGTGATGTTTGCCCTAGCTAGCTTGTTTTGCGGATTAAAAAACTATAGTAGGGTTTGATCACTGGACTGCTATCAAGTTATTTAGCAGTTGGTTCATTCATTTGTGTGTGTATATGTGTGTCTTTGTGTCTGTGTGTTTTAGTGTGTATTGGCGTGTGTATCGCCATGTCCAAGTAGGTCTGTGCAGGTGTACCCATACAGGTGTGTGCATGAGTTGTTGTGCCTACTTGTTTGTCCATATGGGTGTTTGTCCATACAGCTGTCTGTGTGTTTTATATGCTATCTTAAACTTCTCAAATTCAATTGTGAAAGGAATTATGAAAAATCTGATTAAATAACCTAGGAATTTCTGTGGAAATGTATCAGTTTATTGCTATTGTTGCTAAGAGTGCTGTAATCCTATCAACAGTATATTTAATAATCATGAGTATTTAGTTTCAATTTTATGGTTTCTTGGGGCTAGTTATTTACCTTCTTGTTATTTAACTTTTTATTAATGGGACAGCCTCGCCAGTATAGGTTTTCCTCTAATGTGTTGTGTATTGAGTTAAGTGTGTTTTGAACTGGGTAATCTCCGTATAAAATGGACTGAATTGTATGAAAGCTCGATCTGATTTTTTTAATGATGCATGCAGAATTCTGTATAATGCTGTCGTGTTAGATTAACGCTGGTTTTGTAACAAAGAGAGCCCTGTGTTCACCCAGGCAGCGTGGTTTGAGTCTAGTTTTGCATTTTATTGAGCTCCCCTCTCCTCTCTGGCCCTCGGTGTACTGATCTCCTGGCTCAGGGAAAACACTCGCTGGTTGTGTGGATTTGTAGTAATGCGCTTCGGCACTGAGGCCTGTTTTGAGGGAAGAAGTGGGATGGGTTTAATGTGTTTACATCATTAGGAAAAGCAGAAGCGCTTGACTTTGATTAATTAAAAGGTCCCACATGCGCTGGAGCTGAAGTGTTATCTCTTGGATTAACAACTCTGTGGGGGGGGGGCAGATTTTAGTGTATCAGTTGGTAATTATGTAACTATTCGGAGCTCACACACACACACACACACATGCACACACACACACACACACACACGCACACACAAAGACACACACGCTCACTCATTGATTTATAGAGAGTTTTGGCAACTGCTCCATAGGTACCATGTTTTTACCCAGCCATAGGACCTATAGTACATGACTCCTTATCCAGGCTTTTATGCTGAATTTTTTGATTGGGGGGGGTTGTGTCACATGTCCAAGTGTTGTTTGTGCTCACGGCTATATTTTTTATAGACTATATGTAAATAGTATTCCATGTTTCTTGCTACCTTCATTAGCTGAATGGATTAACAATGTAAATGCTTAGCTGAGATTAATTTCATAGGCACTTCGGTTGTTGATTTTTACGGGCAGCACAGAGTAGATTACTTTCTCTTGGGTGACTATCTCAACGAACTGATTGTATTATGTGTCTTGTGGTTTATACCAAAGATTATCATGGTTGCGACATTTGCCTGAAATTGTGTGAATATAGTGTGAGTGTAGAGTGTGAATATAGTGCTATGTACTCACCGAATGCAAAAATATGAGAGTATCAGGGCCAGGCATATATATATATTTTTTTATTTTTTTTATTTTTACGTTTCAGAATAAAGTAGAAATGTGGAGAATAAAGTCAAAATGATGAGAATAAAGTGGAAATGCCAAGAATAAAGCTGACATTTCAAAATAACGTCAAATCAAAGAACAAACGTTAGCCCATATCACTACCTCTAAAAAATGTCTAGAGGAATTGGTGAAATTGTACTTCAGAATTTGTTTTTGTACCACCAATATTCTTTTTCTCTTGGCACAGAAACACGGCGTGTTAATTAGTATTGGGACTTTAAAGACATTACGCCAAAAATTGTTATTGTTCAGAAGGAGAAACCACACAAACTTAGAAGAGGTGGCAGCATTTGTGCAAAATGGAATGGCTGGTAATGGACAGATTCAAGGGTATCCATGGTTACACCTGCACGCAATATGGAGAGGATATGATGTATCCCAGGACACAATATGACAATCGATCAAGTGGACAGATCCTAGTAGTATGGACCTCTGGCAGGCGTGGCATCTGAGTCTCAGGCATTACCACAACAAAGGTCCCAGCGCCCTATGGCAAATGGACTTTTACGATAAGTTGAAGCTATACGGCATTGACACCAGTGGTTCTATTGATGGTTTTAGCCGCTATGATATGTGGATTGAAGCTTACAGAACAAATAATGACTCAAAAGTAATAGCAGACTACAACCCAGATAGCAAGCACCTCCGCTCCGGATCTGCCCCGGCTCTGAGCAGGATCAGCAGGAGTCGGCACAGAGCCGGGGCAGATCTGGAGCGGAGGTGCTTGTTATCTGGGAATACATCCATGGCGCTTGGGAGGATGCCAGTAGAGACTGCTAGTTGACCAAGGCACGGAACACGGGCGCATCGAAAACATGCTTGTCTTTTTGCGCTGGAATCATCCAGATAGTTTTGCAAAAGAGTATGTTGACATCACTCCATGATGTGCATACAGTTGGCAGGGCAGTCAGTTCACCAGTCCCTTTCTTAAGTCAAATTGATGGATATTGACTTCATTTTCGAATTTTCGCCTTAACCTCAAAATTGTCGTTCAACTTAATTCTCAACGGTTTGACTTCATTCTCGAATGGCTCCATTGCGTCACAATTGGCTATTATCCAAACACCGTTCACGTCATCTCGAACCGTGGTTGATCTCTATATATGGCTCTGCGATTGTCCCTCCTCCCCTCTCCCCCTGCTGGTCAGCCTTTACACTTGTAATATCGTTCCATACCCGAGTGCACTTGGATAGGTCAAACCTCAGATTCAGTAGGTGGCCGTATATACTATACACTTTGTTGGTTTTAAATAGGGAAATGTACACGAAGAAGAAGAAGTGAACCCTTGCTTGATGGTGCTGTAGGCAGTGTGATGGGTTGTGATTCAGTAACGTCTGGCTCATTAGTTGGTTTTTGGGTCCTCTGCCTCATGCTGGGGAAATTTGTCTTTTTCATCACTTGAGCTGCCAGACTTAGGCATCGTGTCCTGCACTTTGAGATATTGTTGCCGCGTTTTCATCGGTTTGTCACAGCATTGTTCTGTTGTTCTGTGATAACCATGCGTATTATTCCATAAATCCCAGCTTTTTTATGTGTAGCAGTCAGTTGTGATTGTATGTTTTCGTGTGCCCAAATTTCCAGCAAGCATAAATTTTTTTCATTTGCTGGACAAAAGAGTCCAATGGTTAAGACGTCGCGTAACAGTCCACTTTCTTGTTCATGCACTGCTGCTTTCACATTTGGGATGAGTATGAATGAACCATAGCTAAGACCACCGCCTCAAAGTGGACTCTCGTACAGTGCCTGGGCATGGTACGCTTCTGTTCACACTTAGCAAATGAACTGGACTTTGGGGTCAAGTGTACTCAGATCCGTGCCCGAGTCTTACATGCGCACACACACACACACACACACTCTTAACTCTCCCCCTTCTCTCACACACACTTAAGAGCAGTCTTTTTCTTTCACACTCAAACACATTTTTTCTGTCACACAAACGCTTTAACACTCTCTATCTCTCTCACACACACTTAAAGACATATTTTCTCTGTCTCTCATACACGCTCAGTTGTGGAAACAGTGTCTGCAGCTGGTTGGTGGAGCTCAGTCTGTGCGTGTGTGAAGGAGCCCAAAAGGTCGGCTGTGTTCCCTTCTCTCCCCTGCTCTCTTTCTCATTGTTTTTACATTACTGTCTCTATCCCTCTTTTCCTGCCATCTCCTCATTCTTCTTCTATAATGCTCCCCAGTTTTTTCTGCTGACATTTAACCTGTCTCAATCATCATTCGTTCTTTGTGATCTAATTTCATTTTTGGCATATGTGTGGAATTTATGCATATTGCCATTAAACACACACGCATGAGGTATCTTACTCGTGGCTGCCTTGAGCTCGATCGGTCAGCGAAAGTGCCTGTTTCCTGTTCTCGGACACTCAGCCAACTGATGGTTGACCGGTGACAGTGCCGACAACGCACCACCTCTACCAGCTTAGGCCAGCCGTTTTTCTGACTTGTAACCGATTGGCTAAGGTTTTTGACTTGGTGTTCAGAGGTTGGTGGTTCAAGCCCCAGTGGAGCCACAATTAGGCTTGTGTTTCTGTTGGACGCTTGAGCAAGGCTTAAACCCCACGGCTTTCTAGGGGTCTGTGCTTGGTCTAATTTACTGTCCAGGGCTGTCCAACCCTGTTCCTTGTGAAAGCTACATAATAAGATCTCAGTATTTTTAGTAGCTGAATGAGCTTTACCTTGTTACTTTGGAATTAAAATTTTGAGGACAGTAGATCTCCAGGAACAGGGCTGGGCAACTGTGCTCTAACTGTAGAATGAGGAGTGCTGTGTTGGGGTTGGAGTGAAAACCTACGGGATGGTTGATCTCCAGGATTAGGGGTTGGGCAGCCGTGCTCTAGTAGCTGATTGAGGTGTGCTTTTGTAGGGTTGGAAGTAAGACCTACAGGATGGTAGATCTCCCGGAACAGGGTTGGGCAGTCCTGCTCTAGCTTTTGAATGTCATGTGTCTTTTTGGCTTACCGGCCCTATGGGCCGATAAGCTATTGTCGTGGTGTGGCGTCCGTCGTCCAGAACATTTCTTATATTTTTTTGGGCCTGATGAGTTTTTGTGTAAATTTGCAGTAACATACTATTAGACCATATCTCTGTGTTTTTCTCTGATTTTTGATTGAATCATTTTTGTTTTATGGGCCCTTGAAATTTTGGCTCTTATGATAAAGATAGGACTGAGAAATAAAAAAAAAATAAATAAATTTCACAAAAACTGCGTGATAATTCTAAATCAGGCTATCAACTTACCTTGGTGACATCAATGTACAGTGTGAGCGCCATTTTGATTGATTCGACAGAGGTGGGTCTATTGGGGGCGCTGTACTTTATGAAAGTTATATATGACCTATACATTGGCTATGTTAAAGTTGACCTTAGATGACTTTGAAGGGTCAAACTCGCGGTTAGGGAGTATATTAACTATGCTAAAAGATATGACTTGAAATTTCAAAAATTATTTCTCAAACACTGTCAGATAACTTTTTTTCTAAATCTGGCTGTCAACTCACCTTGATACACTTTATGTGCAATGTGAGTGCCATTTTGATTGAATTGATGGAAGTGGGTCTAGTAGGGGCGCTGTTCTTTAACATTGGGTCTTATGGAGAATGAGCCAAATTGCCTGTGGAAGCTAAATGGTTGCAGATTGAGATTAAGTTTGTATTACTGACCTATAGGAAGTTGACCTCAGTATCCTTGAAAGGTCAAACTTGAGGTCAAGCAAAATGTTACATTTATCAAAGGTTTCTAGGCTTGAAAATATTGAGGATTGGGAACATATGTGCATTGAACACTTATAGGAAGTCATGTATGAATTTTCATTTGGTGGCCTTGAACTTGACCTTCGGCGACCTTTGAAGTTCAAACTTCACATAGTGAAATTTCAATGACTTCTGTCAGCAAAATGGTTACAGATAGTTTTGGTTTGTATTGGAGATGCATAGGAAGTTTCATTCGGTGACCTTTATATTGACCTTCGAAGGTCTAACTTGACCTAGAGAAAATTCAATGATTTCTATCACTGAAAAGGTCACAGATGGAGCTTAGGTTTGTGCTACTGACATAGGAAGACACATGAACTTTCATTTGGTGACATTCAGCTTGACTCTTGATGACATTTGAAGGTCAAACTTGACATAATACAATTACAATGACTTGTCTTGCCAAAACGGTCACAGACGGAGTCTAGGTTTGTATTACAGACATATAGGAAGTCATATATGAGCTTTCATTTGGTGACCTACGTATTGACCTTCAAAGGTCAAATGTGACCTAGTGAAAATTCAATTACTTGTTTCACTAAAAGGGTCGCAGATGGAACCTAAGTTTGTGCTACTGACATCTAGGAAGTCCCATATTAACTTTCATTTGCTGACATTCAGCTTGACTGTCAGTGACCTTTGAGGGTCAAACTCCACAGTGAAATTGCAATGACTTGTATCACCAAAATGGTCACAGATTGAGCGAAGGTTTGTCTAGAGACATTTAGGAAGTCATATGTGAAGTCCATTTGCTGACCACAACTTGAAATTCTGTGACCTTTAAAGTTGACATATTGAATACATATTGACATATTTTAATGACTTTTATCACCAAAACTGCTTCAGAGCTTAGGATTGTATTACAGAAGGTCTTATAAATGTATGTGAACTTTTATTTAGTGACCTTGACATTGATTTTCATTGATTCAAATGTAACATGAACTTTTAATACCTTTGTATCATCGTTGTAAGACTGTTTGCCGGTAAGCTACAGGACCCCTGGTCCTATTTTTTTTTGGTTGGAGTGAAGACCTACAGGATGGTACATCTCCAGGAAAGGGGTTAGGAAGCCTTGCTTAAGCTGTGGAATGAGGTGGACACTACAGGCCTGAAGTTTGGAAGCAAGGGCATTACAGGTCAAAAATTTGGAAGTAACTTTAAGTTTCTGTTCACAGTGCAAACCAGTATGAAATCTATGGATTTTGGGATGTATTTACTGCATGATTAGACTTTTATTTTTTTAGAAGATTTACAAGAGTCACAACTTCAGTGAAAAAGTAAAAAACAAATCACAGTTTGCATTATTCATTTTATGTCATGGTTTACAGCTCACTGGATGCCAACGGCAATCCGCCGGGCACTAGGACCATGGGCCTAGTAATATGAACCTGATAATTTGAGTAAAAATATATTCTGATAATATGAACCTGATAATTTGAGGAAAAATATATTCTGATTAGTGACTCTATAATATGAAGGAGGAGCTGAGTCAAAAGGCAAAGCTCTCGATTTACTAGTCAATCTATGTTCCTACCCTCACCTATGGCCATGAACTCTGGGTCATGACCGAAAGAACGAGATCTTGGGTTCAAGCGGCTGAAATGGGTTTCCTCCACAGAGTGGCGGGCCGCTCCCTTAGAGATAGGGTGAGGAGCTCTGTCACCCGGGAGGAGCTCAGAGTAGAGCCGCTGCTCCTCCACGTCGAGAGGGGCCAGCTGAGGTGGCTCGGGCATCTCTATTGGATGCCCCCTGGACGCCTTCCTGGGAAGGTGTTCTGGGCATGCCCCACTGGGATACCCCCGGGAGAACTGGAGGAAGTGTCCAGGGAGAGGGAAGTCTGGGCATCCTTGCTTAGACTGCTGCCCCCGCGACCCGGCCCTGGATAAGCGGTAGAAGATGGATGGATGAATGGATGGATGGACTCTATAATAATCATAATAATCATGTTTAATTTGTTGCAAAGTATGCCAATGAAACTATGATCTTTTTTTACATAAATTTGATCTTGCTTCCAAACTTTTGGCCTGTAGTGTACTTTGTTAGCTTTGGAGTGAAGACCAACAGGATGGTAAATCCTCAGGAGCAGGGTCGAGCAGCACCACATTATCTTCTGAATGACATGTGCTCTGTGAACTGAAACAGTTAAGGTTGGATGTTGGATATCCTTGGACACGTCTGTCTCTGCAAGTATTTTTGGAATACAATTAGCATCATTTTTTTTTCCATTTTTTTGTAAAGTGTTAAAACTCGCTTGTTTCATTCGCTGGATGAGTGAAATTTTCTTTGGCATGTCCTGAAATTAGTCAAACTGTCTCGCCTTGTTTGCACTCTTTTTGTCAAAATTCATGAAAAGGGTCATGGAAATAAGCTCAAATGTAGGAATAAAGTAATCTTTGAGATGGGTGCGGTTTCCACTGTACGTGGATGATGAGTTTGGCCCTTTTGTATTGTGGAGCATGGATCTCCTGCTGAGTCGCTGAGAAGATGATAGACTGAGGCTTCAGCCTCTTCTGACTCCTCTAATCTTCTTCTTCATTTAGAGAGAGAGTGAGGGAGAGAGAGAGAGAGAGAGAGAGAGAGAGAGAGCAGTGACAGTGTGGAGAAAGTATGCTGCTCCAGTTATGTCCGCTCTGCTAATGGATTATAAGGCCGAGATTAGCCTAGCTATGCCATGCAAGCCACCTCATTGTCCTGCTCGTAAAGAGTTTGAAAGAGCTTGAATTGTGTGTGTGTGTGTTTGAGAGAGAGAGAGAGAGAGAGAGAGAGAGAGAAGACACAAGGTCAGGAAGTCTTTGAGCTATTTTTAAAATTTTTTTTTTCTAAAAGTGGATTGATAAGCATATTATAGTTTATTTTACAGACCAGGAGTTGCAGAAGGTTTTCTGTTTATCAGTTTGTAAACGTGAGAAATATAATGCTATTTATCATTTGAGTTTTGAACTTCATTTGTAAATTTTGTGTGAATCTGGTGCATATGGGTAAGGGTTCATAGTATAGTTACTGAGCATTGCCTCACATTGTCAGAGTAAGTGCAGTGCAGTTCCTGTGTAGTTTCATGCTTTTGTATTATTTCATTGCATTAGCCATGGGAGTATGGTATTGTTTCACAGCGTAAGCAGTGTGAAAATTGTATTTTATTTTTTTTTTTTTAATATGTGAAGATGTGAATTGTTACGGTCGGTGATGATAGGTTACTGATTTATTGACAGCAGTTGAAGTCCAGTATCCTGCACATTATTCCAGTACACTGAAGTCAAAAGTGCTGTTGGTTCCTGTTGGATGAGCTCCGTCAATCTCTGCTGGTCAGTGTGGAGATTACTAACAGAGAGGGCTTTATCTAAATTGGTACCATCCTTTTTAAATTGGACATGCTTAAAGGTACTTTTCAGAACTACTTTCAAAATGTGATAATGCTTCTGGAGTCTCTGTTCCGAGTCCCGCAGTGCAGATCGGGACGAAGAAAAAGAGAAGATATTTGTTTGTACTGTGCGGCCCTTGTGTTTTTACAGAGCAATGGAGCTGTCACTCTCCGTTACTGGCACCTCCGCTCTGTGTGATTGAAACCAGGGGACACTGGCTGTAGCTGTGACTGAAATGTGTGTATTTTTTAAAAATTTGGTTTATTTGACCAGGTCCGTGCACATTGAATAACATTCCTATCAATGTGTTTGAGTTCGCCTGAGAGGACCTTGGGCTGCTGGCCTCCGGTTATGGGAGGAAACCACAGTGCCCGCACTGACATGAGGAGAACATGCAAACTCCGCACTGCTTATTGAAGCCCAGCTTATGGAACTTAAGCAGGCTGGATAGCCAATCATAGTCTCTTTCTTTCTGACCAATGACAGGCTCTCCCCTTTGGACCAAGCACAGGCTCTCTCTTTTGGACCAATGAAAGGCTCTCACTTCTGGACCAAATAGTTTTTTTCAGGTCTTTTCATTGCTTGGGACTTGAGCTACATCTGTGGATTGACCTTTACCCTTAAGCCTGCATTTTCTTGTATTTAGTTTCACTGAGTGTCGTGATTGACAGAAGGCCAAAATTCTTTAAAAAGTTGACCAAACCTCCAGCAATGGGATTCAGTGCTAACTTTTTTTTAAAGTGCTAAGAAATGTATGGGCTGCATAAAAAGTGATCAGCAGAGATGTGTATTAATGGTTGCAACTTTGACCTCTCATCTCATAGTGAAGGGGGAAGGATGCGACCACTTGAAGCGATGCAGCACTTTGGAGTTTCGCCGTTGCTTTCTGCTCTGAGCCGGCGGGAGAGTATCTGCAAAAATGGAAAACCGGAGTTTTCCTTGAGAAGCTGAGCTCATGGCAGCTTTACCACTGAGGCTGCTTCTCTTGTTCTTAATGGAGTTTTGCTATCCATGGCTCATGTTCATTTGGGAAATGGAGCACAGTCTTTGTATTTGGGATGTGTCTGTTAAGGCTGTCTGATACTCGTAAGACGTGTTTGTTGACTGTCTGATGACCAAAATAATGCCTCAGAGACAGAAATACACACCATCTGATGGTGACTTGGGCCTGCTAAGTATCTGTAATGTCGCAGACAATGTCTATGTTTGTTTCATGATTTCATGGGCTTGATGGACCACGAGTTTGGTGGTTGTCATGGAAATAGAACGTTGACATATTACCATTCGCCGAAAAGATCGGTTGGTCATGGCTATAACAGAATAATTAGCTATAATTACCCTGGAGAGAGCAATTTGCACGGCAAATGTTCAACACTTTGTTTGAGCATAAAAGGATCTGTATAGTCCGATACTTTTCTTTAAACGTCTGCCAGCTTATGTCTTACAAGTATAAAACATGCCTTGGGTGTTTGTACTGGTGAGTTTGTCTTCCATTGCTTTGGTGGTTAATCAAGCCTGTAGAGTCTTTTAACTCAGTGCCCTGTCTTTGCAGAAATTGTACAGTTAAAGCCAAGTGTTTAGAGGTAAAAGAGGCTGATGCGAGTGGGTGACTCCTTTTTCTCAGGAAGTGGCCGTAGGAGGCTGAAGTGCTCCACCTGCAGTAAGAAGTGCTCATCCTTGGCCAATCTACTGGAGCATCGCAAGGTCTTCTACCGCCTCACTCCACCCCTCCTTCTGTACACCTCTTCTTTCACTCACTGTACTTTCTGCGTCTATCTCTTTCACTCCTTAGCATGTTCAGTGTAGTATCTACCGCAGTAGTGCCCGATCATGTGCCATGAAGGACTGAAAGAATTAATGTTTTCATTCCAACCAATCATTATTCCTGCTTATTGCACAATTGGTTCCCCATACTGTGCTTGAAGTTGTGCTAATTAGCAATATTATCAGATGTAGCTAATGGTTGGAATTACATCTTGCAAACTTTTGGCTCTTCATGGCACATGATTGGTCACCACTGATTTACAGTGATGGGGTATGTGTGATCTGAGTTTTAATGAGTGCGTCACGACTGTCTGATCTCTGTCCCCCATTGGCTCTATACTTATGTTGTAGATATGAGCAGAATTTTCCATTACTCTGCAGGTATAATATGCAATGAACAAAAGACTAACTCTATCAGGCTGTGTGCTATTGGTGTTTGTATGACATCACTACTAGCAGTGTGACATCTGTGAGAGAAATGAGTCACATCACTACTGGATGTTGATGTGACATCTATGGGAGATATGAGTGACATCACCTCTGGATGTAGGTGTGACATCACTGCGGGAGATATGAGTGACATCACTACAGGATGTAGGTGTGACACCACCGTGGGAGGTACGAGTGACATCACTACAAGATGTAGGCGTGACTTCACTGAGAGAGGTTGGGGTGTTCGTGTGCTGAGTGTAATGACCATGTCAGTCGCAGCAGTTGCGCCTGGTGTCCTGTTTCACCAGAGACCCAGAGAAGATTCCGGATGAAACCAGACCCCTCTCTGAACACAGACAAATGGCGCTGTAAGGACCGCGGCCCAAGGACACTGAGCAGTGAGCTGTAGGAAGGGCAGACGGGAAGCCTTTTCAAGTATTCAGCGGATGTGGGTGGGAGGGGGTGGCGGTGGTGTATGGGGGATGTGGGACAGCTGGACTCTTTTGAAGGTTGAAGCAGAACACCGTGTCTGTCGGTCTGTGCATCTGTTCTCATGCCCGCTCCTGACCCGTTTCATGTTTTATAACAGCGTTTCCTAAATTATGGGTCGAGACTCAAAATGGATCATGGAAGCGTAGGAGGTGTGTTCCAGAACGAGCCTACAGCCCATTATGTGTGATCGTGCGTATTTTTGGGAGGGTAACTGAAAGATGCTAAATTTTTATTTTGGGAACAGATATAAGAAATGTTTAAGAACCAAACCAAGTGTTCTAGATGCTTCCGTAGCTCATGGCAGTCCGCTACACTCTCCTGGCTTTTCCATTTCCGTCAGTGTCAGATCCAGCCTTCTGAGCAGGCTGGTAATTGCTTTAGAGCGCAGTGCCGAATCGCTGATCAAGCTACTGAGGTGCTGGTCCACTGGCTGCGTCCATCACGGCTTCCATTTGAGTAATCTGCAAGGGAAGGAACAGTTCCGAATGCCTCCTCTTGGACAGTGATGAATCACCTGCTCTGTGGGGGATCCTTATCTTCCTCCAACAAATCCCATCCACAGCTGTCAGCCGTTTAACTCCACAGGCTTGTCCTGGAGAGCCCTAACCACCAAATAACAAACACGAGGTTTAAAAAATTCAGTCTGTGGAGAAAAATCTCCATAGTGGTGAGAAAAAAAAACTCCCTATAGGGATGAAATCTGCGGAGGAACCAGGCTAATGTGGGGCAGCCCACGTTCCTTGTAGTAAGTGGACACAGTGACCACAAATGAGATAAGACGTCCATTATAGCAATTCAAATGGGTTTGTCAGGTTGCTGATTGGTAATATATTAGCTGGGAAACCAGGAGAACTAGTAAATGGTACTCAAGCAGAAGCACGGAGCTTCTGGGAAGCATCTCTCATTTATATGAGCATAAAAGTCGGCTCGGGAGATTATGAGAGAGGCTGGCGATGATGAAGCTTGTCGTAAAGATGTCCTTCCCCTGTCAGAGCGCGGATGAGCTAGTGAGACGGAGCGGATTTATGTCTTGCTCAAAAAACCCAGGGCCAAGCGCAGGGGAGATGCACACATGCTTGCATGTACAGACACATACAAGTATGCACTAATGTGCACACAAACATGGACAACCTTGCACAGGCTTGATATAGTAAGTTAGTCAAGTCTATTTATATTGCTCCTTTCAAAACATAAGTTACAAAGTGCTTCACAAAAGTGAAGATTAACCAAACAAGATTGGAGTAAAAGCTGCATTAAAACAGAGGACATGCAAACGAAAAGCCGTCAATAGTTTGAAGCAGTCCAAAATCAACACAAGGCAGAATAAAAGTCGATAAATAAAAATAAAATAAAACATTCAAACATGCTTAAGAAAAAAAGCTAAGTTTTCAGCTTTGGCTTAATGCTCCCAAGAGTTTTCTGACCTAACTTCGTGGAGGAGACTGTTCCATAGTCTGGGACCCAGGAAAACAGAAGCAGTCTCCCTGTTTTTTCAGTGTAGAACGTGGTACTGTTAACAGGCTTTGCTCTGTGGGCCTGAGCAGAGACCTAAGGGGTTGGGAACTCACGATGCAACCTGGAGCAAGATTATTCAAGGCCTTATGTATGAGGTGGAGGATTTTGAATTCCGTCCTAAATTTAATCTGGGGTCAACGTAGTGACATCAGAACTAGGGTAATATGAGAGCGATGCAAGGTTTTCCTAAGCAATCTTGCTGCAGGGTTTTAACTAGATTAATTGTAACTGGGAGATCGTGCATTGGGTTTGGCAGGAATATGGCACATTACTTTAGTCCAGTCTGGATGAGATAAAAGCATGGATAACTGTTTCCAATTGCTGGAATTATGGCATAAGGGATGTTTTAGCTATATTTTTATTGGAAGTAGCAGGAATGAAAGATTACTTTGATATGTTCATCTAATGCAATTCAGTGGCCTAAAATAACCCCTGATTTTTTTCTAAAAGGATTTTATGTTTGATGAGATGAGTCGAGGAGGCGTTGAAGGATGTCGTTTGTTACCTTATGCTCATACCTTATGGTGCGAAAACCGAAAGCTCTGTCTGTCTTTAATCTGACTGAAAAAAATTTTCAGCCATCCATTTGCTAATTTTGGCCAAAATGTTTGTGCTAGGTGGTTAGGTTTAAAAGGTCTGCGGGCCTAATGCCTTAGTAGACCTGTCCATCATCAGCATGACGACGATGAAACATTCAACTAAATTTTCAGAGAAGAGAACTGGTGGATGCCTTGTCATAAAATGACACAAAAAACTTGCAGTTGTATAGATAGGAGGAAAACCAGTTTAGTGCAACACGGGTTATCTAAACCCACCCTACGAGTCAATCAAACCCTAATTGGTATTTATCACTCACTTCATGAAAGGTTAGAAATGGGTCTGTAGTTTGCCAGGGGGTTCTTGAAGTGGTTGAACTGAGGCAATGTTAAAAGACTGAGGAACAAGACCAGAGGAGACAGGCTGGTTTGAGATTGAGAGTGCAGTGGTCCAATAAAGCTATCGGCTTCTTTAAGCCAATTAGGTTGCCCTATTTCAAGGGGTCACAAGGAGGAAGTGTTATGGGAAACTGCATTAATTGAGTCTCTTTTGAAGATGGAAGAGAAAAGATTCAGCATGATGGGAGAGCCTTGAGACGGCTCTTGGGTGCCCAAACATGTAGACAAACAGGCTTTAACTAACATGCTCATCAAGATGCATATAAGTTGTGGGGTTAGCTTGGTTATGAAGTGAAATAGGATGAGGGGCTGCAAAAATGAGCACTTAATTGTGGAGTAACCTTGACCACACTCAATGACATAACGATCAAATTCAAGAATACAGCTGCTGCTCTCCACTTGGGACAATTTTTCTGAAAACAAACTGCACGCATATGAGCCGCGGACCAAGCCTTTAGGGTGCATCTGTAATGTTGAGAGTGTTGCTGCTGCCATCAGGCCAACAAGCTTCACCTTTGTTCAAGTGCTGATAAAGACTAACTGGGGGCAGTACAGTCCATAGCTAATGCAGCAGAAAGGCTCTTGTTGTGTTGATAACGATCTATGCTATGCAGCTAACAAACTGTAATGCGTACAGGTTTGCAGAATAGTGTTGGATATCATATGCACCTGACACAATGCCATGCAGCCAGCAGAATCTTATGTTTTGCATCTACTGCTGCAAACAGAATCCTGTATAGGTCATTGTGTGCTGATCCCGACAGCCTAACCGAGTCCTGTGCCTTGCATCTACTGCAGGTGACTGAATCCAGTATTGATTTATGTTTGCCCTGATGCTAACAGGCTTACCACTTCCTGTTTAGGTCCCTACCAGGGATTTTCCACTAGCACCTACTCGGCTCTACTTGACTTGACTTAGTTTTTAGGGTTTTCCATTAGGTGATAGGATTATGGTAACTGTTACTTTTTTTAGTACCACCTTGGCCGAGGCTCCAAGCGAGCTGAGTCGAGCCGAAAATGTGACGTCAACAGTCTGCAGGCAACTGATTGGCCAGGGAGTGATGCTTGCTGTGATGACCCCACCCACGTTGAAGTGGTACTCAGTTGCAATGGAAAACGACCGAAACCAAGTAGAGTCGAGTGGAGTACAGACGAGTGGTGCTAAAACTGTGTAATGGAAAAGCGGCATATGTGAGCTGACTGTAGAGGGTTAAAGCCATCCTGTGTGGTTCCCTGTGTGTGCTGATGCTAATTGGCTATAACCGCATCGTCCGCTAAAGCCTCCACCGGACAGAACGGTTTGATTGCGCCCAATAGTGCACTGCTGCGCTTTAGACCTCATCCCCACTTACTTACAGTATGTCCTCTTAGTGCCACACCGTGGATTTACTCGGACCCGCGTCTCTCTGGCTGCCGTCAGACTGGAATTAGACTCTTAAGAGCACGTGCGACAGTGAGGGGCCGCTGTCGGAGAGATGGCCAGCTTATTAAAACTTCACTTGGAGCTTAATTGCATTTGCATTTGCTCCTTTCATGAGCTGATCAAACCAGCGCCATGCACAACGCTCTCCTAATGCGCTTACTGCTGCCATCTGAAAGAGACAGAGGGAGAGTTGTTGAAAGATGGAGAGAAAGTAAAAGCGAGATGGAGAGGGAAAGTGGATTGAGCGAGAGTGAGATGGGGCAGTCAGTTATTCTCTAACCAAGCTCAATCGCCAGTCTCTCTTTCATTAGTGAATCGCGTTTTTACGCAGGATGTAGTCAGAGGCCTTTGTGAGCACGTTTGAGTTATCGAGGTTCATTCAGAGCGGCAGAGAAAGGCGGATTAATGCAACCATGTGCTACATGGCAACCCGCTCGCAGCACTCATGGGATTAGAACGGATGTATAGCGTTCTGAGTTCTGTATTTCTCGTGTCTTTCTCCTTCTTCTGTCGTTCTTCTTCTTTCTCCGTCACATTCTTTCTACTTTCTACTTCCTGCTCCTCATTTCCTCTTCCTGCTGCTTCACTTCCTCCCTTTGCTTCTTTTTACTTCCTGTTGCTTTTTGCTGTTTCCTTCTGCTTCATCTTTCTTCTTCCTACTTCACATTTCCCTTCCACACACCTGAGTTGGGTAATACTTTGAATGACTTGACTTGAAAAATGTCGGCTGTGCTGTGAATGACTGTTTCCTGTTGGATTTCCTGGTGCCAGTTATTCTGCGCTTCCATTCTGATTTCCTCATTTCCATTTTCGCATTAGCCCTTTATCCCTGTTTCTCAGATCCACAAGGTGTTTGACTGTCCCGACTGTGACAAGAAGTTCATCTCCACCAACCAGCTCAAGCGTCACATGATCACCCATTCAGGTACATTCAGTCTTTTTTGCCCCATGGCATAGTAAATATCCACAATGCTTTGGCTATATTATTTTTGAAAATTTTGTTAGGAGCACATCTGTATGCATCACTTGCTGCCAGTAGTGTGTTGGTAAACGTTGTACATCGGTTCCTGTCTGGCATGCTTGTAAGTATGAAAACCTGTTAGGCATGTGCCTGTATATATGACCTCCTGCTTGAGACAAGCCTGTATGTTTCACTCCTTGTTAGGCATATGTTGCCCTGATGTATGACTTCCTGTTTGGTGCATGTCTGTATGTCTGACTTCCTGTTAGGCTCATGCCTGCATGTATGACTTCCTGTTAGGCTCATGCCTGCATGTATGACTTCCTGTTAGGCTCATGCCTGCATGTATGACTTCCTATTAGGCTCATGCCTGCATGTATGACTTCCAGTTAAGGGCATGCGTGCATATATGTCTGCCTATGAGGGGCATGCCTGTATGAACGACTTCTTGTCAGAAGCATGCCTAAATGTATGACTTCCTGTCAGGAACTTGTCTCTATGAATAACTTCCTGTTAGAGGCATGCCTGTGTGTATGACTTCCTGTTAAGAGTGTACCTGTATGGTTTATTTATTACAAGTATCTTATATGAGGGCTTGCTTTTGAAATTTCCTTATGTGTTAGGCTGGCTAGTGTCAGATTGCAGGTTTGTCAACAGTTTTGCTTGCTAGTTAAATAACTGAAAGCCTAATGGGTCAATCTCATATGCAGCTGTGTGACGTCATATTTTACTCACTCATGGCAGGTGTACTCTCCGTACGCTTCACGGAACACTCCTGAGAATCACAGTACAGCTGGGTTGGCTGGAGGGGGACTTACTCCAATTAACTTTCATGGCACTTTCATGATTCAGTTCAGTTTGATTCACTGTTCTTTATTGGCCTGACAGTTATGTTCATTTGTTTGGCTGAAAATTGTTTGACGAGAAACATGTAATAACTAAATGAAAGCCACAATCAATGACTGCTAGGACTACTGGTAATATTTTCTGTCTCTCTCTCTCTCTCTTTCGGTCTTTCTTGAGCTCTCTCCCTCCCTCCTTCTCACTCACTCTTGGTCTCTCTCTTTCTCTCTCTCTCTCTCTCTCTCTCATTCTCTTGTTCTCTCTCTTTCGTTCTCTCTCTCTCTTGGCAGCCCTGCTGAATTCTCAGGGATAAACACACAGCCTGCATTATTACTGTGTCAGTGGAGGGCCGTTAGGGACTGTTAATTACTGTGATCTTAATTAGACTGCAGTTAATCTCTGCATCTCCCTTAGAGAGACTGTACCACCCTGTCTGTCAGTCTGTGTGTCTATTGATCGCTCTTTTTAGAAGTCTCTCTTTCAGTCTTAATGTCTACTGTATGTCTGTCTGTCCATTGGTCTTTTACACTGTGCGTGTGTGTGTGTGTGCGTGTGTGTGGCCCTGTCTCTATCTTTAGCACAGTCAGTGTGTATGTGTACCTGGTTGTGTTTTACAGACTGTCAGATTTTTTACACTGAATGTCTGTTTGGTTTTGGTTTTCTGTCAGGCTTTTACTGCGTCTGTCTGTCATTAACACCGTGTGTCCGCTTGTCTGTTATTCAGTCTTTTACTCTGTCTGTCAGTCAGTCTGCTTTTTTTTCTGTGTCTTTCTGTCTGTCAGGCTTTTGCTGTAACTTTTTCTTTTACACAGTCTGGCTGTCTGTCAGCCAATCGGTCTGTCATTGTCTCTGTCTGTCCATCTATCTGTCTGTCTGGCTATGTCTTTAACCCTTTTTGTCTGACTCTCTGGGTCTCGTTATCAGGCTCTCACTGCATCTGTCTGTCTGTCCTGGTGCAGAGAAGCGTCCGTACACCTGTGAGGTTTGCAGTCGCTCCTTTAAGCGGCTGGACCAGGTGACGGCTCATAAGATCATTCACAGCGAGGAGAAGCCCTACAAGTGCAAGCTGTGCTGGAAAGCCTTTGCCCACAGGAATGTTTACAAGAACCACAAGAAGGTGAGGATCTCGAAGAGACAACAATGAGTCTGGGTGTTACGAGAGACAGACACCATTACCAGTTTAACTCACTCAATAATATTTAGTACATTCATACACTACAATCTCAGTCATGTACTGTATAGTACTTGAATTCAACTTAATATTTGTTTTGCTCGTATGAATTCACATTTGCTGCCAGGCATAATGTTCATGATTACACAGTAAGAGACGGGACGCAAATGGCTTCCATAGGAGAGCTGCAAGGAAAAAAAAACACTGCTGACCGAAAAGGACACAAAGGCTCATCTTACCTTTGCCAAAAAACATCTTGATGACCCCAAGACTTTTGTAATAACAATTTGTAGACTGAGTCAAAAGTGGACATTTTTGGTAGATATGTGTTTCATTACCTCTGGTGTAAAGTGAACACAGCATTCTACCATAAGACCATCAAAACAACCATCAAACTCAGGGGTGATGGTGTGATAATCCCTGGCTGCTTTACTGCTTCAGGACCTGTAGAACTTGCTTTAATTTTTCGAACCATGAATTCTGCTCTCTACTAGAAAATTCCAGCAGAGAATCTCCAGCCATCAGTTTATGACCTAAAGCTCAAGCGCAGTTGGGTTATGCAGCAGGACAATAATGTTAAAGTTGAGTTAATGCTTCTGTGTTGTTCTAGGATAAACAGCAGGGTTTATGGGAACACTTTGTTTACTGATGGCATTACAGGGTTGAGTCAGGAGGGGTAAAGATGATTCCCCCCCCCCCCCCCCCCCGCGTTACTCTTATCTGTGCCCCATTAATGATTGAGGCTCTCTGGGACAGATCAGAGCTGGTGACGGAGCCGGCTGAAACTTAAAACACCGCCTGCCTTCACCCCGCCACCTCCATCAGTTTCCCCTCTCCTCCTTCTCTTATCTCTCCTGTCCTCTCCTCTGCCCCCTCTTCTCTGCTCTCCATCCTTTGCTCTTCTGCTGTTCTGGTGACACCATGACCACTGCTGTTGGCACCCCGAGACCAAACCTCATTTTCTCAAGAATGGAGTTAGTCAAACAGTTCTTATAGGAATTGGGTAAAATTTGCTGTGAGAATTCCTGGCACCCAGAATAGTTCCCTTGTTTTTTTCTTGAAACTGTGACCTTCCCTAAGGTCCAATCACTTTGCCAAATTATGAATTTTGCCTGAGCAGACGAAGCTGTTGTTTCAGGGAAATACTCAGCAGTCCTCTGCTGACAGCACTTCCTTATTTTCAGTTAGCTGTAGCCATCCCCTGCATGATCCTTGCTCTTGTTCACTGCATTTCCCATAAGGCTGTGCATTTCAATGTGGCACTGCATTTTTCCTAACTCTGCTGATCATGTGATTTCAGTAAAAATTCACTTATCTCATTAGACACTGCACATTTTGGGGCACGATCTTTCTTGAGATGACCTGTATTTTTTATGGTATCCAGCTGTTCCTTTGAAACACTACACTACCCATAATGCTCTGTTCCCCACAGACCCACTCAGAGGAGAGGCCATTCCAGTGTGAGGAGTGCAAAGCACTGTTCCGCACTCCTTTCTCCCTGCAGAGACACCTACTCATACACAACAGTGAGTATCCTTTACTGCTTGAGCCACTCGGTAACAATATTACTCTTAGCTGCTCTATGAGCCTTTATTGACTCAGCCAGTCTATAGTGCCTTTTCTGACTGTGTCGCTGTATAGGGTATTTACTTCACTGAGCTACTCTATAATGCCTTTTCTGACTGAGTTGCTCTGTAGGGTTTTTACTTGACTGAGCCACACTGTAGTGCCTTTACTCACTGAATCATTTTAGAGGGCTTTTACTGACTGAACCACTCTGCAGTGCCTTTGTAGAATGAATCGCTTGATTGGGCCTTTGCTGACTAAGCCACTCTATAGCACCTTTACTGACTGAGTCGGTATATTGTGTCTTTACTGACTGAGCCACTGTGTAGTGCCTTTACTGAGTCACCCTATAGGGTTCTTACTGACTGAGCCACTCTGTAGTGCCATTTCTGACAGAGTCAGTTTACAGGGTCTTTACTGACTGAGTCACTCTAATTGGCCTTTGCTGACTGAGCTACTCTTTTGCACCATTACTGTCTTAACTGCTCTATTGGGCCTCTATTGAGTCAGCCAATCTTTACCACCTTTCTGAACTGAATTGGTCTATTGTGTCTTTACTGACTGAGCCAGTCATTTTTACCTTTACAGACTGAGCCACTGTAAAGGGCCTTAACTGATTGAGTCACTTTGTAGCACCTTTACTGACTAAGTCAGTCTATTTGGCCTTTACTGACTGAGCCACTCGATAGGATCTTTACTAATTGAATTGCTGTGTAGCATTTTTACTGACTGAGTCACTCTGGCATTTTTACTGCCTGAGTCGCTCTGTTTGGTCTTGACTGACTGAATTACTCTGTAGCATTTTTACTAAGCCGCTCCTTAGGGTCCTAACTGCCTGAGTTGCTCCATTAAAGATTTACTAACTGAGTTACTCTATAAGGCCTTTACTAACTGAGCCACCCTATTTTGCCTTCACTGAGTCGCTCTTCAGGGTCTTTACTGACTAAGTAACTCTGTATGGATACACTCTTTAAGCACTCAGCCTCCCAAAAGGGCCAGCTTGAGGCCTTATACGTTGGAGCAGGTCCATTGTGAGCGCACACTGAGCTGCACATGCGGTCTGTGTTGTCCCCATGGGACATCGAATGAGACGGCCCAAAACTTACTCTACTGCATGACATCACTAGGTCAGGGAATGTCCTATTGGAGGTGTTGGCTTGCTTGCGGCGCTGGCCGTTTTAAAACCCTGTAACGCGAAGTGTTAAGCTTTTCCTCGCGGTTTAGCGGATGGCGGCGCGTGAAATGTTGAAATGTGAGCGTGCTGTTTTTAATAAAAACACGCAGCAGGCATGTCAGCCTGCGCTGACATCATTTCCCCCGGCGGCGAGCGAGCAGCAGGCGCAGACAGTAATGGTGTAATTGTTTCTCGACGATCGCCCTCGCACGCCGATCTCCGCCGTCTCGCAGGCCCGCTGGTGCTGATGAGGTGTGATAATGGGGAGCGGAGGAATCTGAGGCGCGGGCCGTATCGACGGCGAGATGATTTTATGGTAATGGGAGAGAATTTCCCATGCTGAAGGGGGCAGGGGGGGGGGGATATTTGGCTGATGATTCTGGTCTCTGTGTTTGACCAGCTCCCTCAGGGGACTAGGAGACCACAGAGTCTTATGCAAGTTTCAGAAAAAATGTTTGTGCTCATGTAAGTGTGTGTTCGTGCGTGTTTGTTTGTACTGTATGTGCCAGCGTGCGTGTATGAGAGTATGTATGCGCTCGTGCATGTGTGTGTGTATGTGTGTGTGTGCGTGCACGTGCATGGGCGTTTTTATGCGGGTGCGTGTGTATATGCGTGTGTTTGTATGTGTGCGCATGTGTGTGTTTGTGTGGACCTGTATTGCGGAGAGTGAGCAGGGCGCAGCAGCAGGCCGATGCTTGTTTACGAGCGGGTGAAACAGACACAAAAGACACTAAATGACGGCAGGAAAGGCACAAAAGGAGACAGGAGGAAGCAGACTGTGTTCAGCAGGGAGAGATGAACCCTGCTGTGCAAACCCTGACCTCCCGCTGCCACATCTTCCTGCTGCATTGTGGCCAGGGAACATCTTTGTTTGGCCAACAATGGGCCTGTGTGTTTTCTGTGCGCTGAGTGGCTGTTTGCTGCTTTATGTCAGGTGAGAGGACCTTTAAGTGCGACCAGTGTGACGCCACCTTCAAACGCAAGGACACGCTCAACGTGCACATCCAGGTGGTACACGAAGGACACAAGAAGTACAAGTGTGACCTGTGTGACAAAGCCTTCGTCACGCCGTCCGTACTCAAGAGCCACAAAAAGGTACAACTCGCTCTTTCTCTGGTCAGTTTTATTCAGTTCCATCAGCATTAAATTCACTGCAGTTTGCTTTTTTGCCGTGACAAAGCGCAGTGTATCCAGCGCACTGAAGATACACATTTTACACTGAACTGCACTGGATAATGAAGAGTATCTGCACATGGAAAGTAATACGTTTTTTTGGATATTTAAACTTTTTCTTGGAAAATGAGAGTAAATACAATTAGACATCTAATTTTCTCATTTTATTTATGACTTTCTTCAGTTGTTCCAGTTTATTCAGAAGCTGCATTTATGGCCGCGTTTTATCATCTAAAATGAAAAGATAAAATCTGAACTGGAGGCGAGAATTCAGAATAAAGCGAAGAAGATGTTTAATAATTTGATTCAAATTAGTGGTGAAATGCTGTGTTGAGGAGTTAAGATACTGATCAATTATAACTGCCCTTTTTCGCTTAAATAAAAATCACTCATGCACCTCTACAGTCCCTACCAGACTTTTTACATTACATATGTATGCCATCACACACACCATGCAATTTTAAGCAGACTCTATGCATAGGTCAGACACACTTTAAGAAGTCACACACTGTATGCAGTCGGATATGCACTCTGCCGACTCTGTATGCAGTAACACAGACTATATGCTGTCGCACACACTGTGCAGGCACAGAGCCCCTCTGTATGCGGTCACACACACTTTATAATATTGCACTTACACTCTACATGCAATCACACACCCTGTGTAGTCACACACACACTCTGCATGCAGTTACATACGCACACACTCACACATGCGCACACACATGTACATACACACACACACACACACACACACACACACACACACACTATGTTGTCACACATGCTGTACACTCACACTCAATAAGTAGTCATACACTGTACACGCAGTCACACATGCTGTGTAGCTACACATACACATGCTATATGCTCCCTCTCACACACACACACCCTATGCACTCTGGCTCACTATGTAGACTCACATGCAGTCATGCGTGTAGCAGTGTGTCTCATTATCACATGTGGCTGTGGGACAGAAGTTAAGGGCTTATACTCCGGCGCTGTGGCTCTTGTGGGATGTTGAATCTGTGCATTTCCCGAGGGCAGTGTGGGGCTTTGCTGAGAAATGAAACATGATTGTGCTGAATGTGCTCTATTAGCTGTAACTGTATGCGGATGTGTAGCGTTTCGCTGGCCCTTTGCTATCTGGTATCCAGTTTACCCTGCGCACCATATTATTCACTCACTGCCTCTGTTCTCTCTCATGGCTGTAAAAATCCTGGAACTACATTATTCCGTATAATTTGAAAGCCTTCAGTCAGACTCGCTCCCACCGGGACCTCAAATCAAAGATTGGATGGAGATTCTAAAGCCCAAAGCCTGGCTTGTCGGTTGTAATTACGCTTCGGGTTGAAACCAAACCCTTTCTTGGCCGAGGACGAAACAAATTGGCGTAAAACGCTACCTTGCGACCTTGAGCAGACACCCCGAGCTGGGACTGTGCGGAGTGCGCCCTCGCTGCGCTGGTGTTTCTGGGATTACTGTGGAGCTCTGCGGCTGAAACCCAAACACCAGGCTGACTGGAGCTGTAGAGCACAGCTTCACCATTACGGGCAATTTTCCCTTCTGTCTGGGGAGGGGAGAGAGAGGGAGGGAGGGAGTGAGAGACAGAGATAGAGAGAGAGAGAGAGAGAGAGAGAGAGAGAGACTATGGAGGGAGGGATGGATGGAGAGAGCAAGGGTGCATCGCTGTACCCTTCTGTCCTTCTCTAGCGTGCTCCCCCCTATGTTCAGATAGAAGAATGGAGAGAGTGTAGAAAAGGAGGAGTGATGGATGGAGGGAGGGAGAGGGAGAGAGGGAGTTGGGCTGCATCCGAATAGTCTTTTTTGCCTAGGAAAGACTCTAACTCCTAAAAAATGATCCAGAAATAATGAAGTGACAGCCACGATATGTGCATTTGAATCCTTTAAATGCTAAGGAGAGGTGTCTCAGTGTTTCCTAATTTACCTCCTTTAGCAGAGGATACACAGAACCATCCTTTATGCATAGGAAGGAGATAACAGGATCCCACAATTCCACCAGGCAGCATTATTTAAAGTGACCATTGTTCATCCGGCCAATCATGTAAAGAAACGAATATCACAAGCCGGAGACGCATGATAAAGTTTCCTAGTGTAAGTGCATTCGGATTCTCTAATTAGTGCGGTTGTCTTCCCAAGCTGTTAGGAATTCCCTTTTACTCCTTTCCTTTACCTCATGATGTTTTCCACAAAGGCTGAAGAAAAGGGGTTGGGAATTAGTAGATAGGACGTCATTTTTTGACTATTTTAAAACTCCCGCTCACCCTTTCCATCCTCCACCCTTCACAATCCATCCAGAACCCTACACACTCCGACATCTACCCTATCCACTGCACGCTACACACTCCATGTTTTGCCCTAAGTGCTGCACCCTACACCCTCCATCTTCTGTCCTAAGCACTACACCCTACACGCTCCATCTTCTGCCTTAAGCACTGCACCCTGCACACTCCATCTTCTGCCTTAACCCCTTTCTGCCGATGTAGACGCTTGCGTCTATAGAACTGCAAATTTAAGCACTTAGTTACAGTACTCGACCACGAGATGGCACCTAGGGATCAGCTATTGAATATTCACAAGCAGGCAGAGCTGAAACGCAATTTAGAATATGGAGAAGTTCCCTCCAATCCCTGTTTTTCAGGAGTTACATGAATTAAACTCCTCAGCTAAGCCTGATGTGCAAACTGGTCAATATCCTTGCCCATAGTATCGATCCAGTAGTTTAAAAAAATTATCACTTGCAACAGAAAAAAACTACTGTGGCAACCATTTTAGCGACAGTGAGCCAACAGTATTCCAATTAGTGGTTAAAAAAATATGTTTTGTGAACAAAAAATCCGACATAGTATTGATTCTCTCACATTCTACTGTCAATTACAGTCATCACACACAAAATATGCGTAGTTCCCTCCCATGGATTAACACGTATATTCCTCCACTGACAAATTCAGCGCTCCCTTCTATCCACCCAAGTACTGGTGTCAATAGCCAGTCTCTCAATTATATACTCAGATTCATCTGCGTAACTCTACAGTTATAGTTCACGCCCTCATGAAGCTTCTTTGGTAAGGATGTATTGATTGACTTGTTCCTTATCCAATTCCCGAGTGTTTAAACTTTCCTCAATAACTGAATTACATTGATCGGACAATAAGAATAGGATACAAAGCTAAGCGTAAAAGTAAGGTTGGTTGTGTTCTTCGAATGTTGGCCACGGTTGCGCAGCTGAAAATGATGCGATATCAAAGAAACAAAGACACTCGAAACCGGCCTGAAGTGTTCAGTTTGATTTACAAGATACATGGTGTATGGACGCGGTTAATGGGAATTATTCCAAATGAAACAGTACTGGAGGGTTCCCTCTACCCGATACGTTTGTCTCTGGAGGAGGGCATCAATGAAGAAAACAGGTAATACTTCTACTCTGTTTGCATTTTGCTCAATATGGCTTTTTGCTGTATAATTTATACCTCGTTTAAAGACTTCGAATGCCGAGATTTCGTTTCTCCAAATGCATGCAGTCACGCACGTCGGTCGATCCCTCGGTAGGTTCATTACACCACTCTGTTGAATATGGAGGCATATGTCGTTTGATTTTTCCTGAAAGTGACAATTTGTGTTAAATATATGATTACTGTATGATTTGACAGTGAACCATTTTGATGGATCTCAGACTTTGGGGAGACACCTGGATAGCTATCTAATTTAGCTCATAGCAAGCGGGTAATCTAGAATGTAATGTTCAAGATGAATTGCACTTGTGGTCAAGAAGTTTATGAGCCCTGAAATGTATAAATTTAAGCCGTTTTTTATTTGTCAGTATTATTTTTTTTGCTATTTCAATGGTGAATTCTCATGAAGATTTTTTTATGTTTGCAGCCCATTTTCTCTCCCAAAATCATAAAAATAAACTAAAATACGATAGGAGTCTAAATGCTTCAAGTGTCTAGACTCAATTGAGCCAAAGTTTTTCTGTTTGTAAAGCTGCAATCTTGAACTATAAAGCCTTAAATCAGGTAACACCTAAAAAGCCAGATTTGGCTTCTGCGCAAAGGGGTTAAGCACTCCACCCTACATGCTCCATCTTCTGCCCTAAGCACTCTATCCTACGCTCTCCATCTTCTACCCTATGCACTCCACCCTAAGCACTCCATCTTCTACCCTATGCATTGCACCATACACACTCCATCTTCTGCCCTATGCACTCCACCCTGCACACTCCATCCTCTACCCTATGCATTGCACCCTTCACACCATCTTCTACCCTTTGCACTCTACCCTATAAACTCCACCCTCTGCCCTATGCACTCCATCCTCTACCTCTCACACTCCTTACTCCACCCAACACCCTTCATGCTCTACTTTACACACTCTTATCTATCCTACACACTTCATCCTCCACCCTCACATACTCCATCATCTACCCTACACACCTCATCACCACCAAATTCCATCACCTCTGACCTAATATGTGTTTGATCTACACCCTGACTCCATCACCTCTGACCTGATGCATGTTTTAACCCCTCAGACACACACCGGAGAGAAGGAGAAGGTGTGTCCGTACTGCGGGCAGAAGTTTGCGAGTAATGGCACTGTAAGGGTGCACATCCGCAGTCACACGGGTAAGCCCCGCCCCCCAACTGCCCTACCATGACTTGTTGTGCATGATCAATTTGTATAGTCTAATACAGAGTGTCTGAGAATCTGTGTGTTCATGATTGATTGGTATAGTTTGATTGTAAACTTATGTGTGACTTGGTATTATGTGTGCATAATTGATTCCTGTTGTCTGCATGTGTTACTTGGGGTAATGTGTGCATAATTGATTGGAATGGTCTGCATCTTAACCTGAGGTCCTGAGGGTAATATGAGTTGTGAGGTTTCTGTGATTAGTTATCATTGATGCATATGTACGTGGTCTTCAACCTGACTGCTTATTGACCTAAATTGGTAGTTGGGGTTTTGTGAAACTGTGGAATGTTCTGAAAAATAGTAGAATTCTAATGAATGTACTTTTTTTTTACTGGGTCCAGATGCAGCTCATAAATCAAAGCTCTATCAGCAGACCTGTGTGTTAGCTATTGTTCAGGAGTACTGCTGGCGTTGGGACAGCTGTGATTGCAGCGTGTGTGTGTGTGTGTGTGTGTGTGTGTGTGTGTGTATGAGAGGTCGCCCCTGTGTGTCGTGTGTATTTCTGGAAGGATGAGCTCTGTGGAATGTCTCAGGAAGCTCTGATAAAAGCCTGCTGAGTGTAAGTGTTCTCTTAGATAAGGATGTGTGCTTTAGTGCAGTGATAAGGAGCCAGGTGGGTGTGTGTGAGTGTGTGTGTTTGCGTGCTACGTGTGTGTGTGTGTGTGTGTGTGTTTGTGTGTGTGCGTGTGTGTGCATTGGTGTGAGCATGTGAGCATGTGTGTATGTATGTGTGTGTGCGTGTGTGTGTGTGTATGTGAGCTTGCATCTGTGTATGTGTGTCTGTGTGCATGCGTGTGTCGGCGTGTGAGGGTGGATATGTGTGCGTGCATGTGTTTGGAGTGTTTATGTGGTCTGTGTGTGTGTGTATGTGCATGTAGGCATGCCTGTTTGTGTGTATCTGTGTGTGCATGTGCGCACGTGTGTGCCTGTGTGTTTGCATCTACATATACGGGTGCATGTGCGTGTTCTTATGTTTCGATGCTTAAGTGAATGCATCTGTCTGTTACCTCTCAACCCAGATTAATTCGCAGTCTGGCTTTATTCTGTTTTTTCCATTTCTTGTGCTTCCTCATACTAATTAATTTCACAATACAAAGTTTTCAAAATACAAAGCAGGAATTTCCATGTTTTGCAATTAAAATGACAGGGTCAGCTGATTAAGCCATTGGCACTGTGCCATCTAAACTGCTGTTATGGTGCAGTGGATGGCACTTTTACCTCACAGCGAGGAAGTTGTGGGTTCGAATCCAGCTAGGGGTCTAGCTTGAAGTAACTTGAAGTGTTCCCTTCTATTATGCCCTTAACCTTGGTGTCCACATCAAGAGTTAGCTTCTGTAACGCCCTTAACCTTGGGTTCCACATCAAGAGTTCACTTCTGTAACGCCCTTAACCTTGGTGTCCACATCAAGAGTTTGCTTCTGTAACGCCCTTAACCTTGGGTTCCACATCAAGAGTTCACTTCTGTAACGCCCTTAACCTTGGTGTCCACATCAAGAGTTCGCTTCTGTAACGCCCTTAACCTTGGGTTCCACATCAAGAGTTCACTTCTGTAACGCCCTTAACCTTGGTGTCCACATCAAGAGTTTGCTTCTGTAACGCCCTTAACCTTGGGTTCCACATCAAGAGTTCACTTCTGTAACGCCCTTAACCTTGGGTTCCACATCAAGAGTTCACTTCTGTAACGCCCTTAACCTTGGTGTCCACATCAAGAGTTCGCTTCTGTAACGCCCTTAACCTTGGGTTCCACATCAAGAGTTCACTTCTGTAACGCCCTTAACCTTGGTGTCCACATCAAGAGTTTGCTTCTGTAACGCCCTTAACCTTGGGTTCCACATCAAGAGTTCACTTCTGTAACGCCCTTAACCTTGGTGTCCACATCAAGAGTTTGCTTCTGTAACGCCCTTAACCTTGGTGTCCACATCAAGAGTTTGCTTCTGTAACGCCCTTAACCTTGGTGTCCACATCAAGAGTTTGCTTCTGTAACGCCCTTAACCTTGGGTTCCACATCAAGAGTTCACTTCTGTAACGCCCTTAACCTTGGTGTCCACATCAAGAGTTCGCTTCTGTAACGCCCTTAACCTTGGGTTCCACATCAAGAGTTCACTTCTGTAACGCCCTTAACCTTGGTGTCCACATCAAGAGTTCGCTTCTGTAACGCCCTTAACCTTGGTGTCCACATCAAGAGTTCGCTTCTGTAACGCCCTTAACCTTGGGTTCCACATCAAGAGTTCACTTCTGTAACGCCCTTAACCTTGGTGTCCACATCAAGAGTTTGCTTCTGTAACGCCCTTAACCTTGGGTTCCACATCAAGAGTTCACTTCTGTAACGCCCTTAACCTTGGGTTCCACATCAAGAGTTCACTTCTGTAACGCCCTTAACCTTGGTGTCCACATCAAGAGTTCGCTTCTGTAACGCCCTTAACCTTGGTGTCCACATCAAGAGTTCGTTTCTGTAACGCCCTTAACCTTGGTGTTCACATGAAGCGTTTCCTTCTGTAACGTTTTTATCCTTGGTGTCATCTTCAAGTTTTCGCCTCTGGAATGCCCTTAACCTTGGTGTCCACGTCAACTGTTCCCTTCTCTAACGCCCTTGGCTTTAGTGTTCACATCAAGTGGTCCCTTCTCTAACGCCCTTAACCTTGGTGTTCCCATCAAGTTTTCCCTTCGGTTATAGCGTATAAACTCTACTGTTAACACCAAGTCTTCCCATTTGTTGCACCCTAATTCTACTGTTCAATTCACATGTTGCTTTTTGTTGCACCTTAACCCTTGTGGTCACTCATAATGTTCCCTTCTGTTTCATCCTAACCCTTCTGTTCGGCTCAGCTTTTCCCCTCTTTTACAGCCTAACCATGCGCCCACTTTAATATCCGTCCTGTGCAAACACATACGTACACAGTTCCCGCAGTCCATCCTGTGCAAAAGCACACCCATTACTCACATTGAGTGAATGTATGCATACTTTCCACATTCCATCCTGTAGAAACACACATGTGCACTTGCACACACGACCGCAGTCCATCCTATTCAAACACACATGCACTTAAACACACATTACCCACAATTCCTCTTGTACAGACACACTCGCATGTACGTGTTCACTTACACTACCCACAGTAATCCCGTACAAACGCACTCACGTACACACACTTTATCCTAAGTCGATCCGTACAAAGAAGCATGAGTGTACACATAAACTACCCATGGTTCATCTTGTACAAACACACATGCATATAATCTGTTGCAGTCGCATGATACAAATACCCGTGACTACAAAAACTGGCATGGTGTTAGCACAGAAACTCTTATTGGCGCATATGATAACCCTGCCTGTGAGTGTGTTTCTGAATGTACTAATGAAGGTCTTGCATGCAGCCAATCACACTGTGAGCTTTTAAGACTTGAAAGGGGATCAGAGGATGAGCAGAGTTCATCTTAACTAACCCTTTAAAGCTGTTTAAACTCACAGATTAAAGGGCTGGGGTGGAAGTGCCTTCTGTTTGCGGAAGGGACTCGGGATGAGATCGGGTTTAAGCAAAGCAGCCGAATGCGCACGGAGTCTAACCTTAGCTCTCACAAAACTTAATAACAAAACCCTAATCAAATCAAGAGTGTTTGCGTAGCGCATTTCACAGAGAATAGCCTCTTCTCACTGCACTGAAACCCCGGTCTAATCCTCTGAGGGGCCAGGGCTGAGCAACAGAGTGCAGAGCCCTGGAGAGAGGAGCACCGGGGTTCTGCATGGTCAGGCAGCCTGTCTGTGATCATGCTGAAGGCTATGAAATATAAAACTGTCAGAAAAATGTACAGTATGCAGCTGACTTTGGATAATCCTCACTGATTTCACATATTAGGATGTAAAAAAAACGGAGTACTTAAAGACTGTTTTACAGCACCCTGACAGGGCCCTAACTGAAACAGAAGAGCCTACCCCTACAGCAGAGAGCTTCCACACGTCAGTATTTTATTCTCTCTCTCTCCGTAAGTCTCCTTCTTTCCTCACATACAATCACACACATGTACCAAGTCACATTTACTCACTCCTACACTCACACATTCAAACACGCGCTTGCACAAATGCACGTACACACCCTCGCTCATGCGTACATTCAGACACACACGCTTGCATTCACACGCTCACATACACACACACGCACAGTCGCATGTACTCGCATACATACACTCATACACATGCGCACGCGCACACACACACACATAGACATACTCACGTATCCATACTCCCATGTACCCACACACACACATAAACACACACATACACGCACTCACCCTTACAAGCATTCAAACTCACATACACATGTACACACACGCACATTACTAGCAGTACTCTGTGGCTACTCGCAGCGGAGAGATGATTGAGGAAGGCAGCAGTATTTCGAAGGAGCTAGTGGGTTTCGGTGTTTGTAGGAGAGGGGTCGTGGCCAATTCCAGAATTTTCCACTGTGATAGCGAGTTCATAGCCTGTGCCTGCCTCTGTACGGTACACAGGGGTGTTCATCATTCAGAGATACGGCCACTCTGACACACTGCAACCTTGGGTCACGCCTTAAATTAGAGCCATAGACACTGTCAGTGTGATAAACAGTGATAACGAGATGTTTTTCCGTGCTGTTTGGAAATTAGAGTCCAATCTGACACACACACACACACACACACACACACACACACACACGCGCGCACACACACACACACGCACACACACACACTCTTTTGTTTCTCTATCCCTGTGGGGACTGAAAAATTATTTTTGTTCCAAAATCCCATTACCATCCCCCTAGACCTAAACCCAACCCTAAACCTAAGCCTATCTCTTACCCCTTCAGTAACCCTAACCTCAGTCTTAAAGCTAACTCTAATCCTAACCCACACACCCCCCAAAACAGCCAAACTTTTAACCTTAATTTACCTTACCTTAATCTAGAGCCTTATTTTAATAGCTAACCTTAAAACTAGACCTAAACCAAACCTTAATTCCAATAGCAACCCTGGACCTAATCCTGGCCCTAAGCCCTGAATTAAGCTTTGTACCCATGGGGACCCAGAAAAGGTCGCCACGAGGCATGGGCTTTACTATCTTTGTGAGGTATTTTGGTCCCCAGCACAATATAAAAACAAAAACACACACACGCACACTCTCTGACACACACCTGCACACACACTTGCGTGCACACACACACACACACACACACACACACATACATTTTGTCTCTTTCTCATACACACACACACACACACACATATGCACACCCATTCTGTCTCCTTCTCATACACACACACGCACACACACACACACAGGGCTGCGGAGCACTGCAGGATGAAGCAGATAAGTGCAGTGGTGGTGATCAGGCTGTAGAGTGCAGGTGTGAGATGATCAAAGACTGGCTTTATGGGGGATAATGGCTTCATATCACATTACAGAGAGGGGGCGGGGCTTGTTTATGATGGACAGGGCTAATGCATATCAGGCAGGCCGGTCTAAGACCGCAAGGCTACTAAGTGCTCTTCACTGACTGAGCTTTAACCCTCACCTCTCTCAACTGACCTGCTGCTTCCTGTTCCTGAACCTGGCTTCAAACAATATTTGTTGTTCAAACATTTTTCTCCATTGGATTAGTTTTACCTGACACGCTGAACAGATAAAATAATCCAAAATGTATAAACCTTGCCCATCTGCTCATTTAACTTGGCTGAAATGCTCGAAACGAGATCAAGCGAGTACAGAGAGGTTTTTTTTCTAAGATGAAGAGTTATTCAAAACTTGTATCACCCATGTGAAAAATAATTTCCCCCTAAGCCCTGTAACTGCTTTTGGTGCCAACAATTGCAATCAAACATTTGCCATGATGAGCTATGAGTCTTTACATCATCAAGATGTTTTTTGGCAAATGTAAGACAAGCCTTTGTGTTATATTTTGTCGGCTGTAGTTTTCTCCTTGCAAATCTTCAATGATGAATGTTCTTTCTTCCCAGTCTGTTTCATACAGTGAAATCATGTACACTGACCTTTACTGAGGCAAGTTAGGTCTGCAGTTCTTCAGATGTTACTCTTTTATGACCTCCTGGGTGAGTCATTGATGCACTCTTGGAGGCATTGTTGTTTACGGGCCACTCCTGGGAAGGTTCACCATTGTTCCACTTTTTTTCTATTTGTAGATAATGGCCCTCAACATGGTTCACTAGCGTCCCAGAACCATAGAAATGCCTTTTAAACTCTTACTTGACTGACAGTTGACAATGATGTCAAGTTTCTCATCTGTTCTTCATTTCCTTAGATCATAGCATTATGTACTGCTTTTTTACCCTCTTCACATTGCTAGACAGGTTGTATTTCAGTAATGTTTAGATTCAGCAGGGCTGACCGTAATCATGCCTGGATATGCCCAGTATAATGGAACCTATTTATCAATTACATTTGTTTAATTGGTTAATTTAGGAACCAGGGGGGCAGTTAATTTTCCACATTGAGCCAAGTAGGGTTGGATAGCTTTTTTCCTTCAAGAAAGAAAATCATTTAAAGAATTGCATTTTATATTTATTTAGGTTGTCTTAATGCAGTCTTACCATTCACGCACGCATATGCGCACACACACACAAACACGCACACTCCCAATATACACCATTTGCTGCACTGCACACAGGGGAACACACAATACCTGTCAGGAACTTTTTAGAAGAGTGCATATGATTGATTCTATTTTATCAGATTTGAAATTCTCCTGTAGAACTTCATTGTTTTGGATCGCCTGTAGCGATTGTTACATCAGCACTAAAAAATTCAGTGAAGAATCTCAAATTATAATCTCGCACTTAGTAATGAAACGGACTCTGCTGGTCTCTGAGTGGCTCACAGCTTAGGTATTTGTCTGGGAGCTGTTCGCTCGGGCTGTTCAATTCTCTTTTTCACCATCACCGTCTGTGGTCGGAGGTCCCCGTGAGCAAAGCGATTGGCTCAGTCTCGCTGTGAATAATGGGAGTTCAGCCAGTCAAAATTTGTCAGTATCTTCACTGTCTCACAGCCTCTCCACGTCTGCCTGGTGGAAGTGGCTGTACTAGAGAATTGTACACTGACTGCATTATTCTTTGTCGGCATATACAGTGCGTGATTGGTATTACGACTGCATAATGTAAGAGAAGCTAGTCGTCTCATGACTTGGAGGAATCGCGTGCTGTGGCATCTTCGTCCCGAGTCGATGAGAGCAGGTTGTGGCGGCGGAGTTTGACTGTGTTGATGGTGAGGAGAAAAAGGTGGGAAAATCCCCCCCAAAAAATCCCTCTCCTCTCCTCGCTCCTGGGAGCGTAAGCGATATCCGTAGGTGGGCCAATGGCACAAGGACGAGGGTGACTTACTTCACCGGGAGGATATGAAACCCTCCTCTCTCGCTCTTCAGGGTGTTTTTATGTCTCCCCCTGGAGGGAGAGGGGTGACGTATTGTTTTAGGCTCAGTTCCCGTTCGCGTTCCTACTTCGTTTCCGGAGCGTAACTCCAAAACCGTTTGCATGATGTTAACAAAACTTTGCATACTTGCTACCTAGGTCCTGAAGTGGCGCCTTTTTGTATGTGTCTGTCTGTCTGTCCATCTGTCCGTCCGTCCGGTGGGTTAGGCAGGGAAGGGGGCTTGGGGGGAGATGTATGTTTTTATAAGTAAAAACACATTCTAGTTTCTCCAGTGTGCGTTTGATGCGCGTCCCCAGATCAGGGCCACTGATAAAGCCACGCGGTGCTCTGAGAGTCGGCTCGCAGGTCATCCCCTGGAAGGGGCCGTTTCTGGAAGATTCTGCTCCCCCGTGGTGGGCCCCCTCTCCTGTGCGTCTCGTGTTCTCATCGCACAAAAAACACGCTTCGAATTCAATGCAGGCCTCACCCTGATTACCTGCCTCTGGAAAGCTCCAGATTACTGGACCACCAGGGACCAGAGCATGAAAATTCTGCTGCGGAACACTGTGGACCATGCCAGCGCGGAACATTCAAGAACTTCACTGAAGTCAGGGGGCATGCAGAACTCACTGCATTGTTCTAGAATTCTCTTTTGGTGCCCTACACTTTGAACACAATGGTCATGTCAATTTTTAAGAGGTGCTGGTCGATCAATTGCCTGTTTTATTCCTTTCCTTTTTCTGTCTGCTGAAGTGACCATTTTGTCTGTTTTTTTTTAATGGCTTCTTTCTGGCACGTGGGTATACTTGATTGACATTATTTTTTAACTCCAAGCTGGCCCATTAACAATACAGACAAGATTATTCCCAGAAAAATGTCCACTCATAAATTTTCAATTACATGTGATAGTACCACAATAAGCTTCTACATTTCGTATGGTGTGGGGGCCTGGATTGGGATTGAGAGGGAGAGAGAGCTTTGATACCCCTCTGCATGT
Source organism: Gymnothorax reevesii (assembly GCA_029721435.1). NCBI lineage: Eukaryota > Metazoa > Chordata > Actinopteri > Anguilliformes > Muraenidae > Gymnothorax > Gymnothorax reevesii. The sequence continues at coordinate 20,650,708 of CM056575.1, read as the reverse complement.
GTGCGGAGGAACGGAATAAGAGATTTTTTTTCCTCCTCTTCATGCTTACGGTTCCTGAAAGCTCTGATCTGGTTTGTTTGAAGTAAAAATTAACACGAGACCTCAGGAATTCTCTCTTACTCCCCACCGGCCACGCTGGCGTGCCTTTCAACATGCAGTCACACGTTTCGCGTGTGTGTGTGTTTACACAGTGGGTCTGTGCTTTTATTTGTGTTTACTTAGTATTTTTGCACGCGCAGGCATGTGTGCTCTTGTGCTTAGATAGGGTGTGGATGTGTGTAGTGTTATTTTTCAGGTCTTGTGAGTCGGTGAATGAATGAGTTAGTGAATGAGTTAGTGAGTCAATAATGACTGAGTGAGTGAGTCAATGAGTGAGTGAGTGAATCAATGAATCGATGAGTCAGTCTGCGAGTCAGTGAGTTAGTGAGTTTTTTTTTTGGTGCTCACTCTCTTTGTAATGATGTTGTTCTTATGTGTAGGTGAGAGGCCCTACCAGTGCCCCTACTGCGATAAAGCTTTCAGCAAGAATGACGGTCTGAAGATGCATATCCGCACACACACACGGGTATGTATGCATGTACTTTTGCTACACATACGCGAACTACATTTACAAGCACTCGCATGCACTCACAGCATATGTTCTACTCTCTCTTATATGCTGTCACTGACTCGTATAAACTCATGCATACACATAATCAAATTGTTCTTGTTTTTAAGTAGCCTACCCTCGTCATGGCATGTTATGGACAGCCGGTATGTTGACTGTGACCTTTGGCCTTAACTCTGTGACTTTGAACCTGGAAATCTTGTCCGGGTCCGGATTAGTACTCAGCAACTAATTCTCGCAGCTTCACCAAATTTGGTATGGTAACTCACTATGACACATAGATGTACAATCTCAGGGTTTTTGCTGGATTTGACCTTTGACCTTAGTTCCTGTCGCCGTCACTGAGCTCAATAAGATACAGTGACATAGCACTTTATTTATTTACTGATCTCGTTATCTTTATTTATTCTATTTATGGGCCCTATCTTTTATCGTGACTTTTACTACTTTTATGTTCTTATATTTATCTTCTTGAGGTTTTTTGTCTTTTAGTATGTTTTATTGTGTGTTTTATTTTATTTGACCTTAATTATCTTATCCTTGTACTCTATCCATGAAGCTACACTGATGAGTGGTGAACATTGAGCACTTTCTGTCCTGTCACTTATGATCAAGTATTAATTGGTTTGATCTGTGTTTTGTTGGTATGTGGTTTGCTGTGAATCACTCTCTGCAAAACAAATCTACCCTCGGGTATAAATAGAGTAACCTTGAACCTTGAACCTTGAACCTTGACCTTAGCTCTGTGTCCTTGAGGCAGGAAATCTTGTCCAGGTCAGTACTCGGCAACTAATTCTCGCAGCTTCACCAAATTTGATATTGTAACTCACTGTCACCCACACATGTGCAATGTCATGTTTTTTGCTGGATTTCACCTTTGACCTTTGCGCTGTGACCTAAAGGCAGGAAATCTTATTTGGGTCACTACTGAGCAACTACTGATCGCAGCTTCACCAAATTTGGTATGGTAACTCACTGCGACACATAGATGTGCAATGTCTCCTTTTTTCCTGGATTTGACCTTTGACCTTAACACTGTGACATTGAGGCAGAAAATCGTGTCAGGGCAGAGGGGTATTCAGCAAAGCGTTATGTTTATTGTATGGTTTTATCTGAGAGATTGTTATTTTGACTGGATTATTTAATCTGCGAGATTTTTGTTTGAATGATTTTATGAGAGATGTTTGTTTTGATTGGATGGTGTTATTACTTGTGAGATGGTTGTTTGACTGGATGGTTAATCTGCAAGATTTATTTATGTATTTATTTGATCTTCAATATTGTTGTTTTTATTGGATTATTTTTGTCTGTAAGATCGTTATTTTCATTATCTTGTTTTTTTCTGCCATTTCGTTCCTTTTTACAGTTCTAACAGTGAGATTGAGGTTTTTTAATGCTTTTGTCTGCAAGGCTGTTGATTTTCTTGGATGGTTTGTCTGTGAGATAATTGTTTTAATTTGATGACTTTAGCTGTGAGATGCTTGTTGTTTTAGTTGGGTAGTTTAGTCTGTGAGATTGCCACTTTGATTGGATGGTTTTATCCTGGAGATGTTTTTTGATTGGTTTTCACAGCTGGGGTGAGTGTATTGCCTGGAGGGGAGCTCTCGCCTCGTGCGCAGAGGCTATACTGTTTTCCTTTAAGACTGACAGACCTGTGCCAGCCCAGGCATCTGCTGGGTCATGGGCTTATACTGTCGTTAAAGCCCAACTGTTATTATTTACAAGTCTGAGGTTTGGATTTGTAAGCGAGTATTTGTGCATGTGCATTTGTGTGTCTGTGGTGTGAATGTGTACATGTCTACTGTGTGTGTGTGTGTGTGTGTGTGTGTGTGTGTGTGAGCGCGCTCATGTGTGCATGTGAGTGTGTGTCTACGTGAGAGTGTCAATGTTTGTTTATTTATCTGTACGTGAAAGCGTTTATAGGTATGTGTTTTTATTTTGGTGTAAGGTAACATGTGTAAGTACACAGTGTACGTGTGTACACATGCATCTGAGGGTACATGCGTGTGAGTGAATATTCATGTAGTCAGGAATTGGTTTAAATTAATCCGAATGGGAGATAAAGGCTGACCCATTGTAATGCAGGTTTGAACGGGCTCTGATTTCTTCCAGATTTTTCTCCTACTCTCCAAGCACAAAACGGCAAACATTTTTCACCTGCTTTAATTTCAGAAAACACGCTAGCAGCTGAGAAAGTTCTGTGGAATAGAGAGTGAGGGTAGTGCTGTGTTTTGGAGAATGAAGAGAAAGGATAGTGCAGTGGTTTAGAGAATGAAGAGAAGCAATAGTGCAGTGGTTAGGAGAATGAAGAGTGAGGGTAGTGCTCTGGTTAGGAGAATGAAGAGAAAGAATAGTGCAGGGGTTAGGAGAATGAGGAGAAAGGATAGTGCAGGGGTTAGGAGAATGAAGAGAAAGGATAGTGCAGTGGTTAGGAGAATAAAGAGAAAGGATAGTGAAGGGGTTAGGAGAATGAAGAGAAAGGATAGTGAAGGGGTTTGGAGAATGAAGAGAAAGGATAGTGCAGGGGTTAGGAGAATGATGAGAAAGGATAGTGCAGTGGTCAGGAGAATGAAGAGAAAGGATAGTGAAGGGGTTAGGAGAATGAGGAGAAAGGATAGTGCTGGGGTTTGGAGAATGAAGAGAAAGGATAGTGCAGGGGTTAGGAGAATGAAGAAAAATGATAGTGCAGGGGTTAGGAGAATGAAGAGAAAGGATAGTGCAGTGGTTAGGAGAATGTAGAGAAAGGATAGTGCAGGGGTTAGGAGAATGTAGAGAAAGGATAGTGCAGGGTAAGGAGAATGAAGAGAAAGAATAGTGCAGTGGTTTGGAGAATGAAGAGAAAGGATAGTGCAGTGGTTTGGAGAATGAAGAGAAAGGATAGTGCAGTGGTTTGGAGAATGAAGAGAAAGGATAGTGCAGTGGTTTGGAGAATGAAGAGAAAGGATAGTGCAGGGGTTTTGAGAATGAAGAGAAAGAATAGTGCAGGGGTTTGGAGAATGAAGACAAAGAATTCTGAAGGGGTTAGGAGAATGAAGAGAAAGGATAGTGCAGGGTTAGGAGAATGAAGAGAAAGAATAGTGCAGGGGGTTGGAGAGTGAAGAGAAAGGATAGTGGAGTGGGTTGGAGAACGAAGGGAAAGGATAGTGTAGTGGTTTGGAGAATGAAGAGAAAGGATAGTGCTGTGTTTTGGAGAATGAAGAGAAAGAATAATGCAGGGGTTTGGAGAATGAAGAGAAAGGATAGTGCAGGAGTTTGGAGAATGAAGACAAAGAATTCTGAAGGGGTTAGGAGAATGAGGAGAAAGGATAGTGAAGGGGTTAGGAAAATGAAGAGAAAGGATAGTGCAGGGGTTAGGAAAATGAAGAGAAAGGATAGTGCAGTGGTTTGGAGAATGAAGAGAAAGGATAGTGCAGGGTTAGGAGAATGAAGAGAAAGGTTAGTGCAGTGGGTTGGAGAATGAAGAGAAAGGATAGTGCAGGGGTTAGGAGAATGAAGAGAAAGGATAGTGCAGGGGTTTGGAGAATGAAGAGAAAGGATAGTGCAGTGGTTTGGAGAATGAAGAGAAAGGATAGTGCAGGGGTTAGGAGAATGAAGAGAAAGGATAGTGCAGGGGTTTGGAGAATGAAGAGAAAGGATAGTGCAGTGGTTTGGAGAATGACGAGAAAGAATAGTGCAGGGGTTAGGAGAATGAAGAGAAAGGATAGTGCAGGGGTTTGGAGAATGAAGAGAAAGGATAGTGCAGTGGTTTGGAGAATGAGGAGAAAGGATAGTGAAGGGGTTAGGAAAATGAAGAGAAAGGATAGTGCAGGGGTTTGGAGAATGAAGAGAAAGGATCGTGCAGGGGTTTGGAGAATGAAGAGAAAGGATCGTGCAGGGGTTTGGAGAATGAAGAGAAAGGATAGTGCAGGGGTTTGGAGAATGAAGAGAAAGCATAGTCCAAGGGTTAGGAGAATGAAGAGAAAGGATAGTCCAGGGGCTTGGAGAATGAAGAGAAAGGATAGGGCAGGGGTTTGGAGGATGAAGAGAAAGGATAGTGCAGTGGTTTGGAGAATGAAGAGAAAGAATAGTGCAGGGGTTAGGAGAATGAAGAGAAAGGATAGTCCAGGGGCTTGGAGAATGAAGAGAAAGGATAGTGCAGTGGTTTGGAGAATGAAGAGAAAGAATAGTGCAGGGGTTAGGAGAATGAAGAGAGAGGATAGTCCAGGGGTTAGGAGAATGAAGAGAAAGGATAGTCCAGGGGGTAGGAGAATGAAGAGAAAGGATAGTGCAGGGGTTTGGAGAATGAAGAGAAAGGATAGTCAAAGGGTTAGGAGAATGAAGAGAAAGGATAGTGCAAGGCTTCGGAGAATGAAAAGGAAGTTTGTGCAGTCGTTGGGGAATGGAGGGCGGGCAGGGCTGTGGTTAGAAGGATGGAGAGTGAGGGTAGTGCTTTGAATAGGATGATGGAGAGTGAGGATAGTACATTGTTTGGGGTAAAAGTTCTCCATCTTAATGGTTGTCAGTTAGATTCCTATCATGTGGGGCTCTTCATGAGTTTGGGCGAATACTCGGGTCTGTCAGTGGATTGTGTATGAATGTGTTAACTGTCACTCTAGACAACTGTGTCAAGTGCTCTCATTGTCTCTCCCCTCTCCCTTTCTTACTCTGTCACTCCCTCCCTCCTTTGCCATCTTTTATTCAATCAGTTTCTGCCCTCCCTCTCTCTCTCCTTGTTTTCATCATTTTAACTTGCTCACTCTCTCTCCTCTCTCTCTCTGTCCCCCTTTCTTACTTGCTCCATATCTTTTGCTTGCTCCCTCCCTCCCCCTGTCTCTCTGCTGTAATGGGGTATATTTAATGTTTATTAGTACTGGAGAATGAACTGTAAAAATTGGAACTAAAGTTCAGTCACGCCCCCCCGCAGTTGTAACGGGGTCTCCACGGTGATCGAGCAGATGCACGCAGCGTGAGGTCGGTCAGGGGGTTGGGGGTGGGGCTGGGTTATTATGGGCGGGGTTTATGAACTACAGGGGTTATGTTTGAGTGACATGCGGCCCGGGACGTGTGTTTCCACAGCTGGAGACACTGACACCCCTAAAACAGAGGGTCACCCCCATACCCCTAACCCCTCAGACCAAACACACATCCCTCTCCTGGTCCCTCTGGAAAGCTCTGGTGCTGTTTTTATGTGAATTTTGTTTAGATCAACAGAGCTGTGAGTGTGTCAGTCACGTCCTCTTTGTGCAGCAGGGTCACAGTACCACCTGTGGACAGGAGCAGTACTGCAGCCCACAACCCACCTTGTCAATTTAGAACTTCATTCTAAATGCACGGTCACTGGTCGTATCATAGATTTACTGGTATTTTAATATTTTGTTGGCTTCAAAGTTGTACAGCCATTGTAAATAGATACATGATCTGACCACATCATAGATGTCAAGACTTTTTGATTGCACATAAACCATTCAAATCACAGATTTAAGGCTTTCAACTCATAGAAGCTAATTAAAACATATACATGAGTGCACAATGATGATTATACGCCATCACTTCCATCTAAAATAGGTCCTAATATATTGCATCTCTATAATTTTTTAGTGAAAATGCATTGAAAAATACTATTGTAGGCAATGAGAACAAAAAATAATCCCTACAAGCATATTGAGCAAAAAAATGGGTCATAACCCAGAACACTGGAGGCATGAATTTTTTTTTAAAACAATTGAAATTTGTCGCAAATTTCTTCTTTTTGACTCTAGCAAAGCCTGAAGGCATATCTGAAGGCTCATTCCATGATTATCGAAGCTAGAAAATTTGTATTACCTGGTTTGAAGCAAACGTTACTCTGCAAAATTATCTCAGATGGTCAGTTGTTCCAATATATAGGTTGACGTGAACTTTGAGCAGTGTCACATTGTGAACCACGGAGAAAGGAGCTCTCTGAGATTGTTCATAGCAGCATTGTACTGTAAAAAACACCATCAAATGTTTCAAAGAGATCGGTTTGCTGAAAACTAGTGGCAGTAGAGGCATAAAACAGAAGTTATGTGCCTCTGATGTTTGTTATTTGCGTATGACAAGTAAAAAAAATTGACAGTTGACAGCACAATAACTCCATTATGATATTAATACCACCAGAAGTGAAAAGATGAAAGTGTCAAGATCTAATATACTCAGCAACAAAAGTTTCTGTGACACCATTTATGTGTATCTTATAAATGACACGCAAAGATCTCAATGCAATCAATATGTTTATTTAACAGGAGAAACACTGACTTTTCAGTGCCAACGTCACTCAAAACGAAAAATGTCATTTTCATGCGTCATGAAGCACTTGTCTGACGTCTAACCAATTGTGACCTTCACACTTCAATACCGGGTGTGACTTCCTCGTGCCATGATGCAAGCAACGCATCTCCGGCGCATGGACCGAATCAGATGTGCCAGAAATTGCTGTGGGATGTCATTCCAAATCTGACGTAGACGTTGTCGCAATTCCTGGAGTGTAGCTGGCGGGTTATCCAACCGCTGCGAACGTCGATCCATCTCGTCCCAAAGATGCTCGATTGGGGACATGTCTGGGGATCTGGCTGGCCATGGCAGGACATTGACATGTTGTTGCATCAGATACTGCTGTAAAATCCTTGCAACGTGTGGTCTGGCGTTATCATGTTGCAGCGTTATTCCGGGACCATGTTGCATCAAAAACGGTACCACCAATGGCCGTAGCACTTCATCGCGATATCTTTGACCTGTCAGATTTCCATCAATAACAAGCAAATCTGTTCTGTTTCTAGCCGTGATCCCTCCCCAAATCATGACACTACCACCTCCAAAACGATCAAATTCCTGAACACAGTTGTTGGCATAACGTTCTCCACGTCGACGGTATACACGTAAACGACCATCACATCGGTTAAGCATGAATCTTGATTCATCAGTGAAGAGTACAAGATCCCACTGACGTTGGATCCACCGTCGATGTTGTTGTGCCCACTGTAGACGCAGTCGTCGGTGTTGTACTGTGAGTATTGGACGTCTTGCTGGCCGACGTGGGACAATGCCAAAATGACGGAGACGGCGACGGATTGTCTGTGCAGACAGTCGCCTCAAACCAGGTATCGTTCTTGCAGTTATGGTTGCAGGTTGGAATCGATTTCGGAGATGGGTTGTTCGAATCCAGTTGTCCTGTCTGGGAGTGGTTACTCGTGGACGGCCGCTGCGAGGACGGTCTCTGACATGTCTTGTCTGCTGATGACGCTGCCATAAGTTCCAAATGATGTTTCGGTGGACATTCAGGCGATGAGCAACTTCCCTCTGCGAGGTTCCGGATTCAATCATCCCAATGGCCCTCCACCGATCATTTTCAGACAGTCTTGGCATTTAGAGGGTAGAGTTCCTGATCCGAAATGGCTGTGTTTTCGATAAGTGATGCTTCCGTCGTTCATCAGGCACAATGTGAACATTCCAAAAATTCTCCTCTTTTATTGCCATCCACAAGCATGATTTACGCACATTTTCACGTGCAAAGTCATTTTCTCGCATTTTCATGATTTCCATTTCAATGTTGTGTTTACGTGTACTGTTTCAGTCTGATATCACCATGTATGACAATTTCATAATTGCGTTATGAAAAATAATTAACAATATTGGTGTCACAGAAACTTTTGTTGCTGAGTATATTTCCAGATGCTTGTGTGAAAATGGTCTGATTGGTTGTGTTGCTGCCAAGAGCTGGCAACATCAAAAAAAGACTTGAGTGTGCCAAGAACTTCAAGGATTGGACACCAACGGACTGGGAATGAGTCCTTTGGCCTTATGAGTCAAAATTCAAACTTTTCTCATCCAAGCAGAGTGTATGTGCACCGTAGGGTTGTAGAACGTTTCAAAAATGAGTTTAGCCCCTTCAGTTAAACAAGGAGATGGTAATATTATGGTTTGGGGTTCTCGCTGCTCAAAAGGAGCCGGTCATCTCATAAAAATCGACAGAATCTTGGAATAAATGCTGTAGTTAAAGCTAGATATTGACTTTTTCCCTCAAAACAACATTATTATTTTTGTTTTTATTATATATTGTTGACTGTTTACTTATTTTCATCTATATGATCTAATATTACATGACTTAAATACTGGAATAGTACTTGGTTTCTGATTTATCTTAATTCTATTTAGAGTGTAATCATCACTGCACACAACTGTATTTCCTTGGACTAGTCTCTCACACATCTCTACTCATATCTCATGCATGCATGTCTACTGGCTATGTTGGTTACCATCTCCTTACCTTTATGTAAAGCATTCAGTGGAAGATCTTTACATTGTGCTGGATGCCCATGGTACAGTGAGCTCCCTAATGTTTGGGACAGAGGCATGTTTAGTCTTGGTTTAGCCGTGTTCCCTCATTTGTATATAATCAAACACACCATTCTCTTGCAGGCGGTGGCGTTTACCCCCCCTCCTCTCTGGTTTGTTTTGTAAAAGTACTCCGTGCGGAAAAGCCGCAGAGCTTCACAGATTAAATACGGCCTCTTTTATTTATTTGCTTTTGTCAGGAAACTGAAGACGGGAGGGGGTCAAAGGTCAGGCAGCTGGCGGGGGTCAGTGGGGGTCGTGAGGTGTAGATAGGGACTCTACAACTGCAGTCGCAGATTTTTACTGCCGGCGAAACAAAGGCTGCAGTGCTTTGTGGGTCAATCAACCCCCAGGGCTTCGTGATCAATAGCTTCTTCGTATCGCTGTGGTGTTCAATCGCCCCACCCTGAAGGCATCGGTGTGTCCCCTGGGAATGCCTCAGGACTACCCCATTCCGATGGCCAGCTGTCGGAATGCCAAAAGGATATTCCCTTAATAGCCCTGGGAATGGCAGGGGTAGTCCAAGGTCAGCATTGCTTAAGTGTGCTGGTCCATAGGTGCCATAGAATAAGACCAGAATTACAAACTGAAATGACTGGATATTCTGGCCATGCACTGGGAACTGAAATGAGAGCATAGTCTGTGAGTACATTAGTCAGAAATGAGTGAATTAGTCTGGGCACAGTGGTCAGATATCATAATATTAATCTGGGCATAGTGGCCTGCATTATGAACTGAAATGAGTGTATAACTCTGCACACAGTGGTCATCTTTATAAACTGGAATGAGTGTAGAACTCTGCACACAGTGGTCATCATTATAAACTGAATTGAGTGTATAACTCTGCGCACAGTGGTCATCATTATAAACTGGAATGAGTGTATAACTCTGGGCACAGTGGTCATCATTATAAACTGGAATGAGTGCATTACTCTGGGCTCAGTGGTCAGGTGCGGTGTGGTCACGAATGTCAAAATGGCAGTGAAGTAAGCTTACTGTGTTTGATATTCTTGAATATTTTTGGCCATCCATGTAATTTGATGGGACCCATCTTTTTACATTTGCCTGTTTAAGTAGCGGGGCTCATCCTATCCTGTTCTGACTCCGCCCTCTGATAGCCGTTTTCCCAAGGTTCCCTTCTTCCTGTTCCCATGGCGACTGCTCATGGTTATCAGTCGGCAAACGTCCTGCCGTTGCTCCACTCTTCCATCTCTTTTTCATGCTTTCGCTCCACCCTGAGAACCGACGCCGTTTTCGCATGGGTTTTATGCCTGAATACCATTTCCTGTCTTATGGGTGCAACAGAGCGGCACTTCCTGTTCCAGGCTGCCCACCCTGTAGGACCCTGCCCAAAACATGGCGGAAAAGAAAGAGCTGCCCCCCTCTCTCCGATACTGTCCGCTGTGAGTGGCTCATGGGAATTCTGCTCGGAGTTCCTTATAATCTCATGGGAATTTCACGTGGTATTCCTTCTCACAGCCTGCTCCGATGTACATATCCCTTAGGAATGCTGCTTGGAATTCCCTCTGAATTCCCCATTATCCCATATGAATTTTACATGGTATTCCTTCTCTTAGCCAGCTCCCATTCATATGTCCTGCTAGGTATTCCATATTGTCCCTCGGGAATTTCACATGGTATTCTTTGGATTGCCTGCTCCCATATACTGGTACGTATCCAGTAGGAATGCTGCTTGGATTTCTATATTGTCTCATGGGAATTTCATATGATCGGGGACTGACCAAACAGTGGGCCTCTTCCTGACTATAATGCAGCACACATGCACGCACGCACGCACGCACCAAGAGGCTCGTGCCCACTGACACATGTTCACACAAAGTTGTGCTTGCTGCATGCTAATCTGCATCTCTCTCTCTCTCTCTCTCTCTCTCTGTCACTTTTTCTCTTGCAGGAAAAGCCTTATAAGTGCTTGGAGTGTAATAAAGCCTTCAGTCAGAAGCGGGGTCTGGATGAGCATATGAGGACACACACTGGCGAGAAGCCCTTCCAGTGTGATGTGAGTCTGCATCCTTGAGTCTCCCAATCATTCAGTCACTCAGTCTGTCAGTCCATCAATCACTCAGTCATTCACTCAGTCTGTCAGTCAGTCTGAGCCATGAACTATCTGTCAATCATTCAGTCACTTTTCTTTATTCAGGAAATCAGTCCGTCACTCTCACTCAATCAATCAAGTCAATCACTTAGTCAATCAGCCAGTCGGTCTGTGTAGTAAGCCATTCAGTCAATAGGTCACTCACTCACTTAATCAAGCTAGTCAGTCAGTCAGTCAGTCAGTCAATCATTCACATTCTTTCAATCATACAATAAGCTGGCAAGTCATTCAGTTCAGCTCCAAATTTCATTGTCAAGTGCATACTGCGGCAGGCTGTTATGTTATCCCCTGTAAAGATGGTTTATAAGGACTGTGAATTTACACATTGTATAATTGTCATTTTGTGTGTTTACTGGATGTTAGAAAAAAATGTTTTTATTGTGTTAGTCTGAATAAAACCACATTTTTAAAATGCATGAAAACATGTTAGTCTGACTGGAATCATACCTAATCAAATTTCTCAAAGTTGGACTAACACACCCAGATAATGCGGTTAGGAGTCAGATTACTCCTCCGTGAATTCGCTTGAATCTAGCCAACCTGGACAATGCGCTCTGTGCATGCTCTACAGTTCATTGTGCAGGGCTTTGACCCCAAAGTCGTGATGACTTGTGAACACTGATCTGCTTAGTAACAACTCTGTTCTCCGCACGACGAGCAAGTTTGTACAGTACAGTCGCAATCCTCATCTATACAGGGGTGCTGTAGCAGTCATGTATTGGGGGCTGATAACTTACTCCATAACCACCAGGGATAATATGCCGCTGAGCAGTATGAAAAGCATAGCGTACAGCACCTATTAAATGTACAGAGCTGTAAAGTTGCCCATGTTTTCGCCACTCGACACAATGCTACCAGTTTGCCACCAGCTAAATTGTTTGTCGATTGTTTGGTCTTTGACGTAATGGGTCAACCAGAAAAAGGTCCAACATGAACTAGCTGAAAGAGGGCATATCGCTTGTGGAGATGGACATGCTTCGGTCAAGCATGCATGTGTACTGGGACAAGCACATCAGTCCGATTAAATGGCCTAATTGAGCTATATCCGTAGCTCAACTTAACAGTGCGTGTAAACATGCTGACTGTTCCCGCTTCATGGCTGTCTCTGAACAGCAGTGTACCCAGTGTGTCTGCTGGATTCTTATGGGATACTCTATATGCTGTAGCTGCTGATTAAAGTCAGTGCTAGCATTATTTGTTCTGATGCTCTAGTGAGGTGGGTAAAGGGGAGAATGACGCTTGGCGGTGTCTGGCCTCTGGTTCAGCTCTGGTCTCTCTTCACCACAGAATATCCCAGTGTGCCCTGCTCTGGGCTGGCAGGAAATGAGTCTTTCAGAATAGGGTATTCATGGTGGTAAATCTGCTCTGGGATTTTTCTGTGGCCACATTGGGAAATTAAAAACAGTGCTGTGTTTTCTTGCTTTCGTAAATAAAGTTTGTGTTATTATTTGTGTTTGGCTGAGGGTTCTGTGAGCAACAAAATTCGCCATTTCCCTCGCTCTCAGAAAGAGTAGTTTTTTTTTGTTGTTGTTGTTCTGCACAGCTTGACCAATTCAGGGTAAATTGGGTTGTTAAACTTTTATTTTTTTAACTGTTTACCTGGCTGGAGAACAATGGCACTTCCTGTCTATGAGACAGGGACTGGTGGAGCACCGTGGGGGATGTAGTTTCAGGTCTTTGTGTGGAGTGTCTATGTGCCTCGGACACAAAGAGGCTGGAGCTGAATTATTACTGTGCCCACAGACTGCAGACAACACAGCACAGTGGGAGAGATGGGGCTGGAGTTTGGGGCTTTATGGGGCTGAGTTTGAAGTGTGTGTTTTTGACAGTGGAGTTTGGAAGTGTGTGTTATTGGCATTTTAAGAAATAGATGCTTTTTGTGTGTTGGCCATAAGCATTTTTTTTGCGGTGAAGGTTTCTGAGTGTGGCTGGAAGTATGCATTGTTGGCAGTTAACATTGAAAGTCTGCATTTTTGACTGTGTGGGAATTGGAATCTTGTGTGTTTTTTTTGCTGGGTAGTTTGAAGTGTGTGTTTTTAAGTGTAAAGGGTTGGAGTTTGTGTTACTGAGAGTGTGGTTTGATTTGCTTGTCTCTTGGTGGTCAAGTCTGGAAGTGTTTACTTTATGAGAGATGGATATACGTTTAAGCTGTGAAGATTAGCTTCATGTTTTTGATAATGTGTAAGTTTGACAAGCAGGCAGGTGAAAAATTCATGGAAAAATCTACATAAACAGTTTTTGTTAGGTGTTGGGCCTCTGCAAGGTGCCAGATCATCTTAACACACCTTGGCATGGAGTCCACAAGTGTAAAACTGTACTGGAGTAATGGAGCACCTTCCTTCCCAGAAATATTCCCTCATTTGCTGTTTTCATGATGCTGACAGTCTAAAAAATTGTTCCGAAATCTCCCATGAGAGTTCAGTTGGTTTGAGATCTCGTGACTGTGAAGGCGGCGACGTATGCTTCAGATTTAATTTTCATACTGATAAAACCATTCAGTGACCCATTGTTCCCTGCTGGGATGGAGTTGTTGTTAGAGATCGTTCCCATCATGGTAGGAATACTTCATGATGGGATATAAAGGTGATCACAGAGAATAACACTGCACTGATTTGCGTTGACACTTCCTACTGTGGGGGGACAAGTGGATCCAAAGCCATGCCAGACAAATGAAGAGAAGCTTTTACATTTATTATGTTTATTGACACATTGATTTAGGTTTTTTTCCTTCTGTAGATAAGTGCTGGAAAGTGGCTTAAATTCTGTTTTCGACACCAAATGTTGAAAGTCGGCTTTTTCAGAGGTTGGGAGTTGGGACTGTATTTTTTTTTTACTGAATGAGTGCTTTTACTTATGTAAATATTGCAAGTATGTGCTTTTGAGAGTTTAAAAGGTAGCAAGTTCTTTGGTGGCTTGAAGTGTGTCTTTGTGTGTAATAGATGTATATCGTTGGCATTGAATTTGAGGTTTGTGTGTTTTTGAGATGTGCTGCTTTTTGGCGGTAAAGACGAGGAGGTCTGCGCTTTGGGTGTTGTGGGAGCTGGATGCTGGTAAGGATTGGTGGTTTGTACTTTAGGTCATGGGTGCTGGGGGTGAGAATACTGTTTGTTACCAGGTTTGAGAGTTTTTGAAAGGTGTTTTTTGGGCATTGTTTTGTCGGAAGCCGCCTTTGTTTTTGAGGAGTTGGGCTGTCGTTTAATGGTTGTTTCATGATAGCTGTTGCATTAAGGTCTTTTTGTGGTGTTAGGCTGTAGTATTGAGGTCGTGTTATGGTTTTAGCTGTTGTGATGATTTTTTTATTATGATGTTAGGCTGTTGTTTTGAGGTAGGTTTGTGGTACTGGGCTACCGTGTCAATTTCACAGTATGATATTCGGCTGTTGTTCTGAGGTAGGTTTGTGGCGTCAGGCTGTTGTGTTGAGGTAGAGCTTTGGCCAGAGTGAATGTTGTTGTGCGGATTAGGTGCTTGGCGAAGCGTATGAGGCCAGATTTGGTGGACATCAAACTCAGCCCAGCAATGGCACCACTTAATTTCAGAGTGAATGTTTGCGGGGCTGGAGCTGGCCTTGGGCTCGTAGAAGGATCCGGATGCAGAATAACGAGGGTTTATAGTGTGGTCAGAGGCTGTTCATCTTACAAGCAGTATTTTGTGTGTTCAGTGCTGAGATCTCCCTGCAGTCTGCATTCTCACCATCACAACCTCAATTCCAGAACAACTGGGCCAATGAAAACAAATAAAACAGCAAGCACTCATTTTCAAATCCCTTCCAATCAGTGTTTAATTGATAAAAATGGAAAGACAATGTAAGTAATGTTTTAACTGAACTTCATTGCATTTTGAAAACAATGGTTATTCCAAAGTATGTTAACAACACATTCCAATGAATTTGGCAGGGGTGCATATTCACCACTGTGTAATATCACCTTTTAATAACAGTCCGTAGTCCTCTTGAAACTGAGTGCACAAGCAGTTGGAGTTTTGACAGCAGAATTTCTCTCTATTCTTGCCTGAAAAAGATTTCATTTGGTCGACAGTCTTGACTCTTTGTTGTCATATTTTGCGCTTTATAACCCTGCAAACGTTACTGCAAGCACTCTTTAACTATGCAGAGTTTGGCTTGCCGTTATCCTGCTGGAACAAGCAGGGGTGTCCCTAAAAAGGACGAGGTCAGGAAGGCGGTATATGTTGTTCCAAAACGCTGGTGTACTCTTCTTTGTCAATTGTGCCTTCACAGATGTGCGAGCTGTTCATGCTGAGAGCACTAATGCAGCCCCAGACCATGACAGACACTGGCTGTTGAATATGTCGCTGCTGTGCTGTGTTTGGCCTTAAGAGTCTTTTCACCGGCCAGAATTTTACACTGTGTTTTGCTCGTCAGTACTTGGCTCTCAAACTCTCTCCCTCTCTCTCTCCCTCCCTCTCTCCATCTTTTCCTAATTCTCCCTTCATCTCTTCCTCCTCCCTCACCCTCTCCATCTCTCCCTGTCCCTCGCTCCCTCTTCCCTTTTCTGTCTATCTTTTTTGGCTGTAATTAGAGGGTGTGGGTCAGGGCAGGGCTGACTGGGCGTGGAGCCTATCAGCTGGCTGTTTGCATGTGATTGACACCGTGCCTGAGATGGTAATCATTCTGTGAAACGCCTGGCGTGTGACGCACATGTGGCTTTGCATCTGTCCCTGTGAATTAGAGAGGAGAACGGTCCCCGTCGGTCTAAAAACAGCCCTTCCTATGTCTGGAGAAACAGCTATAATCACGCTGATTAAGATGAGCAGCCCATCAACCGCCCTGTGCTTAGCTACATGCCATTTAAACAGCTGTGCTCTCTAAACTCTGTCTGTCTCTTCAGTGTATCTCTCTCTTTGCATTTCTCTCTCAGGTCTGTGATCTCTCGTTCAGTCTGAAGAAGATGCTGATTCGGCACAAACTGACGCACAACCCTAACCGGCCGATGGCTGAATGCCAGCGCTGCCATAAGAAGTTCACCCGCAACGACTATCTGAAAGTTCACATGGAGAATGTGCACGGAGAGACTGACGCGTAGCCAGCCGCTAACGCTCAAAACCGATGTTAGGCCGCTCTGGAAAAGCTCCGGCAGGGGCTGCCTGCTACTCTCAAACTTGCTGATCCCCGACTGCTGTTCTCAGGTCACCATCCTCTGCTGATCTCTGATCTCCTCTGATCTTTGATCACTGATATCTGCTGATCTGAGAACGCTGATCCCTGCTGATTCCTGATCTCTGCTGATCTCGGACCACTGATCCCTGATCGCTGTTCTCAAATCACCAGTCTCTACTGATCTCTGATCTCCACTGATCTTTGATCCCTGATATTTGCTGATCTGAGAAGGCTGATCCCTGCTGATTTTTAATCTCTATTGATCTCAGACCAATGATCCCTGGTCGTTCTTTACTGACAACCAATCTCTGCTGATCTCTGATCCCCACTGATCTTTGATCCCTTATCTATGTTGATGGTAGAATGTGGATCCCTGCTGATCACTGATCTTTGATGATATCAAAACACTGATTTCCAGGGTTTTCCTGATCCCTGCTGGTCCCTGATCTCTGTTGATCTAAGAATACTGATCCCTGATGAGTACGGATCTCTCATCTTAGAACTTGGATCCCTGCTTATCACTGATCTTTGAAGGTCTCAAAACACTGATTCCAACTGTTCCCTGATCCCTGTTTGTCCCTGATATCTGTTGATTTCAGAACGCTGATCCCTAATGAGAACTGATCTTTGCTGATCTGAAAACACTGATTCCAACTGTTCCCTGATCTTGGCTAATCTCAGATGACCGATCCCTGCTGATCTCTACTGATCTCAGAACACTGATCCATGATGATAATTAATATCTCCTGATTACAGAACACTGATTCCTAATGATCACCAATCTATACTGGCCTCAAACTGACTGGCCTACTACTGATCTCCACTGATCTGTAATCACTTATCGCTGGAACTGTGATCTTTTTTTTTTATTTTACACAATTGGTCCCTGACCACCAGTATTCTCAGCTGATTTCACGTTAGTCTCGTTTCCAGTCCTCTTCCTCTAATATATTTCCCTGAGTGATTACTAAGATCAATATTTATGAATGACTGAGATCATTGGTACTGAATGACTCTGAGATCAATGTTATTGAATGAGACCAAGCTGATGTATATTTGTTGGAGTCACTTCAGTGCTGGTCTGGGATGGGTGTTGCTGAATGAGACCCAGCAGTTTTGTAACTGCAAGGCACAATACATTGCTGGTCTGGGATCAGTGTTAAAGAATTAAAGCAGGCCGGTGAGTAATTGCAGGACTGATTACAGTGCTGGTCTGGGATCTGTGTCTCTGAATGAGACCAGGCTGCTGTATAACTTCAGGACTTGCTTCAGTGCTGGTCTGAGATCAGTCTTATTGAATGAGACTGGGCTGGTGTGTAATTTCTGGACTCGCTTCCATGCTGGTCTGTGATCAGTCTTATTGAATGGGACCAGGCTGGTGTATAATTACAGGGCACAATACTGTGCTGGTCTTAGATCAGTGTTGCTGAAGGCTGTAGGTTGAATAATGACCTTGTTCAGCTGAAGCACCAGAGTTTCCAGAGTTTTCTGTTGGTAATGCTGCCCCATGGCACACTTCTGATAAAATCCACTGAATGGTTTACAAAAGTACTTCCTGTTTCAGGGCAAAGCCATCTGCTGCCAGTGTGTCAGATAGGTCTACCCTAAGAGACATCTTTTTGTGTGTTTGTGTGTGTGTGTGTCTGTGCATGTACTTGTGTGTGTTTGCGTGCGTCCGTGTATGTGTGTGTGTGTGTGTGAGTCAGTCACATCATACCACCCAAAAATTAATGTGTCTGTGAATGTGTATGTGGGTGTGTGAGTGAGTAAGATTATACTACCCAAAGATTCATGTGTTTCGGTATGTGTGTGTTTGTCTGTGTGTGTGTGTGAGTCAGATTATTCTACCCAAAGATTCATCTGTGTGTCTGTGTTTATGTGTGTCTCAAATTTTTTTTCCTTGAGAGTTCAGTCTGTGTGCGTGTGTGTGCCAGGTCGTTCTTCCCAAAGCAATATCAATGTTTGTGTTAGATTCTGCAGATACTAGGATACTAAGAGGGTCACCTGTGTGTGTGTGTGTGTGTGTGTCTGGTTTTACCTTCTCAAGACTCTCCATTGTGAAGTGTATGAGTGTCATTTCATTGTTGTGTGTCTTGAGTAGATCTTGTTTCATTCAGCAAAATATTCTTCCATATTTACTATCTTTACGCACGGCCCTCGATCTGTTCATTTACTCTATGTTCCATCATTTTATATTTCTACAGAAGTACCTATTTGCATTCTTATAAATATATACTGTACTATTTTGTGTCATATTACCATTGTTATGTTTGCTGCCATTTTGTAGATTAAAAATTTAATTTCTGTGAATTTCTGTGTTTGTGTGTGTGTGCGCGTGTGTTTGTGTGCGTGTATGCGTGCTCGTGTGTGTGTGTGCCCGTATATTTGTGTGTGTGTGTGTGTGTGTGTGTGCGCGTGCCTGTGCGTGTGTGTGCGCGCGCGCATGTGTGGGTGTGTGTTTGTGTGTGTGCGTGTGTGTGCGTGTGTGCGTGTGGGAATGTGTTTGTGTGTGTAGGTGTGTGTGTCTATGCGCCTGTGTGTGTGTGTAATTGTGTACATGAGCGTGTGTGTGTGTGTGTGTGTGTGTGTGTGTGTAATTGTGTACATGAGCGTGTGTGTGTGTGTGTGTGTGTGTGTGTGTGTGTAATAGTGTACATGAGCGTGTGTGTTTTCTGTCTGAAGAACATGTGCTTCTCATAACATTTCCAGAATTTAAATCAGCTCCTCTTACCCAATGACCTGAACAGCACAACCACACCACATGTCTGCACTTCTCTCTCTCTCTCTCCCTCCCTCTCTCCCTCCCTTTCTCTCTCTCTCTCTCTCTTTCTCCAATACTGGTAAAAGAACAGTAGAAAGTTCAGTCACAGATTGTGTGTGTTTGTTATGAAGCTCCTGCTCTTGATTGGATGGTTTTGTCCAGCATAGGTGTATAGTCTGAAGGCAGGCTTGTGATTGGTTACTCTGGGCTTGTGCTGATGCTGGTGTGAGTGCTGATGTTTCAGGGTCTCATGCCAGAGTGAGTTTGTGCGTGTGTGTGTGTGTGTGTGTGTGCGTGTGTGTGTGCGTGTGTGTGTGTGCGTGTGTGTGTGTGTGTGTGCGTGTGTGCGTGTGTGTGTGTGTGTGTGTGTGCGTGTTCGTGCGTGCGTGTGTGTGTGTGTGTGTGTGTGTGCGTGGGTGCGTGTGTGCGTGTGCGTGCGTGCGTGTATGAGTGTGTGTGTGTGTGTGTGTGTGTGTGTGTCTGTGTGTGTGTGCATGTGTGCATGCATGTGTGTGCGTGTGTGCGTGCGTGCGTGCGTGCGTGCGTGTGTGTGTGTGTGTGCGTGCGTGCGTGTGTGAGTGTGTGTGTGTGTGTGTGTGTGTGTGTGCGTGTGTGTGTGCGTGTTTTTCCTCATTCCTGTTTACTGCATGAGCTCACGCATACTTATGGGAGGCCGTTTAGGGCAAAACACATAAAAAATCTGCACACACACTTACAATGGACTCACACACACACTGACGATTGGCACATATGCAACGAACCAGGGCAATACACATCAAAAATCTGTACATACACACACACTTTACACACACTTACACTGATAATGGGTACATACGCACCATAAGTAAAGGCTAAACACATTAAAAAGCTGTATACACACACCGACAATGGGCACATACACACAAAATATATGCACACACAACCGTACATGCACACACACACTGACAATGGGTACATACACCCTAAACATGTTCACACACTGAAAATCTGTACACACACACACAAATTGAGTATTTACATGGACCACCTTTCAAACAAGGGGTAACAGCTTTCATGTCTGTGTGTAAATTTATACTATTGATCTTGTGTGTGTGCGTGTGTGTGTGTGAAATAAATTCAGTACGCCCGGAAGCTCCGGTCAGTGTAACCGGAAGCCACCTGAAACTGCTTGTTTACAGGAAGTCGGCCAATGGTTTAGGGTTAGCACTCGTTCACAGATCTCAAAAGGACCTCATTAAAATGCAAACCACGCGATTTCAATGAACTGGTACATTCGGCGTAGGTCTTGCGCATTGTTTAGGCTTATTCACCGTAGTCCGCCTCATCGCAAGTTACATTGGAAAGCGATTATGACTCCGGACTTCCCGTGCTTCTCTTTACTCAGGGATTAGAAACAACGCATGTGTTTCATGATCGTTTAAATTGTTTTAATGAAATAAGACCATTTGAAACGTTCGTTCTTATGCAGTTCAATTGCTTTTAATCCCTCATTAAAGACAAGCCTGATAATTCCTGTGTCATAATCGATTTCCGTGTCTTTAGTGGGGAAATCCACCGTAATGCACGTGAAACTGATTAACTTGATGCGCGATGACTTAAATTCCGAGAGTGAATTTCCTCGGTGCGCTTTGATTGAATAATTGCTGACTACGGCACAAAGACGTGAATATCTCTAAGAGGAGAAACACGCATAGGTCGTCAGCCTTGGCATCTCTAAACATCGTCCAAGACATCAAAGTTCAAGGTTTTCAAGTTGTCAAATCCTATCTTTGTGGATGTCTACCACATAAATCAAACTTGCAGTGGATTTTTATATGAGAACTTCGATTTTAAATTTGATTTCCGCAACTGGAATCGACTGCAGCCTGCCTTCTTTTGTCCCACTCGTTGATGGAGGCATTGTTTGTGGCTGTTTTACCGAGATGAAATGCACTATAGATGTTCAAGTCGACAGCATGTTTTTGGGGCCTTTACAGCCATATGAACTCCAAGGAACATGCTAGAAATAATTATTCTCATAAGAAATGTTTGGAATTTAAAAATACTGTTGCAATTTAACCAAGGCAAGTGTCCGACAAGAAAGGGAATTTAGAATTGTAGGTTAAATTTTCGATGAAGAATAAACGCATGCAGCTATGTTTTGAAATTTATTATTCATTACTCTTTGTGTTGGTACAGGTGGATCCAGAAATTTTTGAAAGGGGATCCCAAAGCTAAAAAGCTATATTACATTACCGACCAGAACTAAGCTACACAAATGTTTACTTGTATGGGATTTGAATTATTTGGGGGAAGGGGAATTTGCAAGATCGTTAAGGGGTCGTGGCCAAGATGCACAAGCAATACCCCAGGGATACCACGATTTTTGAAAGAGCAAGTGCCCCACACCCCAGCGAAATAATCAACTTTTAGTAAAGGTCAGTAAACATTGGGCATCACAAAAAAATCTGTACCGTCCCCCCTTCCGAGACTCTGGAATTCCGGGGTGGGTACTCTAGCAGGGAAAAAATCCAGGGTGGACACACCAAGAATTCTGCATAATGCATAACTTATACCCTTGTAAGTATCCCCCCCAGAAAAAAAGAGGGAAAATAGCCAACCCAAAGCTTTATAACTTGAAAATCCGCAAGGGTTTTTTATGCCCCCGTAAACAAAGTTTCGGGGGCATATAGTTTTTCACCTGTCCGTTTCAGATGGGGTCATGACTTTTGACCTTGTGACCTCTTGACCTTGGAGCATGACACTTGGTTACAAAAACTTTAACATGGGCCGTGGAGGCATCAGTGTTTCACAAACACATCTTGTTTTTTTTTTTTTTTTTTTTTAGTAATAATAAAAGATTTAATATGGCTCTTTACTTGTAATACACTCTAATACTAGAGAATCTTTAGGATGTGTAGAAACTGCTTTTAAATGTTAACAGTTCGGAATAGTGTCCCATACAGTTCATTTTACCGCATTTGTTATTTAATGAGATTCTCAAAGGGAATTTTATAGACTGTAGTGCTGTCCAGAAGCATTTCAGTGTTTCACCTGTTCATGTATGATCTTATGAATAAACTTACTGTATCACATATGAAAAACTACAGCGCCCTCCTTAATTATTGGCACCCCTGGTTAAGATGTGTTCTTTAGCTTCTAATAAATTCAGTTTTTTTCTAAATAATATAGGACCACAAGGAGTGGTCCTATATTATTTAGAAAAAAAACTGAATCAGTGGTAGAAAAATCCCACATTAAGAAATAATTCTTTAACATCAAATCATGTGTGCCACAATTATTAGCATCCCTGATGTTAATACTTTGTACAACCCCCTTTTGCCAACAAAACAGCACCTAAGCTTCTTCTATAATGTTTCACAAGATGGGAGAATACAGAAAGAGGGATCTTCGACCATTCCTCTTTGCACAATCTCTCTAAATCATCCAGCGACCTGGGTCCTCTCCTCTGCACTCTCCTCTTCAGCTCACTCCACAGGTTTTCAATGGGCTTGAGGTCTGGGGACTGAGATGGCCATGGGAGGAGCTTGATTCTGTGTCTGGTGAACCATTTCTGTGTAGATTTGGCCACATGTTTAGGGTCATTATCTTGCTGAAAGACCCAGTGACGACCCATTTTCAGCTTTCGGGCAGAGGCCACCAGATTTTGATTTAAAATGTCCTGGTATTTCAAAGCGTTCATGATGCCATGCACCCTATCAAGGTTCCCAGGGCCTCTGGAAGAGAAACAGGCCCACAGCATCACCTATCCACCCCCATACTTCACAGTGGACATGAGGTGCTTTTCTGCATACTCATCTTATGTGTTCTGCCAGACCCACTTAGAGTGTTTGTTGCCAAAAAACTCTATCTTGGTCTCATCTGACCAAAGCACACCGTCCCAGCTGAAGTCCTACTACCGCTTAGCAAACTCCAGACGTTTGCGTTTATGATTGTAAGTGAGAAAAGGTTTTTTCCGTGCATGCCTCCCAAACAGCTTGTTGGCATGTAGATAGCGCCTGATGGTTGTTTCGGAGACTTTGTGACCCCAAGATGCTACTACTTGTTGCAATTCTTTAACAGTGAGCTTTGGAGAACTTTTTATTTCTCTTACCATCTTCCTCACTGTGCGTGGTGGCAAAATAATCTTGCGTCCTCATCCAGGCTTGTTTACCACTGTTCCAGTTGTTTTAAATTTCTTAATGATTCCTCTGACAGTAGATATGGGCAGGTGCAGGCGAGTGGCTATTTTCTTGTAGCCATTGCCTGACTTGTGAAGGTCGACACACATCTGCCTTACTTGAATGGTGTGTTCCTTTATGAAGAGTGGATAGGAGAAATGGCCTCTCTGTCACGTCATATTAATACCCCAGGGAAACAGGTAGTGATGAATTACTAATTAAATGTTCCTAGATACTGTGATCAACTTCGTAAACTACCGTAGAAATGACAGAAATACTTCAATTACATTTATTTCCCAGGAATTGTTAGGGATGCCAATAATTGTGGAACAGGTGATTTTATGAAAAATAATTCGTTATTAGTCAGGGATTTTTTTCCCCCTTAAAATTCACTTGAGATGAAGGTTACATTTTTCTACAATTTTCAGTGTGAAAGTATGCTTCTGCAATAAAAATTGAATTTATTGGAAGGCTTTTAACACATATTAACGAGGGGTGCCAATGATTATGGAGGGCGCTGTAAATCACTGTTTGAGACCTGTTCCCTCTTGTTCCTCTGATAAACATATTGTATATTTTTTCTAATATAATACCAAGTCAGACTGGGATTTAGAAATATTCATCAGTGTGGGATGCATTGATTTTAAAACAGCGATTTAGATTAGACTTTTGTACAATCTTAATTGTCATTTTAAAATTAATGCGTCCCACACTGATGAATATTTCTAAATCCCAATCAGACTTGATATTACATTGAAGAACATTTTATATATTTTTCTAGAGGAACAAGAGGGAACAGGTCCCAAACAGCGATTTAGATATGTGATACAGTAAATCTATTCATAAGATCACATATGTATTGGTGGAAACACTGAAATGGTTTTCTAGACAGCCCTACAGTCTATAAAATTGCCTTGTAGATTCTCATTGAATAACAAAAGAATGTCATTAAATAACAAAAATATGGCAAAATGAACTCCATGTGACACTTTCCCGAGCTGTTCACATTCAAAAGCAGTTTCTACACATTCTAAGGATTCTCTAGTGTTAGAGTATATAACAAGTAAAGAGCCATATTAAACCTTTCATTATTATTATTATTATTATTATTATTTAAAAAAAACCTTGCAGATTTTCAAGTTATAAAGCTTTCGGTTGGTTAATTTGGAGGCAGCTATTTTTTTTCTGGGGGAGGGGGATACTTGCAAGGATAAAGGTAATAAAATTTCATAACATAGCTGCATGCATTTATTCATTGAAAATTTAACCTACAATTCTAAATTCCCTTTCTTGTTGGACACTTGCCTTTGTTAAATTGTAACTGTATTTTTAAATTCCAAACATTTCTTATGAGAACAGTTATTTCTAGCATGTTCCTTGGAGTTCACATGGCTGTAAAGGCCCCAAAAAGATGCCGTCGACTTGGACATCTATAGTGCATTTCATCTCGGTAAAACAGCCACAAACAATGCCTCCATCAACGAGTGGGACAAAAGAAGGCAGGCTGCAGTCGATTCCAGTTGCGGAAATCAAATTTAAAATCGAAGTTCTCATATAAAAATCCACTGCAAGTTTGATTTATGTGGTAGACATCCACAAAGATAGGATTTGACAACTTGAAAACCTTGAACTTTGATGTCTTGGACGATGTTTAGAGATGCCAAGGCTGACGACCTATGCGTGTTTCTCCTCTTAGAGATATTCACGTCTTTGTGCCGTAGTCAGCAATTATTCAATCAAAGCGCACCGAGGAAATTCACTCTCGGAATTTAAGTCATCGCGCATCAAGTTAATCAGTTTCACGTGCATTACGGTGGATTTCCCCACTAAAGACACGGAAATCGATTATGACACAGGAATTATCAGGCTTGTCTTTAATGAGGGATTAAAAGCAATTGAACTGCATAAGAACGAACGTTTCAAATGGTCTTATTTCATTAAAACAATTTAAACGATCATGAAACACATGCGTTGTTTCTAATCCCTGAGTAAAGAGAAGCACGGGAAGTCCGGAGTCATAATCGCTTTCCAATGTAACTTGCGATGAGGCGGACTACGGTGAATAAGCCTAAACAATGCGCAAGACCTACGCCGAATGTACCAGTTCATTGAAATCGCGTGGTTTGCATTTTAATGAGGTCCTTTTGAGATCTGTGAACGAGTGCTAACCCTAAACCATTGGCCGACTTCCTGTAAACAAGCAGTTTCAGGTGGCTTCCGGTTACACTGACCGGAGCTTCCGGGCGTACTGAATTTATTTCACACACACACACGCACACACACAAGATCAATAGTATAAATTTACACACAGACATGAAAGCTGTTACCCCTTGTTTGAAAGGTGGTCCATGTAAATACTCAATTTGTGTGTGTGTGTACAGATTTTCAGTGTGTGAACATGTTTAGGGTGTATGTACCCATTGTCAGTGTGTGTGTGCATGTACGGTTGTGTGTGCATATATTTTGTGTGTATGTGCCCATTGTCGGTGTGTGTATGCAGCTTTTTAATGTGTTTAGCCTTTACTTATGGTGCGTATGTACCCATTATCAGTGTAAGTGTGTGTAAAGTGTGTGTGTATGTACAGATTTTTGATGTGTATTGCCCTGGTTCGTTGCATATGTGCCAATCGTCAGTGTGTGTGTGAGTCCATTGTAAGTGTGTGTGCAGATTTTTTATATGTTTTGCCCTAAACGGCCTCCCATACATACTGTACTGTACTCTCCTCTCGCTCCTTCTCTTACTCTCTTATGCAAGGCTGACACTTGCATGATACTGTGGCACGCATTCGACTCGAGTCGTGCCAGTGTGCAAACTAGTCGTAAACTGGCGTGAAGTGTGCGTAAACCCATCGTGACTGCGTGCCATGTCGTGACGAGAATTTTGAAATGTTCAAAATTTTGGTCACGACAAAATTTCGCGACCGGGTCGTGAACTATGCGCAAACTGTTCGTGAACTCGTCGAGACGATGCGGGAGGATGCGTGCCAGTGCGCACCATGCCACGACTGTCACGAACAACTCACGTCGAGTTCACGAGTAGTTCATGACATGTTCACGAATTGGTGCGCGTCGCAGCGTGGCCGTGCCTTCCCACTGACACGGTCACGTGTACTTCACGCATTGATGGCACGAGCAGTTCACGACGAGTTTACGCACTTCACAAACAGTTTGCGCATAGCACGAGCAGTTCACGACTACTGCGCGACAGTGGCGCTCGCGTCAGTACGGGGGTATATATAGGGCTTCCTGGACACTGCTCGCCATTCCAGAGATCGCCAGCGAAGAGACAACTTATATCACTGAGACAACATGCCAGGTACAGGCATCTTCTCTTCTCTGCAATGATTGTGTCTCTGGAATTCAGCATGTTGTCTCTTCCACAGCCAATCCAAAAATGACCAGGGGTTGGGTAGGCCCCCTTTTTATTTGGCGTGCCCAATTCGGCACGACACCGTCCGAATTGCGCAAACTCATCGTGCCAATGCGGGAAGTGCGCAAACTATGCGTCGTGCCAGTTCGTGTCAATGTGGACACTGATGGGCACGCATTCGTGAACTATTCCTCAACTCGTCGTGAACTATGCGTGAACTAGTCGTGAACAGTGCGGGAGCCTCCCAGTTCGTGCCCCAAAATGGCACGACTTGCCTCGACAAAATCGTGGCCAAAAGTCGTGCAAGTGTCAGCCTTGCATTACTCTCAGTCATACACACTCACGCATGCTCACACTTTCGCACCAGCACACACTCTGTCATACACACACAGACACAAGTATTCACACGCGCTCGCGCACACACATCTGCATGCTCACACGCACTCACACGCGCACTCGCACATAGAACCACTCACATTTGTACGCTCACACATACTCAGACATGCACACATACACGTATGTGTACTCATTCCCACATACATGCACGCACGCACACACGTGCCCGCCTGCATGGACTAACACACACACACACTCACACACGCCCACACGTATGCACAAATGCCTGCCCCACACTTGCTCATAAGAACATGCACGCACTCCGACCCACGCAGCCAGGTACGCATGCACAAATGCATACTCACTCCCATGCACACTCCTGCATATACTGACATACATACATGAAAAATTGTGCTTGTATGCACACACATTAATGAATGGGAAGGTGCGTTCTCACACAGATATTCACGCAGGCATCAGTATGTGTGTGTGTTTTTACTAGTTTTTGTGTGTGTGCGTGAGTATGTCCATCTCTGTGCGAATGTTTGAGAGTATGTGTGCGCATTCGTGTTAGTAGGTGTGCACGTGCATTTATGTGCATGCTTTTGAAGGTATGCGTGCGCGTGTGAAAATGTTTATATACTATATGTGTGCTCTTCCGGGTGGGTGATGTGTGTTTGCGTGCATGCACACCATTTGTGAGTGCGTTTGTGTAATGTGGGAGTTTGTGTTTGTGCATCTGTTCATGTGCATGCTGGTGAGTTTGTGTGTGACAACATATGCAGAACGTACACAGAGCACACGGAACATTCAAACTGAACAGGCACAGAACAAACACACAACTCCGAGTCTGACTTTGGAATAACTGGTTCATTGGGGTAGATTAGGGTCAGAGTGAGAATGAGGGGTAGCTCATGGTGAGGGTGAGGATTTGCATTAGCGTGGGGTTAGTATTAGGTTAGGGCTAATGTGGCCTGGTCGGGCAGTTATGGGCAGGGTCTCTTAACCCAGGACAGGTGCTGTTCATTGTATAGCGCCAAGCCTATCGAGCATTTCCGATGGCGGTCAGACACACCACAACCGCGCTGCAGACGTGGCTAAATAGAACTGCATAGTCACCTAGACAGCCAAGGAATTCAGTGGCCGTACTGGTCGTTATGACAATGCTGTCTGTTATCACGTCCTCAGCCTGATGTGGCCTGTGTTGTGCTGGGTCCGTCAAAACCAGTCCAAAATATTACCTAATATCACCAAAGCGTGCAAGTTCTGCTGAGTGAATTCATCCAAGGACTAAAGACCTCAAAACTTGTGTTGGACATTCACTGTAGAATATGTGCCAGTTCTCTTGATTCGTCATTGTAAAGCCGTCACCTTGAGCCAACCAAAGCCTTATGGTCTTCCTCTGCTCCATACTGGTGTCTGTGGCCTGTTCTAGTGGGGGTTTTAGTCTAGGGTCCTTGCTGAAGTGTTTCTGGACCCTTTCTTTTTGACATGTGCCTCACAATTATACTGAGCAACAAAAGACACGGAGGTTAGATAATGTACTCGCGCAGTCATCCAGTCTGAGTGACCGCAGAACAAAGATATGTTTCAAGAAATGAGTGTAAATGTGCATGTGCTATTAAGTAATGACATCTTTTATAATAAATACACACATACTTAGCTTCCAGTCAGTCTTGCATTAACTTGCATTTCGTTTGTTGTTCAGCATATGTCATAATTTGATTTATTTAGATTTTTCTGAGCCGCTCTAAGTCCATGGCCATCATTGGAATGATACACTCGAAATATTCTGGAATTTGCGTTCCCAATTGTGTGCACGTTCGGCTCTGTGACTGAACTGCTACTTTGGAACGAAGACGTCTTCCTCATTAGTCTCATCCGTGAGTACACACACACACACACATACACGCACATACACAGGCCTGTAATTAAAGTGCTTGGTTTTTTAAAATGTTGTCCAGCCCTGTCCCTGCCCGGATCTGCGGCCAGCCGGCTTCCCGACAAACCGCAGTCACGCCTGGAATGGCACCGCGAAGGTCACCCCATCAGCCTGTTTGGCGGGGGTTGCCCGGCAACGGTGGGATCAGTGGGCGGGAGGGAGGGAGATTTGGCCTGAATTGGCATCGTCCCATCGCTGGTGTCCCACTACAGTGGATGGAAATTACATGGTGCTGCTGGGCTGCGTGCTCTTCTGAGTGAAGGGGAGGACATGCGTGCGCTGCTCGCGTTCTGTACTGTCGCGCTCAGGCCCGACTGAGAGGGTGGTGGAAACCGAGACAGGGAAAGGAATTTATAGGAACTTTGATGTGATTTTCATATGTTCATCCTGGGCGGATTTGGGTCCATTCAAATCACACTCTTTGTTGCCTTTGCCAATTGATCTGGATCTGCTGCCTTTAAGGAGACACCCTCTCTCCCTCAATTCAATTCATGTGGCTTTACTGGCATGACTGATGCAATACAATGTTGCCAGAGCATATTAACACAAACTATACAATAGTCATACATATGAGTAATCTATGTACAATAAATATACAAAAGAGCATGTAAAACATGAGGGGCTATGGGCGGTAGGTAACAGTAAATATAAACATTGAACAAATAGGATTATAAATGGACTGGAGGTTCACATCAATCACTATGTTAATTTCTCCCTGTCTATCAATCACTCTCTCACTCACTCACTCACTCACTAACACACATGCACGCAGTCCAGCATACAGGAAGTGTAGTATCTGTGTGGTGTTAATGGGAAATATGCGATGCTCTTGAATAATACAGACCCCTCCTGGGTGTCGTGTGCCTCTAATGGATGACATCAGCTCCGCTGCCTCAAACCAAAGTAAACTATCGAAACGGTGTTGCCTTCTGTCCCGTTTTAATAATTTACTGTATTAAGCTGCTTGTTAATGTGATTCTTTCATTATTTATTCAATGTTTGGATGCGCCAGCAGGCAGCGTTTTAAACTGGCGGTGCGTTGTCAGGAACAGGCGGTGCAAAAGAGCTCAGATAGACTGGACAAAGATCCTGTGCGATAAATAACTAATCAATAAATTATCAGGCTCCTATTGTGGTTTCTGTACACTGGTAATGGGACTCTCTCACAATCACACACTGTTTACAAGGGTTCCTGAAGTGGTGTAAAGCCATAGTGCCAAAGATTTTTTACTGGAACTCATGGCTCAAGCCCAAATTGTTCCAATAAAATCATCACTGCTATTTAGCCCTTGGGGAAAGGCCCCTTAACTGCCCATTGGATTGTGCTGTTATTATCAGTTTGAGTCCCTTTGGATTAAAGCATGTAACAACTACAAGCACTGCAACCGCAACAGCTGCATGCACGTGTGTGTGTGTGTGTGTGTGTGTGTGTGTGTGTGTGTGTTTGCGTGTGTGTGTGTGTGTGTGTGTGTGTGTGTGTGTGTGTGGTCTATGTTTACCTATCCTTGTTGGGACAAAATTTCCCCATGAGACATGTAATTTCAGATTGCTTTATCCTTATGGGGACATTTTAGGTCCATCATGAAGAAATTGGGCTATTTAAGGGCTAGGATTTAAGGTTAGGGTCAGGGTTAGGTATGTTCTGTTGGTCAGGGGTTAAGGAATGAACGCAAGTCTAAGGAATATCCCTACACTGTGAAAACACTGTGTCTTTGTGTGTGTGTGTGTGTGTGTGTGTGTGTGTGCATCTTCATGTGGCTTTCTCTCAGGCGCACTCACTCACGCACCCCCTCGTCCAGGATGCTGTTTGGCTGACTCTCTGAACCATTAAAGCTGTTTGTTTTCAGCAGTCCATCAGCACTAAGCCCTGTGCAGTGAAATATGAATCCCTCAGAAATGTGGCCAGTATAAAATGGCAGTACGAAGTAACTGCACACGCAACTAAATAATTCAGACACTATCACAGTATTGAGTGGGGAGCAGGGCTGTCTCTAGTTCCAAGAGAGAAAATAAACAATCCTGGGAAACTAAAAGCCACAGTAAATTGGTTAATGCAGCATTTCTTCCTCTAATATATGTTACATGGCCATAAGTATTCATGGACACTTTGTCGTTTAGCATATCATTCCAATGTTACTGGCAGTAATATAGAGTTTATCTCCACTCTTGTGGGAAGAACTTGGCATTAGATCAGGGCTGCCCAACCATGTTCCTAGAAATCTACAAGCCTGTATGTTTTCACCCTAACCCTTACAAAGTATACATCATTCAACACCTAGAACAGGGCTGCCCAACCCTGTTCCTGGAGGTCTTCCATCCTGTAGGTTTACACTTAAACCACAACAGAGCACACCTCATTTAACAGCTAGAGCAGGGCTGCCCAACCCTGCTCCTGGAGATCTACTGTGGTGTAGGTTTGCAGCACAGCCAAAACAAAGCACTCTTTATTCAAGCTTGAGCAAAGCTGCCCAACCCTACTCCTGGAAATTTATTATCCTGTAGGTTTTGAATCCAAACCCAACAAAGCACATCTTATTCAACAGCTAGATATCTAGTTCCACCCTCAATTAGTGGAATTAGGTGTGTCAAATTGAGGTTGAAATCCTGCAAGAGGTTACATCTTGAGGGCCTTACATGTTGGAACATTGCCTCCTGGAATAGCTTCAAGAGCATTAATGAGTTTGGTCAGTCATGCTTGGTGCAAAGGCCTGGCATGGGCTCCTTTCTGGCTCGCCAGTCAATTTTAGTTTCGTTTGTTGGGATTGGTTACAGGGTTCTACTCAAATTAGTCAAGTTATTCTTCACCTGTCTTTACAAATCATGTATTAACTTACTCTCTGCATGAGGGCTTTTTCATGCTGGAGCAAGAAAGGGTTCAACTGGTCTGAAGAACAGAATCATCTGTAACGTCACTGTATCGCAAAGCATTGGCGTTTACCTTCATTAGACCTAAGCTAAAGGGTCCATAAAAAACAAGAGCAAGTGATGTTCAGATACTTTTGACTATACAGTGCAGGTAAGAGTCTCCCTGTTCATCCGTAGCACATAGTGCCTTTTGTGTGAACATGAAGGTTGTTTCTGCGCTATGAAACCTGGCAGGTATAGGTGGGCAGCTGTATGGCCTGAGGACCCCGGCTTCATATGTGGTGGCTGTGGATATTGCCTGTTGGTCATTCTCTCATCAGCAGGATGTTTCCCTGAGTGCTGTCGTAACAGCAGATGTTGCACAAAAACGGCATTTTGCTCTCTCTGGGCTATCCTGGATGCAGTTTTTTCTTTTTGCAGTTTTGTCAGTACAAGAAAGAAAAATTCCGGGAAGGAATATTTGATAAGTTGGAATAAATTGTACAGTATGGTTGATGTCAGTGAAGAACGAGCGTGTTCTTGTTTCTTCCGCACCATGGGGTGGAAAGAACCTTCACATTCTGACAAGGATCTGATGCTCTTAATCTTCTCCATGTGCCACCAAAACAACACCGTTGCATTACCACATCGCACTGATCTTAAGGAAGAAAACACACCACGGCTGCATGAATGGGCCCGGAAACCGCGACCGAAAACCCTGGTAACTACCCAGAACAAAACACTAAGCCAACTAACGGGAGAGCAGCAAAACACAGCCTTAGTAACCGTCGCGGCATTTAACCCTTTGATGGATTGTTTTTTTTTTTTAGAATTCATCCGTCATCTATCCCATTCATTTGTATTCAGGGTCGGGTTTGGGGTGGGCGGGCAGTTGACGCTGGGACCACCACACCTTGAAGGATTATGGGGTGTCTTTCCTCGGGCCCAGTTTGACGAGGTGATTTATTTATGGGACTCGAGGCCTTGCCCTGTTCCGCCGCTCATTTTGTAGAATGGCGAAGTACAGATTCTGTCTGTCTGCAGTGCATCCATCCTAATCCCATAACTCAGACAGACTTGGCCTTGTCAAGGGGGTCGGGATCTGGGTGGGGGGGGGGAGGTCAGTGTGGAGACAGGCGCTGAAATGTGTTATCCTCTCCTCGTAAATACCACCGCTGTCCTGGGACGGACAGCTCGGCCAGTGTGCTGGGGGAAACGGGAGCCGATAAAGAGCTCGTAAAACATAGAGAGAGAGAGAGAGAGAGAGAGAGAGAGAGAGAGAGAGAGAGGGAGAGAGAGAGAATGTATCATATATGCCTGGACTGATTTCACGCAGGTGGGATTTAAGGAGTAACGGGGCAGAGCTGGACCGGGCTGCTTTATATCATGTCTTCACTTGGTTGAACCGCTTGTTATCAGGAGCTTTAGGGAAGATGTGTGCACTGTATCTACTGAGTTCTGACACACAGAGGATATTTCACCTGTTATATGTGTCTTACAGAGAGAAAGAGATGGAGGGAGAGTGAGGGAGATGTGTGCAGAGAGAGGGGGAGTGAGAGAGAGAAGGGTACAGTGGGAGAGGGAAAGAGGGAGAAAGATGATCGCCCGGATGTCCATCCTGAAATTCATCATTCAACTGAGAAATGCACATCTGTGCACTGTATTCATGTACAGTGAGCTCAATAATTAATTGCATAGTGACACATTTTTTATTATAGTCCTGTACTCAAGCACTTTGCATTTGAAAAGATACAACTGCAATGAGGCTGAAGTGCCGACTGTCAGCTGTAATTTGAGGGTGTTTTCATTCAAATGACATGAACTGTTTTTAGGAATGACAGCTTCTTTCATGAGAAGCTTCTCACTGAAAACCAAAGATCTAGTGGGTGGAGATTGATCTGATTCAGCTCCACCCACCACCCCATTCCATTGGTTAACCTGGACACTAACCTGCAGATCTGACCTGACTGCATCCATTCAACCGATTGCACAGCAAAAAGCACTTGCCTTGTCCATATTAACCCCACCCCCATTCTCACCTGCATCAAAAAAATATTGGGCAGTATGAAATAATGTGACGTAAAGTAATTATTCTAATTATTTGGTCAAATATATGTTGTTTCAGGGACTTTTTTTCTTCAGTCTCCTCTTTAGCACATGAAGTGCATGTGCTTTTGGATTCAGATGGAGTGATTTACATGGCCAACAGAACCAATGAATGAAAAATGTGTCACTGTCCAATGAATTATGGTGCTTGCTCTAGTTGCAGACATATGTACTAGTGTTGCTGCACACAGACTTTTTATCTTGCTTATATTGTTATTATTTCAATATGTACCATGTTATGTCTTTAGGCTAAACAAGCTTTTATGGTTGTGACTTAAGGCTGTTATACCTCTGCTTAACTTATACTTCTGCACTTGTAGCCCAGCTTGCGAAGGCCACATAGTCAGATTTCTAGGTATAATTAACATATTTCTGAATAATCTTTCCGCATTATTAACCCCTTCAAGTGCTATCAAACCCCTTTGGTCAGCCTCTTAATAAATTGCTCAACATTTGGCTTTTAAAAGTTACAGGAGCAACCATTAATGTGCATAAAATCACCAGACAACCAATTTTTGTCTGTGAAGAGAATGTTACCTCAGGCTGCTGACGATGGGCGGTTAAATTTTTGAGGAGGTGCGCAACATCTGCAGGGACGCGGTTTGCTGCCTTTACTCCGCACATCCCACACAACCCATTCACGGACCCATTTCTACGCAAACAATGCAGTAGTATAAATCAGCATTCAGGTGTCATAAAGTGGCTGTTGTTTTGCATAGTACATCTCTCACCGCTCGCTATGCCACATATCCAGCCAGCACCCAAAGAGTCTATTCTAACAACGCCCCCTGTCTCTCCGAAAACCTGTCGTTTCGGCCCCAAACACAGAGTGGGGGGTGGGGCTGTCTGAAATAGCTCAGTCATTAACTGTTCAGAACAGCTTGTGGTGTTGATTCTGTTCATAAAAATCTGTCGTTGGGTTGGATTTAGCAAAGCGCTCAACCTCCCATATGGAGATTAATTAGCTGTTTATTCATCTCGCGCTCAACGGCGGCCGAAACCCATCAAATAAAAAAAAAATAAATCTTATCATTTAATTTGTTTCGAGATGAAGTTAATAATGAGCTGAGTTAATTTAGTTCTGCGTGTGAAATTCCCTGTAGGGGGTTGGTGGGTAATTGCGTTCGGCATAGATATTTCATCTCCGACAATAATGTCGCTCCGCCGTTTTCTGGCGGCACTTGAAGTAAGTTTGAACTTGACCCCGTGAGTCTTTCAAAGCTGGGTGTAAGTCATAATTTATTATGAAGCGTACATATTGTTCCATTCTCTGTTTATACGATTCATCTGTCCGCTGCTCATGACTATTCTGCGCAAATGCAGTGGAGCACATTTGTTTGGGATTAGGGTGCCTTTTTAAGCAGATTTAAAAATGTAGTTTCTCATCTTCAAACGCCAGTTTCAGTTTTCAGCGCTCAGACTCTTCTCTTTTGCTGTTCTGGAAGTCATAACCATGTTAATGGTGGTTTACGTTTGTGTCCTGCAGGTAGAAACAATGTGTAATTCAAGAGACTTGCAGTAAAACCCTTCAGCTTTTATTTTTCACCTGTTTGGGGTACGTGAGGAGAATTGGAGCCGAGGTGGGGGTGAGTTATGGGTTTTAGGGGGGACCTAAGCCTCCCCTACTGGATGAAGCACTCCTGATTTTCATTTGAAGCAGGTTTATGTTCTGTTCATGCTCTCATATCATTGATATCTCTGACACCTGTGGGCATAGCTTGACTGCTAATCTTACCGACAACACTTGGGTAATGGCGGGCTGATTCTGGGCTAATAATGGGCTAATGTTAAGCTCATAATTATGGGCTAATTTTAAAACAATGAAGTACTTGTGCTTGTCTCATCCTGGACAAGAGCTTGGCTTATCTGAGGATAATGGTGTTTTAATGCTGGTCTAATGCTCAGGTAATTGCAGGCTAATGATGGGCTTTTGCTTGGCTAATAATGGGCTGATGCTAGGCTGAAGCGGGCCATTTCACAGTAATCGCGACATGGGTTTTGAAAAAAAAAGTTCATTCTGCTGTGGGACAACTATAGAAACATTTTCTTGAATACTTTATCCATCTGAATATGTAAATATTACAGCTCTCACAAGAGGTTTTCATATGTTAATTAAGTAATTAATATGAAATTTTGCCAAATTAGCGTTGCATACGGACATTTGTTTTTTTTTTTTTTTGTTGTTGTTGTAGCTCTGTCAATTTTTGGGTCTATTGACTTCATATCTGGGTTGGTTATAGCTTATTGCAAGACAAATGTTGTTACATAACCAAAACTTGATTGGCATGTCCTGAAGATATTGGGCCAAAAAACGGATTTCACAAAATTTCACAAAAAGACAACAGGAAGTTTTCATTTCTTCAAAACTAACAAGAACATAGGTCTTCTACGCGATTTGGTCTTATTAGAGATGGAGACAGACACAAGTAAACTGAATTTTCAAGAAAAAAAGCATGTCCCAAAAAAAAAAAAACAATAATTTTGTCCCTACACAACGAAAATGTTGCGTATGGGACAACAATACATTTTCATGAGGCAATAATAGAGTGAAACTGAACTGATATCCTCAGATATCTAAATTGTTTTACACAGGGAATGCAACAGAGGTTGGAGAGGTTCGTCCTTATTAGAAGTAGAGGTTTTTAAGAAACAAAAGACAATGGGCACCCTTGACCAGACTAACAATGCTCACTTGCAGTGCTAAGCAAGCACTCATGTTTCACCTGCCAAGAATCATTCCGCTCAAACAACTTTATGTCATGTGCCATTTGCTTAGCTGCTGTGCTTTAGAGACATTGTTTCATTAATTAGTGACTAATTAAGACACAATCCGCCCACTTTCAAGTGATCAGCAAGCAACTGTTGGCATAACTCATGCCTAGAATCGCTCAGTTCAGTGACCAACTAGGTGCTGCTTAGTTGCTTGGCTTCAAAGGCCAATTTTTTGGTTGATTGACATTTTCTATCATTTATCGCATTGCACACAAACATTCCAATCATGTTTTCATTCTCATTTCCCCATATTTTCATTGTTCCCATCATTTAGTAATTAGAATTCTTTATTATTTTGATACTTTATTTTTATGTTAAACTCAGTTTGACATCATCATAGTTAAGATCAGATCTGTAGGTAAGCGGTAAAATCACTCTGTGGGTGCTTTTATTGATTATTCATAATCAATCAATAATTTTTAGTTTTGATCACTCATTAAAATAAATATATGTTCTATGATGATCACATCACATTTCTTAGTCATTTTTATGTTACTTATATTTAGACTACCCTGGCAATGGTGCTTTTGTAGCTACTAGATTGCAGTGTGACAAATCTGTCCTGTGTACAACGTTTTTGTACGTCCCGTATGCAACAGTTTTAATGAGCTCAGTCCCTAATTAGGGGTCAGGTCAAAATCCTGTTTGGCCAAAATGTAGAGCAACTATCTGTCTAATACCTAAATGAGTTTCAATTTGATAGCTTCTTTCCTTGAACAGGATTCTTCAAATTCCCAAAAGTTACAGAAATTCATGTCGCAGAATGTCCCATATGCAACGCTAATACTTTTAGATAATTAGCCTAATTGAACAGGAGAATTCAAAAATATTATTACCTGCTAGGTAAAGGTTCCATAGGCCTACTCAAGTAACAGAAAAATTTTGTTCTCATTTTTTGTTCTGTTGGTATTCCACAGCAACACTGGAAAGTTTGTCATTGTCCCGTACGCAACGATTTGAATACCGTGAAATGCCCTAAGCATGAATGTTGAAGTGCTGATGCTTGTGTCTTTCTGGACTAGCTGCTCCAGGGCAATGCTTTTATGAGTGTTAGTCAATGCTATCATAGTATTGTGCCAAAAATACTGGGCCAATCCCAAGGACAGGATTATACTCTGCTAAAGCAATGCTAATAGCGAGCTAATGGTGGTCTGGCGTATTTGGTGAACAGTGTATTTTGCAATTTTTCTGCCCTCTGTGACTCATCCGGCCATCAAGCTAATGCTGGTAAAATGCAGTCAGGTATTGGTCATGGCCGGCTGTGAGGATGAGTAATCGCCAGGCCTGACAAATCCAGACTATCCCCGCTGACCCGCTCCCATGCCCAACCACAAGAACTTCAGCCACAGTCATGGCATTGTGGAGTAGAGGACGATTACATCTACTTAGGCTCCTGCAAATACAACCCAACAGCAACAACCGCAATTACAAGAACAACAATGGCTCAGCAATATGTGATATCGCTGTGCTCATATAGAGTGTGGGCTGTGACATCACAGTGCTCACTTTGAAAGCAGGCAGTGACTTCCCTGTACTCGAACGGAATGTGGTGAGATGACATCACAATCACCCCGCGCTATCTCCTCTCTCCCACACTTCCCTTTTTATCAGAGGTTATCATTCCATAGGATCAGAACTGGTATGGAGGGAGAGGGAGAGAGAGATGGAGAGAAAGATATAGAAATAGCTGCGAACAGTGTTCTTATTGTGCCCACAAACCCCTTTCCTGTCCGACAGCTACAGTAAATCAAGTCAACTCCATTTTATTTGCATTTGAATTGTGTTGCATAAAACAGACACTTTTCTCACAGACGGTTCACAGAGTAAGACGAGGTCGGAACGGGACCGCTAAATGGAAAACGAAGTTAAAATCAAAAGTTCCCCACGGCAAACTCAGGGGTATCGTGAAAACCTGGATGTCCTCGCCTTTGTGAGTTCAAACCCACTTGCGGTAGCATGCAAAATAAAGTTTAGATATTGATCTGCTAATAGCCGAGCGAGCGAGTGACTCATTTTCAGGGCTGAGTTTCCATAATAACTCGTTTCTATGCTTTCCGTATCCAAGAGTTAAAAACCCTTCAAACAGCAGCTTGGAAAAAATGGCACGGGACTAAAGCGTTGGTTGTTCAGGTGGCCTGATCCAGATCATTAAACCTCCATTAAGCCATCAGACAAGCCGAAAATGACATCATAATGGTTATTTACCTATTAGGGTCAATCAAGATGTAGCTCTGCGGTCGTGACTGATAGCGTCCCTGCTGTGTTTAGCGAATGTATATTGGTAGCCTGGTCATGACTGCAATTTTAGTGACCTTTGTGGCTCGAGGCCCAAAGTGACTTTGTTAAAGCTAAAATAGATGGAGCAAAGCATGTTGGACAGCCAGTGCTTTAGTCATGTATGAGGGTTGTCTCTTTTGACGGTGAGTTTCTGTACCTCATATGCTGCTATTTTGGGTTCATACCTGGCATTTGTACTCTGTTCCAGCAGCGCTGAATGTGGTATTTGATTGCACATACCTGTATCGAACATTACGTCAGCCTTCACACACCTGCATTGTGGCACGTGGGGGTGGTGTGTGCGTCACGGAGGACGCCAAGAAGCTGTTTCCACAGTGTGTGACGTCTGTGCAGACACAGCTGCCCTGCTGTGTGTGTGTATTGTGTGTGTTTGTGTGTGTGCGCGTACGCGTGTGTGTGTGATAGTTTGCCTTGCAGTCCCTCCCCCCTCCTGCTGTCTGCACCTCTACTTCAACGAGCCACACCTGTTGCTTGTTGAAATGGAGGTGCAGTGAGGAGTGTTAAAGAGCTTGGCAGTCCAGTTTGGCAGTGCAGCTGCATTCTGGTGCCTGAGCCCTGTTATTGTCATTTTTGCTGCTGCTTCCCTCAGTTTTATATTGTGTGTTTATCTGTTTTTATAAATTTTTATTTTTGTACTCAGCCTGTGCGTGTGGGTCCCTCATCCACCTTTTGGGTACATAGTCCCAGTGCCCGCCGCTTTGCTGTTTTCAGCCGGCGGAGGCAAAGCCATGACAGTGTGTGTCTGCGTGTCTGAGTGTGTATGTGTGTGGGGGCTTGTATAGCTATGCTTGAGAGAATCAACTCTTGAGAAATCACCTATCGATGGCCTCTTGCCGGAAGGGCGTAAGTGACATTTTACAAATTTTACTGGAAAGCTAAAAAACTGCCTCAGCACCACCTGTTAGCTATATGCTGAACTATCCATGATAGAAGTATAGTACTTGGTAACCTATTAGGATTTCTACCAGGCATTTTCATAATTCTTCGTAATTTAGGAGATAACTAGCAAAATGCACTTAAGCCCATTTAGCATGGGTGAAGATGACCATTTCGATCACAGCTGCACCAATGTTAAAAAGGCATTTTAGGTCCTTTAGGATAGGATCTGAGACTCCAGACTTGGTCAGGAGACGGGCTAGTCTCTGTTATTCCAAAAGTCATTTTTAAACAAAGTGTCACTTACGCCTTTCTTGCATGAGGCCATCGATATGTTGTAAGGATATTTGGGGTTGTGAGGAGATATTTATATCAGAGGTTTACGATGGATTACTGCTAATTGATTACAGGTTGGGTTAAGATTACTGTACACAGTATAAGAGCGGCAATATGTTTCCTTTGAATACAGTGTACACAGTATATGAGTGGCAGTGTCTTTTCTTTTGAGACACTGCACACAGTTTGTGAGCGGCAGTGTTTCCTTATGGGACAGTGTCCACAGTACATGAGTGGCAGTGTGTTTTCTTTAGGGACAGTGTACACAGTGCACAGGCGGCAGCGTGTTTTTCATTTGGAGAATCTCTGATTCTTTGATGTACGAGGCACACTCTCTCAGTCCTCCTGTCCCGCACCACATGCAGTCCGAGCGCTAACCTCATCCTCCAGTCCCGCCAGGACACCAGCCCTCCGTCTCAACCCGCAAAAACCACTCGTCTGTGTTTTTACTTCATGTCATCAGGAATAATTTACATACATTGGTTGCTGCACTTAGTCAGGCTCCTTTACATAACACCACGATGTGTTACTGATTTAACCCCGGCCAATCAGAGAAAATTTTTTTACTGAACCCAGTTGTAACTTGTTCTAGATTGTTCTTTAGCTTCAAATCTTGGTTGGAGAACAGAAAAATAGAGTAGAACGTCTTTATTTATCACAATAGTGAAGCAAAATGGCTTATCTCTGCATGGAGTGCGATATTAATCTGTACGTGGAGTGACGCGTTTCTAGGGTAATGTTGACATCATTATTATGGATTAAAATTGACTTCTTTTTGATGTGTGGTTTCTATTAACTGTCTGATTCAACTGATGAGGGAATTTTCAGGTTTTTTAAACTGTTGTGAACTCGCATCAACCTCACAAGTTTTTGTTTCTGAACACCAGATGTGATCACGTGATCCTGGAGTGCAGCAGATTCTGCCCGTATGCAAATGACTAATTTTAAGAACATCAACTGTATTGCTTTGACTCAGTAAGAGGGTCAACCCTCTTTGCTTGGAATACTAAGTTTAAAAAGCTACTTTTCTCGGCCATAGCTCTGAAGCATGTAAGGACTGATCTCCATTGGGGTTCAAATCCGCAAGAGCACAGTCCCCTATGACAGCTCAAAACATGTGAAAACACAAATCTATTATGTCTTTAACACTTGTGAGCACAAATCTCCATTATGGCTCATTATGAGCGCAGAGGTAATTATGGCTCAAAAGCATGAGAAGACCAAAGTGCAGATCAAACACTTGTGAGCAATGATCTCTCTTAGGACTCAAGTGCGTGTAAGAACATAGTAAGAACATTGTTCAAAAGCTCGTGTGGACACTACTCCATTACAGCTCAAAGGCTTGTGCGTACAGAGCTTCATTATGGCTCAAGCACGTGAGTTAGGACACTGCTCCATTGCAGCTCAAAGGCTTGTACGCATAGTGCTCCATTACGGCTCAAGCGCATGAGTGAGGACACTGCTTCATTACAGCTCAAAGGCTTGTACGTATAGTGCTCCATTACGGCTCAAGCGCATGAGTGAGGACGCTGCTTCATTACAGCTCATAGGCTTGTGCGCTCAGAGCTCCATTACAGCTCAAGTGCATGAGTGAAGAAACTGCTCCATCACAGCTCAAAGCCTTTTGCATACGGACCTCCATTACGGCTCAATTGCACGAGTGAAGACACTGCTCCATTACAGCTCAAAGGCTGGTGCATACAGAGCTCCATTATGGCTCAAGTACTACATGAGTGAGGACACTGCTCTGTTACAGCTCAAAGCCTAGTGTGCACAGAGCTCCATTACGTCTCAAATACATGAGTGAGGCATTCATTGTACGGCACATTAAGGGCAGTCCCCATCCTCACACGGGCCATGAGCAGGCATGTGTTTGCCAGATGCGGCTGCCCTCGCGTCGCCTTCAAAGGAACAATTAGGGCCGATTATCGGGGACGTATAAATGAATTTCATCCATGATTAGAGCGTTCGGGAAGGGCCGAGCGGGGCGGCAGCAGGTGGTAACAATCTGGACCAACATTTGAGTCTCCAAAACAAGAGAAAAACAACAACTAAAAAGACAGGAAAAAAACTGACCAGAAGAAAGGAAAATTCTGTGGACTGTTTGTTCAGGCTCAAGTGCTTACGGTCAAGAACAGCTCCCTCCCCTGACACGTGCGCCTGTCCCTTTAAAATCTGTGTAATGGCGGTAATTTGTCCTAATGGCAGCTAGTTTTTTATTTTGACAATTAGAGCGTGCTCTAGCGTGGGTGGCGTGGTGATGGGCAGGCTGTCAGGATCAATGGGTGTAAGTGTGTGTGTGTGTGTGTTTTGCGTACTTGTGCTCGTGTGTGTCTGTCTGTGTGTGCTTATATGTGTGTGTTTGGACCGTTGAAGGTCAGTGTTCCGGAAAAAACTAACTTTCAGGAGAATTAATTAATAATCAGTTACCAAGGTTATGTTCCCATGGTATTTCAATTAAAAGTTCCTGTTTCTAGCATAATGTTCCCATGTTATTTAAGCCAGATATTCCGACTACTGAGGTTATGTTCCAATGTTATAACAGCTAAATGTTCCTGTTACTGGGGTCATTTTCTAATTTTATTTCTACTTAACGTGCCTGTTACCAGGGTTATATTCTAATGTTACTTTAGCTTGATGTTCCTGTACTGGAGTTACAGTGCCCTCAATAATTATTGGCACCCCTGGTTAAGACGTGT
Source organism: Gymnothorax reevesii (assembly GCA_029721435.1). Taxonomy (NCBI): domain Eukaryota; kingdom Metazoa; phylum Chordata; class Actinopteri; order Anguilliformes; family Muraenidae; genus Gymnothorax; species Gymnothorax reevesii. The sequence continues at coordinate 20,608,044 of CM056575.1, read as the reverse complement.
CAAAAGCCTTAAAATAAATTCAATTTGTATTGCACAAGCATACTCTCGCACTGCAAATTGTATTAAAAAAAATATGTATAACCTTCAGCTCAAGTGAATTTTACGGGGAAAAAAATCCCTGACTAAGAAATAATAATTTTTCATAAAATCACCTGTTCCACAATTATTGACACCCCTAACAATTCCTAGGAATTAAATGTAATTGAAGTATTTCTGTAATTTCTACAGTACTTTACAAAGTTGATCAGAGTATTTTGGAACATTTAATGAGTAAATCATCACTTCCTATTTCCCTGGGGTATAAATCTGACGTGACACAGAGGCCATTACTCTTATCCACTCTTCAACATGGGAAAGACAAAGGAACACACCATTCAAGTCGACCTTCACAAGTCAGGCAATGGCTACAAGAAAATAGCCACTCGCCTGCACCTGCCCATATCTACTGTCAGAGGAATCATTAAGAAGTTTAAAACAACTGGAACAGTGGTAAACAAGCCTGGACGAGGACGCAAGGTTATTTTGCCACTACGCACAGTGAAAAGGATGGTAAGAAAAATAAAAAGTTCTCCAAAGCTCACTGTTAAAGAATTGCAACAAATGGTAGCATGTTGGGGTCACAAAGTCTCCAAAACAACCATCAGGTGCTATTTACATGCCAACAAGCTGTTTGGGAGGCATGCACGGAAAAAACCTTTTCTCACTCACAATCATAAATGCAAACGTCTGGAGTTCGCTAATCGGTACTGGGACTTCAACTGGGACCGTGTGCTTTGGTCAGATGAGACGAAAATAGAGCTTTTTGGCAAGAAACACTCTAAGTGGGTCTGGCGGAACACAAAAAATTAGTTTGCAGTAAAGCACCTCATGCCCAATGTGAAGTATGGGGGAGGTGATGCTGTGGGCCTGTTTCTCTTCCAGAGGCCCTGGGAACCTTGTTAGGGTGCATGGCATCATGAACGCTTTGAAATACCAGGACATTTTAAATCAAAATCTGGTGGCCTCTGCCCGAAAGCTGAAGATGGGTCGTCACTGGATCTTTCAGCAAGATAATGACCCTAAACATGGCCAAATCTACACAGAAATGGTTCACCAGACACAGAATCAAGCTCCTCCCATGGCAATCTCAGTCCCCAGACCTCAACCCCATTGAAAACCTGTGGAGTGAGCTGAAGAGGAGAGTGCAGAGGAGGGGACCCAGGTCACTGGATGATTTAGAGAGATTGTGCAAAGAGGAATGGTCGAAGATCCCTCTTTCTGTATTCTCCCATCTTGTGAAACATTATAGGAGAAGATTAAGTGCTGTTTTGTTGGCAAAAGGGGGTTGTACAAAGTATTAACATCAGGGGTGCTAATAATTGTGGCAACCATGATTTGATGAAAAAGAATAATTTCTTAATGTGGGATTTTTTTCCCACTGAATAAATGCACTTGAATTAAAGGTTGGATTATCCTCTTTTTTCATTGTGGTCGTATATTATTTAGAAAAAAACTGAATTTATTAGAAGCTAAAGAACACATCTTGACCAGGGGTGCCAATAATTACAGAGGGTGCTGTATGTTCCATGTTATCTCAGTTAAATGTTCCTCTTGCCAGGGATACGTTACCATATTATTTCAGCTAAATGTTTCTCCTACCAGAAATTAGTTCTCATTTCAATTCTGCCAAATGTTCCTGTTAGCAGGTTATGTTCCTGATTATCTCAACTAAATGTTACTCTTAACAGGGTTATGTTACCATATTATCTCAGCTAAATGTTCATATTAACAGGGCTTTATTCCCATGTTATTTCAGCTGAATGTATCTGTTACCAGGGTGACAGTGTCCTGTAGTTTACGAGGGGTTCTCCATGTAAGATGGTGATTTCCACTGGCCCATAAAATATAGCTCTTACCTGCCTGTCTTAATCATTATGATTATCATACTGATTATAGTTTTCAGAACATTCCAGTCTGATTATTCCTAAAATCGTCCCCTGTGCCCCCTCACACACCTGCACTACCTTATACGTGCATGCGCACACACTTGTACGCTCATGGACTCACATTCATGCACGCTCACATGCACACACTCTCACGTACAGAGGCATTAGCACGCACGCAGACACATAAACACACGCTTGCAGAGGCATGTGCGTACACATACTTAGGCATGCACACCCGCGCACAAACACACGCCCGCGTGCGCGCACACACAGGTACGCAGGCATGCGCACACACGCAGACACAACTTGTACTCATGCACACAAACGTACTCACATACTCATGTGCATACATGCTTACACCTGCAAACACATGAACACACACACACACACACACAAACACAAACTCTTATACTAAGATAGCTGATCTTTCCAAGTGTATAAACACCCTCGCTGGACATGTGTTATGACGGATGAGGTGTGTGAGATTTATGCAAACCGAGTGGATCTGTAGCAGTTCAGATGACACAACCATGTTATTTTGAGTGACTTTGCAAAGAGAAAAAAGTATGAAAAAAATCCCAGAGTCAGCCGCTTAGGGCAGACCAGCCTGCCCTCTGTTTATAAAACTCAGCAGAGCCTCCAGCACCACTATTTATCTCTTGCACCTCCCTCATCATGACAGCAAAAATAACATGGCGAGACGTGATTTATTTACATCTAAGATTCTGACAGATTGCACTTTACACAGTGATTATCGCATGACTAAATGTGTACGCTTCATCTCTATGAACGGGGGGTTCCCAACCTTATTCAGAAAAGGCCGGTGTCATGCAGACTTTCGTTCCAGCCATGCAGTTACACACCTGATACTACTAATCAACCCAGAGAGTCTTTGCTGAAGACCTTAACTAGTAGACTGAACTGTGTAAATGCATGGCTGTCATGAAGGGCTCCACCCACACTGGCCCTTTCTGCGTAACATCGAGCATGCCTGTCACAGATGCACGCAACATTAAAAAACTCCTCCTTTGGAGTTAGGAGTGTATTACCAAGCTTAACTGCTCAGCTTTCTGCAAGTGGAGGCTATTTCTTAGCAACACATTCTCATCCCAACTCATCACATAGTGACACTACCATTGATATATGGCACAAAAGGAAGCTTTTGGCATCTTTATTTGATGCTTAGGGCCAGGGTTCAGGTGAAATGTTAGGGATTAGGAGGTAGAGTTAGTTTTAAACGTCAAACAAGGACGCCAAAAGCATTTTCTTGCGTGGTATATCGACGCTTGGTCAGGTAGCGTCAATATAAGACGCGGCAGGATGAGACTGGGCTTTCCTGAGCGTCTGTCGAATTGATTACTTATAACTGAGAATGCTCTATTTGCGCCTCCGCCTGACCACCTTGACTGTGAGCGCAGGACTTGGGCCGCAGCAGGGGCAGGATCTGAAGCTTCCTCTCTCATCCTGGAGATGAGTCGCATTTCTATGGAAGTACATGAGAGGTACAATATTTTATAGAGATTATCACAGCTCCCTGTCCTCAAGAAGTACTGTGCATTCACACTTCCGGAAACTGCCTCGTGTAAATTTGAGACCAATTGAAAATGTGCAAATCCTGGCGGGCACAAACCAAACGAATGAATGTCAACCTGTCAAGATCATTTGTGAACTTTGTTCACTGGGTCTGGATTAGCTCAAGGCAGCAGTGAGAAATCCAGTTTCAGAAAGTAAATGTCTGTACAAGCATTTTGTTCCTGTTTCTTGGATCTTCAAATTCGCTCTGCTCCTCAGTCAGGGAAATTGTTAGGCTGATTAGACTTAACCTGGCTGAGTTTGTGGGTGTAATAAACACTAGGCAGGACTTTAATTTTCTGACCCTGGACTTTGCACGTCTGGCTACAGGAGTAGAGTTCTGCAGCCAGTCAGCCGTGAGCGGGATATATGCTTCTGCTGTGATCTGCTGCACTGCCTGCTCAGTTCAACAGGCAAAGCAGGTAGATGAAGGTTACAGGACTTTTCATTCCTGAATTTTTCCTCCCTAGGGACTTTTCGTCCTGGACTCTTCGTCCCCAAGCACCTTTCGTCCTCGGATTTCCGTCCGCTAATGAAAACGAAACATGCCACCATTGCTGACCTACAGATGGATGGATGGACGACGAACGAATCACCGTGATATGAGGCTTCGGGTCTGGTTTGGAGTTAGTGTTATAATGCAGGAAGCAGGTAAAGCATTATTGGGGACAAACAATCCAGGGACAAAGAGTGTGGGGATGAAGAGTTCATGGGGACCTGAAGTCTGATGATGTAAAGTCTATGGGAACGAAGAGTTTGGGGACGAAAATCCCTAGAGGACGAAAAATTTGCGGACAAAACATCTGGAGACGAAGAGTCCCAGAGCCATGAAATGGACACTGCTATATTTCTTTTGTAGGTTTGTTGTCTGTGGCCCCAGTGGCTGGCATCTTTGTCTACAGCCCCAAAGGTTGCTGGTTCAGGCCCTTGAGTAAGGCCCTTGACATTGCTCATTGTGGGCCCGGTCTAATCAGCTGAAACTACCATTGAGTAAATGCATCAACTGAATGTAATGTAATGTTTTGGCACCGGACGGGCGTCAGATTTCATCCAGAAAGCTCAAATTGGAAGATAATAGCTGCTCTATTTCTGGAGCTACAGTCAGTTCCTGCTTAATGATTTAATTGCCTCAATTATCAGGGTTTTGAAAAGCTCCTTTAATACAGCAGCTGTAGATCTACATTACCGTGCATATAGACTCAGTGGAAGTGTTTGTATACGGCGCTATATATGAGTGAGCATCCTCGTCAGCACACGGCTGTGACTGAGTGTGAATTTATGTCAGAGTAAATGGCTGTAACTAGTGTTTCAGCATTATTTCTTTCCAGGAAGAGAATTTCAAACTTGTTTAAGTTACTTTTTGTTTGACTTGAACTCCGCGACATAAGGCTGTCACCGCATTGTCATGTGCATGACGCACCAGCTGTCTTACAGTTACGTACTATGATCGTTTAAGCCAAAGTCTAAGCTTTCAGCAGATTTCCTGGCAAATGTCATAGCAGACACTTCAAAATATTCGCAGATGTTGCAGATGTATGACATTGTTATGTCATTTGGCATAATATGACTTCAGCAGCTATCAAATTTTCTGACGCCTCCAGCAAAAGAATTGAGAAGTCTTAACTTATTGGCAGCGTGTTTGCTTTTTTTTTCCACAAAAAAAGCTTAAAATCAGAAGTAATAATTTTAATCAAAATACTTAAAAGACTCAGATACATGCAAGCAGTGACTTTTAAATTTAAATATTTTTTTTTTACAGCTTTTGCACAAGCTCTCCAGACTGTACCTACGCAGGTCAGCAGCAGAACTCAATCTCATATACACACCATGTCTTCCTTTTCCAGTCATTTTACAGGGGGTTGGTCAAAGGAGAAGCACATTTTGAGGGGCAGGCTGTGATCTGGGTGTGGACCGTGCCTTTCCCCACTTGACTGAACAGGAAATGGTGGAGGTAATGAGGGAGTTTGTGTTTGAATGCACCACCCAGCACGTGCAGGTGTATAGCTGCGCCAAGATTTGACCCCCTGTGTCCAACACTTTATGGAGCTCATTAATGTCCAGTTTTTTTTTCCTAAAATGTGCAGCTGTTGACGTGCGGTTGCATGTAATTATTTTGAGGGTCTCGGCATTGGCTAAACGGAGCTGACACAATGTTTTCGAGGGCTGTTCGCACTGCCCTCTTGAGGCCTTTGTACAAATGCCTGCAGATGCTGTATTTTGGTTGAAAAGTAATCTATGATGAAGCAGAGCAAAAATTACTTTTTGACGGTACGAATGCACTGCAGCGGCACGGAACGATTAGGGTTCTCTGGCTGCTTGTGGCGTTTTCACAAACTGATCACCAGGTCTTGCGAACTGGATGCAAGTAGCTTATATGCTGATTCGGTAGCAGCTACCAAATATTAAGTTAAAGTAGTTGACAAATACAGATCTACAATAAACTTTCATTTCATGTGCAAATTTTGTTGGCAAAGTATTTATTTACTTTGTATAAACGACATCAGGAAACAGGCTAAATAGCTACTAGCTAGCTTTGTTTAAATAACCCTAGCAATACACATGCAGCCTAATCATGTTTAAATTAATCAATATACTTAAAAAATGAAACTGAATATTATAACCCACTTATTACACCCACGATCTCAACAACCATCCTGATTGCATCATTTTTTTTATACCTCAGGAGTCAATCAGCAATAACAAACATTGGGAAACCTGATAGCTATGCCTGCGATTAGCCTTTCCACCATTTTAAGATTTATAACTTCTGCCTTCTTGCTTGATAGTGATCGGCCAGCAGGGGGCAATCACCGCTCCTCATTTGAATAAGGTTCAGCTTTTGGCTCGTCTGGGGCTGTTTTGTGGCTGTTTTGGTAAGCAACCAGAACCAGGGTGAGAGAGACAGGATCCGGAATTCGATGGATGCGCCAAGCTAATAAAAATGTGGTGAAACTTTTTAATTTAAAGAATATAATTTTGTACGTCCATGTTTAAATGAAAAAAATGTTTCAAAACCGGAGACAGAAATTGAGTTTTATTTTGGTGAAAACTTTTACTTTGGTGAATTTGGTGAATTCCGGATGTTCTCTCCAAACCGGAACCAGAATCCAGACAAAATTCAGAGTGAACGGAAACCAGGCTCCTCTCCCCTGTATGAAGAGCCTGGTGACGCGAGGCTAGCTCTTGGCTGCTTCTTTCACATTCTTAGCTTTGCTTTGCTCTGCTGTCGGTCCCATCATGCTTTGCGCAGGGGCTCAGTAGAAAGTGAATGTGAATAGGAATGCAGCTTCGAAAGTATCGTGCCGGATCACTGTAGTGTGTTTGAACCCTGAGGAGGTGCTCAGTGAGTAACCTTGTCCTTTTATTTTTTGAGGCTGGGTGAGCTGTGGCAAATATCTGGAAAACTCTTCAAATGACAGCGAAGCTGCATGTATGCATATTCTGCTCACTGAGTGTGTGTACTCAAGCAGTAATGAGATTTTTTTTGGGTACTGCCCCTTTAAGTGCAGACTCGGCAGATTTCGTGGCATTGTGCACAGCTGGCCGCAGGTCCTGCAGCTGTTGTCGAGCATACACCTTGCACATGCCCAAGTGCGTGAGAGCTGGGATCAAAGTGGTGGGGAAGTGTGTGGGATGAAGGCAATGTTGGAGGACTGGGAATGGGATGGAAATGTTTGAGATTAGCACAGGGTGAGAGAGCCAGAATGAGGAATGCTGTGGCCTTGTGTGGGATTAATGTGTAACGGCAGCTCTGCTGCTGATCATCCTCTTTCTATCTCCCTGCTCTTTCCCTCCCTTCCTCCCTCCATTTCTCTCTCTTTCGCTCTCTCTCTCTCTCTCTCAGATGGGTTTTGATTGTGTCGGGTGAGTGGGTAATTGTTCCCCTATGGCAGAACCTTTGTGTATAATTAATGTGACGATGGACTCGTGTTACCGTGCTGATGCCTCACTGAGATCACATGCATTACTGATACGCAATAGAGAAAGAGAGAGAGAGAGAGTGGTAATCGGAAGAGGGGAAGAACATGAAGATAAGATTCACTTGAAAAGTTTAAGTTACAAACCAGGAACTTCCTTCTCTGTACTCAAAACACCGGCATATACAGTACCACATGTATTACATTAGTTATACTGTCCATGTGTGTAAATACATACAGTAAATTATCATGGAGTGAAAACGATCGAGATGCTGAGTGAATCGTACAGCAGATTCATTTCATGACTCAAATATTTCTGATCAAAATACAAAGATGTCTGCTTTGTGTAGTCATGATTCGCTGATGAGGAAACAACTCCTCCCACTGGAGCTGACAATTACATGACTCTTATCTCTGCATAGCCTGCCAAGGCCATCAGTACTTTTTTTTTTATCACTGTCAATAGAGTTATATTTTAACCCTCATTTGTTTTTTCGTCTGTATGCCTGTCTGTGCATTGGGAGGCAGGATAAAAAAATAAAAAAAAATCTGGACCGATTGTGATGAAGCTTTGTGGGAAGTTTATATTTGACTGCAATAATAGGTGATTAGAATTTCACTGGTCAAAGTCAAGGTCAATATCACTGAAAAGGTCAATGTCACTCACTAGTGGTATGGTGAAGGTATCCACTTAACCTTTTTTTAATTATTACGATTCATTTATTTGGCTGACACTTTAAATCCACAGTGCATGATGAAGTGTATTGAAACTGGAGCTGAACATGGATCAGGTAAAGAACGATTCACACAGTATGATCCATCAGTCAAGTTAGCAGTAACTATTAACATTTATGTGGCATCGTTTTAGATGAAGATGTTGTAAAACGGAAGGGACGGCCCTGCTCGTTTAGGCTGAGAGCCGGGCGTCTTTCAGTGAAACAGTGCTGAGAGATGAAGCGATGGATCTTATGAGCAGCTTGGGGTTGGGCAGCTCAGCAGCCGACATCTATGAATGTGTAAAATGGCTGATCTCATTCAGAGAGCACCAGCTGTGGAACGTTCAGCACAGAGAGAGGTTGTGAAACACGTTTCTGCCTTTATGTCGTGCGGTGAGGTCGTCGTATCGCAGGCTGCTGCTGTTTAAGACAGTACCCCCCCGCCCCCCAACATAAGCACTTTCAGAACAGAGCCTGTAGACCAGACCACACCCACTGTATCAAACAGCTCTCAGAAACATCCATCTCAATTCAAGGGGAAGAACGCTTCAAGGTGTGCTTTAACGGTTCAGTGTGTGATCTGTAATGGGTAAAGTACATCCTCACTGTTATCGCTTCTCCGGGGAAAAGCTGGGCTCGGATAACGGCATTTATGGTGGATCTGAGCCAATCCAATTCGGCTGTAAAGCGGGCTGCGCTTTTATTGGCCGGGACAGCTGGGTGATTGACGGGTCAGGGCTCTTGGCCTTGCTGACAGGGTTCGGTGGCCTCGCCGTCGTGTTCGGAAAACGTGTTTATCCGAGCCGGTCCCTCTGACTCACCGCCCGCTCATCACGCGCCCGCCTCTCTTTTCTTCTTCTCCACTCGCCTCTGTGGGCTGATGGGATACGAACAATCCCTTCACACAGAGAGAGGGAGAGACTCCAGCTTTCCCGTAAATGCCATGATGGGAACAAAAGGCCTTATTTTGAGGGGTCGAGGCAGATATGTGATGTCACACGGCCCACCAGTGCCACCTGATGGTGCATGTGATGTGTTTAACTGCCTTGATCCCGAACCAGACTCCTCTGCACTCATTAAGTGCCCTCTTACCAGATCATCGCTACGTCCACCTCTCAAATTAAAGTAAAACTCAGCCATGGAGCAGGCTTAGTTGATTAAAGTCCGTTTTCGCCCCTGATTTTACTGCCTGATTCTACTTCTGACAGTGGACAGTATTCATTAAAGTGAAAATGTATTTTGGGGAAAGGTGTTGGGTCAAATTAAGAAACTGGCAGTTTAGTTTTTAAAAAGTGGATACAAAAATCTTTCGTTAAGGCCGCTAACATGCAAGGGCTCTTGTGTGTCCTCTTTGTTCTTCCTCAGTGAGCTTAGGGCTGGTTTATTTTTTTCGCCCAAAATGCTGAACCCCCTTCTACAGCGCTGATTGACATGGTCTTTATTGAACTTGCTTACATAAGTAAACCCGTTATCTGTCAGGCTAATGAGCACTGCTCGCTCCTGTTAGCCGTCAATTTCATTTGCAGACTCCTTAGCCATCGGGCCCATAATTGGACTGGTAAGCTGTCAGGCTAATGAGCTAGCACGTTAGCCCTCAGATGGAAGACTTGGGCATTTTGCTGTCAAACTCAGTTGTGTTCTTTTGTGGTGAACTCTAGTTGAGGCAATTGAAACGAGCAAGGCTGGAACATTTAGCCGGTGGGTCCCAAATGTTTTCTATCTGAAGCGCCCCCTCCTAAAATGACCCCAGCTCCGCAAACCATAACCCATTTATCTTTTTATCCTTTCAACCATCTTTCAACTGTACGGTGCAGGCAGTTGAATACCATAGTACCAAGAAGCCCGTGGAAACCATAAACTCATGATTTGTGTGGAGCTTTCAATAGAGACAACACTGTCACAAAGATACTTACTGTGGAAATGGAAGAAAAACTCTCAAAATAACTTTGAAAGGGCCATTTGTGGTAAAAAAAAATAAAAATAAATAATGAAAGATGTGGAACAAATAAAACTATCTAACGAGTGGAAGTTTCTGGTGGAAACCAACCGTGGAGGGTATAGGACAGCGAGCCCATGGCCTCCCTGGTGTAATAGTTTAGATTGAGTATACTAAATGAGGATAAAAATGCTTTACTGTTACAGAATAAGACCAGTGATTGGAATATTTTCACCTTAATCCTGTCATTTATGTAAAGAAAAGTAAAGGATTATGGTAGCAGGTGAGTATATTCCCATGTGGATTTATTAAAAAAAAACATTTGATTTTGATCCCTCTTGATGCTAAAGTCTGATATTCGAAGCCAATGTTCACATGCAATGCCCATACACAGGTTTATGATCCTAAATGCACACACACGCCTTCATGTTCATAAACACAGACACACACACTCCCACATGCACACACACTTGCTCGTATAAACACACTTGCACTCACACTTACACACAGACACACACATGCTCCCTTGTCTATGGAAACAGACACGCACACTCCCACGTGCATACGCACATGTTCATACGAGCACACTCGCACTCACACTCACACACGCACGCGCTACACAAAACAGTCAGTGCTTTAAAGTTATTGCGTGTGTCTATAAAGTAAGTTGTAAGTCCCGTGCCCTGGTTGTCTCACCGAGCGCTGCTGGGTCCTGCTCTCTGCGTTTACCTGAGACCCGGGAAGAAATGAACCTTTCATGGAAAAACACCCCTGATCTGCAGCGGTGAGATCAAACCCAGGCCGCCGCGCGCTGACGTTCCGCGGAAACACAGCTCCAGTTTCCGTCAGGAATAATTTAACACTTCTGGAGTTCTTCACGCCAAACACGTTCAGCTGAACATGCCCCCCCACGCACAGTGAGGAGAGGTTTATCTTGCACCCCCAAACATGTGCTCAGCCCCCCCACCCCCGCTGTGAAAGAGATGGTGTATGAAGGAGAGGAGAGCTCAGCGTCTGTAGTGAGTTGGAAATGAAACCTTGTGAAAGATAAAGGAGATAAAGGAGAATCAGTGTCTGTGAATGAAAGTTGACGATAGGATAGTGGAGCTCAGTGTCTGTGAATAATGGTAACTTGGAGAGGAGAGCTCTATGTGAGGGAGAATGACTGTTGAGGAGGAGAACTCCGTGTCAGTGAATGACAGCAACTGTAGGAGAGCTGAGCTCTATATTCCACACTGTGTCCTCTCTATGTCAAAAAATACTTCCTAATGTCTGTACAAAGTTTACTGTTTTTTTTTTTTTTTTAACTTTCATTCATTCCTTTAAATTGTAAAACAAAGCAGGACTGGTCACGGAGTGCTCCACTGCGAGTTTAAGACCGGTGTGAGAGCGATCACCGGCGATTGTTTCTGAAGTATCCCGTGTTCCCTGGTCCTTTCTGTGCCTGATTCCAGGACCCCGGCCTTGCTTTTGTCGGAGGGGTGTTGGAGCCTTTTTTTTTCTGACCTTATGCAAAAACATACCAGCAGCTAACGAGTGTGAGGTTGCCTCATTAATTCTGCCTAGAGTGCACAGGAAAGGGCGTTCTGGCACCAAAGCTGTCTTCAGCCTGATTAACTTCCAAAGGACCAGGGATCATTCTCACTGATTGACGGGAATCAACTTTATTGTTTTAGCCATTTTTTTTTAAATTCCATCAGAAAAAATGTCCTTCGCTATGTAAGTGCTGTGTGAAAAGGCAGTGGCTTCATTCATTCATTCATTCATTCATCTGTTCATTTATTCATGACTGATCTCGGTCTGCCTGTAGTTCTTATTTCAGTCATCTGACCAAACTTTCTCCAGCAGGGGTGAGTCAGTGTGTCCTCAACTAACTGCTTCGTTATTTGTTTTAGTTTTCTCCTTAAAATATCCTAACAAATTCAAATCCCAGGTACCAAGATTGAGAGGAGTTATAATGGACACCCTTAAAGCGGATATAATTCACTGCAGACAGTTTAGGAAAAATGACGTGACACAACACCATATTAAGAATTTAAAGAAATATGCACCAATTAATCTTCAGCCTACAGGATGGCTATGCTCACCTCCATAAATCACCCAGACAAAGGCACTTAGCTGAAACGTTGCAGAATGAAAACTCTGTGAGGAGAAACCGGAGTTTTACTTCCTTTTCAAAAGAATTAAATAGGGTGTTGGATTACCTGCCCTTTTCTCCGCGTGTTGAACCTCCCATGATCCTTCAGAGGAAGGGAATAACGGCGGGGAAGCAGCCATTTTACAGGAGGCCTTGACCGCTGGAGAAGCCAGAGAGAAATCTCATCTTACGGTTGTAATATCTCCACTACCTCTGAGCGATTCCCTCGCGACTGCTGCTCTCTGCTTCTCTCTTTTTTGAAACGCAAAGCGACAGCCAAAAATCGCTTTTTAATGCGAGCGTGCGGTGTCCTGTAACACCGTTTTTTCTTTTTTTTTTTTTTTAAATAAGTAGGGGGAATTTTTCCATAAATCTTTTCCTGTTGAGCCTGGATAGTTGATGATACCTCAGGTCACGCTGTCTGACAGGATGTGTGTTATGCGCTGTACACGATAAGCCTCATGCTGTCTGACTGAATGTGTGTTATGTGCATGTGTAAGCGTCACGCTGTCTGGGTGAATGTGTGTTATGTGTGTGTGTAAGCCTCGTACTGCCTGAGTGAATACGTGCTATGCCTATGAGTAAGCCTGGACACAGGATGCTTCACTTCCATTCTTGGAGGCTTATTTCTAGTCAGAGAAGACCTGAATGTTTTTAAAATGCTTCTGAGAGGAACCCTGTGATTCCATTGAATAACTGTGTACAGTTTATTTCGTCCTTATCAAGCAAATAATGGTTAAATCTGTGTGCTTTTTTACAATTGGCACCTATGATAGAAAATTCTATAAAGAAATAGCTCCTCTATGGCAGCGACATTCAATCCACAGTGGGCCGGTGTGGGCTTTCGTTTAACCCTTTGCTAAAACGCCTTATTCTATTAATCTTGGTCTTGACTGATGACCATGATTAGTTAGTTAATCAGGGGAATAATTAATAATAAGAGTCATGAGAGAAGCGTATAATGAGGGGCCCACGTCCAAGAATTATTTCCATTCATTCATTCAGAAAGTGGGCCAATCTCATTAGCCTCCGCTTATTAATGCATACACTAACAGCAATAACGTGTCAGAATACAAAGGCATCTTATCAGCTTGTTTGTTAGAAAGGACACAATGAGCATAATGTCTTTGATTTGCCATCTCTGCCTATGTAAGACACGCGACCCTTAGTAGCACAGCTTCCCAAAATCTTGCACAACAAGTTAGCCGGCCAGCTATCAAATTAACACAAGTACAAGTTAACTAGTAATGGTTATGTAATTAACCCTTATTGTGAACCTTAACAATGTCTAACAATTGATGAATCATTTCACAATTTATTATTTGACTAAATGATGGTAGTTGCATTATTAGCTAACGTTACTGTCATTATAAATGTATTCACTAGATAGCTGGCGCGCTAGCCTATGATGTTGCCATGGTTTGATGCCAGCCACAAAATAACTGCTGCAGAGATCATAGCACAGTGGCGAGCCAGGGTAACCGTCAGCTTACTAACAGGCACTCGCCATTCACTGTTTGTCAGCTGCTCTACCGCTGCACATTGCACGAGATGACAGAAGATAAGAATCCAAGTATATTTACCTTTGCCTCCTCTTCCTCTCTATTTCGCTCTCATTCTTGTGTTCGTTCTTTGATGCCTGCATTTTCATTTGTGTCAAGTCACTGAGAGAGACTTTTTCTAAACATGATAGCTTACTTGGACATTTGATTTGTCATCAGATTTCCCATAAATCTCCGCAACAGAAAGGATATCATCCACAATATTATCAGAAAATATTCAGCCAACCATCGTCATTCTTAATCAAGCAATTTTCATTACCCAGGTCTAATGTAGGCCTCGACATTATTTCCATGAGTATTAGTCATAGATTGATAAATGACCTCAAAATATTTATTTCTATGAACGAGATTAGTTTGACTTTTGTGCCAGTAAAAACAATAGAATACTCTGTATGGTTTCATAGAGGCTGAAGTTTTCTCCTTACAATGGTCACATGAGTGATAAAGCAAAGTCATGCGAGCGTGTTTAGTAGAAATACTTTTGCCCCAGTCACGTGCTCACTTGTCCATGGGCCCCATCACACGCAGGCCCGGTTGCAACTGCACCCCCTGCATATTTCCGCCCCTGATAAGATTGAACACTACTGGTCTACGGAGGTGCCTGCTGGAACTGCTGACCTGCCGGTCTGGTCTCCAGGGGCATGGAAGTTGACCCTGTTTAACCCCACAACTTTCTCCCTCTTCCTGAATGGTTTCCTTGACATCACCCCCTCCATCCAATGGTGGGGCTTGCTCACAGCTTCCAACCCATAATTACCATGGTAACAATCTCTACGTGCAAGGCTGGGCCTGGAAAACGATGCTTTTCCGTCACCTTCTGGAGGTGTCTCCTTTGACCGCATGTTGGGTGGGTGTGGCAAAGATGTCAATAGAATCATTTTGGTGAAGAGGGATGTTTTCGTTCTTTATGGAGCCTTCAACAGGCATAAACTGTTTGAAGGCTCCCGGATTGTGCCATTATTTGCCTGACAAGGAAATTATGAACTAGATACAGTTCTGGTACGGCAGTGGTCTCCAACTCTGCTTCTCGACATCTACTAACTGGTAACTTTTCGTCCCAACTCTAATGAAACCTTCGCTATTCAACAGTTTGAGATATGCAGTGAGCGGATAATTAGCTGAATCAGGCTGGCCAAATCAGAGTTGGAGTGAAAACTGCCTGTATGGTAGATCTCCAGGAACAGAGTTTCTGACCTCTGCTCTTTGGAATACAGCTGGCCTTTCGGGCAGTGTGTCGGGCCTCTGAAAGTTTCGATTTCACGGTCGGGAAATGGGACCGGGCGTACCTTGTCTGCCTCTTCTCCGGAGGGCTGTTGGATTGTGGCGGGCCTGATGTAATCAGGTATGATTTATTGCTAATAAATCCGAGACAAAGGCGAGAGATTTAATTGGTCGCACCAACTTTTTTTGAGTTATGGCCCAGGCTGGATTTTCTGACGAAGGGCGGTTATTTTTAGAAAGTGATGTTTGTCGCGCCCGGCGCTCAGGCCCTCGCTACATCGGCGCTGTCTTCACTGCGGTGCCCGGCTCAATAAATCAAAACTGCAAGGAGCGCTTCAGAAAGGGTGTAATTTTTCGCAACCTTCGCGCATTCTGGCTTGAAACAAAGGAGACCTGCGCCCCTGTAATTGCGCTGGCGCATCAGTCGCTAACACACTGGGCGAGTTGTGCTTATCTGTGTTCTCTTACATCCCCATCTCCCCTTTTTCTCATTACTGACCCTGGCTATCAATGATGTCACTCAAGTCAAAGGTCAATTCAAAGGTGTAAAAACTATGGAAAGACGTAGTGCGTAAGTGTTGGGAAGAATTAGTGATGGCCCACAGAGGTACAAAAGAGACAGTTAAAGCCTTTGTCAGTACTCGGCTAAGATCACCAGGACGGAGCTAGAACTAATGAGTCTAATCAGCTGTGAAATCATGGTAAGCAGTTTTGCCACACAGAATACCAAATTTGCAAAATGTTTATAAATCTTTTTAGATAGTTATTTAAAAGTTTTCAGAAACGTCTGAGTAATGAAAATCTTTTAGGAGAAGTGTAAATTGGTGCAGCTTTTCGAAGGCCGAAGCGGGTCGCCTCAGCTGATGTTCTGATTGAGCAGCTTGAACAGATGTGGTGTATAACAGCTTGGCGGGGGCAGATCGTATCTGACAGGCTATCATAATTAAAGCTCGAGTCACAAGAACCAGAGGCTAATTAAACAGTCTTTTCTGAGACTGGATCGCAGAATTTGCTGATGATATCAGTGCGAAGAGTGAAAGAGGGAGAGGAGAGAGCGGAGGTGAATGTAGGGGTGGGGGGTGAGTGACAGTTTGTTAAAATTATACTTTATGATTCGTATATGTTACTATTTTGTATTTTGAAATGTCATGCCAATACAGCATTTGATCAGCATGGCTGTCGTGTTAGATATGTGTTTATTAAACATAGTGGCATAATTGTTGTGTAGAATGGCGATGCTGTGTATGCCTCTGCATGCTCTGGGTAAGTGCAGAGCCTTTAATATGAGTTTAACAGATCTAAAGGCACAATGTGGAGAATAGCTGTAAGTGAAGGTATTTGTCACATGACTGTTATTCCAAATCTGATCTGTCATATAACCCAGTTATTACAGATCAGATATGCGAAATAACAGTTATTAAAAGCCTAATTTAGTACGTCACAGTTTTTGTTAACGAATTGGATTTCAGACATGAAAAGAAAGAGTTGAGACTGTGGGTGAGGTGAAAGTACGTGGAGGAGTGTCTTAGACGGAAGATAAACGCAGGACTTGAACACACACAGTGTAATTACTGCTTTATAGAAGGCAGTACCATCACGCACAGGAAAGTAATTAAAGAGTCTTCTGTTCTATGGTGATACATCATGTCGTCTAATCACCTGATATCAATAGATCAGTAGCTGTGATGGGATGCGGTAAGGCAGGAGTGAGACAATCTGATTGGCTGCAGTGGCAGTGCAAATTGCAGTGGGAGGCTTTGATTGATTGTAGAGGCAGTGGTAAGACTAAAATGAGAGGAAAAAAAGATGAGATCCAGGCACTCAAACTTTTCAAAGTAATGCAGATAAAAAGCCTTTAATATCACATGGCTGAACACTTAAAAATTGCCAAAATGTCTCAACCTCAACCGGCGGTCTTCACCAGGGCATACCTTCAAAAATTCAAAAAGGTTTGAGTGCCTGAATCTCATCATGTTTTCTTTACTGAGATATCTTTTTCCCGGAGTCCCAAGAGCACCAATTTTTCTATATCGCTTTTTTGCTACTCCCACAAGGGCTTTGTGGTTTTCTTGACTAAAATGAGTGGATTTGATTGACTGAAGAGCCAGTGGTGAGACTGAAATGAGTGACTTAATTGGCTGTAGAGCAGGGGTCTCCAGTCCTGTTCCTGGAGAGCTACCATCCTGTAGGTTTCTAGTCCAACCCTAATTCAACACACCTGATTCAGCTCATTAGCCGCTCGTCAAGATCTGTAACTGGGAAAGCTGGAGTGGTTTGCTTCTGTTGGAGTGATAACCTTCAGGGTGGTACCTCTCCAGGAACAGGGTTAGAGACCCCCGCAGTAGAGGCAGTGATAAGGCAGGGATGAGTGAATGTGATTGGTTGAAGAGTCAGTGGTAAGACTGGAATGACTGATACGATTAGCTGTAGTGGCAATGATGAGACAGGAATGAGTGGATGTGATTGGCTGTAGAGGCAGTGGTCAAACTGGAAAAGGTCAGATGTGACATGCTATGTTGAAGCTGGGGTGCATAATCCAGTTTCAGAAAGTGAAAGTCCACCCCAGTATTCAATTCCAATCCTCTCAATTTGCTAATTAGCTCATCCAGTCTTCAGCTGGGGGTTAGAATGAGTGAAACCAGCTGGCAGACGTCATGGGTGTTGGAAACACATGGCAGGACTCTTACTTTCTGATGCGCGGAATCACACCTCTATCACAGAGGGCACTAGCAGTGTTTTACTCACCCACAATGCACCTCTGCCCTTGTCTCACGGCCCGCAGAGGGAGGGAGGAAACCCAATCTAAATGGACCTGTGCTAAAAGGTGTTGACCTCCGACCTCCGGGTTTCCTGGGCCCTCGGTGGGCAGAGCCATACTGCACTCTGGGAACATGTGTTTCCTGTTAGTCGCTGGCTAGACAGTTAAGAGGTCA
This sequence comes from Gymnothorax reevesii, assembly GCA_029721435.1. Taxonomy (NCBI): domain Eukaryota; kingdom Metazoa; phylum Chordata; class Actinopteri; order Anguilliformes; family Muraenidae; genus Gymnothorax; species Gymnothorax reevesii. The sequence continues at coordinate 20,590,125 of CM056575.1, read as the reverse complement.
AAGGTGAGCGAGTCACGGGAGAATGGGGTGGGTGGGTGAGTGATGGTCAGGATTAGGAGTCCAGTTCTGTTTCACATTGGAAGGCGATAATATAGAATGAGATCTGTAAAAGCTAGACACCTGCTCACTGCCCATCGAATCTAAACTGGGTCTGATCAAACCACTGAGTCTGAATCAGCCAAAACTGCAAGGCAGGGGGTGAATAAGCCAGTCACTGCAAAGCTGGGCCTATAGAGTCTTATTTGTTTTGTACTTGTCTTCTTGGACACTAATGTTTCCCAGCAAACTTTTATCTAATCAAGATTGTGTAAAATGCATCAAATGATCTTACATCATCCTATACATTGTCTACAACAGAAGCTGATGTTCCTTTCTACTGTTTTCCTCTTGAGTTTCACTGATTTTGAGTACATACTCCATATGTCAGTGGTTTTAGAGTACATACTCCATATGTCAGTGGTTTTAGAGTACATACTCCATATGTCAGTGGTTTTAGTGTGCTTACTCCATATGTCAGTGGTTTTAGAGTGCATACTCCATATGCCAGTGGTTCCAGGGTACATACTCCATATGTCAGTGGTTTTAGAGTACAAACTGCATAAGTCAGTGGTTTCAGGGTACATACTCCATATGTCAGTGGTTCCAGGGTATGTACTGCATATGTCAGTGGTTTTAGAGTACAAACTGCATAAGTCAGTGGTTTCAGAGTAAATACTGCATATATCAGTGGTTTCAGAGTACATACTGTGTATGTCAGTGATTACAGAGTTCACACGACGTATGTCGGTGGTTCTCAGACTCAGTTCTGGAGCACCCTGTATATGCTGATATTTGTTAAATCACAGTTGCAATAAAATAATTTTAACAAGTTATGAATTTTCTTGATAATGTACAACTAATTTTGCTATTTAGAGGAACTACTTATATTTTAAAACAAAATTATGACAGAAATAACTTTGCACTTTTACAAAAAACCTGTCCACAGACAAGTTATCGTTTTGTACTTGTAAAATATAGCTATACCTGACAGATCATGATAAAGGTGTTAAGGGATCCCACATAAAAAGCACTTAGTTAGGAATACTCGGCACCTTGTTAAAATTATTTGATCACGCGTGTGGCTGACATGAAAACCAGCATACGCAGGAGTTCTCCAAGACTGAGTTTGGGAACTGCTGACATATGTAAATACGCTCCTGTCCTCTCTTTAAGTGGAAACAAATCCTTTTACAGCACTGAACAGGAACAAAGATGTCAATGAGGAATATCTTCGTAAGACACTTTACACAGCCTGTCCCAGTGTGATTGGTGCGGAACCAGGGGGCTCCCTGCGTGCGTCTGTTCTCCACTCCGTCTTCAGCGCCTGCGAACAATGTAGCATGGGGGAGTGAGTGCAAGCCAATCAACTCTTTTATTTGTTTTATTACTTCCTCTTTGGTTTCAGAGGCTTTTCAGTGGTGCTCCCTGACCCTCCCCCAAAAATGCCCTGTGGGGCCTCACACCCCTGCTCTAAGGAGAGTGTCATCGTTATCCTCCCAATTAAGGCCGCTTGTCTTCGTTAAATTCAATTAGTGCTTTATTGGAAGGTTCTCTCGGAGGCACAATGATTGGGGAGTATTAAACTCTCACAGTGACCCGGCTTTTGAGAGAGACTGAAAAGCAGCAGAGTCCTGCTGTGCACACACACACACACACACACACACGCACACACACACAGACACACACACACAGACACAAACACACACGCACACACATACACACACACATGCGCACACACGCGCACACACACACACACGCACACACGCGCACACACACACACACACACACACACGCGCGCACACACACACACACACACACACACACATACACACACGCACACACATACACACACACATGCGCACACACGCGCACACACACACACACACGCACACACACACACACACACACACACGTACACACACGCAGGCACACATTCAAAGCACAAAGCACATAAAGCATTCATACACATATATCTCATGCATATACTGACTACAAAAAGAAATGCAATTTTCTATTTCTTGATTTTATCCAGGGTAACTGTTATTAATCAACACTTCGTTGGTATCAAATGTAAGAGGGAATCTCAGACAAAAGATATAACAGAAAATCAGGTTGGAATATTATCACGTTGGCTTTTATTTAACAAGGTGAAGTTCGACATTACGAAACGCCACACTATCAGTATCTCGTATGTCCCTCGTTTGTATCGCACACGGCGGTACACCTGCGTCTCACAGACATCACCAGATGTCTGATTTATGCTTGTGGAATGCTGTTCCACTCTTCGGTCAGTGCTTGTCTTAGCTGACGTACTGTGGCTGGCAGTGGTTGACGTCTCCGGATCACTCTATCCACAATGTCCCACAAGTGTTCTTTAGGTGAAAGCTTTGGAGAAAACACTGGCCAGGGAAGGAGTTGCACATTTTCGGCCCGAAGGAACTCCATACAGATTTGTGCCACGAGCGGAAGTGCATTGTCCTTTTGGAAAGTCGGTCGGTGACTTCGGACAAACGGAAGGACGACTGGACGGAGAATTTCATTGCGGTAACAGACAGCATTGAGAAATGCATCTCAGCGGCAGTTTGAGTCGCCGACTGGAAGTGATCCCGCAGATGTAATAAGCGTATGCGACGGTCAGACGCTGGAGTCATAACACCTGGCCTACTGGATCTCGGGCAATCGGCCGTGTGTCCAATGGCATTAAACCTGGTTCTGAGGCGACTAATTGTCACAGAATGCACTTAATTGGCACCGGATGATGTAATTGCGTCTTGGTCAGTATATATATACACACTCACTCACTCACTCACTCACTCACAATCACACACACACACACACACACACTCACACACGCACACACACACACACACACACACTCACACATGTGCATGCACACACACACACATACACACACACACACACGCTTGCATGCACACAGTCAAACATGCTCACATGCACAGACATGTAAACATCCGCTGTACATACTCACATGTGCACACACACACACACACACACTCACACATGTGCACACACACATTATGCTTTTTAATTCCCTGAAAGTAGCTCACATGACCATCAAACTGATAATCCTGACAACAGCCAGCTGTGACTCTACTGCGCTCGAAATTCTGCTTTCCTCATTTCTCCCAGAGCACAGCTGGTCTGCAGCTGGTCAATGCTGCTCTCTGACTGGTAAAATCTAGTCAATGCTGGTGAAGCAGGTGAAGATTTTTTAAAATATTTTTTATCTAACTGCCTCTACAGCCAATCTGAAGTTTTTTTATAAGCCTATTAATCATTTTCTGTGGAAAATTTGATTTCTGATTCTTATCTAACTTGATACGAGAAATGAAAAAGTAACATTTTCTCTTTGTATTAGCGGCTGTGAGCAATGCGGTCGGCTGCTGAGCCCAGCATTTCCGTGACTGCTCATCAGAATGAGAATACATGTATTATAATTAGCCTGGGATAAAGCTCCCCATTCTGAGCAGCTCTCGCTGGTCACCTGTGGAAATGGACCATTGTTAGGCCTCTGATTAGAGAAACTAAAGACTAAAGGAAACCAAAACCCCTTTGCAAGCATTTTAAATACAGTTTTAAAATAAACATTCATTCCGATAAAATTGTTCTGCATTAATTACTACATTTAACACTCACCGACAGAAAGACAAAAATAACAATAAAACAAAGTTAATTAATGCGACACATCTAGAAAAGCAATGATCAAGACAAAAGCATGCCTTGTAATCCCACTCATTTTGAAAACCATTCAAGTCCTCCGTTTTAAAATGATATTAATATTCTAATGACACTCATGCTCTAACTACACTCTAGAAAACTAATGAACAACCCCACCTCTGTTCTCTATACATTTCATTTTCTGCTTAAATAGATAGAGAGAGAGAAAGAAAGAGAGAGAATTTATCATTTGTAATTAATATTATAATAAAGCCCAGCAATGTCATGAGGTAAACATGAAAAGGATTCCTCTCAGCCACCTCGCCCTTTGGCTGAGTTACAAACACTACTAACTCCAGTCAGGCTCAGAGCAGCAATACACAACCTCAAATAATTACAGCGCCCTCCCTAATTATTGGCACCCCTGGTTAAGATGTGTCCTTTAGCTTCTTACATATTCAGTTTTTTTCTAAATAATAAAGGACCACAATGAAAAAAGAGGAAAATCCAACTTTTAATTCAAGTGCATTTATTCAGTGGGAAAAACATCCTACATTAAGAAATAATTATTTTACATCAAATCATGTGTGCCACAATTATTAGCACCCCTGATGTTAATACTTTGTACAACCCCCTTTTGCCAACAAAACAGCACCTAATCTTCTCCTATAATGTTTCACAACATGGGAGAATACAGAAAGAAGGATCTTCGACCATCCCTCTTTCCACAATCTCTCTAAATCATCCAGTGACCTGGGTCCTCTCATCTGCACTCTCCTCTTCAGCTCACTCCACAGGTTTTCAATGGGGTCGAGGTCTGGGGACTGAGATGGCCAGGGGAGGAGCTTGATTCTGTGTCTGGTGAACCATTTCTGTGTAGATTTGGCCACGTTTAGGGTCATTATCTTGCTGAAAGACCCAGTGACGACCCATCTTCAGCTTTCATGGAGAGGCCACCAGATTTTGATTTAAAATGTCCTGGTATTTCAAAGCGTTCATGATGCCATGCACCCTAACAAGGTTCCCAGGGCCTCTGGAAGAGAAACAGGCCCACAGCATCACCGATCCTCCCCCATACTTCACAGTGGGCATGAGGTACTTTTCTGCATACTCATCTTTTGAGTTCCGCCTGACCCACTTAGAGTGTTTCTTGCCAAAAAGCTCTATCTTGGTCTCATCTGACCAAAGCCCACGGTCCCAGTTGAAGTCCCAGTACCGTTTAGCGAACTCCAGATGTTTGCATTTATGATTGTGAGTGAGAAAAGGTTTTTTCCGTGCTTGCCTTCCAAACAGCTTGTTGGCATGTAAATAGTGCTTGATGGTTGTTTTGGAGACTTTGTGACCCCAACATGCTACCATTTGTTGCATTTCTTTAACAGTGAGTTTTGGAGAACTTTTTATTTCTCTTACCATCCTCCTCACTGTGCGTGGTGGCATAACAACCTTGCGTCCTCGTCCAGGCTTGTTTACCACTATTCCAGTTGTTCTAAATTTCTTAATGATTCCTGTGACAGTAGATATGGGCAGGGCAGGCGAGTGGCTATTTTCTTGTAGCCATTGCCTGACTTGTAAAGTGGTGTGTCCCTTTGTCTTTCCCATGTTGAAGAGTGGATAAGAGAAATGGCCTCTGTGTCACATCATATTTATACCCCAGGGAAACAGGAAGTGATGATTTACTAATTAAATGTTCCTAGATGCTCTGATCAACTTTGTAAACTAGAAATGAAAAGAAATACTCCAATTACATTTAATTCCTAGGAATTGTTAGGGGTGTCAATAATTGTTGAACAAGTGATTTTATGAAAAATAATTATTTCTTAGTGAGGGATTTTTTTCCCTTAAAATTCACTTGAGTTGAAGGTTACATTTTTCAACAATTTTCAGTGTGAGAGTATGGTTCTGCAATAAAAATTGAATTTATTTTAAGGCTTTTAACACATCTAAACCAGGGGTGCCAATAATTTTTGATGGCACGGTATACCAAAACAAATTTTGACTAAATAAAAATACATCACTTACTGGAAGAGAAGAACACAAACTCAACACAAGCATGGGGTCTGTTTGGCCCTAAACATACAATACAACATTGCAGAATATTTGGAGACTGCCAATGTATGTAATGTGTGCACAGCCTGGCCATAGAGACTGGCCAACACAGGCAGACCTGGCTGCCCAGGGATGACAGGCTGTGTTCCCACGGCAACCAGGGGGCAGGTAAACAGGAGCTGCGTTTCCTCAAGAGGTGCTCAAAATACCAAGATATTAGAGCACATTTCTTTTTTAAAATTAAACTAATTTTCCCCATATTTCCCCAACTTACCAAAACATTGGTAGGGGAAAAAGAATGCGTGTGTCACGCGTGGACTGGGTTTTCAAGCCAACATGCCCCTTCTGAATTTCGCTCCATGTTTAGGTCCTTATTGACCTGATAGTTGATTCCCCAGCACCTGTTCCCAACAGACTCTTCTATTTAAGCCATCACTCTTCCCTCAGTATTGGTCTGGCTTTGTGTTTAGCAGGCCTCATTTTTAACGGCGGTTCCCTTATTTCAGATTCTATATTGTGGTTATTCTTTTGCATCTAGTTTAGTTTCCTTTGTTTTCCTGACCCCTGCTCCCAGTCTGGGGAGGGGTTCCACTTAATAAACTCTTGTGTCGATCTCTCCATTCTGTTTCGTTCTCTGTTCCTGAGCTCATTGTGACAGTGTGGCACTGGATGCAAATTGCTTCACATCCTGTCACAAAAAGTGGGACAACCAGTGAGGCGCCATCTCATTTATTATTATTAAATTATTATTATTTTTCCCTTTCAGGGCTTGTCGTCTGATTAAAGGTTGTGATTACTGATTTATTATGTATGTTATTTATTATCTTATTCATCTGTATTAATATTTGTGTTCATTGTAAATTGCTTTATTATTAATTGCTTTGGCAATGTTGTTATTAACCAGTTATGCGATGGTCTTCAAGGCAGTGTGTGTGTGTGTTAGTGTGATGGGAAGAAATTTTTTTTTTAAGTTGACGTGTTATCGATATATTAATGTTTCCTCTTGTCACTGGTATGAAGAATAATTGAGTTAGAAATTACGCGAAGAGATTTGCAGTAAAATTGATTGAGAATTATGCCTTTCTGTAGCTTCCTTTAATTGTTTTGAATGTAAATTCAATATTTCTAATTTAGCCAACACTCTTCTTCGATAAAAATTGTTTGGTTATTATTATTAATTTCACCTTTGATTGAATTAGACTGCAGACGTAAAAATAAATTGTCAGACTGAAGCGCAGTTACTCATACAAGCTAATTGAACTGAAGTAAAAATTTCCCAAAAGCAATCACTTCGAAAAGTATTACTTTTTATTATGCCCCCCGCTCCAAAGAGGAAAGGGGGCATTATGTTGACACCATGTCCGTCCGTCTGTCCGTCGTCCGTAAACTTTTTGTTTCCGTGGGATAACTATAGAATCCATCGTCGGATTGATGCCATTTCTTAATGGCGTTTTGGGAGTGGCTAGAAGAAGGTTCCTTTCGAAAACCAGCTTTGTGCGATATCTAATATGGCCGCCACAGATCAACATACAGGCGGGGGCGTATGCCACGCTCTGCGTTGCTCTTGTTTCATTAATGCTTTACCGCTGAAGATAAGGTTTTTTCTGTTGTGGTCCTGCCATTACTTTAATGAGCTGTAATCTGTGTGGAAGTGAGGGTACTGTCACACTCACCCTTGCAAATGTACATACATGCACACATGCATAAACACACTCGCACGCGCGCATACGCGTGGACACACACCGACCCATAGACACACACACTCACTCACCTGCGCACACGTATGAATGCGCACATGCACGCACACACGAACATGTGAAACCATGGGGGCTCAGCAGTTTGTTTATAATGTCGATAGCCCGAAATTAACCTCCCAGCAGGCCTGGACATTTTGAACCTGTAATGGGAGCCATCTGCCCAAACACAGAGCTACCGCGCATACAAGGCAGACTTCGATAACTGCACATGGATAACTGGACTTAATGACTGTGCATAGGGACCACTGTAGTGACCTCCTTCGGTATCGTGCTCAGAAAAAGAATCTCCTTTGCTTGTTTCTGTTTGGGATTCCTTCTTACTTCCTTATAGAATTTTTAACAGTTGATGTGTAAAGTCTATGAGCTCCCTTGAATCAATAGGCTTCCTCTTTGGAGACAAAGTAGGACCTCGTGGAACCCTTTTTAGAGGGTGTACTGCAGTCCTACTAAGTAATCTTGGTGAAGGTAGGCTCTTCCTGACTACTACCGCAAAAATGTTTGGTACATTTATTTGTAACTACTGTGCTGACCTCCACCAAATATACTTATTAAGAAGTGGGCATGTGTAACTCTATTTTGGGGCATATTATTTCCTGATTAATTGTTTTCAAACCCAAAGTGCAGGAGTACAGACCCGAAAAGAAAACACGGTGGACCTGTCCATATCTGTGGCCTGAGCGCTACGGTTTTATTGTTTAGTTTTCTGGGTTCAGTGGCAGGGTCGCTCCCGTGGAGACGCCCCGATTGAGCGTAATCAAAGACGCGCAGCTGGTGCGCTGACCTTCCCGGCGTTCCGGGATTCGGCTGCCTTTGAGCGGCGTCCCCGCGCGGTCGCCCGGAACGCCGTAACTCATGGCGAGCGGGACAGAGCGTCGACGCTGTGGGACAAGGCGGGAGGAAGTGAGAATTTCACTTTACAGTTTCACACCGATGAGAGAGCAGGCTCACTGGGCCTGAAAATCCCTCGGAGATTTGTAGAATGCAGCAGAGATCGTTCAGCAAAAGACCGCCGTCCCCCAATGAAAACAAATATCCAAATCTGCGGCTAACAAGAGCATCTTAAAATCGCCCCGCAAGGCCCCCCTCGCTGCGGCTGTGTGGTGTGTTTCTTTTTTTTTGGAGGGGGGGTTGTCTGGCTTTATGACCCCCTCATGCCTGCCCTGACACACACACGCACACACACACTCCCTTGCCCATCTGGAGCAAGTGGAGAGGGGCAGTTTTGGGCCAAATTTCCCCTCATGGGTGAGGCCAGGAGCACACATTTAAAAAAGATGAGATTCATTTCATACCCATCCCTCTTTCCTCTCCTCTTTACACGCCTTTCTCTCTTTCTACTTCTCTTTCTTTTACTATTTTGCTTTCTCTAAGTGAGTCTGAAAGTTAAGTTAGGGTGACAGCATTCAATGCTGTTTCACTCATTCCTGTCCTGTAATATTATTCTCTCTCTCTCTCCTTTTTTTCTCTCTCTTCTTATGACTTCATGTACATACACATGCCCCCACTGTGAACATCTTGTCTGTTTCTCATTATTATCTCACTGAGTCAGACTGTGAGTGGTAGACACATAGAACAGAAATGACTCTTGTCTGGGAACATCACATGGCAGCAAAAACCACATCATGTTGACAAATACATCAACAGATCATGTCAAATACATCAACAGATCATTTTTTATTTTTTTTCAAACATTAGGGAGATCTCTGATGAATCTCTGACCAATCTCAAACCAGTACCAGATGTCTGATGTCTCATGAATTTCTGATCTCACAAATCGTTCTCATGGATCTGATCTCAGAAATCTATTTTCTCTTGAATCTTTGATCACATGAGTATCTTATCTCATGAATCTGTCCTCGTGAATCTCTGATCTCACTAATCTCTGTTCTGATTCTTTGATTTCACAGATCTATGTTCTCATGAATCTCAGATCTCATGAACCTCTGTTGTTATGGATTGCTGACCTCATAAATCTCTGTTCTCATGATTCTCTGATTTCACAAATCTATGTGCTCATGAATCTCTGTTCTCAGAGATCTCAAATGTCATGAATCGATATTCTCATGATTCCCTGATTTCATAAATCTGTGCTCTCATGAACCTCTGTCCTTATGGATTGCTGACCTTATGAATCTCTGTTCTCGTGATTCTCTGATTTCACAAATATATGTGCTCATGAATCTCTGTTTACATGATTCTTTGATTTCACAAATCTATGTGCTCATGAATCTCTGTTCTCAGGGATCTCAAATGTCATGAATCGATGTTCTCATGATTCCCTGATTTCATAAATCTATGCTCTCATGAACCTCTGTTCTTATGGATTGCTGACCTCATGAATCTCTGTTCTCGTGATTCTCTGATTTCACAAATCAATGTGCTCATGAATCTCTGTTCACATGATTCTCTGATTTCACAAATCTATGCTCTCATGAATCTCAGTTCTCGTGGATCTCAATTGAACCTCAGATAGATCTCAGATCTCAGATGGATCTCAGTGCACCAGGGATGTGAGCTCAACTCCTTCTGTCCACTAAAACCTGTCCATATTGCTAGCAGGGTATGTACATGAACCAAACCAAAGAGCATTAAATTACACATGCACCTGACTCAAGCGAGAAGAGGTCACTTCCTGTCTAAATGTCTGATGCATGCTCTGATTGGCTGCTCCTGGGAAAACAGAGGAAGCCACACAAACACAGAGAGCCAAGCCCCGTCGTTCGCCATCCATCAGCATCCACGAGGGAACTCTTTCTCTCTCTCTCGCTACTCTTTCTCTCCATCCACTCTCTTTCTCTCTCCCCCACTTTAGCCGCATTATTTAAGGCTTTAAACAGAGGAAGCAATCACTGTTGGCCAAGTATTCGCCATCTGTGGGTAAATACCAAAGAAAAAATATTGATAATTCTTTTTCTCTGGTTCATTTTCTCTTATGGGATTTGTCAGTCTTGTATGCTCCTATTGGCCAGAACACACGTTGGTGTCATTTTGCCCAACGTAATTTACATAAAATTTAAAAATTGAATCTATGATGACAAAAACAGTAGTGTGCAGTGATGATTATACACCACCAATTTCATCTGATTGAGGTCCTAATATATTAATACTTTTTTGCCTGCTTAAAAACACAAATATGAATTACAAGTGGAATATAAAAAACTGCACCTTTTCTCTTCATGTCTTCATATCATTCAATGTTCCCTCTGTCCCTCTTTCTCTCTCTCTCAGATGGGTGGGGCTTATTAATTAGTCTTGATAGATCAGTCTATAATTTGCTTCCCCAGAGATGGAGTGAGCTTTATAGGAACTCATCTCACACGCACATACAAGCACACACCCACTTACAAACACACACACACACACACACACACACACACACACACACACACACACACACACACACACACGCGCACACACAAACTTATGCACTCACCCAGACACACATATCGACACACAGCTTTACCTCTTGTTCTTTAAACTGCAGGGTCAGTATGAACAGAATATCCTCTGTAACCGCAGACACCATGAGGGCATCACAGGTGCACCTCGTTTAAAATCAGCTGACCTTCATGCAGGCTTCCCTGAAATTCAAGCCCGTCCAGCGGGGAGAGCAGAAGTATGCTGTGAAGATAAATGCAACATTTTTCTCTGTTCTGCTGGAACAGAAAACCTGAGTGGAGACATGATGTGATTTAAGAGTAGCTATAAACCTGCAATAAAATTTACAGTCGGAGTCTGGAAGATATGTTCGGCAACACACCAACAGACGCACATATGCACTCATACTCTTGTACATGCGCGTGCGCTCATGGACAAACGTGCGCGTACACAGTCAAGGACAAGCGTACACACACTCTTGGGCATAAACGCTGTACACACAGTCAACTCTTCCACTTCCTGGCCTTGTTAAACAGAGATGGGCTCTGTATTTGGGGGGGGGGGTCAGTACTTTTAGGCTTCAGTAGCCTCCCCTCAGTGGAGCTGCGGTCATAGTCGGGGAGGGGGGCACATGGGGGCTTGCATCTCAGTATCTGTGTTTACACAGGCTAATCAGAGCCAAACTGAACTGGTCCATGCTGAGCTGGGCCCGGCTGAGCCTCTGGCTTTGGTGCCGGCGTGATGCTGTTTGTTTTATTGTTAAGTGGCTAAAATAACTCACTGTGTTTATTTCTCACCGCTAAACATAATCTGGAAGCCTGAGGCCTGTTTACAGAGTCAGGCAGCCCATGGAACAGAAGATTACAGCTCCTCTTCGCTTTTATCTTCGACAGCCTCCCTTTACCCCAAACCGCTGACTCCCTTCAGCTCAGTTTGGGTCCCGACAGACCCCTGTGGGTGCTGGTTTAAAGATGTCGCGGGGGTACTATTTTACACCTGCATACTCACAGAATGTCTATAAATGGTAGCATTAGCTGGAAAATTTTACTTTTTATAAGTCAACAGTGAGTTCGGGAGCCATCCAAGAGAATGTTACGTTCCACAAACTTAATAAGTTTGCAGCTACAGCACTTCACAATGCTTAGTAACTCCGATTGCTCTTTCAAAGTTTATAAGGTATATACAAAATTAAAAAAATCAGGATGGTGGCTGCTAATTTACTTGTGATAGACAGTGGTCCAATCAGCGTCAGCTCCCATGAAACATTTGCATTAAAATGTGGCAACAGAATTTGATATGATGAGGACTTTCAACTCACAACCAGAAAATTGCCTCGCAACCAAGACAAAATAAATAAATAAATAAAATAAATAAATAAATAAAATGTACTGCATGCCAAAACAATTCACAGAGCCACCAGTAACCTCATTGTTTTTACTCTTGTGATTACATTTTTTTCTGTTTTAATTCCATCTTTCAAAACATGCTTTTGATCTCAAGTTAAAAATTTTGTTTGTAAACATTTTGATACAAACGTAACTCTCCAGCAGGTTCATTTCAGTGAACACTCAGCATGTTGGTAAATAGAAAAATATTTCCTGCCTCTAGATTTGGTGTTTGGTGAATTATGACGCAGACAGCCCTAATACAGAATCATCAAACTCCGTCTCATCAGTGTCAACAACAGAACATCCGAATTAAACTTTTAATTAAGGTGTTCCTGTACTCCTAAAACATATTTGTACCGACACTGATCAGACATTAGCCAATTTTGCTCGCTAGTTTGCCAACTCTGTTATTTTTTTTAAATTGACTGACTTCCCCCATATGTACTGGCTTCATAATGTTGTCTTTCTGTAAAAATAAAAAAAATCTTTTATTGCTTGGCACCTGATCTCCTGCCCTCTCTCTCCCTCATCGCTCATCTTTTTCAGCATCCTGTTTAATGTATTTTTTTTGTTTAGCATTGTGCTTGTGAAATACTTCTCTCTATCACTCAATACCTTTTTTGTTTCCTCCAATTTCTATACGGCTAAACGTTGCTGTGCATATTGCTGTCATAGATCGATGCCATCCAAAATATGCAAGAGCTTTCACTACCTGTTTCTTTCAAGCAGCCATGCACCATGCCATGGACCAAACTATATTTAAAGAGAGAGAGGTTTGCTTAGAAAATAGAAGCATATTTATTTTGCTGAATTTTGTGGCTTTGTTTTCATTCTGACTCATTAAGATGAATTTAGGCCTGTTAGTCATATTAAGTTAGTCGCAGAATGGGGGCCTTCATCATTGACTGCTGGGGCTTGTGTGGGCCCTAAATGAGCTCTGGCCCCCCAGAATTATCATCTCACCCCAAAAGGACAGGAGGAGGCTGGTTTGAAGGCTCGGGTGTGCGATGTTTTGGTGTTGGGGCTGGAGTGTGGGTGAGTGCATTGGTCTGAGCTCTATTTTAAATTCAGCTCCACTTTGACCCCACTTTTCTCTCTCTCTTTCCATCTTTATTACTTTCATTCACTCAGTCATTCGCTCTCTCCTCCTTTCTTTTCACCCTTTTGTGTTTATTTCTTCTCTGCACGACGCCCCGTGGCTTTGTTTTTTATAGTCCAACTTTTCCTTTTGTTCTGAATTGTGGTCGGCCTGAAAAAAGGAGCTGGTGAATCTAAGAAGCTTCTAGAATAAACAGCACCGTCTTTGTTTTGCCCTCAAAGTGTATAAATCTGTCAGTGAAGCATTCGGATACCACGTCCCTGCGGGTTGACCGAGTTAACCTCAAGCTAACTTACCCCCCACCTCCCCCCCCAAGCGCCCGCTTCCCTCGACTTGGGGGTCTCTTCAAATTCCAAACAGCCCCAGGAGAAATCTCACTCATTGGAAGGGCTCCTCCGTAGATGGCTTTAGACCCTCCTGTTCTCCAAAAATGGTCTTGTACCATTCCCACTGGCCATTCCCAGTATACACTGCATGTATAAGACCTTGTACTCCCCTGCTCATTCAACATCCAACGAGATGTTCCAAAACCATATGAAATTAGGGCGCAACCCCCCCCCCCTCCTTTGTTGCCATAACAACTCCATGCTTCTGAGAAAGCACTTCACTAGATGATAGAATATTGCTGTGGGGTTTTGCATCCATTCTAGCTGGAAGACCAAAAGTGTGTTCAGGTAATAGCGCTGGATGATCAGGCCTGGCTTTAAGTCGGTGTTCCATGTGACCTCAACGGCGTTTTATTGGGTTGAGGCCAGAGTTCTGCGCTGACCTGTATTGATCTCGACACACCATGTATAGCTTTCTCTCTGCACATAGGAAGTGTCATACTCTAACAGGAAAGGGCTTAACTCTGTGCCCTGAGCTCAAAGATCGACTCACAGCCCAGCAGTGGGGCTGGGTTCAGTGTTTCGGAGTAATTAAAGTGCTGTCATTTCCCCCCATTACACTGCTTAACATAAATCGGGTCTTCGCCTCGGTCATTAGTTCCGCTGTCTGATCTTTGTGTGTGTGTGTCTGTGTGGGTGTGTGTGTGTGTGCCTCCAGCCCCGACCCAAACCAGGTCATTAGCCTGGTAGTGCAGCCAATATTAGCGTACTATACATTAGCATTAGGGCTAATCTCATGCCACACCGAGAGAGCGAGATAGAGAGAGAAGGAGGGAGACAGGGAGAAAGAGTGAGCAAGAGAGGGGAACGAGGAAATATAAAGACAGTTGTATTGAGGCAGGGATCAAGAGATAGAAGTCTGTAGTGATTTATAGAGAGAGAGAGAGAGAAAGAGAGAGAGAGTGATTGATAGACAGGAAGAAATTAACATAGTGATTGATGTGAGTAAGAAAAACAGTGATTGAGAGAGAGAGGGACGGAGAGAATGGGATAAAGAGAGAAAGGGGTGATTGAGGGTAATAACTTCATTACTGATAACATCATCATAAAGACAGCCTTCCCAGTCATGCTGGTAGTCAGTGTGCACTCGCTCCATTGCTTTTGTGTTAAAGCCAGAGAGAGAAAATATGAGTAAGTGTGGCTGTGCCATCATGGCCCTTTATGGGTATAAATCCCTCCAACTTACGTGATGATCTCTCTTTAGTATTTCAACAAACTGAGACACAATTCCTAAGGGTCTTAGGGTGTTAAAGCATTCGTTTTAAATGCATACTAATACAGCTCCGATTAAAGTGCTGTCTCACTGCCTAAATTTGATACTTACATCCACATGACATGAACCATACAGGAATTACTTCCCATTTAAAATTATGTCACCGTCCATATCTTTATGGACTTCACTATATTCTCAGTGGTAAGATTAAATGTACCCTCTCTTGGTACCTTTCTATTGGCTCACTATTGAAGAGGATGCAGCAATGAAAAAAAAACATCTTAACAAAGGTTGCAGTCTTGAAGTGGGGCTGATTCTCATTTACTTCTCTCGTAGGTGGAATATTTTGGCTTGTTTTAAGTCACTGTGCTTGACCAATCACATTTTCATGCCCCATTGGAAAATTATTAACTACAACCCCTTTTCCAGAAAAGCTGGGACAGTGTCAATGTCAATGAAAACACATGCAATGATTTGCAAATCATTTAAACCCTATACTTAATTGGAAATAGTGCGAATATCAAATGTTGAAACTGAGAAATTTTAATGTGTTTTGAAAAACACCTGCTCGTTTTGAATTTGATACCAGCAACACATTTAAAAAAGCGGGGACCGGGGCCACAAAAGACTGGAAAAGTTGAATGATGCCAAAAAAAAAAATACACCTGATGGAAGATTTCACTGCAAATAAAGTTAATTGGCAACAGGTCAGTAACATGATTGTTTGAAAAAAGTCTTTCAGACATAAAGATGGCAGTGGCTTCACCACTCAAAAAAAGTTGGCATGGGCAAGTACGTTTCAGTTCATCAACTTAAAATAGTATATTTATAAAAGACTGGTTTTAGATGGAGGTATAAGAGGGAGGTCTGGAGTGGGTCTGTGCATTTGGTGTGTGTTACTCTATCTACAGCAAGACGCATGTCTCCTGTAAAACGCAAAACTCAAAGGAGCACTGACACAAAGCCCTGCCTGTTCTGGGGTCAGTAACCAGGGGTAACTCTCACGATAAGCGGTCCTCAGTGGTCGCTTAATGTCAGGTCAGGCCAACTGCCGTTTACCGTCATTTTACCACTCGAATGCCAACCATAACCCAGTCATGTGCTTTTCCTGTCGTAAACCCTCTCCCTCACGCGCACACACTCACACTCACAGTCTCACCCTTACTCTCGCTCACGTACCTCTTTCTCACAGACGTTTTCCACCACTCTCTCAGCACTTCTCCCTCTGTAATCTCTCACTAGCGCCTCTGATGTACGGTGATTACAATTACGCTAGTCCGCCTGCAGGCTGAATGCAGGTTGCAGTGTTTGATGCTTCCATTAAAGCTAGCCCTCATGCTATGGCTAATGTTACAACCACTACTACAAGTTCAAGTGAACAACGTACTGGAGACATTTGCGTGTAATTAGTGAGTTCTTGTGCAGGTAGATGTATATGCCTTCTCTGCCCTTCCTGCAAAATTGGGCTCAGTTAATGCCTGCGCACTGACATATAGGATACGCTCACGTGACGATAGGTTGAGTAAGGAGTGGTGCTTCAAAGTTAATCAAAGTTTCCACATCAAGAAGAAGAAGAAGAAACTGAGTGAGTTTTACATCCCTCATCCCAAACTGTAAAAGCACAAACGGGCTTCACTCCCAGACTTTAAGAGTGCAGGCCCAAAATCAGCAATAATGAAATTAGAAAAGAGGTTGCACTTTGCATAAACACATTTATTGTACCAAGCGTCTCCGCACAGACGCGTTTCGGCGTAGTGCCTTCTTCAGTGTGCTTGCAGACATAGTCATTCCACAGGTTATGTGCCCAGGCCAATGCCTGTGTGTGTCAATAAATAACAACAATAAATGTGTTTATGCAAAGTGCAACCTTTTGTCTAATCCCTCACCCCAAGGACAAAAATGATACACGGTCAGCGCTGGTCTGGAGCTGGCTTTAAACAGGTGGCCAAACTGATGGACTGGCTGACCCTATGTGGGCTGGTTGGCTGGTGAACTGTGAGCTGACCCACTTAAACTACTAAAAGCTCATCTTAAACCAGCTTTAGCTGACTTCAGCCGGTTCAAGTTGGAATTTTTAGCAGGAATTGTGGTGCAGTGGCCAGAGTGGTGGACCAGACAGTGTGAGTGTGGGAGACGAGGCAAATCTGGGATAAATGCCACCCAGGACCTCTGCCACCCCCCTCTCAGCTGAGGGCACTTTGTTAATAAAAAGCGGAAGAGGTGGTGATTTAGAGAATGATCTAATCTGGCGGCTCGGACTCTGTTATGGATGGAACCGGCTGATTAAGCCCAGAGCACGAGATTTACAGCGGCCGGGCATAATCATCACGCGCATCAATCTCCGCCCCCTGAGACCCTGTCGCCAAGGAGACATGCAAACCCTCACCTGTCGCATTTTTCATCCAGACCGCACCACTCATTTCAGCAGCTCGCCATCCATCCCTCCGAAACCAGCTACATTATTTGTGTTGAGGCATGGCATCACTTATTTACCTGACGCTTTTATCCAAAGCAACCTGCAGCTGATTGGACTAAGCGGGGGCCAACCTGTGCTGGAGCTTGTTTGGGTAAGGGCTTTGTTCAAGGGCCCAACAGCTACACTGATATACTGTCGCTACAACCATTCAGCTCCATTAAAGTTACTTAACTGTTCAACTTCAGACCATCCCCCCTAATGTCTCTGATGTCATAAGGCGTGACAGAATTGCTCTCCAATAAGGCTCCGGAGTTTTCTGGAAGGGCAAAAGTACTTGCAATTCCTGCGCAGTGATTGGCTGTAATGATACCATAGGAAAAAAAGCGTTAAATCTAGTCCTCCAGTGGCATCACTGCCTCACAGAAAAGAACGGCTCTGAAATGAACCCAGCAGAGGAAACCAATTTCATTCAAAGTTTATTTTGTCAGTCAAAATGCTTCAACCTCTGAGGCTTACGATGCTCTGTTAATGAAGACGAGCCAAATGTGTATGTGTGTGTGTCTGTGTGTGTGTTTATAGGAATGATATCTGGCTGGTGAGACTTTAACACCCAGGGATGCCAGCTAATAACCCACTCTCCCCCCCCCCCCCCCTTCCAAAAAATGACTTTGTAGAGAGTTGTGTTTAGCCCAGCTCTCTGACCCAGTAATGACAGTGTAGAGTTCCCGCTATTCATGAGATATAATATAATATATTATAATATAATATAAGCATGTAGGTGACTGATGCCCCTCCAATATATCCCCATATCACTCTCTCCCTCTCTCTCTCTCTCCCTCTCTCTCTCTCTCTCTCTCTCCTGTCTAATCACTTCATCCTCATCCTCTGTCTCTCAGCTCCAAAGATAACTTTATTGTATTGCCTGGACGAAGTCAGGCGGCTACTATGTATTTATTCTTGTCCTCTCTGCCACTACATCCGCGTCTGTAGACACTTCCTTATGGACACTCTACAGGCTGTAATTTTTGAATGATTATGTTTATATTTCACATGGCCATGTGTTATACATCAGTTATGACACCTATTGATTTTGGTTGCCCCGGTGACAGTACTGCTCGGATTATGTGCAAAAAAGGAAAAAGCGGGCTTTCGGGGGCTACATCCATGTGGTTTCTGGCGACTGGAACGTCTACTTTCTATGTGTCTCATCCCTGCCTGACACTGTGTGATATGGGGAGAATGCAAGTTGAGTGACGGGTCAGGATTCCGCTGTATTAACGTGCAATTAAAGCGCAAAGTAATGAAAACTAAATTCAAAGGAATGGAAGTAAAATACTGTACCGTAAGCTGTGAATGAATCATTGATTAGTGGTTGTGACTCTACACACAGCTGGAATTCCTGAAACATAAAATGATCTCATGGTCTCATATCTTAATGAAAACCAAACATCCTCGTCACAGTCACATTCGTCTCCATCTCTTCCATCTCTCCTTCTCAGGCTCTCTCCTCTGTGCTTTTTACTGTGAGGGGATTTCCTCAATACTTTTCCAGTACTTCCCGGGATCCTGTCAGACTCGGGTCTCTCCCTGACCCTTCCCTGTTTAACACAACTTTAGGATCATGGTTCTTCTGATTGGCTGGGTCATATCTGTGACCTGGCGCTGATTGGCTGAGTCACATGTCAGACCAGGTGCAACCCTGAGATTTAACCTGGATCAAATTAAGAACATTTCTCAAATTCTCTGAAAATGTAGTGACTGACCTGGTGACCTGAACTCTTTGACAAGTGTCTGTGTGTCTCCGCATATGTGTCCACGCATGTATGTGTGTGAGTGTGTGTGTCCCCGTGCATTTGTGTGTCTCTGTGTGTTATTGTGTTTGCATGATAGACTGTTTTTTCCTCATGTGTATAGATGTGTTTGTGGGTGGCAGTACTTCTCTTGTGTGTGTTTGTGCGCTTGTGTGTAAACGTCCGCTTGACTGGTCTTTCATCGACAACCTTCAGAACATATTTTTCTGGCCTATTGTGTTTATTTCTGTCTTCATGATAAATGATGAGACTGAGGAACACAGAACAGAGAGGATTATACAGACTCTGGGCTCAGTAATAATAAGTTCTCTTAACAGTCCTGTTTACCCACAAACCCCGAAATCCCATCATACCCTGGGAAAGGTCATTACGTCTGTTTACTCCAGTCTGACATGCGGAACCTGTCCATATTTTGGGGACAACTGCACAATTCCTGTTGATTTTGGGGGGAAGATGCCTAACGTCTGGTAATATCATCCATCCATTCATCCATTACCTTAACTGCTTTTTCGTCATCTGAATTGCAGGGGAGCTGAAATTTATCTCAGCTAAATATGGCCTGAATGCAGGGATATGCCTTGGGCAGTTTGCCAACCCATCACAGGGTTCACTCACCATTTACTGACACCTATTGGCAATTTAGAGTCTTCAGTTAGCCCAGTATGTATGTTTTTTGATTGTGACAGGTAATCAAAGTACCTAGAGAAAACCCGCAAGGACACGGGGAGAATACGCATAACTCGTATGGAAAAAAATCTGGCTCCAGGCCAGATTTGAAGCCTCGACCTTTATGCTGTGATGCAAGTACAACAGCACCATCCACTGCACCACCATACCACCTTCGCAGATGTCATGCAGTCATCAAATGCAAGGGAATTTCAACCAAGTAAAATACGAGATTTAGTTCTATTTCTATTAACTGGCCCAGTGGCTTTTGTTCCCATAAAGGAGATTGGGTGGGGGTGGGGGGGCTGAAATGGCTATAATTACAGGATAAAGTAAACCCACAGTCAGCACTTTCGTCTCATTTTCATTGTTTCATTTTAAATCCAGATCACAAAAGAGTGAAAAGAAGCACAGTGCTGTGAAAAAGTATTTGCCCCTTCTTGAGTTCCTCTATTTTTATATATTTGTCACATTAAAACGTTTCAGCTCATCAAACTCATTTTAATATTAGACAAAGATAACCTGAGTAAACATAAAATTCAGTTTTCAAATGATGATTTCAATCATTAAGGGGGAAAAAAAGCTAAACGACCCTTCCTGGTCCAATGTAAAAGAAAAAAACCATTGGTTATCGAATCAACCAATTAAACAAATTTCATTTATAATTGGGTTTAATTTCTCATGACGCCCTCAGGCATGATTACTGCCAGCTCTGTTCATTCTAGCCGTCTCTTAAATTGAACCTGTCTGGCAATGTTGAGTTGGCAAAAAGAAGCATGTAATGCCGCAACCTGAAGAAATTCACAGACAGATGAGAAACAAAGTTGCCATCCACTTTGAAAGACCTCTAGTGCTGCTGAATTAAAACAGTTCCACAAAGAAGAGTGGGCCAAAATCCCCCCCTCCCCTACAGTAATGTAAAACACTTACTGCCAGTTATCATACACGTGATTGCAGCTGTTGCTGCCAAGGGTGGCAAAACAGTAGGTAGGTTTGGGGGCAGTCATTTGAATAATAAATGGTGAATAATAATTTACTTTCAATGAAACTGAACAATAATTTAAAAGCTGCATTTTGTGTTCACTCACATTATCTTTGTCTTGGATTGAAATTAGAAGGATGATCTGAAACACTTACAGCAAATAAGCAAAAGTAGAAGAAATTGAAATTTTTTACAGCATGGTAGTTATGTCACTATCCCGAAATTGTTTTTAGTGTGTACTGCATGCATGACGCTTACTCTGTACACGGGAAGGGAATACAATCAGAGTTCTCTCTGGAAGTTTCTCCCTCAAAGGTAATTTCTTAAAACTCCTTCTCTTTAAGGGGGCAGACAGGGGGACCAAAACACAAGGCAACCACAAAACTGAAGTTTATTTAGCACTGCGGAATGGCGCCCTCCATCCGAACCACTTCCCAAACTCATTCATTAATTTCCAGAGCCGCAGCGGGATAAATCCCGCTCAGAAAACCACCGCAATCCCACGGACACAGCTTTCCAGTTCATTCGCATTCAGTCATCACACTCATGATGAATGGAAGGTTTCTGCATTTAGAGAATGGAAAACCAAAGATTATCCATATTCATAAGGTCAGGAATACATTGGATTACTTACAATCACTGAATTGTGGGATTGCTCTTGGCTTGGGAAGGCCTGTTGGTCATTTTTTTTTTTCATGGCGGTTGAAGTTAATTCTACTGAACTGTGTCTGTATACCCTGCTTGGGTTAGACATAAATCAATTTTGATCCAAACTCTGATAAGGCTAATTAGAGCTGGCCTTGCCTCTGGCTGTTTGAGGATGGTGTGTATGTGTGTATGTCATGTGTGTGTGTGCGTGTGTGTGTGTGGATGTAAGCACGTGAAGGACATTGTGTATGACTATGTGTGTAAATGTGTATGTGTTTGTGCATGCATTCATGTGCTTGTGCGCGTGTGTGCGCTTGAGTGTGTGCGTGTGTGTGTGTGTGTGTGCGTGTGTGCGCGTATGTGTGTGTGCGTGTGTGTGTGTTTGTGTATGCGTGTGGATGTATGCATGTGAAGGACATTGTGTATGACTATGTGTGTAAATGTGTATGTGTTTGTGCATGCATTCATCTGCTTGTGTGCGTGTGTGCGCTTGAGTGTGTGTGTGTGTGTGTGTATGTGGATATGCATGTGTAAGCCTGTGAAGGTCTATATGTATAGTGTAAATGTGTGTGTGTGTGTGTGTGTGTATGTGGATATGCATGTGTAAGCCTGTGAAGGTCTATATGTATAAGTGTAAATGTGTGTGTGTGTGTGTGTGTGTGTGTGTGGGTGTGTGGGTGTGTGTGTGTGTGTGTGTGTGTGTACTGTAGTACCACATAACCTCTAAACTCGCAGGTCACGCCACCATCATTAATAAAACTGCCCCCTCTGTCTTCCAGGTTTTTGCTTCATATTTGCTGTCTTCCAGAAATGTGTCCTGACCACTTTTTCCTGGATTCAATGCCGACACGTTTTTCCCCATCAGTTGAGAGGTGCTTTCAAGATTTTTGAGTCCTTGGAAAAGAGAGAAAATCTGAGCTGTAAACTGGGCTGAGCCAAAACCTGGTAGAGACGAACATTTTGTTGTAATGTAAGGACTAATGTTTGATATCTCGCATTAGCTGATCTCCCTCTGTGTATATCTTTCAGTCTAAGCGGTTTCCTGTGGAGAAATAATGCAAGGCTGGGATGAAGTGAGCAAAACAGGAGCAATAAAAAGAGGTAGCTAAAAGTGAAAGAGAGGGAGGGAGAGAGAAAGAGAGAGATACGCAGAGACAGTATGAGAGAGGCAGCCATTTTGTGCCAGAACACTCATCATACATCATCGAAGGTGGAGAGGGAGTCAACAGTTTTATAGGCAGTTAAATCAGGGGATGGCTCTGCGGGATGTTGAAAGAGTAGGATCAGGAGCCTTCAGTATTTCAGAGAGCGATAGGGGTTGATGTAGGCGGGTGAGAGAGAGAGAATGAGAGAGTAAGAGAGCATCATAGAGAACGAGAGAAACTCCGTGCTGTACTCTGGTCAACCTGCCTACCTGCTGTCACTCTTCAAAGACAGGCGCAGGCCTCGTCCATTCCTCCCAGGCCGACATGGTGGCATGTCTTGTGTTCTTGGCCCCCAAATAACCCTGACCATCCCCAGGAGCCGAGCAGATGGAGGACATTAGAGGCAGGATCTCGCCGGTCACGCCTGCGCTAAACAACAATCATAAACCCACCTGCCGCAAAAAAACATAAAACACTGGCAGCAGGTCATATGTCAATGTGAGACACAGAGAGCTCTGATAGGCTGATCAACACTGGGTCGTAAATACAATTCTTAGCGCTCTGACTGGTCTTCAGCCGGTCATGGGTCAGCCTATGACATTGAGTGCTCAGATTAGCTGATCTACTGGGTGTTGTAAGTCAGTGTGTGACACTGAGCACTGTGATTGGCTGATCTACGGTGAGTAACATGTCAATGTGCATCATAGAGGGCTCTGATTGGCCGATGAGCAGCGGGTCGTAAGTCAGCCTTTGACTGTGAGCTCCGATTGTAAAATCTGCATTTGGTCACAGGGACGGAATTAGGAAAAAAAAATTGCGCCCTCCTTCGCTTTTACATCAACATACTGGAAAGAAATGTGAAAACAAAAAAAAACTTCCCGGAAAATTTCACAAACACAACAGCGAACTGTGGTACCAGCCACAGTGTACACAGGCATATTATGACTGTGTAATCCAACACCGAACAGAGATCTGGGACATGTTTAAATGCACATGATTAATAAATGTGCACTGCTTTCTGCCTCTTTCTTGTTTGTTTGATAATCAAATACCCGTCCTCTCTTGCCTTGCCTTCAGTAATTCAGAGGAATAATGCATCACCATGGTAATCCTAATAAGTCCTACACAGCAGCGAAGTTAGCTGTTCTAGTTGACTGGGTTGCATTTGTCCAGAGCAGTGATGAAAATGGTGTATTAAATGGAAACACTGCACTGGATGGGAATGCCGTATTAAACAAAAACACTGTACGGGATGGGAATGCCGTATTAAACAAAAACACTGTACGGGATGGGAATGCTGTATTAAACAAAAACACTGCACTGGATGGGAATGCCGTATTAAACAAAAACACTGCACTGGATGGGAATGCTGAATTAAACAAAAACACTGCACTAGGTGGGAATGCTGTATTAAATGGAAATACTGCACTGGATGGAACTGCAACGCTAGATCGGACTACTGCTCTGGAAGGAGAAAGCCATTCTGAATGACCTGAGTGTCGGCTCTCGGACTCATCATCCCCGGACATTTGTCCCTGGGCTTTTCATCCCCTGGGAATTTTTGTCCCCATGAGTTCTTCTTCCCTGGATGGTTCATCCTTAATAATGCTTTGCCCTCTTCCAGCATTATAACCTTAACCCTTATATCATGGTGATCTGTTTGTTGTCTGTTCGTCCATCCATCTGACAACAATGATGGCACTTTTTTTATCATTAGGGGCGGAATAATCCAAGGACAAAAAATCCTCCGGGATGAAGATTCTAAGGACGAAAAGTCCTTGGGGATGAAAAGTCTGGGAACTAAAAATTTGGGGATGAAAAATCCGGGGACGAGGAGTCCTGTGACCTTGAGTGTCCGAGAGATGCGATGCATTCTTGTGACGCTGATGTGTATGGGCTTACCAAACATACAATTCTCAAATTGGTTAAGATGAGGAGGGCTCTACAATCATTACGGCCTGAAAATCAGGAGCTCCGGAAAGTTCTCTCAGGTTGGCACTGCGTCTGAGGTTTAGGGTTTTATTGGTGTGTTCAGGGGGACACTGAGGGGAAACAAAAACTTTGTATTGTTTTGTGCCGATATTTATTCAGATTTATCTTCATTTATATTTCAGGGCTCTACCACAGCGCTTGTATCATTTTAGAAAATGGAAAAAGAGGTTCCTGTCCAGCAGAAGTTTAGAATGGAATCTCCTTCAGGTTCTTTTTTTTTTTTAGTTTCCATGATGAAATGTAATTTAGATGCTTCCTATGTTTTTGGGCATGACTTTGATGTGTCTTTAGATGTTTGTAAAGTTGAAATGCTTGTGAAACTCGACACTCCTGTACTCGCACGGACTTCTGGCTCCCTTACATCGTTATTTTAGATGTTTTTTTTTTGTTTCTTCTTGCCTCAGCCCCTTTCCCTTTGCGTGGTTTGGTTACTCGCGGCAAAAATCACGTGAGTGCAACATGTAGACAGCGTTATACTATTAATTACCGCTTGTCAACACATATTTTTGTGTTTAGCGAAACAGATCTGAAATGAGCAAAGCCCACATGTGGAATTAATGAGTGTTATTCGGGATCTTCATCTGTGTCCTCTATGTCCACGCATTCCCTTTTCAAAGGAATTTACCAAAACTTGTGATGTATGGTTTGTGCATGTGAGGAGGTGGCTTCAGAATGTGTATCCTGCCAGTGGCAGGATTTTTGCTGACTTTCCTAATGCAGATTAGAAGGCGAGTTTTATTTCTGTTTTTGAATGAAACTCATATCTTGGTGTCCTGGTTGTGTGTTTATTGAGCTGATATTAAACCCTGCAGCCAGCTACTCAGACTCTCTGGTGCATTTATAATGCAGAGGAACATCAGCTACCGCCTACGCCTCGCTTTCATTTTCTGTGCTGAACAGTAAAGCTGATCGAACCCGAGGCTCAATGAATGGTAGCAGTGGAGCATCCAATTTTAAGCCCACAGCGTGTTGAAAAAAGTTTGGGTGCACAAGATCAACTTTATGCAAAAAGAGTCTAGCAAATGCGAGGCAAACATTCAATCAAGTGAAGGCAGACAAATTGTTTTCAAATTTGTGCTGCTTATGACATATTGGTTCCGCTCATTTCAAGTTTTGCACAAAAAGATGCTGAATGTTGCAGCTTTGTTGGTGCCAATTTTGTTTGACGCCTGTCTGCAAAATTGTAAGGGCATTGACTTGTGCAATGGTACATGGAGGACAAGTGACAGAGATTGCTGGTATCTGTTGTGGATTTGAACTTATTATTTCTGCTAAAAATGTAATAAAATCCAACTCTGTCCTGCTCACTGTATTGCTAGCTATTAGCCTTTTTTTGGCATAGATACAGAACGGCAACAGCAACGACTCTCCTCAATTTCCAATCCATAACAATTATACATAATGATACAAACCCCCTGCATTCACACAGAACTACTGTCTCTCCAAAATTCAATATCCAAGCTGGAATAAAAAACTATTGGATACATTAATATTGTTGTTGATATTAGCTTACATTATTCAATATCTATTGACTTTAGTATTTTGCTTTCTGTGATATCACTTAGGACACAGTACCCCCATGAGCGGCCAACACAAGGAGAGTGAAGCATTTACATCAGTGATCTGCCACCACCGATGTACTTTGTAAATGCACTAAGAGCGAGTGCACAGATCAAAATGAGGGATATCTGATAATTGCCAGATAAACAATTATTTTTGAACCTGTTACCACGGTGACAATAATTAGGACCATGTTTCAGCTTTTGTCTTCTTCCAGTTACAGATGCAGAACACCAGATGTGTCTGAGAAAATTTACTTGCTTTTTCTCTCGCAAACTGAGCGCGCTGAATGTTTGTGTTTTTTTTTTTTTTTCAACTTTTGCAACTTTAATACTTATTTAAATTACCACACAGGGTGGCAATTCTCCAATCTACTGCTTTCTACTGCCTGCACTTCCGACCATTCCACTGTCCTTATGACAGATGGATTTGTCGTCAGGTGTTCGGCCATGAGATAAAAAGTACCATTCCTCTTATTGAAAGTTTTTCTGAAGGAGATTGGACATGAATTTGGCTCTACCTCTTTTTTTTCTGACAGTGGTGAATTTCTTGAAAGGTGATCTTTAAATATCTGTGTATTGTCATATAAAATGAAGTGAAATTTAATTACCATTAGCCTGTGTTTGTTAAACATATGTCAGGTGGTAATTGTCAGCTTCCTTTAAAGTTTTATTGGTAATTTTAACAAGTTTAATGTCTAACTGATTGATCGGGTGTTAGGGAGAGGTAGTGATCATTCATTACATGGTCGGAATAGGTGCTGCTTATTGATTGGGTGTTGGGGAGAGGTGCTGATCATTGATTGGGTGGTGGGAGAAGTAAATTTCCATTATGAGAGGGATATTTCTGGGCCAGTGAGAGGTCAGCTTTGCACCACTACAGCAGCGACTCCGACCCCAAGTCAGACCTTCAGCTGCTCTCCTTAGTTTATTAGGGTTTGGAACGTACCCCTCACCCAAACTTCTCAGTTCGCGGCGTTTTACTGCTCTTTTCTGGGATTGGTTAGACCACTGATACCAGGGGTCAAACTGGAGTTACAGCACAGGGTCGGACAGACCTCTGTTACTGAAACCCATCCCCACTAAGCGAACTCTGCCGGACTGGAATGGGATCCCCAGTACAGACAAATGGATTAAAACAACAATTTTGAGAATTGTTGAGGTTGGAATAGTCTCTGAGGAAGGTTATAACGCTTTTAAAATTTTTGTTAGCCTACCAAATAATGTAAATTATTACTTTAAAAAGTAAATAGTTGGAGTAAAACATGCCAAAATAAATCCCGTTAGCAAAGGCTGAACCCCAAATGCATAAATCTCTAGTGACATTCCTGTTCTCCCTCTGTCTCCCTCTCTCTATCGCTCTCCCTCGCTCTCTCTGCCTCTGTCCTTTTTTTCTCTCCCTCTTTCTCTCTTTTTCCTTCCCTCTCTCCTTTCTGGCTCCTACAGAGAGATTTGTTCCTGACCTGCCAGTCCGACCTGAGTCTGTTTGTTTATCCTTCCGACGGGTTTTTCCTGGCCTGTCAGTGGGGCAACATTAGTGTGTGTGTCCTCCAAAAGCCTTCCCATCATCCTCTCTAATGGAAGCTCTGGTCTATCGCAGTCCTCACTTGCCTCACTACATAAATAACTAATCCACAATTTAGAGCTAAAGACACACACATATGCACACAGGCAAGCATACACACACAATCTGTCTCTCATAAACGCTTGTAAGCACACATACACGCACCCACACATGCACACACACAGGCACACACATCCATATAAACACACATACACACACCCACACACACATAGGCCTGGAGAGGCACAAGCACATGTGTGTGTGATGTTATATTAATATTTTGTCGATGTGACGACTGCAGACTGACATCCCAGCCTTTGTGAGGCTTAGTCAACATAACTGCGGAGGAAATAACCTCCTGCAGCCTTGTAACTCCACACCAAATCAAACCCTCTGCCTTCAGACACATTGCTGAGAACTGAGTTAGGTGTGGTGGGGACAGCGTATGCAAACTTTGGCACATCTATTCAGCAATTACAGCTCAAGTCACATTAACCTCACTACTTCATGAGTATTCAACTTGGAAAAGGGTTCTTTTTAACAAAGTGGCTATTCTCCTGACCGTTGATGGCACAGGAGGGAAAGATGCTTTTACTCCCCCAGCTATTGACAGATCAGAAGGGAAGGCTGCTCTTATTCCCCCAACCGTCTTCGTGAGACACCAAAAAGTTTCACCAAAAGATGTCGCTTGCAAAATATTCCATGCATTTCATCGGCTGAGATGGTCGGTTGTGTGAAAAAACGGACAATTCGACTTACGGTCGGGGAAATAGCCTTCGCTGTTTTTTAAAAGTGGTGGGGAGCAAAAATGAAATATCATCAATAGGAGTGAAAAATAGTTTTTGAGGTTGCCTTAGTTTTTGCGGTGAGAGTAAAATGTCCTCCATGTTGTGTTGAAATAACATCATCGCAGTGTTGCCTGCTGTTTCCGGCGGCAGCGAAGGCAGTGAATAGCACTATATCTGAAGCTGGCTTGTACAACCATGGCATGTAAGAGCTAATTTCATTTTTCCCCTCATTCATATCTTTATAGAAGGATGACTGATGCCTACACGTAGCAAAAAAGAGAGAAAAATTTCATTACCCACGTTTTGCTTATTCCTGACAAATCTGAGATGAGAAACATAAATTACCTCGGAATGATGCTTCGCGGGTGGTATCAGTGATGGACAGCCGAGGTGTCACTGTGATTAGTGAGGATGCGCGCTGGAGTGAGCTCCTCTCGGAGAATGGGGATTAAATGGAAAAAGGCCATCCACACGTCGCTAATGCCAGTGATTTTTCTCCGGTGGAGAAGGGGGGGGGGTGTTGGGATTGATGAGACCTGACGGTTAGCTCTGAGAGTGATGCATTATGGGGAGGATGTATGAATCTCTCCTGTGCGCGAGCCAGGGGGAGAATGGAGTGAGCATGTCAGTTCTAAGCGCTAATTATGAAATGGTGTTCGGCCAATGAGATGGACGAGTGCTGTCTGGGGGGGAGGGGGGTGGGGGCGAGGGGGAAGGGGGCAGGGGGAGGACTAGCACCTCATTGTGAAGCCATTTTAATTTCACTTTGGTGACAAGTTTTGATGACACGCAGGTTCAAATGTAGAGTTTAATTGCTTTTCTCCATACAAAACTGCATGTATGAATTTACTGTGTATCGTAATTGTGAGTAATGTAGATTTTTTTCATTAAACCATGATAATTTAAGTTATGTTTCCTTGAAACACTTTTGCGCAAAAAATTGTAAAATATTTTTTACGAGAAAAGATCAATAAACTGATCAGAAACTGATGGAACAGGTCTTACATAGTTCAGATAAATAGGCGTGTGATGTTTGGTGTGCTGGCTGGCCGAATTACAGTCTCTGTGAAGATTCTGAATGAGAGACAGATTGACGGAACAGTACAATGTTTGTTCTACCGTGTGTTGTGTCCACTGATTAACTCAGCCATATGCTATTCTCCCTCCTGCCTGAAGAATTGTGCTAATCACCAGATCCAGGTGTTTTGAATGTAAAACACCAGGGATAACTTTTAGCATTTGAAGTCAGCATTTCAAGGGGTACTTCAGTTTGGAGGAGAAGATTGGTGTTTCGGGGGGTTGTAATTTCTATCTGAAGCCAGTGGTGTTATGTTTGGGGGGCGGGGGTGGTAAGGGGGTGGGAGTGGCGAAGGGCGACAGTGTTCCTGGAGTCAGTGTCCTATCCATGGAGGTGGGCAGCTCAAGGCCGGCTGACAAAGCCTATTTGTTGTGCAAATGACAGGACTGTCCGGGCCGATCTGCTGGAGTAGATGACATGCAGTCCATGGTCAGCCAGCCAGTAGGAGGGGGGTGGGGGTGCAAAGGGCCACAATGGGGGCAGAATTCGCCCCTAAAAGTGAGGAGTGAGGGGGGAGGGGTGAATACAGTGGTATTTCAAGCATCTAAATAGCAGTACAACTTAAGGAAACTCGGATGGCATCTACTAGGGTTGTCATAGGGCGTTCAGCTGAGCCAACTTGCAGTAATAAAGACGAGTCGATTAAATAAGTTACCTGGAGGTCAGCCTAACTTACAATAATTTGGCAAGATGTTGCTAGAAATTAATAGTAGCAGTGACAGGCATCAGTGTACTGCTCACGGATTACCTAACCAGTAACAATAAAATGCAGAATGTAAAATAAAATGCAATCTCTTTTAGATGGAGATTAATTTGCATGTTCAGATTTGCACTGATATTTTTTTTAGAAATGCCAGTCACAAGGTGATTCCATCATTTTTCCCTAAACCTTGATTGATTCCATATTTTTACTCTATTTGACTAGGAAAACAATGACTTTAAAGTGATTTCATTTAAATGTGTTTGAGATGTATTTCATGAAGCTTGAATTTTATGCTAACAAGTGAAAATAGTTTTGTGTCATGTGCTATGAGGTAAAAAAAAAAAAGCTGGATGAGCATCTTCTATATGTGTGGTAATTCCATCATTTTTGCCTGGGCTCATCAGTCTTAGTACTGATCAAGGCTTCTTGGCTAACTGGTAAAGGTAGACCATGGTATTTCTGAATGAAAAAATACTCAGAAAACAGCCTCCAGTCATGGTGAGAGTTTACTGACTAAGCCACTCTATAGAGCCCAGCCTACACTCATGATGAGTCTTTATTGACTGAGCCATTCTATAGAGCCCAGCCTGCACTTATGATGGGTCTTTACTGACTGAGCCACTCTATAGAGCCCAGCCTGCACTTATGATGGGTCTTTACTGACTGAGCCACTCTATAGGGCCCAGCCTGCACTTATGGAGAGAGTCTTTACTGACTGAATCGCTCTATAGGGCCCAGCCTGCAGTCCTAGTTAGCCTCTTTACTGACGGAGCTACTCTTTTGGGCACATCCTGCACTCATAATTCGCCTGGTTACTCACTGAGCCGCTCTATAGAGCCCAGTCTGCGCTCATAGTTAGCCTCTTTACTGACTGAGTTGCTCTAAAGGGGTCTTTAGTTTAATAAAAACCCAACAAGCTACATTGATCGAATTAGGTGACCTTTCAGAACTGAAAAGCTCTGCCGATAATCCGAGTCTGATTTTCACGCTTTAATTTCTTTAAAGCCCAAATCTCCGCTTGGAAAGAAAACAGAAAAATCTGAATTATTGAGATAATGAATGTGATCTGCTTCATATTTCACATGGCCAGTGCCTCACTGTCTGTCTCATTTATCTCTGTTTAAAATCTGATGTATGCTTTCTTTATAATGTCTGCTGTCTGAGAGCAGACTTTAGCGAGCACACAAACATTTACCATTTAATCTATGGCTTCATCTGATCCATCTGTCGCTTCTCCCCTTCTCTCCCTCTCTCAGACTCCAATCTCTCTCCCTATCTCCCTTCAATTTCTATGTCGAAATGCTTTATTGGCATGTCATATTTCAAAGTGTTGCCAAAGCTTTACGGGAACCATGCATTGTGTATAAAGCACAATACATGATATGAAATATATGCAAACTTTTTATATATTTCATTTCATGTCTTGCGCTTTATACACAATGCATGGTAACAAACACTTATCAAAGACCAGCGCTCATTATATTCAGGCCTAAATTAACGGATGTTTATCAATAGTAAATGAATTAATTCTCAAATAAATGAGAAATAAAATCAAAATTATCACAATATAATATAATATAAGAAGTAGAAAGAGAGACTGTGAGTGGGATGTTTTTATGGCAGAACGTGTATGCAGTCTATGGGTGGAGAGGGGGGGAGAGGGGAAATAAAGAAAGAAATGGCAGGATAGATAAAGAGAGCATGAAAGAGGAGAGTATAGAGACTTGATGAAATGAAGGGAGGGATGTTTTGAAAGAGAAAGAAGGCTGTATGTGAGGGAAAGTATGGTGAAGACTTTGAGAGAGATGGATTAATATGGAATTCAAAAAGCCAGAGAGAAAGATGGAGAGAGCGAATAATCCTTTGCCCCACTGTTGTGTTCGGGGTCATGATGTCTCTCTCTCTCCCTCCCTCTTCTGCAACTCTCTCTCCTTCCCTCCTAATTTTATCTCTTGTACGCTTACTTTCCCTCTCTCTCTCCCTTCCTCTTTATCCATTTCTCCTTCCTCCATCTCTCGCTCTCTCTCTCTCTCTCAGGCCATGGCTGTGTAAAAATAGCATCATGCTGGGAGGCTGTAGCTCATTGATTTTGGATGTGACCTTGCCCTCGTCCTGATCAGATGGTTCGGGGAGGTAAAATAATCCCCAGTGGGTTAGGCTGAGAAGAGCGCTCCTCTCCATGGAACCCACAAGAGGAGAAGAGACTTTTTCCGTTCATCAGCTTCCTTCAGAGTGCGTCAGTGTGCTATATTAGCATGACAAAACATCCGCTCTACAGCTTACATTACTAAATAAAGTACAGCTCTACGAATATCTCTGAATAATACTGAAGACTACTGCAAAAGAGCAGTATCTGCATGTGAAAGCTATAAAATTGATGGGAAATTAGAGATACTATTGGAAAATAATAGTAAAATAAATTAGAATGACTGATGGAAAAAGATAATTAATAAAACAAATTTTTGCAAGTCAGCACAAATCAGTGACAGGCTAGAATCTTGGGTCTAGTCACGTTTTCCAGTGGAACTTCTGATACTGAACCCGAGAGCATGGCGAATGTGATAAGAAAGAGGTTTGTGCATTTGCTCTGTGCAGATCTCGAGTACCACTGATTGTTCAGCCATTTGTGCTGCTTGGTGCACTTAGATAACTGGACTGAACCACATTACAGAGTAAAGCTGGAAGCTAGCTGTACACTGAGATTCATCCATGCGTTCAAATAGTCAGGAAATTGCATCCTGTCATTTAATTCCTAACCACTATTCTTTAACCGCGATGGAAAACTTCATGAGGTGATGGAAAGATGTAAAAGGGAAATCACGCCAGGAATTGGCATAGGAGGACAACTGCACTGCTAAGAGAATCCGAAGGAACTTTCACAAGGTGACATAATCGTGCATTTCGTGCCCGTCATGTTCATATGTTTTCGTCATCGGCTGAGTGGATCCTTACTGCTTTAAATATTGCTACGGCATGGAATTGTAGGACAGCATTATCTCCTTTCTTTTCAAAAAGGATTCTTTAGTGTACCCCTCTCGAAAAGGAGATAAGTTACGAAGCACTGAAGTGCCTTTCCTGAACATTTAGAAAACTCAAACACACTTATGATGGTTGCCTCGTAAATACTTTCAGGTCATTTTCAAGGAGTAAGCAAGGAAGGAAAAAAACTGTCCTCTCACTTGCAATTTATTTATTAGTTGACGTTTTGGTCAACTGACCTTCCTCGAGACATCAAGCAGAACAAATCAGAGAGCAAATCTTAAATACACGCTGGCAAGCCTACTTAGCACAATGTGGTCAAATCACAAGGAGTAAGCAAAAAAGACTATTCAAACACAGCCATGGATTATGCCTTATTGGTTTGAATCAAAATACATTTCGGAGCTTGATTGATCCTGCCTGCTGCAGTTCAGCATTCCAAGAGACAGAGTTTGCTCAAATTCATACTTTGACACAGACTACGCTCGCTTTACACCAAATTAATTTTCAAGCGATTTCACTGTTGCTTTCTCTGTCATGATCATTTAGTGTAATGTGGTCATAAAACTCAGTTCAACACGGGCTTATCCCATCTTGATAGTCCGATACGTTCAATCATGTTTAATGTTATTGGAAGTCTTAAGTCTTGACCCAAGTAAATAGCGAAGATGAATAATTTGAACACTGTCAACAACCTACAGGTGTTACCTGCAAGATCCATCGTTTTTGCAAAATCTTATAGTCTGTGACTAAAAAATGCAACAAAATATGATACAATGTCCACAGTTGTGAGATGGTGTCAGACTTTAGTAATTTACTAGTCTTTTCAAGGTCCTATAATGTATGGTAGGCATAATTGAACAAGACAAGATCAGTACCAGTATATCACTATATCTTAACAGTACAGGTGACCTGAACCCATCAGCCCAGACAGCAGCTGCGAGGCGCTCCTGTTCATCACAAACAGAAGCTGGAATGTGGAGAAAGAGAGAGAGCATGAGAAAGAGCACAAAGACAGTCCAAACAACTGTAGCAGCTTTGCGGTAGCTTGTAATACCAGAGCGGCGGGGGTGGGGGGCACGCAGTCGGGCCGGTTGTCGGCGGTAAAGGCTGCCGTTGGAGCGTGATTGAGGAGGTGAGGCAGGCAGGAGCCAGGGCAGCCCCTGAAGGACCCAAAGGTTCCCACAGAAACAGCAGGATGACCCCTGACCCCTCGGCCCCCCCGTCGGCACACATCTGGTTCAGGGCTGTCTCGTTATCAGAGGCTGGGCAGAGTCCTCCGGGGTGGGGCCGACTTTAAAGGAGCATTGCCATGGTGATGAATGAGGTGAATTATTCACACGGAGAGAAAGTGAAGTTCAGATTCCTGAACAGAAAACAGGATGTCTTGCCTCTGTCTCTCTCTCTCTCCTCTCCCTCTCTCCTCTCCTTCTCACTCCGTCTCCCTCTCATTCTCACCCTGTCCCTTCCTCTCTCTCCCTCTTGTCCCTCTCGCTCACATCATTCCCTCTCTCACTTGCTTTTTTCACCGAAGCCTGAGTACAGTACTGTTATTCCACAGTATTTTAGGAAAAATGCATGCATTCATGGCACTAGGACACAAGTACGGTTCCCAGCCATCTAAGTACTGACCAAAACATTGTTTTTGTTCACATCGGGTTTGTGGTCCCTACAGTACAAAGTCATGTCCAGACTGAGAAGTGGAAGATTGTCAGTGGTTGTTAACTTGAGCCCAGTTCAGTCAGGTGTCAGTTGAATTAGAACATATTATCCGGGTTTGACAATGATGAATTTGGTGACCCTCGGCCTGAGTATTGACTCCCTCCCAGGCATACACTAGGACGAAAAGAGCCAGGGGGTGAAGACATTACCGTACCATGATGAGTCTTCAGTCGGGCTGCTAAGGTAAGGAGTTGGAGTGATTGAAGTGACATCATAGTCATTTCTGCCATGAATACTGCTGAGCTCATTACTGGTCATACAATACTACCCATCTACTGGGACCAGGGTGTCTCCAGGTTTAACTCCTGTCCTGGAGGTCCACAGTGTCTGCTCTCCAATTTTTACTCCAGTCCTGGAGGGCTGCAACGTATGTAGGTTTAACTCCAGTCCTGGAGGACTGCAATATCTGCAGGTTGAACTCCAGGCCTAGAGAACTGCAGTATCAGCAGGATAAACTCTAGCTCTGGACTGCAGTGTCTGCAGGAAAATCTCTATTCCTGGAGGTCTCCAGTCCTGGAGGACAGCAGTGTTTGCCAATTGAACTCTGGTCCTTGAGGGCCACAGTTTCTGTAGGCTTTACTCCAGTCCTAGAGGGCCGCAATACCTGCTGGTTTAACTTCATTCCCAGAGGAAAGTGGTGTCCACAGGTTTTGCTCCATTTCTGGTGAACTGCATTGTCTGTAGCTTTAACTTCATTCCTGAGGGGGTGTCTGCAGGTTTAACTCCAGCTATTGAGGCTCGCAGTGTATCTACGTTTAACTCCAGTCCTTGAAGGTTGTAGTGTCTGCAGATTTCACTCCAATTCTGGAGGTCCACAGTGTCTGCAGGTTTAAATCTTGTCCTTGAGGCCTGCGGTGTCCACACTTTTAGCTCCAGTCCTGAGGGTTGCAGTGTTCAGCGGTTTAACTCGTCTTGGAAGATCACAGGGTTTGCCGGTCAAACTCCAGTCCTGGAGGACCAGATGGAAGGCTGAAGTGTCTGCAGGTTTAATTGCTGTCTTGGAGCGTTGTAATGTCTACGGGTTTATCTCTGGTTCTGGAGGTTGCTCTGTCAGCAGGTTTAACTCCATTCCTGAAGAGCTGAAGTGTCTGCTGGTTTCACTCTGGTCCTGGAGGACCACAGCATCAGCAGGTTTGACATCAGTTCTAGGCTTAGGTGTCTGACTTTTAGTGGGCAATTTAGGCCTTGCAGGCAAGTATTAACTTCTTAACCACACATTATCAGTGACTGAAGGTGAAAATGTTAGTGAAGTAATGCATAAACCAAAGTTAACCCTTCAGGGACTCCAACTAAGGAAATATGCTACACGTCTGGTTGACATTGCCTGTTGTAACGGATGTTGAGCTCAAAGTTTGGTAACCATGGTGCGAAGAGGACTTCCAATTGCTGTAGTTCCATACAGAACTTGCTGTAGCTCTGCTTGCTGCCGGTCTGTTCAACTATATTTCATGGCTTTAGAGTAAAAATTCAGTCTATAAGCTGTGGCTTTTTTCAGTGCTCATCTCTGCCAATTTAAAAATTCTTTTTTAGTGCGCTATTCTTCTGCCATCTGTTTCTTCATCCCCCGCTGCAGTTAATTGCCTTCCTTTGTTGTAGTAAATGGAATGGCAGTAATGCTCATTCTGCACATTTCAGTCGCTATCTCAGCTCTTTAAAATGTCTACCGACGTTTTCCTCTATCGCCTGCAAAGGTGCTGCCAGCTCAACTCCACTTTTAAGCAGTGCTGCTCATTGTCGGTGCTGCTGATTTTCAGTGCTGCTTATTGTCAGCGATGCTCCTTGTCAGCACTGACAGTCCTTGTCAGTACTGTTCATCGTCAGTGGCGCTCATTGCAGTGCTTCTCATTATTAGTGCCGTTCCCTGTCAGTACTCTTCATGGTTTGCTCACTGTAAGGCTTGCTCTTTGTTAGTTCTGCTCATCATCAGAGCCACTAATTTTCAGTGCTAGTTACTCACTAATTCTCATTGTCAGTGCCTCTAATTATCAGAGTCACTCAATGGCGGTGCTGCTCATTGTCAGTGCTGTTCTTTGTCAGTGCCACTAGTTGTGAGTGCAGCTCATTGTCAGTGCCATTAATTATCAGTGCTACAAATTGCCAGTGGCACTAATCGTCAGTGCTGCTCATTTTCAGTGTGACCCATTGTTAGTGCCACTAAGTGCCAGTGCTAGTAATAGTCAGTGCCACTCATTATCAGTGCTGTTCTTTGTCAGTGTCACTTACTGTTTGTGCTGCTTTTTGTCAGTGCCACTCATTGCCGATGCCAATAATTGTCAGTGCTACTAATTGTCAGTGCCACTGATTGTTTGTGCTGGTCTTTTTCAGTGCCTCTAATTGCCAGTGCTGCTCATTGTCAGTGCCACTCATTGTTCGTGCTGGTCTTTGTCAGTGCCTCTAATTGTCAGTGCTGCTGATTGTCAGTGCCACTCATTGCTGATGCTACTAATTGCCATTGCTGCTAATTATGGTTGCTTCTAACTGTCAGTGCAACTAACCATCAGCACCACTCATTTTCATTGCCATTAATTTTCAGTGCTGCTCATTGCCAGTGCCATTATTGTTGGTGCTGCTCATTGTCAGTGCTGCTCATTGTCAGCGCCACCTATTACCTTTCATTTTTGTTAGTGTCACTCATTGTCAGTGCAGTTCTTTGACTTTTCTGTATATTGTCAGTACCATTCTTTGCCAGCCCTGCTCATTATCAGTGCCGTTCTTTGTTAGTGCTGCCCACTGTCAGTGCCATTCTTTGTCAGTGCTGCTCATTGTCAATGCTGTTCTTTTTTGTCAGTTTCACTTATTATCGGTGCCATTCTTTGTCGGTACTGCACATTGTCAGTGCTGCTCATTTTAGTGCCACTTGGTAGCAAAGCAGCCTGTTGCCTGGCAGCTAAGGTGCTTGGCTGACACCTTGTAGGCTTGCGGTAGAAACCTTAATGTGGCCTCAGTTAGATCAGTACAGTTCTAGGGCCCTGTACTTGAGTAAAGCCCCAAACCCTGTGTTGATCCAGTATGGGCCCGTCTGATTAATAGCAAATCACTGCTTACCAGAGGGCTGGCTGAGTAATGATAATGTAATGGCGCAGCTTGGTGCCGGTAGATCCACATTCTTTCCCAGGAACCAGGAATGTGCTGCTATTCGTGACAGTGGAAGCGCCCCTGGTGCTCTCTTATGGGAGTTTTGCCAACTCCTCACCACCTCTGACGATACAGAGGCATCCACCGTAAATCACCGGCGTATCATGAAGTGAAAAGGAGGGACTGCAGGAGGGAGGAGGAGAGAGGGAAGAGGAGTGCCGTGGGAGAGTCTGGAGAATGTGACAAACAGCGGGACGGGGCAGACAAACGGCGGCGTGTCACGTCAGGTTCGGAGCACGGCACCAGATTACAGCCGAACTGTTGCTGTGGGGGCGTGTGCGTAATTGCACAAAGTACAACCTCTGGATCCTTACTGTCCTGCCGCATCAATCATTATGCCTACATGTCCTATGTGAGTCATGTCACTCTTAATCATCACTACGCTTTCATTTTTGATGTTGCCTTTTAATTTCAATCAGCAGAAATGCCAGGCGATGTCCGCAGGCGTTGAGAGGGTTAGCGAGGGCAATATTTCCGGTGTCTAACAGCCCCCTAGTCTGGGTTTTATTGGCTTTTGATGATCATTGCAGGTGCCAGTTCTGCCAAGATGGTGAAGACAGCTGGTCTCCTCTTGTTTTCATCCTTGTGGCTCAATGTTCTTAAAATTTAATTACAATTTACAGTATAGTTTTGTACATCCTGCAGTGCGGTCATGAAGATTTTTCTGGTTGAAACGCACTGCTATTTTAATCATTGTCAACTGTTTTTAATGCATTGTACACATGTTGTGTTACACATAGCAGCTTTGTGCCTTTTTTTCCCTCTTGTTTTTGGCCTGACACCAGTGTGTTTGGCTTTACTGTTGAGAATGGCAAAATAAATGCATCTGAAAGCCAACCCAAGCAGAAATGGGCTAAAATTTCTGATCCTGTATTTTTATTATAGAAAGAATTCGATCCAACTCAAAGTCTGAGTGTGACATGCGTGAGTCATGGAATTCCCTGTGTAAGCAGTGAGTGAGAGGGAATAATCTGGCCTCACTGGGATCCTGGATAAACCAGTAAATCGCTAAAGCAGGTCCAGGCTCATTATCGCCATACAGCTCCCAGCCCCTCAGGTATAACTCTGCACAGCACAGTCAAACAGCATCTCCCCATGATTCTTCTAAGGACAAGCCTGCTGTGAAAGAAGCAGAGGTCTAACTGCAGGCGTCCCACTGAACAGTGCATGTGCTTTTGTGTTAAACAATTTTTTACAACTCCTTAGAGACTTTCCCTTTTAGCCTTGTTCGCTAAAACACTGTTAATTGTTTTATCTCACTCCCAGATTTTTTCCTGTTTCCCTGTGATGCCCCTCTGTAGAACTTTCTCCTTAAAAACCTGCAGCATCCCCCCCTGTTATCTCTTTGTGACCAGTGCAGTTTTACACTGCAGTAGTGTAGGCTGTAGACTGGACCTGTGCAGTGTTGGGGTAACCCCACAGCATCAGGGCTACAGCTTTGGATTCGCCTTTCAGGCAACATCTCCCAGTCCATGAGCCTCCAGAAGTTGATGCTTGAAAAAAGCATCCATCGCTTGCGTGTACCTCCCCCCCCCGAATGCAATCAATCAGTCCCGTGTTATTTATATAGCTCCTATTATTAAATATTTGTCAAAATGCGCTTAAAGTTTACTCTGGCCTTAAACCCCTGACGAGTAAGCCAGAGGCAACAGCGACGAGGAAAACTGCCTGGCAGACCTGTAGGAATAACAGTTTGGAGAGGAAGGGGGGCATGTTTTATGGCCTGTTAAAGAACTGTGTTCACAAGTACAGGAGCAGCTATTTCATGCTCACAAAATAGGATGAAGAGGAGGAAGATATAGAGGAAGAAGAAGAGGAATCCCCTGAAAGAACTACAGTAGCTCCAGCTTCACAAACAAACAATGCAGAGAAGCGCGAAAAACACACACACACAAAAAAGGCATAAGATTCACTGCTCTCAAAGCTCAAAGTGCTGTGAAACAGCTGGATAACTGTTGATCCTCCTGAGAGCCATCCCTACCCACAATGCATCTGTGTGTGCAGTTTGACCTCTCCACTGTTTTGCTTTATGAGTCAGTGAGAGGTCAGGTGCTTTGCACAGGTGTCGGGTACACAAAG
This sequence comes from Gymnothorax reevesii, assembly GCA_029721435.1. Taxonomy (NCBI): domain Eukaryota; kingdom Metazoa; phylum Chordata; class Actinopteri; order Anguilliformes; family Muraenidae; genus Gymnothorax; species Gymnothorax reevesii. Next base: position 20,549,874 of record CM056575.1, on the reverse strand, counting down.
GCGCCATTCACCAATCACCTGCCTGTTTGGCTGAGCAAACACGTTCTAATTGGCTCAGGTTGGTCATTAATGCGACAAAGAGCCGTTTTGATTGGTCACAACTAAGTTTTGGAGGGTTAGAAAAAGCCTCCCAAGCTCTGAGGCCCTGTACACATCAAATACGCCTTTCATTTTATTGACTTCCTCCTGCAAACACTCCAACATTCTTTCTTTTTTTCTGGACACAGGCCTCAGACACCTTTTCCAAATGACACCCCTTATTACAGCAAACCCTGGTCTCAAAAAGAGTGGTCAGCAGAAGTCTATTGGCACTTTTTGGCTAAATAATACAAACTCATTTCAAATGAGCGCAGTCAGTTAGATCAGTTTGTGGTTTGATTCCACAATTTGGTTCTGGGAAAGAAAATTACGCTTGTCCAGTAAACGGTAGCAAAATAAGCTAATATTCTCTATTTTGGATAAAGAAATATGTAAGATGTAAGTCTCATTGCGAGACTAAAACAATAAAGGTAAACTTCCTCGTGAAGTTCACGTATTTATTGGATTACCCTCAAAGGCTCATGCGTTCACTCTCTTTTACTTCTACGCCAAATAAACATTTATTTATTCATTTTAATACTAAAATTACCACCTCGCTGATTGTTTAAACCTGATCACCGGTTTCGGTCTTAAATTGCTGGTTTTTCCAGTTTAATTGAGAGGGAGGGAGAGAGAGAGAGAGAGAGAGAGAAAGGGAGAGAGAGAGAGAGAGAGAGAGAGAGAAAGAGAGAGAGAGAGAGAGAGAGGGAGAGCCTACTCAGAGTGGTTTTAAGGTCATGGTGTAAAGCAGCAGTTGAATGCTTCTCAGTCTCTCCCTGCTATGATCGCTCACCTCCCCTCAATGGGTGGCTGATTTCTGCGAAGCGGCATCGCCTCATTTGGATGTACTGACAGCTTGTGAGGTCATGGCTCACCTCAGGAATGTTCAGGCAACGCTTTGACAATGCTTTAGTTATGGCAGTGCTCAGCTAGCCCTGAGAATATCATTGAAAACACTGAGAAAATGTTCAAACGATGCTTAAGATACTAATCGTCCGTGTAAAGACATCGGGTAGACAATGCTCAGAGAACCCTCGGGTAACTCTCCGACAACCTTTACATAAATGAACTAAACGGTTACCATAGTATCCTATAAGAATTGTATAGTTTGCTCTTGTGGGGTTTTAATGTTCTATGTTTCACCTGCTTTGGTATTATCACAGTTCTGTCTATAGTGTTATTATATTAGCTATGGTAGCCCAACAATATTTTAAGAGTTATACTAAACTCTCTATAATATATAGGTTACATTTCTTTTCTACTGCCACTGTGGTGTAAAATTTTACTAGTTTATGGTACTTTTCTGCAAAAGTGATCACTGATTGGCTTACCAGTTCACATATTTTGTCCTCTAGCCATTGATTGGCTGCTGTTTTAAAGAATAAGGTCAGCAGACACTGAATGCATCTTAACACTGGGGTTCACACACATTTCCTAAGCCAGGAGGTAGAATTAATTAGCGAAGTCATCTGGCTGTGTTCGTGGGTGGAAAGAACACGTGCAGAATTTCTGCTTTCTGACCCCAAGCTTTACATCTGTTCTCATTACCAAGCTGACAGACCAAATCTCTTCTCCAGCTCTACTTCCTGCTCTGCGATGGTGGAAATTGCCCCACGAAACCGACACAGGAAGAGTTAATAAAATCCTGACCCGACCTCAGTCATCGGTCATTGAAGTCTACAGCCCACTGGGGAAGTATAATTCACATACAACTGTACCCATGACGATTGCGCACTCGCGGGAGGAATAGTCGGGATTGCAGCAGTGGAGAGAGACTCGATAAGGGAATTAATACCCCGTCAGAAAATCGTTACTTTAACATGCAGCCAAAGATGTAAAAAGGCTGTTGGTTGGCAGAAGGTGTTTGAATTGGGACCAGAGGGTTTGTGGTACAAGCCCCAGTGTCACCATGGGCAGGTCAGAGCAGCTGCTAGGTCCTTGATCAGGACCCCTGCTCCCACATGGCTCTGTTCTCGGTCGCATGGCCCCTACTTAGCCTAATCAATTTTGGGTTTCTTGGATGAACATATCTGTTGAATAATGGGCTACATGAAAATCTAATGCATGTGAGAAGTGATTACATGCGGTTAAGGACTATTGTAACACACACAGTGAGCTCCATAAGCATTTGGACAGTATCCATTTCCAATATGCTTGATTACAGACCCAAAGCAGGTGAAAAGCAAATGGACTGTACTGTCAGCTGCTCCAAGGTGGTGAACAGCCATTGTAAACTTGGACAGCTCTAAGGAGGAGCAGCATCACATTGACATGCAAACATATATAATTCACAGAATTACCAGTCAGTTTTTCTTCATCAGGTTAACTAATGTAACTGTTCAGTGGTCAGAAGTGAAGCTCTGAAGCCCTGTCACGTTTCCCCCTCCCATTAACTCTGCCAGCTGATTCCACCAATTTGTTCTGCCTCCTGGCAGAAGTCTGCTAATTAGCAACTGCATCTGGTGGGAACTAAATTCTGGCAGCTTCTACTTTCTCAACCTGGGCTTTTGCCTCCTGGTTTTTGTCATGATTATTATTATGATAGGATTCAGCTGACCACATAGGCAGGACCAGAGGTTATTACACATGTTTTTTTTTTTTAAATTTAGGACCAGGAATCTGTTGGTACAACAGCTGAGGCTGGACTGTGATTGTGTACAATGGATACACACCTTTCATGTTAGGCTTTGAACAAGTGTCAGACTCAGTACTTACCACATAAAGAACTGTACTTACACTGTAAAAAGAGCATTATTAGAGTTGGCTGACTTGGCAGTGTCAGAGTACTTGTGCACACACACACACACACACACACACCCAAGGCTATCCTAACACTCAGCATACTTCTGGGTGTAGCTCAGCCTTGTTCACTTGCAAAGCACAGAGAGGTGTGATAATTATTAGTTCATGGATTTATATGAGAAAAAGGCACAATAGGGTATAATTGTCAGTGCAGTAGGCTAAAGGTTGTGCATTAATGTTATCAGATCTTCCATTGTAATTAACCAACCGGTTTTTTTCTTTATATTACCTTAGCGTAATAACTTTTCCTCCTCCCACGATGCATTTCTCCTTCTGTGACTTTCCCTCATTTTATGTTCTGACTCTTTAAGTTCCTCGCTCTTTCAATTATGAGTAAATAATGAATTTATTTTTATTTGTACTGTGAGGTCACGGCTTGGCCAACTGTGCCTTGACTGCTGATTGAGGTCCTGACGCATTCCCTAGTCAGAGTACTAGTAATGTGGCCCCACGTAAAACATTAAACATACCTGTGCAATTCGGCATATCATACTTTACACTCGACCATATGCTCCACATTCACCATGCAGAAATACAACCCCAATTCCAGAATAGTTGGGACAAAGTGTAAATTGTGAATAAAATCAAATCGCAATGACTTTCAAATCACACCAGCCAGTATTTTATTCATAATAGAACCAAGATAACATAGCAAATGTTGAAACTGAAAATTTTACTATTTTATCCACAGAATGAGCTTATTTCAAATTTGATGGCTGCTATAGGTCTCAAAAAGTTGGGACAGGGGCCTGTTTACCATGGTGTAGCATTCCCCTTCTTTTTAACACAGAGTGGAGGTGTCTGGGCATTGAGGAGACAAGTTTCTTAATTTTAGCCATTGGAATTTGATCCCACTCTTGTTTAATACAGGCTTCCAGCTGCTGGAGAGTTTTGGGTCTCCTTTGACAGACTTTTCGCTTAATTATGCACCAAATGTTCTCATTCGATGAAAGATCAGGGCTGCAGGCAGGCCAGTTCAGCACACGGACTCTTCTACTACGAAGCCATGCTGTTGTAATAGCTGCAGCATGTAGTTTTGCATTGTCCTGCCGAAATACACATGGCCTTCCCTGGATTAGATGTCATCTGGAGGAGAGCATATGTTGCTCCAAAACCTTTATATACCTTTCAGCATTAATGGTGCTTTTTAAAACATGCAAGTGTCCCACACCATATGCAAGAATACATCCCCATACTATCAGGGATGCTGGCTTTTGAACTGAATGCTGATAACAGGAGGGGTGGTCTTTTTCCTCTTTAGCCCAGAGGACACAACACCCATGATTTCCAACAAGAATGTCAAATTTGGACTCGTCTGACCACAGGACACTTTGCCACTTTGCTACAGTCCATTTTAAATGAGCCTTGGCCCACAGAACACAGCGGCGCTTCTGGATCATGCTCAACAATGGCTTCCTTTTTGCATGATAGAGTTTTAGGTGGCATCTGTGGATGGCACGGTGGACTGTGTTGACAGACAGTGGTTTCTCGAAGTATTCCTGGGCCCATTTAGTAATGTCAATGACAGAATCATGCCGGTGAGTGATGCTGTGGCGTCTGAGGGTGCGAAGATCATGGGCATCCAGTGAAGGTCTTCGGCCTTGTCCCGCACGCGCAGAGATTTTTCCAGTGTCTCTGAATCTTTTGATGATGTTATGCTCTGTCGATGATGAGACCTTCAAAGCCTTTGCAATTTAATATTGAGGAACATTGTTTTTTTAAGTATTCCACAATTTTTTTTGCACTAGCCTTCACAGGTTGGAGAGCCTCCAGCCATATTAACTTCTGAGAGACTCAGCGTCTCAAAGACATCCCTTTTACAGCTAATCATGTTACACACCTGATGCCAGTTAACTTTAAAATTACTTGCTAAATGTTCTTTCAGCTGATTATCTTATATATCAATTGCTTTTTCAGCCCTTTTTGGCCTGTGTCCCAACTTTTTTGAGACCTGGTGCAGCCAGAAAATTTGAAAGAAGCTCATTTTGTGGATAAATATGTAAATTGTCTCAGTTTCAACATTTGAAATGTTATCTAGGTAGGAGGTAGAGCAGGTGGTTTAGGAATCAGCAGCTTCCTACTTCAATCTCCGGCTCCTCCAGAGAGCGTGTCGAAGTGTCCTTGAGCAAGACACTGAACTCCACACTGCTCCTGATGTGCAGGTTGGCTCTGTGTACAGTAGCCTCCGCCATCAGGGTGAATGAGAGGCTAATTGTAAAGCACTTTGGGGTCATGTCATGTGACTAGAAAGCGCTATATAAATGCAGTCCATTTACCATCTAAAAGTCATTGAATTTTGATTTTATTCACAATTTACACTTCGTCCCAACTATTTTGGAATTGGGGTTGTATGTCTGAATATAGTGGAATGTAAGTAACACTCCAGCATGAGTCTTATTTTTCCAACTCTAGCATGTAGCCATATAGCTTCATGCTGTATTTGACCTACACCAATTTGTCCACATTAAATATTTAAAACTACCTATCATATGTTTACAAGCAGCAATTTGTCTCAATATTGCACATTTACTAAAGAAATTTGTCCCGCTGTAATATATACAGTATATCCATCAATGTGTCTACATATCACATTTATATCGTCACGCAACCTGACATGCCATATTTTTACATACTGCGATTTGTCTCAATATAACACATTTAATATACAGCATCAGTTTCATCTCCATTATCTGATATAAATAAAAACCTGATTCTCGGGGAATATGATCTCTGAAATTGCAAACAGATTTCCTGAAGAGAAGTCGTCCATCAATACACGTAGGTATTTCAGGCGGGTAACAGAAAGAGCTTGTGTGATTTGTGTTGGAATTCCCATATTCCCACTGACCTAAAGAATCCCTCTATAACAACAGTTCAGCTGGTGCTTCCTCTAGAATTCCCACTGGCAAACAAACATTACAGCTAAAGCACCCTAATTTAAAAGATACCTCCGCACCTTTTTAAACAGAAACCTTGTGTTTACAAGGCCCTCGCTGACTGACAGATTGTGTGTGTGTGTGTGTGTGTGTGAGTGCATTGGGGGAGGCAAGTTCCTCCCTGTTTTACAACGACATGGATTCCTGTCTGGGTGGCAGAAAGTGTTTATTTATCACACCCTCTACTGTGCACTAATGCAGCAACTGCATCACTGTGCCCCCCTCTCTGACCCTCCTGTCATACTCACCATACAGCTCAGTAACAAAGGAAGGACTGCCAAATATGCGGGCAGAGAGAGAGGGAGAGGTGTAGAGATTGATGCAGAGCGGGAGGAAAGGGGCAGAGACTGAAAGAGAGGGATAGAAAGGGATACGGAAAAAAGAGAGCGAGTGAAAATATACCTTTCTGCATCAGTCACTCTGTATTTGGCTGGTGGGCAACAGTTGATATGTGGCTGCCTCATGTAGCATTTATATCTTAATCTCCATTTATCAGCCTTCATCTGCATTCACATTACAAGCACAAACTATGATTTAGTCTCATCCGAGACATGTCTTACAGTCTATGTCAACCAATCAAATCAGCAGCAGCTGTTACTGAGCCATTTAAAGTGAAAGCTGATGAAAATCAGTTGCTAATCTTAAACGACTAATAAGATAGGTTGCTGATTATATAGCCAATCAAATAATTTATGGAAAGCGAGCCCATTCTCGTCTTTATTATTTTTAGTTATTTATTTAGATTTTTTTTCTAATTACTTAAGGTAAAACTCTTTGGGAACTATCAGGAAGGTAAAATGAAATATTGGCTGTGAAAATGGGCATTTTGCCAGTTGCAGGCCAGAGTTTGAGTCTACTGTGACCCTGTTTCCCGCTTGGAATTTTTTTGGGGGGAACTTTAAGTGATGTTTCTCTGTGACAAACTGCAGAGTTACTCCCCTTTATTGTTCACCTCTCTCATTACAAAACAAACATGACACGTCAATCAAGACGGCACTTAAAAACAACCTCCAAAATGATATGTTATTATGCCATTCTCCACTGGAAACTCCTATAAACTGGGCTTTTGAAAAAGGGCCTTTTAACCAAAATTTACGTCACACCTGTGGTGCAAAGCTAAGTACAGTGTTGCAGGGCGGACTTTGTACACAGGATGAACTGAGTCTGTGTTCTGGATTTGCGGGGCTTCAGCCAGAGCAGTTAGCGCTCCCTGCGGAGCCTGTATCACTAATGGAGCTAATAGCCTGCTTTATGATCTAAGTGCTGCCTGTAGAGCGAACAGCGTCAAACAGGAACCCGCAAGAGCTTTTCCATTTTTACTCTCTCTGAGAAACCAAGTGTGTGTGTGAGCGAGGACGCACGTGTGTGTGTGTGTGTGTGTGCGTGTGTGTGTGTGTGTGTATGTCCGTCTATGCCAACGCATGTACACGCTTGTGCATCCTACTGTCTGAAATTAACATTTTCAAAGCCAGGCAAACTAGAAAATGAACAAACAAATAAACTAACAATTGTTTTCAGGGTTTAATAAAACTGAAAAGTTTCTACAAGAAATGACAGGCTATGCAATTAAATAAAGCCCCCCCGCCTTTGAAAAGTGCTCGGATCCAAACCAAGCGGAGTGGACGATACAAGGAACTCAGCGTACCTAACACAGTGCTGCCTAAAATACGGAAGACTGTGAATAAATAGTGCTGTGAATTAATACAGTAAGAATTTATTTATTTATTTATTTTTGCAGATCTTATTTAAAGGGAAAAATCAGCACTTTTGGATCACAAATCTAAAATTGTGGAGTTGAGAGCCAAAATGAGCGGGAGAAAAATTATTTATCTTTGTCCCAAACAATTCAGAGCTGACTGTCTGTCCACCAGCCCTATGCGAGAATAAAATCTTTTCTGTTTTGCTCTCCATGTAGAGTAGTAATCACTAATCCTTAAAAAAAGATTATTTCAGAAGTAGAGGAAAATAAGGATGAGTCATCTTCGCAACACCGATTACGGTCTGTATGCCTGATCAGAAATGTTCACCCTCCCAGTGTGGGTGTGTGTGTGTGTGTGTGTGTTCATGGGAGATGTGCTCTCACCCTCTCAGTGTGTGTGTGTTTGTGTTCATGGGAGATGTGCTCTCACCCTCTCAGTGTGTGTGTGTTTGTGTTCATGGGAGATGTGCTCTCACCCTCTCAGTGTGTGTGTGTGTGTGTTCATGTGTTCATGAAAGATGTGCTCTCACCCTCTCAGTGTGTGTGTGTGTGTGTGTGTGTGTGTTCATGGGAGATGTGCTCTCACCCTCTTAGTGTGTGTGTGTGTGTGTGTTCATGGGAGATGTGCTCTCACCCTCTCAGTGTGTGTGTGTGTATGTGTGTATGTGTGTTCATGGGAGATGTGCTCTCACCCTCTCAGTGTGTGTGTGTGTGTGTGTGTGTGTTCATGGGAGATGTGCTCTCACCCTCTCAGTGTGTGTGTGTGTGTGTTCATGGGAGATGTGCTCTCACCCTCTCAGTGTGTGTGTGTGTGTGTGTGTGTGTGTGTGTGTTCATGGGAGATGTGCTCTCTCCCTCTCAGTGTGTGTGTGTGTGTGTGTTCATGTGTTCATGAAAGATGTGCTCTCACCCTCTCAGTGTGTGTGTGTGTGTGTGTGTTCATGGGAGATGTGCTCTCACCCTCTCAGTGTGTGGGTGTGTGTGTGTGTGTGTGTGTGTGTTCATGGGAGATGTGCTCTCACCCTCTCAGTGTGTGTGTGTGTGTGTGTGTTCATGGGAGATGTGCTCTCACCCTCTCAGTGTGTGTGTGTGTGTGTGTGTGTGTGTTCATGGGAGATGTGCTCTCACCCTCTCAGTGTGTGTCTGTGTGTGTTTGTGCTCATGGGAGATGTGCGCTCACCCTCTCAGTGTGTGTGTGTGTGTGTGTGTGTTCATGGGAGATGTGCTCTCACCCTCTCAGTGTGTGTGTGTGTGTGTGTGTGCATGGGAGATGTGCTCTCACCCTCTCAGTGTGTGTGTGTGTGTGTGTGTTCATGGGAGATGTGCTCTCACCCTCTCAGTGTGTGTGTGTGTGTGTGTGTTCATGGGAGATGTGCTCTCACCCTCTCAGTGTGTGTGTGTGTGTGTGTGTGCATGGGAGATGTGCTCTCACCCTCTCAGTGTGTGTGTGTGTGTGTGTGTTCATGGGAGATGTGCTCTCACCCTCTCAGTGTGTGTGTGTGTGTGTGTGTGCATGGGAGATGTGCTCTCTCCCTCTCAGTGTGTGTGTGTGTGTGTGTTCATGTGTTCATGAAAGATGTGCTCTCACCCTCTCAGTGTGTGTGTGTGTGTGTGTGTGTGTGTGTTCATGTGTTCATGAAAGATGTGCTCTCACCCTCTCAGTGTGTGTGTGTGTGTGTGTGTTCATGGGAGATGTGCTCTCACCCTCTCAGTGTGTGTGTGTGTGTGTGTGTGTTCATGGGAGATGTGCTCTCACCCTCTCAGTGTGTGTGTGTGTGTGTGTGTTCATGGGAGATGTGCTCTCTCCCTCTCAGTGTGTGTGTGTGTGTGTGTGTTCATGGGAGATGTGGTCTCACCCTCTCAGTGTGTGTGTGTGTGTGTGTGTGTGTGTGTGTGTTCATGGGAGATGTGCTCTCACCCTCTCAGTGTGTGTGTGTGTGTGTGTGTGTGTGTGCATGGGAGATGTGCTCTCACCCTCTCAGTGTGTGTGTGTTTGTGTTCATGGGAGATGTGCTCTCACCCTCTCAGTGTGTGTGTGTGTGTGTGTGTGTGTGCATGGGAGATGTGCTCTCACCCTCTCAGTGTGTGTGTGTGTGTGTGTGTGCATGGGAGATGTGCTCTCACCCTCTCAGTGTGTGTGTGTGTGTGTGTGTTCATGGGAGATGTGCTCTCACCCTCTCAGTGTGTGTGTGTGTGTGTGTTCATGGGAGATGTGCTCTCACCCTCTCAGTGTGTGTGTGTGTGTGTGTTCATGGGAGATGTGCTCTCACCCTCTCAGTGTGTGTGTGTGTGTGTGTGTGTTTGTGTTCATGGGAGATGTGCTCTCACCCTCTCAGTGTGTGTGTGTGTGTGTGTGTGTTTGTGTTCATGGGAGATGTGCTCTCACCCTCTCAGTGTGTGTGTGTGTGTGTGTGTGTGTTTGTGTTCATGGGAGATGTGCTCTCACCCTCTCAGTGTGTGTGTGTGTGTGTGTGTGTTTGTGTTCATGGGAGATGTGCTCTCACCCTCTCAGTGTGTGTGTGTGTGTGTTCATGAAAGATGTGCTCTCACCCTCTCAGTGTGTGTGTGTGTGTGTGTTTGTGTTCATGGGAGATGTGCTCAGCGGCGCCGTCTCTTCCTGACCTCGTTAGCCTTTGAGGGGATGTGAAACGGCGGGGGGGGGGGGGGGGTTATTTTTGAGCTCCACGCCTTTTCAGCTCGGCGCATTGACTGCTGTCTCTCTCCCACGGAAACATGCGCTTTCTCCGGCGGTAAAGAACGCCACCGCGTTTATTCTCCTCCAAGAGCTTTGTCAATTCAGGCGACGTTCATTCGCAACTTTTCTTTTCTGCTCGTCAGCCCCCAGAGAAAGACGGGCCGTATCACCTCCCCCACCGGAGACTGAAAGGAGTGGATTGTGTGTATGTGCATGTGTGTTTGTGTGTCTGTATGGATGAGAGTAGTGTGTGTATGTGTGTGTTTCTCTATAGTACTAATTGAATGTACTCAGTGGGAAAGAGAGGGAGAGTAATTGGCCCTTTCCCTCTTTGGTATGTGGAGATATCTGGTCCTCCTTCCATGTGTGTAATTCCCGTCAGCAGCGCTTCGGTCGCTCTGTTCTGATTGGAGCTCTGAAGCTCGCAGTGGGGCCTTCAAAAGGATTTGCTGTGAAACAGATAATTATGCCGGGCTTAGCGCTGTTATTGCACATACTGATGTCGGATTAAACTGTTCTAAAATCAGGCTATTAAACATGAAACGCGCTGTACAGAGATCTCTACAAGCTACGTTAATTAACTATAGCAGCTTGGGATGTGGCTCAAAACATATTGGGTCAGTTTACATCGCTGAAGTTTTTCTTTACCTCTCAGCGTTCGTACCTGCCCTGACAGGGGGACTCGTCAGCAGCTGCTGCCGCCATTTTGGACTTGTGGGCCATCGCTGTCTCTGAGTTCTGTTAAAATGATCACATTTATAGGTTGTTTGGACATGAACAGCCCTCCATTGTCACAATTAGCAGAGGCAATCTGATCTTTTTCAACTCTACTTGAGTCCCCCTGTTTTAACCCCTTTGCACAGATATAGATGCGAGCGTCTGCAGATTCCAAAATTTAATTCCTAAATAATTCTGTAATTGAATTTCCGAATCTCTTGCTTCACTGGAATAATTTTCTAGAGTCTCTGTGCCACAAATACTGAGTTATAAAGCCAACATAGGCTCTTGCATAACAGGAAAAAATTGGCATTATTTGTATTCTGTGCAAAGGGGTGAAAGGCATGTCCATATTGTTTTTTTGTGGGAGTGATATTTCTTATTAGTATTTACTGTTAGTGATATATATATTTTTTTTTTCTTTTTTTTACATATGTTAGTGCTGAAAAATGCATTTTTTTCTTTTTTAAGAATTGGCTAAGTAGGGAAAAAAAATCATACACCCATTTGAAATTCATTTTTCTCGTCAATTTCCAAAAAAGAAATGCTTGACATGATTTGCGAATTTGAAAGTTGGAGCTTCCAGGTTCAGCAGTATATTCCGAATTCCATTAACCTGTCAAAGAGAGTCACAGCCAATCACATGCATCGATTAGTGTTCCAGGGAAAATTGCAGCCAATCACATACACACATTAGACTTTTGTTGAGAGCCACAGCCAATAAAACATTTCCATTAGTCGCCCTCAGTGAGTCAAATCCAATCACATCTGAACATCTTGACCTAGCAACAGCCAGAGTGTGTCCAAAATAAGCTGGGAGTTCTGCCAGTTTTTCTGAAGGTTTTGTTTTTAAACCAAGGTCGCAGTCTGTGTTAATTGATTGTTATTTGTAACTCCTGATGGGGTTTAATTTCAGCCTGTTGTAAAATTAAATCAACCAAATCAACCTTTCTCTGCCACTCATTCAACCCTGCTCTCTAAAGATGTAAGTCAATATGCCCTGTTTGAATTGTGTTCAAAACCTGGATTGATTGATGGCTGCAAAAGCTCTGTTAGGGTGAGCTAAGGCATGTATTTATGACCTGCTAATGTAGCCAGTCATAACAGCAGTTTTTGTTGATGCTGAAAACTGCTTGCAATTAGCTCAATGGAAACTTTTTAACATCTTCCTCACAATTAGACTTGCAATAGAAAAATAATACTAATTATAACATCAGAGCATGAAAGCCAAAGAGCAGCCAAATAAATGAGGCATGATTTACTCTGTTGTTTACTGCTTCAGGTCAGTCAAGCCCTGTTTTATTGATTGGGGGTTTGGGGTTGGTGGCCTGCAGTATTCGAGACCGAGAGCCCCAAGATTTGGCATAAGGGAAATGCTGAGCTCATCGGAGCCTGATATTTTTATAATGCCGCAACGATGTAACATGACGCTGCATTTCATTGCCCATACCCTCTCCTCCAGGGTGTCGTTTGTCTCAGAGCTATTAGAGGGTTTATTTAGGAGTTGAGACCTGAGTCTCAGACAGAATTAACCCATTAATTATGCCCCCTGTGCCCTAATTAGGGTCTGGCTGGTGTTGGCCTACATCGCGACACTTGGGGTGGTGATAAATCTTACTCACAGCACTACGACTACACAGAGTCCGGAATGTTCCACTTCGTCGGCCAGGATCATAGTTTTCTTTAAAAAAAAAACCTTTCCCTCCCTCTCTCTCCGATCTGAAGTGAAGAGCTGTTCCAGATTTTACTCAGTTCAGCTATCCAGCTAACTCAGTAATCCTGCTTTGTGAAACAGTTCCAGGGTTTGTTCAGTCACTGTTAGGCTGTCGAGCAGGGCAGGGCTGGAGCTTAAGTTTAACCACCTGCCCCCTTCCCACCCAGCACCCATCCCCCACCTCCCCTGCCCTCTACTGTGGTTCCAGGACAGACCCGACTATCCCTGACATCTAGCAGCGTTACCATGTGTGTACGCACTCCAGTTCATAATATAAACTCTCGGGCATGCACACATACACAGACTCAAAAGCACATGCACGCTCCTTTGCTCTCCCATTCCCACACTTGGTCACACACAAATACGCACATGCTCAGACGAGCGCGCCTTATCACTCCCGATGCATACACACACCCCTAACATATTGGAATACAGACGGACAAAGTGATATGAATGCAGATGTGTCCATTAACTCTGATTGTCTCAATCACTCTCTCTCACACACACTCCTCCAAACATACACACACTGTGCATCAGATGGAGGTGTCTTCTTTCTGGAGCTTCATGACAAATATAGCGTAGAACACACTTCCTATTGGAAATTGGGGTTCAGATTATGGAGAACATGATCTCTATTTTCTCCTCACTGGATTTTTTGGTGAAGTCAGCCGGGGTGTGAAGTTAGCTGAGGTGTGTGCTACTTTAGCTTTTCGATACTGCACTTTCGCTACTGTACACTGCACTTCCACCACAATGTCCAAGCCTGTTCGCTACTATAGATAAATGCAAGTTAAGAACATAAATATAACTTCAGAAACAGCAGTAAAACTTTATGAAAACCATTCGCATAACAACTGACTTAATACGGGCAATCAAAGATCGAATCGGCAACAAACATTCTGTTTGATTATAGTAGCAAACGGGCTTGGACTTAATTGCGAAAAATAGCCAGCCATATGCAGTTGCGAAGATGCAGTCGCGAAAAAAAAGTAGCAAAACAACCGGGTAGCATGGCAGGTAGGGCCCATGCACGGCAGCACAGTTCTGCTAACTCACAGCGCACCCCTATTTTCGAGCGGTGCAGTGCTTGTGATTAATCGAGTGACTTCAACAGCAGAGTGGAGCCTTCAGCGGTCATAATGAACTCAGAGATATGAAGTCTAGAGATCAGAGAGTAAAGTTCTGCCATCTGTTTCTTACACTCATCAACTCAGCAGACAAATTTCACTATTTGGCTCAGATGTCTGGCTGGTGAAGTGAGGTCCCTTCTACATTAATAGCCCAAGTGAATCGAACAGTATCTTACAGTGGGCTTTTCCTTCCTGAACCTGGATTTTACACCACGTGAACGTAGCAGAATGAATCTTTTTTTTTTTTACCCACTGCACGTGAATTATAATCTAATTCTCTTTTCTCATACAGTCTTCAGATAACTCTGAGACATTTCTGTCCATCATTGTTAAACGCTGCTTATTCATGAGTCATTTATGCATATTGTAAGACACTGTTGTGTCACTGGTGATCATTGTTGTGACTTACTCATTCATTGGTGCTTATTGTAAGGAACTTCTGTCATTGGTGCTGATTGTTATAACCTGATCAGTCATTGGTGCTTATTGCAAGAAGCTGCTCTGTAATTGGCTCTAATTGCAAGCTTTTTAACTGGTGGCGATTGGGAGACATTCGTTTTGGGAGGTTTGCATTGAAAATGAATGAGGCCTCAGTGCTGAAGCCTCAGGGCCCCTTGTGATTGACAGGATGATTCCCGGCAGGCTAATTAGCGAGGTGCTAATTGCATATCCGGCCATACATGGGGGAGGGGCTGCATAGTGGGGTGAATGAATGGGAGGCTTTATGTGTGTGTGTGTGTGTGTGTGTGTGTGTGTGTGAGTGGGAAAGGGGGGAAGTATGGGGGTGATTCCCAGCTATGTTGCGTTCCAATTATCTGATGTCGGGTAGCAATGCTTAAGACCTCGAACAAAACATTTTACTGCAGTAGAGGTAGCACAGAGACCCCCTCAAAATACCTGGTACTGTGGAATATATCAGGGTGCTGTGGCCTCTGGCCCTCCACTCTGGGACTGTGTGTGTGTTTGTGTGTGTGTGTATTTTTATAAGCATGCTCATGTTTTTGATAGTTTCAATGGTATAGGGGTCAAGTCGAGGTCAATACGAGTCTGGTCAGGCTTGGTGCAACTGAGGGGTTGTCATGGAGGTCAGAAGTTATCCGGGC